>CM036932.1:5170379-6370379 GCA_020800305.1 Porphyrio hochstetteri | reverse complement strand
CGTGCCCAGGGCTCTGTGCCTGCCCTGCTCCTCGGAAGCGAGGTGATCGGCAGGGATGCCGGCTTTGGTAGGAGCACCTTCTGCAAGGTGATGGGGAGGAAAGGCCTAGTCCATTCAGGAGTTAATTCTCTGGGTGATCTGGGAGGCACACAGATTTATGAAATAAAAGCTTGTAATGCACTTTAATAAGATTAGATTTATTAAATAAGTGCAGCATGAGGACGTTGGTTCATGTTAGCAGTAACTGCAACGCCCCCAGACTTAATGGGCTCTTCGGGGCGGCACAGAAAGGCCTGGTTTGTGTGCTGCCGTTGCTGGTTTTAGTCCTCTTTCTCATTGCTATCGGTGTTCCCAGCTTTTGCCTGCTTGTGCTCCTGCCTAGAAGGAAGGGCTGAAAACTCTGAGGGCAGACTGACCAGAGCAGTGGTGGTCACTAGGAACATCCCCAAACAGGGCCGACCACAGGCAAATAAGAGCCTGGACCAGCCCCGTGCCAGAGGCCGCTTCTGCGGTTTTAGGTGGCCCATTTGAATTTCTATGCCTCATTTCCCATGTGTACAGTGAGGCTAATAACACTGCCTTTGTCTGTCCCATCTGTTTAAAATGTAATGAGATGAGATTTTCAAAAATGACAAATGATCTTCAGGCTCTGTATGCGCCCTGTGCCGACGGCCTCTTCAGACGGGAGCGAGCTCCTTCCCGCTGGGCAGCATGGCCTGCTGAGGTTTTCCAGCTGTGTCAGCAAAATGAAGACACTGAGCGGCACAGAGAGACCCCAGTGCAGGTTTCTGCTTGAAGCTTTTTCTTCTTAGCTTAACATTTGAATTCAGCAAGACCAATGTGTCTTAGCAGTCAGCATCGGTTCTCCCAGAGAGCACATCTGGAGAGGAGAGAAACCCTTGTAAAAACAAGAAAGAAAAGTGAAGTTTTTTCCTTTATTTCCTGTCCAAATTGTGGGGTTTAGTTTGATTTTTTTTTTCTTTGAAATTTCCAGCTTAAAATTTTGGTTTAACTGTTTGTCCTTCACGTTCTTCTTTCTGCCATTGAGCCCAATCCCAGTTCAGCACGTCCCCTGGAACCCTGGTTATCAGGAAAAGCTTTGCTTGATTTCCTTTGGAAAAGTTTGCTTCTTCAGTGTGTGTTTATAATACAGAGCACATGATGTGATAATACATCATGTGAGAAGGCAATTCTGGGGCAGTTGGAAAGGAAGGTGAAGCTGGACTGTGTCTTCAATGTGGTAGCAGCATTTTGAGCCAAGAGGCCTTTGTTTATCCCCAGTCTGGGATGCTTCTCATGTCGAGTTTACCACTGACTTCTTTTTAGTGCTACTGTGTCCCATCTTAAAGGAAATGAGAGCACTGTGATGCTCAAAGTCAAATGAGTGAATTTTTCATAGGGCATGATACACTTTATGACCCTTGCTGTGATTGTTGTCACTGTTATTTATTAGCATAGTGGTTAGAAGGTGTGTGAAGCCATGTGGATCACAGTTCTGGTGTGCTTGCCACGGAATGATGTTATCCAGAGAGACAGAGCAGTCAGGAGATGCTGGTGACAGGCCATAAACAGCAATATTCACCCATTCTTCTCCTTTGCGTTTTGGCTGGAGCTCCCTGACTTGGAAGGTCTCTATTTTAAGCTGTGTTGCAGGAGTAAAGATTGCCATTGTCCATTTTGGGTCCTTCTGGGAAAATGCTGGCAAAATTTTAAATAATTCCCAGTCCACAAATCAATAGCTATTTCCTGTTGCATCCCAGTTTCATACAGACTTTAATGGTGGTAAGCCAGTAGCTGTCATGTTATTAGAGAGGTGTTCAGAGGAAGTGTTAATATTTAATGATGACTTTTTGTGGTTAGATGGAGAGTTCCCTTAATGCCCCTGTCTGGAAGAAGCACAGCTCAGTCCTCAGTCATGATCAATGCACACAGCCTATTGCAGGGCTTCAGAATGTCGCAGGACATGTGTGGACATCAGTGAAATCCTCAGTTCTGCTGGAACTTTTGCCTTAGATACTGGGCACTTCAGAGAGCTTCCTATTGCTTCTGTCTGTAATTATCATCATCCTGGGAACAGCTGAAGGTCTGATGTCAGAGCAGGCTGGTACATTCCATGTGCATTTGTTTTATGAAGACTGAATTAGTAAGGAGATTTTTGGAGGCAGTGAGGATCCCCACTCCCTCTGGAAGTCAATGGGAGTTGGGAGTTGTGTGCCTCATTTCCATTTGTGCCTTCAGAAAATCCCCTTCTAATTGACTAAATATTTGTACTATTGGCTGTGGGCACGGTGGCACAATGCAGCTTTCAAACCATCTGCTTTCAGGGACTAAAACCCACTGGCAACAAACCTTGATTGGCAGATACTCACCGGGGCTGGTTTATATTAGTTGAGGTTGCTGAGGACAAAACCATAATGGGAAAGAGAGACATAGGAACAGCAGAAATAAAAAGGGCCATGGAAATAAATGAGCTTTGTTTCAGCACTTGAATGGACTTTACTCATTTATCAAAAGACTTTCTTCTGGTCTTTAATGTTTCTGAAATAATGTGTCTCATCCTTGAGTGCTCAACGCCAAGAGAAGCTGTCAGCCACTCCAGCAATTATCATCTCCCAAAGGGGAGCTGGTAAATGATTTCTCTGTAGACAACTTGATCTTTCAGTTCTTGTGCCATGCCAGGACAATCCCAACCCCGTGGAGCGTTTTAGGACTTGATTTGATCCTTAGTGTTCAAGGAATATTCTGGAAATACAGTTACTCACTGCCACCTCTTGATACTGAGCCTGCACCTTGGAAAGCAGAAGTTACAGGGTCAGGTGCAAGGATGAGCAATTGGTAAGGAACAACAGAGAGAAGGAAGACAGGTTCCCAGCTGCTGTGGGGCAAAGACATTCAGAGCCCATTGCACTGCCCCACGCAACAGCCTGGTATTTCTGACATGTATTTTCTGGTGTATTCTGCAGAACTTTGCCAGCAGCGATGGCTGCAGGGGTCAGCACAGCCTATCCCAGCCTTGAAGTTGGGTTGTGGATTCACGTTCCAGGTTTGTTCATCTCTTCTCTTTGAAAACCTCTTGCTGGTGATCACCACGTAGGAGTGGTCACGGGATCCCTGCTTTGAGCCCGATGCTCCCAGGCACCAGGAAGGTTTTCCTCTGCACTCAGTAGAAGCAATTAGCTAACCTCACCATGGAGTGCCCTCTCAGAGGGCCCGCCTGAGAACACAGCGTCAGCTTCATTTAATTCAGAGGACAAAACCATATCCTCAAACTGTGACCCAGTGAAGCTTAATTGAAGGACTGCCGTTGGCTTCATGGCTGTGTTTCCCTTGCATGTGCTCCTGAGTGAGAATGTCAGCCGTGCTTCAGCTAGCAGGGGCTGTGCTTTGAGACATACGCCTACTTCACTGCAGGCAGGGCTGCAGCTCTCCCTGGCAAGGCTTTGACCTGTGCTCCCTAGGACTGCTCTTCAGACCCTGGGGCACTGGGCACGGCACCTCTGCACACAGAGATGGGGAATGCTTGACTGTTGAGTTTGTGATTGTCTGCCAGGCAGCTGTAGAGATGTCTGGGTGCCACAAAAACCCTGGCCCTGGCTGGATCTTGGGGGCCTGCCCGATGGGGATCCATCCTGGAGCTCTGGAAGCCATGCCTTCAGATGGCACGGTCCCTCTGCTTGTTTTCACTGGAGAATGGAGGTGTTGTGGAGGTCTGCTTTTGCAGATATCCCAATTTAAATTGGATCCTGCCTTGCATGATAGATTTTGCACCCTGGAAGTATTAATAATTAATTATTTGCAATAGGAAGAGCCCCAGATTTGGAAGCAGTTGCTGTCATTTATTTTAATGATGGCAATTTAATGGCAGAATATACCACTGCCATTTCTCACCGGGCTCTTAATCTTTAAATAAAGAAGAAAATTCTGGATTTGCAGCCATTGTCTCACCTAAGGGTGGTAAGCAAATGGAGCAACATCAAGCTTACACTGTGCTGCTGCTAATTCAAACCCAGTCTGATTGTTCAGCCTTACCCTGCACATGGGAGTAACTATGGCGATGCAGTGTGATAGAGCATCACTCCTTATTTTATGCATGAGAAGTGAGTTGGCCAGACAGAACAGATCAGGAATCACTGGAGCCATGGGTGTAACGCAGGTTAGTGAAGGAGTCCTGTGCTCCTGAGTTTTGCTGTGCAAGCCACAGAGTGCTCTGTGGGGGGAGTACTGCCAAATAACTAGAGACCTCATTTTCCAGATGCTTGATGAGGAGCCTGCCTACATCATATCCCTGTGCTCACATTTTCCCCTCTGTATCCACGCAGAATTCTTTTGCAGGAGAATCCATGTGAAATCCTCATGCTCTTCATGTCCTCTTTCTTTCTCTGCCAGGGCAAATCCCCAGGCAGGGACTGTCTGTTGTCATGTGGTACCGTGCTGCTTCAGGTGGTGAGTACTTCCCTCACTTAGGACTTTTGTGCACCAGCATAAAAGAATGTTAAATTAAGCCAGTTCTGCCACCGCCTTCCTCTGCAGTTCTGGGCAAGCAGTGCACACTCTCTATTCATCCCTTCCCTTATTTGCAGTGCTGAGATAGTAGAAGTCACTTCCCCAGCAGTGTCCAGAGTGTTCTGATGTTAGGAAAGGCTGATAGTGTGATTCCACTCGCTTCCCCTCTCTCCCTCCTTTTATTACACAGTGTGTGGATATTAACTGATACAGTTAACTAATTTTCCATGTATTGCTAAACAGCTTATCTGCAAACGAGTGTCCAAGTTGGTTACTCCTGTCTGCATACCTGTATCACTGACATATTGTAAGGACCAATTCATACTCATTACAGGGTTGGAACGTGGCAGGACAAGACTACCTTGGGGATAAAGCTGCAGAGACCTGTAGGCATATCAGAATGTTTTGACTTAAGGATAACAAAAGGAACAAGTAGGATTTGCTGCAGCCGGGCACTTCTCAAGGTGTGATACCTGCACCTCACAGGTGGGAATAAAAGCATTCTGAAATTACCCTGTATTTTTTCTGCAGCATCCATAAAAGCACCATAAAGATACAGAGTACTAAAAAAGCACATGGTGTAATGTCCAAAAAGGAGCATACAGCCAAAGGAGGATGCCTTTTAGTAGTCTGGGATTCTTTTGGAGTGCCTGAGTTTCCACGTGGGTGATGGAAATAATGTTTGGTTTGATACCTGAGGCCAGTAAGAGCCCCAGGATACAGCCTGCAATAGGATGCCTTTGGTAGACTTCCCGGGAGCACAACTGGACATACCAATGGAAAATAACTGAAGAGACTGTTGAGTGTGTCCTCAGGTGCCTGTGGAAAGGGGAAATACTTGGAGATGGATGTTCAGTGTGTGATTGTTGTCCTTGTTTTGGGGATTTACTGGAAAACATAGGTCTGTATGGTGGGAAACCTTGGCTTTTGGGCACAACCTGCATCAGGTCTGAAATGTTTGGAAGTCCACAGCCTTAGCTGCAGGATTTTGTTCTTGTCTCGGTCACTTCACAGCCTCTGGGCTAGCTTACTGGCAGATCATTCACTTTCCCTCCCTCCACAGAGGCCAGTGTCCATGGCCATGTGAGCATCTTCCAAGGATGTGCCAAGTGATGAATGAGCTTTATTAAGGCTATCCCTGAAAGCCAGTGTGTACGTTTCAGCAAGCTGCAGAACGTGTCAACACAATCTCTTCAAGGCTTTCAGCTTGCTGGAGCCTCTGTCAGCACTCTGCAGCTTCTGGGGGCTGCCTGATCAGCAACGCCAAGGCTATTAATATTTATAAACCCTAAATAATACAGGACTTCTGTGTACCTGAGAGACCATATGTTGGCCTCCAATCCCCCACCAAGCACCTGAGATCAGTGTGGCTACAACCACGGTTATGGTCCCAGAAGGGGATGGAGGTGGAGCTTTTCCCTGGAGGGCCTCTGCCTTTGGATTCTCCCTCCTTCATTAGTTACCAGAGCACATCATCTTCATCCTTCAGGGCCAAGCTGCTGGCTTATTTTTTCCCCCTTTATTCTGAAGTCTTTTATCATTGCACTGTGCATTTATTACAGGGCTTCTCTTGGTTGTGACTTTGGTTTTGGTCATGAAATCACACCTTTTGGTAAAAATGCATTGATTTGGGCGTGGTTTGCAGGGCGAGGGGCTCTTATTGATTTATTTATTGCTTTTGGTGATGCTTTTTGTCCTGGATCTTATGAAGGTGCTTGGTGACTGGACACAGATGCCTCTAAATTAGCATTTAACGTATGCATGTGTGAAGATGCACATGGATGAATAATGCATAGTAATAGCCAGCTTGGCAATTGGGTTTGGTTCAGAGTGATATTGGACGTGGATGAGCCTTAAGGCTGCAGATCAGTGGTTAATAACGTGCTGAGCTCACGCTGCCGCGTGCCGCACCGCTCACCTTGGCAATAAAAACTCCTCAGCTCCCACGTACCAGCCCGGCCCCCTGCACCCGGCTGCAGCAAGCCCTGGGGAAGGGGCTGAGGCACCTCTCCCCCCTCCTCCATCACCCGCCGCTGGAGCCGTTGGTTGGGTACAAACCCGAGAGAATATGTTAATGGAGAAAACCCCCAAGGGGCCTGCCTGCCCCACGGAGCTGTACCAGCCCGGAGGAGCGGGAGCCTGTGTTAGAGCCTTCCCCAGCGCGGCGTGGGGAGAGGGGCTGGGGGTGGGACGCGGCTGGGAGCCCCCCCGGGCCGCCCGCCGTTGCCGGGCGGCGGGTGGTGCTGAAGGGACAGCGCCGGAGCCCGGCCCCGCTGCCCCGCCAGCCCCCCCGCTCCCTGCCCCCCTTTTCTGCCCCCCCCGTCCCCTCCCCTGCCCCCTGCCCCCGTCTCCCAGAGCAAGGACGCCGTCAGCATGGGCAGGAGCCGGCAGGCGAGGGGCTGCTGCGCTGTCTCCTCCTCTAGGAACCTGCGCTCCGCCGGAGCCGCCTTTGGCTGCCGCCCCTGATCCCCCGCGGGGAGGGACCGGGGGCTTCTGGCGTTGCAGAGGCTTAATTGGCTAGCCAGGTGATTAATTTCGGCTCCCGGAGGTAAGTCCTGGCTAAGGGCTCGTTCTCCTCTCCCCCCGGGTTCCCGCGCCCTCTCCCATCGGGGTGTCCCCTCCCCCGGAGCGGGTCTGCCCCAGCCCCGGCACCGGCGCTGCCCCAGCCCCGGGAAGATGAGTCAGCGTTTTGCCTCCCGCTAACCCAGCCGCGATCTCCCGCCTGCTCCCCGCCCTCCGGCTCCGCTGCTCTGGGAAAAGTGAGGAACAATAGGATTCCCGGAGCACTCCCCGGCTCCACCATTGCGGGGCTGGGGGAGGAAGGGGAAGGGGTGGCGGGAGGAAGGAAGAGGTCTTTTCTCCCCTGCCTTGGGAACACGCCTCCAGCGCAGCCGGGGTGAGGGGGGTGCTGGGTCCCCATCAGCCTCTGCAACTTGTGGCAGGAGCCGCACGCTGGGGAGGGGAGGGGAAGGGAGGGGAGGGGAGGGTGTGTGTGATGGGGGCTGTTGCTCCAACCTGATCGAGTCCATTTGCCAATTCACCAGTCGCATCACTTCCGGATCAGTCCTCAGTTTCTGCTGCAGAGTGAGGATTTTTTTTTTTTCTCCTCTCTCTCTCCTTTCCCTCCCTCTCCATCTGGATGCTGGGAACTTGAAACCTCCTCCCTTGATTGCAGCAGGATCTGCCCCAACCTTCCCTCAACTTTGCACTGCATCAAAGAACCCAGAGCGAGCCACAGGCTGTATTGTACCGATGGGGGCAGGGGATCTGCTAGGCACAGCCCTTTGCAATTGATGTTGCCGTATCTCTAGGACCCAGAGCGATCTCTCTCTCTCTCTCTTTTTTTTTTTTTTCCTTTCCTCCTTTCGTGTGTGTGAAGGAACCTCCTGGTTACCGCTGTTATTATCTTCCCTTAGCAGGTAGACCACACGAGCCATGGCTGAGAGGAAGCAGTCTGGGCGGCAGGGCGAGGAAGAAGAAGTGCCGGCCTTCTTCAAAAACCTGGGCTCGGGCAGTCCCAAGCCCCGGCAGAAATTCTGTGGCATGTTCTGCCCGGTGGAAGGCTCCCTGGAGAACAAGACCATCGACTTCGACTCCCTCTCTGTTGGCCGCGGATCTAACAAAGTCGTGGCAAAGCAGAAGGATGTTGCCCACCTGGGTCCGGATGCTCAGTCCGTCTATTCCAGGCAGAGCGGGAAGGGAGGGGAACCATCTGTTGATTGCTGGAGAAAGGTGGAGATCAGGAGTGCCACTGGGAAGGAGGCGCTGCAGAACCTGAATGACAAGGTGGGTGCATATATATGTGTGTGAGATGCAGCCTGAACACGCGATAGGCTGCAGAAGGGCTGTATCCTTCCCACCTTGCAGTTCCTTGCTTTTATGGCACTTGCACGTACGAGGCAGTCAGCATCTTCCTCTAAGCAGCAGCATCTCTACCAGAGCCAGACCTCTAATGGTACCCGTGTGCTCTCTGCAGGTGTGCATATGTGCACAGACAGGAGGGCAGAAGAGGAAGGGAGCCCCCGCACCCCCAAACACCCTCCCTGTCCCCGCCCTGCCTTCCTATTTGGTGACAGAGACTGACTTTTCCCCCGGCGCTCGGGTAGCAAAATGCCCCACCCAGCTAGTGAATGCAGCGCACGGAGCAGAGACGCGATTGTTAGCAAAGAGCATCAGGGAGCCTCCACCTCCAGGGATCAAATCCCTGCCCGCTTCTCCCAGGGGAAACTCCTGCCCCCTCCTCCCAGGGGAGGACGGACCGCAGTGACCCCTGGGAGCTGTATTTCAATACCAATTCTGATCAAGGCCTTTGGCTACAGTGGGAATTTTTGCTTCAGGACTTTCACAGGAGTGGGGCATTCTCTTAGAAACCCACTGAACTCCTCCCAGTCTTTTAAGACTCCCGAAGCTGTTTTCTCACTGCCTGTGTGTGTCATGGTGTAATAAAGCCTATACTCTTCCCGAGGCAAAACCCATTCAAGCTCTAGGTCAGGCTTTCCTGGATAAACACATTTGAGCAAGCTTTATTCAGACCTGAGCCACGAAATACTCCATGTGTTCCTCTGACAACGCTGGCTCCTGTGCATGGGCTGGAAGAGCGGAAAGGAATGAAGCACCAACCAGCTAATGGATAACTCCTGGCATACTGGGAAAGAGTTCCTGTGAGTAGCCCCTCAGTGGGTTTATGGAGCAGTCTGTCCTTCTGGAAGCAGTTTCTAGGAGGTGCCTCCTGATTTTTATTCATAGTGTGCATTGCATATACAGGGTAAAAGTCTGCCTGGGATTTATAGCATGGGCTTGTTCACCACTTTCTCCTGCTTTGAGAAATGTGAAACGTTACTGGGGGCTCATCCTCCCCAGAGCAGGCCCTGCACTGCTGCCTCATGCTCCAGTAAGGTGAGGGCTGCGTCCAGCCATGTTTCCAGGTGTGAACAACCACTGTTGATGGTGTGATTGCAAAGGTAGGCCCTGACTTGGAGAAGCACTATGCACCAACTTTTAATTAGGAGTGGGATGTGTTCCATGACACTTCAGACCGGGTTTGTGGAACCCAAACAAGAGTTCCCCACTACAGATGCCTGTGGTTTGGTTACTACTAACTGAGTAACTTACCAGGATTAATTAGTCTGCTTGGACTAACCAAGGTGCGTCTCAAGAGTAAAGAGCACATACCTATTTGGCTTGGGGAGTCAAAGGTTTGGCAATTCAGGACATTTTGAGGACTTATTTTGGGCAATTTGATGTGGTGATGTCCTCTGAGACAGAAGTATAATTCTGAAAAGATGAATTATTTTGTGACTGAAGGGCACCAGTGTAATAAACCAGTGTGAGCACAACACGGTGAGAGATCAGAAGTCCACACAAAATATAATGACATTTTTAAAAAAGTGCAGGGTTTGGTTGTTTTTAAAGGCTGACACATGTAACTGTTAACTGAGGGCATGACATAACGGACTGCTGCAGAACATCTGAGTTGTTTCTTGGTAGCTTTACGTGACACCAATGCCAGTGGGTTGTGTTGTGAGGGGCTGTGAGCAGTTGGGGAAGTGCAGTCTTTCATTATCAATGTCTCCTTGTGGCTGGCACTTTATTGCAGGAGTGTTTTAGCTTTGATGGTTTCCCAGCTGACTGCATCTGGAGCTTGAATCGGTGGTTAGATCCTCAGCAGGTAAAACTGGCTTCACCTCAGTGTAGTTAATAGAAATCTGTTCATGGCGATAACTAAAGCTCAGTGTATTAAAAAAAAAAAAGGTAAAGAAAAATAATGTCTCAGGAAGTGGTGCTAAAGGAAATTAAGTGCATTAAAATAATTTCAGATAGGAGTTAAAAGGCTTCTGAGGTTTTGCAGCTGAATTTGGCCCATTATTTGCAAACCTCTGCTTAAGCATGTAATACCACATCTGCAATAGGTGCTCCCTGGATAGACACTCTTTCCATGTGACAGGAGTCTGACTCACAGTGGAAGGGAACAGGACCCTAATTTATAGGCTCTTGAATTTATAACTTGCATAGATTATTTCACAATAGGCTGGAAATCTTACTGCTTCTTTATCTTGAGGCTGAAATAGTTGCCATTTTTGTCAATCCATGTAACAAACAACACAGAGGATGGGCCATGCTCTGCTTCAGCATCTAAAGGATTTTGGGAGCTGATGGGATGGGTGTGGATCAACTGGAGGTGGGCAGACAGGTGGAAGTGGTTTAGCCAGTGATCTAAAGTGGGTCTAGGACACAACCATCCTTTCTGTCATGGTACAGAATTTCTTGGATCAATCTTCACTGAAATTATTAACTAAGCAAGATGGACAAGTGATTTTTTATTTTCTGGAGGTCTCTTCCTGTGGGGAGGGCAGAGTGCTGCTGCTTACAGCCAACAGACCTGTGTCCTATTGTACTGAGACAAGTAGCTGACACTAGGCAAGCACTGTTAGAACTGACAGGAGGCACATCAGGTGTGAAACACGGTGCCACGAAGCCTTGGGCATCGCTGGACTTCTTGCTAAAACCTCAAAGCTCTTGGGAGTGTGGTGGTTCACTCCTGGAGAGAGATAATGAGTAACAGGACGTTGTGGAGAGCTCAGATAATCATAGACTGGAGCGTTAATAGGACTGTTGTGTGAAACAAAGAAGCTGTTCCAGACAACTGGAAATGCAATTCTGAGTTTGATTTGTTACAAAGCCTTGTTTTGGTAATCATTGCTTGCACAATAATCATGCAGGAGGATGACTGGCATGTTCTTCCAATGCACCATAATCGTTTGATTACTGAAGCTAACAATAATGAGCACAAATGCCAAATGCCTCTTCACTTCTTAGATCCAGCTCAGAGCCATCGGCTGGAAGGTGCTGGACACCCCATGGTCTGTTAGTCTAATGTCAGGAGTTCACTGACAGCACTCTCTCTCATGTAGTAGTGAGCAAGGGGCTTTGATACAGGGACAACTGATTATTAGAGACTGGAGGGAAAACTTAAATACCTGGGTCCAGATGTTCCTTCCCAGTTTGGAGCCCAGCCAGCTCAGAGGGCTGGTCTTTCAGCAGCATGGTGCGATGCAGGCTGTGTCTCAGGGCATGGCTACGGTACCTGCCACAGGGAGACCAGCAGCTTCACGTGCCACCCTCATGCCACTGCTAAGGATGTTACATCTGGGTCTCTCTGGCAGTGTTACACAGTTGGGTGATGATGTAGGCAGCAAAGCTTACGTGGAATTGGTGTGAGGGTGTTCTGCACAAACTCCCTTACCCTAAGAAGGGACGGCATCTGGGAGCTGTAGGAGATCTACCAAACCCAAACCTCTTCACTGTAAGATTCACACAGAAACAGGATGTCCTGTCACCTCTGGAATGAATCTCACAGTGGCAGAACAGAGGTCTGAGTCCCATTTTCTCATTCCTGGAGTAATGATTGTCCTGTGCATCAGGGGCAGGCAAAGCTGGCTGGCACAAGCAATGACAGCAGCTGCTGAGAGCCTGATGCTTTGCTCTGTAGGTTATTGTAAGGTTACAAAACAGCACAGGTGACTGTGACAACAGCCATGGGACAACAGTTCCCATGGGCCAGGAGGTGCTGAACTCTCCTTACTGCCTCAAGGGAGGAGCAGTGATGCCCCAAGGTCCCACACTGTTGTTCCAGAGATGCTGTGTTTTAAGATGTTGTGTTTACACCGAAGGGCACAGCAGGAGCGTGTGAACTGTTCAGAGAGGACAGCACACTTTTGCTATGTGCTACCTATGACAGAGCAACCCCTGTCCAGAACCCCAAAGAGGGCTGTCTCTGATAACCTGACACCAGGTTAACTGTGGAGCAGCTTGAGCTTGTTGAAGGACTACGAAGATTGTAGCACACACGAAGTGCTCAGGGCATTTCCTCCAAGTAGTACACTGTAACAGTAACAGGCATCTCAGGTGGTTATTTCTGAACCTTCTCAAGGTTTCCTGGGGTTTTAAAGGAAACAAAATCAATGGGAAAGTTAATTTTAATTTGCAGATCAAAGGTACAGTTTTATCGAGCTGTTTGTGTGGCTAGAAAGTGAGTCTCCCCCCTCGCAATCCCGGCCTGTTCTCTGGGAAGCTGCATGGTTTTACCTCCTCATAGTAGCGTGTTTGACCTCGATGGTCGTTTCCATATCATGACACTTCAAATTTTCTCCTGTAAGCTAAGAAACCAAACCAAATGTACCCACTGGCAAGTCTAATTCCCCTCTGCAATTCATAGTGACTCATACTGGACAGTTCTTTCATCTTCTCTGGGAAGGACAGATGTGCTCCTCCTGCTACGTATCAGCCTGTATTTAATCCTCCCAACGCTTCCTAAGATGCAGGGGCCTGCTGGATCCATGGGAATCCCCTTTCAAGTCACTGAGGCTCAGAGCTGATGCAGTGATGGGCGTGGGCGGAATCACAACACAAAATCAGGGCCCGAAGGGTGAACTCATGAAAGCTCTTTTGGCTCTGTGCTGACCAAAGCCTTGCTGACCTTGGCAGGGGCGAGTCCTCAATGGGGAGTGGGGATCATTAGCATCCAGCAAGTCTAAAGGGAAATCTAGAGCTCGTTGATGTCGAAGTGCTAGAAGTTCAGGTACTTCCAGGAATGCATTAAATCCATCTCTGATCCCTCTTCAAGTTACATTTTAAAACGTGCATTTCCATTTGCAGGTTCTATCATTCCATAGCAAAATGTCCCTGTGGATAAAACTCTGAAGAATTCAGTAGAGTAAAAGCAATCAGGTGTTGCAGAAATTCTGCAGGATTTTTTTTGCAATTACACTAAAAATCCCCAGAGAAAGAGACTCTTAGTGGGTTTTTTCCCAACCATCCAGTAATTCCTGAGTGGGAATAAAATCCATTGCCACGTGCCTTATGGCAGTCCACAGAAGCTGTAAAGTTAAGATTCAGAGCTGATGTGAATCGATTTCCACTTCTGCCTGTGATGATTTATTTTAGCATAGATTATCGCTGTGCAGAAACTCTCATACTCTTGTGCTATTTTCCCCCCAGGCCTTTCCAGAAGACAGATTTAGGCATTTAACATTAACGGTGTTTCTGCTGCAGAGAGGCTGCACAAGATGTCCTACACCAGCTGAGATCTGTGCAGAAATGGCTGACGGCCCCGGAGCCTCCGGACGGGCAGAGAGGCTCAGCCAGCGCAGAGCAAACCTGGGGTGGATGCTGGTGGTGCCAATGTGGGCAAGCGCTCGGTTTTGTGCATCTCCTCCCCTGCTCAGCCATTTAGGGGTGCTGTCAGGGCCCTTGGAAGTGCTGATGTAGTGTAGCTGAACATATTTATGTTCCTTTGCTGTTCCTCTCCCACTGTTGGGACTTGGCTGCAGCAGCCTTGCCGGTCCTGCCGTAGTGGCTGCAGTCCGGGAGTGGGGCTGGGCTGGCCATCCATCCTTCATCACTCTCCTTCGTTAACCGTTGGCAAGGAAGATTTGGCAGTGCTCGTTCCCTATGGCACCTTCTAATTTTAGCATGCTTGGCCTGTCAGGTGTGCTAATGGATCTCTGACTTCCAGAGTGCATCAACAGTATCTAGAAATCCATCGCCTCCCACAGCACCTTGGCAGGAGCTGTCACTGCTGTGTGACAGCCGGGATGGACACAAACCCGCGAGGACTTGAGAAGCGAGGTCAAGTCTCTTCTTTTAACCTAGGACCTGACTCCTGCCCATGACACTTCCTAAGTAATCTTTCTTATTCTGACTTGCAGGGGGAATTTAGATGTAAAATACCTTTCTGAGGGGAACAAACCAGCTTTTGTACACACAAGAGTATTTAAAAAATGCAGGTGTACATCTTGGTCTGTTGGGACTGTTCTCATCCCAACACTGTCCGTTAGCTTCAATAGCTCTTCTCCTTCCCTCCTGCTCACCTCCCCTCGTGTGTTTGTACAGCAGACAATACCCATCCCTTGCCTTTCTTTGGCAAGGCTAAATAACACCAGTTGGCAGCTACATTAATAGTTTTTAAATTATGTATTTTGACAACCTCTTAGCTCGTAGCTAACAGGAAAGAAGATTGGGTTGTACTGGCAGTTGGTGGAAAGGAGCCAGGAGATACACCTGGGAGCCCAGGTCTGGTCCTTCGGGTACACACTAAATCGTACAGAGGTGTTTTGAATTTGGTGCTGTGGAGATGCTGAATACTGAATGACTGTATCTTTCAGCTCTTAATCTCTTTATTCTGTACTACTTAGGTTCTTGCATCATGGTGATGGGAAGGAAAAGCCAAGTGTCACCTCAAGATGCGTGATTACTTTCTGAGCCTAGTCACGATTGGATCCAAATTGTGGGATGTATTCAGAGCTCAGGAGCTGTTCTGAATTAGGCCTGTGAGCAGCAAGAATTACTTGTTAAAGCAGCATTTAAATATCTCCTGTTGAGTAGATAAGAACAGCATTAGAAATATTAGCCTGCTGATGATATCACCCCTCAGAAGGGGCATCAGTTTCTCCTGCCAGTGCCACCATTCCACAGCTTTTAGTGTCATGTGGAGAAACATCCTGCCCAAGGTCAGGGAGGCTGGGGACAGACGGTCCCCTGCACCCATCTTTGTGGTTGTTCCTCTGTAATCATGTTGCTGCTGCTAGGGCTGCATCTTGAAGCGGTGGGTGGTGCACACAGCACGCCTGGGATCAGCAGCCCAAGGGCCTCGATGCTCTCTCTCAAACCCTGAGGCAGCGTTTGATCCCTCTTTGATAGCCGAAGGCAAACAAAGGCAAGGAACCATTCAGATACAAAACTGGGGAGGAAAGCTAGCGTTAAAGGGAAAAAAGGAACAGTTGCGCTGCCTAAATTTAGAAGTCTGATGTAGATGCTTCCTTCCAGACTCTGAGCAAAAATATGCTGAGGTCTCAAAACGTCTTCCAGCACGCACTGGAGTTTAGTATTATCTGTTCTGATCATTGAGCCAAAATAAAGCCCTTCAGGCTAACAGATTAATCATTTTGCTGCTGCCATGGGCCACTTCTTCATTTGCTACTAATTGGATAGCAACTGATTGGCATTTTAGCTAGTTGGGTGTTGCCCCATGGCTTAGCTATACCCGGGAAGAGCCTTTTACCCTGCTCCTCTACAGCCCCCTGTGAGCCGATGCACAGAGAGGGGCCCAATGGTTGTCTCTTTGAAGAGATGTTGGCTTGATTTCCTGCAGTAACAGGCCGAAGGTTTACATTCCTGGCGTGGTGTGCATCATGGGCTTCACCAGCCGTTCGGGCGTGTAAAGGCCTCTGTGTTTTGAGGGCGGAGAAGCCTGTGGTTTGCTCTGTGTGCTGTGACTGAGGGGTGAAGGTAAGTCAGTGCTGGGCCTCAACCATGGCACAACCTCCGGGCCGAGGCCGGTGCGTGCGATTTGAGCTCTCCCGAGGGTGCCTCGTCCCACGGGTGTAGTTTGGGATGGAGCAGCTGCCTCACGCCCTGGGCAGGGATCCATCCCGCCTCTCCCCATGGTGCTGGGCAGGCGCCCGGTGGGTAACCGGGGCTGCTCCTGCCGTTAACGCGTTTCCTTCCCCGAGCTCGGGGGCTGGGAAACGGGGAGACCCCGCGGGCGAGCGGGACACCGGGACTGCGGGAAGGGCCAGCGCGGCTCCAGCCCAGCTCTCCTCGGCCGGCGAGCGTCAGGCCAGTGGCCGGGCTCTATTGTCCGGCCGGGGGCGCGCAGGAGGCGGCAGCGCCGGGCGATGAAGGGCCCGGGAGTGGCTTCACCCCCTTCCTGCCCCCCCGCCCCGATGTGCTGCCCTTCCCCGCAGCTTAGCGCCCGGCCGCGCAGGGCGGGACAAAGAAGACGGAGAGCAGCGCCTCTCCCAGCGCGCCGGCTCCGCGGGCGGCCGCCGCCCCTCCCGGGAGGCTCCGGCTGGCGGCAGCCCGGGGGCTCCGTCCCGCCGGCCCGGGGCCGCTCTGCAGCCGGGGCGGGGCGCGGCGCTGCAGGGCCCGCACTGACGTCGCCATCGCGCTGCTTTGCATATCGGCTCCTTCTCCTCTCCCCATTGCGCGGCGGCCGCCGCTCATTTGCATCCCCGCCGGGCCCTCGGCCAATGGCGCCCCGAGCTGCTCGGCCCCCCCCGCCGGGGACAGGGCCGGGGCGGCCGGGGGCGCATGCGCCGCTGCCTCCCCGCCGCCGCCGTTGTTGCTGGCGGCGCTCGCCCCCTCCCTGCACGACCGGGGCTGGGCCGGGCTGGGCTGGGCTGGGCCGGGCTCCGGGCGGAGGGAAGAAAGGGAGACGCGCAGGGGAGGCTGCTTCTCCCCTTCCTGCCGTTGCGGAGAGCAGGGCTCGCCTCCCCGCCGCGCCCTCCCCGGCGGAGCCCCCCCTTCTCTCCCGCTCCCCTCCTCGCTGGTTCGGGCTGGGCGGGTTCGTTCCCGCTCTGTCGCCTTATCCGCGTCCTCCTCTCCCGCGGCGGGGAGCTCGGGGAGCAGCTGCTGCGCTGCACGGGAGACAATAGCGGTGCGGCAGCCGCCCCGCTTCTCCAGCAACCCGCAGCCCGCCCCAGGCGCGGGCCGTGACTCCCCGCGATGTCTTACCAGGGGAAGAAGAACATCCCGCGGATCACGGTGAGTCGGGCGCGGAGGGGAGGGGGAGGGGTGCGCGGGGATTAAGCCCTTTGTGTGCCGGGAGGGCGACGGCGGGCTCTGTGCGGGATAATGAGATCAGGGCTAATGCGGCGCTTCCCGTGCCGCGGCTGGGCTGGGGCTGCGCGGCGGATTGCGCGGGATGCGGGGCGGCGGCGGGAGGGGATGGGGGAGCTGTGTGTGGGGGTCAGCATCGCCTGCGGAGCCGCGCTACCGGGAGAGCTCCGGGGGTCGGTGGTACCTCGGGCCGGGGGATGGGGACGGGGACGCAGCCCTCCCCGCGCCCCCCTCCTCTCCATCACCGTCCTGCCCCATCCCGGCGAAGGGCGGCCCGCGGTGGGAGCGGGCGCGGCCCCACGCCCGGCGGGCAGCGCTGGGGATGGAGCGGGATTCCTTCCTCCCTTCCTTTCCCCCAGAAGCTTCTCGCAACGCGCCGTTCGCTGCGCTGCTCGGCGCGGTCCTGGGGGAAAAGGGAAGGCGCCGTTATGTAAAGCGGGGCCGATGTAGGGCAGGCACTGCGGGCCCGGGGCGCCGGCTCCCCCGGACGTAGGCGAGATGTCCGCATCTAACGGGCTGTTGCAGCCATTCGGTGTTTTCCCTTGACACGGAGCTGCGCGTTCCTGGCAGCGGCGCAGCGGTCACACCCATCCCAGCGCAGCTTCCCCAGCCTCGGAGGCAGGGAGCTGGGCTCTGGAATGGAGATGTGGAGCGCGGTGTTGGCGCAGGAGCCGCTGCGCTGCGCGGAGAGGCTCTAGGCGGTGGTTAGGGACAGCAGGGGCTGCGCAGAATTGGTGCGGGATAAATGGAGCAGGGAGGGGGGGAAGGGGGGAATAATTTCCCTCCAAGACTCCAATGGTAGAGCTTAAGAAGATGCCGATGTTTGAATAACAGTGGGGTTTGCAGCTGGTTGGCTGTCATGGGCCAAAAGTAGCGTGACGCATTTTGTCTTAGGGCTGAACGCTCTGATTGATGCTGCGTGCGCCCGATGCGGCTCCCTTGTAGAGAGAAGGGAGAGGAAAAAACAGATTATGGCCTTTTTTGCTGTTGCATAAACCCAGAATTGATCTACAGAGATGTAACGCTTGAAGGAGGGGGATAATCGGTGCCTCGCTGTGCTGTTTTGACTGCATCAGTGGGGTGAAGATGCACGGATCTCGTGGCAGGCCCTCGCAGGGCTGCAGGCTGCGAGCGCTTTTGTCTCCAAGGTGGTTGAAATGAGCAGGAGGATTCACACTGAGCTCACAGTTACAGCTGCAGCAGCACCAGACCTGGTTACCAGCGGGAGCATTCCGAGCATCACTAAAATGGTCCAGGCAGCGGGGTTTTTTTATTGTTTTATATATATATTATATATTTTATATATATAATCTTCTTCCCAAATTGATGCCCAGTGCATTAGGGCTGTGTCTGCCCATGCCATCCATGGCTGAACTCAGCAGTTGCAGCAGCCGTCCGTTTGAGCAGCATGAGGGCTCTGTGCTGGAGGTGGGCATCAATACCGCAGTGTTTCTGGGAGCGGTAAACATGTCGGGCACTGTGCTGTAGAGGCTGGCCTTGAAAGACAAGTGGGTTTTTCACGCCCCACGTTAATTCATTCAGGCTTATTGGCATTCACAGCAGATGCTAAATTTAAATCTTGGGGGTTTCTTTCTTTGGTTTTTTTTTGTTTTTAATTAGTGGCGTTTTTCAGGGAAACACTTGCAGCAGTGGGAGGAAGGAGAAGGAGGAAAAAGAGGAGGGGGAAGGAGAGGCTTGACATCTCATGGATGTTCAGCAGTTACGTAAAAGATGGACATAATGGCAGAAATCAGTAGCTGATGCAATTCATGTCGCCCTTTTGGCGTTAAAAGAGCCGTGTCAGCATCTGTCGGTGCAGTTTCCTTATAAACTCTTTGGGGAAAGTGCCCAATTCTTCTGGTGCACCAGCAGAGTCCTGGCTCAAAATAAGGGCCCTGAGCAGCACTGTCCCTGGCTCTGTGCATTTCCTGTAAGCTCGAGGTACCCCAAGCTCGAGCCCCACTCTGCCCCTTCTTGGATTCAGCGCTGAGCTTTGCCAGCCCAGCTGTGCTGTGCCATGGGAGCTTTGTTCTCTTGCAAAGACAGTTTTGGGAGGAGGAAAGGGAATATGAGTAAGTAGCAGCGCAGATATGAGGGCTGAGGTGTAGTTTGAACTGAATGCTCTGTAATATGTGTGTGCTCTGCTTTAAATATGTACATCTAATGCAGGGAAGTGGAGGAGCCTGAGGGATGTCGCAGCCACTTTTGGTTCTGCAGAGTGTTTCGCTCTTGTTCAATGCTGCTGTGAAAAAAGACAAATTGAGTTTTGACCTCAAATCTTACGGAAGTGAAATGGAACCTGGGGCTGTGATAAAAGCACACAGCCCAATAGCTGCCTGGGTATAATTACCCTCCTGTTCCTGCCAACCTGCCTTCTAATTGAAGGGGGGTTTAATAATGCTTTTTTTACATCTTAAACTTGCTCTGTTCATATGTGCTTACTGCATCTGGGGATGCAGCAGAGCTCTGGAGAGGCAGTAAAAGTGTCCGCTGCACCGCAGCATCACTCAGTTGGCCATAATGTTTGTTTGTGTTGTGTAACCCGTGGCAACAGACTTTTGGTCCATTTCCTTGACAGTGGTTTGACTCAGCCAAGTAGTGACTCCGGTGTGTGGGTGCATGTAGGAAATTTTGCATATGACCAAGGCAGGGAAAAAATAGCAGTGTGGCTATTACACACCCCTCAAGGTGTTATTTAACGCTCTTGCTGCAGGTGATGGTGCAGGCTGCAGGTATGAGTGAAGCTGCCGAGCAGATGAGCCCGTTGGATCCCACCTCCTTTCCCCCCACCCTGATTTTTTTGATCATCAGGGCGATGAAAGGATTGGCAGATGAAATAAAATGTTTTATCTCCCCAGTTGAAAGCGCAGCGATTGACTGGTGTTGTGACACGCGCCTCTGAATAATGCAGAGGCTGTTTCCCTCTCCGCTCTTTCATCTCTGGTGTGACTGTCGGCGTTCTCTCACAGTAACTGGGTATTGTTGCGTGCTTCTGTGTTGCAGAGCGATCGTCTCTTGATCAAAGGTGGAAAAATAGTCAATGACGACCAGTCTTTCTATGCAGACATTTACATGGAAGATGGGTTGATAAAGTAAGTGACGCCTGGTGCTGCGTGGTGATGGAATGGATGAGCAAGGGGTAACGCTGTCTCAGCCAGCTGTGCTGGGTTGCAGTGGAAAATGACTATTTCACCTGTATCCTGGTGTTTGAGGGAGGTGTTGAATTTAATAAACAGCTGGGCCAACCCCCCGTTGCTATTAAAGCGTGGGTCAGAGGAGGCACTTCCCTGGGCTTAATTGTAGCCATGCGAGTAGCCCCACGCTGAGATGACACACGTGTTTGAAGTTATCTGTGTCGTAACGTTTTACCCAGTTATGGCTTAAAATGTTTTGAATCCCGAGTTCAGAATCCTGGTACAGTTTTAGTGCAGGGGTCTGGGTTTAGGTGACCTCCCGAGGCCTCTTGCAGCACTGTCCTCTATGATTCCATGGTAGGAGGATCAGTCTAACCCCCCTCAAAGTTAATAATGATCCTGCAACTCAGGGACTGAGGTTCAGACCTCTTCCCAGCACACTCGTTCTCCTCAGTCCCGAAACATGCGTCTTCTGGCACGTTAAATAAATTACAGATTTCTTTGGAAAATTACTCTTAGGAAAAAAAACGGCCAAGCCAGAGGTTACAAACAAGGAATTTTCCTGTTCTGGCTAAGTGGTCAGCACATGTGCTTTGCTAATCAAGGTTGAAAGTTAAAGGCGCCAGCCAGGGACAGATAATTAATTGCAATATGTCATCTGCTATTGCATTTTTAAAAACATGCCTGTGAAGAGTTTGACTTGGAGACCTTTGAAGGTCTCATCAGGAATCTGGTAACCGGTGTCTGCATGAGTCTGTGTTTGTCCAGGGACTACGTAATATTTGTGGATGAAAGGAAAGCAAACATTACAGAGGCAAAACTTCTTCCCCTGTTCCCAAAACAACCCTGAGATCTAAATTGCCACGTTTGGTGGGGTGATCACCTGGTCACCTGCACGGTCCCCTCTCCGGCTGCCTGCCAACAGGCTCCTTTCCTTCCTGTTAGGACCAGCACTGCCCCAAGGTAATTGCACACTTTGCTCCTAATTATGCAGCTGCTTCAAGGGGAAGAATAAAATATGATCAGCGATGTATGCTGATCCTGTGTGGCTTTATATGGAGACAGAGAGCCCCGGCCGGGTGAAGTAGCACAGGGGTGTGTTTACAGGCTGCCTGCCTTGTTTATGTCTGACTCGCTGTTTGAAACCTGTTTATCCAGGCAAATAGGAGAGAATCTGATTGTGCCAGGGGGAGTGAAAACTATTGAAGCCCACGGCAGGATGGTGATTCCCGGAGGGATTGACGTTCACACCCGCTTCCAGATGCCGGAGCAGGGGATGACATCTGCCGATGACTTCTTCCAAGGGACCAAGGCTGCGCTGGCTGGGGGCACCACCATGATCAGTAAGCTGGCTGTTCTTTCTCTTCCTAGAAAGCTTTGCTTTCCTTGGATAAGTACAGGGACTGTGGGCTGTGTGAGTTGTGTTGTTTTGGACCTGGTACCCGCAGTGGGGGTGTTGCTGCAGTATCAGAGCAGTGCCTCTCTGTGACCAATCCATAGGAGTTAGAAAGCAAGGCATTCCTTTATCACACCTGGGTGCACACACTAAGAGCTTCACAAAGGTGAGCATGAGGTGACTTACATGTACAGCAGAGTGATACATATTCATTGTTTCCTGAGAGGTAACTTCATATTCATTGTTTCCCCTGGAACTCATGACTATATATCTGTGTGCATTGGTGTTGAGTGGTGGTCTCCATGGGTTCTCTGGAGGTCCTTATAGTCTTCCTCACCCTGTCTGCTGGTTGACCTCTGTATTCCTGGATGTCCACAAGGTCTTCTGGCTGGCTTTCCCAATTATGCTCAGTCCATTCTGGTCCTGCTTCTGTTATCTCCAAGGACAAGGTCTTTCTTGACATATTTATTACATCTTTATCTCCAAACATTTTTATTTCTCGGAAGTACCACCTTCCAGCTGTATTCTCACATTCCAGGGATCCTGCTTCACCCCATTCTGTTCTCTTCTCCATAGTGTTGTTCATTTTGTCTTTTCAGCTTATGGGGGGGTTCTGGTGTCTCTTCTGGCTGCCGAGAAAAGCTTGTGCAGGGGTGGGGAAAGGGATGGAAATGCAGGACCCCAGGATTTCTGCACCTTGCAGCTGTCAGCCACTTCACTCTTGTCTTCCATGCTGGGTTTACCTTGCTTTTTGGGTGTGCTCCTACTGAAACCCGTGTCACTTTGACCTCAGGCTCCAGTATGAGGAGCAGATTCTCTGCATTCCTGTGCCTCTGTTCCGTTCTCCATCGCGCCTGTGGATCGATGTCCATTGTACGGTTCATACCCAGAAGCTTGAGGCCATGCCAACTATGTGCCTATGAAAATTAGGCTGCTTGTTGAAGGATTTGTGTGTGCCCACTTCTGTAGGCAGCTTTAGCACTGGGGTTTTGTTAGTGCTGCTGTTTCCTCTTTTGGAGGAAGAGAGAAATTGGGAAATGAAAATGTCTCAAAATAAAAAGGCAGATAGACTGACTGTCCTGCAGACAGCAGGATCAGACACTCCTGGGCTCCCCTCTGGCTCTGAAATGCCTTGTGAATGACTTCCAGGCAGTCTGTGCCCGCTTGCCTTGGCTGCACACAGATGCTTGGCTTGTCAGTGCCAGGGCCTTAAAAGTCTGTCAGTGAGTCACTGTTGTTTGCCTTGTTTGAGCTCAGCAAAACCCCAGCACAGCTGTAACGTGGCCTCCTGGAGCCTGGTGCTGGGTATGGGAGCTGAGGATAAAGGTGTAAAGCGGTGCAATCCCTGAGCACCTTGTGCTCTTTCCTGCACAGTGAGGTGCTGCTGTTCCACAGGAGGGGATGCAGGACTAAGAGCATGGCTTGGGATGGCTACTGCTGTCTATTGTCCAGTCCATAGACGTGAAGAGATCCTAGGCACAGCCTAGCCCTCCCCAGTTCAAACCCAGCTCCTCCTGGGCTCAGACATCCTCATCTCTCAGGGATGGTTATGAGCAGTGTTTGATCACTGGCCCTGTGGCCAGACTCAGGTCGATTGATGGGGAGGCAGGGAGCAGAAGCCACTGGTCCCAGCACAGCTGGACTGTCCATGTTAGTGGGCCTGCAAAAAGAGGTTGTGCCCAGCCTGTGAACTTGGTCTGATGCTTCAAATAACTAACCATCCAGTAACCTGGGAAATGGCTTTTCATAATGATGTTGGTTCAGAGTATGAAGTTTGTGTGTGAGGATGACCTCGTGCATGCAGAGGGTGTGAAGCAGGAGTGTAGCTGTGCGTGCTCTCATTGTGCATGTGAATAACTGGTTTTTCTGCAAATCTTTGCTGTCACTTTAAATTAAACACACTGAAATGGGATTTGCTTTTCAGCCTCAGTTGGTTGACTTGGTTTTGCTGGCTGGTCCCTTGTTAGCACACCTGGTTCACACTTGACTTGCCTCCCTTGTTAACTTGGATTAGATCAAAATAATATTCTCTGTCATCCGTGTCAGAGCTTTTACCTGTGTTATTTTCCCTCAGTGGTGCTTTTAAAAACATTTTAAGCAGAAATTACTTGGGCAAAATCTTTTAAAGTAGCCCTTTCCTTTGGTTGCTCAAATTTGACCTGTGCAGGGCCTTGTCCTTCAGAAATGTGGGAACTTCTGTAGATGTGACCTGCCTTGATGGCTAACAGTGTTCATACCACATCTCTGGGCTAGGGGAATTGGAGGAGACCCCCTGCTTCCTAACTCCTCATTCTACAGCTGTGAGAAATGACCACAGGCACCATGTAGAGGAGGTGGGTGGCTAAACTTGGCTGTGCAGCCTTCATGCCTGGGATTAAGGTACCAAAATGCACAATCTTTGGACAAAAACATCTCCCTAAAGCGGAGCAGCAAAGTGATTGAACTGCTGAGGGTGATGGAGGGACATCTCTGATGGGCAGGTACCAGCGGCTGGAGCTGAGCAGTGGAAAGAGGATAAATAAACCAGGGAGACTTCAAAGCCTTGGGTGCTCTGCTCTGTGTCAGCTCAGCTCTTCTCCTCAGAGCCAGATTATACCATTGGCAAAAGTGTTTCTCCACAAGGAAGCACACAGAGCTGCCCTCACAGACGTGCTCTTGGTGGGTGGCCTTTGAGTGTTCCCAGAGCAGGTGGGACTCCTGGTTGAGCCTGGCATTATTTTTGTTCCTTTTTATGATAAACAGGACAAGGTTTAGCGGGCTGGATCCATGATGGTGTGAGCAGACTGCAGCCCGAAAATGACATGCTAATGTTTATGTCATTGTGTATTTTAAATATACTGTGCCTGGGACTTTCCAGAGGAGAATATGCTCCTCTCCTGGAAATGTGTCAGGCTGTGCTCTCTGGGCTTTTTTGGAAGAGCTGCCCTTGAGGTTTGTTGGGAAAAAAACCCCAAACACCCATTTTTCTTCATCTGCGCCCCAAGCACAGTTTGTAGTGTTCATTTAGAAATACCTGTGCTCCATCTGCTCTCCCCCTGTACACATCACCCTCGTTTTGTGGAAGAAAACAGGTTCCTGAGCTTCGTGCTTCGGTTTGCTTCACATTGTCACACAGGAGGGCACTTCAAGGCTGCTCACTTCCCAGCCCTTGCAGGGGAAGACTTATGCTCTGTACGTTTTTCAGGGAAATCAGAGCAGGAATCTCAGGTTGCTTTCTGTCGATTGTTGGTTTTAAAAAAACCTGTGGGTGAAATCCTGGCTTTGGCAAAGTCATGGCAAGTTTTGTCCCCGACCTCAGCAGCGCCAGGAGTCCACCCTGGGTGTCTGGGTTGGTTTCAGTGAACTTTGTTTGCAGCCCCAATAAATCCAGCGTTGTTCCTTTAATTCCCAGGGCAAACACATCCAAGGGAAGCACACAGGAGTTCAAGAATGTAACCTATTGTTTCCAAGCCCTGTTCTCATTTATTTCCCTTCCCCTTTAATGTAAATTCATTACTACAGCATCAAGGGCAGGAGGATCCAGCTCCCAGCCGGTACCAAATGCAGCAGCTCTGTTTTCTGTGGGTCCAGTGGGCATTTATCCTGGTGGGAAGCAGATCTGGCTCCAACCCAGAGCTTCCAAACTCCTCCCTGGTCAGCTGGAGTGGCTGGCAGGATGGTCTGAATTAGCCTTCTTGCTGTACATCCCCCGTGTCCCCGCAGGGCTCTCCAGCCCTGGGTCTGGAGGTACTGCTGGTCTTTTTGTAGCTCCTCGTTCCACAGAGGCCATCTGAGCAGGAATTCCAGCTATGATCCTCCTGTCTCTGCCCTCTTCAGTGCCAAAGGCAAGGCTCCAGCTGCCTTTGCTAATGTATGAAAAGAACTATAGCTGGTTTTGCTGGGCAGAGCTGGGAAGGGAGATGATGTATCAGGATACAGTTTGCATGATCCTTTCTCTGTCCCTGCCTTAAAACAGTGTTAGTGTGGTACGTCAGCCGAGGGTGGATGGCTCTGTGTGTGTGTTCTGGGGTAACACTGCTCGCGAAGAAACTTGGGCTGTTGCCCCCCTAAGAAGTCAGAATGGGGTGTTTGGGTGTTAGGTTGAAGGGAGGATTCCTGGGGGATCTGCAGAAGACTCCAGGGGAGGGAGGAGTGTGAGGTGGGCTCCAGCTTGGTCAGGGTCTTCCCAGAGCTCCCCTGCCTTCCCTGTGAAGAGAGCAGTCCTGGCACAGCTTTGGGAAGGACTCGTGCTGGAGCTGCCCTTCACAGGAGGCTCTTTCTCAGCCAGAGCCGCAGCTTTGTGAGCTGAAGATGGTGGTTTGAGCCCCTGTGGTTCCAGTTTGAGATAGGTTGATGCCCCAGGATGTGTGAGAGTCCCTGGAGCTCTGAGTGAAGGGGGGAGGTATTGCTGCCAAGAACAGGGTGGCCTCTCCCAAGTCTCGCGATGGGTGAACCCCCATCAGCATCAGTGGTAAAACTTCCCGGTTTCCAGAGAGGCAGGATCGCCTTTCCCTGCCCCAACCCTTCAGGAAGGATGAGGCCAAGCAGCACATTTACTGGCTCTCCGTCCCTCTGGCCTGGTTAATGTCCTAGTGAGATCGGCGTCTGTCCCAGCCGGCTCCCACACACGTTTCAGCCTTCCCCCCAAGCCTGTGCTGCTCCCTGGGTATCCGCTGTCCTTGAGCGAAGCTGCAGGCTGATATTGCCTGTGTTGACTCAGTCAGCCACTGCTATAATCATAGACAGAAATTACAGTGGGGGAAATTATAGCTCTTTCTGCCTCGGTGACTTGGGAGCCAGCTGCCTTTTGAACTGGAGTAGCAGTTACACTAATGACACGGGGAGCATACGCTGGGGATGTGAGCCCTTGTGCCTTGGGAGGCTCAGAAAATGCAGGGGGGCTTCGTGTGGGCTGCAGTTGGCTTCCCAGTGCTTTGCCCTGCTGCCCAGGGGAGTGGGGTGGCAGGAGGTGTTCGCTGCTGGGCTGTGATGCAGCGTGCAGCGAGCTCACACCTCTCTCCTCCTCAGAGTCCCCACCGTGCTGGGGGGAATGCCTCCAGTCTGGCAGGCTTCCTCACTGCCTGGCTTTTGAACTGGGCATGGCTTGAGAGCATGGAGCCCCCAGAGCGGATCAGAGCCTAAACCACAGCATGAGCTTAGAGCAGGGTTTAAGAAAGGGCTGGGCAGTGTTGTGGGGCCGGGGGAGCGTGGTGTGGGCTGGCATCTCAACCCACCCGTGAAGACAAGATCATCATCTACCTGGCTGGGTGCTGCTGGTTTATGTTGTTGGGGTCAGCCCTGTCCTGGGGAGGGTGAGAGGCGACATGGTGGGCAGGGGATGCAGGCAGGGGATGCAGGCAGATGCAGAGGAGCTGGCACAGTGGCAGTCGTGTGGAAACTTGTGGAAGTGCTGTGGGTGTGAGGGCAGTGACAGCAGAGCTGCTGGGCCTCACTGCACACACAGCTCTGTGCCATTCCCCAGCATCAAGCCCGAACTCTGATTCCTTCTGCACCCAGCAGCAGAGATAAAAGAGGAACTGTGAGCTGTGGGCTGGCACTTCGACCGGCTGCGTTGGGCTCCAGGGCTTGTTTCACTTTCTGGCAGCTGGCAGTGGTTCTTCTGCAGCAAAGAAACGTTCAGTTCACTGGAAATGTAATGAAAATGTCCACCTGCTTGTGCAAAGGATCATTGGTGATGGGAATGGGTCACCAAGACTCTGCACAGGAGCACAGAGCCCCTCTGGCCCTCTCTCCCCTCGGTGCTTTTCATGCCCTCTGCTCACTGCCCTCTGCACTGATTCCCCGAATCTCCTTCGCTCCACTGACTCCCAGCCCCCTGCTGCTGCCTTGGCCACTCTCCTTCAGAGTGAGAAAGTCAGTCCTGGAGAGATGGGCACTCCCCTGTTGTGAGCTACTCTTCTCAAGCTCTTAAACCCCTCTAAGTCCATTAGGTGTTGCTGTGAGCAGCGGTGTGTGCGGCTGCTCTGCACATTGCCTGCCTGGCCAGGGTCAGCTCTGCTTCCAGCTGTCCCTGCAAAGTCCCTTTCTGCTGGGTGGCATCATTCTCATCCATCCCCTTTCCAGAGGGATCTCCTTGGAAGGGAGCAGAAGGGATGCACCGAGCCCTCTGTGTCTCCTGGCGCAGAAAGGAGCAGCTGTTGGGGCCTTGGCTTAGGTTGTGTGTGCTGTGTGTGTTTGGGGTTGTGACTTTATTGTCCCTTTGGGCTGCGATGACTGTTGTGGAGAGAGCAGGCTCCCGTGAGCAGCAGAGGAGGACTTGGGGAATGAGGGCTTGAGGAGCTGTGTCTCTTGCCTGGGGTCACGCTGGGTCCCGAGCTGTGGTCGTGTCTGTCACCCTGGCTGGCAGCAACTGGGGCTGAAGACCCAGCTTTCCCATCTTCTACCTGCCCCAGCGTGGCTCTGCCTCTGGCCTGCACTCCTCTCCCAGCCCTCTCCTCTTTGGCACCACTGATGTGTGTGTTTGAAGAGGTGAGCAGGGCCCGTGCCCCGTTTCTGTTCCGCTCTGGAGCCGTGTGGAGCAGGGCTGGGTGAGGCTGTCCCACACGCGCTGCAGCCCAGAGACTCCGATTCCGTTCGGACAGATGGATGTTGAGATGGCAGCGCCACTGACAGCGCAGCCGTCCTGCTGCAGATGTGACTGACCTAGATTTTTCCATGCAGCCAAAAGGAGGGATTTGGCAGGCGCTGGGGAGGAGCAATGCTGCTGCCTGTTTATGCAATGGCACTTAGTGCCTCTCACTCCGTGTAACGGTTGGGCTCGGTAGCACTGCGTTCCCACTGCGTGGAGGAGCTGTGATCTGTTGTTTGGAGGGCTGCTTTGCAGTGCTTTCCTGCTTTCACAAGTCCTGCACTCCCATCCCCAGTCCTGTGCCGTATGGATGCCACGCTGGAGGAGCAAAGAGCGAAGGTGTTGTCTCTTAGGTCGCCCCTTACGTCGGTGGAAGATGCGTGTGACACTCTGAAGGGTGCAGGTGTAAGAGTTGGGTCCCCCAGCTGAAGTCTGCTCTAGATGGAAAAGCAGTCTCAAAAATCTAAAGCCCCATGACCTGTTAGCATCATGCCCTTCGCTGTCTGCAGCAGGCTTCCAGGGCAGGTGTGTTAAACCTTGCTGGGTAACCCCTCCTAATCACCTTCAAGTTGAGGCAAGTCTTAAAAGGAGCAGGAGGAAATGGTGCCTCCAGCGCTCTTCTGGGCTTTCCTGGACAGGGATTGTTGCCTCCCACCAGTGCTCAGCCTCTTGCCTCCCTGCACTTTGCTGTGAGCCTGACTCAGCAGAAACCATCCTTGTCAGATGGGGCCTTTTCACTCTCCACGCTGGGAATCGGCGCTGCCTTTCAGGGAAGGAGGCAAGTGGTGCCTGGCAGTGATGCTGAGCTGAAAGGCAGTGCTTCTCCCTCGGGCTGGATGGGGTGAGTGCTGTCTGTGGGCTGAGATTTTTCCATCTTCCCTTCAGCCACTTTGCCTGTGGTTCACAGACCCCTATCTGCCTCTTAGAAGCTGGGCATTAATCTTTCTGGTGAGAGGGAGAAATGCTTAAGGAATACAGATCAGCTCCTGCTGTCTAGCTACTTTAATTGTGCTTATAAATTGCCAGTTGTTACCAACTTGGGGCTGTGCCTGAGGCTTTGCACAACCCTGACTCCCATGGAAGCCATGTGCACGTGAAAGGGATGCAGTGATGGGCATGTAAGAGTTAACAGCTCCTGGGAAGACTCTCTTCCCTTGATAGGCAGCAGTTAGTGCCAGGAGGACTCTGTGGCCGTGGGTATGCCAGTTGCTAGCTGCCTGTAATGGGAGGTGGCTTTGTTACTGAGGGTTTGTAAACTCTAAGTCAGATTAGCCAAGTTCACCTACACCCACGTATTTTAAGTACAGAGTGATTGTTCTGATGGAGAGCTGCCTTGAGAGCTCGGTGTGCGAGGTGCTGGATGCCACCCAGCAGTGAGATGGTCCCTGTCCCTCCCAGCAGACACCCAGTCCCAGCAGCTCGAGTTGTGCTGCTCTGGTTGCTGTCAGCATAGGAACAGAAGGAGAAACGTGAGGCAGAGACCAGGGGAGCCCTGTGTGTGTAAAGGGCTTTCGGCTTCCTCCTGAAATCCTGCTCTGAGTAGTGGGAGGATCCCTTAGGCTGTAACAAGCGAACTGACTGGGAAATCTCTGGGTGACTGTCAGAGCCTGTCAGGAAGGGCTGTGCTTTTGGAAGTTCCCCTTCCTGACCGCTGCTAGGGCACGTTGTCACCAGATTGCTTTGTTCCTGAGAGTGGTTACAGATGTGCAGTGTGCATATCTGGGGGACTCTGGACACAGAATGAAATTCCCTGGTGCAGCCCACGGGCAGCCTGAGCTGGGGAAGTTGCTCCCTGAGTACGATCCTGTGTTGTTACCCAGCACGGCCTCTGTGCAGAGGGGAGTGGGGAGAGCTCCCAAAGCAGGGCACGAGGCCGGGTGACCCAGTCTGGCTGTGAGAATCCCCTGCCAGCATCGTGTGCCAGTTACTGCTGCTCCCCAGCAGGCGTGTCTCTGTGTCAGGTTGCGTTCTTGGTATCCACATCCAGAGCACTGTGCTGCCCATGGGGTACAGAGCACTTTTCAGGCTGATCTGCTGACACTCTGTATCCACTGTGAATTAAAAAGGTTTTGTAAAGCCCTTGTAGCACCATGTAGCTGGGGAGAAGTGTTGGTAGGTGTGTGGGATGCTGTGAAGTGCAGTAGAACCCGCTTGCGGTGCCTCGTGAAGCCATTAGGCCTTTTGCTCAGGAAGGAGCATCCCCCAGCTTGGGTCCAGGGGTGGTTCAGGCTGTTGCTCCCTTGGGCTTTTGTGCCTGAGACAGGAAATCAGGTTGAGGTTCAGAGTGCCAGTTGCCTGTGACAGCTCCGTGTATGGAGAAACGAAAGGGCAGCATCCTGGACATGGGGGTTTCCTCACCGGTTTGCTGCACGGGTCCTGGGCTGGAAGAGCCCCAGGCTCAGTGTCCACCTTTGGTGTGGCTGGATCAGGTGATGCCCAGGAGCGATGTGCTCCTCTTCTGCCTCAAACATGGTGCTTTTTGCCCCCTAACAAGGGGGGTTATGGGCCTGGGAGGAGACCAGACTGCATCAGAGGCTGGACAGGGCTGTTTCAGACCCAGAGGAAGGAAATTCGGCTGTTGGGGACTGAGGCACAGAATTCCTCTTTAAATTAAGGATTATCTAGTTGGGGTCTCCTACAGAGTATTGTTCCAGCAACCCAGTAGCTGTTTGTGCAGGCAGTGTTGGCCTTGAAAGTTGACAGAAGATGAGCAGATGGTTAGGGGTCATCAGATAACCCGTGTGTGGTATGAACAGGCTGCTTGATCTCTGTCCTACAACAGGTTTGTTAGAGAATAGGTTCTCCTGCACCTCCACATCAGATCCCACCAGTTTTCTCTGTGGACATATGGATTGAGTCCTCACTTCCTTGTCTGTAACTCTGCTTGACAGTCATCAAAGGCAGTAGTTTGACTGAGAATAGAATAGTGATCTTGGCCTCTTACCAGAAGTGGAAGTGGCATGACAGTGATTGATGAAGACCTTCCTCAAAGCATGATGTCATTTCACTAGAGCCACAAGAAGAGGAAGTGTCTGGTCCTTGCCCAGCGATGGCAGATGTTTACATGGTGAATACACAGAGAGAAAGGACTGGGTCACCAGGCAGATTTTTTTTTTTTCCCCCCATTTCTCTCTCAAGCTGTTGGGGGGAAAAAAACCCCGTGATTATATAGAATGAGAACTTGAGGTATCAATCAGAATTACTGGTCTCAAGTTGTGCCAGGGAGGTTTAGGTTGGAGATCAGGACAAATGTCTTCCCTGAAGCAGTGGCCAGGTGTTAGACCAGGCTGCCCAGAGAGGTGAAGGAGTCACCATCCCTGGAGGGGTTCAAACAGTGTAGCTGTGGCACTCCAGGACTTGGGTTAGTTGACACGGTGGTGTTGGGTTGGATGTGATGATCTTAGAGGTCTTTTCCAGCCTTAAAGATTGGATGATTTTAACTCTTGCATTTAGTTTGTTTCATTGGGAAAAACGTTCATCTTTCTAGACCTCTCAGAACCATCACAGGTTTCTGTTGTACAAATTCCCCTCCTGTGGCTGTGTTCCTCTTCATCTCCAGCATCCCCTGAGACACCCATGGGCAACAAAATGAAGCTGAGAGGCCAAAACCTGCTCTTGGTGACAGTGATGCAAATCCAGGATTGTTCCAGCTTCCCAGCTAGTGGAAAATGCCTGACAGGCAGGAGATATCTCCACTGACCTGAGAGGGACAGACCTGGCTTTCAGCACTTGATCTTTCATCCTCTCATTTCTGATCAGACTCTTGCCCCGTGGATGTGTTGTCAGAGCCGTGTTTTGTCTTGAGCTGAGATCCATGGCTACAGGCAGAGTTTTTCTCAGTCCCACTCCCTCAAGGTTGACAGGCCAATTTATATGGAAGTCTTTGAAGTCCTGTGGACTCTCTTTTTTTGTGAACTTCAAGTGTGCAGTATGCCTAAAAGAAAGGATAAATTTGGAAGCACTTAGAGATCTCCTTTGAACTTGGCTCCCCGCTGCCTCTGTCATGGTGACCTCCCAAGATACAAGCAGAGCCTGGGTGTACAACAAACCTGTGCTGTAAAGGAACGGAGCCTTTTATGCTGTGATTTAAAGATGTGCTCACTCCAGCTGTGGAAGAGGGCTATTAATTACTGCTTGGACATACAGACCCCTGTTCTTTACATTTGTGTCCAGCTGGCATTATTATTCATCATGTTTTGGACCTGATCAGCTAAAAAGACAAGTGAAGTATCTGCATGACATCAGTGAGGGGCTAGCAGAACATTGCAATCTGGGGATGTAATCAGCGTGGCGTGGACACGTCTGGTTCCTCTGAGCCTGGTCCAGCTCCTGATTGTCTCCGTGAGGCGAATCGAGCGGACAGACGGACGGATAGACAAACAGCAGCGGTGTCGTTGGGCCGTCCCTTTCTCCTGGTCCTTGGGCAGGCACGCAGGGTGAGCAGTCCCTGGGTGCTGTATCAGCACGCTCAGTAAATGCTGGGCTGCTCAGAGCGTTGTAACTCCAGAACAGTCTCTGCATTTCGGCGTCGTGGGGGGAAAGCCCCCTAAACCCAGCAGCAGTAAGGGAATGTGGGGATGAATCCCTGGACATGTGTGAAGCTGGGGTCTGAGTGCTGCCCCCAGGGTGCCAAGAGAATTCTTGGTTTGACTTTTCGTTACCTCCAGTTCCTTTAGAAGCGATCCCACAGCTCCCCACCCGTGCCTGTCCTGGATCAAAAGCATCACCCGGGGTGTGGATTAGAGGAAGCACTGGGCATGAAATCAGAATGTAGGAGACACGAGGCTCTTGCAGGCTACTTGATTTGGGATTTTTGAGCTCAGAAGAAACGCTGACATCTCTTTCCAACCTGAGCTGATGCAGAGCCATCGAGCTGGCAGTGGTGTTTCAAGGCTCGAGGCAGAATCTTGCTGCTGGGAGGTTTGACTTGGGGAACAGCTTCACTGCTGGATGAGGCAGCCTTTGGCAGCTCAGGTCGTGGTGGTATATAACCAGTGGTCGAAGGGACTGTGGGATTTTACTAGCCTGTATGAAACAAGGACTGTGATTATGGGATAATCTTCTGTGGAGCTGCTGGGGTCAGTCAAGGGCTTGACTTCAGTTCATGTACATTGATTTTTATTCCACTCACCCTCATCACATTGCTCCCAGTTCACACCAGTACCAGGAGAATACTACTGCAGCCGTAGACAAACAACAGCTCCACACCCCTGTAAGTAGGGAGCTGTGCAATTACCAGGGCTGAATTTAATTACAACCCCTCAATAAAACTGCTTGTGACAGAATGTACAACTCAATAAATTCACCAGATTTCATCACATGCAGTTGCTGTGAAGATTAAGTAGTATTAAAAAGGCAGATGTGTTTATAGCGATTGAGCTGCTATTTAAAGTTTTGGGTAGGGGAAATCTGCCTGCAGTTAGGCTTAAACACTGAGGATTTTCACCTTATAAACTCCTCTGAAGCAATAGGCACATTTAATACGAGCAGGAGCAGCACATCAAGCCTGAAGCTGCAGTTTGCAGTAGCAACTGGAGCCCTGCACTGGTGGTTTTACTGCAGAGACAGTTTTCCTAACATCTGACCCCAATTCATGTTTATATTGTCTGTATCAGTTTTTCTCTTTCCTGAGAGCCCTGTTCCTCAGCTGAAGAGCAAGAAAAATTTCACGCATGCTTTAGGTGACACGTAATTAAACCAGCTGAAAGAAACCCCTTTATGGGGAAGGCTGGAGCTAAGGGCTGTTAATAGAAACTCCAGGAAGGGTTGTTAGTGAGCCAAGGCCTGTTCAGATGAGGCAGGATGCAAAAAGAGGGGGAAAAAAAGCCCAGGCCACAATACCAGGAAGCTATAAAGCCCATTAATCCCCGCCCGCGAGGACGTCCATCCAAAACGTAAAGCGTTGTTTTCCAGGCAAGGCTGCTAGCTGGATTCAGCTTCCCCAGTGAAATTGTAATTCTCTTGAGCTCGGTGAGGGGTCAGAAATATAAAGGAGATAAAAATATAAATATTTTAGGGAGAGCTCCAGAGTGTCAGAGGTTATATAGGATTTTTTGTGGCCTTGGTCTCCAAGGATCCCACAGGCAGTTGCTTTAATCCCCCTCTCCTGTGTGTGACCCCTCATGCCTGTGCAGAATCACTACCTCGGATCTCAGGCTGGGTGTGGGCAGGAGCTGCAGGTATCCCCCTACTTTAGAGGGGCTCCGGGGAAGCTGAGATGTATCCCTCTGCTTCAGAGGGGCTTCAGGTTGTCTGGGGAAGCTGAGATGTGATGCAGCGTTTTATAACTCCCTGGGATTAGCACTGTTTTTGGGGTGCCGTGCAGCTTGGGAGAGCAGGGTGAGGTTTTAAAGGGGGTGGGGACATAGAGCAGTTGAGCAGGAACCCGGGTTTGTTCAAAGCTGACCTTTAATGCACACGCTGTCAGTGATGGAATGAGTAGGTGCTCACCCTTTACCAACCGCTGCTGATGCTTCTTCTCCCCTACTCAGACTTTAGTTCACACGTATGTGCAAACAGTGCTGCTTCATTGCCCCCTACTCAGAAAATTCCCTGTAAATCAACTCGAGGTTTTTGCCCTCCCCTTCCCCTTCCCCCTGATGCGGGGAAGGGGTGTGTGGTCCCAGGGCCTTCAGCCATCCTGGCTGTTGGGAGGCGCAGTGCCAGCTCTGGCTCATTACAGCCGCACAGATAAGCTAACGGCGCTCGGGTGGTTGTCTCAGTTCGGCTTATTGTCTGCCTGTAATCTTGAGCAGATTAATCTGTCCAAGGAGGAGTGAAGGATCCTGAGCGAGACGGGCAGGAAAACAGCCCCAGATAACGGGTGGGAGCTGAAGTTTGGGGAAGTAAGAGCAGATGCACCGTGTGAGCAATGCGAAGCGGGCTGTGATGACAGGAGAGCCAAGCCGGGCACACCCGAGGGGTAGTGAAGAGTCTCGGTGACTGGGGCTGGAACAGGGCACAGCATCTGGTGCTCAAACCCTGCTCCATCCAGAGGGAGGTGAATGCTGTTGGGGAAGAGGCAGCCAGACTGCCCAGTAATTCTGGAATCTCCTCAGCATTTTACCAAGGGAACACTAGATGATTCCTAAAACGTAAAATCCTTTTGAATTCTTTTTTTGCAAAGGTGTTCCTGTGCTTCCAGGCCATGGGCTGCTGCGTTTTGGGTGCTGCATCTACAGAATATCTTCTCTCTGTAGCTGAGAGGCTGCTGTAACCCTGGTCCTGGCTCGGGCACAAGAGTGTATGTTAAGTACAGAGAAATACTGGGGTGAGGCCTGACATTCACTGTGATTCGGGGAGCCCCTCCAAGGACCCCAAGCTATCAAATTCCTCCTTTGAAGGTCTCAGTACTGCTGAAGTGATACTTCAACGATCTTTTCCTTTCTTCTTTTCTTTAATTTGGTTTGTTTCTGGTTTTGGAGCAAGCTTTGAGCTTAAATTGAGCTGGCAGCTTCCTCTGCAGGCCTCAGGAGCTGACATCATTTGCGCAGCGGTAATCAACAACAGGAAGAAAACATCTGGGCTTGGAAGCACCGAGAGATCAAGGCTGTCACAGCCTAAGAATAAAGGGGTGACAACAGTCTGTCTTGCAACAGTTTGTCTTGAGTGTGTCCTGCAGACGTGGGGCTGCTCCAGCGGCCGCGGGAGTTGAGCATTCCTGGTTTCCGAGATGAAGGCAGGGAAGATGGGGCAGTCAGCTGTGGGGTTCCCTAGAGAGAAGGGGTTCAGTGGGGTCGGGACAGCATGCTGCTTTTCACATGGGAAGCCTCCAGGGTAATCTCCAGGCTGGGTTTGTTGTGTGCTCTGGTGGGTCAGAAGACTGTGTGTCCGTGGTCCTGTGGCAGGTCATACCCAAGGGTCACCTCGGGAATCTCAGGCTGTGGGAATGCGGCGGATGGAGCTTTCATCAGCTGCTTTGTACTGTCTGAGGCACAGGGACCTTAAAGAAAAAGCTTTTTGTTTTACACTGAGCTCTTGAGCTGTGCCTGAGGACTGGAAGGAGAACTTCTGAGCCGTGTGTGGGTGATTCCTACCCATACGAGCAGGCAGGAGTTGTGGCAGGGCTCTGTCCTTTTAACTGCTGGCAAAGAATCAATCGTGACTCTTCTCCTTGCAGAGATCTAGGCTCATTCTTACTTGGGCTCCCAAAACCCTAACCCTCACATGTAGGGGTGTGGGCTGTGATCTTGCAGCACAGTTGTCCCATTCCATTGCAACAAGGGGTGGTAAAATTGAGGAGACATTTGCCTTTGTGTCTGAATTACATCTGGACAGCACGTAGGGTTATATCCACCTTCCACATCTCCTGTGTGCAGCATCTGCTGCTTCTGTGCCTCTGGCAACACTGCTTCCTCCTGCCTCAAGGGCACTGCGTGTGGGGTACAGCACCTGCCCTCTGGCTCTTGGACCCCCAGCTGGGGATGTCACTGTGACCAGCCCGTGATGTTCTCTGTCACGCTGCTCCTTCCCCAAGCCTCTTTGGGCGAGTTAAATCATGGGCTGCTGAAGGCTGCTGGCTTACCTTGCACGTTCAGGCTGCCTTGCTGAATTCTTCCACGTGCATGGAACGAAGCAGCAAGCTGCTATGGAGACAAACTGTGTTCTGTTGTGATGGGGATGATGGGTGGTTTGGCCATCGGTGAGCTCAGGGGAGCTGCTACGAGATGTGTCGGCAGCACAGCTTCCATATGAGATATTCCTAATCCCTGGAGCTGCCTTTCATGCACACACGCACTGGTACCTCCATCCCTCCTTATTGTAACCAGCTGTGGTTCGACTGTGTCAGGGACCTGACAGAGCTCCCTTGCCCCCCTCTCCCACTCCCTCCACAAGCTCCCATTACTCATCCTTGGGCAGCGCATGACATAAGATGGTGATAACACTCTGATCCTGGACACTGGGTTGTTCCTTGGAGCTCCATGCTGGGCTGTGAAGACTCCCCTGGGTTAACCCTTTGATGCCTCCAGGCAGAGCTTCCTAATGCCCATAAGCCGTGTAAGATCTTGGGCTTGACAGAGTTCTTGGGGCACCCTGCTTCATAAAGGGGAGATGGATTTCTTACTGTAATGTGTTAATTAAATGAGCTTTTTTGGCTTTTTGATTAGTGGGTGGGCTGAGGAAGACAGCTCTTGTGTGAAGGCACTGGCCATTGGTGACAGCCAGGGTTTTCTCTGGCTCCCATCGGTCACGCAGAGAGAAGGTTGTTTTTCTCCTTGTTGTTCACACTACTTAAACTGAAGATTAAATTTGGCAGAGCAACAAGGGGCTATGTACTGGCCAAGAAAGAACTCAGCCTGGAAGTCAGTGGAAGGTTCCTGACCGCTGGGGAGGGGAGGATCATGGAACAGAGATCAGATGGGTTTTTAAAAAGCAGGACAGTTTACGTAGCACACATTCTACCTTGGACACCCAGGAGACCTCCCATGCCAGCTGTTAACCAGTGCTTTGGTTATCTTTCCCAGTTGATCATGTGGTCCCTGAGCCTGGGACCAGTTTGCTGACTGCGTTCGACCAGTGGCGAGAATGGGCAGACAGCAAATCCTGCTGCGACTACTCCCTGCACGTGGACATCACTGAGTGGCATAAAGGTGTGCAGGAGGAGATGGAGGCTCTGGTTAAAGACCATGGTAAGTTCAGCTGCTGAAGGCCAGGGAAGCCTTCCCTTCCCTGCTTCCCTTCCTAGGACTGGTCCCCTGCTTTTTGGGACTGGCTCTTGTGAAACCTTTTACTCTGAGGGTTCAGTGAAGCTGTTTCGGGCCCTGACGTTACCTTGGCGCATCCTGGGGGGTCGCAGCAGCGGGGGGCTCGGGGTGGCACATGCTGGTGTCGCTGCAGGGTGCTAGGTGGGCCAGCACTGGTTTTGCAGAGGTGAAGCTCTGGGAGGAGCACCTTTGCTTTTCATTAGTGCAGGCAGCTGACAGCTTCGGCTCTTAAACTGTTACAAATGAGGGAATAATTTGGCCCAGAAGGAGCAGTCCAGCACTGGTTGCTATAAGTGGAGAAGAGCTGAATAAAATGACCTCATAGTTTTTTCCCCTCTTTAATTTCCTTGACCTTTCATCCTTAGGCTAGAGTAATTTTCCATCCTGTTTGTAGCTTTAAAAAACCCAGCCTTTTACATCCTAATGAGTGCTTTCCCACACGTGCTGGGTAAGAGCTGCTGCTGGTTCAGAGGGCAGAAAAGGGAAAGCTGAGGTGGGGGTCTCAGTCAGTGTGAAGGCAGTGGAGCAGGGCACGCTTACACCCTGTCCCCATCGCTGCTGTGGCAGGGAGTGGGGCACCACGCAGCCAGGGCTGGGCCCTGCTTTTGTGTGCGATGGGAGGGTGTTTTACCTGTGCCTGCAGCCCGTGTGTCAGAGATGATCCCTTTGCTCTCTTTCCACCAGGTGTGAACTCCTTCTTGGTGTACATGGCTTTCAAAGATCGCTTTCAGCTAACCGACTCTCAGGTGAGGAAGGCTCAGTGTTCACGTGCCTGGCGCAGCGAGCGGTGCACACGAGGGTTTAAATTCAGTGCGCTGTGGTCTGATGCTCTGGTTTCAGTTTTCCTACATGTAGCAACGCCCAAGGTTTGCAGCAGTGCCCAGAGCTCCTGTGTGAAGAGATTTTTATAAATAACAAACCCAGGAGGGCTTGGCTGGGGAAAGGAACAGCACAGCGCCCGTTGTGAGCGTGCAGAGGTTTGATCCCAGCTCCTTTCCTCTGGAAGCAGTGGCACATCCATAAGCTGCTGCTTGGTGCAGGGCAGGACAGTGAGGGCTCCGGCAGAATTAACTCTCTCTTAATCAGCTGGAACTGATCCTGGTCCAGAAGTGGGTTTCTGGCTTTGGCATTAGAATTGGAGGGTCCTTAAGAAAGGAATTGCCCTCCTGATTGCTGCTGTGGTGGGTACGTGTGGGTCCTTTTAGTTGTCGGGCCGGGCAGTTTGTATTTGTGAGCGTGGTGGGAGGAGAGGAATGCCTGGGAGTCACTTGGAACAGCGTAGGAGGCAGTGGTGCAGGACAGTTATCTCTGATGGCTCCAGCAAGCGTGCTAATGAGTGACAGAGGTGTGGGCTGCTCAAGCCCGAGCCCTCTCAGAGGGGAATGCCAGCTGCCTGGGCAGAGTCTGGTGGGTGCAGGTTCTCCCTGCAAATCAAGTGTAACGTGCTTGCCAAGCACCAGTAAGCAAAGGCATGGAACTGCCCAGGTGCAGGCACGTGCAGTTGCTGCTGCTTCCCTGTGGATGTCCCAAGCCCGATGGATGCTGCTGTGCTGGATCAGCAGCATCCCCCTGCACGGGTTGGGGAACTCGGTTACAGGCAGGAAAATGGGTCATGTCTCTCCAGCAACCTGCATCTGGCATAGCTGAACGCTTCTCTTTCTCCTCTCTTCTGCAAAGTTCGGCCTGCTGAAGGAGTCTGGGGCCATGCCTTGTGCTCGGTGGGTGCTGGGGGTACTGTAACGTGTGGCTTTCACCTTCCAGATCTACGAGGTCCTGAGTGTGATCCGGGATATCGGCGCGACAGCTCAAGTGCACGCTGAGAATGGTGACATCATTGCTGAGGTATGCTGTGTTTGCTCTGTGGGCTCTTCACTTCAGAATGCTGGGAGGGATTGAAACTGGAATTCCTCCTCCTTTGCAAACAGAAGATTGCCAAGACCTTTACGAGCTGGGCATAGCTCTGTCGAGGATGGGAGCAGAGCTGCACATCAGTTGCTGTCCCCTCCACCCATAAGGCAGGTTTTTGTGGCAGCTTTGGGGGATATCAGCCATCTCTGCCTTTCCCCCCACAAGTGACAGAGTGTGTCTGGGTGTGACTGTCACTGCTGGCAGTGAAATGTTCTGCAGGGACTCGGATGGGGGGCAGTGGGAAGGGAAATAGCTCCATGGAGTGCCTGGGATGCTGCTGCTTGGGATCTGTTCATCCTTCAAACAGCAGCAAAGAAGAAATGTTAATGATGCGTTTGGATGCAATCTGATCTCCAGCTCCTCCTGTCCTCAAGCACTCCGAGCCTGGTGCTGCGGGGATGCTTTGGGGGGTTCTGCACTGCCTGACCTGGAAGAGCCCCCCCCAGCCCCGTGCCTGCAGCTGCAGAGGGGCTCCCCTCAGCTGCAGGGCAGCTCCCCTCAGCTGCAGGGTGGCTCTCTCATGAGATACTATTCTGCCACATCTTAGAGGGACTTTTATAGACACAAATGAGTAGCAAAGGTTGAGGGGCCATGAACCCAGTGTGAGGCAAATCAAAATAAAAGCTTTCCTTGACCTGTGAACAAATCAGTGAGGGGTTGGTGAGCTCTGGTTCTTCTCAACAAGGGAAGTGGGACAGGACTTGGGTTGTCTGGCCCTTGTGTAAAGCACTGTGCAGTTATCAGCTGGTGCAGGTGCCCTGGATCTCACCGGTACCTCTCTCATACAGCTGTGTCTGCAAGAAAACCCCCCTGTTGCTTTAAATCTCCTTGTGTCTCTTCTTTTCCTTCTGCCTTAGGAGCAGCAGAGGATCCTGGAGCTGGGGATCACAGGCCCTGAAGGGCACGTGTTGAGCAGACCTGAAGAGGTGAGGACTTTACTGCCTTTGCCTTTTCCCCCAGTTTGTGAGATTTCTGCTGGTGGTATCTGTGGAGCTGGACCCTACAGTTCTTGTAGTTGCCCATCGCATTCAGTTGACCCGTGTGGGAGTAAAGACTCAGAATTTGGGTTTATGTGGGCAGGATTCCACCACTGACTTCTCTAGATCCTGTCTTCTCTCCTGGCTCTTACTTTACCAAGGTTTCCTCTGAATCAGCAGAAGTTTTAAAGCCTGAAGTTATTTCCCAGGCACGTGTGTTGCTTCCTTTACAATAATCTGACTGTTGGGCAGCTCTTGGACCAATGGTGGAGTATTGGACCAAGGGACTGAGTGGTTTGTTGAAGGCACAGGGAGAGGAGCTAATTCCCTCTGTACTTGCCCACTGATCTCTCCAGGGTCGAGCACCCCAATCCCTCTCACTCCCTCTAGGCCTTTAAATTAAACCTCATGAGTAAGAATGGACCTTAAAACTTTGCTTTCCAGGTTGGCTCCTGGTGCGTTCTTGGTTTCCAGTCTCTTGGTGTCTCTAAGGTAGACATCTCACTGTGGCACTGGGGGTCTGTGGGGTCCATCTGTTACAGACAAGCAGTCCTTTTTGTTCCTCCTTTGCTGACTGCCAGATGTGGCAGCTGGAGGCTGGGGGTGTGAGATCATCCACATGTGCCCCTCATGCTCCCTCTCTATTTCCTCCCCCTGGTTCAGACAAGCAGCATCCAGAAACATTTCAGGAGGAATATAAATCATTCTGTTGCTTCATGCAGAAGGGAGGAAGGAAAAAAAAGCCTTGACTTGGGCAGTCTGTGAATCCTCACAGAATTTGTGTTGGCTCCAGGAGCTGGGATTTTTTTTTGCTTCCTGAAAGTTGGGAGCAAACACTTGCACTGAGCTTTCCATCCACCCACCCATCCCTGCTTGCTTTCTTTAAGCATATTTTTTGGGCTTGCATCAGGAGAGTGAGAACAGATGCTGACGTGACTCTTGGGGCTCATCTGTGGAGCACCCCAAAACTTCTGTTGACTTCAAAGGAAGGCTGCTCCTTACCTCAAAGGATCTGGCTGAGCAGCCAAGCCTTCTCTGGGTGCTTCACAGCTCATCTGTAGTGGAAGGGAGCTTTAAAGCGTGGTGTGCACGGTTCCCTGGCGTGCAGGGCTCGTTAGCTCTGTGTGGCAGGGTGTTCTTTCTGGGTGTAGGCTGCCTGAGGACACGTGGCTGCCTCGGGCGAGGGTTCCTGCAGGCTCTTCCCAGTGTGGGCAGCCTGGGTGCAGCCAGACCCGGCTGTGCTCTGCCCAGAGCACGAGTCCAAAGTTCTCCTCCTTGGAAGTCATAGGAACCAGAGCAGGAAACGATGTCATCCACCTCCCTCCCCTCCCTTTCTCCAGCGCAGGAGTAACTCTGTGTTCTTAAAAACATACAGCTCCCTTTCTTCTGGGGGATGGCAAAGGCCAGGTTCTGCGGGTGGCAGCAGGTCCCTGGTTCCTGCCCACCTCAGGAGGAGCAGATGCCTCCTGGCATCTCTCTCAGGGGCTCTTAACACTGGAACTGGCTTGTCATCCTGCCCCTTGCCGACTGTAAAGCCTGTCCCAAGGACTTGGGATAGTTGTCATCTTACTGAAGAGCTGCTTAATTCAGAGCCCTGTCTGCAGCGAGCTGGCAGGAGCTCTCAAACCAGTCTGAGAGACTTATTAAATCAAAACTCTGAGTTCAGTGGGACGTACCTCAGAGTGGAGCATTCAGGGCCTGGCCACGTGTGGCTGTGTCTTACACAGCACATACATGTCTTCTGAGTTCCCAGACTGAGCAGGAGACACGAATTAAGGCTTCAGTGTCACGGCTGACTCGTGGGTGTAGCTTGCTCACCTGAGTAACCTGGGTTCAGCCAAGGTGACAATATTCAGCTTGTTATTCCAGCCAGCAAAGGGAGCCTTAATTAAGATACCGCCGTCCCGTCACCCATCGCTTTCTGGGGAGCTCTCCCCCTCATAGCTCAGCTCATCCTGTGATGACTTTTCAGGGGGATCATCGCTTTTTGTTTTTATTTCAGCCACAAAAACGCTGAAGGCACAAGCAGTCCAAATGCTCCAGGAAATGTCTGCCTTTTTTTTTTTCCAAGAGAACTGCTGTGCTAGGGCTTCTAATGCATACTGGTAATTGCAAACATCCCCCTTTGGACTAGTTGCTGGGTTATTGTTATGTGCCTGTCACCATAGCATCTGGGCACAAGGCGTGAATTCAGCAGCCTGGTTCTCCTCTGTGCACAAAAGGATTCTCCTCCAGTCGAGAGGGCTGGAGCTGTTGCTCCCTGCTTTGCCAGCAGGGAAACTAAGGCACAGGGTGGGAATGTGTGTCCCCAGTGCTGTGGTGAGGGTGCTGTGCACAGCCCTGCTTTGGATGGGCCATTGGCAAGCTCATCCCTTCGCCCAGAAGCACTGGGCTGTCTGAGTTTTCTCCTTGTCTCTCAGGAGGGACACATGTGCTGTTCTTGGCTCTTCCTGTCAGCCTCCATCTTCCCTGCAAATGCTGCCATACGCCAGTGGAATGCCCTGGGACAAACACCCTTCCTGGGACAAACACCCTTCCTGGGACGAACACCCTTCCTTGCAGGCTGCCCTGTCTGCACAGGGCAGCTGGGCTGGTGAACGTCCCCTTCTGCACATCTCCTGCCTGGGGAGGGTTAGTCAGAGCCCTGGCACCCTGGCAGGGTGACAGGCAAGAGTTTAACCCTCTGGGCACCAGAGACCAGTCTGCTGGCTCTGGGGAGCTGGTTTCCCTTGAAAAGCTCCCAGCTGTGGTTGCGTTGTTTTTCTCCAGCAGTCGGGCTGCAAACAGAGCAGTGTCACACATGGTGGCTTTGTCAGTGTGACCAGAGCTGCTCTGGGTGCTTGGGCATCAACGTGGCCAGTACCCTGTTTCCTGAGATGATGGGTCTTTGATTTCAGGTGATACTGTGGTGGGCCAGGCACGGTGCTCTGGCTCTGGGACTGGTGATGCTTTGCAGCGCTTGGCTCATGATACCGTAGAGCAGGTTTTCAGGAGTGCTGAGCACGTGCCGATCCCAGGGAGTCCCCAGGAGGTGCTGGATGCCTCCTGCATTTGGGAATTGGCTGGCTGATTGCTTGGGGCTTCGTTTCCTCAAGCTTGGAAAGTGGCTGTGGTGGTTACTGCAGGCTCAGCTCTTGGAGGCAGTGGGCATGATGAGCATCACCCTGAATCGTGTCCCTCTGGCCTGCTGGGATTAGGAGGTGTGAGCTGTACGTGTCTGCAGTGTTCTGTTTGCTCTGAGACCGGGGGTGTGCAGTGACCCTCGGCCTCGCCGGGGTTATCTCTCCACACAGGCAAGGAAAAGTATTTGATTTATGGGGTGGTTCACACTCTGTCTGATCCCCAGCCAGATAGCGTGGCGAAGGCTGCAATTTAGGAGGCTTGTTTGCAAACGTGGCTTACCAGAGTATGTGGCTGGAGCATCTCTCTTCCGCATGGGCTGGAACATGAATAGTTTTGTTGAGTCAACAGTTAAGTTGCTTATTTTTGTCTGGGTTAAAGAAGGGGCTTAGTCGATCTGACCTCGAGCACCTGGAGCATTGTTCTAGGGCTTGGTCTGCTTGCAGAGAAACTTTGAAGGAGCCTGGGAGAAAAGGTAGCGATGGGAGGGGACAGCAGCTTGGTGTCACTTTGATTGTCTGGGTTACACCGTGCTTTCTTCCAGCTCAGAGTTGGAGAGGTGGAAAGTCCCTTATCTTGGCCCCTGTGTTCCCATGGAAGCAGAGGCTGTGACCCTCGGCGGGTGAGTTGGATGTGCTGGTGTGTGGGGATGCACTGACCTGCTGCTGGCTTTGTTTCTCAGGTGGAGGCAGAGGCTGTGAACCGGGCAATAACCATCGCCAACCAGACCAACTGCCCCCTCTACATCACCAAGGTGATGAGCAAAAGCGCCGCTGACGTCATTGCTCAAGCCAGGAAAAAGGGTAAGTTACTGGATGGAAGCACCCTGTTAGCTCAGGCAGTTCAGCTCCATCCCAGCATGTGCTTCATCCCTGCAGGAGAGGTTTTTTGTCCAGTGTTACTGCCCAAGCTCTTCTGTAATAGGTCCCCAGCAGCTGCTTCTGTCTCATCCCCCACAGACACGTTTTGAGGGGCTGTATCAGTGCCTGGGGCACTGTGTTCAGCCTTGAGCCTCTGTCTTCACACTCGTCCTTCCACACTGAGCCACGTGCCTTTGTGTTACTGCAGAGCAATTCCCTGCTGTCTCTGTTTAGTGAATCTCCCTGGAGATTCCAAGCTGTGTCCTCCTCCCAGCTGCTGTGTTCTTCCCTTGGTGCTTTCTGCTGAGCTGCTTCCTGGGTCAGACGTGGTTCCAAGAGTCTCCAACTCATGAACCCTGCTGGATTTAGTTGGAGCAGCTGAAGAGGTTACTGCTTCCAGCCAGCCACTGCGCTGCTCACTTGTGGAACAGAAGTTCCTGGTGCTGGAACTCTCAGCCTGGCATCGAACAGGAACTGGGATCGGTGGTCTGGGTTGGGTCGGTGTGGGAGTTGTGCTGCTCAGAGTGATGCAGTAGCTGCTCCTGAGTTGGGGTGCTGCTGCCTTGCCCCCCCAGAGCAAGCAGGGGTTACAAAGCACAGTGAGTGCCTGTCTCCCTGCTCTGTTCTGTGACTAAACCCTTCATGTCTATTTAAAGTGCCCTGGGTGGGTGAGTAAGCAGGGGGATGATTTTCCCCCTTCTTTCCTCAGAAGGGTTGAATTTAATTTTATGCAGCCTAAATAAGCCTGAATGGATATACAAATGACATCACGTTCCATCTGGGTGTTTGGTGTGAGAAGAGCTAATTTCCTACTGCAGCAAACAGATTTGTGTTTGTGTATTGGCTCAGAAGTATTTTGGTCCCATGATTCCTATGAAATGAGTTCAGAGCTGGTGAGGAGGACTCCTTTCCAAGGCCTCTCTTCCTGCTCGTGGCGTGGAGGCAGCTCACGCTCTTCGGGACCAGCCTTCCTCTCCCAGCTCTCTTAGCAGCGATCGTGCTGTTGACATGGCATGTTGTATTACCCCAGAGACAACTGGATGTTGTCCTGCAACTCAATCCTGTAAGTCAGGGAAGCATCCTTCCCTCTTTCTAAGCACAGCACTGAGGACATCAGCACCACAGAGATGGAGTGTCAATACAAGCACCTTCTTGCGATGCTCCCTGTCCCCGCAGAGCGCTGGCTGGCCAGTAGAGAGGGGCATTGGGATGAGAGCCCACACACGTGTATTGTGGGAGCCATAAGTCACAGCCTGACGCTGGTGGATGTTACCTGGCTTGTGGAAGTGGCTGGGCTCTGTCCAGGTGAATGATCCTCAGGACTTGCTTCCTTAGTTCAGCTCCTGAGTGAACTAGTTTTCATCTGGGTTGAGTTTTCTCCTTATAAGGAGAATTTGGGGTATAGATGGGGCACCGTTTTGTGTTCCTGCACTTCAGTAATTCAGTTTAAATGCTGTGTGGTTACCCGGCTGGGTAACCCAGGAGGGCCACACACACTAGCTTTGCCCTCCCAAGCAACAGAGGAAGTGTAGCTGAAGACTATCCAAGGGAAAACAAAACAGAATTGATTTGCTAAATGGAAAAGAACGAATGTTATTTAAAGCCAGATGTTCCCAGTGGCATTTGTGTGGAGGAGACTCCCTGCAGACTCTGTCACTGGCAGATCTGGCAGCGCAGAGCATCGCTCCCTGCAGAACAATCCTCCCAATGTATCGGCCCACAACAGGCCTCCCATTATCAGCCAGCGTGTGTTTTGCCCTGTTCTGATTCTGTAACCCTGTCTGTGGCCAGTGATGTCAGGCAGCCTCTTCCTCCACTGGCGGATCCCCCGGCAAAGGCTGTTCCTGCACCTCGTGTTTCAGGATGGCCCCGCGAGCAGCCAGTGCAGGGATCATCCTGCCTCTGCCAGCGCGCTCTCCCCAGCTGGCCTGGAGCCCAGAGACACCCCGGTACCTCAGCTGATACGTGAACAGTCGTAGTGCTGTGCTCCCTGTGGGGAGGTGTGTAAGGCTGGCTGACAGCTCGCTGTGCCTGTGCCAGTCCTGTCTGGTTGAGGTGTTTCGGGTTAGTGTTTTCCCTCCTCATGCCTTCTGCAGGCAGAGTCATGTACGTGGAGTGTCCGGGCTCGGAAGCCAGAGGGACAGGCACTGCACAGGTTCCAGGAAAGGTGTGTTTGGGGAGCAGATCTGGGGGGCTGCCAGCTTGTGCCGCTTTTGAAGTCGCAGCATCTTGCATCTGCTTGGTGTGCAGATGTTGTTGCTGCATTCCAGCTTGCAAAGTGTCATGGCCTTATGGATCCACTGTGCCTTCATGTGGTTCCAAAAATGTTAATAAGGAGGAAGGATGCACTGGTGGTTGGTGCACTGGACAGGGAGTCAGAAGATCCAGTTTAATTTCCTCGTTCTGCTGTGGGTTTACCCTGGACCCTTGGGGGAGTGACTCAGTTTCCCTGAGCTGCGTTTGTGAACCAGAAACACCGACGTTTCCCCTGTGATGGGCTTTCTCAGTCAGCAGGAAACTTTGCTGGAGTTTTCCCTTACCCAGTCTGTGCAGTCTGCTCCCAGAAATCCAGCCTGGCTCTACCTGTTAGTACAAACCCATTTATAAAAGCATTCCAGGTGCTGGTTTTTTCATTCTTTCTCTTCCACGTTCCTTCTAGGTGAGACTGGACCTCCTCATGCTCTTACAGTTCCACTCCCCCTCTTCCTTAAGGTTCTTTGCCCAGGATGCAGCACAGCAAGTCTTTGCAGTGACTCTTTCAAGCACAGCTGATCAGTGCCAACCTCAGCAGTTGTGTCAAGGCGCTGTGCACACTTTGCTGCTGCAGAAGGATGCTCCATACCTGGAAACCAGGCTGGAGACTGTGTTGCTTGGTGCTCACAGTAGACTTGTCTGTGTTCCTGTCCTGCAGGCACTGTGGTGTATGGAGAGCCCATCACGGCCAGCTTGGGTACCGATGGATCTCATTACTGGAGCAAGAACTGGGCGAAGGCAGCAGCTTTTGTTACTTCCCCACCACTGAGCCCTGACCCAACCACTCCCGATTTTCTCAACTCCCTCCTGTCCTGGTGAGTGGAGCACGTTGTGTTCCTACAACATGTGCTTCGTCAGGAGACAAGTGGGTGATAGGAACAACAGCGAGAAAGGGGCTGGTGGACCTTGAGGAGTGACCTGTGATGGTGATTAAATACCTTGAATACCTGTTGTCTTTTCCAGTGGAGACCTCCAAGTTACTGGCAGTGCCCACTGCACCTTCAACACTGCTCAGAAAGCTGTTGGGAAGGACAACTTCACCCTGATCCCTGAAGGAACCAACGGGACTGAAGAGAGGATGTCCATCATCTGGGATAAGGCTGTGGTATGTCACGTGTGTCATGGGCTTCCACTGCAGCTAGACAAGGGGAGCTGCAATAGTGTGGAGTTATCTCCCTCCCAGATGCTTGTTCTGGTCCTTGGGAATCTGCTGTTCACCTTTCAAAGTGCTCCCCCCCTGGCTAATGCAGGGACCCCTCCTGTCTTTCCCCAGGTGACCGGCAAGATGGACGAGAACCAGTTTGTTGCTGTGACCAGCACAAACGCAGCGAAGATCTTTAACCTGTACCCGCGGAAGGGCCGTATCGCCGTGGGCTCGGATGCTGATCTGGTCATCTGGGATCCTGACAGCGTCAAGACAATCTCTGCCAAGACTCATAACATAGTAAGGCTGTTCTCTGCGCTGTGAGCTCCACGGCTCCTTTCCTCCTCTCCTCCTTCAGTGCCAGACGGTGCTGCCAAGGACTAGAGCTCGTGACGTCTCGGGGCTGCTTCTCCTTCGTGCCCCGGGCCCTCTCTGGTCTTACACCCCGTACAGCTCAGTTGTGAGAGCAGAAGGGAGGGTGACTGAGTCCAAATCTGAAATCACATGAGTACCCAGAGGTTGCCCTCGGAGCAATGAGGTTGTCTGCTCTTTCTGAGCACTGGATGCTTGGATCCGAGCACACAGAAAGCTCTTTAAATCTTCTAAAATATCAAAAGGCCTCTGATCACAGTGTGTGATGACCTTGTGGCTGGCTGGCAGCAGGAATGTGGACTGCCCTTCTTCTGGTTGGGGTCAGTGGAGCTTCTCGGCTCCCGGACACCTTAGCTGTAGATCTGGTCCAGATCGGTGGGTCTGAGGGGATTGACACCACGTTCCAGTCTGGCACGTGTGTGTGGAGTCACGCTTGGATGTGAGATTACCAGTGACCATCCCAGCGTCACTTGGCACGGGGCAGCACCCAAACTAAGTGGCCCTTTGCCCCGTTTCTCTGGTAGCTTTGTGGGGGCACTCTCAGAGGTCCTGTTTGCCTGCAGCCGTGTCCCAAAACTTATACCTGGTGCTGGGAAACTGCAGACAGGTCCCAGTGCCCGGGGCTGGTTGTGGTCTCCCTGTGACTGTCTCAGAGAAAGCAGCCACTGTTTGCGTTTGTTGATGACTTGTTTCACTGCTGGCGATGAACCTATGGAATGTTTCCCTGGAAAAAACCCCTTGTCCTTTCTTCCGTGAATGCTTTCATTCACTCTGGAGCTGAAGGAGCAAGATTTTCTTCCACACTTGGATCCCTGGGCACCATCTCAAAGAAACTTTTTTTAAAAAGTTTGGTTCACTTCCCTGTGACTTAACCATGTGTCAGAATTGGTCCCAGATGGCCTGGATTCATCCTCCCTGGGCTTAGGCTTCTACCAGAGACATCCAGGCTCAGAAGTCTGGTCAGTTCAGAGGTGCTTGCGGCCTCATCACACCTCCAGTCTAGAGAGGAATGACTGGGAGGAGGGAGCCTGGGGGCTTACTGCTGTTAGGTGCTAAATTTAGTGGTCTGAGGCTGGGTTTGTGCTTATGAATGGTGTGGAGAGCCGGAGTAGTGTGCTGGATGCAGCACTGGGAAATATTGCTGTTTAGTGGCTGCGGTCTCTAGGAAACGAATTGGACACTTGAAATTTCCTGATCTTTTGTGCAGTGCTCCAGTACAACCAGCACTGACTCTGTGATGTTGCCATGGATCTGGCTAGGTTGAAGCAGACCCAGATCCACCGCAGAGCGTGTTACAGGCGAGGGGCTGCGGGTCTCACGCGTGTGAGAGCTCTCAGCACTCCCTGAGCAGCCTTGACTTGTGCCAAGGCAGTGGAGGAGGGAGGGCTCTTGTTTCGGGTGGTTTTAGAGCGTGCAAGGGTGTCTAGGAAACAACAGCTTGTTTTCTTTCATGTCCAGCTCCATCCTCTTCCCCTCTCACAGCACCGCCGGCTGTACCTGGCGTTGCACCTGCTGGGGCTGTGTGTCTCCAGCTGCCTTGTGTTAGAGGAGAAATTGATGTGAGCGATGCCTTTAGAGGCCAGGCATCCTAATTTGGGCAAGTATAGAACAAAAGCCTCTTTGAAAGTCAGGCAGAGGGGTTGCTGCAATGCGAGGAGACGTAGTGATTATGTGGCATCAGATGATTGTCACATTTACAGGCGTTTTCCAAGAATTCACACTGCTCTTGCCACTGTCTGGTGAGGAAACATGAGGAGCGAGCGAGGGAGATTGTGTTGTTCTTGGAACCAGCCTAATCCATATGCCTCTCACCAAGCCTCCTCCTTTGCCACCGCAGAGACTGGACCCAGTTTGCTGTCGGTTTAACTGCCATTCTGGCTATCTCAAGCCTACCCCATACTTACAGCACACCTCAAGAGCAAACTCTGTTACTGACTCCATAAAAAAGACCTGGATGTGCCTCAGAGATGGTCACTGGAGTAGCAGTCCCCAGATAACGTGGCTGTAGTGCATCTCATTCCAGCATTCTTTATGGGTGGGACGTTTCCTAATGATTCCTTTAAAACCTGCCAGGTGTGATCTTTCCAATCCTGTTAATTGAGGATGAGCAATCCCATTAGAGTCAAACAAGATTGTCCTGGTCCCTTACCCATCGACCAAAACTCTGGTTTGAAATAGAGCATTTCACAGTGATTATTTTTAGTGTGAAGCTTTGGCTTCTGAGTCCCCTGGCATTTAGAGGAGAGGGTGCCTGTAAGCAGGCTGGTGGTGAGGTGTTCCCCTTTGAAAGGGTTTCCTCTTCTCACAGTGGAAGTTCTGCATGACTGAGTCCTCCCTAAATTTATATTGACAATACAGACCAGCCCTTCTGTTAAAGTGCAGCACACACAGCTCAGGTAACCGCTGTCGGGTTTGCTTCCATCTGTCCTTAAAATCGTGGCAATTAGCATGCCTGGTGACTGCTAATTAAAGCACAGCAGGCTTTGCTGGGATGGATGTGCTTGCCTCATGTTGTCTTTTCGTTTGTTCTAGTCTCTGGAGTACAACATCTTTGAAGGCATGGAGTGCCGTGGGTCTCCCTTGGTGGTTATCAGCCAGGGGAAGATCGTGCTGGAGGATGGGAACCTCCACGTCACCGAGGGCTCGGGTCGGTACATCCCCAGGAAACCCTTCCCTGACTTCGTTTACAAGCGCATCAAAGCCAGGAGCAGGGTGAGTGTGAGCGGTTGGGTGCACATTGATTCTCTCACTGGAACTCCTGAGTTAAAGTGGGTGGAAAACAGATGCTGTCCCCTGGCTCGCAGACACACACTTCTGCAACAGCAAATGTTCCCTGGACTGGAGCCACATTTATCTCATTCCTATTTCATTTTTGCTATTCGCTCGAGTCATTCCAGGGGTATGCCTTGGCTCCAGCTTGGATCTGCAGATTTGATTGTTGTGCTCTTCAGTCCTCCTCTGTCTGGGGACACCTGGACAGAGCACATGTCAGGGTCAGACCTGGCAGGCTCCTCCTGTCACAGAAGTACCAAGAGGAGTTATCGATAGCATTCAGGCATCAAACCCTTCAGCAGCAACACGCAGTCCTCATTTATCGTTACGGATACATTGTGCTGCTTTCCCTGCTGTCAGGTAGGACCAGATGCTGGGGGCTGGTGACTGGTGAGTCACAGGCACGGTCTGATGGCTTATGAGTGAGAGTTTTCTATTTTTAAGAGGCTAAAATTGTTGGAAAAGTGTCTTTATAAAATACCCCCGCTCAGAATAGAAACTGCTTTTTGATATGCCTTCAGTTGGTAAAAGCTGATGAGAGGATGGCACTGAGCCCTGCTGCAGCTTAGTTACTGAGAATTCGAGGAGTTTATTTCTAGATGAAGTCAGATTTGGGAGGAGAGAAGCGTTTGGATGTTCGGAGTGTTGCCCTCTCCTGGACAAAGCCAGAGCTGAGCTAGTTCTGCTGATCACAGGTAAACCTCAGGTAATTCCTTGCCAACCATCTTCCCTTCATTGTTCTCTCGAAGAAGTTGTCAGTCACCAGAATCACATCTCAAACAGGGAGCAGATCCGTGCTCGCTGCTGCGTTCGGATCTCCCCAGGAGTACGAGTCTGGCCTGTAAATCCCATTGGGCACTATCTCAACTGGAATAACAACCTAAAGCTCCCGAGCCGGCGGTGCGAGGCCAGCCTGGCTCCTCATCGTGCAGACCTGCCTCTGCCTCAGCATAGTTTTGCTTTTTGGGGAATAAGCTTCATTTAGAGAGTTGCCAGGAGCCGCAATACGGCAGCAGGTAGGGAGGGGAGACCCTGCACTGCCTGCCTTCTGCAAGCTGCTGGCACAGCTGCCTGGTCCAGGGTGTGTTTGACTTCATCCGTGCTGCGTCAGGGAGCAGCTACAGCCTGAGGACCAATACAGTGGAGATTCTGTATGATGTCAGATCTTGAAAGGCATGTCTGAGGCTTAGAAACACCCAGCCAGCTCTTTAGTTCTGGTTCAGAGGCTGTTTTGACTCAGGAGGCTGCTTGTGTGTCTTGCAGCTGGCCGAGCTGCGGGGTGTACCCCGAGGCCTCTACGATGGACCTGTCTGCGAAGTGTCGGTGACGCCGAAGACTGTCACACCAGCATCTTCAGCCAAGACATCTCCTGCCAAACAGCAGGCCCCACCCGTGAGGAACCTGCACCAGTCTGGGTTCAGCTTGTCTGGTGCGTACTTCTGTGGGGCTGAATTATTCATTGCTTTGAAATCACAGCTTGTTTGTACTCCCCTACTCTGAGCTCTGCTGGAACTGGAAGGCAGTGGGAGGGACTGCGATGTGGTTTTAGCCTGGAGGTTATTCCTCTGGGAAGGAGGAAGAGCAGCAGAGGAGCTATCATTAAGTCCTGCTTATTTTCATGCTGTAGCACAAGTGCTGGGTACCCCACTGCGTCCCAGGCTCAGTCCTCAGCCGGGTGCTGGAGAGGGCAGAGTGTTGCCAGCCAAGCCCAGCTGCGGGTCTGGTATGTGGCAGATCCGATTTCTCAGTGTTGCAGTAAGGGGAAACTTTCCCCTTCAGGGAAAGCCATCGAGCCAGCTCTTACCCGTGCGGGCAAGTGGCTCGTGCGTTGGGCACAGAGGTGTTAACGCTGAGCAGGTTTCGGCAGAATCGAGGGCTGGAGAGGGCCTTTCCTCCAGAGAAGATGCATTTTGTGCATTTGTGCCAAGCTCTCTCTGTTCCCCTGTCCTGCAACTCGCTCCACCTCTCGCTGCCCCGGGGGTCCTGACCTTGCTCCTCTCTCCCGCAGGGGCACAGATCGATGACAACATCCCACGCCGCACGACTCAGCGCATTGTGGCACCGCCCGGCGGACGTGCCAACATCACCAGCTTGGGCTAAGGACCGGCCCTGTGTGTGCCCGCCTCGCCAGCGGGGCACGGGGGCACCTGGAGACCCTTCCTGATTCTTTTAGAGCCTGTGACAGTTACTGCGGGCACCCAGTGAGGGGGGCTGAAGTAAGGCGCCTCTTTCAGTCCCCTCAGATTCCCTCCTCATCTTCACCAACCCCTCTCGCTCCCCCCCTCAGTCCCTACACATTCAAAGAAATAAACCTTGTTTTGACACCTCTGACATGCAAAAAGTAAATGTAAAGAGGATGTTTGAGATACGTGGCCTCTGTCCCATTCAGCATCTTTCTTTTAATAAAGGAAGGATAAAGTGAATTTCCCGGGAGCTGCCTTTAAGACACAGACACAGAAAGGAATAAATAATAATAAATGTAAAAAAATAGCTTTTTTTTTTTTTTTTTTTAAAGTCAAGCAGAAGAGTAGTTCAAGGGTTTTAAACTGGATGTTCTCTAGGGTTCTGTTCCAGCAGTGTAGCTAGCACGGAGGGACAGGAATCCCAGCCTGCCTACCCATTCCCCACGGCTGCGTTGAGGGCACGGATCAGCTGTCTGCTGCCACGAGAGGAGCAGGACCCGGCTCTAGGGATTGACAGCGCATCGCACCCCGCCGTCGGGTGAGCCAGGATTGCTGGGGACTCTGGTTCTGCTGGTTTGGGGTTTATTTTTCTTTCTTTCCTTCTGGATTCTGCTGGGAATTAGGTCCTTGAGGAAACTTTCTTTCTTTGGGAACGTTTGTGTGTGTTTTTAATGTGTTCGTATCATTGTGTTTACGAAGCCTTATCTCGGAACTGGGCATCTCCCAGTTCTGCCCAGTCCTTCCCAAACCTCATCCAAATTGCAGCCTGCCACCAGTGTCGCTGCTCCCCCTGGTACTCGAGGCAGTCCTGGGGACCGCCGCTCCAGCCAACGCTTGCCACGTCGCCGCGGTAGGAGGATGCGGAGCAGGTTCATAAGCTATGGTCTTCACTGCAGCGTGCTAGGTCTTGAGCTGGTACAAAGGTACCAGCTGGGCAGCTGGGACAGAGTCTCTTGGGAAGTTCTTAGCACTTAGTTTGGGTTTTGTTCCTGAAATAGAGAAGCAGGAGGCTGTGGGCACAGAGCAACATGTTGCTTGGAAGATCTGCTGGCGTAGCAGCCGCTTTCCCTCTGCCTGGCCATCGGTGAGCCGTTATTTAAAACTTGACCAGAGCTTATCTTTAGCTCCCATCCGAAGGCCGGTCAGTTGGATGCATGCCTGAGCATCTGTGGCAGTTCCAGTTGGGGTCCAGATGCCCAGCTGCTGCATCCCTGAGCCTCGGGTGGCTCTGGGGGTCCCCAGCAGCTGAGAATCCCTCATCCGTAGTGCGAATGTTCCTACAGGGATCTGCCTCAGTGCACATACTCACGAGCAGGCCTGGCGGCGGATCCCCACCCTCCCTCAGATGCCTGCTGCCTCAGATTTGAGAAGCCAGAGGCCGTGAGTGGTTCTTGAACCAATTTAGGAGCCCCAGCCCATGCACAGCCAGCAGATCTGGGTATTTAAGTAGCCCTGGTGTTGGAGGCTCGGTGCTTTCAGGACACGGAGAACAAATCTGCTCCGTTAGGTTCCCACTGAAGCCGGAGGGCCTGGCAGCCCTGAGGACTTGGGCTGCTCTGAGCACAGAGAGCTCTTCTGCCCGCAGCTAACGCTGTCAGTGTGCTGGGCCCTTGGCTGCATCTTCTGCTCTCTCTTCCGTTTGTACTTTGCCACGGATACTGACCTCGTTTGTCCATATTTTTGAGTGTCTTCTGGAACAGCGTGTGCAGGTGGTTCTGGGGAGAAGCTGTAGATAGGAAGGCTTTCAAGGAACGAGCACCAAGTTTGTTGTTGGGAAGTGTCAGCACTGGGATTTGCGAGCGATCCGGAAGGTACATGAACCCTCCCAGCTTGGGCACCCGATTCCCTCAGGCCCCTTTGAACAGGAGTTAAGAAAAGCCTTGCCACCCCCAGCCCCACCTCTCGCCTTTAGGTTTCACTCTCGGGTCTTTTAGTTTTGCATCAAGGAGTTTGCACTTTGTTTGTTGAGTAATCCGTGAACTTAATATATCCTGCAGCTGCTTTCATGATTATTTTGTTTCACCTGTATGTTAAAAATCAATTGGAATGAGTTGGGGAGAAGACAAGGAAAGGATGGCAGTTTCAGTTCTCCGCAGCGCTCGCGGCTCTTCAGCATTCACTTGAGTCTTCCTTTGTTTTTTCCTTCACTGACTCATGACGACTTTTCAGTTTTAAAATTCGTTCTTCAAAAGGGAAGATAAAAAAGAAAAAAGACAAAAAAAGATTTTTGCAGGCTATGTAAGCATGTTTTTTCCTGTGAGAGCTCGTCTGCTTTGTGTCTGTTTAATGAATGTCATATGTAAATGCTTAAAGAAAAAAAAAAAGATGATGACTTAATTAATTAATTAATGAACCGCAGTGACTTGAAGCTCTAAAAAATAAAAAAAAAGTAGGATTTAATACTAGCTGGATTTAACCCTTGGATTTGTGATTGTGAACCATGAGTGGAGGAGCTGTAAGTGCTAAAGCTGATCATGTGTGTAGACAAAGAGAAGTACTGATATCTGACCATTGTCGCAACGGCAAAACCACCCCACCCACCCCATCCCCACGTCTTGTGTTTGACTCCTTAAGAACTCTGTGTTATATTACCATGGGAGCTCCTAATAAAGACAAAGCGTTGTTGTTTCACTGGGTGCATCGGTGTCTGGAGGCGCTGCCTGTTCCGCGTGACGCGTCCCTTCGGCAGGTGGGAGCTGCTGAGCTCTGAGGTGGGTGCTGGCGTGGGGGTGGGATGCACGGTGGCTGCGGTTCCGTGGAAGGGGGGGATGGTGAAGGGGAATGGCTGGCCCACGGTGTATTTCAGAGAAGAGCTGGCCTCTCCTCAGGGCAGTTGCCTGCTTAAGGCTGCGTTTGGCAGAGCAGAGGCTCTTCCCTGCAGACCCCTGGCCCTGCATTGCAGAGACCACTGATGAAACAGCACAAGGGGAGCTGTTGGCATCGCCCTCGGCCCCCAGCGCGTGTCTGCCTGGACCCTCGTAACAGCGACGGAGGAGGGGAGAGAAAGCACAGCTGTGAATAGCAGCCACACACGGATACTGAACGGGGGTGCAGGGGCTGGCTGGAGAAGCGCCAGAGGAACTTGTGGTGCTGGTTGGGTTTCAGGGTGGTGGGAGTGCAACAGCAGCAGGTCGTGGGAAGGGCTTGGGGCTGTCAGCTGCTCAGCCCCGTGGCTGCTGCATCCCTACATCTACCAGATCGACCCTCTTGGTGGTCTTGCCCCAGACCCCAGCGCTGCTGGAGCGGGCAGCTGACTCTGGTGATGCTGAGCTCCTGTTCCTTATCAGAACAGAACCATACCCTTAAGCACTCCATGAAATGCAATTAGCTTCCTCACCCCAGCTCTAAACCTGCACCCCTACCCAATGGGAAGGTTTGTTTTTAATCTGTTGAGAAGGGGTGATGGTTACCCACTAATAACAAGACTTCTGGTCAATGTGGGAGCCCTGTCACCCCTGAGGTGAAGGTATTTGGTTACTGCTGGCTTCAATTAGCTCTTCATGCAATCAGCCCCACAGAGCAGGGTTGGCGTGTAGCTGTGGGATGTGTTAGGTTGTCCCAGTAATAACGTCCCAGTAGAGGACGCGTTCAGCCTGAAGCACTGGCACTGGCACATGTCTGCAGAGCCCCCATTTGTTGGGGTTTCTCTGGCAGTTACTTCTTCCTCCAGCACTGAAGGTAGGTAGAAAGAAGCCCCTTCCCTGGTAAAGCGATTCCAGGAACTCAGTGAAGCCCGTCTCTGTTGGAACAGGCCAAACCCCATCAACTGAAGCACATACAGAAGTGTTTGAGGTCAGAAGTAAGTCATCAGGGGCCAGATCTAAACCCAGTTAAACCTGGTGTTTGTGCAGCCTTGCACACCATAGTCTGGGGGTGTGGGAGTACATGGCCCCGCTCCTGGCTGCTGATGGACCCTGCTGCTGGGTACCTGTGTGCCTGGCACCTTCCTGTGGGCTGGAACACCCCTGACTGAGATGCTATACACACCTCTGCATAGCTTGTGCAGGACAAAAACCCGATTAGTTAATAGTTTAATTAAATTAAATATCCCAAGATTTTTATGACTAAAACACCCTGAAGCACTGAGTGCTTTAGCTGCTTGCTCTACACGGGTGGAGGCTTCAGAATTGGGCTATTTTTCTATTTTTCCCCGTTCTTTAAGCACAGAAGCTGCAGGATGAGCTGGCTGCCAGGAGGCGGCAGCAGGACACGCAGAGAGGAAGATGCCGAACTCCCCTGGGACGCGTGGATCATCCCGGTGGTGATGGAGGATGCAATACGTGTAGAACATGCACAGGGCTTATGATTGCTGCGACAGAGAGATGACATGCACGTATATCCTCCCCATTGTATTAATATGTTTGGGTGGTATTGCAATGTTAAAGAGATATGAATCATCTTGGTGTATTCCCTTTGCACCTAACAAGATACCCTCCTATAAGAACATACAGAGCAAGCCACACATCATCAATTTACTTATGGGGGGGAAAACCCACCCACATTCTTGTTTTAAACAGATTTTAAACAGATTTTGGTTGATCTCCACAAAAGCACGATGCCCAGGAGCGGAGGGAAGGTAGGTTTGAAGAAATCACAGGGTTTTTCCTTCCTCTCTGCTGGTTCTGTTCCTTCCCAGCCATTTTCCATCCCTCTTCTGGGTGTAACAAATTTTTTGGCTTTTGGTTTTGCACAGCCATTCCCTGTGTAAGAAGCTTTGGGGGAGGAGAGGGGGGAGGGAGGGAATGAACAATGGTTTGGTTTATTGCATTAGTTGTTCTGCTCATTTCTCATTGAGAAAATAGTAAAAAATAGAATTATGAAAACAAAAACCAAACTCAAAACCCAAACCCTGTAATGATTCACTCTCTCTGATCTTCTTGCCACGGTGTTGGGGTTTTTTTTAAAGTTGCAAACAAACTGATGTGCTGGCCCTGTGTGCACGTTAGAAACATTATTGGCCAAAAACCAGTTTCAAAGAGCCCGTTTTTCGCACCTAAACTGAGTATGAGGGGTGACACTTAATGCAGGAACGGGGTGTGATCATTGCAGCTCTTCAAAGAATGCCTGAAACTCAGCTGATAGCCCAGAAAATCACCCGGGGTTTGTTGTTTGGGGTGTTTTGGGGTTGTTGGTTTGGTTTATTTTTTAAATGGTCGGTTAGATTCCTCAGTTCTAGTTTCCATCAGTCTTATTCGAAGCCCCAAAAGTGACCCCAGGCTTTTCAGCTCCTGGATTTGCTCAGTCCCTCGCGGTGGATCCTGTCCACAGGATGGCACCAGACACCGTTGAAGCTGCGTTTCTCTTCGCACCGAGACCGTTTCTCCCTCCACAAACAGGTACACACCGATTTAAACACAAAGTACACAGGCCTTGGCGTTTCTGTACCTACCCAGCTCTTCAGCACCCCAACCTGCTGTGTTTCACTCTGTCCTAGGTTAGGAAGATGCTGGTTCAATACACAACGGGAACGTGTGGGTACTTCTTTTTTCCACATCACAACTGTCTGTGAGAGGGAACCATCTGGTTCTTGCTGTATTTTTTAATGTCCACCCAATATTTTGCAGCAAAACTATGGTTTTTCCAGTGGTTTTTAAGATCAGTCACGCCATAGGCTTTTCCTACAGATTCTTGCAAGATTTCTGCTCCAAGACAGTTGATGCCTGATGAAAACTGACGCATCTCTCTTCTTTTTAAGACGTCAACTGAGATGGGAAATGTCCTGGTTTATTTGTGCATCTCTTTGTAGCTTTTCCTTCCTCCAAGACAAAGCCAAACGTAGCACGGGAGAGGTTTGGAGGTGGATGTTACCTTGGTGGAGTGTTGCATTTCTGGGACAGGGAGGGGAGGGGCAGTTGCCAAGTCCAACAGCAACTGGGGCTTGGGCTGGGACTAGATGACATTCAAATGTCACAGCTCATCAGCTACGCTCTGGTTTCTGGCTCCAAATGCTAGACAATTCCCAGGAACGGCTTGCTTTGTGTGATGCTTTAAAGAGCAGGCACACCATGAAATTTAATGTGGCCTTTGCTTCAGGCCATTTCGTATTGCCTCGTGGCAGGAGAGAGCTGCGAAGTCCCCGAGGCCTCAGCTCAGCTGGACATTTCAAGGCTGAAACACAAGTTATCAGTGGATGGACCAAAGCTTTGACAGGAGACCCTGTGGTTTGCTCTTTTGTGCTCCCTAAAGCTTCTCTGGTGGTAGGACTGAGCTTTCCCAGGCTCTGGGCCAACTCTGCAGTGAGCTGCCATCCCACGCTTTGCTTCAAGCCAGCTGCAGTGCGTCCTTTCCGCAGCAGCTGCATTGCCGAGGGCAGGGAAGACCCTGTGAGGCCCTGGGGGCTCCGCCGTGACCAGGCCTCAGCAGCCCCTTCGAACCCTCCAGAGATTTTGTGTTCTAAGGAGCACAGTGAGAAAACTCTCCCTCCTGGAGGATGCCGGGGGAGGCACGGAAAGGAGCCCTGCCTGCCTCTGCTCTGGGGGCTTGGAGGGATCAGCACTCATTTCCCAGCCTCCTGCAAGCCTCATGCCTATAATTAGCTCCACACATTGTGCCCACGTAGAGACATAACCAGGCCTGGAATGTTTTCTCTGCTCATCTCCAGATGTGGCTGGGATTAACAGCGCCGAAGAGGCACGGTCACTGAAGACATCCTCTGCCCCAGACAGCCAATGGTGGGGCTGCTTGGCCCAGCCTGGGGTACCACTGGGGTTGCGTTGATGCAGGTGACACTCTTTATCTGTCCTGTATGCTGAGGAGGAGTTTGTTTGCAGCAGACTATTTTTACTGTGCCTGAATTCATTAATCTCTCAAAAAATAACATTGAAGGCCCCTGCATACAAAGGCTGCTTCCAGCTTGCCATGGACAGCACGGAGCACCCCAGTGAGAGCTTTACTGGTGTCATTGATGCAGCATTTTTGAGGCATGTGACCCCGAGTGCCAGAAAAGCACAAGCAAGTAAACTTTATCCCAAAAGGGGGGGGAAAAGACCCCTTTTCCCTGACCCACCGTTGATTTACTGCGATGAGAGTTTTAATCGAGCCCTTGTACCTTTAAGCTGTAAATTATCAGAGGAGAGCAGGGACACTCTTTCTGAGGACTTGCTGACACCTTGGGCTTTTAGGATTATTAATCAAAACCCTGGTGTTGCAGGAGGGGTTTGGGGTATTATATTTTTTTGCAGGCACCACTTAACTGCCAAATAATGTTGGATGGGAGAGAACAATGTGAATCCCCCACAGAGGTCTATAAATAACAGCTATAAACGTGCCTCATAAATTACTCAAAGGGTTATTTTCTCCTACCCACATTCCCTCCCTCACGTTCAAATTCAACTTTATCCATCCGGTTCCTCACCCCGCGCTGCTGGGTGGGAATCCGGGGCAGAAATCTCTGAAGGGGCAGGGCTGGAGCTCCTGAGGGAGATTTACACTGGAACAGGAACAAGCCAGTGCCTCAGAGAGACCCCCAACCTAACGCCAGGCCTCCCCTTTGTAATGTGTCCCCCGGAGACGCCGCACACCCTATGCGGCCTCTTGCTTCACCCATGGACTTGGTGTTGGGCCTGAGGGGAAATACAAACCATAGCAGGCCTGAGCCAGACTCCATGGAGAAAACCCTTGGCTCCATAAGGGGGTTTTTCCCCCTGAACGATGTTTTGGGTTTGTGAAGGTCCTGGAAAGAGGGAATATTTCTGGTTTATTATTTGAGGAGGTCTGACAGAAGGTTTAAGACATGGAAAACACAAGCTGAACAGTGACAATGGAGCTGAAAGGTCCTACCCAAAATAATTCAGGGAGACACCCAGAAATACAGGCACACTGCCCTCGTTCCAGGAGGCATAAACCATCCCAAAGGGAGGAGCAAGGCACAGATGGCAGCTGCTGCATATGCCTGTGCATGTGTCTGGGCCTAACACCTCAGAAAGGGCAACGAGTGTCCCCCTGTGCCCAAGCCTAGGTAACTGCTGGCTCAGAGTGGCCCCTGCTTACACGTAAACGTTGCCACATATAAACATGATTAATGGGCAGATTAATAATGTGACCCCAAAAGGTATTGTTCTCTGTGATGAAAGATGAGCCTGGCCAAGGATTTACAGCCCAGGAGTCTTATTGCCGTAGTAGGGCTGTGCTTGCGGGCGAGGTTATAATGGTGAATGCTAATGATGACTGCATCTGGGTAAAAGCCTCTCCATAACCTCTCGCTGTCGATGCCTCTTCCGTAGCTATGGAAATGGCACCTTCTGCTCAGCTGCTGCTTCTGATTAAAATTCAAGTGGAGAGGGACAGGGAAAGAAAAGCCAGGGGACAAACACAGCTGATGAGCCAAGCAGCGTGGAGAGGAGGGAGGCTGCAGCATGCCCCTTCAGCTTCTCAGCGAGAGGGAGCAGGTGCTGGGCTTAGTGACGCTGATGGCAGCGATTTAAGCTGAGAGCCACTGTCCCACTTGCCCAGCATGAAGTCCAGATTAAGAAAGAGTCCCTGCCAGGAGGAACTTGCACTTGAGCTACCCATGGGAATGGCAAACATGAGGGCAGAGGGCTCAGCCCCGGACACCACCAACCCTTGCAGAGCCAGGTAAAGAGGTGGGGTTTCCTGGCTGCGGTGTGGCTTCCCCGGGGTTTTGGCTGATGATTAAAACCTGTGTAGATAGGGTTTTGTCTCTCTCAGTCTGTAAACTGAGAGTGTTCTTGTGTGCAAGAACAATAGAAGCTTAATGGCAGGTTTCAGAGGCCTGTCATACACCGTCTTCTAAAGCAGACTTTGTGTAACTGCCTCTGGTGTCAAACACACGAGTAAAGAGAGGGGCTCCTGCAGTATGTGTGGGATGAGAGCCACGGCTTGATTTTTATAAATTCTTGCTCCTGGGACTATGACACAGTGGTGGCAGAGGAGCATCCAGCCCAAAATGGAGCTCGGCACTGTCTGAGCCAAACACGACCACGAGGAGCCTTACTACAAAAGGCAGATAAGGGGGTGTGGTACATCCTGTGATGCTCCCTGTTTTACAGCTGGGGAACAGAGGCCCAGAGAGGTGAAGTGAGTCACCTCGGAGCCCTCTGCAGCAGCGGGAGATGGGTTGATCTGCTGATCCCCGTGCTGGGCTGCAGCATGAAGGGAAAGTGGCTGCTACAGCGCTTAGGGCTGACTCCTCAGAGTCAGCTTGGCAGCCTGAGGCTGAAGGGCTACTGGGGGCTTTGGCGTTGTGGCCTGTGGCAACATCTGCTCGGGAGCGATTGACAGAGTCAGCTCCTCGATTTGACTAACTCCCATGAAGCAGCAGGACTTGGAGCTGCTCCATGGCCCTGCTGTGCCATCTTGGATCTCATCCTCCAAAAGCTTTTAAGGCATAACAACATTCTTTTACTGTTGAAATCCTGTGTAAATATTGAGTTATCCTCCTGGTCTGGGCACAAGTCGATCGGCCGTGTTGGAAAGCAGCGTGTGCCACCAGCAACACTCTAACCTCAGCATCCTCGAGCTGCACACAGCCTCCTGAGGTCAGGTGTGCTGGCTGTTCCCTGAGGACTGCCCTCCTGCTCCTCCTCCTCACCTTATCACTCGGGCATCAGTCTGGAGCAAGGTTTGTGCTCAGTGATGCCTGGCTCAGCACACAGATTAAGGGTCTGACCCCACTAATTTGTGGATTATGGGATGTGCCATGCCCTAGCCACTGAAGGGCAACAACCATGGCTCCCAGTGGGGCAATTCCAGTAGGCAGGGATGGTACTGCAGAAATACTGAGTCTCTGTACTGTTCCGTGAAGGTAGGATGTATGGATGAGCAAGCATCAGTGTTTTCTAGGAGACACCCTGCCAAGGCTGCATAATGGGACCATAAAAGCATCTGTATGGGAAACCATCCTTTAATCATGGCACAGCCTTCATTCTGCCCTGGCCAAATGGTACGAGTCATCCCCGGCATGGAAAGAGTCAGAATGAGCTTAAAGGCTGGTAACTGAGCTCAGATTCTGGCTTACAGCATCTCCTCCCTCCAGCTCTGGCTAAACAATCGTGCTGGGAACTTCAGCTAGAACAAATCAGCTCAAAATAATCCCAAGTGGTGTGTTTGCTCAGTTAGGCAGTGCAGACAGAGAGGGAGACGTCCCTATGAATAATTTATGGATCTTTTCCCTGCTGAAATAATCACTCCCTCTCTCCCAGGTTTCTCTCATCTCCACATTAGCAGCCAGGACATTACCTGCTTTAGAGGCCGGCAGTGGCTCAGGCAGGTGATGGAGCTTGTGGGTCAGAGGATGCAGCAGCAGCTGATGCAGAGTGAGAGGACTGAGTCCAGATGGGAGGTGAGCTATTACTGGCACCAGTGTGGGTGCTTCTAGAAACATGCTGGGCTAAAAAACATCAGGAGGGGGAACGTGCTGTGTCAGAGTTGTCCTGGCAGCTCTTGCAGGAGGAGATGCTTTCTGGTCCACCCCGTGTCACAGCCACACGCCTGGCTCTGGACCATTCCCCTCTGTGTGCTGCTCTACATCTACTTTAAATCTACTGATTTTAAAGTGCCCTGGGACCACTGCAGGGCCCATCTCCAGGAGTGGGATAAAAATGTCTTATTCTTCAAACAACTTCTCCAGCATCTTTATTCTCATGCCAGAGCTGTAAATCAGATTCTCAGAAGCAAAAGAAAACCCCAGGCTCAGAAGTTTTCAGCCCAGATCCACTTTCCTCTCTCTTCTGACAGTCCAGTGTTGATTCCAACAGCACAGACCGCATCCTTTGCGACTGAATCCCTCTGCCTTTCACCACCACTGAACAATCACTGACTGGAGCAGTTCCTTTAATCCTGACAAGGTCTAGCAGACCCTTGGAGCATCCCTGACCGAACCCCAGGCCTGCAGCAGGAGGAACCAACTTTTGGGCCACCATCTTTTCAGCTTACCAGCCATCGGCCTTCATTAAATGAGTGTGTATGGGTGAGTCTTACTGGGCAGCACCTTCTGATCTGGTCAGCAACGGAGAACTCATCAGTGTGGCTCTGAAAGACCTTCCCCCAGCCCCCTTATACTCAGCTGAACGGATCAGAGTCTGGAAACATCAGGGGGAGGGGAACTAGAAGCCAGGTTTTGCCCTCTTTGCTCTCATGGGGCGACTCTGGTGTTAGCAGACACTGATTTGTGCTGTGCAGACTTCACCCTTCCCAGCACAGAGGCTGGCTGCTGGATTTTTATGGTTTTTGTTTAACATAACTCAAGCTCTCAAGCTGTTTTTCCTGGTAGTTTATTTCTGAAGTGAGCAGCAGCCAGCAGAGGGCAAGAGTCCCCCATCCTGGGCTGGAGAAATCTCCCGGAGCAGCCATCCCATATTAAACATCTGCTGATCCAAGCCCACTTAAATCCATGACAGTCTGTCCATCCATCTCAGGGGTCTTTGGACCGGGTCCTCGGCTTCTTTTAGTGTTAAAAAAAAACCCCAAAAACCCAACAGAACCAGCAAGATGTTTTATATAAACTTAGAAACAAGGGTTCATAAACTAAAAAAAGCCCCTGGCATTTATACACGTTGGGTTTTGCTGCAACTTGTCACTCGGATGTTAAATGGTCCTTTTTATTTATAATAAGTTTGTTTTTTAAATACCCGGGTGATGAACAGGCCGCAGCAGCAGGAGGGATGCAATCCAGACCCCAGAGGCTTTGATTTAAATCTCCTTTGAAAAGCTCCATCTACCTGGTGGTGTAACAGGGCCAGTGGCGCTCGATAGGCCCCACGGCTGAAACTGAGATGGTTCTAGGCCATAATTAAGCAGAGTCCTTTACCTGTGCCTGGCTGTAGGCAGGGTACTGGCTTGTGGAGTGCAGTGGGAACTTGTGGACCCTGAGGTTTGAAATCCTCAGTCCTAACCCCAGATCCCAGGGGCCCAGATCGTGACTGGTTGCAGGAGCTCTGCAGGCAAAGCCGGGCGGGAGGGAGCGATGGACGGAGCCGGGGAGGGGTGTGGAGAGAACCAAATTCATGTTCCTCTCTTGTGTCTGAGCACATCTGAACCTACATTCCCCAGAAGCGTGATGACTAAGATCCTCCTGGGTTCCAGGCACTAAATCCCTCACTGCCCCAGTGTGTGATTCAGGGCAAAGCCACGTTTTCTAATTTTACAGCTGAAGAAATGGACATTAAAAACCTTTAATAAGGCTCAGGCAGCAACTCAGAAGCTCCTGGGGCTGCCCTGGGGAAGGACAGCAGGAGTCGTGTATGCCTGTCAGTGCCAGAAGAGCTTTTGCCAATGCAAAAGATGTAGGGGGAAAAAGAAATCATTTCCCAATAATATTTATAAAGCCCTTTCACGTTCTCTGACTAAAGATGCTGTTGAAGTGCACAGTGTTTGCTGGGAGTTTTCCTTTCCACCTACTGCACTGTTTCTAGGCAAATATCTTGCCCTTTTGAATAATATGGTGTGGAGTGAAAAGATAAACCGTGGTAATTATCCCTTCCCTTAGTGTGGCTGTGCTGAGAAGACAAACTGCCTCCTTCAGCATTACGGCTCACAGAAAAATTGGACCTGAAAGATATGTCAAAAGATTAGGCTGACTTTAAAACATCTTCCCTCACACCCTGGTTATCGAGGATGCTGCAGCAGGGTGAAAACCAGTTCAAAAAAGCCTTGGGGACCACCAAGACCCTCATTTCCCCAGGGAGATGCATGGTTTCCAAGCTGTAGCAGAAGTGAAGAGGAGTCAGGGGGTGGAGGAGGAATCGCTGCCAGTTAATTAAGAAAGTGGGAAGGAGGCGTGTGCCCAACCACGAAGGTCTGTGCCGAAGCCAATGCGTGAATGAGGTTCTCCTGCAAGCCCAGCCCCACTGCAGGACACCCCTGGCCAGCACATGAGTGGTGGTCTCTGAAGGGAAGGGCTTGGAAACATGCCCATTACCCCAGCCACCCTCTGCTTTGTGTGGCCATCATTTCAGTCTCCGGGGCTGCCAAAACTTAGGCTGGCACTAAAACCACTTCATTCGAGCACCAAAAGGGCTTAGGAGAAAGCTCAGGAATATCTGAGAAGATAATATTAGCATGTCTCCCAGTTTGGAAGTGCAGTGTGCTGCCCGGCATCGGGGGAGAGTGGAAACTCCTATTTTCAGAAAAACCCTTGGCATCAGGCCTTGGAAATAAGGCGAACTGCAGATGCTGTGGCCACAGATCTGTGTTTGCTGTGGGCCAGAAATCATCCACCCACTGGCTCTGTGCTCAGGAAAGCGTTCCCAGCGACAGGCCCTCGCGACGGCAGGATGCAAGATGACTTCAGCCTGACATCCAAAGGGAAGAGCAAAATAATCTAGTGCCCTGAAGGAGGAAGGCAAGTGCTTCCTTTCTGGCTTGAGTTAATGAGGTAACGTGGTACAGACCAAGGACATCTCGCTGGGGAACCTTCAATGGCGACAGCAAGGACAGAAGTGTCGGTCTGAAAGCATGGGGAGATCCTACCAGAACCTGCCCTTCTTGTGCTGCTTTCCTTCTCCCAGAAGAGTTAATTCATGAGGTACGAGTAACGGGTTGTCAGGCCGCATCCCGTCCTGTTTCTGGTTGCTGCGGTTCCCTCTGTAACAGGCTGCGGTTCAAGGATGAGGAGAAAAACAAAGTGCTGCTTCTCATTAGAAGAGAAAGTCTGAAATAATGAAATGGCTGCCAGGAAAATGATCTGTGCCTCTGTGCACTTAGCACACAGGCATTTGCTGTGTGATAGCTGTCAAGGATACTTAGATTCCTAAATATTAAATAATTTCTTTCAACTATGATTCTTTGGTGAGTTCCCTGATTAGTTCCAAGATCAGGCCCACGAGTCTGAAGTTGAACCAGCCCATTCTTTAGTCTTATTTAAAGTCTTTTAGAGATGGAGACTTGGTCGTGCTGCTTCGTAATCCGTCTTGACAGTGGTTTGCTCGCACCAATTAGAAGAATGCATCCGACTTCTCTCTCAGGTGCCAACTCCTTAAAATGAAGCAAAAAGAGGGAGATGGTCTCAGGTTCCTCAAAGAGATCTCAGTGGTCCCAAAGAGGATGGAGATCCCACTGCAGTTTGATGCTGCTTGCACTGAGCCGTTCTCATGCTGCCGGGAAATGTTACTGGTACAGATCTGAGAGAGGCAGATTCCATTTTCTTTGGCTGTCTTAAGAAATTACTTCTGATTTATATTTTTTGAAATGCTCATTTCTTTCTGTGACCTGATTCTTTTGTCTTTGAACGATCCCACCCTTGCCATTTGCTGGGAAGTTCTCTCTTCTAAATTTAGCTTGGTGTTATTTGCTTTCATAAGAAGTGCTAATATCCCTTAGGTTAAGAATAATTGGCTGTTAATTTTCAAAACCTGAAAGGAAATTATACCTCTAATTCATCATTTAGAGTGAAATAGCTGGTTTGAAATGCACACATAGCTATGTTAAACAAAGGTCTAGCCATTTTTTTTCCTAAACAAAAATTAACCTCAATACAAATTAAGATGATACGATTCTAGCTAGATTAATGCCACCAGTGAGGCTAACACATTTCTAAAGCTCCTGGACGTCATGGGAGAAGGAGGCAGAAGATCAGTACGTGCAGAGCAGTGTAACTCTTCCGGCTACACGCGGCTTGACCAGCTCTCACATCTCCATCATTAGTGCCCTCACAGTGGCTGAGGCTGTATCCATGGACAAGTTGCTACCAAGCCATTCCCCTCCTAAAAAACCTTGCAAGGAAGATTTGCTCTGCTGAAGGAAGCTGAATTTATCCCAAGGGAACTGGGGAGCCTTTGCAAGGGTAAGAAGACAACCCCCTCAGCTCACCGTGGTGATCAAAATGTTTCATATTGAGGGTTAATTTTACCATCTCAGCATCTCCTTGGCCTTTTCAGGGACTGCCAGGCATTTTCTGCTGGTGTTTCTGAGGCTGAAGTTCTCCATATCCCCTTCCCACCATTGACCCTGCCTGGCTTGCTCTGGCATCCAACCGGCATGCTGCGACGCCTTTGCAGAGTCAGGCGTTGCATAGACCGGGCCTTGGTAGAGCAGGCGGTGGCCAGGCTGCATGGAGCAGGCCCAGAGCTGCTCCTGTGGATGCCACAGGTGGTTATTGTTTGCCACCTGCTTCAGGAGATATGGAATTGTACTTTTATACATTGCTTCCAGCAAAACAAATGTCCCCAGTGCTGTGAAGACAGGGCTCTGGAGTCTTTAGGCATGATCCCTCTGCAGCACCAGGAAGGGGCACGTGATGCTCCTGAGTCCTCTGGAGCCTTTCAGTACACCCAGATCTATATGTAAATACATCTTGAGATGAGATTTATATTCTGATATTTCCCGGTGAAGCCAGCAGACACTCCAGGCACGTTACAAATGAAACAACAACCCAACCAAGCCTTGTCATCTAATTTAACTGCCTCTTTTTGGGTATGCGTCATGCATTCAGAATTAGACAACCGAATTCCCAATCAAATGTTCTTTGGATACAGCAGCATAGTGAAAGGCATAAAAGTGCCTTAAAATAGCTTGCTAACAACCACATGGAACCTATTCTTTTGGCAAAGGGAGGCGGCAATTTATGGGTCTGGATCCAGTGCTCATAAATAAGTACATGTTCCTTTTTCTTTGCATTGGCACGTTTTTGGCTTTGCACTTTATAAATTCTCATAACTATTCAGACAGGAGATGGGAACACACAGACTTTTTTTTTGGGGGGGTGACATGAATTTATCCCTTTTGAACTGCCTGGCACAAGCTCTCAACCTTGCAAGGAAATTCCTCCTGGGCTTCGAAGTTTTCCTGCAAATCCCATTTTGCTTTAGCATCCTGAGACCAGACAAGCCACTTGTTTCACTGTTTCACTCTTGGGATTTTTGAGAATACCTTGTTTCTCACACTGAATAACGTAATGCATGATGAGAGGCTGATTTCTGTAAAAAATCCACAATAGGTTAAAAAAATCCACAATGGGTGTGAGGACTTAAAAGCTGGAATGCAAGCAAAAAACTGTAGGTTTTATGTGTGTTTTAGGGAAAAGGTTGTTCTTTGTAGCACTGGTTGTTTCCTCCCTGGATGACAGGACATCTCTTTCAGAAATACCATGTTTCAGAGGGGGAAGCAGCTCACCATGACATCACTGGGAGTCATCCCTTGGAGTTCAGCAGTGGGATGTTGCTGGACTGGGCATCCTCAGACTATAAAAGCCCCAGAAAAAGTTCTTCCCTTTACCAAAATAGCTGATTTTCTCTAATTCTTAGGATTAAAAATAACTCAATAAAATGTTAGGAGGGGTTTGGTGTCTTTTGACATCAAGGGGTGGAGGCAATTAGCGATCCTTGGGTTTAACAATACTGCCTGTAACCAACAGATTGGGTTTGTCCTCTCTTTTACAAGTGCTCAAGGAAAGAAATGTTTCCCAAACCTAAGACTCCCTGGTCATATTCTTCCTGCCCACCCCGTCCTCCACTACATCTCTGGATATAGCACCATTAGTTTGAGATTTTTATGACTCCCAAGGGAAATACAGAACATTCCTGAAACTGAAGGAGCATTCTGCAGTCCCCGAGCCCAACTTCAGACAGCATGGTCTCTCTCAGGCACAAATCATGGGAGCTGCCAGCACGGGGGGTGTTTGGTTTCAGAGGTGTGGGGTCAATAAACATCAATACAGTTACTTGATTAACCAATACATAGTAAATGTCTCATCTTGAAGTAGCTCGGTGTGCTTTCCAGCAGCACCACAACTGGAGGTAAGTGGTGTTAACGAACACTAACTCGTCATGGAGGCTTCATTTGCTGCCGGCTGCCTCTGCCTCAGCAGCTGTAATGAGGGAAAAAAGACCAATAAAGGAGCAGGCAGCAGCTCCTCAGCTTTATGGCAACACCAAACAGCACAGTGCAATTGTGAATTTTAATAATGAATACTATTTAATGGATAAAAACCCCAACCAGCAGAACAAACCCCTCTAGCATAGCAGAGCTTTAGCTGGGCTGTAATGCCACCATGGATTTCATTGAGTGCAAGAGGAGTTCCTCCAGTTTTCACCCCCGAGGAACCGGTCTGTTTAAACACTCAGGAGTGTTTGAGAGACCTTTGAGGGGAGGGAAATGTTGTCCTAGCCAGTGAATGTGTTGGTGTGTTCATATAACACTGCTTTGACATGAAAGCTGGACAGAAGCTGGGCTCAACATTCATCAGCATGTGCTGTTAATTCCCAGCTGGCGCCTCCACCATACAGGCTAGGACTGTATGTGTGATGTATAGCTAAGCCTGCCCAGCCCTAGATGCTTCCCTGGAGAACCCTGGGTCTTGTGAGCTTGGGCACGTGTGGCTGATGAAGAAAAATGACTTGTGTAAGTGCTGTCTGCTCAGCGTTAGGGAGCCAAGGACCTGTTGCTCGGTGAGGAGGCAGGATGCAGCTGTGAAAAGCCCTGTTTTCCACAGCCTTGGCCAGCTCCCCCAGTTGGGATCAGCTGCTGAAAGGAAAATCAGGTGTGTGCTGGGGCGAGGGAGGGGAAAACCCCAGGCCATGGGCACATGTGAGTGTGGGGCTGCCCATGGTGAGGAAACAAGTATCAGAGGAGCTATCTAATGAAGCCCTGTAGCACCTTCTTCCCTTTGCTCTGCAACAGGTATGAGGAGGAGTGAAGAAGCAGGTTGGGAATCTGCTGAATCAGGTATGTGCTCTGACTCTTGCCCAACAAGTTTGGGACAGGTTTCTCTGAAATACAGAGCTTGAGTTTTTAAAACAAATCTTTAGGTCAGCTGCCAGATTTCTACTCCTTGCAGGCTGCATCCCCCCTCAGTGTGTTTCAACTGTGAAAAAGCCTTCTGATGTTGGCATGACTTAGGATGTTAGCCTGTAAGCTCTGGGCTAAGGTTAGGCAGGATCTCATGTGCAAGCTGAAAGGAAAACTGGATGCTTTCTGGCTCTTGCCTCTCCCGTAATTGCCAGCACGGTGTCACTTTTCCTTGTAAAAGTGTTTGAACCTCAGCAAAGCTCCTGGCTGCTCTGACCCTCCCCTGCAGCTGAATTAACAAAGCAAAAGCTGCAGCGCCAAGATTTTTTATACTGTGGGGGACCTGTGATTAAAACCCTCATAAAAATTCCCACAGGGCCTGAACCTTGAAGGAAAAAACACTCAGAAAAAACCCTCACTGGCTCTTGAGAGAGCTGATGGAACTTCTCTGGGGAGATGAAGCAGTCCCATCAGCATCACCCCTCCAGGGGTCATTAAATGCTGCAGTCAGAGAGGAAAAAAGCAGTGGTGTTGGCTGCCTTGGCCAGTGTCATGTTTGGGCAGCAATATTCTGCCTCTTGCATTTCCCTTACAGTCCTCACTGGAGAAGGACATGGCCATGTTCTTACCAAAGCTGTGGTGTGATGTTGATGTAGATACTAAACCAAATGTTTCCTTTCACGCCAGAGGGGAGGAGGACTTTACCTTTTCACATAGCTAGTTTAAAGTTAAGTTAATGAAACAGCTTGGGAACCTTTAAGGGGATGAGTGTAATGCAGTTTCTTCATTGGAAAGGCTTAATTAAGAGATGCTTTTAAAAGCACTTGGAGGTACTTGACTGAAGCATACTGCATGACTCATATTTAAGGTACTTTAACTACTGTGGCATCTATAACACTGTATCTTGTATGGTGAGAAAATCCAGTTACTCCCAAAGGGGCAGGAAGTTTGTCCCAGGAAAGCCCAGGCAAAATTTGCCAAATCCCTGTAGTTGTGTCTCAGTTCTCCCTTTGTAAATCACGGGCAATAAGAATTCAGCACTGTCTTTCCCAAAGAGGATTTACATTCTTGGGTTGACAGGGATTGTTCCCTTGGTGTTTGTTTATAAAGGATACGGCAAAATGGACTGGATTTCGTCTGGGATGTGATATTTTACTGTAAGCAAACTGAATTAGCTTGGTATGGATCTGGGGCTCAAGTGAACTTTTCAATATCATCTCAAAATTTTAAAGTTAATGAACTTAACTTCAACTTTTTACCATAGAACTGCAAGTTTGATTCCTTTATTCCCCATGTACTTTGCTCCCACTAACCCCTACTGAGACCAGCACTCTTGGCAGGAATCTCCACCTGATCCTCTGTCTGAAAGTTTCATTGAAAGGGAAAAGTCATATTTGTATAAATATTTTTGGGGGAAACAAACCTAAACAAACAGACCAGCAGACAGGCTTGTAGCTCACATGTCACAAAGTGCACATCCCCCCCAATAATTTATTTGTTCACCTGGCAATATTTCACATACATTCAGTTTTGTTCAGGAAAATGACCAGCATGACTGTTCAGACACGTTGCATGGGAAACAAGGGGCCTTTAAAAACAGCACGTAGAAAACTGGATGATGCTGGAACGTCACGTTCAGAAAGTGCAGGGTCCATTTCAGGAGACGTCTTTAAAAACCACTGGCAGCCAAACTTCTACAGCATGCAGGCCAAGTGCTGCAGCAGACAGGAGGAAAACAAAGCATTTCTGCCACCAAAGACTGGCAAAGCAAAAGGAAAATAGCCCCAACCAGCCTGCAGACAGTTCCCACATCATCATGTCAGTACCTAGAACTGAGTATTCAGTGATATTCAGCAAAGGAAACAAGGATGCTGTGACCACTGGCTGGGTGGAATTCCTTTTTTAACTGATGCTGAAACACTGGCTGACTCAGTGTTTTCTTGCTTCAGCTTATGCAGCTCATACAAGTTTGGATCAGCTCATGAAGGCCTTCTCGTTCAGTCCTAGGCAAGGAGTCCCAGAAAACCATTTTTGCTTTTCAGCACTAACACTTGGATGGTTTTAGCACTGAAAAAGATCTGAAGTGTTGCTGTGATGCTGGAGGAGAGGCTATTTCCCAGCCTGTGTTTGAGCTCAGTACAACAGACAGTAATCTGCATTAACCAGGTCTTTGTGTTGTGGACCTAAAAGATTTGTTATTTCTTAGTGGTAGCTGCTTGCAATACCCAGCTCTCCTCTCCAGCCATTCATTGCCCTGTAGCTCATGCTTGCTGTTTTTCTTCTCTGTCAGTATGAGAAATGCCCAGCAGCAAGCTCGGTGTAGAAGGCATGACATTTTACTCCAATCCCTAATACAAATGCTTAATCTCCTCCTGGGAAATAAGTGATTCAATTACTTTCATCGAGCTGGGTGGAAGATCTTTATTTTAACATGCCAGGAGCCATCTCCATAGCACCTTGGATTTTCATAGTGCCCCCCTCTATTAATCTGCTTGGGAGTGCCTTCAAAAAATAGTTGATTATGCTTATGGATTAGCTCCCTTTGCCAGATGGAGAAGGTTTAGTTTGCTTACGTGCAGCGATAGAAAAAGGCAGGATTAGTCTGGCCAGACGGTCTAACCTTCTCCCTGTGAGTCTTGTTATAATTAGGCAAGAAACAGAATACATATTGGATGGATTCATTCATAGAAAGTGCTGAGTTGACTTTTGGGCTTCCTGGGAAGCAACTTAAATGCTGATGTGCTGGTGAGACTGAAAGGCTCTGGTCAGATCTCAAATATTTGGGATTTGAATAATCTCAGAGTTACATGAAGCCCCCAAAACCATAAGACAGTAAATTGGAGTGATGGTGGAAACTGGAGGACTGAACTTTCTCTCCCCTATGAGGAAGATCTGCTCAGCCTCAGCCTCTGAAAATCAGAAGTCATCTATCTGATGCTGGCAGCTCTCAACTCTTCACAGCAGAGACTATCTGCTATGCTTGGGATGGAAATCTTGGCTGTCAATCTCCTGGCAAATACTGCAGGGAGGATGGGATGTGGTACCCGCCCCTCGAAGGTTTCTGTCAGGACACATGAACTGACAGATCAGCGTGGTCCACTGGACGTGGCTTTGAGGGGAAAGCACGGCACTCCACCACGTTCTTACTTCCCATCTGACCACCCTCCGTGCTCTGCTCTGTGCCCCTTTGGTCCTTCAGACGACGGAGTCCTGCTTGTGGAAAGATTTCACAAGTGATGATAGATGGCATGCCACTGGGAAACCTCTGGTACTGCTGGGGCTTTTTAGACAGACAGACACGCTCAGCCTCTGTGGCTGCAGCTCTTTCACCAGTGCCAAGTTCACTTTAAATAACAGAAAAATATTGGCTGCTTCAATCTGCACTTTCCTTTTTTTCCTCTTTTTTTTCCCCCCAGATCTCCTTCTATGGCTTTTGAGGCTTATCAGTCCAGATGTCTATCAAGATGACAAGTGCCTGTGACCCTGCTCGCAGCAAGGGAACAGGGCAGTTTTCATGCAGAAATTCTCTGAGTGAGCCAAAGAAATGATGTGTTTGTTTTTGCTGGCAAAAAGTGACAGCAGCAGAGGTGTGGCTGGGACCAGGCTTGCCTGATGCTGTGAAAGGACACAGTGCCTTCTGTGTGCCTGGACAGAGAGCTCCTTTAGCATCTGCTTGATAACAGGAAAAAAAAAATGATGAAGAAGAGACCAAGGCTTCACTGCTCTCCCTTCTGTCTCTCACAAGCAGGAGTGCTGTGTCTGTGCCTGCCTACCCAGGCATCACCACAAGCGTGGGGGTTTGTTTGTCCTCACCTTACAGATTCATGTTGTATTGCTGCTTCAGAACTGCTCTGGAATAAAATGACTAATCCATCTGGGTCAGCCCTTGTGTGGCTCCACGACAACCCCTTTGCCTGACACTGTGACTCCTCAACAAATCTGAAATAGCTGGAGAGACCCTCTGTAAATCTTCAGCTCCAAGGGAGAGATGCTGCAAATCACCTCACAGTTCAAGTTATAAAATAAGGGCACGGATGGGGCTGGGCAGGAAAGCAGTGAAGATTCCCTGTCTTGCCAGCTCTGCTCAATGGAACGAGTGCTGCTCAAAATGTTTCAGAGTTCAGGTTTTGCTCAAGTAAAGGTCCCACGTGTTTGAACCCCCTGAGACCAAAAACCTCAGCCACGAGTCTCATGTGACTTGCTTATGAGATTTCCAGCTTTGTGCTTCTGGTCTTGGCTTGCAGTACCATGAGAATATTTTGTTTTCATGATATTTCAACACTTGCAGTTTAAAATTCTAGACTTCAGTGAAAAACCCCATGAAAAGCTTTAAGGGGTGAGGCAGGTTTCTTATTTGCACTAAAAATGGGATAATGCTGCAGCTTTGCTGTCTGTGAGTGCACACTTTGGGAAATCAATAGGGGTTTGGGTCCAGGGATTTGATTTCAAGGCTTCTCTAATTTTAACCTGTTCAGAACATTCTGTATCTTTCTTATGCAGCATCCATGTGGGAGAATAACTAACTACTTGCTTCAGCTAATGAACTACACCAGACATTCCATTTTCCAAGTGTGAAAAGAGATAGACAGTGCCACTCACCAGCCCACCAAACACAACAGAAGCCCAATGGTCTGAAAAACCCCATGCTTCCAAATTCAAGTGTCTTCTCCATGTCTTCAGGACTGCTGCAGGCTGAGTTGAGAGCTGTCAGCTTAATTTTCCCAGCTATCTGAGGGTTGGGAGAAGCAAGCCCTCTATGTGATGTGATGTGATGTGTGACCACCTGAAAGCCCCTGTAAGATGTTCCTCAACACTTATTTAGAGTGTCAGTGCTTGACTAGCATCCTGGCTGTGTGCAGTGTGGTGTGCAGTTACAGGCTGGGGATGCTCGCTGCTTCCAGGGCTGGGCCGAGCGATGGTATCACAGGAGCTCCAAGGGCCAGATTTGACTTCTACAAATTGCCTGATAATTTTCTAGCTGCAAATGTGTGTGTCCAGGAGGAAAGACATCTCCTTTATGCATAAGTAAAAAATGTGGAAGACTGAAATCCTCTTGATGTTGGGAACTTAATACTGAGAGAGATGAATTAGCGATTCCTTATCAATAATATCAAGGTGTCCCTTAAGGCTCAGTCCTATAAAAGCTGACCTTATCTTAAGCCCTTTCCCTTTTCAAGCCAGTGGATGCTCAGCACAGCAGCTGACATTGAGACATGAGTAGAGGCTTACGTGTTGTTTCAAGAAGCTGCATTCTTACTTGGCAGGCTCAGAAGGAGTTATGTCAAGAGCTGCTTATTTCTAATATTGTACAGAGAATTCCTCCCACTATTTATTCCAGATGCTGAACAGCTCATTTATTTATTTATTTGGATTAGCTATATTAAAATATAACATGCTTCCAAATGCTTTTCTCCCAAATTCCCAAGGGATGGCCCTTTCTCATGGGGATGTGTGTCTTGAAGTCATTTAACATGCCTAAACCCCTCTGTGCAGAACGAGGGCAAAGTTCCTCACTCCAGGGTACCCAGGATCTTACAGAGAGCTTGGAGCACTTGGTATTCAAGGAGTCAGAGGAGGAATGTGGTGTAACACTGGGCAGGGAGACAGCAAAGTATCTGCTGCTTTTCCAGTGATGGTGGCACTGGTCTGGCTAGCAAGCACCTGAGCAAGGGGTTACTGAGATTTTATGCAGGTCCCTGCTGGCCTCAGAAGAAGGAAAAGCAAATGGATGAGTGACAGTTATCACTTTGGGCCTTTTCTGATGATGACTTACCTAGTTTTGAATTTTATTAGACCCTCATCAAAGTGCAGAGACCTTCCAAGGAGCCCTAGGGCACTTGCAGATTTCCCTTTGGTTTTGTTTGGAGATCTGGAAGTTGCTGGTACAAAGAGGAAAATCTCTGGTTGCCTCTGAAGTTAGGTGGAGTGCAGCCACTTGGGTGGAGTTTCCCTTGGGAATGGAGTTTAGCAAAATCCAAAGCACAAAGGGAAATGCAGAGTGACTCCAAGCAGGGCAAGAGCCAAGAGAATGGTGCTTTCTGTGCCCTGTGAGGTGATGTGACCGCCTGTCCAGACAGGCTGAGGACAAGCAGCCTTGAGGGCGTTACAGAAGACCAAATCTCCACCTGATGGAACCCAAGCATGAGGACCACTGAGGCTGCCCAGCTAGAGATGCAAATCCAGAGCTGCCTGTTCCCTTCAACAAGGCATGCAGGACCTCACCAAGCCAGGACTTGGATATGAACAAAAGAGGCAAGACATGGTAGGCAATCATTCTTGTCCACAGTCCCTTAATGAAAAGTAACCAGAGATCTGTAAACACAGATCTCCTAAGACCTGAGACTCCCAACCTCAGCTCTAGTGGCTGTTGAACCCAAGGTTTAGTTTTCTGGGGGGCGAGTGTAATCACCGAATGGCTCTATGTGTGCAGCTGTCTCAAAGTATCCATGTTGACATCACCATGAGGACTTTGTAGCCTGCTGTTTTCTCCCCCATTGCACCTAAATTAGAAACTTTGAAACAGGGACACAGTGAAAATGAAGCCTTTGAACATCAGGCAAATGACTTGCAGAGTCCAGTCTCTTGGAAGACCACAGGGTGCCCACCATCCACTGAAGATGTTCACCACCTCTAAGGGGTTTTGTTCAGGCTACCAGCACTCAAAGACCTCACACCTCAAATGCTTTGGCCCTGTTTTACAGTATGCTGTTTGCTTCACCTGGATCCCTTCCACTCTTGTAGCATCTACTCCCTCTTCCCAACAAAAAGAGCAACGTCCCATTAGCCCAGCCATGAACTCGCCAGCCTACACTGCTAGGCACCTCAGTCCTTTAGACATCCTCCCCACTTTCACTGAGGGACATGGTGTGTATTTTAATGGTTGGCACTTTACAGTTTTCATGGACGAGGTTCCCTGAAGTGCCTGCACAGCAGCATTCCTGGAGGAAACCTTTACTCTTTGCTTTGGCAGCAGTACAGTCTTTAGAAACCGCGTTTTTCGCAGGCATGCTTTGCACAGCAGAGAATATCTTCCACTCACAGACCCCATCCGACTTGGAAATCTTATAGAAGGTTTCTCCTGAGCCAACAGGGATGCGGACGACACCTTTGCTGCTCTCCATGCTTTGGTTCGTGGGATGGTTGAGGTTGAAGCTCGGGGATTGCTTCTTGGCTGCTTGCTTCCTTGGGAGGCACTGCGCTCTCAGGACGTTTTGGAACGCTTTCTTAAACTCCTGACTTGAGCACGGGTAGATTATGGGGTTGATGCAGCTGTTTAAATATCCAAGCCAAAATGTTATTTTAAAAAGGGTGTCTGGGGGCTTGATTGCAGGAAAGAAAGAACCTGAAATGGAAAATACACAGAGCGTTAAGGCAGAGGCAGTGAGAAATTGCAGGTAACCAGAGGAACTTAAACACTGGAAAAAAGTAAATAAGATTCTGTTCTTTCTTGGGAAATTTATGACTTGAAGCCCAATTCCTGCAGGAACAAGTCTCTCAGAATATGTGGTGTTGGACAACTACAAGGATGCTCTACCAGTAACAAAGGCACATGCGTTGTTATCCAAGTGTTGTATTCCCATTTACAGCCAGAGAGGCAAGTGAGAGGATTGGTGTCAAGTGACCAGGGCAAACTGCCTCCTCTGGGACTCCTAATTCAAGGCTAATTATCCAACTGACAGTCATAGCCTGGAGGTCATCAAGAGGGGTTCAAATGGCAAGAAAATCACACTGTTTGAGAAGTCCGAGTAAGTGGAAAGGCAGATCACTAAGGTGACTGCATTGCAGCTAAGTCTTAACAATGATAAGTTATTGAGTACTCCTTTTCCCTTGAAACCTTTAGAAAATCTAGAGTTCCACATGTGTCAGTCCTATGGAATGTATGTAGAATTCAGAGGAGCTAAAAGAAAGTTCCCCTCCTACATCAATGAACACTGAAGAGCACCTCAGGGACAGCCATGAGATACATCCTGAAACACACTCACAAGGTTACCTCCCACAGAGGATTCAGAAGGTAAGAACTCAGAGGGCTCCTTAGTAGATAAAGTAACATGGGACGTTCTCCTCTGTAGGAGGGAGGATAGCATTTAAAAAATTGGAATATTTTGATGCATTTTATTCAGCATATCAGTGACAGAGCCATAAATTGTGTGTTCATTGGTCCTCACTGTCTTGGCACAACAACAGTCAGCTACAAGTGACCTTGTGAGTTGAAAATTGAACAGCGTTACTAATAACCTTTTAGAAAATAGTTTATGGTAGATGATAACATATGATTTAATTATGAGTTATCTGCTGATTTAAAGTCTTGGGAACACTTTCCCAAATGCCAAGCCTCGCTCAGCTCCAACTTGAGCTCCTTACTGCTTTTATGAGCAAACTTCAACTTAAATGATTTGAGTCGGATGTCAGTAAGAGCTCAGGGGGTTTACTCATGGAGAGATGTTACTGTAAAGCTACACAGATGTATTTAACATATCAAAGAGTCAACACTGCTGCTTATGGAGAATCATTTAGAAATGTGTTGCTTTTCTTGAACGACACTGGGAAGTGGCCATTGTAGCAAGATCCTGTGATTCTCTTATTTAGTACTTGTCTCTGCTTAGAAATAAACCTGGTATTGTCTGAATGTGAACGAACCAGCAAACTCAGCTCTGCATGATGCTGGGGTGGGAATAGGTGATAACAGCACTTCTAAGAACAACTTTGCAAACTTAATCTAGAACTAGAGAAAGAGAAAAATATTTGCTGTATGTCATCAAGGGAGAAGGCTGTCCCTTACCTCCTTTAACAGACAGGGAAAAGCCCAAGGCGGTTCTGTTATACGAGTGTCAGTAATTACCTTGGGCACAGGAAGAAAAATAATTGCCCAGCAAACATAATTGGCTTGTTTTGGGCTTTGTAGTCACGTTTGTAACAAACAGAACCTTTAGCACTGACAAACGCTTGTCTTACTGCTTCCCCCCAGAAGAATCAGAAGCTGGAGCACCTTGAAAGAAAAACTGAGGAAGATTCAGGCATCAATACCGTTGTCATCCTCTGCAGCTCGACTGCAAGCAGCTCTGAGGCTTTGCAGGGATCGATCTGTGTGTTGGACCTCCCCTGACTTGGGGAAAGGCAATAAGGCAATCAGAGCATGTTCTAATTCAATTCAGAGAGCTGCTGAACTGTGCTTTGGATCTTTTCCTTCCTATATCTGTCAAATGAAGCTGCAGCAAGCGCAGCAAACACAGGAGCCAGGAAGGGATTCTCAGGGATGGTTCTGCCTGTGTGAGGAAGTATCCAAACATTCCCTGAGCCTGCGATGGGAACAGTGCAGCGTGACTGACAACCTGCTCATCCTGCTGAGCGTGGTCTGCTCTGTGCAATGCAGAGCAACATCTTCCTGCAGCAGCTCCTGCCCTCTGCGTGGGCTGATGTGTCCGGAGGACACGCTGCTGCCCCAGAGGAACCAGGAGGTCTGCAGGGTGAGAAGCCCTCCAGTTCCCCCCGACCCTGGAGAGATCCCCTAAGGCACCAGCCATCCGGAGCAGCAGAGAAGGGAGGCTGAGTCAGAATGCCCAAGAGCACTGTGGACATGCCACTGGAGCTCGCTCTTGGCATCGAGCAGCCAAGCCTCTGATTCCAATCCCAGCTGGATGGCCCAGCCCAGGCATCAAGCACGAGCATCGCTGCCTCCGTGCCTGCCCCAAGCTGACTGGGTACAGCAGTGTCGCCATCCGCTTCAGAGCCAACCAGTTTCCAAGACCCAAGATGATGCCCTAGAGAAGGCAAACGCTGTTTTGCAGTTAAGCATGAGTGAGCAGGCACATCCTCAACCAAGCATCCTGCTCAGCAAACCAACGCTGTTTTCCTTCAGCGAAGAGCAACCAGACAACGTTCTGAAAGAACTTTCTGGCTGAAGCCGTTGGCAGATGAAAAATAATGAGAGGCTCCTAAATGCCCAAATCATGCTCAATTTTTGCTTTATTTCCTCATTTAATTGCAGCATATGTACTGCCTTCCCATTTTATGGGAAGACAAAAGGTGAGACAAATCTGGGCTTAGGGAATCAGCTGTGCGAGGCTGAGTGTAAGAGCTGGTAAACAATAACAATTCCTGTTTGCTGCAACTTCTGGCTCGCTCTGAATGGAATGCTAGTGCCTTGCCAAAGCCTCTTAAAAATAGAAAATAGCCAGTGTCAGAGTCTGTCTCTTGCTCTCTTTTTTGGGGTGGGGATCTGCATGCTAATTTATTAATGTGACCTTTTTTGGTTCATCAGTGTAGGGACTTGTTGCCTTGGTACAACACAGAGTGAAAAGGAAAGGAAGTAGCTTTGACAGCATGCGAGCTTGGCACCCTGCAGACCCATCACACGCTGCCTTTAATGCTTTCTCTCCAGTGGTGAATATAACTTAGGCTGTAGGATGGTAGCTTTGCTCTGCTGAGCACTTGGACATGCTAGTCAGCGATGTTTTGTAAGCTTAGACCAGCTTATTGCTGCCTCTGGGCTTTGTTATAACTGGGAACTGTCCTGTGAGTGGGACAGCACAAACAGTGATAGGGAGAAATATTGTCAGTAACATCCTGGGAGGGCTGAAGCTGGAACTGATGCTCAGTGGAGCCAATATGTGACAGAGCAAGATGTAAAATCCAAGTAGAAATAATTGGGACCCTCCTCTTAATTACACTGGCAGCTTCTTCAGCTTCCAGAGCAGCATAAATTGAGGTCAGCGAGTTTAAACATTAAGCCACTGAACTACTGTGTAGGGTGCAAGAAATGTTCCACCTCCTGCATCTGCTCTGTACAGGGAGCAGTTGTAGAGAGCAGCGTGCTGCGGGGAGCTGCGGGGAGCTGCTGGCATGTTCACTGCCACTTCATGCCTCTGTAGGGAAGCAGGGATCTGTTTGCAGGGCCACAGCAAGCAATGCCCTTCTCTTGCAGGCACCTGGCTTTCTGAATGGGTGGTACTTTCCTACATCTGTTGCCTACCAGAGTATCCGGCAAAGGAGAAAAGATTCCCCAATTCCTTGGTGACTCCTGTCCCTTCCCAGAGGATGCTGGGACAGCAGCAAAGTGCTGCCATCCAGGTACCCTCTGATAGAGCTGGGTAGTGAGCAGCACTTCAGGAGTGAAAACATTTCTTTCTTAAAACTAATTCTCCATCCTACTCGCAGGCCTTAATGTGTTCCCTGGTGCTGTCAGGAATGAAATGGTAAATAATGACAAAACTGATTGCAGTTTAGAGGCTTCATTGTCCATTGCCTCCCCTCAGTCTGTGCTGGATGAACAGCAAAGTAAACTTCAACTGCTCTTTTCATGCCTTTGAATTGTAGATTGAGTAAATGGTGCTTGAATTCCTGCCTTGTTTTCAAAAGGTTGAGGGCTCTCAAGTGTCAGTAGCACAATTCAATTGCTTGTTATATGAAAATTAAATGAAGTAAAATGCGCTATTAGCCTCCTGAGATGCTTTGCCATTCAGTATTTCATCACTCACCCCTGAAAATGTCAGGATTGCCTTCTCTTCCCTCAACGTTTATTTTCCTGTTTGTCAACTGGAAGTTTCTTCAGATCTGAGAGATAAGTTTTCCATGTGCCTCCTGGTGAGTAAGTGCCAATTCAGTCCCAAAGATGTAATTTGACTTTGTCGTTTGTCAGAAGTTACAGAGCTGCTTGATTATAGGTTGTTTAAAAGCCACTGCTGATGTCGTGCTTGTGGTTCGTCTCGCTGATGGACAGCACAGGGGGATTGAGAAGCTGCCAGCCTGCAGAAACTTGGGTTACTACTCTGCTCAGCATCATCGCTGGCAGCGCCATGGGAATAAGATCTCATTCAGTTTTGTGACCCATGGATCCACAGTGCTGTTAAACCCCATCTCTGCCAGGTAATCTTGCAGCTCTCTTGATGTTTGCTCCTTCTTTCCCCTCTGCTGTACGGCAGGAGCACAGGCAGGAAGGGGTTTATGTGTGCATACCCCTGTGTTGGTGAGATCAGGGCTGTGCCCACACTGGGCATGGGACAGTGGTCTGGCTTACAGGGAGGCAGAGCTCAGGTCCTGGGATCTGCCCTAAAGGGGTCAAGCTGGGGGGCAGCAGCTATTCCAGAGCAATTGCCCTCAAGACCCCGGGGATGAAGTGCAGAGGAGCACTGATGTCCCCACGCAGATTAACTCTGTACCAGGGCAGCCTACGTCTCTCATGCAGCAGTCTGCTCTGGTATGTCTTGTGTTCCCAAGCTCCATGTCAGCCCTGAACTTTATTCCATAAGGCTGGCATTCTATACTGCAGCTCGGGTCAAAACCCAAGCCACCTTCTGGAAGGCATATTTTTATATACATATATATATATGTATTGCTGCAGACGTGCAGCAGCTGCGCTCTGTGCAGAGCAGCTCTCCCAGCACGTCTCACCCTGCTGCTCCCTTATGGCAAGTGTTTTCCGTGGGAACAAAAAAAAATGGGATCAAAGAACCCTCAGACGGTAGGAAACCTGGTTTTAGTACAGTCCAATTAATGTGACAGATGCAGGAAGGGTAAAAGCATCTGCTGGGTCCTGCACAGGCACAGCCGTGCCTGTCCCAGGCATATTGTGGCCGGATCAGGGGGTGACTTTGTGCCCAGATATCCCTGACCCACAATGAACAGATGTAGAAGGAGGAGTGAGAGTTTGCCTCTCTCCACAGAGGCCTGAATTCAGGTCTCTGGGGCATCAGGAGGGGCGTGGGTGTTTGGGCACCGGTGAGAGGTGGGAAGGGCGGGCAGGAGGACTGTGCCAGCCTGGGAATGGTGCTCTGATTAGCTGGGTTTTTTCAGCCCTAATTTATGCTCCGTTTCACATTGTACCCACTTGCAATGGATGATATTTCTGGCAAAGAGCAAACATCTCAGCAAGCAACTATTTCCAGATTCACTGTGGGCAACTGCAGATTTAGCAAGCCGATAAAAAGCCATGGGAAGGTAAACTGAGGTTTTGTTACCCATGTGAATCCAAATAATCACATTGTTCCGCAAACCACTTTCATTGTGGGTGAAATTCCAGCTCCTGTGCTGTCACTGCAGTGGAACGATTCTGGATCTCCTTGCTAACATTTTTGAGATGTTTGATATTTGTCCCGAAGCCCTTGCTCCTGGAGTCATGAACTTACAACAAATCTTAGCTTTCCTTTGAAAATTAACAAAAAAAACCCCAACAATCTCAAACTGAGTGGTTCAGAGAGTAGTTTATAAAGATGAGTCTGTCTCAGCCTGTCTCACGAGTTTGTCACTGTGTGGTTGTCAGTCGTGATTTTGGGATCCTTGGGGTTAATAATACAGGAATTATCATCTCCAGCGAAAGCTGAGCATCTCTCCCTTGTGTATCCATCCTGAGGACAAACCCTGACATGTGCTGGGCGAAGTGAGAGAGTCACTCATCTCCTTTCAATCACTAACAAGTCCTAAATTGCACCACGACATTTGAGAGCGAGTGAAAAATCACATTCTGTGTTCGTTTACCCCAGGGACTTGAGAGCAGCGACTACACAAGGCAGAAGTGATTTGAAGGCAAGGACAAACCTCCTCTGGCAGGTGGTGCGTGCAGAAGAGCCACGGCCGTGGGGCACAGCTGACTCCCCTTCCCCTCTCTTGTTTTCAGGGCAAATGGCTATTAATACCTCCTGCTCCTTCTGCTGCCTGGCTGCGTCAGGAGCCAGCGGGACAGCGCGTCTCCGGGCTCGCTCACGGCACAGAGATGTTGGCTGCAGGGATGTGGCAGGATCTTTGCCACTGGATCGGTGTAGCTGAGTTACCAACCCTGACCAGCCAAGCCTTTCCAGCCTGCACTGCTGAAAATGCCCCTTGTGATTAAAAAAAGAAGATTAAAGCCCCCAAAGCCCAAACCACGAGCTTGCCAAGGAAATGTCTTGGCTCTTTATCTTCACAGCTTATTTTCTCCCCATTCAGTGGCTTTGCCGGCACGCAGACACTTGTGCTTCATGGCTCAAGGAGCATCAACACCTTTCTCCCTGACCTGTGCTCCAGGGAAGGAGCTGGGGCTTCATTCTGGGTTCCCCCCCCCTTTTTTCACTTTTCTTTTTGCGTTGCTGAGGGAACACACTGAAATGCCAGTGTGAGGAATCCAGCTCTGGATGGAGTTAAGCATTTTCTGATATGAAAGCTACATGGAGGGTTAGGTTGCCACAGCCTTTACTCAGTTTATTTTATGATATTATTATCATCTGAGCAACAAAGGGGACTCAGATCTTTGTTTCTCTGGATATCTGGAGAGCCCGACTGTGACAATGGAAGGGAGCACGTAGGCTGTTGCTGTACTCTCTGCCCTCTGAGTAAAGAGGGACAGGAGGATCCTGTGCTTATATTTACTGCTGTGAGACCACCTACCCAATTCTGAAGAAGGAAAGAGCTTGACTAGAAGCAGTCAAGCTATGTACCTTCTGTGTGGGGAAATGCCAAGACAGCGATTCCCTGGAAGGCTGCTGCAGTTCTACACAGTTCTGCTTCCTAGGAACACCGTTGCTTTCTCTCCCTTATTTTCCTCATCAGCAAACTTATTTACTCTCCCATCACGTAAACACCTTCTCTCTCACATTGCCTTTTGCAGGCAAGACAACACTACCCACTGCTCCAGCACCAACAAGACTTGCCTGGATTCTGCAGGAAACTGGGGACACTGATCAGCACCTACAGATACGAAGGGATCCTGGCTCCCACTGAACCTCACACCGTGGCAGTTCCCATTATCATGATGCTTAAACCATGGGGGAGGGATGAATCACAACTGCTGCCTTTTTGTGCCCCCAAAGCCCCTAAACCCCTCGGAGCACAGATCAATCATGCCTTAGCAGTGTGAGTAAGGCAGATGAATTTCTCAACTGGCAGCATATGAACAACTCCAGCTTTTCCATTGTGTCTGGCCACCTCTGACTTCCAAAAATAAGTTTCCCACTTCCAGCTGAGTGGGTATGAACACGCACCTCTGCACCCCAAGCAAGGTGCCAGAGTTAAACCTTATTAAAACACGTATCAAGTAATGACATATACAGTGAGGACAAACCATGCAGGGCAGCTCAGGGATAAACCAGCCAGTCTCTAGGTGTTGGTGCACATCCCTGGTCCTCACCTGGGGCATTGCAGAGGTAGAAAAATGCCTTTTATTTCTCTGGTTTACCTCTAGTGAAAGTAGAGTGATTCCCTTTGACTCTGGTTTAAAAAACCACCACAAAACAGTAATTAGAAAGCAGCCTCAGACAGGCGTGTGGATGGGATTAGAGGGTTCCCTTGACAGTGTTTGTGTCAGTTCACAAGACTAATTTACTACTCTCCTACGAATATAAACACCTTCCAGCATCTTCTTTTCTGCTCTCCTCATCCTGAGAGTGACTGACAAATGCTAAAGGCCCTCCCCTGCCTGGCCCAGTTCAGCAGTCTGGGCTGGTTTTTCCCCTGTGACATCCTGGCTCAGGCTTTCTATTTATTTTTTTTTTCTCCTTTCTGCTTCTGAAAACAAACCCCACAAGCAGATAGATTTAGGCTAGCCTGCCACAGAAACTGGACAACAACCCAAGCTCTGTGAGTTTTTTCACCTCTGAGGGTTTGTGGAGATGAAACGTCAATCCCAAACCATGACTTCTTGTCATACCCCAACCCTTTTCCTTTTATCCACCAGATCTCTGTGTGTTTCACCTCGAAACAACCTCCAAGCCCTGTCACCTATGCTGTTGAAAAGAAACCTTCTGAGCACCCCCTAAGTGCATTCCAGTGGTGGTCTGCCCATGGCACCAGCCACACCGTCACCTTGAAAACTGACACCATCACTATGGGCATACACTGAATTTCCTGACTCTTCTAGCATTTCTTTCTATACCACTCCATGTCCTTTTCCAGCAATTGGAGAGGAACACAGCAGCAGTGTGCTCCATGGCAGGCTGTTACTGCCCAATGCCAGGGCCTAACAAGCCCTGATTGCCCAGATGAGCCTTGTCTGTGGCCTCTGCGCACAAATCCTCTGCCCATTGGCCCAGGAGCTGCATATAAGGTCAGGCTCTTGCTCTTTGCTCCCTTTGAGGGGTGTAGGTCAGTTCAGGCTTGGTCTTTCCTGGCCCTGTTTTGTTGCTTTGAGCTTGTCTGGTGCTCCCCAGGCTCAGCAGCTCGTGGATGCTGCTTCTGCGCAGGTATGGGGAGTGTGTGCTGGTGCCTGAGAGAGCAGGGCTGCTCTGGTTTGAAAGGCAATATTGCTCATTTAGGGGCTTCCCCCCCTCAAGATCTTAAAGACCTTTGTCAAAACCTAAAGTGAGATCTTACAGAACTTTGGGAAGAAAAGCAGGGCTTTGCTTTGTAGCTCCCTGGGCAAAAAGGAACTTGGTGATAGGGAGGTTTTGGCTGATATGCAAAGCAAAAAAGCTGCTCTATCACCTGCCAGCCCTCCAAGCTAGATCATGGGTCTTAACCCCCCAGTACAGCAGTGTTCATGCTCATGGGAAGGAGTGCACAGGATGTATGCAATGCCCAGTTTGCAGTGTCTGCCTTGTTGAATGCACTACTCAGAGCAGCAACGTTGAGAAAGGAGCCGAGCTGTGCAGAGGAACATGAGGGGGTGTTACATGGGGATGCCTGAGGGACTTGGTAAGGGGCTAACAGTTGGGAGTATGGTGATTGAGTGTTGCAGAAGAGAAATGAGAGATTAAGAAAATGATGCAACAGGTGAGGAGGGTGGTATGTGAGACCAATGGCATAAAGTGGGTGGGGAAGCATCCTTTCTAGCTACTTTCTCTGAAGGGCAAAGCAATACACTACCTGGATTGCTACCTGGGGAGGTTGATCTCATACTTAACAAGCAGCAGCTGGTGAAAGCAGTTATTGCTCCTAAACAGGCAGGTAATCTATTCAGAGGGTTAATGTTTCCTTCTGTTGGGTGTGTGCCCTGTATGCTTATCCTTACGGAAAGGTGGATGCCCAGTGTAGAATGGGGAAAGCTTGGTGGGCATATCTGAAAAGTTGCTTGAGCAGCGATTGCAGGGGGTGTGGATGTATGTGGGCATCAGTCTTTCTTTACAACCTAATAGCAGGGCTAAGGTGTTGGGCATGACTGCTCTTAGGCAATGTCATTTATAGGAAGAGTTTCTGAAGATTTCCCCTGATAAAGTGAATTCAGGACTGGGTTTACAGCTTGTTTTATATGACAGAAATCCAAGGGGAGGTCTGCAGAATGGAAAGCACTCTGCACCATCAGACATGTGTTGCTGTGGAGCAGCAGCAGAACTTGAGCTCACTAAGAACTGTTGTCACACCCTGCATTTCCACTGGTCTGAGCCTTCCCTAAACTGTCACAGAAAAGGACCTTTCCTGGTGCCAGGGAAGCTGTGTGTCTCTTAAGGAACTGAGTTTTAATTAGGGGAATACAAAGACTGTGGGTCTGGTTGGGATGCACTTTAGCTTTGACTTGGAAGGTTTTGTTAAACTACATATGAAGATAGGTTGAGTTCAAAGATTTACAGGAAAGCTTTGAGACTGGGGAGATCCACTGGTTACCTCCAAAGAGGGAGAGAAAGCACATTCAGAAAGGATGACCTGACCTCTTCCAGGGCAGATCTACAGCTTTGGCACACTTATTTGTCACACAGAAGTGTTGTGAAGGGTGGATTTGCACTCCACAGAGAAAAACAAATCCTAACCTCAACTCTTTCCATGCAGCAGACCTGCCACTCCCTGGCTTACCCCAAAGACATCAGAGCCAAGTGAGAAGGTCTATGGCACTGTTTGAGCTGCTTTGCACAGACCCATTGTCTGGAGTGAAACTGCACATCTCCGAAGGTAAGAAAGATGTTGCTTACACAGATTGCAAGTGGTGACTTTGCTGATTCCATTAGATGCTGCCTTATGGCAGGGATATTCCAATTGTTTCTCCAGTTACTTTCAGCAGCATCTACCAATGTGTGTGCTATGCCTTTTCCCACTTCTTGCTGTCCTTCCATCCCTTGCTCTTCCCATACCTACACCCCAAAGGCTTCTATCTCCACTTATTAAATGCTTTTGATGAGCCTGGTGCTTCCTGTGTTGGCTCAGCTCTTAGCTGGTAGGGTTGTTGTTAAAAGATGTGTGGGCATTGTGAAGATGAAAAAAAGAAGCTTATGGTTTGGGAACTGAAGCTGTGAGAAGTTTAATCCCTGACACAATCTGAAGTTTGGTCTTGGCTGGGTTGCTTTGCCTCCCTCTGCCTGCAGTGCCTGGCTGTGGAATGGATCTGGCAGTGGGGAGTGTTGTGCATGGTGTAGGTGCAGGGCGGTGTGTGCAACCACCTCGGGGTGAGCCTCTGGCTCTGGGTGGGACAGTCTGCCTCACCACATGTCCCTGGGGCTTTTTGAAGAGTCCTCTTTTGTGGCACATGTCTGTTGAGCAGCGTTTTGCCTCTAAAGAGAAGCAGCAGACGGGTCTCGAAAGGCTTACCATGGGCTTTAAAAACAACACAGTAACCCCACAAAGTGAGGGAAGCGAACCTCAAGAAAGCTTCCTTTTAAGGGATCAAAGAAAGATGCAAAGCCACTCTTTGAGTCCAGAAAATTTCTTAAATCCAAAGCAAATTAATTGACAACAGCTCTGTGTGGGCACCCACATCTGCGGATGGGGAGAAGTGTGCGTGATGTGTTCTCACAAACCCTTTTTGGGTATGTTTCAGACATCTTGGCAACCAGCATTCCAACATGCTGACATCCTGGACAGCACGAGCCAGGCCTTTCAGGGCTCCTCCTTACGAAACATCTACATCTCTTGGGTTTTTTTTCCCAGCACTTCCAGTACTGACCAGTAGAAAAGATTCTGTGTCTTTGGGTTTTTTCACACAGCAACATCAGTGACAGGGTTTTGTGGTGCAGTCTGGTAATTCTGGTAAACCCAGGAGGAGTTAATGGTAAAACAGCAGCTTTTTACAAAGGTTTGTGGGTTTTTTTAATATTTTAAATCCACAGATCTTTGCATGCTGGTTTTATTTACTCCTAATTGTAGACATTGTTCTATTCCTAGCTAAAGCTTCCACACACTCTAATTTACCTACACAGCATAAGCCCTGGGTAAGAGAAGATGTTGGACTCGAGCAGGTCACAGATTTAAGGCTCCATGTCTCAAACACTGATATTTAGTGCAGCTGCTGTGGGGCAAACATCAGTGTGGTGTGCCACATACATCACCCTGATATAGGTACAGCATTAGTATTCTGCTCTTAAATCCTGAAATCGCATCTAAGGTGACTGAGCAAGGTTTAATTAAAATTCTAATTGCTTCTTTATATTCCAGTGATAGCAAAGCAGAACAAATCCCCGACTTTCCTCCCCTTCAGAATTAAAACTGGTGAATAAACATTCATATTCAGCACGATGGCTGAAGCCAGAGTTTGTCCAGTGGACTCGGTGGGTTCCCACAATAGAGGGAAGCCAGAGAATATGGAATTAGTTTGAAGGATGCTCCCTGTGCCTCCTGACTGGCCATTCGATAAATTAAAAACTACATTCAGTTCAACTGGAGTGTGGTATCTCATAGAGTGAGCTTCCTGATAGGAAGCTGATGGATTTTTTCCCTGTAGAGTGGGAATTATTATGCTGGGCACTGCAGGAGATCCGGCCCCCAGTCTGTAAGCAGCTACCCTGACCCAAACATACCTGTATCCCGACCTTATACAAATGTACAGCACCTGAACTGGCTGCAAACATGGATATCAATGCACACCCCCAAAAGATGCAGTTTCCTGTAGCAAAGTTGGTCAGAAATAGCAGTCCTACTCCTGAAAGAGCCTGGTTTGTATGGAGAGTACTAAATCCCTTCCGTTATCTGCAGAGATGGCTGCTTCTCCCTGACCCAGAGATGGTTTGTTTCACCTGAAACTTTGGTTTGTTTTTTATTTTACATTCACTGCTTTGTGCTGGTGAATGTTTTGATTTTGACAACTTCCCAATAGAAAATTACTCAGAGCTTTTCTGATCATCGTTACTGTGCGTGGGCCCAAGCGTGGCTCCCTCCAGGACAGGTGCTGTGAGAGGCAGAGAGAGGGTTTCTCTTTACTTACCCAGAGGCATTACTACAAAAAAGGGGAGCCAGCACAGGACGAAGCATCCCACAACGATCCCCAGGGTCTTGGCAGCTTTCTTTTCCCTGGAGAACTTGAGGAGGCGCACAGAGAAGTGGTGCTTGCTCTTGGGGTTGGGCACTGAGCCGCTTGCTCCGGGAGCGTTCTTCCGGTGGATCCGCAGGGTCACCTCCTCAGAGCGAGATCTCTCTGTCTTCAGGCCTGAGGTCAGGCCTTTGTTCTCCCTTTTGGCCACCACGTACACTCGGCAGTACATCACCAGGATGATAGTCAGGGGGAGGTAGAAGGAGCCTAGAGCGGAGAACAGCACGTAGCCAGGCTCCTCGGTGATCTGACAGATGGTCTCATCTTCTGGGGCTGGCTCCTTCCAGCCAAAAAGGGGTCCGATGGAGATCACCAGGGACAAGGCCCAGACGCACAGCAGGGCCAGGAGGCCCCTCTTCTCTGTCACTATACTGGGGTACCTCAGCGGGTAGCTGACCCCGATGTATCTGTCGATGGAGATGATGCAGAGGCTCATAATGGAAGCAGTGCAGCACAGGACATCGACAGCGGCCCAGATGTTGCAGAAGATTCTCCCAAAGGCCCAGTAGCCCAAAATCTCCATAGTGGCTGAGAAGGGCAGGACGGTGGAAGTCAAGAGGAGGTCGGCTACAGCCAGGTTAATGATATAATAGTGGGTGACGCTCTGAAGGTGTCTGTGGCAGGCCACAGAGAGGATAACCAGGATATTACCCAAAACCCCAAAAACAATGAGCCCCCCTAGGATAACACCGAGTAAAATGGCCTTTGAAATGTTCACAGGCCCCACAGGGTGGGTGCAGTTGGAGCAGTCGGAGGAGTTTCCAGGGAGGAAAGCCATGGTGAGTGGCTAATACTGTTCATATGAGGCTGATCTACTTGACTCCCTTTTCAGGTAGAAAGAGTGATGAGATCAGTTCTTGGAACGCCCCACAGGCAACATTTGCCTGGCTTTGCTGGGGAAAAGATTTTTAAGAATGTCTTAGAAGTGCAGCACCAGGAACAATGAGAAGGGTCCAGAAACATACTAAAAAATTCTAAAAACCCCTAAGTGTTTACCATTATAGCACAGTTAATAGACACCATTTCCAAGTCAAATTTAACTCCTCTTGCATTTTTCTTGGGGTGCAGAAGGGAGGCTACACAAAACTGAGGCTATTTATCCTACTTTCCAGGATTATGTGATGAGAAATACTGGAACTGCAGGTTAAAATCATTTCTGCCTCTTTGGGAAGAGTTAATATTTACGTAGCATTGTATTAAGCAACTCCAATGGTCTCAAATGTAGATTTCTCCCAAGAGGAAATCACTGGTGCTTTTGATTACCTTGTGTTAGTCCTGATTCTGCCTTAAAACTGGCTTAGAAGCAACCTGGCTGGGTGAAGGCTGCTGCATCTGCACAGCAATGTCATTTGAGATACCTGCCACTACCCATCTTTGGGGTCTGAAGTGTCAATCCAAGCTCTCCATGCCGTGGAGCAGTTGTCACTGGAGCTCCTGGACTGCGAATCACAGTTTATTTACATGGGCTTCTGGCTTGCTCTGCAGGGAAGGGTCCAGAGTGCCGAGCCGAGGGTGCGGGCGGCCGTGCTCCCCACTGGTCATCACCCCCTGAAGGAGACAGACACAAACAATGCGATTCCCAGAAGCGACTTTCACTCACTGCTATGGTTCCCATATAAGAATAGAGCAGGAGGCTATTTTAGGGAGCCTCCCCGGGCTGGCTCCAGCCACTGGAACCAACCTTTGTCAGCCCAGTATTGTTTAGCAAGGACCAAGGCACCGGGGTGGGTTCTGTTCCCTGGGTTCTCTCACCAGGCTCTGGCAGCAGCCCTTCTCCTTTAGGGACAGACATCCATCCTCATTATCAGTTTGCCTGCTGAGACCAGCTCTAGGAGAGACGGAAGCCTGCGGGGCACAGTTTGGGACTAGAAGCTGTGAGGCAGATTTACAAGTCCAGAATTTAGCCTCAGATTCCTTTAGTAAGTGTCTCCTTTGCCCACCGAGCTGCTCGTTAGTCCTGCTCAGCTGCCCATCTTCCAAACCTACAGGGAGAGGCAATTCCTGCCAAGCAGAGGATGTTGCAAGGAACAACTTTGCTACGGAGCAACACAGAGCTTCAGAGCATCTGGAAGCCAAGCTCAGCCTTGGCTGACTAAATATGGAGAAAAGGTACATCAGATGGGAAAGTGAGGACAAGCCTGGGAGCTGGGCACGGCAGCACGAAGGGGAGAGCTAGGAGTGCTGGCATGAAGGCTTTCACCACACCTGGGTATGAGTACAGCCTTGCCATCCAGAATATTGGCCAGGCATGTGAAAAACCCCCACTAAGACTAGTGCTGTTAAGACAGAGATAAGTGTCCTGATGTTAGGTCCTTGGGATGGGTCCCTCGGGTGGCACTTTACACAAACACTGAGCAGCAACAACTGTCATGCAGCCGGATCTCAAAGCTGAACCTCTCTGCAGGCAAAGGCACCTAAAAACTCTGAATCCCCCAAATTCAGGAGCAGGGAGGGTGGGGGAAGGGAGCTGGAAAGGTACCACACTGTGGGAATTTGCCTTCCACACACTGAAACAAAACTGGGTCTTTATCTTTTCTCCCCCACAAGAGGGAACAAGTTCAAGAATAATTCCAAGAAGGAATAGGACAGGTTTTACTGAGCACAACAGTGAGAAGTGACAGCAGCATCCAGCATCTCTGACCAGCACAGCTGTGGATGTTACAGGTTTGGTAGGCTAGAAAACTAAGGAATTATCAGACTTGATTTCTAAGCCCATGAAGCAAAACTCCCAAGTCAGTCAAGGAGACAAAGCAGAAAGGACTGACATGTTCTTGCTCCAAACTGAGCCCATAATAATCAACCTGTGGAGAGAGATGCTTGGGGAAGAGCACACACCAGGCCCCTGTGCCTGCCCCGACCCACACTCACCTCTTTAGTCTCTAGAAGGCAGCACAGCTTCTCTGAGCATCTGGAAAGGAGATTCACAGCACAACACAACGCAGCAGGCTCCTCTCTTCACGCAGGGATGGGACTCTGCCTGAAAATCCATTGCTTCTCTCCCTTTATCTCCCCATTAGTATCTTGACAGCTCCCAGTTGTGCCGATTCCCTGAATCCCAGGGCTTGTGAGGGGCCTGACTCCAGCATCCCTCCAGGCACCCCCCAGTTGCAGTGCTCAGCTCCACACTGTCAAGGAGCAGCAGTAACTTTGCTGCTCTGCTGATGTAGCAGGCAGTCTCCTTGCCATTACCGTAATCCCCTGCCATTCCCGTATTGCTCAGAAACGAAGAGCACTGCAGCTGGTCACGACTGGAGGGCTAATTTATCTTTTCTCCCGTGCAAACTACCAGTTCCTGCAGGGATCAGAAACTGGAAGCCAGCTAACAAGCTCCTGCTTGCAGGCTAACGAGGAATTCTTGTGATATAAAATGAGCATCACCTGCCAGGCAAGCGGGGTGTGAGGATAGTAATGAGGAGAGACAGACACTGGCCAGGCAATCTGCATGGTGGGACAAAGTGCCAGGGTAGCAGCACAGCTCACTGGATATGGGGCTTAGGTATGAAATGCCTTGAGCAGGACGTGCTCTTTGGGTGAGGGGGGGGGTTTCGTGTTGTAGGGAAACTGTTGGGTGTGTGGTGTTTGTGTGGGTTTTTTAAAAAGTGCCCCTAGTCACTGATGATGAGCAGATGAATGTGAAGTCGGTGTCCTGAAGGGAAAGGAGGGGGGCAGGGCACGGCACAGACTGGGGTTAAAGAAAGCAATGCCCACAGCCACAGGGAAGCAGATAAATCCTGTCCCTGTCCTTGCACAACAGACTTTCTACCTCCCCTTCCTGGCCATAACTTCTGAGAGAGACAGCTTGTTTCAGGGATGGAGGCAAATTCAAGAGCCATGCTCAGAGTCCCCCAGGAGAGCACCAAACTCAGAGCTGCCCTTGTAGCCTCAGCCCTTGTAGCCTCAATCACTGTCCTGACAACTTCACGAGGGAAAAAATTCAAACTTAGTTTTGAGGGCCTTGCAAGCAGCAGAAAGCAGAGGCAATCCATAACTGCTTGGCTTCTGTTTCTCTGCAGCTTTCTTGGCACCCGTGCTGCTTACTCTGTAGATGTAACTCTTGCCTTTGATGCCTGCTGGAGCATCAGGCTGTACCAGGTCCTTCCCTGAGTAACAAAGGGTGTTGGGTGGGAGCAAAGCCTGAATGGATAAAGGAAAGTTTGAGTTACCAAAGACCCTTAAAGGCTGTGATTCAGCAGACCTATTTTAGATGTCTTGGGATGAAGCAACTCTATTTCACTCGATCAATTGGAGGCTAAATGACTGAGGGAGGGAAGAGAGATGAACCCTGCCCAGGGTTCTGCGTCTACGATACATAAGATGTCTTCACACTGGTGTCTTGTTCCAAGCTCTTAAATGCACAATGACAATAAATTTATATTCATAGCTTTGGTCATGAACACTGTACTCCAAGTATCAGCTCGTGTACGCTCAATACCCTTGTTGGAGGGCATCCTTCTGCAGTGGAGGGAAGCAGAGGGAAGCGCTGGACAGTAGGTTTTTCCCTAAAATCCTTGGAGAAAAATTAACGCACCACAGAGAAGAACTCCTACACCCAGAGCACGAACAGCCCAAGGTCAGAAGGATGCTGAACACAGTACAGGATGTTATCAGGTAAAGATGGACAGGGCAGGTTTACAGTCACATCAAAGTTTTATGAAGCAATCTTTGTACTGGGCTCTGGCAAGATGTGCTGGAGTTGGATGTGCCCAATTTAAAAGTTTTGGACTAATCAAAGCTCAGGAGAGCGTGGTGATGATGATACAAGTCTGGAGAACTTGACTGTGGAGCTGAGGAAGGGGGAGCTGCCTAATCTCAAACTTTTCTAAGTGTATCTTCCCTCCCTGCCATAGAGGAAAGGATGCTTTCCTCTCTCTTCTTCACTTGGACCATATTCCTTCTGGAGTAGGGGTTGTATCAGGCTCTGTCTAGACAGCACTCAACCCAAAAAAGAAGATCAGTTCTGCATTGCAAATTATGCTCATTAGATGAGAGCATCCCCAGGGGAAGCGCCAGGCGATGCGCAGCCGCTCAGCTGTTTCTAAGCCCCTGGCCCTTTCTTATTTCCCAGATTTGTTAAAATCTGAGCCTTGACTCCTGGCTTTTGGCCAGCATTGTCTTTTCAGTACAAGTATATGATGCAGAGGCCCAGCATCCTATTGCTTGTGTGCTGGGTGCCCTTTAACGAAGTGCCATTGTTAATTTGCTTAGCTGAGAGCCAGACCATGTAGGCACCGTGCCTGGGACCAGGAGTGGGATAACTTCTCCCAGATGCTCTAGACTTTGATGTGATCAGTTATTCTCCTTTTCAGAAAGCAGTGAAAGGTATTGCTTTGAGAAACCGTCCCTCAGGGATTAGCTTCTGCTTGGGAAAGAAAGAAAGAAACCCCCACAGAGCAAGTGATATTAAGTGTTGTCTATTAAACTTGAAGCTGGAAGTGGATTCATTACTCTGTCATCTAAGGTTTAGACAGCCTGGAGCTTATAGCACAGCTGAGTTGAAGATGAATTGCCAACTTCTGAGTATTTTTTTAAAAAAAAATTAAAAAATCAAGCCAGCAAAGTTGCTGTTGGGCTGCAGCTGCTCATACACTGGAGACAATCAGTTTGCACCCAGAGCCATGACCCTGGAGGGTACTGCTGCTTGTGGTCTGACACTGGGAAGGGGACAGGATGTGTTCAGTACAGATGATTTACTCTTCCCAACAGCCTCATTTACAAGTGCAATGGCATTCAGGTCTGGGGGTGATGCAGTGATGGAAATGTCTGTGTGTACCAGATAAATGAAGTCAAGATGAAAGCCATCCAAGTCATTTGGAGAACTCAAAGTGAATGTCCAAACCATGGGTTGAAAAAGGTGTTGGGCAAAAAGGGTCAAAACGTTCAGGAAAGAGAGATCTGGCTGCTGATTCCATGCTCACCTTAACAGTGAGATGCCCAAGTATTAGAGGTATCAAAGATTTTCTATTGTAGGATTCACAGGGAACTTTCTATCATGTTCTCAAGTCAGTCACAGTCTGTTGATTGACATGTCAATCATAGCATGTTGAGTAAGCAAGATCCATGTTGATTAAGGCTTGGGATGCTTTCTTAATTCACAAGAGATGAAGATTCAGGCCACAGGATTTACTGTACTGTGGCACCAAGTGCTGCCTAATTACACAGTGAAGCTGTTAACTGCTTCTTTCTGTGCAGCTCATGAAGAATTTCCTGGTTTGAGTTATTACCTGAATGATCTGATCAAGTCTAACCACATACAGAGGACTGTGCTGTTTTGTAGCCTCAGGAAGATTGATTTTCACCCACTGCTGAAACAATTCTGTCCAGAGATGACTGCCTACTTCAGTTTGCATCCCTCCTGCTGCTTTCTTGTTTACCTCCTGCGTCTGCCTGGGCCCTTTCCCATGATGGTACTGCTGCTCCCCTCTAGTGAGAGAGCTTTAGCTTCACGTTAACCTTTAATATGTGAAATAGACTGGGGGGAATTGAAGGTGGGTCCAAATCATCCCTGTCTTGGACTGTTTTGTTTAAAGACTTCATTCAGGTTTTCATCTCTTGCCTGCCCACACGTGAGAAGCAATGAAGTCCCATGTGCCAGAACATCTGCCTTCACGCTGCCCATGTGATTTCCTTTCCAAAGCATCTCCCCTTATCCCCCTTTCTCTTTCAGTCTGGCAAGGCAGAGCACGGAGCTCCTTGTACAGCAGCCCTGATGGCAGTCTGTGTAACATCACTGGGGCAGAAACAGGAGCAGCATGCTGCTTTATCTGTCCCAGATCTGAGCTCGATTTGGGTCCAGCCTTGTGCCTCAGCATTCACTGTGGGCCCGTGAGCTTTCCTTTCCATCCAAAGCACCCATACAGCGAATCCCACGCGTACAGGAAAGAGTGGCTCTGAATAACCCTGGAGAAGGAATCCTGCCTTTATTCAGTTGTGTTCTCTTATTCCAGGAGTGCTGGAAGTCACTGTGAGCTTTACTTGTCCCCTTGTCCTGGCTGATTGTCCAGGCGTAGGCCCCTTATGTGGCTGTGCTAGATGTCTCTTGCTGTGGGACTTGGTGTATCACATCTCTGCCAAGCCCCCACCTCCCTCCGAGTCATCTTCCAAGCAGCTTGAGCATAATAAGTTACATTTGATACATGGAGCCTTCTCATTCACCAGGAGCCCGTGGTGCTTTGGGGCTGTAAATGCAAAGCTCATGTCACCCTCTGCCATCTCCGGGCAGTGATGGTTTGCTAAGCAGTGTGAGAGCAAATAGTTCAGGGGAAGGATGTCCGGTGCTGGTGAAGTACTGGTGTTCCCAAGGGATATACCCACCCTTTTCTATGCTATTGCCACATCTTGCCTGAGATCCCCTTGCAATGGAAGGGGCCCAAGCTGATGACAGCAGAAGCTGGCAGCTTCGACAGCGATGTGGCAGCAGGGAGTGCTTTTGGCAGAGCACAGGGGGAGCAGCTTTCTGATTGCAGCGGCTGCGCAGGCAGAGATGAGATCCAAAGCCCCCTGAAGTCAAAGTCAATAGCTGGAGCTCCCAAAACTTGCCTGCTGGGGTTATTGGGCCCTTTCTCCTAGGGACAGAGACTGCAATGCCAGAATAAATCACTGCTCCATCTAATTTAGGAGCCTGTCATACAGTGGCCAGCACAGGATGTTCCAGAGGAAGGGACGTCTGTAGCGCAGGTCCCCAAATCTACAGCTGATCAGACAATCAGCCCCATACCTGTGTGAGACCGTGTCGCTGCTACCTCAAACTTCTCCAAGCCGACCCGTTGCCTTGGCAGCTTCCCTCCTCAGGGTGACTTTGGGCAGGTGGAAGGTGAGCCCTGTCACCTTTTGCCTGCGCTGGACTAGCGCTGTTCCCCTGTTTGCTTCTCTGCCCATCTGCTGTGCTACGCCTCAAGCAGCGCGGGGTTTGAGCTGCCTCTTAGCCCAGACCCCAACAGAACGGAGCTCCCTGTGTCCTAATTAGGAGATCAAGGTGTTGCTGTACCACCAACAACAGAGCTGGGCTGCGTTTTTCCACTCCTGATGGGTCTTGACAACCTCAGATCATAAGAGGAGTTAGCGGCTTCCACACCCCTCATACTACAACAGAAACACTGCCTGCTTCTCCTCTCATTTCCATTAATTGCCTCAAATTAATGCTGCCTGTAGGAATGTATACAGCTTGTATCTCAGTGGCACACCAGTAGAAATAGGTGTTTGAGAGATCCTACACAGGTTTTTATTCCCTTAAAGCCACAAGCTGGAGTTTTCTTCCTTGGTACGTGAGTGTTTTAGCAATAGGCTCCTCCTGTCTCTTTTCTTTACTTTTTTCCTGGCTCTCTAATCGTTATTACAAAAATACACACACCAATAATTCCCTTCCTCTGAGCCAGGCTCTTATGACTGCATAACACAATTAGTGCAAATTAGCATCTCATGGAAAAACAAAGACACAATGCAAAGCCCACAATACAGAGAGGCTTCAAAACTCTAGTTAAAACACCAACAGGCAAGAATGGTAATTAGGTTTGCAAAGCAAAATGTTTTTACATGCTAAGGACTTTAATTTAACAGTCCCTACCTTTTTATTTATGCTCAGAGTCTGGGTGGCTGGAAGAATTGTAAGTAGAAATGTCTTTGATGTGGCCCGAGTTTGTAGGGGAAGGAAAGATGTGTTGAGGTGTTTATTGTCCTCCAGAGCCCTGGAGATGAGGCAGGTGAGAATGAAGCCTTGGAGTAACTTTGGAGGCAGCTGTGGTGGTGGAACATCAGCTTGTAGGCGACTGTCCCTGCTTGCTGAGAGATTGGAAGCATCCTGGATCCCTTTCCAGGAAGCTGTGACCCTCCCAACAGCAAAGCAGAGACTCTTCCTGTGCCTTGGAGCCTTCCACAGAGGGGACACTCAAAACAGTTGTGTTAGAAAGGAGCAGCTCAGTGTCTGGAAGGAGGAAAGAAACTATTTCCTACTAGACTTTCCCCCCTTCTCTAAAAGCGAGCTCAGATCCAAGCTCTTGTGCCTGGGTATAAAGCTGCCAGCACAAATTGTCCATCTTCACACTGGAGAGAGCAAAAGTCGTGGCTGCAGACGTGTCTGACCTTTTGGTCCAACCCAGTGTGCTCACTGCTTGTTAAAATGCTCATGGGGAAGCGGGGTGGGGGGGAAATAATCCTCATAAAGGGAAATATTTATATTTTTCAAATGCTCCTTCCTACAACTCAGTGCTCATTCTTCGTGTGGGAGGGTAATTGTAAAATTGCCCTGTGCACATCGAGCACAAATCTGAGCTTGTACTGAGAATTCCTAGATGATATGTGAGCAGCAATCATGGAACAAAATGTGAACCCAAATACTGGATTTGCAAGGTTCCCTGTCTCTCTTTAGCACTGTATAGATTGGAAAGTGAGTCAGAAATAGACAGGCCCTGATTGAATTAGTGGTAGCAGCTCTTCAATGTCCATGCAAGGAATAGACTTGCATGAAGAGAGTGATGGAGTAGGAATTAAAGAGCTCAATCCCTATTTATTACCCCCTTCTCAAGTACCTGTTTGCAAAGCTGGCTCTAGCAAAAGTTCCCCCCCCCCATTTTTTCCGTGCTGCTGAATTAAAGTTCAGAAGAGCAGAGATTGATTTCTGGCATCTTTCACCATTGTGGAAGTTACTAAACAGCTAAAATGGGGAATGACAAAGTATTTGGGTGAAAGCAGAATGAAAAGAAATGGGTTGTTGATCACACTCTAAAGCCATTTTACAGAAAAGAAATGATGTGTTGTGCTGGTCATTGTTCTCCAGACCCAAGTATAACTGCAAGCAGTGGGTTTTCCAAGAAAGCCAGAGTGCAACTACAAGAAAATATGTGTTTTTCTCACTGATGCTGTCCAGGGAATAATCTGCTGACACATTAAATGCTAATTAAGAATGTGAAAGGAATCTGAGGCTATTTTACTTGTAGGGATGGGTTAATATCCAGAGGAATAGAGTGGCTGGGGCAGTAGAAAGAGGATTCTGATTTGCTTTGTGCTCTTGTTCCTACTGGTGTCCTGTAAATGAGGTGAAGGAGCAGTGCTGCTCCCACAGCTGGATCATTGTGTCCAGACACAGGTAGAGATGTTCTCTGGTCCCTTCTGAGCTGACATGGAGTTGTTGGTGTTGACACAGTACTGGACACTGACTTAAGGAGCTGCTCTTGGGAAGATGAACAAAGCATCCAAGGTCTTTATAGCCCCTGAATTTGTTCTCCCTAGTGACCAATGTAAACCAGGAAAGCTGCTGGTTCCTAATTGTAACTGTGTTTTAGAAAATCCCCATTCCTGAGAGCTTCAGAGCCCCAGCCTGTGAAGCTGTGAGCTCCTCGGGCTGTTGGCCCCAGTGAGCACACAGGGGTTTCCCCAGGCTGGCTGGCGTCAGGGTGCCAGTGCATGCTGCTGTTTGGCACAAAGATGGGGCATGATGTTCCTTTATGTACTGAAGAATGGACCCAAACCAAAATGATTTTCCTCCAACATTTTCCATACACAAACAAGACAGAATTCCTGTGACTCAGCGTCACAGAGACCGGTCTGGGTTTCGCAATGAAACTTTGCCCTAAACTTAATATGGGGAGGGAGTCGTTGCATCACTTATTTTTAGGTGCCTAACTCTGTTTCCATGCAATGGAGACAAGTACTTCACAGTCCTGAGTACCTAGAGCAGGAGACTAACTGCTGACTAACCTATGTTCTTGACTCATAGACTGGAAAATCCCATGCAAGGACTAGTGATCCAGGAGAGATTTGAGTTTAGAAGGTGTGTGAGTGTGTATAGGGACTGTTGCTGCTTTTGCTGGGTATTTGACTGTTGGTTTAGCAGAGCCTGAGGGGGAAAAATGTCTTTCTTGCCTAATACCTGAGCCTGGTTTGCTCAGGAGAATAATAATACTGATAATAGCGTTCCCAGTATCTGGGGGCATGCTCTTGCTGAAGCTTATCTTCACAGTGCTCCAACATGCTGGGACTCAAACAGCGACTCGTTTGAGCAAAGAGGTGAGAGAGGAGGAGCAGTTAAATAATAATAATAATAAAATCTGTTTATTAATTTGGTTAATTAGGTAAAAAATCGAGAACATCTTTCCACATGCTCTTCTGCAGATGAACTTCCTTACAAAACCAATACTCAGGGTAATAAAAAAAGACCACGATTATTTCCCAGCATTAACACTAACCAAATAGCATAAAAAATCATGTTAAATAACCCACCTCTCAGAGGCTGGGACAGGGTTTCTTTGCTCGTATCAGCTGAGGTTGATTGCTTCCTGCAAAGGGGGGGAGTTGTTTATTCTACCACAGTAAAAATGCACCTTAAAAATTAGTTGTGAAAGCTCCATTTTCTTTGAAATGAAAAGAACTGTATAACTGGATTTTCCTGCCTTTGTTCAGCGTGATGTGGGAGACTGTCTTAGTGAACTGAGCTGTAGATGGTTTGGTGATGGAGGAACCAGAAATGAATTGTTGTACCTTGCACTTTTTCCCTCCCACTCTGCAGCACACAAAATCCTCAAGTCATCAGAATTGGCAAGAGCTGCAGCAGTTCTCTCAGAAATTGAGTGTCTGGAGTGAAGCACAGCCTCTTTTCTTTGGGTTTTTTCCCTTTATTTTAAAGCTAGGCAGCAAATTCAGGGGTTTCTGCTTGCTGCCCGTCCCAAATCTCTTTGAAACATTTTAAGACACTTCACAGACAAGCAGGAGAAGCAGGACACCCTTAGGGAAGGAATCAGTCAATGAACTGGAAAGATGGGCAGCATCCATATGTTACATCAAGAGAAATTCAGCTGGAAAGGTTCTCACTGGAGCGAGTTAACACTGCAGTGAGTCAGTACAGGGAAACCTCACTAACTTCATGGCCATTTGTGCAGTGACCTCTCTCACAGGAGGAAAGCTATCGACTACCTGTGCGAACTTCCAGCGGCTCCTTTCGCTCAAAAAGGATGTTCTGAATTATTGAAGGCTTTGTGTTGGGACCTGGCAGTCACTAATGGGGAGCAGGAGAAGCAGGAATTCTCTCTTTAAAGACTTCAAATGGACCTGTGCACACATGTAATCCCCTTCCTGACCTCTGTCCAAAAATATTCTTATTAGAGCCAAGCAGGGGAGGATAAATCCATTTTCTTATAACCACTGAACTCTCATATTTCATTCTCATCCTGTATTAGAACAGAAGCAGACTCTTTCTCTGAACAACAGTTACATCAGTCTGTCTGCTTTGGGATTCCAAAACACGTGTGTGTATTCATGTGGGTCTCTCCTTGCTCTGCTCCTCCAATGCAGATCTGTCAGTTTCCTCTGGGATAGCAATGGACTAAAAAGCTCTGGACAGGAGCTCCTGCTTGACAAAAGCTGAAAACGAGCACATTACTGCAGGATAATTCACTTTCAAAATTTCACTGAGCTGAAAATGTTGTGATCAGCTGTAATTCACACTCCCTGGTTCCATTGTCCCGTTGTGCATCATGGCTGCACAGTGGATCGCATCAACCCAAAGCTAATTCCAAGCAGATGGACCCAATTTTAGTTGCTTTTTTTCTTTTTTTTTGCCAGCCCCTCGATTTCTGTGCCAGCAAGAAGTCCAGCCATGCTGGGAAACATCCTCCTCTCACTTCTATACAAGGCAAACCAAAGCTTCTGCTGCAGCATTCTGGCCCCTGCGAGCTAAATGGATGCTTTTCAACCCAGAGCCACGGCTGTCCCTCTAGGTCAGTGCTCAAAGGGTTCCCAAGCTTTTATGCCTTCTCTCATTGAGCAAACAGTACATTGATATTTTCATGCTGTAAAACCTTTCCTGTTTGCTGGCACTCAGTGTGCCTGGGGAGCTGAGCCCTCTGGGGCAGACCAGTCTGTGCTGGTCATCTGGGGAGCACCGGATGCGCTGAGCTGCGAGGTACAAGTAGGGAGTGTGGGTGTTCTCTGTGGGGATTGCCAGGTGTGACACAGGAGTAATGTGAGCAAAATCAATAGAATATGACCTCAAAACAGAGGAAAACCTGGTTATGTCAAGCTACTTGGATACAGAATTTATTTTAAGGACCAAAGTGCTTAATGCAGTTAAAAAAACAAAAAAAGAAAGTTTCTGAGGTAATGAAAGGCACTGTTTCAGCTTGATGTTCTGCAGAATCGATTCCCCAAAACTCTTGAAATTTGGTCTTTTCAGCCACCCAGCTCTGGGATTTGAGCACAATTCTATGGCCTATAGGGTGTCCAAATTTCCCACACTGATCAAGAATCTCCTCTGGTTCTCTCTGTTGGAGTTGGAAGGGGATCCCTACACTGGCTACCAAAGCATCACTTCATGTTTCTCTTCACTCACTGGTATTTCTGTAATACAGTGTATTGAGGGCACGACTGCTGTGTCGTTGTTTAATTAAACATCATCAGCTCCTTTTCCCAGCAAAGCACATCCCGTTCCTTGATCTGAGCCCTTCCCCTTGTGTTCTAGGACAGGCGTCAGCTTCATCGTGTCCTTACCAACTGGTCGCAGCTCCTGTGTTTGCACTCGGATGCTCTCGGTGATGCACTGTCCTTGGCAGAAATGACCGAGTACCTGGAATAAAACCTTGGAGGCCACTGGTGTATAAGCAGGGGTTCAACTTAAGGGGTTGAAAGAAAGAGGGGATGGCTGCTGCAACACACAGCCATCCTCAGCTGCCCTGGCTCTGGCCTGCGTTTCAGCAGGGTGGAAGTCGCGCTCTGTGGTGCCTTGCAGGGAAGTGAAATGTGGCCAAAGCACAGGAGGCAGCTCCAGCTTTGCAGTGTTAGACAGCACCCTGACCCTTAAGCAGAGCAGGGCCTGTGGAATAGGGAAGTGTTGTGGTTTCACTGGGGGAGGAGGGAGCCTGAGACACAGACTAAACCACGTCTTCTGGGAGCGCTGAAAGGATTGCAGACATCCCAAATCCCCTCCTGCTCCATCCTCATGGCTTTTTCTTTCTTGATGGTGCTGTGTATCTGTAGCCACATGTAAAGCAGCTGCGTTGGGTTCTCAGCAGGACTTGGAGCAGCTGGTCCCTGCAAACTGGTGAGCCTGTCACAGTCAAACATCATGTCCCTGAGTCCAGAGCTGAGATGGAGAGCACCAGCACCATCTCCCAGCTCTGCCTGCAGCGTTGCTCCCACCAGTTTGTTCTCTGTTTCACCGATGTTTGCAAAGCATCTCAAGAGGCAGGGGTCCAATGACTCCCAACAGCTATAATAGGGCATTTCTCTTTCTTCCCAAGTAGGACGCTAGCCATCCTGGGCATGTAGCCTGCCACAACTAGGTAGCACATCTGACAACAAATCTCCTTAGGAAGGCTGCCTCCTTTCCTGGTGATTGCATTTCATTGTAGGAACACTCCTTCCCTGCTTCGAAACAGTGTTTGGATATGACAGTAAATATCTCTTTGGGTGAAAAACAATCTAAGCAGGGAGCTAAGCACAATTATTAACGCTCCACAGTCAGGCAGGAGCTGGATCCATTCAGTTACTCTGAATTCCTCTGGTTCTGTAATGCAGGTTTCACTGTTGGAAATGGATTAAACGATGTCCATGAGGCACATGAGAGAAACATAATGCATCCATTTTCCATTTTCATGAATTTATTGCTGCTTTAAAGATGCTCTCAGGGCAGTGGTGAGTTCGGGAATGAGGGTTTTGCTGGTTAGCAGCCAGGTGCAGCAGTGACTCCCATCAGCCTGGCTTACCAGCACAGCAGAGGTTTATGGTTGTCCCAATTTTTTGTTCTGTGTCCGAAGATATTTCCTGACATTGACTCATCTGACTCGGAGCCTGCCCATGACTCAAAGCATTAAGCTCAGGAAAGCACATGATGAAGATGCTTATCAAGGCCTCCTGCCTGGGCTGGATTTGGCCAGAAACCCCATAAAGCAAGGAGTGAGCTCGCTTGTGAAACAAGGGTAATTCCTGCTAGCTCGGGACTGGCTCAGACTGTGATGGGTGCCTGGGAGTGAAAACGGGGCTCTGCTGATGGTCAAAGCTCAACACAAGCATCTGTAGGTATGTAATTTAGACCTAAGGGGAAAGAACTGGTGCCAGAGTTGCACTAGAGCTCACGAGCCACTAAACTTCTCCATTACTGGTTTCCTACGTGCCCTGAAACACATGAACTGATCAGCCTGGACTTGGGAAAGGGCTTAAACTGCTATTGATGGAAAAGAAACCCCGTGACTTCTGTGTCTCCTTCAATAATAGGATTTCTGGACTGGGCATCCTCAAAGGGAGCAGGGCTTAGGAACTTGCTCCCAGGTAATTAAATTGCACCACATCACTTCGTCCGAGGCTGAAGGGACATTCCTTTTGCATCACCTGGCAGCAAACTGCAGTAAGATCCTCCAGAGCCACTCCTGCTCTCAGCATCCCTCCCTCCCCTGTTCTGATCTGACCTCAGTACACATTCCTGTTTGCTGGTGGTGCCTGCCTTTGCATCCTAATTGTTCCGCTGCCAAACAGGGATATTAATTAGCACGCCTCCCCGTCCTGCCCGTGTGCCTGGCAGATTTCCACAGGTGCTTTTTAGCCTGGTCTCTCTTTTCCTTTAAGTAAACCAAGTAAAAATGCAGCTTGGAGATAGAGAACGAGTTCTGTGGTGCACATAATTGTAATTACAGTAGCTTTTTCTTTCCCAAGGTGTCAGATAGCAACAGTCTGTTCATATTCAGGTTCTAATTAACAGCACAGCTTAGAAGAGCTCTTCAAGAGCCTGCGTGGTGATTTCAACCAATCTATTTAGGGTTGGATCCGGACTCCTAGGAGGTGCTGGAGGGGCAAACTGGCCCACGTTTCTAATAACTTTTAATAACTTCTTCCCTTGTGAAAGCAGAGAGAACCATTTTTCTTCTAGGCTCTCCCCATCGATAGATATTGATCACTTAACAAAGCCAGTCTTGCAGCTGCAAAAGGCCTTTGATTAAAATTTCACTTGGCAGCCTCTTCGATTGGCTATTTTATCATCATCCAGAACACTACAGCCCCATAATGCAGAAAGGGAAATGAGGCAGTAACCTGAAGTAAGAAGTGGAAAATTATGTATTAAATGCCAGACACATACTCATGGACAGTACTGTGGCACTTTGCATACTGTGCAGCCAGTTGGGTACCACAGGGATGGGTGTAACCACTGCACAGAAAATCTTGGGGCTAAAGATATTATATTTAAACTAAGCATTGTGAACAGCACCTGTAAACCTGACTGGTTTTGTTTAGGAGGCTGTCGATTTCCTGCCATGTCCTTGTGGTAATTGGAATTCTCTCTGCCTTAGAAAACTGAATTTGTTTTGGATGGGAAACAAACTGTCGGCTGCAAAATCTGCTCTAATAGAGCTGAAGCTTCAGCACGCTCTTTGTTTTTACCAGAAAACTCCATACCACATAGGGAGCTAGCTGATAGGATGAATAAATGGTACTGCAGATGACTCAGCTGCAGAGGAGGAGAGGACTGTTCCAGTAACTTTCTGTAGAGACAAAAAAACCCAACAAACCTTTTGAGATGCAACAAAAAGGGAGAAGGCAGGTTTTATTTAGCTGTGAGGCACCTGTGATGGCCAGAGCTGGCAAAAGAGGATTTTATTCTTTTTTTTAATGCGAGAACCAGGAAAAAAAAAAAATCAATATATTGCAAATGATCCATTCTGGCCCAGGAAGCTCACAGGAAAAGGTTCGGTTCCACAGCTTGTAACAAGAGCCACTCTTGAGTTATTCTTTCCCAGGCAGGTAAAGGCTAATTAGTATATTTATCTAAGTCATGGCACCCACCTCTGCAATGCACGTGCCTGTATCTCACCTAGGTGCTCTGTAGCCTTTATAATCGATAGGTGAAGATATCCAGAGACACCCAGACAAAAAGAGAAGAGCTCTAACTTTTATCAACAAACTGAAGGTCCTACAGCTTATATTATCTCTCCCACTCTGTGGGAAGATGATAAAGCAAAAACAACAGTTTCCTGACTGGGGGAAATCTCTTCTGACCTTAATTAGAGCATGGGAAAGATGGAAACATTTTTGTTCTGCTTTAACCTAATTGGCTCACCAGGACTCCTCTGCAAAGGCCACAGATCAATTCTTTTGCCTTTTTTTTTTTTTTAAAATGGTTATTAGATCTTTATCTGTGAGTAAGAAAAATAGCAAAACATCTGCAAAGGTTAATGTTGCCCTGACCAATCCCTCTTTTAAAAGGCAGAGCTGTGGTTCTGTGACCTGGAGCTGCCAGGATGCAGAAACCATCTCAGGGAGATGGATTCAGGGGAGAGAGTCACCAGGACAGGAGAGAAAATGGTACTTGGGGGGAGGTGAAGCTCTCACAAGTCCCAGGTCCCATGTTTGAGGTTTGAGGCTGTTGAATCTGAATTTGAATCGCTCTTTCAAACCTACATGCCCACCTTTCACTGCTCCCAGTACAGAACTGGTTACAATGGAAACACGTTTGCTGATCCACTAAAAGGTGTCACTGGGACACATTTCTCTCATTCCAGGCAGGGAAGTGCTGGGGGATCTGATACTGTCGCCTTCCTCCTCTTTGTCTTATGATGTTATAAGCTCTAGATGTTTCTATGGCAAGAAAAATACAGCCTCAAATGTGAATATAACCAAATATGTGACAACACAAGTGCTCTGAGCAAAGGCTTCCACGGCACCACGCTGAGGATCTGATCTCAGCCTCTGCCTGCTTGGTCGCAGTGGGCTGGAATTTTTCCTTCCTTCATTTTCTCCCCCCGTCAGCATTTGCAATCACTTACAGTAAATGATCATTTCACTTGCTTGGCAGAACTAGAAGCCAATAAATCCAAGCAGAACTATTTGATACAAACAAATCAGCGCTCATTGATTTTAGTTTTTCACCCTGAGTCATTTGTCTGCCATTTCGCTGTATTAATGAGCTCATTAATAGTTCTGGAGAAGAGTAAAAGTTATGGCCACTCAACTGGATCCATCACTCGTGTACCTGCTGCTGTCAGCGTGACGTGGTTGTGTACCACCGGAACAGGACACGGAACTGTCGCTGTAACGGAGAGCGTGGTGTGGGTCAGTCTGCCACTAGTCATCGTAAGGTATGTTTAGATCTTAACAGCTCTACTCTGCATTGGCTCAGGGGGGTGTGATATACATATTAATGAGCTACATTCCACTAACAACAGAATTATGACGTTTTCCAGGCGACTGTGTCTTTATGAGTATTTCTGGTTGGGGTGTCGCTGTGACATGTCATCAGCCTGCATCAGGCTAACAAATCAGGACACATCAGTCTTATCTTGGCAGACTGTCATGCCACTTATCTAAGCACAGGACATCTGCTATTGTGTTTTAAACAGAAATCCTCCTTTGCTTCTCTTTGGTGTTGCTGCACATGGGCCAGTGAAGGTGTCATACCCTGTATGTGTAGGACTTGGGGTGATCTCTAACCTCAGCTGCTTGAGTTAGAAGCACTGTCACCCTGGACTCTGTCTGTGGTCAATGGGGACACACAGCCATCCCCAGGTCTGGTTGGATGCATCTGCCTGGAAGCACCCAACTCTCCACTGCCCGTGAAGGAAGCCTTTGGTCACCATGTCCAACCTGAGTGACTTCAGTAGGTGACATGGATCAGTGGCCTTGTAATTAGATTGTGAGCCTCAGCCTCCCCTGATTCTACTAATCAAGGCAAATTGTCATATGGCAGATTGTTACATATCTAACTAAATCCCAAATCACATGAAAGTTCATATTTATAAGGCAAACAGGCTTAAGGCCTTCTGTACCATCAGTGCTGTATCAGAAATTACCTTTCATTAGGCACACCTCTTTTGTGGTTTAGTACTCCAGAACAAAACACCCCATTTTTGTTGCTGCTCCCAAATTCCAGTCTAAACTAGACTTTAGTGAAGACCCTCAAGCAGCCAAGCAAGGAGGAAGGTCACAGATACAGCACAGAAGTACAGAGACACCAAGGCTAACGGGCAGATGAGTGATAAAGAACAACTCAGATTTTTACAGCTGCGTCCTAAAGCTAATTGTATTCAGCCCCAAAATTTAACAGATTGAAATGAATTTAGTTTATGAGTTTTTTTCACTTTGTTGTCTTAATAGTTTGGAAGCAAAGGTCTTGCTGTCAGATACTCCAACCCCTGATCAGTTCTCCCTCCGGGCTTTAATAATTGAACCCATTCAGTGGAGTGAATTCATTGCAGTGCTAAGGCAAGGTAGTTTCAAAACCACCAGATTTAATGTTGATTAAAGCATTTCCCTGGGCAGTGATAAGCAGCCAACAGCTGACTCAGGGTTCCTTGTGAAGTAGGATTTGAGTGCCCAGCTCTCATATCGGTGGAAAAGAACCATTGTCATCAGGGAAGAGGTCAAGGGATGCAGAAGCCAGAATTCCCTATTTAATTCTACCCAAAGGCCAGCTTTAGGTGTAGTTGTGTCTGCAGCAGGGCTGTGGTTGGAGGCAGGATGTTTGTGAAACCCAGAGAGCCCACTCAGCAAAATCACTCTCCCTGAGCTGCGGATGGAGAGGCTGGAAAGGTTAAGCCTGTCAGTAACCAGCCTGAAACACCCTGGTTAACTCTGCCTGTCTATCGAGGCAAATATCTATCAGCCACTGAAACAGAAACCTGCACGTTCACCTGGGGGGCTCCCAAATTCATGCAAAAGGCAGCAAAAAGAAGCAGCAACAAATAGAGAAGCACAAGCTGCCCGAACTTCCCCTTGCTTCCCCCCCATGTCGACGCACAGCTCTCAGCGCCTTTGTGATCACACAGCTACAAATAAGCTGGCTGCTCATCCACCGTGAAATGATTTTTTAAATTTGTGCCCATTATCTGAGCAGGGAGAGGCACTGCTCCTGCTTATTGTGCTAGCAACAGGGCTTCCAGTACCGCACAGCTTACTGAGGGGGATAGCTGGGTGGTGTCTTGTTTTGCTAACTCCCCAGCTAGGCTGCAGCATCAGCACCAACGTCTTCAGGAGTTTGTTGGCCTCATCTTCTCTCAGCTAATTAGTTGGATATAATGGTCTTGCCTGAAGCATCAGATAAAAGTGCATAGATTTTGTTAACAGCTGGCATTCGATTTGGTTTTGATTCAAGTTCTTTTATAGAACTCGAGATACAATAGGAAAGCAACTAGTATCTTCTCCTCTAAACTCTTCCTTCAGTGTTTTATGAGACAGCAGATGACGTGATTCCTCCAGTCACGTTCAGGCTGAAGTCAAGACTGGCAGGTAACTGCATGTTTCACCAAGCTTATGCCCAAAGTTTATCTACTGTGTGACACAGACAGAGCCTGGGTGATGAGGTCATGCTTGTGCTGCTCACCTACGAAAATCGAGCTATTTCTTAGCCTGTCCTACTCAGGGCAATAGTTCCAACCTCCACAAGCCAGGTTTCACTGACTACTGCTCCTGGGAAGTATTTAGAAAGACTGAGCTCCTGTTAGAGCATCTTTACAGCGCCCGTGTGTGAATTTTCAGTCTGGACTATAAATTTAGCGTATCTCAGTGTTATAAACTCAGTTTGCAGTAAAATGGTGCTTTACCAAACAACAAAAATCTGCTTTGAAACACGAAAGACCCTGTTTGGTATCATAAAGTGCTGCACTATTGCTCGGTAACTGCAAGCTACCTCTGAAAGCAGATGTAAGCTGTTCAGCCTCCTGCAATTATTTGCACTCAGGGAAAGGCTGAAAGTAAAGATCATTAAGTGAACATTGGAATTCCTTCAGATTTCATCATTTAAAAAGTCTTTAGCAAATTATTTGACCTTTAACAAAAGTTTTTCAATATTTCTGAAAAACATAATGATATTCTCTTCCATTTAATTGCTACTTGAACTCAGAGGAGATTTTTTTTTAATTCTCAGCACTTATGGGTGCCTTTGAATAGTTAGCTGTCCTCCACTGGTGTGTGTATGTAGACTTCTCTGGAGTTAAGGCAAATCGGCAAGGCAACTGTAAGTAAATCTGCATTAGTGGCTTTTTTAAATTCTAAGTGTAAAAAGCTGCTTCTTTTTCTGGTAATTTAGTTAATGTCAAGCTACACATACACTCATTTGTATACAATGTAAATCCATATGTTCAGCTCCATTTACTGAAAAACATGGATCTAAACATTACATTTTAAGCTCATTTAAAAATAGTATTTTTTAGCATTAGCTTTAAGCTCATTAAAACACAGTTACTTGGTCCTGCAAGGAATTCCTCTTACAAACTTGGGAACCAGCACATACACCAGTACTGATTTGCTACGGGGTAGTAAAGGTGTAAGCCATCCCTAAAACTGCAAGCACAGGAAGGGATGGTCAGTCAGCAGGTGTGGTCGAGGCTGGTGTGGAGTCTTGGAGCAGGGAACCTTCTGATGGTGGGGAGATGGCTCAGAAAGTTGTCAGCAGCCGCAAGCCTCCTGCAGCAAGGCAGGGAGGAGAGTTAGCTTCACCCCCAGCACCACGTTTTAATTTCCTCAGGATCCCCTTGAGCCCTTTGGGATGTCCCAGCTCCCCTGGTGATCGGAGAAGATGCAGAACCCCAGGTGGAGCTGTTCATTCGTCTCACTGCTGTGAACAATGAGATGGAACAACATTTGTCTCTGTTATTTATGGAAAGAACTTTCACAAGGGTTCAGATGGGACCAGCAGACGCTTCCAACCACTGTGTAAAGCACTGAATGCCCACAGCTCTCCTGGGTCACCCAGGATTGATCAGCCAACGCCACGCTGTGAACAGCTGGTGGTGTTAGATTAGAAGTGTGACCTGTGAGGGTTAGATTCTGCAGTCACCAAATGATTCATATCCTCTGAGCTTTCCCAGAACAAATACTGTCACCCTAAGAGCACACAAAACCAACAAAGAGGTTTTCTTTGGAGGCAGAGAGACATCTGCCATAATTAGAGCAGGACACAGATGGGACACGCTGTATCCAGGTTAACTGTCCCTTATCACAATATATGCTGCTCTCTTTACAGCCAGGCAAGCTGTCCTTTGGTGCTAAATATTAAAAGCCTCACGCAGAGCTTGCCACCTTATTGTGCTGCCTTCACAGGGGTTGCATGGTCCCATGAGCATGAGGCTCTGAAGCAAGCAGTGATCACCCAGCAGTGTGTGGCCAGAGAGGAGATGGCCATCTCACAGCACAGAAAAGCATCTTTCAGAGAGAGCCAGTCTTGATAAGCCAGTGACCAACAGGGATTTGCAATATACCATCATTTGAGATGTACTGTCCTTGCATTAGGTATCTTAAACAGTAAATGATAAGCACTTCTCACTCTGAGGCTGAAGCTTGAAATGGGAAGGCAGAAAAGTTCATGCAGGTTCCTGTTACGTTGCCCAGTCTTCTGGATGGGCTGCAGCAGTAGTTTAGTCTTTTAGCTCTATTTTGTTAGCAGTATCTGCAAATACAGAATGTAAATGTAACGATCGTTACCATAACTCTATCTCTTCCATCTGTATCTCCATGCAGCGCTTTAAGAACATGCAGGTTCACTCCATCCCTCCTAGAGCATATGCAACGTTTCTTCCCTTCTACAGATTATTTGGCAAGTCTAAATGTAAGCATATGAAAATGCTTTAATCATCTTCTCTGAGGTATCCTATAGCTTGTCCTGTTCCAGAGAGGGGTTGGAAGCCCATTTCAAGAGCAGTAATAGAACAAATTAATTTGCAGTTTATGCTAGTTGGTCTTTGGGAACTGTGGTGTCTCATACTGAACACCATCAGGGAAAGTTTTCTTGTTAGTTAGAAGAAATCATCAACTAGATGAGTATGAAGGCTAGAGAAATCCATTAGTAGGTTCCGAACTAGTTGGTTATCTCACTTCTATCTCTGCACTTTGGTGTGAGTCTGAGAGATTTCTGTCACCAATCTAAGAGTCGTGGCTTAAATAGAGGGAGGCAGAACTTACAGATGGAATCGTTTATCTACAGACTTGAATTAAACAATGTTGAGAGATCCTCCTGGCTGCAAAGGAAAGAAATGGAAGCTCTGCTCTCTGCAAAACCCACAGACTTCAGGGGCAGTGGGAGAGAGCCGGCAGTGATCTCTTCCAATAGTATTTCAGGAAGCATGTGTTTATGGCAAAGGAACTTTGAGGCATCAAAAAAGATAATCACAGGAGTTATTTTAGTCTCTGATGTTTCACAATCTACACCATGGCGTGATGACCCATTAGCGTATCTAAGTTGTAAACTCTGCTCAAAGTTCTTTGCAGGCTGTTTCTCTCCAGCTCCTGAGCTGAACAGCTTTGAACGAAACGGTGTGAAGGGTCTGCAGCTGGGGGCTGTGTGAGAGGAGAGGATGAAATGGACCTTTGCTTGACAGAGCAGTTGAAGAGGGATTTGTGTTAGGCCACAGCTTTCTTTAGTGGGAAGAGGTTTAAGTAAATACAAATGGTCTTGCTGCCAGCATGAGAACCAGCCCCTCTTCATTGTACAGCATCTTAAAAGCTTTTAATGTAAAGTGGGAAGGCTGCCTGGAGAGACAGGGCACATTCGGACAGAGAGAAAGAGTCAGCTCTCTTTTTCCCCACTCTTCAAAGAAAGGTCGCTCATCCATTCCCATCTGATTTCCTGGTCTGCCCTGCCTTGGGCTGCAGTGTTCTGCCTCTCTGGCCACCCCCAACCCCTTCTAGGCCTAATTTCCTTGTTTTCAAGTCTGACCTGAAACCCGCCAAAGCTCCAACATCTCGTTGATTTCGGCAGCTGCCACGTGAGGTCCCTAAATACACCTCTGGTCCCAGTTCTGCTCAGTGCCTGCTGAGGGGTTTAGATAATTTTGCTGGTGTAGAATAAGAACTAAATCAAGGCATTGGTGACAAATGAAGAAACTGGAAAAATAAGCTTTGGTGTCAAAGGCTGCTTCAGGTGGGGGTTGTGCAAACATTCCCACAAAAAGCAAAGCATAAAGGGAACAAGAAAAACAAACTGCGTAGCAGCTGTCCCAGTGCTTCCAGGCTCTGGCTCCTGTGATTCCATGAACAGCAGAGAGCTGAAAATATTTACTAATCCCTCTTTGAAATACGTAACCATATTCAGCTGTGGTTCTTAAAGAGAACACTGGCTGGGATGCCACTCCTCGTGCCCAGGAAACCTACTCTTTAGTTCACCAACAGGTATTTTATTTTACTTCCATGAGCTCGGTGTCAGCAGCACAAAAGCATTTCTTATCTGCAGCAATCCCCAGGAGGAGTTAGCGACACACACAGCGGGAGTCCGGGCAGCAGCGAGAGCGGGGAGCAGCGTGCTCTTCCCATGTTCTCTTGGTGGTTCTGATGACAAGTCTTTGGCATCACAGGGCGCTCACTGGAGCCAAGAGACTGTGGGCAAACTTCTCTGTTTCTATTTCTGTGATTTGTAGGGTTTTTTAACAATCTCGTGCTCCCTTTTCTGATAGAGCAAAGCTGCAGCACCTTTGTAGTCAGGACCTTTCCGTGCTGGGTATCCAGAATGTCACATTGCTTGGCCAGGTAGAAGCGCCTACAAGGACATGAGCTATGTTATTTACCACAAGACAAGAGGAAAAGTAAATGTAGTACCCCCATCCTCCTGGCTGTTTTGGCATCAAGGGCACCATAGATTGAGCCTGCCTGGCTGCTTGACAGCAAACCTTCAAAAATTCACGTCTTCAATAAATCACTGAAATGTGAAAATAGTTTGGTATAATCTAGGAATTCCTTGGCATTGAAATGCAGAATTTAATAGTGATGCCTTGTACTTTCTGTTCTCTGGGTAAGAGGCTGTTTGTTTCAAAAGCACTGGATGGGTGTAAAGCACCTCTAAGGGTGCAGGACTCTGCTTGCACCTTTCTTTCCCTCCTGTGGCAAATGCTCTTTCAGGGACTGCCCCATTCCTGGTTTCACAATCACTGCCACTCTGATAACTCTTGGTTGTGTCAGTTTGTCTGACTGTACAGCTGTGCTGCAGACTGTATTTTCCAAACCACTCTGTTCTAAAGGCTCAGAGCCCCTTCAAGTGGAGGCACTGAAGAGCTGGGGTGGCACCGCTCTGGGAAGAGCATCTTTTCTCCAGGGGAATGTGATGACAGGCAGGAGACAGAGTGGAAAGCAGATCTCCTTCCAAAGGGGGAGCAGCATGCTGAAACAGCCCAAGGGGCAACCAGGTGTGCTGGGTACTAAAGCTGGTTTGTGTTTAGGTGCTGTACTGGCAATAGAGAGATAGGGGCTTTCAGAGGTACCAATCAGCATCGTAGGAGTTTTGAAGAGCCCCTTGGCATATGAGGTGCCTAATTCCTGTTCATCTCAAGGCATTCAACACCTTTGGTGACCCTTCTCATTGCGGGTGCACACCCCCGGGCTCCAACTGTACCCCCTACTCTATGTGCCTTATCAGTGACTTCCCACCCTGTGTAAGCCTGCCACCTCTGTCTCAGTCTGTGGTACCTCAGGGTGTGCTGCTTTTGGGAGGCTACTAGTGTGCCCACGTGAAAGCTAAAGAAAATTAATAAATTAGCAACAACTGATAGAGAAGAATGATGCTGTGCTGGATGGCAGTTGTAGTAGCTCTTGTTTGCTTTCCAAACATACTTGCACAAGTTTTTTTGCCAGGAAAGATAGTAAAAAGGAATAAGAGTGATAAATATAGAATGTTTTTCCACACTGTGCTAATCGTTGTGAGGACGTGGGTCATCCAGGCAACAGAAACAATCCATGAAGATCTCTGAGCTGAAGCATGGGATATGAATAGCAAGGCCATAAAGTGATGGCTGTAGTAAGTCGCTTGTGACCAGCCAAATGCCAGAGATGAGTTATTCAAGGAATGGGCTATGAATGTATAAAGTTGAAGCAGTTAGCCTGCACATGGCCATTGGATAACTGCTAGAGGAGCTGTGTAGCCCCACTCGCTCCCCACAAGCAGGTCACTCCATGCTCAAGCCGTATGGTCTTCTCTGTGCTACACAGCTGGATGAAGGCAGAGCATGGCAATGAAAGGATTTGTCCTTGCTATGTACACAGAGGGCTGAGAAAAGCATGCCAAGGACATGCCAAAGCAACACGTCCATTACCAAGGCAGAATTTCCCTCCCTGTGACAGACTTCCCAGTTAATTTGGGCAATAGGGCACTCGAATCCTCTGGGAGCTGTGAATACAAGGCGCCTGACAACCACATTATTTACTTCTGCTGTAAGAGGTCAGCTATTCTTTTAATACACAAAACATTTCCTATGTCTCTGTGCAGCACATCTTTTAGGTTTTTGCTGTAGCTGGGATTTAACCTCAGCTCTTTTCACGTAAAGAACAAGGCTTTACATCCACAGGAAAAGATGGAGCCCTTAGTTGATACCATCTTGGAGACTTCAGTCACTAGAGGGTGACAGAATCGTGTGAGGACAGCGCAGACTAGCCACTAAAGAGCACTCCTGGTCCCCATAGGTATCGAGTTAGGAGTGGGGCTGGGGAAAAATTTCACATCATTATGTTAATGAAACAGTTTTGTTGACAGTGATTGAGCCAATCTGCTCAGCCCTGACAGGGAGAAATCTCTTCCCTGCATACAAGGGCAATTTGTGTAATTACACACGTGTCAATGAAGTGAGGTAAGGAATAGATCAGCCTCAGTGCACTAAGCCACAGCCCCTTTTCTTCCAGCAGCGTGAAGTGAAGCATAAATAAAACTCTTCAGTAGTGACACTGGGAGCATTTGACCCAAAACAGTTGGCAATAGCTCAAAGGCCTCCAAGGAGGCACAAGCATCAGTATTTATACCTCAGAGTCTATCCAAACTCAGAAGCAGACCTAACTCTCTTACTGCGTGGTGCCCAAGTGTGCATTCTGCTCTCTTGGTTTCTGTATCTTTACTTAGGAAGTTCAAAATGGGTGAAACAAGACTCTGTTCTGGCTGTACATTTTGGAAACCCTTTAGATCTGATTGATAGACAAAATAACCCCACGCCATGTGGCTGAACTCAGCCTGGGACTTTTGTAGCTGCTCTGATGAAACTTGCTAAAGGAAAGCAGAAAGCTTAGGACTGGCTGGAAAGGCAAACTTGTTAATGAAACCACAGGACTACAGGGTTTAGCAGGAAAGAAGGCCAAATTCTAAGGAACCTGAATTTCTTGAAATATATGCAGTTGATTTCAGTGGGAGCAGAAGTTGGCTCAAAACAGACTTGATTAATTAACAATAATGATATTTTGGCAGACCCCTCCTAGGCCACAGAGGAGCGGTCTATGCAATTACCACTGCAAAATCATCATAAATATTTGGCAGCACTTTTTATATTAAATAAAAAGTCTATAGAAAGCTAATGGATTGAGGGAGCTCTTTATGCAGAGGAGCACCTGTGGTTAAGCACCAGGGTGCCACGGAGAAGGAACATGACTTCGCAGAAGCCCGTGGCACAACTCCCACAGGCTCCAGCAGGATGAGATTTCACTTCATACGACTCTCTGTGAAGGTGGGAACATTTGCCTAATGCTAGCTTTCTGCCAGCATGCTATCAGCTCTGTGAACAAGCTGGCATCTGTTCCAGCTTCCCAGACCTTTAGCTGGAAGCATCTGCTACCTTACGAGCCGAAGGCCCGAATCCCTCTTGTCCTGTGCTGATTGGAACTCTGTGAGGGTGTGACTCAGAGCTTTAACTTGCAGGCTGGGGAAACAACAAAGTAGAAGGAGAAACAGAACCAAGTACTGGATTTGAAGCGATGGATGGGGTCAAAATGTCTAGCTACTCTAAGGATGCTTTTGGTTTCCTTTGTTCATGAGCCTGCTAAGTGTTAGTCACTTAAACTCAATCACAGAGGGAAGAAAATACCACTCAGTTTCTTCTTATTATAGACTATTTCTAGGCTTAGAATCAAACACATACTTAGGACTAGGTAATTAGGTGTCTATCTTGTGATCTAACCTGTTCCCTAGAATGAACATACTGATGTTGTTTCATCACACATCTTGAGATGGATGTTTTTAATGTGGAAAAAGCAGAACTTCTCCACTTGTTCTCCCAGGTGTAGCTGGGTTGAGGGAAGTAGGAGCCAAAGCATCCTAGAAACATGCTGTAGTTACAGAGGAACGGCCAGGAGCACCTCACCCTGCTGCTTCCCAAAGCCAGGTCAGCTCTCTGCCAGGCTCTGGCAGCAGGCTGAGCACCACTCAGTGCCTGGCTCGCCTCTTGCAGCAGCAGTTTCAGTGGGATGGGTGATGCTGTTGCTCTGCATTGCTAAGAGAAAGTCTCGTTTATTTCCTTTCTCATTGGCATCAGGGATAATTGAAGCAGTCTTACAGTTCAGCTCTTGGTAAATACCCCTCAGTAAGAAGGGATGGTTTTTCCTTTCCAATGATAATTATGCTCATCTCCAAACCACATTTCATTAACCACACTTTATTATCCTCCCAGCGTATTCTAAGTGCACTAGTGGGGAGCTGCTGACTGTATTGTTCTCTGATTGACATATGATTTTCTATTGTGTGACTGAATTGGGGTAAAGGAGAGTCCAATATTCCCAAGACTAGCTCCTTCAAGATGCCCCTGGAAATCCTTTCAGCTAACCATAACCTGCTGGCCACTGTCTTGCTTGCTGATGTTTTAACTGGCTTTCAGGAACAAGGCAATATCAATTGGTATTTTGTCTAATGTGTTTGCACATTTGATGGTCTGACAGATTTACTGCTAGATCGTGGCAAAAGGTAAGGAAAGGAATCCTGTGACAGGACAAAGCTCCTCCTCCTGCCACTGGAGCAGCGGGGAGGAAAGTACCAGGGGTCAAGAAATCAAATTTAGAGGTTGCTAATGAAGAAAATCCCACAGCTTTTTGTGAGGCTGTAAGGGGCTTTAAGAAAAGGAAGGATACTGGCCTGGTGGCCATTGATATTGTTCTCAGTTTGCATTGGAGGCAGCAATGCCTTGATCGTGGTTCTTGCTGTGCTGTGTAATAAAAGCACTCTCCCTAGCATCCTTCAGCACGGGCTGGCCAGCCCGTGCAAATTATAACTGAACATGCTGAGACAGACTGCAGAAGAGAAGGGGGGAAAGAAGGAACAGCAGACCAGTATTACTAAAAAGATGTTTGTTAAAACTAGTATTGATCCTCTCCCTCTGAATTTCTGCACATGACCTGCTCAGGGTCCCAGTGAAAATGTTTATCTCATTAATAGAGCTTTATTAATGGGATAAAATGTTTGTTCCATTAATATCTACTACATACTCCTAGCAGTTTATGACAGCCCAAGACAATGAGAAGCTGTGAGCAATGTGGTGCAGACCCAGGCTTGCAGCAAGGTGATGCAGAGGGAGCAGTTGTGTTAACTACCTGGGGCGCTGCTTGGTGACCTCTGCTGTCTGATGGATCGCAACCACCCCTGTTCCGACCTTGCTGTCTTGAAGAGGAAAGGCTTTTTGCCACTAATTCTTCAGCTGCAGACAAACCCACCTCATGTACTGGAGTACCCTTGCTCGCATGCACTGAGCTAAAGGGCATTTTACCCTGTGCCCAGCTGGCTGCTGGCCCTTAGGAATGAAAGGGGGGGTGGACTGTGCTTTTTGGTGATGCCAGACACGTGAGTTTGGGGGAATTACCAGGGTTGTACAAGGAAGCACAGCTCCAGAGCTAGAAAATCAGCACCCTGAAGCCTAACAGGATTCTCAGACACGAACACAGTCAAGATGGATGTAGCCAAGTGCGTGATGACCGTGCAGCCGATGGTCTGCCTCGCTACCGGGACCTGCAAGGAGCCATGAAAGCAAGAGCAGACCTCAGGGTTGTTGCAAAGCCAGCCTGCAGGTTACCAACCCCTCGTGTGCTGCTTCAGTGGCCCCTGTGTGAGCCAGGCCATGCTTTAAGAGAAAGAACCTGTTAAATCTTGCTAATGTCTCTCTGAGATGTCACAAACACGCGTGTTCAGGGGGATAACAGCAAGATAGTCCTGCTTACTGCTGCTGCTCTGTTCTGTCTACCCAAGAGCGATGAAGACTAACTAGCAAATCCTGCTGGGAGGACAAGGATTGGATGTCTGGTATGTCTGTAGCTGAGCCGTTCTCTGAGCATTTCACCCTGTGTGTGTGCTCTTGTCGTGGTGATGTGTCTTGCCTCTGGATTCTAAAATGAGAAAGATCCTATTAGCAGTGGGAACTGAGCGTGATTGGCTAGAGGATTGGAGATGTTCCAGTTGTGCTAATAATACTCCTTGCTTGGAGACAATAACAATCCAGTTATGTTAATTTTTTGCCTGGCTCATACAGTGTGTGATGTACAATAATGTCCATAAGTGTTTTTGGGAGTGCTTAGCGCACACGCTTAGGCTTTGCAAAGCAGCTGTCAGAACTAAATGCAGAACAAATCAGATGGTTAATCAGCATGTGAATACGTAAGGGGCTGTGTCTGCGAACCAGGCAGGCTATTTTTAAAACCCTGGGGAGCTCTGCCACCAGATGGCCTTTTCTGAGCTATGAGTATTCCTCAAAACAGTTTGGGTTTGGCGTCGTGTGACACCTAGTAACTTTTAAATACCTTTCCAAAATTGCTCAGCCCCCTAGATATGCAGGTGACATGATGCAGGTGACATGGGCATCCTATCCTCACCCAGGGGAGCCCTTGCTTTGGGCAATCTAAGGCTGGTTGTCCTACTAAAGTAAGGGCTGCAGGTGGTTTGTGGATGTCATTGCACATGGACCCGGTGTTCTTTTAATCCCTGTTCCACACTGCATGTGTTGTAACCAACCTACCCAATATTTTAGTCAGGATTAATCAAGGCTGAGGAAGTTCAGTCCAAACCAGCAAGTATTCAAAGATAAAAACTCCACTAATTTTAGCAGTTGAACACCTAGATGGGAATTAAGTTCCTACATACTTCTGTGGCCTTGGGCATTAAATGCCCCTGTTAATTCATGAAGGCCAGTGTAGATAAACCACCTCACATCCTCAGGCTACATGGAAAATACTAAATGGGGTTTTCTCACATGGAATTCAAGCTTGATCAAGCCATGTGCAGACTCCAGAGCTGGGATTTTAGAAGGTCAAAGTGCTGCAGGTGACAGCGCTTGTTACTCAGTGATTTCTCTTCCCATGTCTCTAATGTGACAGTTCCTCTCCCTGCTCTGCAGCAAGCAGGGGAGGCAGCTTCCAGTAAGGGGAAGAAATTGGATAAGCAGGAATACAGAGGGGCTTCTGCTCTTGAATGCAAGAGCCTTAGTCTCCCAAATCACTGACCAAGTGCTCAGTTGTGTCACGTTCCACCTTCCTGACAACATTATCTGCTAAGAATCACGTCTGCAATGACCTTGCTATTCAAGGGCAATGACATGAGATGCCTCTAGCAAACTTCCCCAGGATTTCAGGCTCTAGTCTGAACAAGACAATAATATTTACTTGCACTAAAGAAATCCTGCCATGAATTTTTGCCTATGACCATTAATTAAGCTAAAAAATCCATGCCAGCACTCCTATTGCCACTTCATGCCTGGCTGAACCGACAAAGAAAGCTTGATATGCTTATGAGAAAAATGTGCCATGAGGAGAAGATGATAAAGAAGCATTAATATAATCAAGAGAAAACTCATTTTTCCAGTTTGATCAAGAACCAGAGGCTTGATCAAATCTATTAGAACACTCAAAATATGCCCCAGCATCCTATCAGTTATTTCTCTTTGCATTGAAATAACCACTGGAACGGGAGCTCAGCATCCCAGAGAAATATCATTAGCACTCATGCTTCTAATTTGGGGATCCTTAAGAATTTTTCTCTCTCCTTCCTTTGTTTTTCTTTGTTTCCCCTTTCTCCCACTGTGACCAGGGATAATGTGGTCCATACGTTCCCACGAAAAGTCTGGGCTTTGAGAAGCTGACAATTTCCAACGGAAACCCATTCCATGAGAAAATCTCCACCCAGCCCCTGCTCTGACTACATCCAGTGTGCCTTCCGTGGGCCCAGATCCAGCAGCAATCACACAAGTATCAACAAAGCTCATTCCATGGACCTCACAAGAGATGGATGTCCTGACAGCAGAATGTGGCCCACTGGAAAGATGTTTTGGGTTCTGCAGACATATTGCTACCAGCTGTTCCCAGCAGGGCATCGCCTGCATCTGTCCTCTACACTGCATTCTGGTTAAGCCAACACCTCCTGCAGAGGTACCCAAAGTCCACCTTAGGTTTGGGTGGTGGTCTTCACAAGTTATCCCAGCTCAGCCTGCTCCTGTAGAGAGTAATTCCTGTATGGATTTCTACCTCATTCTGGGGTGCTGCCATGCTCTCCCTGTGTGGCCAGGGAAGACTCTCTCCCAGTGGATACAGGTGTAAAGGAACCACCATGGAAAAGGTGCTATTTTGTTTTTATGGACTGTTCCTGGTCACTCTCTTCCACTGGGGAACATATGGTCCCAGATTTGATGCTCAGCTCAGAGCAGAGCACAGCAGATTCCTTCCAAGTGCTCCTGAAGATAATTTGACTTTCTATAGACTTAAATCAGTTGTAGCATCAATAAGCAATGTGATTGCTGAACACAGACCATGTACACCAGTCACACGTAGCCAACTGTTGCTCCTGCCATTTTTAAGCTCATTTGATGACTTTGAGGGAAGGCAAGGGAGTCAAGGCATCCTATGTTCAGAGAGATGGCATTTGTCTTTCCAAGTAAGCATTGTGCATGGTGGGCCTGCTTCCCTTCCCGTGGCCTGCTGATGGGAAGTCGGGCAGGAATCCCTTGGTTTGCTTTGCCTGCAGGCAGGAGGCAGCTGTATGGTGCTTTGTTGCCAGCTGGGGTCAAACCACAGCACCCATGCTTGCAAAACAAAATCACTGCCCAGAAATTCTCAGCACAACGTCCTGAGGGGGAAAAGTGACATGATGCATACACAAAGGCCTGCCAAAATGACAGGGGCATTTGCTAAATTTCTAAATTTCATCAGAAGAAGAATTCTACATTGCCTTGTGATTCTGTTATGAAAGGAACAAACATCAAAGTGGTATTTCACTTAGAGATGTAAGGTAAGCATAGTTACAGACATTTAAAAGGCAAGCTTGGTTTGATTGGTCTGTATTATATTTTCCTGCATCACTCACATTTCATTTTCTTCTGATTTTGACCAGGATTCTTTTCTCAATGCCCAATGTTGAAAGAAATTTCTCTCCCCCTCCAGCAAGCTGTTCTCCCCGAATCAAAACGGAGAGCACAGCTCCCTTCCCATGGACTCTGCTGCTCATCTCTGCCCTATTCATCCACGCTGTGGTTCTGGCAGACACTCAGATGTGAAGTACTCCTGAAGTACTTGGGAGGCAGAGTCACACACGTGTAAGTACTTTGCTGGACAAAGCAGCTCAGGTACCTGCAGAAAGCGAATTTGGACAAAGACTGGGAGGATTCCAAGCCCCTGTGTTAAACATAGGAATACTGCTCTTTCAAACATTGACTTGGTTTTCCATAGTAGAGAACTGGAATGGGAAAGGAGCAGTGCTATCCATCAGTCATACGGCTCCCAGCCCTTTGGAACAGCACATGTGGTGCACTATGTATATTTACCCCTTTAAAAACTCTGTGGATTCATTTTTTCTCCCTGACATGAAAAATGTTGATTAAGGATTAGTGTGTCCCTGTGATTTGCTTGCTAAAGTAAACATGAGCCATTGCTGCAACCAGATCACATACTTGTGGTGGAGTAAAGTGACTAATTTAATTTTCAGCCACAGTGAGAAGAAGCAGAAAGTGCACCAGGAAATAGACTGAGCTTTCTTTAGTGTGGGAATGGGACTGTGTGCAGGACAGATGGGTCTGGTGGGGATTTCTGGCCTCATTTTACCTGCCTTGGCCCTTGGGATACATCAAGAGGAACAGTTCAGAATGAGATTATAAGGACTCTGCAGACCAGAAATGAAATGGATTTCTATTTCTTCCTCACAGGGCAGTTCCAGGAAAGCCAGGCCACCGAATTCCTGCAGGAACATTACACAGGGAACTGGGCTCGGTTCAGCTTCCAGGCTTTCCCTCTCGTTGCTCTGGTGGGTTTGGGGTCTCTGCGCTCAGACACTGACTTCAGCAGAGAAAGGGAAGGAGATGTGGAGCTGCAGTGCTGCTGGGAGCTGGATCCAGCCTCCCCACAACCAACACGACTGGAATTGACTGTTTGTGAGCTGTGACGTGCCCATCTTCTCATGTGTTTGCAGCAAGGGTTTTCTGGGGTTGGCTCAGTGACCAGAGCTGGCTTTGACTCCGCTGCTGGGGATGGAAAAGGGTGATAAGTCAGGGGGCTTCCAAGTCATTCTCCAGCACCAGTAACACTCCGAGCAGACTGGAGCAGCAGGGTCCCACACCCTTCCCACACAAGATGAGCCATTTCAGGATGATAACCCATTCCCATGAATGACTCACAGTGTTGAGCAAAATGCATGGTACCTTTGATCCTGCTGAGTGTGGAAGTGACAAGTGGCCTTGATAGACATCACTTGTTTCACTGATTAGAAGTCGGGAGTAAACACTGATGCTGTGCCCCAAGTCCTGTTCTGCAATGCAGATGGACTCTTCATGGATCTGTGAGCAGCAAATTGGATTTTGGGTGTTGGGTTATTGGTTTGTTGGGGCTTTTTTTTTTGCAAGATTGTGGTCAGATTTTACAAACTAATCTCCAATGGTCTTTTCTTTGGAAGGTCTCTGGAAAAACCAGAAAGTTCCACAATGGTTCCAATGGAAAATATAAAAATAGGATGGTCCTGCTTCATCAGAGCTCCCCGACCACAAAGCAACATTCTCCCAAAATAAATTCATTGTTCTGCCCTGTTATTGTGAAGAACATACGCAGTGCCATGGAGGATGGTTCCACCCCTGTTTCTCCAAGAATCCATACTAGTTATTTTTGAGCATCCCACTGTTTTTACAATGAAAAATCAATGTATGTTGAGTGAGAACTGAGTCACCCAACTTTTGCTGTGAGTTTAATACCCTGTTATTTTACTGTCCAAGCGTAGGTACAAATCAGAGTAGTCTTCAAATGCCAAATGTTCTGCTGGAGCAATGCTTGCAGAACAACTCAGCTGAACTGATGGGAAGTCCAGAGAAGGGCAACCAGGCTGGGGAAGGGGCTGGAGGGCAAATCCTATGAGGAGCGGCTGAGGGAGCTGGGGCTGTTTAGCCTGGAGAAGAGGAGGCTGAGGGGAGACCTTAGCACCACCTACAACTACCTGAAGGGAGGTTATAGGGAGGTGGGTGATGGTCTCTTCAGTCAGGTGACAGGTGATAGGACAAGGGGGAATGGCATGAAGCTGGGCCAGGGCAGGTTTAGATTGGATGTTAGGAAAAAAATTTGTTACTGAAAGAGCTGTCAGGGCCTGGAACAGGCTGCCCAGGGAGGGGCTGAGTCACCTTCCCTGGATGTGTTCAAAAAAAGGGTAGATGAGGTATTTAGGGATATGGTTTAGTTTAGTATGTGAATGGTTGGACTTGATGATCTTAAAGGTCTTTTCCAACCTTGTGATTCTGTGATTCTGTGATTCTGTGGAAGTTTGAGCAGTGTGTGCAGACAATGGAAAGGGATGAGGAACTGAATTAATCTGGCTTGTATGGATCCCTGGGTTGTTTATGGGAATGTCTATTGTAATGTATTGCTTAACAGCAGTGTCTTTTGGGGGGAAGGTTCTGCTTTCCAAATAAACATGAGTTAATATAAAAAATGATAATGATAATAAAATTATGCAGTTTGCATCGGTGTCTTATCATTTTCCCACAGGACTTCCAAAGCAGCTGAACAGAGGATATTCCTTACAAGAAAAACAGCTTCTGCCCAGCCAAGCAGCTCCCTCCTGCTGCAAAAGGTGTAATTCCACTGACTCCAGCGCAGCGCTGTGATGTACAGTGGTCAGGATTGATGCTAGAGATGAAGGCATGTCACTCTGGCTCATATAAAGAAACAGCACGCTCTGTACCAGGTTTGGTTTTGTACCATGGCTGAGCTGAATTCCCCCTGGATAATTTCTTTATGTCTTTGAATTCAACCTCTGGAGATAAAGCCAGCCCAAGGCTTTACGATGTGTTACTTAAATTCAATGGAAACTCTCATTTGGGAGCTCTGGAAATGTGCTGTGTGCTCATCTACATGCACCAAGAAATAAAATAATTATACTGCAAGCTCAGTGCTTTGATTTTATTTTTGAAAGTTCTTAAAGCCTGATGACACCACTTAAGTTTTGGGTCAAGTTAGAAGGGCAGAAGAGGCAGCACACATTTTCCCCTGCTCCAGCAGTCATTTGTTTGAGCACACAGCTCCTGTGCATGACCCAGCGTCGCGTTATTAGAGAAAGTTGTTTCACTGAGTTACCTCAATAATTCAGCTCCTGACAGCTGGTAATTTACATTTATGCTTAAGAAACTTGAACTTCTAATGGCAGTTTGAAGTCAAGCCACACTGTCTGCGATCCGAAACCATTCGGGGCTAAATTGAGATTTCTGGGTAAACACAAGCAAAGGCTTGTGTGGGAGGTGTGTGTCCAGCCAGCTCGGTGAGGGTGGCGTTGGGCTGAAGCTGGGTTTGAAAGCAGTTTGCTGTAGTTCCTTGCTGGCTCCCATCACTTTCACTTAAGCTCTAAGTGACCTTGGCTCTTGCTCCCGAGATGCATCTGGGCACTTAATTTCTGTGGATTTTGAGTGCCTGAGGGTTAATCCCTTTCAGACCCATCATAAACTCTGGCTAGATCTTGCATTAATACAGCATGAAGCCCTTTCCTGTGCAGCACTTCAATGGCAAGCAGCACAGTGTGAGCCATGCAAGAGACTGGACAGCCAGCTCGGAGCACAAGGTGAAAAATCCCTCCCAATAACGGCACCCTGGGCTCAGCATGCTCTATTCTTTGTTTGTTTTACAATGAATAAAGCAACCCCAAACCTCTGATGCCTCTTCTCACACGAGGAGACTGCTCTCCGTGCTCCTTTAATGACTTCCCAGGGGTGGCATCGGCTGTTACATTCTGATCTCCTAAAGCAGAGAGGCTTCCTTGTGAAAGAATTATCTGGCTTAATTGGCTTTAAATTAATGAAAGGGAAGCTCACTTATTGCAGTCTCATCAGCTTAAGACTTGCAAGACATTAACTGTGTGACTGGGAAACAAAACAAAAGAACAGCTAATATTCTTCCTGTGAAAACATCAGTCTGTATATCAAATGTCAGCTGGATTTCCAAATGGGTATGTTCCTGTTCCCAGGGAAGGAACAGCCGGCTGGTAAATAAAAATTCTCCTCGTGTGTGGCAAGCTGGTGTACATCAAGGAACTGCCAGACCTCTGGTCTCAAGGGCTTAAGACACGGTCAGCAGCTCCAGGTGTGAGATGTGGAGTTTTCTCCAAATAAAAAGAGAAAACAGGGCAAATTCTGGCCTTTTATTCGGGTCTGCCCTGAATTTGTTTTGTTCCTTCTGGCCTTTAAAATAAAAAGGAGAAAATAGGAATGGTGCTGGCCATGGGATCCCATATGTGAACTCACAGAGACTGACAAGAGCTGTGAGTGATGTGCCTTCCCATAACACAAACCACCTTGTGCAATGTTCATCCTCCCATAACTGGGGGAGCTCTCTGACCCTATCCTCGAGTGCCTGACGCATGGAGATCTCTTTACAGATCTTATGGAGTTTCCCCCCCCTTGGTGGCTTACGGGGATCTCCTCACTCAGGGGTTGTATGATTACCCATCACAGCAGGTTTAGCCTTGCTGTGAGGCAGCACAGGGTCACTGTCTTCATTCACAGCCAGGGAGCTGTGTGCTGAGAGGTGAAGTGGCACAGGTCCCTTTCATCACAAAACTGGACATTTTGGGATGCGTTAGAACAGGTGAAGCGACTCCCACATTCACTGAGAAGTACCAGTTTATAGAGCAAGGCATCTGAACTGCATAGCCAAGTTGCTACAGAAAATTATTCTGGAGGCACAGGGATGCAAATCACTTTAATAAAAAGGCTTGTTGAACTCCAAGGGAAGGATGGCTTTTGGCAGGACATGCAGGTTCACACCTGTAATATCCCAATTCACACGATGCCTTTCTGCTTGGGAGATGAAACTGTTTTTTCACTGCTAAATGCAGTGTTAAATGCAGTCAGGGTCTTCCATGGAGCTGCAGGTGAATTTTGGAAAAGTACTGCTTGAGTTTTGAGCCTCTTCTTGGTTATCCTCTAATAGAGGTGGTGAATTACACAGAGGCCATCACTGTAAACTACAAGGTTTTGTGACTCATGACTACAAGACTTCGTGACTCATGAGCCTACAAGTCCAAAGGGCAGGAGATGCTATGTTGTGGGGCTGCTCACTATCCCAGTATCTCCAAAGTGTTTTCCCAGGTGGCTTGTCTGAGGCTGAATCCTGCCTTGCTCCTTCCAGAACCTTCCTTGCTCAATTATTGACAGCTTTTCATGATTTACAACAAATGGCAGGAAGCACCTTGCCAAGTCACAGTCGAATGGTGTGCTGGGCAAGGGGTGAGTTTCTGGCACTGCTGAGAGCATATGTTTTAGATGATGGAAAGCAAAGTTCAGAGTGTGGGTAATCGGATGGAGCCTGGGAAGAGGGGTTTTCCCCTCACCTCCTTTGCTAATGAGGTAAAAATATCCATGAGGGCTTAATCACATATGTGGATGTGAAGTTGCCTGCAGGTCAACACTTGTGAGCTGCTGAGTGTTCAGGGTGCTGCCCACCTTGGGAAGTCTGATGCTGGAAGGGCCAGGATTCTGCCTTCTTGGAGGAAAGGGATAGTCCTGTGATAGTGCCAAAAAGTTCCCTCATGGACAGGAATCCCACTGTAGAAGGGCTCTACAAACACTGAAGAAAAATGATGTGGAGTAAAACAGGGAGATTTAAAGCTAAATTGTTCTCCAGGGTGCAGGGAACCTCAGCATTCAGTCAAATGCTGTAAAACCATGCCACAATTCTATATGAGTTCAGTCATCTGACCAGGAGCTTCTCTTTCTATTCCTACCTGCACAAACTGCTGTTTGTTCCAGGTTTGAGGTAACGCTGAGAGGCTTCATGTCTGATTTGACTTGAAAATGCTATTAGCTATTCTGAGAGCAGCATCAGCCACTCTCCTGAGAGCCCTGTGACTGCTTATCAAAGCCTGGGGATGCTGTTGGTGCAACAGTGGCAGAAACAGAATAGGCATCTGTTGTGTTTGACTAACTTCTAAAGGCAGGAGAACTTGCTTGGAAGTGCTTCAAGAATCCCTGCCCATAGTTACCTCACAACAGGTAAGGGTTAGATTTTCAGGGGTAACGTTTTTTCTTTGAAGAGAACTGCTGTGTCTGTACTTGGCTGTTGCTGCTGTTCAATCACACCAAGCTGCAGAGAATTTTATTAAATTAAAAGGAAAAGTACATCAATACAATTGGAGAAGGAGCATCAGTCAGAGTTGTACTGCAACTGCAGACAAGTCAGGAGTGATGCCACCGGAATGAATGGCACCTGGGAGACGGTGATGTTATGTCAAAGGAATAAATACATAATGCGCCCCCGAAAGAGCCCGGGAAGGGAATGCTAACGGTGCAGACACTCGGCTGGCCCCGGGATCGCCGCTACTCCGGAAAGCCGACGGAGGCAGCTGGGTTCAGGGGCTTTGTCGTTAATTCCGGTAGCATCGGGGCGGGGAAGCCCCCTCAGCCGGGTCCGCAGCCCTTCCTGCGGGGGCTCCAGGGTCTCCGTGGGGCATTCCCCGGCCTCTGCCCCCGAGGCTCGCGGGCTCGGCGTGACGTGAGCCCGTGACGTCAGCGGTGAGCCGGGGGACCCCGCGTCCCGGCCCCTCTCGGCGGGTCCCGGGCTCCCTCTCGTGGCTTTGCCGCGATCCGCCGGGCAAGGCTCCTGCTCGGCTCAGCCTCCGCGCCGGTCCCCGGCCGCCGCCGCAGCAGCCCCGGGAGCGCCGGAGGGCAGCGCAGCCTGTGACTGCACACGCCCGGGCCATGACGTTCCCTGCAGCCGCCCGCCCGGTGTCCTCTCCCGGGGGGCCGGGGGTTTGAAGGTCCCTGAGCTTCACAAAGGGGCAGCAAACAGCAACGAGAAACTTCTTGGCTTCCAAAGCATCTCTCCGAACTCTGATCCTGACTTGCTCTGCAGCACGGGAGGAATCACCCCGAAGGAGAAGCTGATCATCACAGGCTTCAGCCATCGCTGATGTAACTGCCTTACCCTCTGACCGCCCCTCTCTCAAGCTGCCCAGCGCTCGGTGCGGAGAGGTTCATAGCAGGGGTACCTGCTGCCTTCCTCTCAGCTTTGTGGGGTGTAAACAGCTGCTGCACATCTCGTGTCGTCTTTCCAAAGACACCCTGATTGCACAAAAATACTGTGGAGCATGAAAAGAATAACTTTCCTGGTCAGAAGGGCTTTCCATGTGATTAATCCTATCTTAAATTTGTGCGTTTCTCTTCCAGGAATCAAGAGGGCCAGAATGTTTTATCAGCCATCACAGGTACTGCTGCTTCTGCTCAGTGTCCTGGATGCCTGCTTCATTCTGTGCCTTTGCCGTGGGTCTGTGCTGCTCTCCTAATGAGCACGATGTTTGCTTAATAAAATGCCATCTCAAACTTCAGGGGTTTTGCTTAGCAGCTCCCAGCCTGTATCTGCTTCTTTTCACAAGGACGAATGGGACTGTGTGTGCGACTTAGCCTGTGAAGCGGTTCCTGCTCTTAAAATAAGTAATACTCATTCTCAGATGCAGTTTGTCACGGTCTTGTTTTCAGAGATACCGCATCTCCCAGGCTTCCTTTGGAATGTGAGCACTCGCTCCCTTTGAAAACAAGCCCTTGGCTTTGGGTCGTTTCCAGTTCATTTTCTTTTGTCATTTTATATTTGAAGTCAAACAAAGTGCGGAATTTGAGACACACTGGAACCCGACCACCTCCCCCCCACCCCACACCCCCTCAGAGCAGGTGCTGTGGCTTTCGGGTAAGTGCTGGCAGATAACACGAGTGCTCCAGTGCAATTTCAGCATCACTGGGGAAGACGACTCCTGCTGAGTGACTGTGGACACAGTGCGTCAGTGGGTGTCCCCAGCCCAGGCAGGGCAGAGCAGCCTTGGCTCATTCACGTCGGCGTTATGTCCTGCTCTGGCTGTTTGAGCCCTGTGGGAGCAGCCTGGAAAGAGATTCCAGAGGCAAACATGATTTGTACAGAGGGCACAGCTAATCCCTGCAGAGGCAGCGGTAATGAAAGTGATTGAGAGCCCATCTGCTCAGGAGGGGGATTGAGTGGAATGGTGTTTTTCCTGGGTCTGTATGACATGACAGTCAAAACATTTTCATTTCCAGCTCAAGGCTCCTTTTGCCACTGCTCTTCTCCCCAGCTTCAAATGGTGGAGTTTAAAGTTGGGGTTTTAGAGTGCTCCTTCACTTACAGGTTACCTAGTGAATTCGTTGAAGTCCAGTAATGCAATATATAATCTTTTTCTTCTCCAGCCCCTTTTTCACCTTGGATGATCTCTCTGCCACCTGGCCTGGTTAGCTGTGAAACCAAGGGGCATCCTGAGTTACATTAGAGAGGATATTTTTGTGCCCGAGCTGTAGGTACACACCTTCTGGTGTGCAGTGTCCACCTCTGGAGACACTCAAATGTTTCTGGGTTTGGTAAAGTCCAGGAAGCACCAATCACGTTTTAAATATATATATTTATATATATATTTAGCTGTATATATATATAAAATGTATATTTAAGTATCTATTTATATATTTATATTGTGTTTTGAACCTTTTGGAAGGGCAGAATTGCTTTCTTTCCACAGTTCACAGCCCGCATTGAAGTTTCTGAGAGGGTGGCAAACAGCTTGCTCTGTGCTGGATGTTTGCCTCATTGTCTCCTAAGCAAGCTTGTGCCAGGGACTCACAGTGAAAACGCAGCGAAATCTGGAGGATCAGGCATGGCATTGATGGACAAACATCTGAGCAGCCAGGTAGATGGATGGGGAAAGGAGTGCTGGTTACCATGGGGTCTCCTCCAGTTCTGTTTAAGTAATGAACCCGTATTGACACTTGTGCCAATACGTTACCAAATTGTTGCTATGTTTTTTCTGGAGCAGTTTGTGAGGGTTTGTCCAAATGTGATTGAATTTTACTGAAAGAAATCAAGCTTTAGCAATTAACTTTCTCCATGTTAATTGACTTCCAGTTAACCTGCCGGAAACGTCGTTAATGTCTGTGTCATGTGTAAAAATACACCTCATTGCTTTAATTGGCTGTGTAATCACAGCCTTCATCCTCTGCTCCAGCTTTGTGCTCATTACACCCAGACCTGAACTGTCACCCAGAATTATTAAACCTAAAAAGTTCTCCCTTTACCAGTAATTAACGTTTAACTAATTCATTTTAAATACACAGACGGAGATATGATTAAAATGTTATTAACTCCTGCTTTTGTAGTGCAAGGAGTGGCTGATCTAAAGGCTCATTTTCCAGGGGAAGGCGTTCCCACCAGGAACCAGTTGCCTCACAGCTCTGCGTTGGTGTCTTCACAGTCCATGGGGACATCTCACAGCTCTCATGAGCACCACTGTCTCACAGAGCAGTTGTGTTGGCAGGAGACACCGTTACACCGTTACACATGGATGCCAAGGCTTCCAGCTGTCAGAATGCGTGTGGCCATGGATCTCATCCCATCTGGCAAGCACTGGTGGCTGCCTGCCCCGTCCTTCAGGAAAGCAGCTTATTTGAGCAGCCAGGTTCTGCTCTTTGCCCCCCGAGTTTGCTTGGGCATCTTGAACTTTGGGGGCAAAAGTAACTCTTGTTGGCAGGTCTTTGAAATGTGTCTTGGGGCCAAGACTTTTGGGGTGTGGGTTGCCTTAGCTGGTCTGTACTGGCCAGGGTAGAGTTGGTGCAGGATTCAACACCACACTGCCTGGCTATTTATGTGGAGTTCTCTTTATAGGCTGCTAATGGCAGAAGTATTTTAATTATCCAGGCAATTAAAAGTATGTAGATGCCTAGCTAGAGCAGTCTAAATTGTAGCTTGTGTAGCTCTTCATGTGTCCAAGCAAATAGCCTTCAGTAACCCACGGCTCCTTGCTTCATCCCTGACTTAAGCCTTACCCACATGTCATAGGTGAGGTTAAGGCTGCCTCCTTTGCAGGGTGCATCATCCTCTCACCAGCAGGTATGCAGAACACATATCTGAGTGGCTGCAGGTACGTGAGACCTGGGGGATGACTTTGTGAAGAGATGTGGATGTCGCTGGCAGTTCCAGCCCGTGAATCTCTGGAGGAGGCTCTCATCCTGCAGCTACAGATAAGTCTCCATTTGTGGGGTTTAGGGATTTTATTTATTATTTCTTATTGTGGTAAATATTTGAATAGCTTTAGTGTGGCACTAAAGTTTATCACCTTGGATTTTTATGTTCAGGTTTCAGGAAGCATTCTCAGGCTCGCTCTGGCTCTGCTGGCTGAATCCCAGGTGACAAAAACTGTGAAAAAGAACAGTTTGTCTTTTAAATGGAGTTTTACGGCCAGATTGTGTAGCTGTATCTAAATGTGTGTGTGTGTACATACATATATATAAGTCCAGATGTAAAGCAACTTGTTCAAAGACAACTATGAGAAAGCCCAGAGCGTTTCCTTTTGTGAGAAAGCTTTAACCAAAATGCCCAAAACTCAGTTTCCTTTCCCATGGAGGGACTTTCTGCTGCCCATTGTGGCAGACAGCTGTGAAGCATGGGATGGGTAAGTGGATGGGTAAGTGTAAGGTGGTCAGACCACTGCTGGGCTGTCTCAGTCCGGTATAGACCCTGCTGTAAAGATGTCTGAAGTAGCTGGGCCAGACCGGTTTCATTACCAAGTCCCTACACGTGCCGAGCAAAAAGCTCCCCTGGGTGGAGGTGACACCATCCCCGGGCTGTCCCCACCAACTTGCTCACTTCTAGGAGTGAGGCAATGTTTTCTTTCCAGAGGCGACCTTGGAAATGTACCTTCTAGAATGGGCTCCTGAAATTTCCATCATTCTCCAAGGAAGCAGTAAAACAAAGCAGCATTCCAGCTGTTTCTGTATTTCTGCAGATTACAGATATTATTCCGTTATGCTTATTTGAACATTGACTTAATTTTTAATTAGGCTCCTGCACCTAATTGCTCGGGAAATACACCTCCCAGTAAAAAAATGTTGCTCCTTGCTACTTATAAGAAGCTAAATGCCTCATCACAGAAACACATTGCATTCTGTAACTGTCTATGTTATAGCTCATTAGGCTGATATTTTTAAGTCATTTTAAATAATGTGGTTTTCTTTTTAAAGCCAAACAGAATAAAATATTTCCTTTAAAAGGGAAAATTAAATAATGGAAAATAATAATCTATTACTCTTGCTCTGACAGGCTAGACATCAATTTGATGTTGTTCAGCTAGTACTGCGGCGGTGGTAAAAGTTGCCTTCCCCTCCCAAAAAAACAAATGAGTTTTGATTTCTCTTCATTAAATGCATCATTAATTCCCCCTCCTAGTTTCTGTTTGTTTTCCCTTCCTTACTCTCTTGTTCCTGTAAATTTAATTCAGGCAGTGCATCGATCACATTCTTGTAATTAGCACTTGGAAATATGAAGTCTTCCAGGCATTATCACTGCTGCACCAGAGCTGGGACATGGAGATGGACAGGTCTGTTTGCCTCAGAACTTTGCCCTGACTCTCAATAGCTTAGAGCTTATACTCGGGCTGAGCCTGACAAATAACTGCTCTTCACCAAGCCAGAGTTTATCTGTCCAGCTGAGGTAATGATGCTTATATCCCTTATAAAATCCTTTGAGAGGGACACTTGCAAAGTTTTATTTAATAAGTAGGTTTGATAAATTATATCTGTATTTTATACATGGGACTGAAATTCCAACCAACAGCCCCATGCAAGGTCAAACAGTGTGCCTGGGAGTTGCAGCAGAGTCCTTAGCTGTCACCTGAGCCGTGGGGATTTTTCTTTATGAACTCTAGACTCCAGTTTGTGCTGCCCGTGGTACCAGCTTTTTCTCTGCCTTCCCTCTCAGATTGCTTTAATGGTTGCCCTCATTCTCTTTAATGATTTTAAATCACTGCTTTTGATGTCCAGTTTATCTTCCCAAAATGTAGCAGCCCTGAATGCATCAGATTCACTCCTTAATCCCCTTAGCCACTCTGATTACTCGAGACCAAAGTTAGATAAACTATCTCAGGTAGCCTTTGACGTCTTTCAAGAGGTAGCTGAATGCCATAAAAGATCCATCATGCTTTCCGTGGTGTCAAAAAGGTTTTGCTATTAAAGATTAGGGAGGCTGGAGGTCACTCCAAATCACAATATTGTTCGCTTTATAAGCCCATTTTATCCTGTCATCTGGTATTATGCTTTCCAGTAGTTTCTGAGGAGTCTGTGGCATATATCAATTTCTTGCCCTTCAGTCCTTTTAAACACTAGGGTTTAAGCACTGATTGATTCATTAAATGTCTCCAAAGTCAAACGATTTGTCTTTTTCACTGTATTTTATTGTCTCTATTTCCCTGTTCCTGAATTAGAAACCTCCAGCTCAACGCTGAGCTCTTCAGTTCACATAAGCACAGGGTATTTTTACATACATGAAAAGAGGCACTTGCACACGCTTTTATCCCATATTCAAAACTGCAGTGTGCCTTACAGGAATTCCAGTGGGGTTCTGCTTTGCTTGTATAGTATAATTTATTTCCAGTTCAGATTCCTGGCCTCGTTCTTTTATTCAGATCTGGTTTCACTGTTTCTCTCTGTGTTTTTAGCCCAGTTAAAACACAGTGTATGCCTCAGTAGTTAATGTGCCAGAAATGAGACTATAAGCATACATACTTCTGCCTGTATGCTAGTAAGAATCAATAAAGTTACTCAATGCTTTGAAAATTTGCTTTAGTGTGTAGCTCCTGCCCTGCCACCGCTGTCCCACCCTGTCCAGGCCATCAGAGAGGCCGCACCGGGCCTGTGAATGGCCTAAGTGCCACTAGCAGGATTCCTGTGGATTTACGTGGGGTATGAGCCTTTCATGTGGATTCAAATTTGGGTTTTGACATTTCTTCTTCCAGATAGAGGATGTCCTCTGAAGCAGGCCTGAACATACGAGACACAACAGCCCACAACAGGCAAGCAGGTCTTCTGATGTCCTACACAGCAGAACGCCTTGGCTGAAGCTTTTCTCTGCTGTTCTTGATGCTGTCTTAACAACTGCTTAAACCAGCATTTTTATTACCCTTAGGAAGCTTGCTTACCTTGATGTCCTTTTCCTTGCCATACTCACCACTTGTCTCCACTCCTGCTACTGTTTCTAAGCTTTGCTGTGCGAATCCTGGTTTGAAAAGGCTCTTGGAAAACTTCCCTGTCAGATTGAACATATTAGCTCACTATAACAGAGACCACAGAAGTTGATTTTGCATTAAATGTTATTAAATATTAACATGTTTACACTCTAATGTTAGCCTACAGTTATACACAACCCAGGAATATTACTTAACTGTCATCTGTTTTGTCTAAGCAGGCTTCCAGCCTGGGCTAATCAGCTTTCTTATGGCTTCTCCCGATGCTTTCTGGCTGCAAATGCTCCCAGTCCCTTACAGTGCTCTGTCAAACCAGGCCCCTGGAGCAGCGTTGCAGATGCGCTGAGCAGTTCTGTGCTGAAATGGAGCCACAGCCCTTCTATGGGCCGGAGCCCCTGGATCCAATGGGCAGCAATGGATGGGCTGGCAGAATGTGCCCAGCTTTGAGAGAGCAATCTGTGAGCCTGTGTCTAATCACTTCTGGGGCCTACTGAGGGAAGGTTCTGGCAAACAAAGCGCCATGGGGATCATCTGGTTTTGTGCTAGTCCTTAAATCAGTGTGTGTTCACGTGGCAAACCTCACATCCTGCTTTGGTGTGAATGGTGTGGCAGTGACAGCTTCTGCAGGCCACAGACCTGGGCACAAGGCTTGATCACACGTTGTGGTTACACCCCTAAGCATGTGGCAAATGTAAGCTGGAAAGGGCCAAAAAACGAAGCTTGAGCTTTCACCATGGCTTTTCTACAGGGCAGTTCTCAAAATTAATATCTTGTCCTCTTTTCTGTAAGTGGGGTTATAAACATCAACTGATCTTCTAAACTACTGGAAAGTTTTCTCCATGGGGTTCTGCACAAAGAATCATGTCATCAACCAAGCTCATCTGGGGCAGAATCAACCCAAATCAGCATAACGAGCTAATAAATTAATTTGACTCTGCCTGGGGAGGATTAGGAGCAATCACATTGATGTTGCAGCTGGTGGAAGGGTGGTGGGCGATAGCTTTTAAATAGAGGGTGTGGAGAGCAAGCTTGACTATTAGCAGCTTGGCTTGGTGAGATCCAGAGGTTATGCAGTGACTCCAGTTGAAAGGTAGGGATTTAATGATGAGAAAATACTCTTTATGCTATCAGTGTTTGGTCTAATCTGACTTTCTAGTAGTGTTGACCTCGATTATCCCCCCTGAACTTTTCTTTTTGAGTTCAGGATTACATTAATGATAGTTTCAGGCAGCATGCTACCAAATGTCTGTCCTTCCTCTTGGATTTATCTGCCTTTGATCGGTTTGAAAGGACCTAATCATTCAGTTAGAAAAAGATCTAATTCATTTGATAAAATTCAAGTTTCTTTGTATGTACTTATTCCCTGGGCAGCACGCTCACTGTCCTGCATTAAATAAATTAATCCACAGCATTGTATCACTAGTGTGCCCCTAAATAAGTGTGTGGTAAAGTGTCTGTTCTCAGGCAATGCTTACTGCACTGGGTAAATTAAGAGTCATGATAAAATCCTGTTTTATTAAATGAGTGCTGAAATTATGCTGGGAATTACCCAGAGCACAGTACATTTGTTTCCACAAGTCAGTGTGGATGTGAAAATTTTGATTTAATAACAGAGTAATAGGTAGCCCAAAGGTCTGCAAGACTCCAGGTACAGTTTATTTAGCGTGCAAGTGCCAGGTAAGGAGCCCCCTGACTCTCCCAAATGAAAAGTCCAGATTCATCTGTTGGGGATGTAAATCACAGATGATTTCTTATTTTTTTTTCCTGAGTTCCCCTGCCCGCTTTGCTGCAGTGGATATTTGCTGTAGATGACTTGACAAATCTGTGTAGCCACAGAGGTTGATAATAGATGACCTAATCTAGTGTTTGTGGCAGGAAAGTAAAAATCAGGGCTGCTGTAAGGTTGCAGGCAAGCCTTTCTGCTTTTGTGCTAGTCATTGCTCAGGAGCATTTCAGCAAACGTTAGGAAGTAAATTTATATTTTGATCCCAGTTTAATACAACCGAAATGTGATGTATTCATCCCCTTCATTTTTCTTTATCCCCATTTAAGGAAAAGTGATGGGGAAAAGAACAGAAGCACTGACTTCTAAAAAAGCATTGTTTTTCAAATTTTCCATTGAGAAAACAGCATTTCTACCAGAAGGCACTTTCACTGCAGGGTGGGGAGGAGGCATGTGTTGTTCTCCACCATGGTTAGCATGGGGAATTGAAAGATGCAGTGCTTCCAGGGAGATTGTGTTAAGGGTTCAGGAAGATATTTTATGTGTCTTAAGTTGTGGAGGAGCAGAGTTAAGAACGTTTGCATGTAGGACTGCCAGATAGTGTTTGCTTAAGCTAGCTTGCCACTGGAAAATATCTCAAGAGGCTCTAAGAAAAGCTGTTCATCACTTGTGAGGTAGTTTCAAACACTCGTTTAAAAAGAATTTGTACTGGGGATGGTCACCAGGGAAGTCATCCAACAGAAGAGCTGAAGCGCCTGTCAAAAGGGATTCATTAATTTTGACTGTATCTTAGTAGAATAGCTTTAAAAGCACAAGGTAGTCGCCCCTATCCCACTGAAAACAGGGCCCGTGAGAAGGAGGCGATCTACAGCGATCGAAGTATTTTTCCATCCCCGTGCAGATGTCGGCTGGAGGAAGAGCAAGGCTTTGTATTTCGCTTTGGCACTAGATGGAGCTAAGGGACTAAACAAGAAGTGAAACAGTAACGGCTGAGCCCCAGAATGTGGAACCCCCCAGCAGCACCCCAGGAAAACGAGAGGGAGAAGCTGCCCTGCTCGATGGGAAGAGCTGACTCTTACTGGGGGGGAGCAGACTGGGGGGCCCAGTGATGCCTGTGATGTCCTGGCAGACTCACTGTAGTTTGTTTGGGTTTTTTGAATCTTGGCACTTAAGATGTGAGAGAAAACTGGCTTTTAAAATACACAATAAACCTTCTCCTGTTTAGATTGCTAGTCACTGGACTTTAGTGTCCTATCCAAGTAAAAGGCCTGTTGGTTATCGGATAAAACGGGGCAATAGCATACTTTATCCTGTGACACAATACACCCCCTTGATTGCACAGTTAAGGATCTTAACTACCCTTGTCCATCTTATTGTCAGGGTCTGGTGTCTGACCAGCTTTTGCCCATGTTAATGTTGAGTGTTGGGATCTGTCTGTGTGTGCAAGCAATCTCAGATTGCTTGAGGATGTGAACATGAGAACGCACCCAACCAGTTTAATTGGAAATGCCTAATGTTCCTAGTGAGACCTTATCTGCTCTGTATCATTTCCACTATCTGTTGTATTTGAGAAGTTGTGACAGTCCTGTGAATTTCCCACTGACTGGGAAAGGGGAAACACAACCTCGCTTTTTGAAAAGCTGGGGGGGAAGAAAGACATGGGGAGCTACAGGCCACTTGCTCACCTTTGTGCCTGGCAAAGTCAGGGAGCAGATCTTCCTGGAAAGTCTGCTCAGGCACATGGAAAATGAGGAAGTGATTGGTGATTGTCAACATGGTTTAACTAAGGGCAAAACATGCCTGGCACATGTGGTGACCACCTCTTCATCATGGAATCACAGAGTGCTTTGAGTTGGAAAGGACTTTAATTCCAACCTCCTGCCATGGGCAGGGACACCCTCCACTAGATGAGGTTGCCAAAGCCCCATCCAGCCTGGCCTTAAACACATCCTTTTATTTGAAGCCTTTATAAATGGGTAGCAAGCATTGATTCTTTGCATCTGGGGGAGGAGGAAAACCAGAGGAAACTTGGGAGGTAGCTGCAAAAGCTGGCAACCTTACAGAATTCTGAAACTCCCTGCTTCGCTGCAAATGAAGCACATGGTACCACGGCCTCAAACCATTCCCTCCGGCTGTGTAAAATAGACCTGTCCAATTTATAGCATAAATAACATTTTTGTTATCATTAGGGTAGCAATCAAATTTCCGCTTGGTATCAGCAACTTTGGGGAGGGTGGTTAATCATCAATTAGTGGGCATCTGTATTTAAAAGGCAAGGAGCATGCTGTTTGAATCACACACTGGCTTTGGCATTAGACAGGCAGGAGCAATATATTAAAGAGAGCGGCAGGAAGCCTTGTGCCACCTACCTTCCTCCCATGCAAGCTTTAATTAGAGCTCCGGACTTGGCTGAGACCTGTCATTGGGCCTTGTGCTAAGGCAGCTGCTTTATAACTCAAATTGGCTTCCAAGGAGGATGTATGCGTAGCAAGATGTTGAAACTCAAGTGTATTTTGTAGAAGTAGCTCTGGGTAGAGTTTCAGAGTTAAGCTAGACCTCAGAGCAGGGCAAAGACATTAAGCCAACGAGCTGTCTCACTGAACATGTTCCTCTAGCTTTACCTGGCTTCTGAGGAAAGCTGAGAGGCCACGCGAGTCATGCAATGAACTGGTGACCTCAAGAGCTTCATGGTTTTAGCCAGGAAAGCCTGTAGCTAGTTTCATTGTGCTGGGAGAAGTTGTGTTTCAGGGGCAGTGTGTTATGTGCTGCTGATCTCCAGGAAAACTTCAACCGGAGCCCTTCGGCCTAGGTGGGAAGATTAGTTTGGTCAAGCAAGGGGTGAGACTTGGCAGTGCTCTGCCTGGATATTGCTGTGCAAAGGCGTCCTTGGTTTGAAGGCATTTGTGTGGAAGGAATGCATAAGAATAAGTTTTGTATTGTTTTTAGATGTAGAAATTACCTGAGCCCTTCAGCTTGTCGTGACGAGTCACTGCTTGGGCCTACTGGGTGACAAGAGACAGCGTGCCTAAGAGGGGAACTAAATACTGCTAGTGAAGGACTTGTAATTAACAGAGCATCTTTCTTTCTGGGGAAAAAACCCAAAGCAACCCCTCATGTTCCTAGATGATTTATTGATAGCCACCTGGCTGCCAATAAAATTGCTAGATGCAAGTGTCTGCTCCTACTGTGGGTATGGAAGCAGATATAAACGTGGCTGTCAAAGTGGAGTATATATTTGTGTATCTTTAATGCAAGACTGGTTTTAAAAGACAGAGCCTTTCTAAGAGAAATGAGTCTTGAAATCTAAGCCTTGCTGGGTAACTAACCCAAATAACGTGTTACATTATTTAGGTTGTGTGCAATAAAAAATACTCTTGCTCACAATGGAAGGATTTCTTCCTACTTGTTTCTGCTGTAAAGTTGATGGATCTGTAATGTGCTGCATAATTAAGCAGCACAGAGGTATTACTTTGGAGGGAGAGCATGTAATGAAGGGGATATAGTAAATTTTGGTGATTATAGATACAATTGTTTAGCCCAAGTATAGGATGGTCTGCTTTGCTGATTAAAAAAGAAAAAATCTGAAAGAACACAATTTTGATTAAGCTTGGCACTGCACTGCTAGCAATGGATTAGGTTATTAAGCTATATTTTTCCATTAATAAAACAAATGTTAATGCATTGTTTGATGCTAATAATGAAACCATTGTAAGTAGCACAGCTACTTCCATTAACACTTATCACCTCATTCACTACATTTTGTCAAGGCTGGGGATGCACTCAATACTTTATTCTTTTTTTTTTTAATAAAGGTGAATTAGGAAGGCACAGCACCACAGGAATCCTGCTGCCTGCTTAGGCTGCTTCACGTTTTCTGTGTTCTCTGGACAAAGCTGAACCAAGGGCTATAGAGAGCTGAACTTTAAATACAACCCATTGAGCCATCTGCTATACTACATCACTGGCTTCATTAAACTGTGTTAATTCATAGTACAGTGAGTCAAGGAGGAGAAAAGAAAAGCCAACTTCTTCCTATTTCTAGAGTCTATTAGCAGGCTGTGAAGTGCTCCACCAGCATCGTGCTGCTGCACAGGTCAAGATCTGCTTGTCCTACAATTTTTGCACTGCAGCTCCTATTCAGCACAGCTATAAACCTTTCACTGTGTCCAGCATGGTTAGACCTGGCTGCCTTGTGCATGCCCTGAGGTAGGCATGTATGCACTGATCCAAGGGTGGAGATTTTGTTTTTTAATAACTTGGGTTTTAATACCTTGTCCAAGTCCTCTGAGCTCGGGAGGAAGGCTTCTGCTGTCCAGTGGGCCTCAAATCGGGCATTGCTTGCTGCAAGGAGAGGGCCTGAGCCTTCTCCTCATCTCTTTATGTGGGAGAAAGTTGTGAGTTAATCTCTTTATCCTTGGCAATATTGTGGGATAGCTGGGGAGAGAAGAGGTGCTAAAGCACCTGCATGCTGTTTGTTCTTACTGGGGTAAAGCTTTGTGGGGATACTTAAAACTGCAGCCGTTACAGTGTAAACAGCTATTGCTGCAGATAAAACCCCAAAACAAAACGCCAGTTTAAGAGAATGGCTGGAGTCTCCCCGCTGTGATTTTGGTGATGCTGCACCTGAAGCTTCCTCTAGGCCTGAGCTGCAGAGGGCACAAACTGATTTCTGGAGTGGTGAGCCCTGGTGTTCAGTATGAGATGATGTTTTGGAGGTCTGCTAGAGCTCTTGGAGCAGGGATGTGCCACACGCAGGTGTCTGTCACAAATAGGATGTCGGCAGCTTCAATCAGAAGTAAATGAAGTTGCAGTCAAAATATGTTCCTGGGTATCTGAGGGCTGCAGCCCACAGCTGTGCCCTCTTTATCCTGAGCAGCAGTTTATTTTAAAGGACTCGGAGGGAAGCACAGGCTGTGAGTCAAAGGCATAAATACCTGTAGCCAAGCAGGTTCAAAGAAATGCTGCTGGGCTGTTAAGGAGAGTATTTCCAAGTTCCCTAGCAGTGTGGCTGTATCAGCTCTAAAATACAATTATTTACAGACATGGCTCAAAGTAAATGGAGTCGTTTGCTGTGATGCTGTTTGGAGCTTCATTTGTCTTATCAAGGAATAATCTGTTGTGTAAAGACTTAGAATACTTGATTAAAAAAGGCTGAAATATGAATGCTGGCATCCAGATAGCACAGAAGTAGTATTTATTTAATATTTAAATAACAAGTGACTCCGGTAATGTGGCCTGTGTTTAGAGTTGGGTCAAGAACTCCCCTTTCAGCAGGCTTAGGCACACGTTGAGGCCAGTTATCTTCTCTTGCCAAGAGTATTCTTCTGCTTTAGGGCAGTCTCCAGGCCCATGGTGCTTGATGCTGGACAAAAGCAGTAGTGTCAGCATCCTGAAGCTTTTACTGAGAGGAGGGAAGAGCAGCAGCCTGGGACTCTGGGATTCTGGGTGCTGCTCTACCCTCTGCCATGAGCAGGGTGGGGGAACCAGGCTGCCTCTTGTGAGCATCTACCAGCCAGGGCTTCAATTTTGCCAGCGTTAACAGTTTTGATAGTAAGTATTTCAATTAAAATGACTGACCTTAAAGGTTACTTAAGCAACAAATGTAACCTCCTCCAGCTCAGATGGAGATAAACTGTTTTATTTTGGTTTTAATAAAATTTTCTATGATTATTGCTAGCAGGAAAAAAGAAAAAAGAAAACAAAACCCCCCCAACATTCCTAACTAGAGCTCCATTTTTGATGCCTTCAGTAGGTAGCCCTGCCTTTGTGGAGTTACCCTGTTTGCAGATGTAGTGGTTACCCATCCATACCTGCAAATCTTCTTTATGATCACCCATGGCTGCTATTCATGCAGAGTGATGGTGAAACACCGCTGCCGTTTGGAATAATGCAGCAGCAAGGGACTCCTAATCCGTTTTCTCCTGATAACACTGTTTCAGACGTTGGGCCACGTTAATGTTATATAGTATTAAGTGAAGCAAATAGAGTGTGGTTGAATCTCTGCCCTATGATTATGTGCAACACAGATCAGTAGCTGAAAATAAACAGTTTTTTAACTGAAATATGAGTGCTTGTGCTAACAGTAACTGCAGTGCCTGGGCTTACAATTTCCCTCTTGAGCAGTGTCTGTTTTTTTCTCCTGACACACTTAAGTGGTGCTGTTTAGGTTTTATTAGTCTTTTTTTGTTCCCCTGTATTCTCTGAAGTGTTCAAAGTGTCCCCTGCTCAACTCTTGTAATTTTATTCAAATTAAAGAGACCATTTCTCCTTTCTGTATTAATAGACCTGTGTTGGCTCTTACAATCCTGTCCCAAATATTGTGATTTTTTTTTTTAAGTTCAGGGTGCTCATTAGAGAGGAACATAAAGAGAATACAGCTGTTGAAACCAACTGTTGGAGCAGCACACTGATGACTGTGGCCTCCTGCTCAAGTCTGTCCTTGTTCAGGGGCAGAAGGGTGTTAAATTCTCTTCTACAGACAATTCTCATACAGAATGAGACTTGGAAACTAATTAATTGTTGAAGAGGTTCTGTATTTTAAAAAATACTCTGTCAGGGAGTGTGGTGCCTTCCTACAGAGCACGTGGGTGATGTTGGTGTCATCTGTGTTATGCTGCTGAGGGACAAGATGGTAACACATCGCTAAAGATCACATTAGGACCTTGAGCAGCACTTGCTACGTTCAGGCTTCACCACTGGAACAGGGCTGCGAGAGCAGGTGGTAGAAGTGACAATGGGCTTCTCACCTACACTGACAGCTCATGCTACAAACAGGTCTGGGATTTTCTCTAAATGTGAATGAACCTGCTAGAGTTTCCTGGCAGGCAGCATGGGAGAAGCAGCTCTTCTGTGGGATCTGAGGCAAGTGCTTAATTGCTTTTGTTACTCTGGGAATGAGGTCAGTGAAATTGGATGTACAAACCATGTGTGGGGTTGCTGCCCTGTAGACCTGAGTGAGTTGGTGTCACATCTTTTGGCTGTTCAACTAGTGCTGCCTATGACAACTGGGGACTAGAACAGGTTGCTCTACCACTCTGAGAGTGGTGGATGGATTTGGGTTGTGGGGGGAGAAGGACAGATTATCAGCACCATCAACTTGCTAGAGCAGCCCTTCTGCTACTGTAGCCAGAAAAGGGTAAGAAAACACCTTTTAAAATAAGCTGTTCTTGGTCTGCATACCTCTAGTTGTGGTTGGCTCACTGGTCCTGAGCTCTCTGGAACTGCCTTTCAGCTGCTGCTTCCCATCTGCTCGCTTGGCTTGGGCTGTTCTATGACCCTTTGGAAGGGCTCGATGGGCAGTCATCCAAGAGGAGCCATGTCTGTCTTTGCAGATAATGTCTCTGTTAACAGCTGAAAATAATGAAATACTTAAGGAGGGTTGGATAAAGGCCCTACAAAGAACAATTAATGGGATGCACTGAAGGTTTGTGGATCAATTTTCAGCCTTGGGCAACCTGACTTGAAAAGCCTAAGTGATACTGCCACAAAAAGGCCTGGACTGGGATGAGAGTGTGACCTGCAAATCTTCTCATCCTTCCTTGCTAGCTGTATGTGCATGTTGTAGGAGGCTCCTGTCTCACCATACATCCAGGTGAGCTTTTGAAGCACATTGATGTAAACCAAGCTGACACCTTCCCCCCCTTCCAGCATCCAGTTCCCACCTCCTTCACAGCTTGCTTTGTGGGGTGCCATATCAGCATGTTACCTGTCATGCTGCCATCGTTCCTCCATGCTTGGTGCTTCCTCTGATGGCTCCACCCCTTGGCACATCACCGCCTCTATCTTTCTTCCACCTTGACAGCCAGTGTGGTTTTTCACTCCCTTTTCCTGGTGAGCGCAGGCGATTTGATGTAGTTCCCCTGCTCGAACAGCTGTACCAAGCAGCCTCCTGTGATGGGTGAGGAAATGATGCAGCATCTCAGCCCAGTTCTGATCCCAGCCAATAGATGTGCTGACTTTTCGAAGACAAGTAGTGTGGGCGAATGGTTAAGGGACCAGGGAGGACATGAACCAGTGTACGAGCAAGGTCTCTGTGGTGGTACTGAAGCCTTAGCAATGGCAGTAGAAACAGGCAAGGCGGGAACTAAGGAGCACTGAAGCAGGACGGGTGCATGTGAAGCAGGTAGGCACAAGCCGCTGGCTTGCCCGTAATCAGCTAGCTTGTAGCCAAGAGCGCTAGCAACAAGGGAGTTGACCAATAGGTGTAACGGTATGCGTTTAGAGTAACCAATGAGATGTTGCCGTATGTTTCTTTGGCTATATAAGCTTTGTGTTGTAAGCGAATAAGTGAAGTTGGAGCACACATATTGAGGTCGTTTTGCTTCCCCGCGTCGTGCACCCAAAACCCTGAAGAATCCGTGGCAAAGTAAGACCTTTCTTTGTCCCTGGCTGGGTTAGCATCTGCTCTGCAGTGCTCTCTTGATTGTGGATCAGGAGGGAAACTGCTTTCTGTTCTTTAAGTACTCCCATGGTTGTCATGCTCTGCCTGTTTGTGTGCGAGTGGAGCGTAGCAGCCCCTTGAGCTTTGTCTTGGTGGGACAAAATGTGTACCCTGATCTGGGGAGAGGGTGTGTACCCTGATCCGATATGGGCTGATATCCCAATGGACCCAAGGAGTGACAACCAAACGTTTTGACTATTAAACTTTAATTTGGGAGCTCTTCCTTCCCAGCTCTTCGGGTATCACAGCGAACAGGATGAGGCTCAAGGTGTGGAGCAGAAGAAACTGTCGGGGATTACACCTCCCCTGGAAAACAGTAAATCCCTTTCAACAAAGTAGTGCTGAAAAACAAAGTTAAATCCTTTTGAGAACTCTGATTTATTATTATTATTTTAAATTCAGTATTCTAAACTGAAATTTTTGACATTTAAAAATCCTGTGCTCTTGTCTTTCTCTTATTTTTACCTCTAGATAAGTAAACCAAATTTGCCTATGAATGCTCTCTGTAGCTGTCACTAAGACTTCAGTGTGATTGGGAAAGACAAGGTAGTTGTTAAGGAGAGCTCTAGTGACAGGCAAGTTCATGAAGACTGCAGTGTTTGGGGTGGTTTTGTGCTGCTAAATCGCTGCTGCTTTTAGCCCATTGAAATCTCTTAGTCAGTTACAGAGCTTAAGGCATGTAATGGCCCTGACTGAGAATTTTAAAGAGGCTCCACTGGACCCGGAGCCAGTGTTAATGGAAGGCTTTCAGGCTTTGTGTAGTGACAACAAACCCCCCCCAAGTCGTGCTATTTCCCCCAAGCTTTCATGCTTGCTCCCTGAGTACCTGGGGGGTTGGGTTTGCTCGGAGAGCCCCCGGCGCGGCCTCGGAGCGTCCCCGCGGCGCTCTGATCATCCCCGCTCGGGTGCGGTGCCCCGGCCCTGCCCGCGCTCCTCGGGCAAGTGTGGTAGTGCTCAGGGGTAGTACGGGTTTGTAGTACGGGAAGTATCAGGGTTCAGAACCCGGTGTGGCTGCTCTGGGTGATGCGCTCGAGCATCCCGAGAGCAGATGTTGAAGGGGAAATGTTTTGCTTGCGTTACTGCTGGAAGAGCTGACCAGCAAAGCTGCTGTGTCTTCTAACATCCGTCCCCTGCTTGTATGACAGCATTTTCCCTAAGTAACTCTTTTTGTCTAGCACTGTGGGAAACCAGTTGGATCTGTGTTCCTAGCAAAGCAGCCTTTGTGGGCCATCCTCTCATCGGGTGTGTCCCCCCCAGGCTCAGAACATGTAGCTAAATCTGTTCACACAGTCATCACAATATTCACCTTTTCTCTCTCTTCACAAGTCCCTTCGCCTCCCAGGAGCCCCAGTCTCCTGCTGCTTTCAGGCTTGATACTGAAAAAAGTCCTCTCTTGCTCTGTGTGAGCTCTGCTTTCCCATAGGAAAGTAGATTTGGGCAGTTGCCACGCAAACAGTGCGGCTCCTCTCTGAAGTCATCTTACCTTCCATTGCAGAAACCTCTCGAATCTCAGTGGAACACAGGGGTTTGTTCCTTGGAGTTGGGATTGTACATCTATATATTAGTTGATGAAGTTATTTGCAGCTCGTCTGTTTCCATGTGGTTGCCTTCTGTTTGCTCTTTAATAGTACACAGGGAAGGAAGATACAACGCCTTTCTTCTCCCTTAAATCTGTATTCCACTGCTGTCTCATCTGTTTAATACATTTCCGTTACAAATCTAGACTTATGTTTTAGCTTAATGCCAGCAAGAGCTCTGGAAGGATTTATTCTTCTGGACCCTAATGTAAAATGAGTAATGCTGGAACTGGCTCCCTTGGTAGTAGCAACGCATTTTACTACTGATTGTCAGAAACAATAAAAAAGAGAATATGTTGGTAGTTTCTGTGCTATTTGCTTCCTGGGATTTTTGTCCTGAATTAACCTCCCCAAATACATTGTATGAGTAACTTTGGAGAAGTTCTCGGCATGTGTGTAGGAGAGAAATGGGGGAAAGGAATCCAGTTGTTGCTGCAGTTTTTAGTAGTAAACATCAAGGAAAGGAGACATTTGTCCCAAGTCTGTGTGACCCGGGACACAGGGAGTGTCAGGCACCCCATGGGATTATTGAGAGGATGGAGTCCTCCCCTGCCAGCTAGGTACACTGCGTATGAAGAGCTGTAATAACTTGTGTGAGACAACTCTGCCTTTCATCTGACACAGCCCGGGGGTGTGCTGCAGGTGAGCCTTGAGCCAAAGACCCTCGAAGGCAAATTCACTTAAGAAAAGCTGAGATGTGTCATATTCTCTGGGTCCTGGCACAGCCCTAAGTCCCGGGATGAAGGTGCTCTCTTCAGGCGATGGTTAATCACTTGGCTCAGCACCAGTACTCATCAGAGGCAGGATTTGTTTTATTGGTTTTGCTGGGAAATGCAAGTACTTTCTGCTCTAGTTATAAAATAGACGAGTGTGTCCTTATTTTATAGATACAAATACCATGAAAACTAATTTGTTGACAACCATCCAAGGGTTGATTGAGTGGACAGAGGAACCTTCAGTGCCGGGTGTGCTCTATACAGCTTTTTTCGGTAGGAAGTTATAGGAAGTTGTAAAAGGAAAAGCAAAGTTTGTATTTCAAACTGGAAGAAAACAAGCCTGATATTTGGAAGTTGGTTTAAAGCCCCACCTTAAAGCATGTCAGGAATGCTTCGAGACTGTTCCCCCTCCAGTTTGATGAAGCTCCTGAGATTGAGAGCTGTGTAGACAGAACATTGCTGTCCCAAACATTGCTTTCAGGTTTAATTCACTATTTTGTTGCAAACATTTCCGTAGTTTCACAGCTTTTTCTTCTCTGTTTGGAAAGAATAACAATAAGTTCCCTCCTGGGTTTGTTGATAGGACAAAATACCCAAGGGATAGGAACTTCCTTCAGCAAGGAGCTAATGGCTAAAGCTTTCTCCAAGTTTTCGACTTTTATGAAGACATTACAGGGGGGTGGGAGGGTGGGGGAGGAACCCAAAGCCCAGCAAAACAACCTTTCCTTTCAAACTTCTGTCTCTGCGTTGCCTGAAGTAGTTTGTTCAGAAGCATCCTCTTCCTTTTGGAGGGAATTGTATACAGCAGGGTGGCTTTGTGTGTGTCCCCCAAGTTTTGGGTGTATTTATTTTATGGCTTTTTAATTGTGCCTGCATCTGTTTAGGCAGAGTTTGGGGTGTCGACTTGGAATAAAACCCTGTGGGGTGGGGGATACCTTTTGTGGGAATTGGCTCTTCACATTCAGGACAGAACTGAGTTCCTTTGAACTTTCCAAATGATGCAAAACAACTGTCTTTTCTCTTTCGAGAACAGTAAGTTAAATTGGTGGTGAAGAGGGCAGAAAACTGGGAAAACAAGCGTCTGAGGAATGCTAAAATCCCCCAAACAAACCTGCTGTGAGAGCTAATCGCTCTCTTGCACATCGTTTAGTCTTTAAACACCTTGTGCCCGGTATTTAGTGTTTTAATAACCTACCACTAAAAGCTCAGTTACTACTTTTCAGAGCAGGAGGGGTGGTGGAGGGGAATTGATGATTCAGAGAACCAGCACCTTTGGCCTGCTGGACTATTGGGATAAATCATCTCAGGGCCCTGAGTCATTCAGGAGGCCAAAATACCTGCAGAGGGCCCAAGGCTGGACACGAAGCTCCCTGAAGTCATCGGGAGCCTTTCCATTAGCTCGATCAGGCTACAAATCCTGACAGGGGAAACTGGTTTTAATGGGGTTAGCTGCAGAGCTTTCAGGGTTAATTGCTCGCAGGTCTCCTCCCAGGCTCTGTGTGTGTCTGACATGAAATTATCGAGTCTTTAAGGTTGGAAAAGACCACTAAGATCAAGTCCAACTGTGCAATGTCACCACGTCAAGGTGACCTGTTCTTGTGGGACATGTCCCTTTGCTCTTGGAGCTTTCCTCGTGCCATAGTTTAGGGTAAGAAGCCACTGGTAAATCCAGTGGAAACACCGTCTTTCCAGGCCAAACCCAGGAAGGCTCAGTGCCAGAAGGGCAGATGCAAATCCTACCGTGTTACAGCTGCGCTGAGATCAGGTCACAGGAGTGAAGATGCTCAAGGCAGTCAACCACCACCAAGGATTTGCAAAATGCTACCAGCAAATCTCAAGTTAACCTTGGGATTTGTGAAGCTTAAGAATCTGCTGCCTCAGAGCAGAAACTGCCCTTTTTATTAGGGAATGTTGAAATTCTTTCTTTAGAGGTTTGAGTGTATTTGGAAACTTGTTGATTTGTCCACTATCTACGTCAGGATTTTCCAAAACCTGTGGGTAAGAAAACCGGTACTTCGAATAGTTTTAAGAATCTTCATTCTGTTCTCCGCAGAGTAAGGTGGGATACATCTTTTGAGGAGGAACCTTAGTGAGGAGGAGCCTCTCAAGGTCCAGCACGCCCCCTTTTGTTGTTATTCAAAGTACTTGAACTTGTGGAGAGGGAAGGAGTAAGCTGAGGACGCTCTAGGAAAAGACTCTTTCTCCATGGACCAGGGACGAGGAAAGAATTAACTTTTCTCCTTGACCGAAGCAGGATTTCCAGAGTTTTAAGGTAGGGACCTGTTCTGATTGCTGCAGAGTGACGTTTAATTTAATGCCAATCCATATTGTCCCTAATGAGGTGTCTAAGACAGTTTGTGCCTTTGTGCCAGCTCCAGGTCTCTGCTTCCCTCGGGTCTTGGCAGGGAATATCGATCTCGAATGCAATATGCAGAGTGTTATCCTTTGCCGGTCCCTGTCTGATGCTGTGGCATTTTGAGAGATGGGCTAAGCCGCATGAATACATTTTCCAGAGCAGGTGGGTAAGGCTTGAGAAGCAGGAGAAACCCCACTGAAATGATCACAGTCAGGTTTGGGGAAAGCTGTCCCATTAAAAGTGCTTTTCCTTGTACCCGTGTTTGTGAAGTTGCTCTTCAGCAGCATCGCAAAGGACACAAGGGTTTTACATTTGTTTTATGCTTGTTGGACTAAACTTCCAGAGGTTTAAAATCTAATATTCCACCTGTCCTTTCTCTCCTTCACTTGAGAAGGACGAAAGGCAATTAAAATCACCAGCGGTGTCAGGAACATGACAAGAGCTGACATTTTTGGGTTGCTGAGCGCTCCTCGCGATGGATGCTTCTGCCGTAATTGTCACATCTCATCTTTGTCTCTTGCCATGAGGCTTGAGTTTTGGAGAGGCTGCTGGGCTTTCCAAATTGCAGTGCTTTAGAAACAACTCTCTCCTCCCCGTTTTTTGTTAATTTTCGGTTGGCCGGAGGAGCTCACCGCCTGCCAGGGCAGGGCGTGCTCGCACGGGTCCTGGGAACACCAGCATTCCCCATTTGCTGTGATGGGAAAGCAGACTTTGCAGCAGCCGTAAGGGGATGCACAGGATGAAACGCGGCTTGGGTTTTTTGGGGTTTCTGTAGGGTTTTTCCCCTCCCTTAGTATTTAAGCGCTTTACTCCGGTAGCATCCACGTGTTTGGAACATCTGGGCACGGCCGGATAAAGGATTGTGAAAGGCAGGATGAATTTGGCTCTGAATTTGACCTAAATAAACAGCTCACAGCACGAGCTGTAGCGAACATGTTAAAACTTCCCAGGGAAGGGTGATGTAGCGAGAGCTGGGCCCCGAAACCAGCTCGCTCGTGGGTGGGAGTCCCTGGCATGGGGTAAATACCAAGCGATGTGAGTGAAATCCCTCAGGCTCGTTATCCTGGCTCTGCCACTTCAACCCTTGTTCCCGGAGCACCTTCTGTCCCTGGAGCACGGCAGAGCCTGCTCTGAAGGATGAGAATAACAGAACTTAATTTAGAGACCAGCTCATATGCTGAGCTCGGGGCTTTTTGCAAGTTTCCGTGTTGAAAGCCCTGGGAAAACATGGCCTAAGCCATCCATCTCTTCAATTTCTCACAGGATCGCTTTTGCTTCGGGCTATGAACAGTGGAGGTACCTTGTTTCTTTGTCCTGTTCAAAACCCACTTTGTGCCTTCTTTGGAGGTGCTTACCCATACCACAGCGCCCGTTGGCACAAGTGCTGTAGGAATTCTGCAGGCCCTGCTGTAGTTATCCTGCTGCATCTGCAAGTGTCTGATAACCTTACCTGAAACTTGAGTTATAATTATGCAAAACCTCCAATTATAATTATCCGAAACATACCTTTGGAATTACTGTAATAAAGACCAAGTATTATCGCTCTGCCCTTTAGGGTTAAGTGTGCTCAGACTATCAATCTGTTTTACTGGTCGCAGGCTCTGACTTGATCAAGCATCTGTATTTGCAGCGGCATAAATCTGCCAGTGGTTATGTTTGGGTCTCCACCTACAAGGGAGTTAATAGCCTTTTATGTTAGACATCCTCAAGGATATGGTGATAATGGGGTTTGAGAGAGCCGTTGAGGATCTGCAGAGCAAAATGGATGTGAACTGGCTGGCTTTATGTTGATAAATTTCTTTTCCATTATTTTACTCACTGCTGATGGATTGGCGTGAAAAAGGCACCCAGCCTCCTCACCTGTGTGGGGTTCTGAGCAGCTCCCCCAGCGCCTTAATGTTTTACTAACGCCTTCCTTGAGGTTTGTCACAGCTGAGAAAAACAAGGTGGTGGAGTCGGGGGGTGAGATCCCATCTTTTTCTTCCATTCTCCCACATCTTCACTGGCCCATTAATTCCCTTGCCATTCCAGAGAGCTGCTTCCCTAAGGCTTTGACAACCAGGATACAAATGTCACCTTACACATGAGCTGGCAGCGGTTCTGCTACCAAGACCCAGTCACTCTTGTAAGTGCTGCCTTCAGCAGCTTGAAGGAGAATGTCTGGAAGCAGAAGCAAACAATGGAGCTCAATTAATTTGTCTGTTAAGTATAATAAAAACACAATGGTAAGAGTTTGCTTAAAAACACCAAAGCAACCTGAGCAGAGGGGTTAATGGGTTTGGCTGATGCTGTTTCTAGCAGAACCTGATGTGCAGTGGGTGGCTTCCAGCATCTGCTGAACTTTTGGGTTTGGTCTTGGCTGCTGGCAGAGGATGGTCTCAATGTGGGAAGTGGAGGTGGATGCGCAGACTATTTTGTGTGGGGTATGTTTTGGGGGTAGCTCCAGGCAGGGTTTTCTGGGGTTTCATCTGTTCTAGCTGCAGATGATACAGGCTTGTCCGGGGCTAGTTACGCTGGTTCGAATTGCAGAAGCAGAGCCTGCTATAGGTGTTGTGTTGGTGTTGTGGGGCAGGATGGGACATTTAAGGAGGCTACTGGCGAGTCAGCAAGTTGCTCTTTAAAATTTTAAGTTAAAAGTCAGAATACTCCTCTGACTGGAGTGGAGTCAAGCCAGGAAATTACTGTTATTAACAGATGCTTTCTTTGAATGATCCAGGCACCTGTGAACGATGAGTGCTCTGCTAATACAGAGCACTGGCTTTGATTTTTATTTTAGCTATTATGGGAGAAACAAAACCTATACACTGTAGATTCACCAGCTGAAGGTAACAAAAATCCAGAGGCAGAGCTGTTGATTGCCAAGGCACATGCCTATTTGACATCTTTGTTACCTGAAGGTGTAATCTGAAAGAAACTTGGTCCAATCAATCCATAAAATCTCTACAAGGCAAAAAAATATTGCAATGGAAAATACATTTTCCTGTCCGCTGTGTTTGGTTCAGCATAATTAACATGAATAATGCAAGACAGTTTTCTGATAGTTATTATATTAGAGAGCTTAGCTGACTCATAACTGCCCCCATGACATAGCTAGAATGCAAATCGCTTGGCTAGAAATAGCACGGAGCTGGTTTGATTAAAATGTGATACATATTTTGAATTAAAAATACTCAAGGTCTTAGAAAATGACCTTAATGTCACTTCTCCCCCTCCCCTCGAGCCACCAAGGAAATCTGCATAATCATTTTGAGACTGCTTTTTTCTTCTCCCTCTGAATTGACGGGACCTGTTGTTCATGGAAAAACAGGGTGTCTTATTCTATTCCTTTCCTGAGCTCAGTGCCAGTAGGATGCTGGTGTAGCATTCTGTCATTGTGCACTCTGAGAGCCCAGGTTCTTTATCATCATTAGAAAGATAACATGTCTCAGGCACAAATCTAACAAGAAATCAGAAGATTGCAACCCACAACAGAAGTCAGACCCATCTCCATGTGTTTCTGCCCGCAGCTCCTCAGATCTGACTTTGGTGAGTCACTTCCAGGTTCCTGCAAATGAACTTGTTCCAAAGGGTTTGGTGTGCTCTTAACGTTGGCTGAAGAGTCTCTAAACTTTGGGCACTGGGGTCTACAGGGAATCTCTGCACATCCTCTCCTGGGATTTTTGCTTAAGCAGCCGTCAAACGTTTGGAGTAACAGGCAGGGAGGTTGGGAAAGGGTAGTGCACTGGGTGGAAGAGGCCGTTGATAATTAGGATGGAACAGCAATCACACAGACTTGCCCCAAAATATATGATTTCAAAGTCAGTTTTCACTGGGCATCTTTCTCCAAAACCACCCTGGAGTGGTGGAGTGAGGTTCTGTTACATGCTGTAGCAGATTTGATCTGGAAGTCAGACCTTTTTACAAGAAGGATGATTTTGCCTGTTACCTGGCAGCCCTGCAAATTCCCCATCGGCTCTGAGTGGAGCAGCTGAGTATGTGTGTTATGAGCAGAGTTCATGTGGGGTACAACCCACGTGTGGTGGGTACCTGAGGCTGTTTTGCTGCTTCTGTGGCAGACTAACCACTTGTATGGATTTGTATGTCTAAACCTCAGTGCCCTTTATTTGCTGCCATGCTGGACCTGGGGTCATTCAGATTTCAAAACCAGTTGGAAGGACAGGAGGTCCAACCTCAGAGCAGCTCCTAGCAAACCCCTTTAGGGGTTATTTCTCTAGAAACGCATCAGACCTGATAACTTACCCCTTAAATCTGATTTATGCAGCCAGGACCCATGCCAAATTGCTAGCATGGTTTAGCTCTTGCTCCCACGCTCTCTTCCTCTGCTGTATGAGAGTATTTCCATGCAGTATGGGGAACAGCCATGTGATAAAAGCTCTTTTACCAAAACTTTCCATTTTATGGTCCAGAGAGCTAGATTTTGTTTTCCTATTCCCTGCAATTCATTCATTACACGTGCTTTTTGTTTGACCCTTTTCTTTGTCTATTTTTTGATACATGGAGAGATGTGTGATAAGGACTTAGCAGTTATCACTAATCCACGTTTATCTGCAGGGATGCTGCCTCACTCATCTATTAATCTGTGCGCGGGAGTCTTGTCTATTCTTCTTTCAGCTACTGCTGCTTGGTATTACTCCTCTTACATGGTTTCCTGAGAAATGTAGCTCAAAATTAATGCAAATACTTCATAGGAAGTTTCTCAGGCTAAGGATTAAAATGTGGAAAACTTACAACTCTGGCCTGAATTAAAAAAATCTGGGGAGGAGGGAGAGGCCTGGCTTTGAGACATGTGATGTGACACCTGTTTTTGCTGAATAAAGAGGCAGTTCCCCCAAGGCTGGCACAACTGCGACTGAGTTGACCCTGGAACTGCTTCCCCTTGGGAGGGAGCTGCATGATGAGCCCTGCTGCCGTGGGTGCAGCTACCTTCTGAGAGCTGCTAACTCAAGGCAAGTCCTTTTGGTCGTGGCTGCTGTGCTGCTTGCAGTGAGTTCCTTGTTTAGTTTCCTGTGGTTATAATATGTAACTCCATCTGAATTTCATTGCATGTTGGAATTAATGTCTTCATTTACGTGCCACTGCTGTTGTTCTTTGTGCCTCTGGCACACAGATTTGTTTTCAGTACCAGCAGACACAGTAATTGAGCTGTTTCCTGACTTTACTACCACTACTTGTGGAGGTTTTGAGTTTTCTAGGGAATGAACAGCTTCTAAAGACCTTGCTTTTTCCTCCTGTAACCTAATAAAGCTCAGTCGCTATAATATTGAGTATTGAAAATTGCAATTGGGAGCACCAAGGGAGCAGATTACCAATTTGCCTGAAAGCAGCATGATCCCATTTCATACAGCCCTGCTTAGCAGTGGGAAGTGTGGCCCTCACTCATGGCAAATTGTTGAATAATTTGTCAACCTTGTTACCATTTTATTAATTAAATTGGTTTAAGACATCTGAGGAAGTAGGGAGGACAGCTTGTTCCTGGCTTTCACTTGGGTTACTTTAATCAAGCGTTCATGTCCATTAAAAAAAGAAGGTTCTGCTTTCTGTATGACTGAAATCACTGGAATTGCCTTGATTTTTCATGTGTTTTGGTAGCAGACCCTCAAGACATGAGGAGGCAGATGCCAGCCTATGTCATGATCATTGTATGACATCATTGGAAACTTCTTGCAAGTCAGGGTTCCCCGAAGCGCTCTTCAGACCACGTAAGGGACTTCTTCACTGTTTCAAATCCTCACACACGTAAGTATTTGTTCTACTCATGTTCTTTGTTTTTCCTCTGTGTCAGTTGATTTGCAGTTGCAGTTAGTTGCAGTAGTTGGCAGAAAATCTGTTAGGGAGGTTTCACCCTCTCAACTGCAACGATGACCTGTTAAACCCCCATGCTAGCCTTCACTTTTTGCTTAGTATCCTTCTGATTTCATAGACATGGTGTGGTTTGTACCTGAAGGTGCTCCAGTGCTCAGTACAGGTCTTGGGTTCTTGGGGATCCAAAGCACCAGAGGAAGTTCTTCCCTGGTGGCTCGTGCCAGCCCTGAGTGATGCCAGCTACATTTGTCCTGACGCTTGCTAACGGCTGGGTTGATCTTTCCCCTGACACATCCGCTTCCCACTCATGTCTGAAGCATCAAGCGTGAGGTTCTGGCTCCTCCGTGTTGTCCAGCTGCACGTGGTGCTGTCTAGCTGAGGGGTCTGGCCTTGCCAGAGCTGCTCCTGACCAGAGGATGTGCCAAACGCTCTGCAAGCTCAGATGAAATATTTTGGCTTGTGTAACGAAGCCAAAGTGCTAGTGGCACTGCTTAGTTTCCCAGTTACCAACTGATTGGATGGAGCCTGAAACATTGCCTGTTTATGTATGCAAGAGCTGCATCTTGAGCTAAATCTACTAAACAAATTACACTAAACAGATAGTGAAAGCCAGAATTTCATGTGTCATAAAACTGTATTTTTTCCCCATGGTTTTGTCTGAGGAGATATTTTTTCCCTATAATGAATGTTCATTAAAAAATTTTAGCTCCAGGATTCATAGTGGGTGATTTACTGTAATTGTAAAGATTTCTCATGTAACATTAACAAATACAAGAGTATAACTGGGTAGATGAGGAAGCATTAGCTGAGCAGCATGCTGAGCTCAGGCTGGTACGCCTTGTATCAGCCAACCAGTCCTGAAATGGAGAATACCCGTTATGCAGCCTGACCTGTTCCTGAGCAGCTCTGCCCAGAGATGCTATGACTGAGTTTTAGTGCTGCTGAAAAGTGGCTGATTGATTGCTATGAATAATGGTAATCATAATAATATACTTAACACTTTTCACTCACAGAACTAGGGGCATTTGTAGGTTTGTGTTGCAGATGGGAGAATTATGGGCAGTTTTCTGCAAAGTCATAAAAATGTGGTTCGTGGCTCCCTTGTCCCTGCGGTTCTCTGACTGATGTGTGTCTCTTGCTGCTCTGGGATGCTGATCCCCCAGTGCATTTACTTTCTGCTGTGGTTTAGCTGCAGCCCAGAACATGGGAGGAGGTTTCCTGTCCCCACCAGCAGTGATTGGATTGACCCACAGTCTGCCTGCCCCACAAGTTGTCTTCAAGTCTGAGAGAACCTAGTTTGAGAAATTAAATTCCTTGGCTAATTGAGAGCTGGAGAGGGGCTGGTGCCAAGGGCAGGGGGGCCAGGTCCAGGGGAATGGCCTTCAGCTGCAGGAGGGCAGCTGGAGAGGGGCTGGGGGGCAGAAATCCTTCCCGGGGAGGGTGGAAGCCCTGGCACAGGTTGCCCAGAGAAGCTGAGGCTGCCTCTGGATCCCTGGCAGGGTTCAAGGCCAGGTTGGATGGGGCTTTGGGCACTGTTGGGGGGGTTGTCCCTGCCTGTGGCAGGGGGACACTGGGGGTGCTGAGGGCCCTTCCCACCTAAACCAGTCTGGGGTTCTATGAATACAAAGTGAAGGTAAACATGATGAAGGTCAAAACAATGTGGGATTTGATTCATCCTTGGGCTTCATGTCCTTAACCAAATTTTGGACATCCAACCCTTGACAGCATCTCTACAGATGACAGATTTCTGCCTTTTGGGGTTTTTTAAAAAGCTTTTTGCTATAGTCTCATGGCAAATCATCAGTAAAACACAGATTACAAACCAAAGAGACTCACCACCGTGGACCCATTTAAAGTCGGACAGTGGTGTGATGGGATCTGCTTTACCAATGCTCTGTTTTCCACAGGACAGTGAGATTCTAGGGGAAACTACAAATTAATTCAGGTATCACTTTCAAGCTCATTCCTCATCTTGTGGAAAAATGTAAGTGGCAGAGAAACAAACAGTTACATGCTTCTGAGCATATTCAATGAGACCCGTTGACACAGCAGTGCTGCTGAGGCCATCCAGGCCTATTTATTCTGACTAATTTCCATAATCTATTGTGCCTGCATCTGCAGGCATTTGACTCCGTCGCTTTCAGAGGCAGCTCAGTTTTCCAGACCTCTTATTTTCCATTCTGCTTCAATAAATGCCTTTTTCCCCCCTATTTTCACTCACTCAATTTTATTACGTCTTCATGAGCAGAATTCCCTTTGGATCACTTGGGAAAGAATATAACAGTCCAGAGGGAATCTAGAGTAGCAATTTCCATGGGGATCCTTCTCATGAAGGCAGCTAACCTATCCATAAATATTCATTGCTGTGATGTTGAAGGAATAAGCCCAGGTAAGAGGAGCCTTCCTGCAGTGGTTTGAGAAGCCTAATGCCAGTCACATGTGCTGGAATGACACATTTCTCATGGCCTTTCTCCAGAAGAACCAGGCATGCTGCTTCGGCAGGACTTGGACTGTGCTGGGCTAAGCATTCACACTGATAACAATGGCATATTGTTTCAGTGCCCTGCAGCCCCCTTGGCATTTATCTGAGTGATCCCCAAGGGCCAGGGAGATACTCCTGTTCTGTGGAGGGCACAGAGCAGCATGCAGCTATTCTCCAGGTATGGAAGTGTGCTGAAGAAAGGCCCCTCATATTTCAAGCTATAATACAGCTTCCTGCAGTTACTTGTTTCAATTTAAACTTAACTGCCCCACTGTGAGTGGATGGCAACCCCTAAAGCAATTTTACCATTTTGGAGAAAAAGAATCCAATAAAATTAAGAAAGAAAATCAGACCCCTTTGAATTTGTAGCAGGGTATGTGAGTGAAGAGAACAGGTTACTGTTGTCTCACTTCAGTTTCAACACTTAAGAGATGCTCTATGACAATTAGCCAAGCTCTACAGCTCGTAGGACCCCAGCCTGGTGTGGGTGGGAAGTTTTGAAGGAGGTGAAATCGTGTTTCCTTCTGTTTTTCACTGTCTGGTCGTGTGTTTGCTACTTATAATGGTGTGAAGTGCAGGCATCAGAGCTGAGCTTGACCTGTATTCAGGAAACATCCACACAGGAACTTACTCTGCTTTTTAGTTACTCTGAATTTTAAGTGAGTTTTGAACCAATCAGGGCAAGAAATTAGCCTGGATTTAGAGCTGCAGGTGAACTCAGAAGCTACAACCCCCTGCAAGGCACTAACAGTGAACAAATGAGTTGTGGAGAGATGAGCAGGTAGACTTTTTTGGTGGTTTGAATCAAACAATGAAACTCGTGTGATTAGTGGAGGGTTCCACCAAATGCTGTGGAGTAGGTGTAGGAAATTGGGGGTTGGCTTGAAAAGGCCATCCAAGAGGCTGCTTCCCAAATGATTGCTAAATTTTGTTCTCTGAATGGCAATTTACACTCTGAATTTCTCAATCTGCTTCTGACATCTGTAGAGCTATAATCATTTGATAATCATAGTAAAAACCCGCTGCTTGACCTGGGTTTGGTATGCAGAGTCTGACTTTGCTGCAGTAATTTGTCCTCAGGTTTCATAATTTGAAGAACAAAGCAAAATATTTTGATTTGACGTTAAGTAGGTGATGAGCATTTCAAGTGAAATTTGACTGATGTTTCCTCTTCTTCCAATGGAATTTAAATGCTTTATTGTTCAGTTAAAGTGCAGACTAGAACCACAATCCCTCCAAGAATACATATTTTTTTTTTCCTTTTTCCTTGTTTCTGTGGTGGACAAGGCTTTATGAAGAGCTCTGAAGCTGCACCTACTGCTTGTCTGAAAGCACAGGTATTTGCAATGGGGATACCATTAATTTTTCCTCTTTGGAATTGAACTATTTGTTGTGGTTATTGTTGTAAAGAGATAAAATGGCATTACCACAAGATGGCAAGCTTTGAGAAGCAAGTTGTTGTGTTGTGATGGTGGATGCTGCTGGTACAGCTCATTCCCCATCTGAGTGGGAACGGAGCTGGGTCAGCATGGCAAACTTCTGCTGGGGGAAGCCCTATGGATACAAGGTGCTTGCTATCATGGGAAGAACCCCAAATCTTGTTAGTATGTCTTTGCTAGAGGAATGGTGAGGGTTAGGCTTCTCTTGGAGTTGACTGTATCAACTTGTAAGCGTTGCTGAGTGGTGGTAGGATGACACATGTCACTGTAGCTGGTCAAAGACAGAGGAACCCAGCAATATTATTTTTTTATTATGATTTCACCTTACCTCACAAGAAGCAGCTGAGAAAAAACTGAACATAATTAAAGCCCACAATTTTAATTCCTTTTTGGGTAATGAAGCATTTCAGGTCTTCAAATACAGACTTTTTTTTTCCCTTGGAATGAATCCCTTTTCAGATTTATGCTCTCTTGGTTTTGGCACTAAACTAATTTTTACAAACGTTTTAAAAGATCTGTACATCAGAATATGATCAGAATGAAACCTCCTACGTCCAGGAGAACCTGTATCCCCAAAAAGACACCTAAAATCTGATAAAAAGGGTTTTTTCTCCCACCAACCTTGAAGTTTTCGATAGTACCTGCATATCCTTCTTGACAAGGGTCAGGCCGTGAAGAGACTCCCCACGCTCTGTTTATTACCCATTTAACTAAACTGCCATTTTTCCAATTTAGATACAAGCTGGAGCAGTTAAGAATAAATCTGTGGTATGCCTGTCTGCTCTAGAGACAGGTTTTCTTTCTTGCCTTTATTCTGTTGTTGCAAAACATCACATTTGCTTTTAAGAAATCTCAGCCTGTTTTGCTCGGTATGCTGTTACTGGGCAGGCTTGGTTGGTTGCCTTCCTCAGCCCCTGTAGTGAGAAGCTCTATCAGCGAGGGACATCTCCCTGCTAGCATTTTTCTCTTGCAGGACCATATTTCAGCTCCAGAAGTTGAACCTCAGCACCGTTTCGAACTGCAGCCAGTGCTGAGAATACCAACCACCTTTGGAGGGAGTGTGAGCTGGTGTGGGGAATCTCTGTCGCTTCCAGTGAGGGTCAGCATCTTTCTGCATCTCCCCTGGGCTGTACCATGCACCCATGTGCCTTCGCAAACGTGTTATTCTTATATTCTGTTACAAGCCATGACCACTCCTGGAAATCTGACTGCAAAAAGCCTTACTCTGTGTTTGAATGAAGCAGATTTAGCCATTAGTTTTGCTCCCTTTGTTTTTATCACAAGGAAGGTGTCGAGTGAACAACGCTTCCAAGGAGTTTTACATATGTCATTTCTCATCCTGATACTTGAAGGGTATAGTAATTAGTTGGAACAGCTTAATTATCTTGAAAACAGGGCAGCACAGCTATTGTGTGCCTCCACATTTCAGTCAAAGCATGAGAAGGAGAAATCCTCAAGGCAGTGCTAGTTGTTCCTTCCTAGCCAAAATTCAAAACTGGGCAGATCTTTGGTAGGGCTCCTTACAAATGTGCTGGGAGCCTCAACACGACAGGACACGTTAAAATCAAATGTAAGTTGTGTATATGAAATGACTGACTTTTTGTCCTTGTCAGTCAGAGCTCTTGGAAGTGGCTTGATCGGAGGGTGTGGACTTGTCATCTCAAGGTCTGTCGGATTAGGGATAGAATAGACCACTGTAGTTCCTGTGTATACATATAAAAGCTATCTTAGAGCCACACTGCACTTCTCAGAGGGCACAAGCTCATACTGAAGAGTTAGTGCTGAGCGGCTGCTCTGGGTGTGAGTCTGCCTCAGCATGGCCAGGGACATGTTCTAGGAGTAAAAACCAGCAAATGATTGACACCTCTTCCAACCTTCCCCGAAACAGCAGAGCATTCCAGAGGAGTATATACATTTTAATTTTTATTCCAAAAAGATCTGTATATGGGTATGCAATCCTGAAAAGGCTGTTTGTAGTTCTCCGGCCTGCCTGGAGATGGCAATGTGGCAGTGAGAGTGCTGCAGCGCGGCCTACTCCCAGGGATACAGGGAGATTACATAAAATTAATAATAAAAAAATAAAGCTCAGTTCCAGCCAGCTCTGCAAAAATATAGGGAATAAATACGTTAGAAACATACAGATAATGTAGCAGAAACACAGCTGATTTAACCAAATGAGGAGCTCTGTGAATGGTAAATTAATTTTTTATTGCACCCGGACACCCAACATACTCTTAATGTCGTGTAACAGCCATTGTAGCGAACGGCTTACAATAAACATCAGCAGCGGCCCTTTGCTGCCGCTCCTCGGCGGCGACGCCGGCGCCTGCCGCAGCCATAAAGACGGTGAGTTACCTCAGCTCTCCAGGTAGCCGTTGCCTTTATGGTCATGTGCCTGAGTCAGGCAACTGAGGTTTCTTGTTTATCAATGAAAGCCTGGAAGCTTAAATAAGTTTTCCAGAACAGTTTGCTTGCTTGTAAGCTGAGAGAATTGGTTTTGAAGAGGGGAAGTGAAAAGGTCTGCTTAATTACTGAGCTAACTGTAAGAACAATGCCTGCTCTAGTAGAACATGTCTCATTTCAACTGGGTTGTGTGATTTCTGCTGTGGATATTCTCCTCAGTTCACAAATGGTGATGCTGGCGTGCAGGGACCTGGACCTGCTTGCTGCCAGGTCAGCCTGCAGCCCAGCAGTAAAGCTGGGGAGATAAGACGGGCCTATCCAACACAGTTTCTTAGGCTTACGTGCTCAGCCAAAGGAACTCAAGACAAGATTTCTCATGACTCTACCTGAGTAGACTTCAGTGCAGAAAATCCCCTTGGGTTTTGTTTGAACATTAAGAGTATAAAGGAGATGGTAGATGATGTAATTTGGGAACTTGCTTTATATGAAGCTCTAGGGATATTAGAAATCTGACTGCAAAATTTTTTCACAGGAGACAATGTCTGCAAACTAAGTGCAATGGGTTTGTTCACTAAAACGTTCTGCCTCAAAGTATTCCCTTAAATTCCCCTTTGGGGTAAAGACCTCAGAGTTTGGAAACTGCTTTCTTTATCTGTTCCAGGTTGGATGTCTCTTTTGTTGCGTTATTTCTGTTGCTCAAGGACCCACTGTTCTGTTCTAATACGTTGCTGACGGGAGGTAAATACAGTATAAATTGTCACTTTGACACGTTACACTTTGTAGTGTGTTGAATAATGCATTTAACACGCTGTCATGATGTACCTGCAACTTGCCAAGCATTTGAGAGTGTGCCTGCTTGTTTTGTACCTTAAGACGTGGCTATTTGTTTGCAAAGTGCTTCTTGCCCCAAGATACCTTGCTTTGCACAGTCGCTGTCGCTGCAGATACTCAGGGAAAGGAGAGAGGATACACTCCAGCACGTGGGTTGTATGGCCCCACAAAAGGAAAGAGGATGGCTCTTTTTTGGTTGGGAACTTTTTGTTGGGTGGGTTGTCTTTTTTAAGGGTGTTTTGGGGCTTTTGGTTGTTACTCTGTCATGTTGGGGTGGTTTTTTTTCCTTGGAAGCTGTTTGGAGTTGAAAGGAAAATTACCTCTGATCCTCTGGAATTACATTTTTAGTTGCATCACAGACACTTGATGTCATCCTAGCATGCCACCCCATCACACTTATTTCCCCAACTCTGCAAATGGTGGCTTTAATACCTTAACCACCCTCTCCAGGCATGCTTAGTGGCACTTTTCTAGACCTAGCTGCATCATTCCTGTCCCAGGCTGCTTATGTGGAGCATAAATCTCTGGCAGTGTCTCACTGATGTGATCACAGATACAATATGAAAGAAGCAGCGTTTATTCCACAGAAATGCTTTAAAAAGACCTGATGTCTAATGAAACTTGGCCCCATAAAGTCAGGTTCAGAATCACCCTTTACCTTTTCTTTCCCGAATATAAACTGAATGTTTGGGATGCACATTCAGCTGCAGGAAGGTGAAAGATCAAGTTCTTCCAGAGTGTGGCTGTGTGGGAAAAGGAAAACTGATATTCATTTATCAAGTGTCTCATTTGGACACACTTAGTTAATTTGAAAAGCAAATGAAGGAAGGACCTCAGCCATCTGCCTAATGCTGTGCTGCTATTCCTGAGTCTCTTTCTGATTATAATATTCTGGCAGCGCTGTGGCATCCCAGGCTGCGCTCCAGACGGAGCGAAGAATAAAGGGAGAGCAGGAGCAATTAAGCCACTGTTGGGCCCGGGCTATGTGTTGTTGGAGGTGTTAGTAGAATTAACTGTAGTCAGTCATAGGAGAATAAAAGCTGGATAAACTGTTGTTAATCTTTTTACACTTGGATTAATTGCAGCAATTGTAATCTCCCAGTTGACTTCCAACTGCTTAGTTCAGGATGCGAGTCTGCTCTTTGCTTGGACAAGTGCTACACCATAGGTCCAACACCCAAGAAAGGTGCAGATGTGGGTTCCTGGTGCCATGCTCTGCTCAGCGTTCCTCAGCCCAGGCTACTGAGAAGGCAAATGCAGGAGAAGGATGATAGGAGGCATGGTTTCTCAGTTTAAATGATAGAAATGAAAAATCAAGATGGTTAAGGAGAAGACATGGAGTGAATGGTTACTATGGGATGCTATTTTTCACAATACAAGGAGCAGAGGGACCCTAGAAATTAGAAAGCAGTGGGTTTCAAAAATAAAAGGGAATTAATGTTTAAATGAACAAGCGATTAAACTGGGGAGCCCTTGTAGATGTTGCTGCTGCAACTTGAAATACAGATTTATTCAGAACTGGGTTAAGGGATTTCCTGGAGGACACATTCACCAGTGTTCCAGATAACATTCTCAACTGAAAAAATGCAAGTCTCTGGAGTGACAAATCATTGCACGCTTGTCTCTGATTATACTGTTCTGTAAAGCATCCACTACTGGATAAACTGGGTTAGGTGGAGTATTGGACTGACCTTCTGCTGGGCTTGTGTTTTTATGGGGTGAAGTAGCTATTAACTATGGTGTACTACTTGTCTTGTGGAGATGATAGCTCTATCTGCATGGAATGGACAGGGTTTTTTTCCCATGGTTTATGAAGTTTGAAAGGCTTTTGGATCCTTGCACAGCGTTTGATACAAGAGGACTTTTTAAATGCAGGTCATTATTGTTCTTTGTTGAGCTCTGGGTACTCAATGTGGACATATTTCCTCTTCAGAAACTTCTCTTTATGCTGCAGTGATGCTGCAGGCCAATTTCCGGATCACTTCTGTGCATTTATCTTTGTTGATGATGGTTTATTTGAAGAGGTCTGTCTTTATATTGTCAGTGACTTAATGATGAGAATCAGAGCTTTAGGATTTGCAGGGGAAGGGAACTGCTTGACAAGCACTACTGAAATGGTTTAGCCAATCTTTCATTTTAACAATAGGGAAATAAAATAACCCAAGTGCAGAAATAGATATTTTTGAAGTTGAATGTGATGCTCATCAGCGTAGATAAACACATAAAGGATTGATGTGTTTTAGAACTATGTCAAAGATTCATGCTCACAAGCCATGCTAAAAACAATTGGAGAGGGCTCGTTCTGCACCTCTGTGTTCCAGAAGGGATTAAAAGGGATTTGGGAGGAAAAGGGAGCAGTCCAGAATGGCTTTTCCCGGCTATGCCCACTGTGTGCTCTGAACCCTCTCTTTGGTGTTGAGACTCCTGTGAACGGAGGTGGTTTGATAGATGCAATATGTTTTGTTTCTAAACTCTGGAATGTTGGAGAATCGGGAAATGGGATCATCACCCCTGCCAGGTCAGTGCTCCCGCTCTCTGGGGCAAGTAACATTGTGTGGAACAAAGTCTTGGTTCTCTGGCATGAGATAAATATTTGGGAGAAATTCCTGGTGAGGATCACAAAGGTGAAAAGTCCATCTGCCAGTATAAATACCATTGCAAAGTCACATCTTAACTGTTCAGGATCTTCTGCTGAGCTTTCCATCATGGTGAACTTGGGCACCTCTTCTTCTGCAGAACCATCTGTGTTCCAGCTATGCCTCCTGAGTCAGCTGCTGCCTTTGTCCTTGAAGCTCTGATCTTACATCTGTTGGAAGCCAAGATTCTAAGAGAATATTCAGCATCAAAACCCACACCTGAATTTCCTGCTCCCAGATCTTGTTGCAAACGTGTATCTGAGGTCAGCAGGCTGCACAAATGGGCAGTGTTGGGTATCAGCTGCTTCTGGAGGGTATATGATGGGAGTTGGGCTCCTTTATGCCTACAGATTGGACTCAGCCTGTGATGCCTTTGCAGCCAGGCATTTGAAGGCGCTTTGGTTGCACTGGTGGAAGAAATGAGGAGTATTATGGTTGTGTTTCACAGTGGCCCTTCCAAAGGCAATTAGTTGATTGCACAGTTGTGTTCCTGTACGATTCTGGAGTGTTTCCTTCTTTTTTCCTCTCTGTGGTTAGTTTAACACACAAAATCATAGTTTAAAAAACTTGTTTTCCTGGCAAATGCTTGTTAGGGGTTGGAGGAACTTTGTGGGCTGCTGAATGCTATCATCTAATTGAGAGACTCATCCCAGATAAATGTCCCTTAACCTTATCCCCAGAAATCAAGCAGATGTTCAGATACTGCTGTGAGCTGATACCACTGCGAATACAGTTTGCACACCACATCTTGTAGGATCAAGTGAAACAAATCTGTTTGTTGTGAACCTCAGCAGGAGACAAGAAAATTCATGTGCTTTTGTCAATGAGATCACAGATGGTGCTAACGGTGACCTATTTGGTTGTCCAGATGTGTTTCAAGAATCTGTCCTGAAGATGTGCTTTTGGAAGTGGTAAATGAAGAGCAATAGCTGAGGACTTGTAAGTACAGTACAGTGCTTCCAAGACAGCAACGTTCCCCTGGAAAACACAAACCCACTGAAATATTTGGCATGGCCATGTGCCAGTTTTTACATGAGATGTTTTGATAAGGCCAGAAAACAAAATTAGCGAGGATATGAGGTTGATTTGATGTGTCTGGAGTGCAGTACTCCAGGGTTATTTATTTTTTGCTTATTTTGTGGAGAACCTATTTATTTATATATTTGAGGTAAGAGTCTGGATGTTTTGCCATTTCCACAGGAGTGGGAACTTCTGCTCTTAAAGCAACCAACCACCCCCCTCTGCTTGGAGAGGTGAATTTGCTTTTTTCTTTGCCTCTGCTCCACACCTGCAACAAAGAAAGAAAATGCTGTTACTTCTCATGGTTCCTGTCATACAGCAAAGTCTCAATGTTTTTAGAGGAAAACCAAGGGAAAACTGTGGCTGGATTTGTTTAGCTTCCAGAAACTTGTTAAAGATGGGTTGTGATGTGGTAAACTGCAAGACACGAGCCCACAGTAACACTTGTTAAAATGAAGCTTCTCCAAAGTGGAAATTCTCTGAGAATCCAATAACATTGAGTGATAAAGGTAAAGACCACATATCGCTTGCCAAGTCTCTTAATAGCAGTGGTAGGAGAAATTAGCCAAGATTTTAAATGTAATTATAATGAACAGCAAGAAATTCTTAGAAAAGAAAGCTGGCATTTAGATGTCTGTTAAAGGGAACGCCAGAGGGACTAAAGGCCATCTGCACTCCTCCAGGTCTCCCAGATAAAAGATTCCAGACCTGATCTTTCACTGCTTAGTGCAAGCCTGTCTGGCAACTTAAATACTGCATGCTTGAGTGCTGACTGCTTTGGTTCCAGTGCAGGCAGCCTGGCAGGGAGAGTTTTACCTGGCCGTGTGATTTAGATCAGCTCATTGCTGCTAACAAGTGTGTAAGGACTGTCAGGGTGAGGGCCCAAATATACCCCTGGATTTGGGGAATGCCTACACCAAAATAATTGTAACAGTATTTCCAAGAGCTTCTTGGTGTTTTAAAAAAATAAGTTAAATCTGCTAAGCTGCTGAAGGTCAGTGTGTAAAGGCATGGCATCGGATGTGACACCACTGCTAATCTAATAAGAGGGAAACAGATGTGGGATGCTTCTAAGATTTCCTGCTTATTAAGGTCAGATTTGTCCTGTGATTATAATTCTTTTTTGCCTTCTGGAGATGTGGACGTTTAGACAATGCTCCTAAAGATGCATTTGAGAATTGTTAAGAGCTGGTTTGGCATAGTGTCTTCCCTATCTGCTGCTGGCACTAATTTAGTAATGAGATAAATGTTATCCCCTTCAGAAGGCATCAGGACAACTGTTTCATGTGTGCACAGCTCGGGCAAGTATGGCAATGGTACAGATTTCATAATCCTTGCCTTTTTTCCTAAAGACAGTTGTCTGAGTTAAGCAAACTCTGCCTGGCTCCATGGCCAGACTTTGGAACAACACCTGCCTGGGTTTCTTATCAGTACTTACTGCTTCAGTTACATGTCTCTATTTCTAGGGTCCCATTTTTCACACTTGCTTGGATTTTTGATTATTTCCCAGTGCCAAACACCTACTTATACATCTAGGGTTAGGAGAGCTGGTATTTCTGGTGTTCCACAGAGACCAGTTTGATAAGTACTCCTGGGGTTGTTATCAACCTGAAAACTCTTGTTGCATGATGGGTGGGAGAATGGACTTGAAATCTCTTATTTTTCCTCTAAATTTGTTCTGCAAGCACCCATTCCTTCCCTAAAGCTACAAGGGGCAGGGTATTTATCCTTTCCTGGGGTCTGTTGGCATTGCCAAATATCATGAACCTGTAAACAGGTGCCAAAGGTTCATTAACTTTAAAACCAAAGTGAAAACGTAGTCTGAGGTAATACTCCAAAGGATGCCATAAGTGTGGCCAGGTGAGCGTAGAGGCACATCAGGGGTTGTTAGCTGAATCCCCACAACTCCAATCTGCCTGAATGAGTACACCATGAGCAGATGTTTTACTGCCTGTGCTCAGCGTGGTGCAGCTGCTGCTCCAGCCTCGGAAATACCAACTCCTCCGATTAACAAAGAAACCCAAGGTTGAAGGTAATGATGTCTGAAAATAAACTAGAAATGGCAGGCTGGTGAAAATTAGGCAGGGTTGATTAAAAAGGACAGAAGGATCTCCAGCAGTCTTTACACCTGCCACTGTGAGATCACTTCAAAACCTGTGTTTGAGTTTGTGTGCCCACATCCAGCGTGTCCCAGAGCCTTCCCTGGGAGTTTAAGTGACGTGGTGTGGATGGGGTGGAGCAAGGAGGGAGGAAGGATGGGAAGTTGACCATAAGTTCCAGCCTAAATTCTATCATCTTTGCATAATTCCCTTGTGGATCTGCTCTGTGCCCATCAAAGGGGTTGAAAGGCTGCTCTTAACTGAGGTAGGATTGGAACCCAAAAGGACAGAGCTGCTCAAGGCTTGACTGGATGATTGCGAGTCAAGAATGGAACGATGCTGTTGTAGTCCCAGAGCTTGCCTTTGGCTGCAGCACCTCTGTGTTCATTGAAACGGCAGCACAAAGGGCTTCTTCAGGCTCTGACTATTTTCTTTGGAGACTGAAGTGGCACAGATGGCAAATACCTCAGTCTTTGCTTGTTGGAGTGTCTGCAGGGAGACTGTTCTTAGGAAAAAAGGGCTGCAGGGTCAGACCCATGCACTTTTGAAAGATTGAATCCTCAGCTGGAATTGCATCTGCTGCACTCCATTGGTTTTACTTTTGCTTAACAGACCATAAACAATTTGTTTACATAGACAGCTTTTCATCTTCCGCAGTGAATCACAAGTGAGATCTCTAGGGATCAATCCCTGGTCTGGTTGTTGCTTTTCATTTATATACCAGGCTTGGATGAATTAGATCATCAGCGTTTCCATCTGAATTCAGAGGCAGCTGGTTTGTGTCCTTTTCCTTGCACAAAGGATCTTGCTGCAAATCTACATTGTGGATCTGGCAGATTAAGCTTTGCTTTGAAAGACTTTGCTATAGACTGGAAAAGAGATGTTCTGACTCATTTGCCACAGAGATGAGAACCCCAGACCATCGATGCTAAAAACACAGGTCCCTCTCTCCAAGCAGCCATACTTTAGTGTTCCTCTGGCGATTGTGATGAGCTCTTACTGTCTGCTACTGGCTAAAGGGGAAGAGAAGGCATGTTGCAGGGGACAGGGTCTTACTGACCGGCTGGGAAGAGATCTGAAATGACAAAATGGGCTGAGGTGCTGCCCTAAAGGAGCTCTGGGGGGCATGGAACTATATCCAAGCTCTTAGCTAATAACTGGACTTACTGTAATGGAGCCTGAACATCTGTGCTCAGGCCATGGGCTTAGCTATGGTTGTAAGGCTCCTGAGAGGGCAGCCTGGGCTTTGGGAGCATCTGGAGCCAGGGAGGTTCAAAGAGAGACCCTTCTACCTGCAAAGCTTCATGCCCAAGGCATGACTTGGGTTTGGTCACCTGCACAGTGTGATGTACAGAGCAAGTGGTACTCAATTCTTACGAGTCTCAGGCCAAAACCACTGGCTGTGTTTTGGAGAGTTTGAATTTAATTTTAATTTCCAGATTTACTTTTTAAATGTCACCTATCTGAGGCAATGTACCTGCTTTTGTGTAGTTGGGCTTCCAATGGCTGAAGGTTTCCAAAATTGCTACCAGCTGTCTGTTTCACATGCCATTAGTTATTTAAAAACTAACCTCTCCTTCTCCAGCCTTTATAACATATGAATCTTGATTAAAAACATTTCCCCTGAAATGTCAGTGTTGGGGTGATTTCCCGGTTGCAGAGAGGTAACAAAGATTAATAGACCATGGTGTTAGTATTAACCTTAGAGGAAAGCAGATGCTGCAGCTACTTAGTTGTGAAAAATCCTGGATAAAGTAGTGTGATTACTCTTTGCAACTGCACCAAATGTACTTAATTCAAATTAAGTCTTAGAAGGCACTGCTTTTTCCTGTCAAGTTGCGTATTTAAAAAATTACTCTGGAGCAAATCATTCCTTACTTTCTCACCTTGTGCTTGGTGGTTGCTTATAAGAGTCCATGTAGAAAAGCAGTCCACTTTTTCCTTCATTACATATACATCGACCCAAAGAATTTTTTATCCTCCAGTAAACGTAATTCGTATTTCACGACATGTTATGAGTTTCTCGTTGTATGAATGTCTTAAAATGAATTTATAAATAATTTTTATGGTTCAGTAAGAAAAGCCATTAAGGTGTTTAAAATGTTTGGAAGTGCAGGAGTTGAAAGAGTAGTTTGATATATGTGGTGCAACGGGAGTCGGGAGCTTTCAAGGAAAGCTGCTGTAGTTTAGCAAAGAGATCCAGAGGGCTCCAGCTACAAATTATAAAAATTATTAGTTGTAGAAATAATATAGAAGAGAATTTAAAGATAAAGGCACATGACCAATGTTTAGGGATAGTATCACAGTGTTCATTTGCTTATCGTGATCTATTTAGATCAAGGTAAATGTTAAGTGCATTTTAAAATGTTTAACTAAATATGTGCAGGTCTGCAAATAATCTGGATGGTAAGGCATTATCAGGGACCCCCCTCACCCCCACAACTGTTTAGTGTAAGCAAAGCCACTTGTGATCCTACCCAGATCTGATGCTGGGGCTCCAGGCTGTCCTGGCAACTCTTCAATTACTCTGCAGAATGTCTAAGAAAGCCCCTGTACTAGTGAATCCTGGAGTCTGAGATGGATTTGTGCTCAAGTGTTTCCTTTTCTCCTCTAACATGAAAGCCATAGCGCTGAATTCAGGGGTAACAGGTGTAAGGTGAGTGAGACTTTCCACAATGAATTGCTCAATTGCTTTTATTTGGAAGAACAATTAACGTCTGGCCTGATTGGTGTGCGTGTCCCAGGGTCAGGCTTCTACACTCTGGTTTTGTGTGGCATTTTCAATTAACTTAAACTGAGCATTTGTGCCTAGAAATACCAATGCAAGCATTTACATGCCTCCATGATGTGCAGAAAGGGATTTTGTTTCTTTCTGGTTACTTTGACCAACTTTTCCCGGATTCTATTTCTAGGTGCTCTTTACTCAGTCGTCTAACATAAACAACTCAATCATTTGACAGTATTTTAGCCACTGGCTAAATGATTACACTGGTAATTAGCAGCCTTGAAGAGTCATTCAGTTTTAAAGTAACTGGTTTTCATAAAGTATGAGTGTTGAGGCTGACAGGAGAGGTGCTGTCATCGAGCACCGTGATGTTTCTTCTCAGCAAAGGCCTTTTCCAGCAGGTTGATTTATGTAAGATATTCATATCATGTCCAGGCTTGCTTCTTGGCTTTGGAAGACAGATATTAACCTTCTGCATTGAAAAAACCGTAAAGCATAAAACCCAGTTATTTCAAATGCTGGTTGTGAAGGAAGTCTGTGACCTATAGAAAATAAACCAGCTATTTCTAGGCTACTGCTGATAAACTGATAGAGGAACTTTAATCCTCTCGAAGATTAAAATGTCATAATTGATAAGGAATTTTCTTTATGTAACTGCCTAAGTCAAGCTGTTAAACAAAGCAGCCAAACCCATACACAGAGCCAGCAAACTAAACCCAAAGTCATTTTCTACAGAATGCTTCCCTGCTAGAAAATGATGCAAGATAGACATAGCTTTGTCAGTTTATTGTCAAGTAGAGAATCAAAAACTGGCTAACAGTCCTGGCCTGGTCTCTTGACCTCCCTCTCTTTGAATCTCAGGTTTTGAGATGACTTTGAGTGTGCAGGCGTTTAGAAGGCCAGGTGTATGGTCTCCCATTAAAGCTGTCACTGAGTGTCTGGGTAGGCTTTTTCCTTAAGGAGACACTTCACTAAATAATACATCTTACATAGCATGTTGGGATTGCCATGGCAACAGTTCATTTCGACTCACAGAACAATTAGATATTAAAACCCCACATAATCCATTGCCATATAAATTACTCAAGAGGCAGGTAGTGTCTTAAACATCTTCATTTTTGGGGGTTAAAAAATGTTTTAATCTTCAATTGTTTCTCTCCAGTATTCTTCTGAAATTGCATTACTTACAGAGGAAGAGGATGGAGAAATGGCTGCAGGAGGTATCTCCTTCCTGGGCAGGAGACAGACACATGGCGTGATCAGAAGTACTGGCATGGTTATTTGTTTGCCATCAATCCATCCTTATCAATTAGCTGGATGGATTCAAGTGAAGGCACAGCATTTTGATGAGGCTAAATTCTGTGGTCCCCTGCTGGAATGTCTTGACTTTATGAGAACTAAGGGTTCTTCTCTCTTGAAGTTAACCTGAGCGCCTGACTTCTAGGTCTACATGAATTTTGGGAAGGTGGACCAAGACAGGACCTTTTTTCTGGTAGGAAACAGTGAAGCTGAAGGATAGGAAGGATTTTCTTTGTCATTTTGCAGCATTCTTTTAAATCCTGGTGCAGTGTAATGTAAGGAAACAGGCTGTGATTTTTACCTGCAGCCTGAAGATGCAAGAACTGGATGTATTTCTTAAAGACGCTGAGGAATGAGAGTCAGTTAAAACAACTGGTGTCAGGCTTTTCTTCTGAGAATTGGTGCATTTAGACATTAGGTTTTAATTTCAATTTCCATTCCTGTTAAAGTATCTGCTGGAGATTTTAAAGTAACACCCCAGAGGAGAGCAGGAGGCTCTCATTCTGTGTTGTTCCTGCACCGAGATGTGGAAATCTCACTGTGGCTGGAGGTGGGGAGAGCAGAGGATGTGTAGAAAACCCACCCGTGGTGGGGCCTTTCTCTGCCCTCACCATTTCCTTGACTGTATGGTAGGAGGTGTCTCAAATGTGCAGATCCACTTTCACTTGAGCTATGTGAATAAATTATAGGATAAGGAAATGCCATCTAAGGCTCCTAACCACCTCTTACCACCCCTGGTTTAGCAAAAGCCTGTTTTCGTTTGCAATTACTGAATCAGTCTCCTGCACACTGAGTGTACAAAATGCTTCCTCAGAGTGGTTGGCATAATCTAGAGGAGTCAGATTGTTCTGGATTCAGTGATGCTCCCCCTTAATTTTAAACACAAGGGTGAGCCCAACCACTTCTGAGACATAAGGCATGTGCTTGTCACCTTGTATTTAAATGTGATGTGAAGTGGCCTCGCTGCGTGAAAGATCTACTCAAAAGATGGGGCTGGCTCCAGTGAGCGTCCAGCCATCCTGTCCAAAACCTCAACCCCTGCAAAGAGTGCCTTGCTGTAGGGTTGTTCTGTCGTGCTGTACCATGGGCTGATTACAGCCAGTAAATGACTATATTTGGGAATGGAAATAATTGCTTTTGGATTCACAAGCTGCAGCCGCAAATTATTTCCTGCACCCCTGTTGTCAGAAGAAACTGTTCTCTTATTTCCAGCTGAGAGACCCTTTGTGCTGCTAGTGCTGTCTGCTGTGATTAGAGGGAGTATTGCTCTAAAAAGCTCCTTAAAGTCTTATTTAGGTAAAAATGTCCAATTCCCTTCTGACTGAATTGGTGTCCTGTAATGATCATGGCTTTACTTTAATTAAACAGAAAGACAACAAGCACAGCCCACCCCAACGGATGTATTGCCAGTGTCTCAACGCTAAGTAGGAAATGATCACTTTGTGTTTCCAAAACATTCATTGGGCAGCTCTTAAATATTTAATTTTCATTAATGAGAGTGCCCTGGTGTTTTCCTGTAGGAAGCTACTTGGCTTTGCTGATTCCTTGCAGGGGCTGAAAACTTCTACCTTGTTTTCTAGGACACTTGTCTGTAAGCAAGGCATGAAAATGAGAGGTTTTCCCGATTGCTGGACTTCCCCAGTAAATGTCAGTATGAAGAGAATTAGAATTTTTATATATCACCACCCCTCCCCTCTGCAGCAGGTAGGCTGCAAAATACATGTGCTGGCTAATGGTGAAATGTCATTGCTCCATTGTAAGCACTTGTGGGTATAATCCAGATGTGGGGGTGATATTTTGCCTGCTAGAGGTCAGTTTAGAAAGGGCATGGAGAAAAGTAGAAGGAAAAGGGCAGCCTGTGATCTAGAAACGACGACAAAAATGTTGTCTGCACTGGAAAGCTGCTGTTTAAGTGATGCTGGTGTAATTGAACAGCACGTCTGTGAAGGGTGAAATAAACTGGTATAGAAATGCTTCCTACACTGGTAGCAGGTCCCTGTGGGAACAGGCACTGCTGCTGCCTTGGTAGAGAAGGTACCTTCACGACGAAGCACAAGCAGAGCTCAGTCTTCAGAGCTGAAGGTTAATAAAGGTTAAAGGAGCTGTGCCCAACCGCTGGAATGTCACTAGTGACACTGGCTCAGAATGGCAGCAGAACCACTTCTGGCCCTGGTTAGAAGGCAGCACAGAGGCAATGTATGCGTGGCAAATTCCCTGTCCTCCCATGGCAGGAGGCACTCGTCGCCCCACTGTCGCATCCTCAGGTGGATGAATTTCAGGGTATCTCTTTACCAGCCCTGTTGGAAGGACAGAGGAGATAAAGTAAGCTGAAGCTGCTGGTGGTGACTTGCACTGAACACAAGGGAGTGCGCTGCTGCCTAGGATTGGTATAGAGCAGATGATACGCCCACCTCTCCTTCAGAACTCATCCATAGGGACAATCAAAGCTTACCCACTAAGTCTGTTGTCCCTTAAAACAAAAACAAGACCCTCCATTCACAGGACAAATTGTTAGGTGTGTAACTTCTATTTGGATTGGTCATCCTGTCTTGGTGCATTGGGGTTTAAGCAAGCAGAAGTATGGAAGTGACCTTATTGCTAAAGGTTCCTGGATCTCCTCCTCTTCCCCTCTCCTCCGCCCAGTGTCTGGTAGCAGTGCTTCCCAAATTCTGTTTCCATCTTAATTACTCCTGACATTTTAACCAGGATGCTCTATGATCTACTTCAGGCTATAGGAGCAATCTAATTGGGAAATACAAATAGTTTGCTTGATATAGTGAAGCAGAAAGTACACATGTTGAAGAACAAATACAGCAGCTTCATAGCTTGCTTGAAAGGAGGGAAACCTAAAGCCTTCAGGAATATTACAATTGCTTCGTGTACAAAGAATGTGCAATTAAATAAGCAATTAGTTATGGATTATTCACTCATCTTGACTGTTGTATTTTTGAGTAGCACGTTAACCTTGAGATGACTGTTTTTATGGCTGTTACTGTTCACTAATAAATTAGAGCTCCATTAAAACCCCACTCTTCTGGGCTTGATCTTGCAAAGGAATTTTGCTGCTGCTTCTTGTACCACCACCTAGAGACTGAGACACCACAGTGGTACAAGCTGGATGCACGTGCAGAGGATGATCTTCCCTGCCCACAATACTCCTGAATAACCAGGAGGAAAGGAGAAGAGGCAGGGCATTTTTCTTTAAAAGTGCAAAGCTTTGCAAAGAACTTAAAAGGTCAGTTGGTTTCTGACCGGTCAGGCTCTTTCAAAGTGTAAAGCCTTCCTCCTCTGGACCTCATTGAGTCCAGCAGCCAAATGCAGGGGTCTCTCCTCTCTCTGAAACTCATCTGATTATTAAGGGTATTTGTAACTGGGCAGGAATCAACCTCTTGCAGTGACAGGCAGGTTCAGGTTGTGCTCCTGTGACAGTGTAGCAGGAAGGATTTTTATATGCATAGTGTCACCTGCCTATTGCTGATGGGGAGGAGAGAGACAAGCGCGGTGCCAGGCTCTGCTGTATGATCAGTTGGCAGAGTTCTCACCCCAGCCCACACAGCAGCCCTAAGAGAGTGAAGTGTTTGCTGACACATTTGCCTTGTTTGGCTTCTCAGCAGCACACCACCCTGGCTATAGGTGTGCTCCTGAGCTAGCACCATATGCCTGTGTGAATTGGCAAGAACTGGAAGGTATCTTACAAAGTGAGTGTAATTAGCTCTGTTCTGATCTAGCTCTCTTCTGCACAGCATATGCACTCCACCCACGTTGTGCTGTCCAACAGCAGAAGCGATGTTCAGCTTCAGCGCCTTGGCACTTCATTTTTCTTCCAGCCTTGTCTAACTGGGTAATGCATTTTTTTGCTTCTTGTTCTCAGCTGCCTTTTACTGACTGATACATATCTGCTTGGTCTCCTTTTTCTCATTTCAAGCTAAATAAATAGGAGAAAGGAGGAGGTAGTTCAGAGATATTGGTTGCTGTCACGAACACACATGTATCTCTGCCCTGTTGCCTAAATCCATTATCGTGTTACCCTGGTCTAGGCCAGTATGTTTCTATCTGCCTGCCCAGGCTAAACCATCTAAGGTGATTGCTAGTAAATGCCTCCATATATTCCTCAATGCAATCCATCACCAAATAAATTCCAGATGCAGTCAAACAAAATCCAAAGTGAGCACATGTGAAGGCGATGGACTGTGTGAAACCACTGAGGCAACATGTACCTAAAACCCAACCCTAGAACCTGCTGTGTCAGATGGGCTCAGGATGTGATGTCTGAAGGGAAGCTGATGGCAACCATTGGGTGGTGGTAGGTGTTTGCCTTGGCGCTGGACACCCTGTCCTTCTCAGCAGCTGATAGACACTTTGATTGTGCTCGTAGGTCCCCTTTTGCCAGGTCCTTCCCCATGGCTTCTTCCTTTGCATTATTCATCAAAGAAGATGGAACAAGATGGACCAGAACACCCCTTCCTTTGAAGACCTGTCATTGTTAGAGTTGCTGAGGGAGTGAAATTCTTCACTACCACGTTCACTAGCACATAAAGATGAGACCAGAGAAGCAGCCCACCAAAACCAAGACAACTGTTTTTTTTTGTCAGTGTAATGACACAGAGCAGTGTATTACACCAAGTAGTAGAGGCATAATAACATGGATACTTAGCAGAAAGAAAACCTGAAGAAACGCCCCTCCCTTCTTGTGAAAGAGGTGTTTCCATCTTTCTATGTCAATGCTTATAAAGCCCTGACATTTCTCATCAGACAGCGTGTTCTTTTCAGGGATCTGATGCAGGGGCAGGTACTTAAAACGCCAGGACAAGCTCCTTGGCTGTTGTGTTTGTTCCTCCAGGGATTAACAAAGTGATGCCTAGTTCAGAGGTCTGTCCATAGGGACCGTACGGATCTCCAGTTGAAATACACAGCAGGCATAATGTTTAGGGATATAGGACATGTGAGGACCCCTCCTGTTACTTCCTTTTTATTTTTATAACATTTCATAAAGAAAGAGCAGGTCTAGGATTGAATTTAGTGATTTCTGTGCTTTTATTAAAAAGAAACAGGGCTGGGAGGACAGATCCTCCTGTACACCATCACCTGATCACGTTAGAAATGTGGAATGAAGTTTGCATTGCTTAAAGGGGGAAAGCTGGTATGAGAATTCAAAATAAATCAGAAATATTAATGCATTATGAAATTAGTTTAATGATGTATTTAAAAACTATTAAATTATTTTTTTCTCATTAGCAGCACAGCCTAATTGTTCTTTGTGAGCAGGGGGAAGAAAGTAAAGCAATATTGTAAAAGATCAAATAGTGATTCAAAATGAATTAATTCCGCATTCTATAAATCAGGTAGCTTCAATAAAAGTACTTGTTCAGTGTTCAGTTCTTATGGGCAAAATTAAAAATAAAAAATGCCTTAATTAGTGCCTTTTCATTCAATCCAGCTGACCTATTTATTTTTAATTGAGCTACAGGGTGCTAAACATTCTGTGAAAGTGATAATTGCAGGAGTAAACTTTCTAACATTTCCCTCTGGACTTTAATACCTTGTTTCCTGAAGACTATCTCAGAATAGTGGAGAAAATTGGTACCTTGCTGTGCTGGGAGTTGCTCTTGTTTCTTCTCTGCTTGCTGACCCACTGTATGTTGTGTAAATATCTCATGGCTCCTGCTGCTGTGTCTTGGCTTTGAATATGCCAACATTTACTTTGCAGGACGCAGAAAGTGAACTAGTTACAGGAAGGGATAGTAGTGTAATGGATGCTGGTGTGTTAACTGTAACGATTTGTAAAGTTAAAACAGGGCATGCTTGACAGCACTTGCAAGGTACTACTGGTTTTTTATTGTACTAGTACCAGTCTAGCAAGCATGCAGTCCTGGAAGGAGACAGGTTGCCCTGAAACAGCTTCATTCTTAAAAGCTAAATGAGAGGGGATGAACCAGATCAGGGGCAGAGTGAAGAATGGACTAAGATCTTTTTCATGAACCTCATCACACGCATTGAATAATATTATTGTGGCCATTGATGTGAACTGGAGCCAAACAGCTGGTGGTGTTGTTAAACTGGTATTTCCCATTGCTGCTTTACTACCCTTCTTTCTGGAGATTCAGATTTTACTGCATTTTCCAAAAGCTAATCCCCTGAAATTATTTTCAGCATCACAGCCTGAAGAATAGCTCCCTCAAAATAGCTTCTGAAGCTTTCACATAAAGAATTAAAGCTCATCTGAATGCCCAATGCTGAGGCCTCGGGTATTAGCATCATTTTGGCAGCTCTTAGGTGAGGTTCTGAAAGCAGCTTTGTTACAGGCTGCCTGAGAAAATATTAAAAGCACAGATAAGATTTATGCAGTCCCCAGAGTGGTTTTTAATGAAGATAAGTTAGGCGCCTAAGCCACACGCTGCTTCTGATTCGGGGGCAGGTAGGAACACCCTGAGCCTGCCCGGCTCCTCCAGTGCTTAAAGTATGTGTTTAGCTGCTGGCATGTGAGGAGTCAGTTTGTATTACTCACTCGGTTTAAAGGCTTGGCATCTTACAGAATTGAACCCATAGATCTAGCCCATTCTGTGACAGATATTTACTGCTGGGTCATAAATGTGATTCCATCTGGCTGACAATGCTCCCTGAGATGCCTGTATGCCCCTACACATGACAAACTACTTCTGCAGGTAGAATGACCTGTAACAGGAAGAAAAGAATCAGCAAACAAACATGAATTGGATTTGGGATTCTGTCGTGTTACTTGTTCTGACCAGGATGGGTTTCACCATCTGAGGTGGTGAGAAGGGATGTTACACAAGGCTGAGCTCTGATCATCTCCAGTGTCATGTTACACGTTTCAATTTATAGCTTGAGCATTTTGATATTTGTTACCACAGCAAATACTTGAAAATCACAAAGCAGGAGGTTTTGGGGGAGAAATAAACCCTTTTATATAATTAACCCTTTCATCAGGCCAAACTTTTCCAGCAGCTTTGTTCCTGAGGGGCATCTGTAATGTAACATGGGAGCGGTTTAGGCTGTGTGGATTGAACATCCACTGATTTAATCATTTCAGTGAAGCAGGCTAATTATAGATAGTTGTTGTCTTGCTCATTGCGCTGCAGAATTCCTCCTACTAAGAGTAGCTACAACTTAGATAGACTCCATTTGTTTTCTCTGAGGGCTTAAAGGACATTTTCAAACAGAAACGCAGATAGTAACTGAATGTGTTTACAATGCAAATGTTTTGGAGGTAAATAGCCTGTTTTCTTAAATGTCATCAAAGCATTTGTTGCATCAACATATCCCCAAGAGTTTTCCTTTTTCATATACATTTTAATACATACAAACCAAGCATAAATTCACAGTTTAAACACGCTCCCGCAGCACCAGGGCTCTTTGGCTCCATAATTGTCTCTCTTAAATGACAAGTGTGAAATATGTAGCGCTCTCCTAAATTACAGTTTTCAGATTATTCTGTCAATTTGCTCACATAATTGTTGTCCATTTTATTAGTATTACTATTATTTTTTAAAAAGAGTCTTTTTCCTTCATCTTCACAATCTTTTCAGGTGATTTTAATCATTCATGATTTGAAGATCAGTGATGTAAATATGTTTAAGAGCAGGCTCTTTCAACAACTAAACATGGCCTGCCATTGTGGGCTGGTAACCTCCAGAGTTAAGCTGCAGCTTTTCCTGGGCCAGTACTTGCAGAATGAAAATCAGCAGCTGATTAATTTGGATTTGAGTGGCAGGTGGAGCTGCTTGGTTTGGTAGCTTTGCAGTCAGGTGATTGCCATTTCTACAAATAACCCCATCCTTTTAGTGATCAACCCTCTTCCTGGCACTCATTGTCATTCGAACTGCAACAGTGTTGGATTCCTTCCTGCTTAGGGTAAGGCACACAGATAATACAGATGTTATGATGTCCATCAGTCACTCTCCCTTGAAGGGCTGGGGGGGTATGACAAATTGAATGTCTCCATAGCTGTTTATTGTTTGGCTATTGCTTTCTGCCAGCTCTTCCACACTCTTGATTCATACTTGTTTTGGTTTCTGTGTCTTGTGTGTCTGTGAGGAATTGCTTCACCAGGCAGTCATCTTTATAAGACATGTGACCAAAATCTCAATTTTCATGTTTTTAATTTTCCCTGGTCCCTTGAATTTCCTCCCTCTTAGAAGTACTTGTGCGGGGTCCCTGGTGTAAGACTCAAGCACGAGTGACTGCTGAAGGTATTTTGGCTTGTTTGCTATTTTGTGGTTGTTATTTTTCCTTTCCCTTTTGTTGCTTAATTTAATTCTCCTGTCACTACGCACATGGAGACACCATCTACCAGGAACGATGGTGGCACCTTGGGAAGTGCTCAGGTTGGTGCTTGGCTGATTGCCTTAAAGTTGGAGTGAGTGATAGTAGAGCAGGAGCCCTTTGGGGAACCGCTGAATGCCTTCCCAGCAGCTAATCTATTGTTAACAGCATATTGTTACTCAACCCGGGTGTTTGTCTATGCTAATATTTTAAATGAAGAATTGCTATCATGGTGCTATAGCTACCAGGAGGTATTTGAGCAGTTTTATCCTGAGTCCTGCCAGTTGTGATATGATCCCACTTTGGAATTAAGAAAACCTGATTTCAATGCCTAGCTGAGAGCATGGGACTTAAAGTGCCTTCTTCTTTAGCACACGTGTTCTTAGGACACACTTCTTTCATCTCTGCAAGGCAAGGAGGCTGCTCACGTACCCTCAATTGTGGTCAACTGGCTGATTTTTTCTGAGCTGTTCACTTGATGTGGTGTAGATGGGAAATCCTTAAAAAGGACCTGCTAAGATACCTTCCAAGAAAGCTAAAGCTGCATCTTGTGAGCCCCTTCAAAGGGCTGGGGGAAGGTTTTGGGCAAGCAGCTGCTTTGAGAAGGATGCACGGCCAGAATCTTGAATTCTCTGGTGCTGCTTTTCAGGATGTTAAAAAGGCCACCTGACCCCGTGCCAGTGCTTTAAGTTAGGCTTTGAATGGCCTTTCACTGTTTCCCTTCCTTGCAATGGCTTCTAGTGTGACCTTGGGTTGGCCCAAAGGATTAGATCCAAACAAATCCATCCAACACGTGTGAACCCCCTGACTCCCGCAGGCTCAGTGGCCATCACACCGTGGAACCATGGCAGCTCGTTCTGCTGCTGTGACCTGAGGAGCATGAGTGGCTGCACCCTGAGACCAAGATCCTCTTTAGATGTGACACAGGAGGACACTTACCACGTGTTTCCTATGGCTTGCAGAGATGACTCCAGCAGCAGTATTTGCCATTACAATGACAGCCCGTTAGGGCTTTATTGCTGTCCAGATAGAGATATGGAAATAATTGCAGCTCAGTAACAAGGACGTTGCACGTTGGAAATGAGAAGCAGTTGGAAATAGCACCCATGAGCAGGGTGGAGTAGGTTGCTCCACAAGACAGTTTGGTGGTGAGCTGCCTGCCTGTGTCAAAAGCTCTGTCTGAGCTTGGAGGAAGCACTTGTGCTCCTTGCATCTCATTTCTTGCTGCAGAACTGAGATGATTCGATTTTAGTGGGCTGGATGAACTGTATGTTTTAGTATCAAAGCCAGGTTTCCCTTTTCTTTATTTTCAAATAACTCATAGTGATGGTTGCATTGATTGATAGATTTTTCTCTCCCCTCCCTGTAACAACTTGCATATAAGCTCATGTTCTACTCTTAACAGAGGTAAGCAGCCTTGGAAATCCTTGTGGCAGGGAAGGTCTTTGGGGAAGTCTCTTCAGGGTAAATAGAAACAAGTGTTGGACTAGGCAAGCAAGCTGAATTAAGTTCAGTCATCCTGTGTGTCCTCACAGAGTGCTGTATTTCAGGTTGATACAGGTTTGGGTAGTGTGCACCCCATTACACCCACATTTTAAAAACAGCAACAGTTGGCTTTCTCCAGGTGAGCTTTTTGGTTGAGGTTTTTCCCCCCCACCCCTCATTGGTGTCTAATTTCAGCCAAATAGCACAGAGCAGCTCTGCCATAGATCAGGATGCTCTGCCATTACCTATATTTCACGGTGTCAGTGCGATGACAGCCACAGTCTGCAGTGCTGTCACTGGAGTCAGCGCCGTCAGCCCCCATTCTGCAAGGTTATGCTCTGTCTTAAATTAACATTACTTTCTGTGGTGCCCAGCACTCAGAGATTCCTTATTATCAAAGCGATCACTGCAAGGGTTTTTTTCCCTCATCCATCACACTGTCACTACACCACTTTCCTCTTGGCCATAGTTCCCTTTTACTTTATTCTGGTATTTTTTTTGCCGGAGACTCCTCCTGTCGAGTCAGTTTTTCTGCAGTAATTTGGTCACCTCTCCAGATTTTAGGGATTTATTGGTATCCAGAGTTACTAATAAAATTTTATTTCTGTAAGTTTGGGGAGAACAGATATAGGGGCTGGGCGATGGTCTGCCAGGTTTTGCTTCTGTGAAACACCTGCATATCCTTTCACAATTCCCTCTCCAAACTTCCATGTGAACACCAGCAGATCTGTTTGAAAAGCCCCAGCAGAAGCAAAGAGCTGAGCTGAGGTGTGCAGAAACCTGTGGGACAGCAAGTTTTGTCTAAATCTGTTTAAACCCCCAGGCTGCATTCCAGCTGTCTCCTGGTGCAATGGAGGCATAGAAGGAAAATGGCAACAGATCCTGGTTAATATTAGCTGTTCTCTGAAGAAGAAGGTAGCTCTCTCCCCACCGATACACCCTGGTATGTAGTGCTGAGAAGGGTCCTGCTAATCAGGAGGAGCTGAGCCTGTGCCATGAATGCAGCTTTGTTAAGGACACAGCGTGAAGGTATAAGGAGAGGGAGGGAGGATGGAGGGGGAGAAAGCAGGGATGGTAAAAGTGGTGAGGATGTGTTGCTTTTGAGGAGAGGAACAGGGTCATCTTTCATCTGAGCATTCAGCGCCTGGGGGGAAGATGGAGCAGGGAAAATGGGTCACGGGAAGGATACACCAAATGCGATTCTGTAAAGTGAAAGGACAAGGACTGATTTGTAACTGTTACAGATCAGCTAAAACTGCACTGGGGGTGTGGAGGCTGACAGGTCTAGCTCCTGCTGTTGCTTTGATTGCCAACCAGCCTGGGGATGCATGCCCTTTCCTTGGCAAGGGTCACGGAGCTGAGTGGGGAGGCAGGAGGATGTGGCTGGAAGTTATATGTCCATAGGTTAACTGTCGGGGGAGCAGATAGCCCTGTCAGTATGGGAACTGTCTCGGAGCACCTGTGAAATATTGGACATGGCCATCCATCTGCCCTCAGCATTGAGACGATAGATCCTTCTGGAATTGCTTGTGGTGTTGGGCTGTGTGACGCTGCTGGCAATTATCCCCTCCCCACGGCAGCGTTTGGCAGGCTGCAGCGCTGTGGTCACTCATGTCTTGGCTCTACCCAAGACTTGGCTGAAATTAATGCACTGACTTGAAGACAGACCCATGTGCAGGAGCCTCTCTCAATAAAACCTGCGTGTTGGCAGTGAGGCTTTTCCATTCCCAAAGCACTTAAGAAAGCAACAGGTAAAATAAGGTGCAAGGGTGTTTTTCCCCCTTTTAAACTTATGCTAACAAGCGTGTATCTGGTAGAGTCTGTGGTACTTAACTTTAACGCCCATCTTAGCGATAGCTGTGTTGCTTAACCCAGTGGGTTATCCATGTTCCCTTTTACTGCAAAGGCTTTATCTGCCCAAACCTTTCTTGGTTTTTGGAACTGACTCCGGGTCGTTAACCTCCCCTAATGGGCACAACTGGGTGTGCAGTTACAGACCGGAGTTATGAGGGCTGTGTTTAGCTGCCCAGTCACCACTTTGATGGCGCTGTGAGCTTACTGGGTTTGTTTGTGTTGGGCATTTTGGTTTGTACAGGAAAATACAAAGCTAGAGACCACATCATGTGCCCAGCACCAGATGACAGGCATTGCGCTGGGAGCTCGAAGCACAGATGTTTAAGGGAAGTGTTAAGAGTCCTGACTGAGCAAGAAATACAAGTATGTATTCAATTCCCACCAAAACACACTGAGCACTTAGCCCAAGCTTTTGGCAAGTAGGGGGCCAGTGAAACTTGGGTCCTTTGCGCTATGAGCTCTGCTCTGAGGGCTGTGGCAGGACACTGGGGTGTTTCTTGTTTATGGGGACTTCAAACTGATAGTGAGAAGGTAGGGGAAAAGAATTGAGGCAGAGTTACCACCAATGGTAAAGCAGCTCTTGGGGCTGCGGGGAGTGGAAATATAAAAAATGCTGGTTTGTGACTTTATTATTGCTGTTGATCACATTTATGAAGATGATGTGAAGTTGCAAATGGTTATAATACCAAAAAAAGGCAGTCAGAGCAATGCAGAGTGGATTTTATCCCATAGTGAGTGTGACAGCTTTATTACCACAATGGGGTAACATCTCAGTGGGGAACTCCAGGACCCGTTCGTTATCTTGAGACAAACACAGTCACCACCATGTTACTATATGAAATTTATTTTTTATGAGCCTTGATTATTAGGGGGGTTACCACAATGTACAGACAAAAGGGAATGAAGTGAGATGTCGCAGCCAGAGCAGCTCCTTTTTGTTCCATCTCACAGTCATGTCCTGCATCTGTTAGCACTTGAGTTCACAGGGACTGATCCAGCACCAGCTGATGATGAAAGGATGTCCATTATCTTTAGAGGCTTCTGGATTAATACCAGACTTATTAAAACTTTCAGCCTGGGCCCAGTTGGCAGTTTAGAAGGTGAAAGCATCTTGTTTCCATATGCATCCTAAACATAGCTAATCTATGTTGCTTGTCACACCTTCAGTATTTCTACAGGTTTGAGGACTCTGTTGGTACTTCAGTAGGTGAAAAGGTGTGTGATAGTGAGGTGGACTTTGACATGTGTACGTAATGGTCTGCTTTGCAGGTGAAAAGAAAAATGCTTGATGTATTTCTGTATATTCATTCTCTTGAAGAGCCTTCATCTGGGACGTGTGTAGGATAGGAACTGGTCACGTAAAAGGAGGGCAGCTCAGGTCCTGACTTAGTCACTGAGACATAAAATCCAGGCTGTTTCCTTCCCTGAAAAGCATGTATATTCATCCAGGAGGAAGATTATAACACCAGTGATGACTTTGAGATCCTTCACTGGTAAATGTGATATTGAAGGGGCGGATGGAAAATGGAAATATCTCAGACGCTCCCTAACTTATCCCAAACCTGCTTTGCAGAACATAACCTAGAGGCTAACTCACCATGAAATTTATTATTCGCTTAAATACTGTGTTCCTATATTGTGTTCCAACTGAACAGGGTTTCCTACTGCTTGCTATCAGAGGGAACAGTCTGCTGCAACTACTCTGTAATTGTTCCACTAATGTATACTTTATTAAACTCCTGCTGTTTTCCTGACTGGCTTATCTACCAAAAATAGTCTGATTAATAAAATGAATGTCAGATGTATCCATCTTTGTGTATTTTTCCCATGGAATTAGACAGTGCTAAACAGTAATTTGATTTTTTCCCTTTTCTCTAGTGTTAAGCAATGTCAACTATTCTCTGCAGTGGTGCTAGTGGATTGCTGGTAGGATATTATAAATTTGAATTCAATTCAGGCTGGCAGTGATGAGAATTCAGGTGTTAACTGGTTTGCTGTGTCATGGCAACCAGGGAACAAATTATGATGCCACCAGCCCAAGTGAACTGAGCCTGGAAGGAGGTTCTTTTCTCAGATTTTATTTCTGATAAAAGATGAAAATGAACATGTTTGGGAAGCCCTTGTTAAAATCACATCTGCATAATTACATGCTATGTATTTTATACTCACCCTGTAGTTTCAGGTGGATACAGGACAGGTCTGTCCTTGCCTGCTTCTCTCCAAATCACAGCGATTTCTGTGGCTGGTTTCTCTGGCTGTTCTCAGGCTGCACAGACATTTGAGCAGAGCTCTGGTGAGTGTTGTTATGCAGATGCAAAGCAGTGTTTCATTCTTCATCTGTGTCCTATATTCAGATGTTAATGATGCATTGTTTGGAAACTACAATTAAGTCACAGGATATCAGTGAACAAGACTCTTCACTAAATAGTTCAGGATGTGGTGCACGATCCATCACAATATTTGTCTGTGCCATTTGAGACTCTTATATGTTCCCTATAGGGTTTTGGAAGGAGAAATGGGACATTGCAGAGGGCCTGATTATCCTCTCATCAGCAGCCGTGTCACTTGGTTGATGTGATGGCATCCCCCCAGTCTACAGTGCTATAAATAAAAGGAGGATCAAGTATTGTGCTTACAGAAACAACGTGTTAAAGTAATCCATTAAAATAACACTATTGGCTTCCCTGGGATTAGTCTCCAGGATTAGCTTGTGTTTTTCTTCAGCAACACATAGTGGGAATTCACTGCAGGATCATGGAGTAGGTGTCACCCACTTGTGACTTGTGTGAATGGCATCTTTCTAGTTAAAAAAAAAACCAAACCCAAAAATCAATAGAGCAACAAATCCAACAGAGCCCCAAAGCCTCAGTGTGCCAATGGAAAGCATCCCTTGTAGAGGTGCAGCTTTCTGGGTAGGCTGTGAGGTGCTGCAGTGCTGGAATTTATCCTGTCACATATCCTGGAGCAGGAAAGCTGGTTAAGGAGCAGTTTATCTGAATGTGGTTTGCAGTGTTTGCTCCTTTTAATCCAAATAAGTTTGTTTCTCTTGGTTTTGAAAGAGTTTTGAGGAAGAAGAAGGGTAAAGTGTGGTGGCAGTGAGGGATGGCTCTTGCTGGGCTTGGGTAACGCTGCCGTGTGATGATGTGGTTGTCTTCATTTGCATTATGGGAGAAGACCCATCTTCTGTTCCTGGGGTGTAGTTGGATCACAAGTGGCCTCACAATGATTTTCAGCTTTGCCCAATATTTTTATGTCTCAGCCACGTTATTTGGATGTTCCCTTTGCAGCCCATGCTAATGCAGCCTCACCACGGGGAGGTGCTGAGAAGAGGAATGCATTCCTAGCTTAGAGAAGGGATGCTGGGGTTTGTGATGAGGCCAGGGCAGTGATGCAGGTACTTTAGCTGCTGAGTGGGCTTTAAATGGCTTTTTGAAGACCAGTCAGAAATGCAGAGCATCAGCAGTGAAGTGCCTCGCGGTGCTGCTGTGATCCAGGGAAGGAGGAATGGGACTGTTGGGTGAAATGGGTATTGTTTGTCTGCTTGTACTCATGTTTGGCTTTAATTGCAAACCGAGTTACAGCTCCTCTGCAAGCTGCTAGCAGAAATAGTGGGGATGGGGAGGTTTGTAACACCTGTGTGTTACCCTGTGGGAGCTAGAGATCCTGTGCTTCCTGTAGGACAGCTGAGCAGAGGAGGTGGGATGACCATTTACAAAGGCTGTTTTCTGCCAGTTAAAATAGCATCCTGGAAAGACAGAGCTGCTTTAGTGAGAAGACTGAGTTGCTGAGAGCTGCATCGTTTCTTTGCCCTCTTGAACTTGTTTTTCTGCTGCTGAACTACTTTGTCTTTCATTTCTCTGACCTGAAACAGTCGGGTCACAGATGCTTGGGAAGTGATGAACAGAAGTTGCCCAAATGCACAGCCCCATTTCCAGCACCACACAGGGTGACAACCTGATTTAGATGTCTGGGTCAAACGATCCTTTTCAGTTGACTGCATCAACCAGCGCGGGTGTTGCTGTTATCTTCTGTATTAAGGCTTTGTCCTGCGAGGTGAAGGGTGCTTTTTATTTCCACTGGACTGGAGGATGCAGTCAGGACATTACTTCACCAGCCTAAAGAGCATCGCATGTTTGTTGCCGGAATGGGACAGTCGGATGCCAGCTGCCCTCTGCCTTGCCCAGACCCTGCCAGTTCAGGGCATTTAATGCAGCTGGGTGTGATGTGATATGTGCCCTGGAAGGAAGAGAGCAGGGCAAATCACTTGGTGGAGGTGTGTTTGGGGAAGAGAGACTCAGAAAGTGCCCTGAAAGCTTAAAATAGAAAGAAAAAAAAGACAAAGACCTGAATATTAAGTCTCTTGCAGGAGAGTGAAGTGAGGGATCTGATCCCTCCCGGACATCAAATCATCAAATCAGTGCAGCCTGGTATTGACCAAGTTCCTGAGTTACAGATCTGGGTAACACTGGCTTTTCTAGTAGGAAAATCTAAAAAACCAGTTACTGTAGTTTCCATACATGCACCTCAGTATAAACAGCACCCAGTGGTTTCTACGCAACAGCAGTTAGCTAACTTAGGAGTGTGTTTTGTGTTTGTTAAAGGTGGTGATTCTCAAGCTGGGTTAAATTCAGACTTTGTAAGAAAAATGCAGAGGAAGAAAGATCAATAAATCACAGTGGTTTCCTTCTCCTTGATGCAGTCTCAAGCCCGGACACCACTGACCCGTTACAGGCTGTATCATCTGTGTTTGGACCCCTGAAGGGTCCAGGAGGGATGATCTCATTGCCTTTGCTCCTGACTCCTCCTGTCCGAAGCCTCAGCTGACTCCCCTGGACACCAAGGGGGGGATAGCTAGATTTTTCCTGTAGCCTATCATAGGTTATTTCTTTTTTGGGATGGACACAGGCATCCCAAAGCATGCTGCCTGTGGATCTGGGAATAGGTGCTGGGCGTGAATCCCAGGTTAACTCTTTGGCTGCTGGCCCACGCTTGTAACAGGTCCTGGAAACTCCTGTGGAGGTTCTGGTGTTCCTCTTGAGCCTGTGTGATCTGTTTAACAGAGTGAACAAAGCAGGAAAGTAGGGCAGCAGGCTTGCTGGCTGCTCCCTGAGCGTGTGCTGTGCTGGCTTCTCCTGAAAGAGCAAGCCTGCAGATCAAACCCAGCACTCCAACCCCTCGGATGCTGGCGGGAGCTTGTCTTGCGGTGCCATGAACAGGTTTGCACTTGGTGGAGAGATGCAGGTTCTGCTGCCTCACAGTCACAAGCAGACTTCAGCATCCCTCTGGCTCACGGTTTTGGGAGGAATCCCTCTGGTCTTGGGAGGAATGAAGCCACTGGGTGGTATGTAGGGGAAATACAGCTTTACCTTCTTTGCTTTAGATGAGCAGGTAGCAAAGAGATTTGGGGCTGAAGTGCCTGACACTTAGCAGCTGTCATGAAGAGTTTCACATCATGTTTTAGTCAACTTTGAGACCTAATATAACATTGCTGGCTAATTTCCTTTTACTTTCTCTATTTGGCAGAATTTAGGTATATGAATAATTTTACCATTTCCCTTGAAAACGAATTCCCTCAAAGAGAAAGACCTTTGCAAGCATACAGAGAAAAAGCAAACTGAATAATAGCATATAATGAAAGTTTAAAAAGGGGTGGGGAGGAAGTGGAAAACTAGGTTACAAAATTGGAAGTGTTTTGTATAAAAATGGATTTAAAAATAATTAGAATAGACGAAATCTCTTTAGCACTGTTCCTTTATTAAAGCTTGTAAAGTGATTTGAGATTACTTGGGGGATGGAACTCTGAAAGGGAAACCTGCCATTGCCTAGTGGAATTAAATCCCTTTTTCTTTTCTAAAATCTGAGACCTACATGCAGTGCTGAAAATTTTTCCTTGCAGCTGCTTAAATGTCAGGAATTAGTTTTTATCTGAGCAACCTGTTTATCAGAAAAATCCAGAAGTTCAAAGGAAGATAACTGAAGGCAATGGAGGGGTTGAAACAGGCTCACAAACACATTTCTGTCATGGCTTTATTCTCTGGAAATAAGCAGTACCACTGTTCTTAGCTATGCATAAATAAAATGTCAGGGATGCCCTGAAGCAAGCAGAAAGAGATCAGTTTAACATGTTGCTAATGCTCAGACCAGCAGCAGATGACAGACTGCAGATCTGTGTTTCAGGTCTGCCCAGATTCCCAACCTCACTGCTCCCCCTTTGGTGTAACCTTGCATTTTGGGGGGCTGAAACGAGACCAAAACTCTTGATTGACACATTAATTTGTTTTCTACTTGTAATACTCTGTTTTGGTTTGGTTTTTTTCCTCAAAAAACCTGTGAGCAGGAGTCCAAAAGCCTTTATCTTTATCCACTCTCCCCATCTGTTTGTTTCCAGCTGTAGCATGTGGGACATTTTATTTCCCTCCCTGTTAGTCACAGGCTGCTTGAGACAATCCTGATGGTAGGAGTGGTGTTCCTCCCCTGGAGAACTCTTGGCAGAAAAGCCAGCTTGGTGAACTCTGATCTTTGTGCTTTCTAAAAGCTGACAGCAGAGCCTGGAAAACTGCAGGTTTTAGGGGAAAACAGAGAGTGAGGGGTTGGAGAATGGCATAAAGAAAAGCACCCAGGCAAACCAGGGGAGCTGGGTGGTCAGGAGGTAAATTGATGCTGCAACAGCAAGATGGGAGACAGACACAAGTCTGTGCAAGGAGAGCATCCTTTTTAAATGGGAAAGGCTAAATACATCATTAGGGAAAGAAGGGAGGACTACATGGGAAGAAAAATGCCTGAAATATGGCACCAGGCATTTCTTCCCCATGAAGATGTTTAGAAAGGGCTGGTGAAGGTTTTACTATCTGATACAAGTGATTTACAAAACCAGTTTGAACTTTAAAAACACTTTGGTTTTTGCCAATTCCTTCAGCACTTCTTGCCTTCCTTGCATTTAATTGTTTTTTCAGTGAGAAAAGTATTTGAGATGTAAGGTTTCCATTTGCTCTAGCCAATCACTCCAAGGAGGAGATGGGCTTTGCTTGCGAAGAGGGAAGTTGCCCAACGTTTCCACAATACTGATAGCATATAGCAATTTTATACTGAAGGAATGCCTGACTTTTGAGCATGGGAATTGCACAGGAAAGCCTTGGGGTCTGTGTGGAGCAGGTCACTGGACAATCTGTCTAATACACTAATATTACTGTGGGTCTCGACTGGTTTATCCAATACACCATTTCCTAATTGTGCTGGGATCTGAGGTGCTGGGGTGAAAACGTGGCACTGCTGCTTAAGTGGCAGCAGTTGTATGTAGGTGGAAGATGGGTTGGAAGAAATCAGTGAGTGTTCACCACTGCAGTGTTATAAATGACAGGATTAATTGCAGTCTTAATTACAGTGGTGTAATTCTGGAAAAATAGATAAAGGCATTAAAGTCAGACAAATGTAACAGCTATTAAATGAGAGAGATAAGAATCAGGCTATCGTTTTATCTCTCTCTATGTGTGTGTGTGTAATCTGAAGGCTTCTGTAGCTTGAAACCAGCAGATCTGGATATTAGGTTATTCCAGATATATTGTTTTTAAAACCGACTAGGAAACCTAAGCCAAAAAACTTGAAGTCACCAGTGAAGGAGCAATATTATCTCTTAGCACCCAGGCACAGAGCAAGGGTGATAGATTTTCCCAGCAAGCACAGACACTGTAGTTTCATTACCGTGTTAAGTACAGTAATTGTTGGCTGTACTACACCCGTGTTCCTTTTGTGCTCCGAGCTTGTTCCCACATCACAGAATTAATCCTTGTTTTGCTCAGAGAGGAGCTTTCCTGGCATGGCTGCAGTACCCCTGCCAGCAGTGCCCTGACAGTGCTGCCGCCGCGCTCCCGTCACCTGGATAATCCATGGCTGTGATACATCATCAACCTGCTATTGTTCTGATGATGTATGAAAGCAATGCATCACCAGGGGACTGCCAGCACAAAGATCCCAGAGGCTGGCCTGCTGTGTAAGGGGGGGAAATAAATACTCCTTGTAATGCGAAAGAGAGATTAGCTATTTATGGGAGCTGGAAAGGAGGGGGGTGAGGAGGGAGTAGAGTCAGCAGAGAAAAAGTTTTGTAGGGGTGTGTTGATTTTCAGGGCCAGGATCAATAGGAGCTGCAGGTGTTTGTTAAATCCTAACGTTAGGAAAGGGAACTTCTGCATCTCCAGTGTCATGCTCAAAGTGCAGAGCCCTTTCCCCATCGTTACAACTGCTGTGAGAGCAGCCAAGGTGCCATGATCTCAGTGCTGGGCTCGCTAGTGAATGCCTTTCCCATGTCTCTCCCTGCACAGAGACCAGGCTCGCGCCCTCCTGTGCTGCTCTGTGAGCACACTAATGCCATTCCTAGAGTTAGATGGGTAATTGTGAACATCACAGTATTAACAGGGGGTCCCTTTCCTTAATACTGGAAAGCACCATAAAGAAGTTTAGGGCTCACGCCCCTCTGGTTCGACACTTCACTAACGGTGGACTCGGGCTTCCAGTCACTGGCAGGCTCTCTGTGGTTAAGGGGTGTGCTGAACCTCAGCATCAGCCCTGTAAGTGAAGATGACATGCTATGATGATTTGGATAACTTCTGTGCACCTCCCCTCAGTCACTATCCCAGAGTGTCCTGGTTTAAGAGGCTTTCTGCAGCCCTCATCCTGTCCCGTCCTTGTGAGTGGCCCTGTCTCTTCACAGATAAGGCGAGCTGAGGGACAGGGGAAGGGTAAACATTTGTGATTACTGGAGATTAATAGGGAGTGAATAAATAAAAACACCTCAAACAGGCTCCACCGTGGCTCCTGGGCTGGCAGGGACTGCATTCAGGAATCAGCCTGGGGCCTCATGAGGACCCTTCTTAGCACTCCCTCCCTGCTCACCAGAATTGTACCTCATTTCTCCTCCTCTTATTTCTAACAGGCCCCAGCTTCTTGCCTTTGACTGCTCATCTAAGGCTCTCTCTTCTGCTCCCTTTTCATTTCGAGCAGGGAAATGAAAAAGCCTCTCAGAGCCAGTCTCTCCCCATTTCAGTTGATTACAAAGTCGATTGTCCTCAGATTTCTTTTCAGCCTGCCTCAGAAGCCCCAGTTTCTATTTTCAGCTTTTGATCATTAATTCTTTTGGTAAAATGCCTGTCTGTGGTGTAGCCCATCTGATTAATATGGTTTGCAGTAATCAAGAACCAGTACCTAGGTGATAGGATACAGACTTCATTATGTGATGGGTGATGCTTTCAGTGCAGGCTTAGACATCTGGGATTGGTTTTTCAAGGAGAAAAGCTGGCCAGAAAGCTGTTTGGGAGATTATTGGGGCATCTTGAAATTCCATTTGGGTTGTCCTCTGAGGCTTAATCTTACATCTGGGGTCAAGAAACATCTCTTTATGGCTAAACAGGCTTTAAGGCTTGGAAGCTAGTTTTTAAACTTGCTCCACACAACTTCAGCTGGTGTGCTGCTGTAACCTAACTTTGGTTCTGACTGATGTGGAAAACGTGTAGAATGAGAATGAAGAATGGATGTACATTTGGATGTTTCCATAGAGCTCTTTTATTAGAATCAAAGAGCTGGGGTCTATTGCCAACCAGCTGTGAAATATCTCATCTGAACCGTGAGCACGATGCAGGGAAGTGTTTGTACCTGGGCATTGTTTGGTTATGCAACCAAAAAGGATTAAGTGAGTAAATCTGTTTATTTTTTCTTTCGAGTCGTTCATTTTCCCCTGTTGGCATTGGGGGAATTCTTGGTGCTGGGTTGGGTAGCAAAGTCTTGGTGGGAAGGGATGCTATTTCTTGGAGAAGCAGGCTGCCAGCAGCACGGCTGTGTGTTCGTTCCACTGCCTCCTCCCAACTTTCATTTCTACCCAACGTGAACTAAAATAGCACACCTCAGAGAGAGAGGATGGCACTCGCCTCCTTTCACCCTGAGCAGTTACACCTGGCTTTATTTCACTGCCACAAACCGGGGAGCTGTTCATGCTGGTGTGAGGAAGCGATGCGCACAAGCTGAAGGTACCTGTTACCCTGGTTGCACCGTGAGCCTCCATCTGTGCAGGTAGATGTTCTCTAGCTGCTGTGGAGTGTGGCCACGGGGGCTGGTTTCCTCACCAGCACAAGGATATTCATGTGGATTCATGGCTTTCCCTTGCAGTGTCTGTGCTGTTAATTGTTGGGGCACAGCTCGCTGCTCAGTGTGCTTGTGCAATGCTGTGCAAGGGCCTTCCTCCTCCTGCTGGGAGTCTGGGGGGGCTGCTGTCATGCAAAGAATATTCCCTCTGATTGTTTCCTCCCTGTCCTCAGCCTCCTTCATCTGCTTGTTGATCTCCTCTCACCTGCTGCTTTCCTTTGTGTTCCTTGTTTCCTCTTTTCTCTTCAAACAGAACAAACATGGAAGTGCTGTGAGCTAATCCTCACCTTGCACGGCCGCCCTCAAAACAAATCCCATCTGGAACAGGCAAAGCAGTCCCTTCCTGAATGTTATCTCAGGGCTTCAGTCGCTCGGTTTGGCTCCTCTACGTGATGCCAGCTCAGGTTTTGGCAGCTCAGCTCGTGTAGATTTCTGCTTATGACCATCCCCACAAGGAAGCAGTGGCTGGCACATAGACATGCAGAGCAGAAACAATTTGCCTGGCATCAACCCCTCTCTGAAACACTCTGACACCAGCAGCACCCGTGGGCCCAGGGGCATGTTAGTATCATGAGATGCAGATGTACAAGCATAAGTGTGAATTTGGGAGACTGTGCAGTGACCATGGCTTACTTGTCCTGTGGATATGCCATAGGAACACACAAAATAATACGAAGGTGCATGGAGTTTGATAGTGGTGATGGCTGAGCTAAACCCTGAGTCCTCTGAACACAGGAGCTCGCACCAAGAAGGGAGCTAGCAAGCAGGAAATCTTTGAGTTCACAGCACTAAGTGTCTGTCTGCCTTGCCCACAAAATGATGCTGTTTGTTACTCCTTTTATTTTATTTTTTATAAAGCAACAAACAAGCCTGTGATGAGAGAGGCAGGAACTGGCTTTTGATCAACACATTAAGCTGAGCTACAATCAAGCTTTCCTGGTTGGATTCATTTGGAGTAATAGTTATAACTCAGCACAATGACATTACAGAATGTAAAGGAAAGGAAAAATGCCCCGAGTGGAACTTTCTAGCAAAAGCCCTTTGTATTGGGGTTTATGTGGGAAGAGAGCTGTAGCCTCTTCTCCTTTGCAGAATATGAAATAAAGTCCATAAAGAGACAAATGTAATAGTTGGGCCTCCCACATAGCACAGGTCAGAAGATTATAGCCATTAAGTTCAACCTGCAAGTATTAATTAACATACACACAATGTGATTAATTTCCTTTTCGTGGAAGTTATTGTTTAGGATGATGCCCAAGTTTATTTCCACCACCTAAAGTGGGGTTATTCTTATCTACCTCAAATGCACTTTGGCAGGGATGCTGTAGCAAGCCCTCGTGCCTGGAGGGACTCCTGGTTCAGTCGCAGAGACAGAACGGTGACTAAACCACCACAAGTAGAGAGGTGGAGTAATTGACCTTGTTGTGAATGGCAGCCCTACAACAGAGCTGCCTTTATTCTCCCTTTCAGGAAATGCAGATTCTATCAGAAAAACATTGTTCCTCTAGTTGGATCTGGTTTGATCTCGTGCTGTAGTGAGGCCATTCAGACCCAGAGGGGATGCAATTTCGATGGACGTGGTTACAACTGTGTAAAACAGATGACAAAGCCACTGCAGTGGGGAGCGGGCTTGTGTGCAGCCAGCAAATGGTCTGGCAGCTTCTCCCAGTGTGTTATATTCTTTGGCAGGTGATAACAGTTTTAATTTTCTGCTACTTTTAAGTGACTCGATGTTGAAGCTTTATTCAGATTTTAGCTTTCTCACACAAAAAAAGAGAAAGAGTTTTATCTTTAGTGAAGAAAATATGGGTGAACACCTCATGTTTGAACTGGAAGTAGGAAAAGAGGGATCCATTTCAGGGAGCAGGTGGCATGTTTTCTTACAGGAACTGGATGTACCGAGGGTTGGATCATGCAAAAGTTGTGAGAAAGGGGAAAACAATGTAGGCACTTCCAACACTTAGTCTGACTGTCCCTTTGGCATTTCCTGGCAGCCTCAGATGGAAATCAAGTCGGTGTAGCAAAGGTTCTATCAAAGCGCAGTGACTGGAACTTCCCATAGAAATAAAACATGTTTGTGGATTCTGTTAAATGTCCAGGTTAACTCATCTCTTCATGCTGGAATGTCATGCTGTGCTGCAAACCCCTCATATCTAGGAAGTGCAAGGGGTCTCTTCTTTTTGGCTGTCTGCACACATTTTATTTCTTCTGATGGTCCTGCTTCATTACACATACATATCTTCCCCTTTCAGCTGGTTTAGCTTGTGCTTGAAATGCAGGGCTTCTGTATTCACAAGCCCTAAAGCATCCTTCCCAGCAGGAACTCTGAGTTGCTGCATGCCAGGGCGAGAAGAGCAGAGCTGGGGAGGAAAGGTTGGGAATCTGCATGTCCTTGGAACATCCCAATCCACCACAGGAAACTGCTCATGGGTTTAAGGCAACTGTCAGGAACGAAACGCTCCCATCATGACCCCAGGCAAGGCTTTTACCGTCTGAATTTCAATCCCCTCTGTGCCAATGTCTGCCCTTTCCCAGTGCAGAGTTAGTGCTGGGCTAAATCCACTAATGGCTGTGAGATGCTCAGAAGCTGCTTAGAGCCTGGTGAGTTCTGAGGTGAGGTAGAACAGCGCTGAACAACAAGCAGATGGTGGTGCTGAAGAGATGGGCTCAGCAGCATTATTGTATTTAATTTCTAAGCAGTTTGATGGCACAGGCCAGGTACCACTAACATGCTCCCAGAGGGAATGGTACACAGCTTCATAGTGCTTGCAGGACCAGGATGTCTGGTTTGTAGCTGCTTGATAGGAATTATAATTGGCTTTTTAAGGCAAGCTTTGGGTTTGCAAGTCAAAAGCATGTGTCACGGTGAATACTTTCATGCCTCTGATCAATCGTGCTCCCCTCAAGATAAAGGGTTTGCACGAAAATTGTCCTGTGACTTGTAATTAAATTGCACTCTTGAACATTTTGTCAGGTATGAGGAAGGAAGGCTGTGTCTGAAACACTGTTAATTAAACCTAGATGAAGTGTTAAACAATTTTAGTGGGGTGGTTTTTTTAAAAACGATGGGGTTTTTTACACAGTTCATTTTGTGGCCTTTTATCCACCACAGCAACATCACGGACTGACCCAGCCTGTGGGCTGTGTGGGAGCTGAGGGGTTGGTTTATGGTCTGAGCCAGAGGTTTTAATACCCACATGGCCCTGTTCGCTGCAGTGCCTGAGGCACTGGATCAGGGGAATGCTCCTCCCCCCCCTCCACTGAAGCTCCACCATCCCAAAGTGGGGTCGGGGTGTCTGAGAGTTAGGGAAAATAGATGTCTCTTGGGCACTGAGGGGAAAGAGGATTTGTGGTGGGGAAATCTGAGCCAGATCCTTAAAAAGCAGTCAGATTTGTCGTTGAACTGGGGCAGGATGGGGGAATTTTAATCCCAGGTGAGAAGAAAGCCCAGGGTTTAGGATTAAAACAAAAAAGGCAAATCAGGTGTGATGTGATGATCTCTTCCTTCTGTTAAGAGAGGGTTGCTTTGAATGTTCTTTAATGACTCTGTTCCTGGAGAGAACCTGTGCAGAGTGAAATCTTCTCAATACACAGTATGAACAGCTCTGTTATACGTATTTCCAGTCAGTAATTACACACCTTTAACAAACTGCTCACAATTAACGTGCCAGCTCTTTCTTGAATAGTCTACGTTTCCATGAGCTGCTGATGTTTTCCGTGGCCTTTAGTCACTGGTGAAGAGATCTGCATGGGATGTGCCAGTTCTCATGGAAAAAGAGATTTAACAGTTTTCAAGAGTTACTTCAAAAGCAGCAAAATATGTATCTGTTAATATAATTTCAGATAATTATTTTCCATTAGCAGTTTGGGGCTCAGTAATTAGATGGCTAAAAACTCCAATACCCTGAGTGCATTTCCCGTGGGCTAAACTTGTTGGCAAGTTATTTTGATGCACCTTGTCTTTGTGCCAAGCCAGGTATCCTTATTTGTCTTGGAGGAACCTGGCTGCCTCCTGCTCTGGGTTTTCTCTAGATGTGGTGGTTTATTGTGGTGGGGTTTGTGTCTGTGTATTTCTAGTTCACTTCCTGCATAAATGTTAAACAGATGCTGATTTGAATGGTAGCCTGGTGTATTAATTACTGCACATAATGGATCTCAGAAAATGTAATAAAGGGCTAATTGGTGTCAATAAAGTAACAGTGACAAATGCTGCCTTGTATAATGTGAGCAATGTTCAGCATCGCAGAAGCAAGAGGGAGAAACCTCAGCCCACCTCCCATGGGGAATACGCTGCCATTTGCCTTTCTCCAGGAAGACAGGCTCTAGCTGGGTGCTGAATAAATCAAACAGGGAGCATGTGAAGTTCAGGTGTTCATCAGCAGTGATGGCTGTTTGCATTTGGTGTGATTGATTTCTGCCCAGGAGTGTCTGTTTCAAGCTCTGGAGGGTTTGAGGTGTGACAGTGTCACTGCAATGAAAGGCACCTCAGCCCTGTGTTTCTGCTCTAAACCAAACATGTAAGGGGTTGGGGTCCTGGTTTGCACTTTCCCTGGACAGACACTGTGCTTGGGACCTTCCTGTGGCCTCTGGAGATCCTGGGTGGATCAGGGTGGTCTGGAGCATTGTGTGGCCCCACTCACCTGCCCAGATGGGGCTTTTCTGCCAACTGTCCCGAGTTTGACTTTGAATTATGTGAAAAGGGATAAATTTGATGGCCAGTGCCACAAGGTGCCAAGAGCTCAGCCTGTGGTGAAGTCGTGATGTTCAATGGAAATGGCTCATCAGATCGCTGCTCTGGTTTCGTATCGTTCCTTCCCCGTTCCCCAGAGCTCAGGGCTTCTCTCAGGCACAGGGAATGCAGCAGTGACTGAGAAAGAGGTGCCAAAAGTGAGGAAAAGCAGGAAAACCACAGCTTTTTGAGTTTTTATTCTGCTCTCCTCTCCCATGCACTCCCAATTCCTCGTGTGTTGACATGTTCTATTCTCATTGCTTTGTCAAAAAATCCTTTCTCCAAACATATTCATTAGCACCCAGCTGCCTAGGCTTCCCTACACCAGTCTCTTCTGCTCATCACGCTCTTGTCATGGGATTTGCTAATAGCTTAAGCATGAGTTATCAAGGTCAGTGTGGAAATACTGTTGAGCTCTGATGTGGAATCTCTTGTTTTGCCTAGCAGCACTAATAAAGGCTCAGTTAAAATAACAGGGCCTTATCTGCCTTTCGCTGACATGATATATTTCACAGTGCAGGGTAATGTTTTTGACATGTTCTTTATTTCCCTTTCTTAAGGCTCTTGGAGTAAATTTCCCTCTTGTGCCGTTCTTGACAAGTTTCTCTCCGTGGTTCATTAGCGCCGGTGCCCATCCCTTCTCTGCTCCTCAGGCCTTAAGCACATTTCCCCTGCACCCGTTTGTCTTCTTGCATGCTTCTACCCTTAACTAACCCCCCCTGCCACCTTGATGAGATTTCAAATGAGCTTTGCACAGAAACAGCCGTCAGAGTCATGCTGGAAAGCTCCGGAGCAAAGAATGAGTTTAGCAAACTGGGTGGTTTACTCTTTATCTCCCATCCCAATTTAAATGTCAACACTAATTAGATTTTCCCTAGAATTAATCCAAAGCTTATTCAAAGCTTGGGGGTTTATTTGGTTTGTTCTTTCTTTTGCCTTGTCTTCTCCATCGTCTCCTCCCTCCCCTCTCCCCCTGCCCCATCCCTGCTAGTGGAATTCAGAAGGTGGCAAGCAGACCTGTTCCAGGTTCATCGCTTCCCCTACTGCCCCTTGGACAGAAATTCACAGCACTTGCATTCCTTCCTTCTGCCACTGACCTGCTCTGTAACAGCCCCTTCACTTATTCTGCTTAATTATAGTGGTGACAGATGCAGGGGAGAGATGGTCCCAAAGGATGTGTGTCTGTACCACACCGAGGACCCAGAGCCATGGCTGAAATTTTTACTGCTTTCAGTAATTCATATCCAAGCAGTAATTGGCTGAGGAATGGACACTGGGGACAGGGTTTTTTTTAAAAATACAATCTTCAGGCTTATTCCTTTCTCCTTTTGTTCTCTCCTGGAACAGTTTTCCAAAAGAAATACATACTTGTACTTAAATGAGATCCTGTTTGTGTGTGTGCAGATAGATTTTATTTTTTAAGTTTTCATACTCATAGCTTTGCTCAGTGATGCAGATAACTAATTTAGCAAAACACATAATATGCAGAAATGGCTATTTAGCTTCCTTACGTATGCGCAAAGCGCTTGGTATTTGGGTGTCTCATTCTGTCTGTAGCCTTTAGCTACAGGAGTATTATTAATAAGCTCCATGTCGTGTATCTGCAGATGTTCCAAGATCTCTTTTCAGGGGGAGTTATATAGCCTACTGCATTCTCATGCAAGCAGCCTCTCCGCCACGAAGGTATAAAATCAGAAAACTTGGATAAATCCACCGAGGCAGCCGAAGGAAGATGGTTATTTTAGGCAATAACTGTAATAGAATGGGCATATCCACAGCAATAAACGTCCCCTCAACTTTACAAAGAGCCTGGCAAGGGTCACAGCACAAGGTGTTTATTACTGTAAGAGTCGTTAGTGCTGGAAAGACAGATTTCAAGGCATTTGGATTGTCACTATCAAATGTCATCTTTGATATAAAAATGTAAATTTCACAAGTATCTGTCGACTCTTTGTTATAATTTAATTATCAGAACAGGCGCTGCCTCATCTCGCGGGTGCTGCTCTCAGCAGATCGGAGGGGAGGCAATTAGCGATGCCAGTTTCCCAACTGTATGGGACTGTTGCAGCTTCTTGTTGCTTTAACAGGTGCTTGAAGTGATGTTCTCTTGGGGGATCAGCCCAAACACCTACATACTACTGGAGTTTTTCCACTTCAGGTTTAACCACTGACTCAGTGACCTGCCCAGGGCCATATATTCTGGGCAGCATTGAAAAGAAAGAGTCAAAAATAAGCTCGGGTAGGACTCCAGCATCTTTACAGAATCAGTCTGAGAGGATTTTGCAGACTTAAGGCTGGGTTGAGCATTGTTTGTAACCTGAGCTGGCTGGAGTTATCCCTCACTTTGGCTGAAGTGAGTTTTCTGCCTCCATATAAAATCTGGGCAGGCTCTTGTGCACATCAGGTGTGTCAGAAAGCTGCTCTGAAACTCGCCTTGATGATGTGTTTGTAGAGCCCAGTGCCTCATCAGGGCTGTTAATCCATGTCTGGGTGACACCTTTTACAGCTCAGAGCCACTTATCAGTCATTTGTTTCTTGATTTGTTATTTCCCAGGTAGGGAAATAATTAAGAATTGACTTGGAAACCAGGAAACATGTGCCTACTTCTATCAAATAAATAAACATCCAAGTTATTGAGCTGAATCACGCAGGCAAGGCTTGTTGAGGATTAACAGCCTGACTGATTCGTAGCCTTAATTCTGTCAGGAACTTCAGAGAACTGACCCCTTTATGAACAATTGACTCCTGGCTGCCCATTACGCCTTGCACTACTTAGTTTTTATAGTGCACACACACTAATTCATCAAATATGGCGTTTGCATTTGAAATGTGAAATTCTACTTTAATTAAACTCCCGTATAAATTGAAGGTCCCCTTTCTGTGGGATAAAAAAACCCCAAACCCAAGTGCAAAAAAAGCCCTGAACCCTCAGAGCTGACCCACTGCACCTCAGGAAGCCTGGGCCAGGAAGGGCAGTTCATCTGTACAGTGTTATGTTATCCAAGGGTTTAGGTAGAAGTAAGAAATCTACCCCCTATTTAATGTTAAAGTATAGCTGTGCTCCTCAGAATTCTCCTCTCTGACTGACTTGTGAGAGCCAGGGGGTGTTGTGGGTGCTCGGTGCTGATGGGATCAAAGCCTGCTGTGCTTTCTTGCCAACACAGCCTTAAGATGTAGCCATTTAGAGTGTGGGGAGATTTCTGGAGCTCAAGTATGTTGAGGTAGGTACATGAGGAAGGAAAATCTCCCTCGTAACTTGTGTTTGTGTTAGGCTGCCATACACAGTGGGTTATGCTAACCATGGTTTATGGAAACCTCGCCAAAGCACTGGCAGTAAAAGTGTTATGCACAGAAGTGTGCAGGTGGCACCTGGCAGAAGCTGACTGACACAGCACAATAAATATCTGACATGTCCTGTGAACACGTGACAGTCGGTCAAAACCCATTTGAGTCGCAGAGCACCCAGGGCACAATGAAGTTTCACAGCACCATTTCAATTTCACCCATTTGCTTATGATGTTTTATTATTGGGATCTTCCAGCTATAGATTTTTGAGTGCTAAATTCACAGTTTAAAGCACAGGGCTTCAAGAAGTATCAGAAGGGCTGGCTGCCTTGGATGTGAAAGAGAGATTTAATCTCACAGTATTTATAATTTCCCATCCTTTTGGCACAGCTACAGTGTGTGCTGAAAGGCTTCTGATGAATCGGTGGCCTCCAGAATGGAAGGAGAAGTTGTAAACTCTGTGGCCTTGTTTGAGCATCAGTGTGAAATACTGAGCAGGCTGTGCAGTTGCAGGGGAGTGAGACAAAACAGGGCACCCCGAAAGGGATGTGCTGGAGGTAAGAGACCCAAAGGGAGGGACGAAAGCTGGGTGACATCAGTGGTTTGTGTGCACTCTGATAGTGGATTGGTGATTAAAGAAAGCAGCAATAGCTGCTTGTGTAGTAACTCACCTTCAGGAGAAGGTTCCTTAGCCCTCCTTGTTCAGGTGGGTCCAAGTCCTGTGGTAGTTTAACAGTCTAAGGAAGGGGAAGGTGCAGCACTGACTGTGATGGATCCGCTGCTGCTCTCTTGGAAAAGCTGCAATTGGCTCTGGAAGCCAAGCGATGCTGTGGGGATGCTCCTCCAGAAGCAGTAGGGGAAAGAGTGGTTGGGAAAATGGAAATAAGGGGCCAGGAGCCACCCTGAACTTTTTTGAGCAGGAAGCAGGGGGATGTTGAGACAATAAACACACCCCTGGAGCTGGGGACTGTGATACAGGTATCGATGTTCTGCTGTGTGGCTAAAATCGTGTGTGAGGGGAAAAGTGGGAGCTGGGTTGGATTCTAGTGCTGGTAACAGCTTCCTTGTGTATGTTTGGAGGTTGCTCAGCCCGTAAGGAAATATTCCCCACAAGCCTGTGTGCCATATGTGTGCTGATAGGTTCCACAGGGTAACAAGAGCACAGTATCAAATCTTCTGCTGGCTGCTTCTGAATTAGATTTGGATGCTGCTTTTCCTACCCCCTTCCTCAGTGAGGGAGCAGACGGTGCCTTGAGCTGCTGTAAAACGTGACCTGCGCTCCCCATCCCGGGTTGTTGTTTTTGGGAGGCTTGCAGTGCAGTGCAGGTAGCGTTGGGAAGGACGGTTTCAAACATGTATATGGTTTTTATCCCATTCTAAGTGCCCAGAGGCCTGTTTCATCTGAAAATGAGTGTGAAGGCAGGCAGGAATCCCACATACAGGCTTCACCTGCAAGGATCACAAATCTGACACGATGTTTGGTAGTGGTCCATAGGGAAGCTTGGCTTGCTTGCTTTTAGCAGTGCAGTTATTCTCCTCCTCTTCTAGGTCAGTTATTCACACAGAAATAATAAAATCTTTCTTTAGATTAGCAGTGAAAATAAGCAGGAGGACAGCCTGATGTATGGGCTGGTGGTGCTGCTGGGGCAGTGCTGAGGCTAGTGGGATGGCACTGGGAGAGAAGCTGGTGTGATGCTATTTAATTTGAACTCATAAAAGCTGGCTGGCTATTCTGGGCATGCATGTATCCCTGCACAATGAGATATATGTTTGCCCTTTTCCTGTGTGTGAAACAGCCAAGTGAGGTTTAAATTCCTTCTGCCACAGCAGCTTATTGCCAATGTAACTGAGCCTGAATTCAAGGGATTGACTTTAATGAAGTTCACAGACCTGATTATTTTTAGGTGACCGTTAGTGGCTTTGTCCCAGTTCCTCTCCTGCTGGATGATTGTCCAAGTCACAAAACCTGCCACTGCAATTGGCACTAATTGGGCCCCTCGTCACCATCATAACACGGTTTCCAAGAATGCAGATTCCAGCACTTCATGCCCAGGGGTCTGTGCCCCTCCCTAGGCAGATGCTCATTAGCCTCCTATGGCATTTGCTCTGTGTGTGGCGACTCATTCAGCAGAGAAACTTTGATGGCTGAGTGCTGTAGAGGCAAGCAAGGAGAGGTGTTTGTGTAACCTCCTGTGTTGGGAGCTAAATGAGAGTGTGACTGCCTCTAATGACATTGCTGCAAATACTGAGCTTGTGTGTCAGCACGAAGGGGGGACATCTTCCCCAGCAATGTCCCAGCTGTTCTGCTGCTCTGCCTCACCAAGCAGCTGGGAACCTGCACGACCAGGGAAGCTCTTGATGTAATGTGATGGTGATTTCTTTTCCACAGTACAATCTCCCCTTCCTCCCCTTTCCCAGCAGCAGGTCCCACCCCTCTCTCTGCTCAGCCCTTGGGACTGTGATGGGTGCATTTCTTAGCAGCAGTTGACATCATGGTTGAGCCTGGAGGCCCTCCTAATGCTGGGCTTCCAGCGCAATCAATCCTGGATGCTACCAGGTTGTGTTACAGTAATTAGCCAAAGGATAGTCTGGGTAGAGGCTTTCTGTCTGTATGAGAAGCTGAACACCACATCTAGGCTTGTTATACTTTATACTTCTCTTTCCTCTCAAGAAGCTTTCTCAGGCTCCACCATGCAGAAAAGCAAGCCAGGAAGGACTAAGTTTGGCAAATTTTTTCCAGTGTTGGTAGAATTCAGCACATGCTGTGTTGTGGGGTGAAATCTTGTCCTGATTGACAGCAGTGGAATTATAACAGGACATGAATATGATATTCCTTAATACACTGAAGAAAGGCCTGTTATCTTCCAGGAGAAAGACTGTAGAGCAAATAATTCCCTCCCAAAATTTAATCTTTCACTTTCTTCCTCAGTTTTTTAGCTTCTGGTTAATCCCTTTGGCTCCTGCTTACTTTACTCCACCAGATTTTCCAGATGTAGGGAAAGAACCCAATTTTCTACTGCATAGCTTCCAGTTGTTAAGTCAGTGGCAGATTTACTGCTGTTTTCCAGCAGTATGTTACATACACCTTTATTTATATCTGTGATCAAATACTGGCCAGGCACCTGGCAACTGAAAGGATAATGCCTAGAAAGAGAAAGAGTACTGGAAAGAGATTGGATTTATTCAAATGTGAGGATGATGTATAGGGATCCTCATGGGTTTTTTTCTTCCATGCAGTTTGTAGACTCAGTATTGACAAAAGATATGTAAGATATTCTTTGTACAACCCACTGGTCCATATTTCTAGGGCTCAGTGATTAGTAAGTCATGAATCATGTCCCAGGTGGTTTTATGTTGCATATTAAGTGCTTACCAGCCATTTATTTAGAACAAGTGTGGGTAATTTATACACAGGGATGGGTGACAGGCAGGGAAATATCTGCTCATCTATTTCCCAGCGAATGAACAGTTTTGAAAGACCTATCCCAACAGTGATTTAATCTTTAGAGCCTATGCAATTTTCATTAAGGGAAAAGGCAGGAGTACAGGCGGATCTGCAAGCTGTCAGCACAACTGAGTCTGTAGTTCTGAATGAGATTCCCCAGGGACAGGATGTACAAGAGAGAGAAGAGGACATCAGGAGCAGTTCCTCTCCATGCAGACAGTGGATGTGGGAGGGCAGAAACTTCGAAATAATCTGTAGGAATTCAGAAGAGAAGGGGAAATGAGGCATTAGCTGGAGAAACAAGTGTGGTCAGATTTCTTAATTATTATATTTTATTCTCTCCATAAATAAACAATATCTGCACTACTCTGAGTGAGAAGTGGGTGAATGGGATTGGGGTGAGGGGAGGGAAAGTGGGCCAAGGGATGTGAAGGGAGATCAGGAGGTAGAGTGGAATCACCATGGATGTAAAGGAGAAAGGAGGTTTTCCCCAGGCTGTGCTGGGGAGGAGGAGGAAAGCTACAGGATGGATGGAGAGTCCAAGGAGGAAAAGGAGGAAAAGCAAGATGAGTCCCCATCAGTCGGTTTTCTTTTTTCGGGGGAAACCCCCAAACCCCTGGTATATTGTACGTGAGAGATGGAGACCAGACCAGGGGCAGGTTTGCAGGGTAAGTGATGGGGAGGAGTGGCTGCTCTCAGTAACTTCCTGAGAAGTTATTTATTCTGAGGCCCCACTGGGTAACGAGGAAGGTTCATTAAGAGCCGAGCTCTGTGCTGTTCAAGGCAGAGCTGTGCTTTAGACAGGCTCAAGTAACACAAGCTTTGCTTTAGGAAGAGGTCTCAAACTCCAGGAGCTGGCTTTCTTTTCCCCTTTAGCTCTCCCCTTATTCTGCTTTCCAGCTCCTTGCTTTCCTGACTGCACTGCCTCTCTCTTGCCTTTGAGACTGAGCCCAATTAACACTGTGATGTGTTTACAAACACCATCTCCTTGCCTGTTGCCCAGTAATCCCACTGGGCGCGAGTGTTGTGGTCTGTGTCCGTGCTGACGCGGTGATGTCTTGCTGTGTGGTGCATTGCCATGGAGATCCGGATTGCCATGGCAACTTGCACCTTTCCGAAGGCTGAAGAAAAGGAGCTTTGCAAAAGTGAAATAGCAAAATCTCAGGATCTGATATTTAAACATCAAAAGGAAGCCAAAACTTGTCCTGGTCTGGCATGCTCCTCCTCTGCTTTGAGAATAACCAAAGCATTAAATGCTTAAATAAATGGAATTTTCTTAGTATAAGTATTAGTAAATAAAGACTCTTTTAAGCAGGCTTGGCATTCTTACAGGGCTTAACAAGAAAATGGATCTATTTAGGAACAGCCACTGCAGAATAGCAGTTGCTGTCTGTCTTTCTGCTGCCAGTGAATTTAAAGGTAACCAGGTCAGTAGAGATTGCTGCCTCAGTTTCCACAGCTGTAAAATGGGTATGGTAGGCAGATGAAAGGAAGGTGTTGTGGGAGGGGCTTCAGGCAATGGGCTGGGGAAGAAGGAGCAGCAGCAGATTGTAATTTTAGTCTCTTGTAGGAGGGACCTAAGAATTGTCTTCTGGGCCAGCCTCACCTCTGCCCTTGTGCTGATGCATGGCAGGAGGTAAATGGTGAGGAATGCTTAGAGGGGATCTAGCCTCAAATAGGGGCAACGTAGTAGGGTCTGGGATTGTAGTGCCATGGCTTTGTCCCCTTGCCTTTGGATGGGGAAAGCCTCATCTGCCTGCTAACACAGCAGTCCCACACAGCCCTGCTGCCAGAACTGGAGGATCTCTTGTCCCTGCTAGCAGACCACTCGGATATAACAGATTCGATGTCTCACCAAGGAAACCCCAAATTAAACCCAAGCCCACTTACTGCATGTGCCAGGCAGAGAGTAAAAATCCTCTGTTACGTATGAGAAAATAACTAAGTAGATCATCAAAACCTTGTATCGATTTTATTTGGGTTAACTTTCCCCAGAATACTAAAGCTGTTTCCATGTATTTTCCATATGTACTTTGCAAGTTCTGAATGACATTTTAAAATATCAATAAGATTCAGGCTTTAGGCAAAATGACTTTCCAACCACTCCGCTGTGTTTGACACTTTCTTACTGTTAATCTGTGCCTTTATGTTTGTAAATGGAAGTCCATACTGAGAACAGAGCCAGTAGTGCTGCAAACCATGTGACTATGGAACTACATGTAGCCTTGTTTCATAACTGTGGGGTTGTTTTTTAGAGATATTTCCTAAATATACATATATGTATTATATACCATTCATATAAGCGTTCCCACCCTTGCGAGATGCGGAAGTGTGGTGTGAGGGAAGGATTCTCTTGTGCAGTGATAGGCACGGGTTCCTTATTTTTGGGGGAATTGGAGAGAAATAGTGCTCTGTTTTCAGCAAGGAGTGGAAAGAATTTTGACTAACGGACTAGCACGCTGATGCATCCCTCACAATCAATCATAGCCAGTCACAGATATATAATCATCACTATGGTGGGTGTGAGAATGGGTTTAGTGGGACTGGGTCAGTCTGTGGAGCCATGAGGAACTGAACCTTGAGGGACACACAGAGTGGCAAAGGACAATTCAGTAGTGGAAAAGTCAGGGTGACTTGGCCTGCTGGGGCAGGTAGCAGCTCTCAGCTCTTTAGGGATGTTAACGCTGTGACAGTAGGACACGGCTGGCAGAGAGGAGCCTTGGCTTTGCGTGTCATCGCTGTGGTACCAGGCTGGATACTGCCTTTGCCCTCCTCACTCCTGATACTGTTTTTCTTTCCCACTTCCTCGCTTATCCTTGGCTCATATGGTAAAACAGCATCATCCCAGCGACTTCTTGTCCTTTGCTGGGTTATATAAATGATGGAATGTACTGAAAAGCCGGAGTAGGGCTGGAGGTCTCCAGCAGCTTGCTGTATGCTGGCACTTGCTGCAGTCGTTCCAGTTCCACAGAGCCAGGGGGCCAGTGATGGATAACAGCACACACAATTTAGAAATCTTTAGCACTTAATTCTTAGGAACTGCAGTTGCTCAGCAAATGTTATGGTGTGCCCTTTGTTCAGCAATCATGAGACAGCAGTAAATTGCCAGAAAAGAGTTCAACAGGGGGGAAAAAAAAGGGAAAGAAGGGAGGAACCCCCCCCAGCCTAGAAATTACTGTACACAAAAACACATATTTCATTTCACTGTAAAGATGTATTTCAAACCAATTCAGAGAGATTAAAGTTGGCAACTTTGCAATAAGATGATTTTTCCATCTTTCAAGTTAATAGCATGATAGATATAACTCTCGTCGCTGGGAAGTCAAGCTCTTTTCTCTTTCCCTTTCAAGTGGTATTTTTTTGAAAGGTACAATCAGTTGCTTTTGTTGCAGGCATATCAACATGTACTTCCTTGTGTGAGTTAAAATCAATGCCTGATATAATCTCTGTTGGAAGTCAGAAATGGAGCTGCTGGTTGCAGCCACTAAGCGAAATTTTGTGAAGATTTCACTCTGGCAGGGTTCCTCTCCAGATGTCTGACTGGCTGAAGTTTTATCCCTAAAACAACTGTGGAAAATAAGTTTTAAGGGCCTTGAGTTGTTACTGGAAAGTCTGTGCTTCGGTGCCTTGCTTTGATGTAATCCCTGTCTTCCATATTTGTGTTTTCAAAACACTCCAGTGATGACTAGTGAGAGTCCCATAGACCAGAACTTGGGGGGCATTCCATGTGGGAAGCCAATCAATCAGTTGTGTATTGGCAGGAGACAACACTTGCTGGTTTGGAAAGCCAAGATTCAGGAGTTGTGATTGTGTCAACTTTAAATAAATGAATAAATAAGAATCTGGAAAGAAAATCTGTGCAAGTGGCATTGGAAGAGCATATGAATAATTTAAGGTGCTTCCCAGGAGCTCTTCCAGATGAGCAGGCTCCCAAGCTGCTTACTGAAGAAGAAGAAATAATACTGTGCTGTCTGCTCATGGGATGCCCACAGAAAGATCATGATTTTATTGGTTAGGTCCTCCTGCTCCTCTTCTGCTAGACACTATTCAACATGTAAAGTTGCTTCTCTCTTGATTGTAAAAAGGATTTGGATTAGGCCCATGAGGAGAGCTTGGCAGACTTTGGGCTATTCATACTACGAGGTGTCTAACCAGCAGCAAAATACCACATCTAATGTCCCACAGCCTGCTCTGCTCTGGAATTAATGGATGGGCAAAGGGTCATTGTGGTTGTCTGGGAGAAAAATGGGACTTGGTCTCCTAAAGACAGCGTGGGACCCTGTGGGAAGGGCCTTCCTGTCACTCAGCTCTTTGCTGAGCCTGCTGTGAGCACAGCTCAGCTTTATTGGCTGTCCTGGAAAAAAAAATTCCTCCTTGAAATAAAATCAAAACACCCATCAGCATTTTAAGGACATTTATGGGAGGAGAAACTGCAGCTGGCCAGGTCCTTCATTTCTGCCTACAGCCCAGGCACATAAACCTCAATGATAAAATTAGCTGGACCACAAAGAGCACCCGAAATGCATGGGTGTTTGACAATATGTAAACAATTACAGAGTGACTTTTGGCTTTAGGTTAATGTCTCTGCCTGCTCTGGAAATTGAGTAACCTATTTTCAGCAATATAGAAAAAAGTACTAACGTCTCAGATAATGACATGAGCGTTACTGTGGATTTATGTTAACTGGAATGGCAGGTGGAGAAATGAAATTAATCTCCTATGCTAAGCCATACAGCATAAATAAAGAATTAAGTTTGTGATGTACTGATTCTCCATGGACTGCTTGTGTTGTGGTTTAACCCAGCAGGCAGCTTGCCAAGAAGATGCTAACTTCATCTTATCTGAATTAATCCATGGTATTAAGGAGGAAACCAGCATTAGTATTCCAGCACCCTGCAGACCACAACCCACATTAAGCCATGATTCAGTCATTGTTAGGTACTTTCCATTCAGGAAAGCTGTTACGCCCCTTGGGCAATGGATATCAAACCTGGAACATGTAAATGTAAGCCTGGAAGATGTTTGAGGACACTCAGATTCTGTTGGTGCTGGGGGCCTGGCGGGTGCAAAGTGGAGGCAGCTTGGTTGTTGGGCTGTTGGTGCCACGTTTAGTGGGTGATGTCTGGCTGTGGGTCTCATTTTTAGTGTTGTAGTGACACCAAGGGAAAGGGCCTGTAATCAGATTCCTCCAGAATCCCATTGTCCATTCCCTGCTGCACGAGCTGAAGGAACCAGGATGCTGCTTCCATGAGCAGCATATATGCAGGATGCTCTCATGGCTGAGCTGTAGTAGTGGAGTATGAAATACTTAAACATAAGCTTTCAACTGCATGACCCCGGGGGGAAAATAACCAGAAACACTTTGCTTTTTCATGGTTTTTTGGTTTGGTTTGGTTTTTAACCTGTTTTATATCTGTACAGCTCCCAGCAGCCACGAACAGAAAAGGCAGTGTGTCCAAGCATCAGCTCTGAAGGGCAATGGTGTCAAAGTACAAGATAACAGAAATATTCCAATCATACCAAACCCTTAATTTGCAGAAGCTGAATAGTCCCATTTCCCTATACAAAGACTACTTCAAAGCCTAAAGTTAAGAAGAGAAATGTATTTGAAAGTCTAGGCAGTACCAGAATTAACTCACAGAGATCCAGATCTAAAGATAAATGCTTTATTATATTTCAGCCCAGTGCTGCTCAGGATGGCTGAGCACTGACCATGCTAAGCTGGGCTTTGTGTTGAAGTGAAACCCATCAGGAAGAAGAGAGTCACAGGGTGTCCCCTTAGTTAGACTGCAGCAGTCATTTAGATATTGTCTTTGACTTCTTGCCCCATTTCATTTTCAGTGTGTAATTTTTAAAGAAAGGAAGAGCAAATTGCTGTTTTTGGATCATCAGTAATGGCACTGAATCTGCTAACATCAGAAGGAAATAAGCTGCCTGAGCTCAGTACCAAGTCGTATCCTGCTCAGTGATGCCTGGTAAATTGTATAATGGTTTCCAGCTTCCTGTCATCACTGCAGCTGTTGGATTCAGTCTGGTTTTGTGGTTTGATTAAAATAACATGTTTTTTGATAACTTGTCAATTGCCCAGCCTTGGATAACTGAAATGAGCCCATCCTTCTTTCTAAGGCCAAGCCAAGGTAAGAACAGATCCCTGGAATAGCTGGGCAGCTGATACAGGAGGAAAGCCAAATAAAACCCAGGGCTGGGAAAAATTTTGCATAGAAAATCAGCGGGGAAGGAAACCTGCTGAGGGCTTGTGCTGTGTTCAACCCATGTAGGCACCCTCAGCTCATTGGCATGCTGAAGTCTCCTCCCACTGAAAGGGAGGACAACTTGGCCTTGGCTCTATCTTCAGCAGCCCCTGGTCCTTTTGCCCAGTGACATTATTTAAGACTTTCTTAAGGAAGCTCTAAAGAGAGACTGGCAGTAAACTGAGGTAAGTTATCACATGTTAATTGCTAGAAGCAACTAATGAGCTCTTCATAGGAAGTGCAAATGAAGGATGCAAAACTCTTCTCCAAGGATGGGAATGTGGTCGCTTTGCCTGTGTGGAAAGCAGCAGTTGTGTTTTGTGTGGGATGTCACGTTGAAACGGGGCAGAGAAATGAAAGTTGGGCAAACAGAGAAATATCATCATCACTTTCTGGCCAGGGGTTTTTAGCACAGACAGTCAAAAGAACTCTGAGTCTCATACAGGAGCAGCCAGAATCAGAATACAGATTTAGCTCCAATAAGCAGCTTTTATCACAAGGTTGTTTTTCCCCCTTTTATAACCTGTAGTTACAGCATGTGCATAAATAACTGCCAGGCCCTCAGGAGTGGAATCCCTCTGCTGCTCCTGCTCCATTTCTAATTCCAATCCTAGTTACAGTGGCCAGTTTATTACCTCAAATATTTACTTTCCACTATAAATGGAAATCGCTTCTTTCTCTTCTCTGTGTTTTGTGGTCATAATATCCTCTGATGTTCCATTATCTCCTGGTACCTGTGATAGATCAAAACCTTATGACGTTGCTCTTTTGGCAATAAATTAAATTGGCTATAATAGGAAACTTAAATATCTGTAATGCTTTTTAAATAAGTAATGGGCAAACTGGACTTTCTGTAGCTGAAATTGATTTCTGAATCATTTGTCATGTTATGCAAATTTGTGGAAGAATGCACAGCGTAAGAGTAGGAAAATAACCACCCAGTGTCACTCTGAATAGATTGTATTTTTACAGGGACATTGTTCATTAATTTTTGAGAAGAGAGTCTGAGCTACTATTTATCAGACACACCTTCATGGTTTGATGCTAGTCATGCTGCAGTCACTTAGGTCTTCTAAATTTTCACTGGAAAAGGGGAAAAATGTTGGGGAAAGTTGGCTCAAATGATGCTTTAAGCAGTGATGGAGGCAAAAAGCTCTTCTAAATCTGTGCCAATCGTCAGAGAAAACATGCTATAGGTAAACCTGAGCTCGAGGACCCTTCCAAAATAGTCCGAGTAACTGGAAAGCTTCTTCTGGAATTCTGGTGCTTCAGTTACAGTTTCAACATCAGGTTTTGTTGCTCTTTTACGTCACCAAAGTGAAGTAATGGGACCTCTGATGTACTGTAAAATGAGGGAAGATGGAGAGACAGAAGATGCTCCACGTGCTGCAGGCAGGGCCTTTGTATGCACTGGCCACTGGAGATTGAACAGAGGCACTTTGCCCACTGTGTGGCCTGGAGAAGGCATGTAGGGGGGAGCAGGGGTGCTGGGTGGGCAGTGCAGCACTACACTGAGCACTCACACAGCCACTGTGCTGGGGTGGCAGAGGACAACTGTGGTGCAAGGGCAGTCTAAAAGCCTTTCACAAGCCTAGACTGGGAGGAGAGAAGAATCGATCTTCACAGTTCAAATCTATTCCTTTAACTTTTTTTTCCTCTAGTGATTTTCCTGTTCTTTTCCCCCTTGCAAACAGAACATGGTGAGACAGTCTGTGTGTGTATGCACGGTGCGTGCTGGGGTTTCAGGAGCTGGCTTGATGCAGTGTGGCGAGGCTCATACTGGTTTCCTTTGCTCCACCCTGTCCTCTGCCCCGTTCCCTGGGTGCCCTGCCTTCAGGAGAGATGAACTTCATCCTTACACTAGAAGGTCTCCTTGTGCCTGAGGAGCAGACCTGTCAAACACTGTCCTGGTACTAGAGCTCTAGATGATCTTTTAGGTATTCAGATGGTCAGTGCTGCCCAGGGCGAGTGACAGCCTTAATATCCGTAAGAGGAACAGCCTCAGATCCATCACTCAGCACAGATCATCTGTCAGAGCCAAGCAGCATCTAGCTGCTGAGGGAAATCCTTAAATCCACCGAGTTATTCTGGTGGGTTTATGCTGATCCAAAGAGATTTTACTGTAAGGGCAGAAAAATCCAGGGAGCAAAAATACCCAAAGGAAGAAGATCAGGAACACTTGGCCAGCCAACACTCCTCTGCTTTTTAGTTATTTATTCTAATGAAGGGTGTCTTGCAGATACCCCTCAGTGACAGAACTAAGTCGTACTGACAGGAGAACTAATTAGCTCACTGAAAGCAATCAATACCTCAAACTTTACGTGTGCAAAAAGCAGTTCCACATACGGACGAGCTGGAAGGAGCAGTAAGTTTAAATGTGATTTTTTTGGGGGTAAAGCATTTCATTAACTCGCTGCTATATCATTGCTTTATGCTGGGTTCATTAAGTTACATACAAATTAGCTTCTCACTTCATATAGACCGTGTGCTTAATGAATATTCTAAAATGGTGTTTTATTAATGCGCCGCCTTAATTAGTGGATAAAAAAGGCTCCGAACACCTTTAAATTGTGTTATTTCCCAGGCAGCATGAGAGAAGCACAAGGTAACAGTGAATTTCTAATTCCCTTCAGAAAATAAAAATCCAAAGTAATGGCTGCAGCTATTTGTGTCAGACATAAAAATTGATATAACATGTGGTAAACCTCCTATTGGGTATTATTACAAATGATTGATTTCTCTCTCCCCCTACAGTTTAGATGGCGCAGTGCTTACTGTACAAACAACTCGTGAAAAGTCAACATGTTTTACAAGTAAATAATTTATAGCCACTCTGTGGAATACCCAATAATATTTTACATTAAGTGACATTAATTAGGGCAGAAATATTCAAGTGGTGAAGAACGGGGAGACAACTGTTGCAAAGAGAATTTCTTTCCTTGCAGTCTAAATGCAAATCAGCAGCTCGGAGAGTCACGAACACATTGCTCCTGGGGGAGAAATAACTCCCATTAAGTGCCCAGCTCTGAAGTTATTGCAGGGGTTTGGGAACGGGAGCCAAATTCAAGCTGGTGACAGCCTCAGCCGTTGCTGTGGTGGAAGGTTTTCAGTGCGTTTTAGATCTGTTTTAATTAGAGGTGAGATCTGTCTCACAGTCTGGGGGCTCAGTCCCATAAACATGGGACGTGGTTACCCTCGCCAGCTGCAGCGAACCCGGTGACTTGGCAGGATTAGTTTCACAGACCTGGATTTTTAAGGATGCTGCAGCCTCTGGTGCTTTAATCCTGCTCATAAAGCGGGTGCTAGAATCAGGCTCAGTAATTCCTGAATCGATCCTGCTGATAACTTCTGACTGAAGTGTGGGGGGTTTTCCGAAAGGGCCAGTGACAGATTGATCATCCCCCACCTCCTGCACCCCGCCAGGAGGCTGTGGCAGTGGCACTGCCTTAGCAGGGATCTCTGTCAGTGGGCTTTGGGTTTGTCCCAGGGCCCCTGCCCGCTTCATGCCACCCTCTGCAGGGCACAGCGTGAGCTGGTACAGGAAGCCTTACCTGCAACACCTGGGCGATGGATGGACTTTCATAGAGGCATCACAGGATGTGTTAAGTTGGGAGGGACTTTATTTCCATCTGTATTCATCTGTTTTGTTACTGCTTTGTAAATCCGCATGGGTTTGAGGGGTTTTTCTGTCTCAGCCGTGCTGCAGCAGGAAGCGTGTGTCCTGCTACACGGTGCCCATGCACAGGGAGTAAGAACAAAGCCCCTACCTGTGCATCAGGTCCTTGCTTCAGCGGGTTAACAGGACTCTTTACAGGGAGTGATGTAGGCTCGGGGGGAATGGGTCCTGGCCACGTGTGTCACACACATTCTGACCTACATGGAGCACAATACGAGCGTGCCAGGTGTCTGCTGGGCGCTGTTAAAAATCAGATATCTCATACATGTTCCTCTCCTTTGATTGGGAATCAGCTTGAGACGATTGTTCTGCGGCAGCAGCGTGGATCTGCCCGGAGCTGCTCACTGCAACTGGCTGTGCACAGGAGCCAGGGAAGCAGAAATCTGGAGTGAGAGGTGAGCAAGGGAAACAGCCTGATGACCAGAACTTCTGGGACCAAACATTGCTGCACCTCCATAAAATAACCAGTTCAGCCCCTGTCCTGAGGTGAGCATGTAGCTGAGCCATGGGATGGTCTCTGTTCATGCAGCGGTTTTGCTCTAGAAACTTCTACTTGTTTAAGCCACGTGCTGTTGTCTTAAGTGGGAGAAAGGGGGTGGGAGACAGCGTGTACCTGCTGAGGTGTGACATACCCTCTGAGAAGAGCCTGTGGATGCGTGTGTAAAGGTTAATGCAACAGAGCGCGGTGATTTGTCCAAAGCAATTAGCAATTTAAAGGGAAAAAATAATGAGGAGGGGAAAAAGAGTTCTGGACACTGATTTGGGGGAGGGGAGAAAGAAGTCCTTTGAGATAGGAAGCCCTCTTTAGCTCCTTGGTTTTGCAGTACTTACCATCTAAAACGCTGGCCTGGTGTTTGAGCTCATGATAGAAAGGCCTGAACAGCCTGTTTCAAAGTGTTTTTGTTTGGTTACACCCTGATCAATGTTTTCTAAGAAGTTAATAACAGCATGTGCAGCTAAGATGTACTCAAAAAATTTGCCACATTTAATTTCTGCCATCTTCAGATTTCAGCATTCAGAGTAGGGAAATAAAACTGTACACTTGCCCTGTCTCTTTCTGTGGAGTTTGGTTGTATTTTGGAGTTAACTGTCAATCTAATCAAGCAGTATTATACTCTAAATCGTTACTTAGAAAAAATTGGGGAAAAAAAGAGCTATATGAAGATTATTTTTTTTGTTTTCCACCCCCACTTTCACCAACTTCTTAGTAGTTAGAACAAACCAACACAATCCCCTCTGATGATAAAACCAGTGTGCTGCTGCTGTAGAGCAGGAGATGTCTTTCCCTTGGAGCTGGGAGGCAGATTGATGACGTGTGATTTTCTCTCACAAGCGTTGTGACTAATCTGGATGATTTACTTGGGGATTTCCTCACTCTCCAAACTTCACTCAAAACCACATTTCACATATTAGACATAAATTAAGCTCTAATATCTTAAAAATAAACACAAACTGAGGGGGAAAAAAACCCAACCCTAATATGGTACTGCTAATTGCAGTTAAGTACCCTCCTACATTTGCACTTAATAATTGGGAACTGCTGCTGGTTGTACACTGGGATATTTTAGATGGAGTGCTCATGCTCCCTGTAGAAGTAATTTATATATGACTGATTGTATCAAATATCTGCTAAAACTGGCAGGATAATTAAGTAACTGCTCTGTTGCTTGATATCTGCAGAAGCCTCTCTGCATCGGGCTGACAGAGCTGCGAGATGCCCCAACAGGCTGCTGGCTCCTGAGTTACTGGAGAAAAGGGGCTCTGGGAGGGAGGGAAATCGTGGAAATTTGGTTGAGGCCCCTTTGTCCAGATTCTCCTGTGGTGCCTCATTCATTAAGGTCAGTGGCAGGCTGTTGAGTAGAACACACAGATTTAACTCTAAACCTTGAACTTGGAAGTTTTAAATATGCCTTTTGAAAAGAAGGTGGCTTTTATGTCCTGAAAATTTGCTGTGTGCAAGGCAATTAGACCATAGTGCTTTAAGGTTTGCAGATGGTATGTGCTCTTTAATGAACTGGTCTGTCATCATACTCATAAAAATATTTGTATTATACAGAGAGCATTTGTTACCTAATGTAGCTACTGCTCTTTTTGTAATGCTGGCAGAAACTTAAGCCATGCTTAACTGATGCAATTTCAGCCCTAAGAATTTGCTGTCTGCCTTGGAAAATTGTATGAAAGCAGTTTGTTAGTGTTAATTAGTGGTCTGAAAGAAAGAAAAATACAAGGGGGGGGGGAAGAAAGAAGTAGATTATTTAAAGTGATGGAAAGAAAAGTTGAGGGGTCCTAAGGTTTGTACCATTACACAGATTAGTGAAAAGCCATTGCAGTATAATATCAGATCAGAATAAAAATGATAGATATTCTTTCCATGGTTATAAATAATTTCACAAGGTTTAAGGCGGTGAAGAATGTTATGAAAAAACCCAAAACCTTCTGTAATCTCCTAAAGTGTGAAAATTAATCACTCCTAAGCGTTTGACAGCACGGGCTCCATACCCAGAGCTGGGAACTTCACCCAGCAATGAAACTTCTATTAATTTTCAGTTCCTGATTTCTGTTTTGCTGGTGCCCATTCGTTTTTTGTAGTGAGTTTGTGTGACATTTTCATTGACAAAATCAAAACCAGACTGATCATGTTGAATCTTTCAGGGCTGTTAAGAGCCCCTCATGTACCTCTGGTTTTGGTCCAGCCTAAATAGACCTGTGGTTTTATTCCTTCCTTTGTCTGCATCCCTGTGCTGGCTGGGGATCATCTGCTGGGCTCTGCGCAGCGCCTGATTGAAGTGCTGCAGAAGATGAGCACTTAGATAGCACCTGGCATTGTGCAGAGGAAAATAAGTCTTGCCAATTAACTGTAAAAGCACTCTTGCTAATTATCTCCTAACTATCCATTCTAGTTTATTATCCACTAACAAAAAAAGATGAACTGTACAGAACCTTGTTTATAAAACGGTATCATTTAACAGGAAATTAAACTCCATGGTTCTCAGTGTGCCTGTACATCTCAGCCCTGTTTGGCTGAGTTGTTTAAACACTTCTGTGTGGTCCCACACTCCAGTTCTGTGCTTCTTCTCCCAATGCCTCGCAGGAACTGGTGTAGGTTTATCCTTTCTCTTGCCTTGCCAGCCTCTGGGGCAGTCCCTTCCTCTTCAGACATCACCTTGAGTTTCCCTCAGCTTTGGCCAGCTGCACAGGAGGGATGCTGGTGTTTGCAGTGGGGACCTGGTGGAGCCTGGTGCTCCCTTCTCAGGGGATGTGTGATCTGTTTGCCAGCTTGTGCCACGTATTGTGCTGTCCTACAGCGATGTGCACAGCTGGCAACCACTGCAGCCTGCTGACTTCAGTGAAATCAATAATCATACTGCAGCCTCTTTCCCCCATATACCTCCATCCCATTCTTTCCATGCAAAAACTATGCTGCAAACATCACTGCTTCTGCTTGGCTAGCTTGGATCAGCTCCTTTTTGATGTCTCCTTTTTGGATAGTTTCTAGCTGCATCCATTCATGTTACTTCATCCATTGGGTAGTTTTTTTGATCCTCAAGTTTCACAGACTCCTGAGGCAGCTGTCTGTGCTTGGGTGCAGTAAAGATGGAAACACTCTAAGTCTGACTACACACGGTGCTAAGAGAAGGGTTGATTTGTATGATGTAGGCACTAAATTGACATTCTCCTACAGGGTTTCTGTGTGTGTGGTACCAACAAGCCATCTAGGCAAAGCTTTAAAAATAACTCAAAAGCCTCAGCTGTGAAAATTGCATTGAAATTCTGTCTCTCTGGGTTTCTTAAATGCTTATATTCTTGAAAGAAAAGAGTTCCTAGCCTTGATTTCTCCGTGTCTCAGGTGTTTCTTCTGCCAGCAATTCCTAAATCATACACAGGCAGAAATGCCCTTGTTGCATCTACCTTCCTGTCCACAGATCCACAGAGTAAGCTGGAAGTTTGAGTATTTTTAAAGTTCATAAGCATTTCTTCTGCCAGATGTCAAAGCTGTGAAAGGCCATTGTAGCCCTCCTATGTTAAATAGATATGAGTTTATGTTCAGATCTGGATATTTTCCAAGCCTTTTTTGAATTGACACTTTTGGGGTTCTATTAAACCTTATGGAAGAGAAAAACATGGCTGAGGTTGAGAGATTTAAAGTAGTAACATCAGGAAGTAGGTTGTGGATTTTTTAATATTATTATTATTTTTTTAAGGTTAATTGAACAGCCCCAGAGGTCACTGTGACCTTTGGAGATACATTGGTCACGAACCCACCTGAACCATGCTCAGATCTCACTGCAATCCTGCTTGGTGCGACACAGGGCAGAGAGAAAAACAGCTTCTGTATATTCCCAACACAATATTTTTCAAGTGCTTTTGGTATCAGACCCCATACAGGGAATGGAAGACTTCATGTGGGTGTGGGTATCATCCATGCATTGTTCTAGAGGCAACCCATCCTACCCCAGCTTGAACCTCACTGCTTTAGTGTTCATAGTATAAATCACAGAGCCCAACTGTTCCTCCCCTTCATTTAGCATGGGAATGTTTGGAGTGATGCTCGTGTGAGGCTGGGAGCAGTGCACAGGGATAGATGGATCTTCTCACTGCTTGCACCTTCGCTGCTTCAGGCTCTACTTGTCAGTAGCTTTATGGGCCCATTAAAGAGGAGGAGCAGTGAGACAGCCGATTCATTGGTTTTGGGAAGAAGCCAACCACTAAGCAGCCTCGATCTAAATATAGTCTTGTTCCAAACATTAAGCCTCCCATAAGAATCTTTCCAGTGTTCTCTGTTTCTACAGATGTTGCACTTTCTCCTCCTGCAGCTTCGGAGAGGGGAAAAGGGGCAGATGTGTTGGTACAGAACCTTGGTCCCCATCACATGATGCTGATTTCTGCACTGTTCAATTGATGCCCCATAAAAGCAGATGGTGGAGAACTAGTGAAAATTTCTTTTTTCATTTTAATTTTTTCAAATCCATGGGTTTGATCTGAGGTCTCATGTGCTTTCCCTGAGCTCTGAAACAAAAGCTAAAGACAACAGTCTCTCAAGGAGACCTGTCTGCATAGAAGGCAATCAGTGAAAAAGTAACGACTGGAAATGCACAGAACTCCCACCCTTAAACCACTTGACCTTCAGTGTAGCTGGGAGAAGGTATCTGCTCACAGCTGTTTTATTAGCAGACCTTGGGAAAGGACAGCAATCACAAGTGGGAATGGTCCCAAGGTTTGCCCAGTCCTGATCTGTGAGAAGGTAAGCCTGGAATAACTGCAGAGTTTTAATGCTGTAATTAGGTTCAGAAGTTTGGCCTTGGGATGTGTCCAGGGTTCAGTTCACAAGTCCTCCAGTAAGGAAGTCCTTGTTCTGAAAGGCAATGAGTAGCCACTCCTGAGGGCACGATGGAGCTCTGTGTGCAGGTTCTGTCTCTTCCCAGCATAGGTAGAAACAGGTTGAACATCTGTGAGAATGAGTCACTTACCAAATAAACGAGACCAGGGGGAATTTAGGTGTACTCCAAAGTCACAGCCCTAACATAGGGCAGAAGGGGTATATCTTCTTTAACCTTGCCTTTTGGGAAGCCTGTTTCAGCATCTATGACCTTGAACAAGAGAGTTTAGAGCCTGATCCATATCCTTAGCCAACTGTCCAAACATTGGACATGTTGGTGTTGACAACAGACCTGTGTGCATTTAACTGGCACCGAAGTGGGTCGAAGCTGTTCACACAGGTATGGCAGCAGTAAAACTCCCAGCTCCATCCAAGCTTTGGACATGAAAGCTAGGTGGCTGGCTTTAATGGGAGGTGGTTGCAGGGCTGAACTTCATAGCCATGCCAAGCCAAATTCCAGAGTCCAAGGCACCTTGGTTTTACACAAGTTTGATTCTCATCTGAGGTTAGGAGCTTGTACCCATTGCATTCCAGTACCAGAGACACAACAGGGCCTCACCTATTAATGTGGGCATAAGAATTACCCTGCAGCCACCCCGGGATGCACTCTAACCAGAGGTTTTGAACTCAAGGATGGATTGGACCACTATGTTTTGTTGTCTCTTTTCTGCCTTTGTCCTTTGCTGAAGTTTGTCATCCTCTCTCTAGGTCCCGTCCCTGCTATCAAAAGGACCTTCTGTGTTACTGTTCCTCTTCAGCACCTACTTGGTACAGGTTAAACATAGACTCTCTGCCTATTCATTCTTTTTTAAGTCTAAGGCCCTCTGGGAATACGGCTCTTGCTGAGATATGCTGCATAATTAGCCAACAAGTGTGCATGAAGCACCGGCTGTGGCTTAGCTGTTCTGGTACCCAAGGGAGCAGCCTTGCCACAGCCGCTCCACAGTCGATGGGTTGGAGCTTATAGGTATAATAAACAGATTATTCCTATTAAATTAGCTTGAACATCTCTGGGAAAATTCATAATGCTCCAACATCCAGCCTGTCTTTGGAAGTGTAAGAGGAATGGAGGATGTCAAAAGCAATTTATTTATCTGTAATATGTGTCTGAAGGTTGTGTCTTGGGTTCTTTATATCCACAGTGTTCAGCTGCACGAAGTAACGTGATGCTGCGGCTGCTGCACACTGTCAGGGAGAGTCCTTAGTTATAGAGCACCGTGGAGAGCACAAGGCAGCAGCTGCTGTCTCTGCTCTTTATAGAGCTGTTTGGGCAGCTGTGCTGGTGTAGGGTGAAACATTTGATTTGACATTCAGCGCCGGGCTTTGCTGACAGCAGAAACTTCGGATGTGTTCCAGGAGGATGAAGATATGAACCTGTATCTGAATCGATCTACGGGCAGCCTGGTGTCTGTGCAGGGGGAGTAGGATGTGGGTTAGGACTGGGGTCGTTAATAGGGTTCCAGATCTGTCTGCTATCACTTTCTGTTCTACCTGGGGGAAGCTACTCAGGCTTGGTGTACATGGCAAAGCCTTCGCCTGAACATTTGGCAGCGTCTTACTAAAAGGTGAAACACAGTGTTCTACCTGCTTCCAGCATCCTCTTCACTTCATAAAGCATCTCCCACCCTGGACACTACTTTTCCTGTTTGGGAATACAGGGCTTGTATTTTATTATTGTAAAGTATGAACATTTTTGGCTGAAAGCAGGTGCACCTCATACCTTTGGATCTCTCCTTTTACATCCTATCAAAGCCTCAGTGTTTTGACAACACCTCCTGGAAGGAATCAAAGCAGCATTTTCACAGCGCAGAGAAAAACAGGAGTGAGAGAACATCTGATTTTCCTCCACTTCCCATCAGCGTGAAAATCTGTTCCTCAGCTTTTTCTTTCCTTGCCCTCACTAATGACCTTCCTTTCACTGCTGGTTTCAAAACCTTGACAGCTTGTTAGAATCAGGAGAGACTTTGCATGATCAGAGTGGTAATTTTCAAATCACTTTGTGGCTGGAAGTGAGTTTAGGAGCTTTATTTATTCAAATTACAAGCATGAAGGACCACATGGGAAATAAGGAGGAGTGCCTTCTGTAAATGACAGCTTAGGGAGAATTTTCAATTGCAGGAGACAGCTGTATCCCAAAACTTAATCTAATTACCAGAGCACGGTGAAAAATGTCACCCTGAATAAAACTGATACCATCATATATGCTCATGGTGCATTTTGACTTACATATGGCTGTGCACGGGATAACCTTTACATTCTAAACCCAACTTGAGGCTGATGTAATGCTTTTGTGATGAGAAGAATCCGAGTGTGGGGGATTTCTTCCCAGCTCTGAGCAGTTGGGCTCTGCTCGCAGCTGTACAAAGTTCAGGATAGTCTTTTCCTGGAGCAGGATTCCTGCTTTGCACCTGTAAGCACACAGATGATGTACAAACCTCTGCTCCCCTTCCTTTCCCAAACCCCTTATTTCAAACACTGTTCCAGTTGTGCCTCAGCAATGTTGGAAGGGGGAATCGCTGGCAGGGCCCTGGCGTGCTGCCCCCATATGCTTTTCCTGTTTTGTTGCACATGAACAAGTTATATGATGCCTTGAAAAGTTGAGTTTCTGGAAGGCCTTCCTTCTCAGCTGCTGGTGGATGCCAAGGATCTGAATATTAAATCAGGTGGAAACCAGCAGCTTGAAAACATGCAATCTGCTCTGTGCTGCAGTGCACAGCTGCCCGATGTGTGCTGTGGGTCTGGCTCCCACAGAGGTTGTTTGGGATAACAAAAGAGCATGTTTTCAAAGCTCTGGATGGGATGGGGTTGGTTTTTTTTTGGTGTTGGCTTTTTCCTATCTGCATGTGTAAAATGCTGAATTGGCTGCACCAGAGCCAACGGCTTCTTGATTTTTCCACAAAACAAGATTGTACAGCATAAAGAAATGCTGGCTTTCCTTACCCTGGTGAACCAACACGCTCTCAAGCCTCTTGGTACCGGCAGTGCCTTTCCTCCTGGGACCTCCTCTCAGCTAAAGACAGTGGAGAGAAATCCAAATGTCACTGACTTTCTGCATCTGCTTATTTCCCAGTGAATTCATGGCAGTCAGGGACTGATCTGGAGGAGAGCAATCAGGTGGGCATTGTGTGTGTCCCTTAGCGAAGAACTTGGCAGCTGATTTCTGCCGACAACAGGTAAAAGCTGCCAGGGTCTGTTGCCCAGGAGAATCCACATCTAGGTATTTGGTGATAAACAGTTTAAGACTACACACTTAGGTACACTGAGACTTAGATGCTTAGACTGTGTCCAGCGCTGCCGATTGCTGCCCAGCGTCTGAAGCTCAGCTGGCTGTCGGATGTGCCTCTTGTGTAACTGAATATGTCATGTGGAAGTGAACCAGGGAAGAGAAAGCCTGCAGGAATAGCCTGTGTTTTCAGTCTTTAAACATAATTCCTGGATTTCTACAAAAGTTCTTAATAGGAGCCCTAAGTGGACAGGTATATAGCAGGCAGGGGGAGTAGATGACATCGCTGAGTCACGGCTCCCTTTTCATGATTTCTCCTGTATAATGGTACATTGATGTATATTGCAAATTGCTAGCAAGGGGGGGAGGGTGTTCTTGGTGATGTGAATCAATGCCAAAGCCAAAGGGCTCCAGTAAAGCAGCCTGGAGACACGAATATGCTTTCTTTTTACCTCCCTTAGAGACAGACACTGCAGGTGTACTGAGAGGGACCATGGAACCTCTTTAATCATTTCCAGCCCAACCCATGAAGTCAGAGGGGGTTTGCCCAGCTAAGTGTTGTGCAAACCAAAAGCACTCCATTACAGGCACATGTGGCTATACCTCTCTTGCCCAGCGCCTGGTTTGTAAGGATGGCTTCATCTGCCACTGCTAATGGCCAGTGTGCATGTTCACAGATACAGACACTTTAATTCCTGCTCCATCACTTGCTGCTTCTCTGCATACTCAAAATGTCTTTATTTATGTTGCAGAAAGTGGATTTGAGGACTTCTCCCATGGCTCCCCCATAGATGCCAAGCCTCAGACTACCCAGTGTGTATCAGAGGTATAGGCAAAGCCTTACTTTGCATTTCCACAGCCTGTGTGTGTACTCTGGTGGTGAAGTGAAGCCATATTAAACGCTAAGTTTACTCGAGGGGAGTACTGCTGTGTAAGTACCAGTGTGGGTAAGTACCAAGGTGGGCAATGTCCTCTTCTATCTTTCAGAGTTTAAATCATTTCTGAAAACAGGGAAGATCCAGTAAAGCCTAGCTCTGAAGAACACCTTGCATGGCATTTATACTCCTGTTTTTAAAAAGTTTGGGAAGGAACACACGTAGTAGTTGTTGTGGGAAGGAGCACACGTAGTAGTTGTTGTGGGAAGGAGCACACGTAGTAATTGTTGTGTTTTGTGGTTGGTTTGTATTTTGGGGGTTTTGTTTGTTGGGATTTTTTTAAACTGAGTGCTACCACCTTGCTCCCAGAACAGAGTAATGATTTGTATTGTAAGGGTCCCTGAAGATGGTTTGGGAAGTTAATTCCTTCATATAAAGATGAGTGAGACTGTGGACTGTTGCTGTTTAAAGTGTCCATTAACACAAAAGATCAGACCTTAATTATTAGTCTCTAAGCACCACTGACTTCTGAGTTATCTGCTCCAGGCATCGTCCGCTTGGTACATCTCTGACCTTGGTTCATTTGACTGATAACAAACTTGGGAACTGGGGGGGAAGCAGCCCAGTGAATGTAATTAACGTCTGCTTATTAACAGAATTATTTATGAGAGCTGACTGGAGTTCAGTTCATGGCTGTTCCATTTTTTGCAAGAGAGAGAACCGTGCCTGTTGGGTGAGGTGCAGCTACCCCAGCCTGGCTGCAGAGCTGGCTGCAGCTTTGGGGCTGGCTGCTCAGTTGATGCTGCTCAGCCCATCAGAAAGTCAATTAACTGGTTCCCCAGCAGGCTTGGAATCTATAGGCAAAAGCCCAGTCAAACTTCTAAAGCTGGGACTGGAGTTTAACCACATTTCTTTCTAATACTTTTGCAGCCCAGAGCAGGTTTTTATTTCCCCTGTAACTTTGGGAGTCCTTGGTTCAGCCCCACCAGCAGCTGAGGTGGGTCAATTCCAGGGTTCTTGCTTATTTTGGGTGGGTTTAGGTTGTAACAAAGTTTCTCTGTTTTTGTTTGGTATTGCCAAAAGATACATTTTTGTGAGTGAAAATACTAACATGACAAATGAGGCCAACCTGTACACATTCCAGCACAGGACTTTCATCTCCATACAAGACCAACTCAAACCAGTAGGAATGACCTTCCTTCCCATGGTATCTTATCTTTATTAACGCAGTATTGTTAACAAAGTGCAAACTTTGCACACAGATACCATCCTAAGTGGCTGGAGAGAGATTATGTGGTCGGATGAAAGTATCTGAGGGGTGGCTGGAGGAGAAAAGGTCTTGTACTGGTTCTTCCCTGGAGACCTGGGCTGTAGGTCCTTAAAACACAGGGAAACTTTGTGAGATTGGGTCTAATTCCCTGAAATGCTGACCTTCAGGTTGTCCCAGTTGCCTTTTGGGGTAGGGAGCATACAAACCCCCATGCCACATCAACAAAGGTGCTGAAATTACTGATTAAATTCCAGATGTGAAGATCCAGAAGGCTTAGCACAGCTTCCCAGAGCAGTGAGCCCTGCCTTGAGAGCTCCTTGCCCAAGGACCGTCTCCCCCTTGCAGCTGGTGGAATGGCAGGGCACAAGCAGCATCTGACTGGGGTTGAGGAGGTGTAAATATTGCTGGGTTGGAGGACACTGTCCCTCTCACAGCTGTGTTGCTGTGCACTCCAACCGCTGCACCTGCTACACCGTCGTTGTTTCCTCAGCCCCACAGAAAGAGACCCAAACCCTTGGGTTCTGTGACCCAGAATCATTGGGAATAGTTTAGCAGAACACAGGAGCTGCACATCCTTGTAAGCAGGTCATGTTCCTAAAGAGATTACAAAGGATTAGGAAGGGTTACTGAGATCTGTGAATCTTTACCAGGCCTCTTGCTGGCAGAGGATTTACTGGTGTAGAAACATCTTCATGAACGTAGCAGCTTTTCCCAGCGACAGCAGGGACATCAGTGTTCCTCTTGCAAACACCCAGCTTGGCTGCTTTGCTACCAGCTCCTTGTTAAAGTCTGCTTCTGGCTCTCTAAAGGGCACTGGTGCCCTTCCCACCACGTGCTGCTTGCTGAGTGATGTGGTGCAGCTCTCAGTGGCTCCTTCCAGAGATGTGCCATGAGACCTGCAGAGGGAATTGCTGCAGGAGGAAGTGAATACAAACAATGCAGCTTCCCCCTTGTTCTAGCAACTTGCTGGGTGGTGCTCACTTCCCTCTCCATAGCCAAGTGAGTTTTCCTGTCTTTTTAGTGCTGTTAAAATGATCAGATTTTGATTCATAGGATCTATCTGCCTACTTACAGATGATTGTAACAGTCCCACTGAGTCAAACCAGAGCTGCAGCTTCATCCATGAAAACCTCTGCTGTATGGGCTGAATTACAACCAGTTTCTCATATCACCAAAATTGGTTGTCCCAGACAAGGACCAAGATTAAATTCACCCTGCCCCATATTAGGCATTAATGCAGTCTGCCTTGCTTAGTACACTCCTGCATCATATCTGATCACCTGGGAATTGCCTTTCTCATCGTCTGTGGACTCAGCCTATCCTGTGCAGCTTCCTAATTTGGGTGAGTTGAGTCCAGGAGTCAGTGTGAATGTAACAGGAAAAAGTTGCCTGCTGGACTTGATTCAGTTCCCCAAAACAACAGAGATATTTAGGGTGATGTTAACATGGCCAGTGTGTTCGTAAAGCTGTGAAGATTTCTATTCTCTGAGGTTTCTCTTTGGATGAGTGAGTTCATCTTCTTGCCATGGTTCTTCGGTCTTTTAGTTACGGTTATTTTCAGGTTCTCTCTCTTGGAGTGGCTGTTTACCTCCTTCCTTTGCAAAAAGAAAAATATTAAAGCCTCACGAAATTTTATTCTCATTTTTACACTTCCCTAAACATTGAATTTGTTAAAAAAAACCCCAAAAACCCAAACAATAAGGAACAAAGGTTTTAAATCCTTCTATTCTGGTTTTGATTCCTACAGTTATCCATGTATTAGGGAACCAGGAAAAAAAAAAGCCTGGGAAGCAGGATGCCACAGGAGACTGTAGTCTCAGTGTAATAAAACTGGTTTATATTCCTTCTTCCTCTTGTACCCAACGTGATTTAAGCAAATGTTGTGATTATTTCCCACTGCGTGGGGGTTTTCTTCTGTGCAGTCACTGAAATATAACACACTGACCATAGCAGGGCAAGGGGAAAGGAACACACATGGAAGAGCTAGGAAAGGAAAGCTTTGCATTTGATTGTGATATAAATCATGCTTATAACGATGCTGCAAAAATAAATGTTACTACTCCACTTAACAGGATGGTATTAAACATGTTCTCTTTACTGCAGTATCTAAGTCTTTGGTATAGTCTTTATTTAGGGAACTATTCCACCCTCTCTTTATTTGTTTTGGGTTATGTTTTCAGGTGCTAGTGGTTTATGATCATCCCATAATTAGGAATTTAAACTTCTCTGCAGTGGCTGTTACGGGCCCAGGCAGGTTTTCTGGGGATGTAAATCGCCACTGTTGCATTCAGGTTCAATATTTGGGGGCTCTGGAAAGGTCTGGCAGGTCTGTGTTTGCACTCTTATACAAGTGAAATAAGAATTGCTGCATTTTTATTTATCTACTTTCATAGGTGGGTCCTATATTTGCAGTGCTGGGGTGGAAATGCTCTGGAAAGTGTAAGACAATATCCAGGAATGGGTTTGAGATGAATGCTGAGTTATTTTGCAGAATGGAGTTCTCCATCGTTTCTCCATGCAGCCTGTAACACAACTGGGGACCCAAATCCCACCTTCTGCCCCTCATTGTGGTGGTTTAGCCCACAGGATAGTCCTCCTTGCTATTCCCCAGTGGCATGGTGGACTGAACCACAGTTTGGATCCATACGTTCTGCTCCAAACTTCCATTGTCACCTGGGCTTTGTGGGCCAGCTGGATCTCTGCTCCAGCTAAGCTGGGGATAAGCTGCTTAGCCTGCAGCAGTAATTGAATCAAAGCCAAACTCCCAGGCCCAGAAGGTTCATCCCTATTTAAACAAAGAGAGGCAGCAAGGCGTGTGGATCTGTTACTGAGGAGGAGGAAATTACTCCTTTGAAATGGAATCCAACAGGGAGATCATATGCCTTTACACTTTGTGAATTTCCCAATAAATGTGCTTTTTGCTGCGTTAGTTTAGCTCCTGAAAGAGTCAGTCTGAGAGGCTGGAGGAGAATAAATCCCTTGTCATCAGCTCAGCAGGGCAATTTTTTGCCTTTAGTGGCCACTTTCAGCCATCCTAATTTTCCAGCAGAATTTAATTTATCTCTTAAGGAGATAACAGTCTGGATTCAGCCCAGCACCTGTCCCCATGGAAGTTTTTGTTCTCAGTGGCTTGGTGTAGAGGTGAAAGCCATGCACAGAGGGCAAGCCCAGGAACAGCTGGGGTGGTGTGTGTCTCAGACCACCCAGTCCCTGCACCCTTTGCTGTGCCCCTGTGGGGCCTGTAAAACACAGAAAAATGTGAGGAAACTCTAAGACAACTGTAAATGGCAAAACCAGGAAGGCTTCACAAATTTCCATTGATTTTAGTACGACTTTAAGAACACCCAAACCCCCAGATTTCAAACTACAGAAATACCTCCTTGTAAAGCTCAACCAAGCAAATTCTTCTCCCATCCCTTGTGTGCAATCACTGCCTGCTCACACTGCATTTGTTTGCTGTGCTGCTAATGAGGAATGGAGCTTGTTTTCCTGGATTCCAGCAGCGAACTAATTCAGTCCCACAGCCTCTGGAGCAGAGCTGACACCCAGCTGATGGAGGAAGAAGGCTCAGAGCCCGGCTGCGCCCGAGCGCACCCACAGCACAAACAGGTGCCGGGTGGCCCAGGAGATGCCATGGGTTATGCCCAGTTACATTTCACCACCCTGTAATCTGGTCACTGCAGGCTCCACCGGATTGGATGACCTCTCAAATCTCATCACATTTTCTTTTCTTAGATTTATCCTTCAGTTCCAGATTAGGTTTGAAGAGCTGGTGGAGGTGGAGCACTTCTCCCTCGCTCGTGCGCTGCACGCACCCAGCGCTCTGTCTCACCTAGCTGTTTCTCCAAACTATCTGTTTTTAATCATCTGTAATTATTAAAATGTTATGCTTTTTGATTGTGTATCTGTTCGGGAAAGCCAAGATGAAAGTCAAATATGGTAACGTTTTTCTTTGAGTTTATTCATAAGGCCTCAGGAAACTAATGAGATTTATTCTGTGAATTAGTTTATAATTGTGCTTTAACTGCACTGTGACATTTAATAATGTCAGAAGGATTTTGCTTTAGGCAGAGCGATTTCAGCCTCTGTAGAAAATTAATTACCACTTTCTGAATAAATGGCTCTGTGTGTGTGTGTGTGTGTGTGTGTGAGCTGAGTGGTGCTTTCAATGTTAAGCTGCTTTCTGATATTTTGCAGAGAGAAGCACTCTGAAGATGTGGCTCTGGCTTCCTGGGTCACACACACAAGCAGCTGGCTGCCTCACGCAGTCAGAACCTATTGTTATGAGCAGAGTTTCCAAACCCAGCCCCAGGTTTCATGCTCTCCAGCCCCCCACCAACATTGTGCACCCAGCCTGGGGAGCTGAGCTTGGGTGGGGAGAGCTCCTGTCACCTGCAGCCCCCCACAGTGGGGCCTGCTCGGGTCACCCTCCACGTGTTCCTCTGGGTTGGTGGCCAGGCAAAGGTGTGATGGGTGAGAACCCAAATGGGTCCCACACAGACACGGCCCGGTACTGATGCACTTAAGGTGACAGCAAGAGCTCTCACTGGGCCCACAAACCTCTTCGGTAGCAAAACAAGTCTGTGTTATATTCTCACAGGAGATCTAAGGGCAAAAACAACTACTGAATGCATATTTCATTGTCTGGGAGGGGTGAATCAGGTTAAAGAATGATAAGGCCTTCTTAAACAGGATTACATGGGAAAAACAGACCCAGCCCTCCCATCTCTCTCCCTGGTTTACAAGGAAAAAACAAAAGCTTGAGATATATATAGGGTAATTTCTAGAGTGTTTACATGCATGCATTCAATTATGGAACTGAATAGATAGAGGTTTTTTGGAAAAAGTGGTTTTTTGAGAGCCACACATTGCTATAAACTTTAAATTGCATTTATACTACTGTGTCTCAATAAGAACTGTTAACCTGGTGCTGTAATCAGTGCTTGCTGTGGTGTCAGGAACAAATACTCACACAGGAGTGTGTGGGCTCTGCAAGGGTGTAGCAGCACAGCACGTTAATTTAAGTGGCCCAAATGGCAAATCAAATGGATTAATGGTTTTCAAAATGACAGCTGCATTTACTTGCCTTTTAGCCAGATCACTTTATATCAGATCCAGTGCTTACTGAAGTCAGTGGAAAAAGAGCCTTTGCTTGAAAGGGAGTGTATTTATGGACAAATATTTGTCCCACAGCCACATGTACTCCAGGCTTTGAAGTTATTGTGAAGTTTCCAGGGCTTTCATTGTTAATAGTGTGCCTGCTTAGTGTTCCTGTGGTTGATATTTCCAGCTTCCAAACTCCTTTGGCTGTGGCTGATGTAATGAGTAACTCCTCCATGCCCTCACCCAGGCCACCACCAGTTTAAAACTGGCACACTAATTATCATTGTCCCACATTCCCTAACAGATCTGTTCGAATGAAAGCTCAGTAGGAAATTGCAATTGTCTAAAAATAAATGACTGAGAGTCAGGTGGTGATGCACAGGGAGATCTCAGTGCATTTTGGGGAGGGTTTCCCCCCGTTGCCAAGTCAGGGCACTTGCTCTGATCTATGGGTGTAGCACTGTGGACACCAGGCATGCATCGTGCTGTTGGGGAAGCTGAGTTAGTGGCCACTGTCCCCATAAGCTTTGGGGAGCAGCCACAAGCTGTATTCTAAATGTATTTGTCTTTCAAAGAGATGGTATTGAAGAATTCCAGTGGAATGGCACTGGCTAGGGGCTCATTGATACTTTGGGAACCAAAGGTGAACAAAGCCAAGAGGAAGCAAGCCAGGACCGCCTGCCAGAGGGTGAGTTTCTCTTATTTGCACTGTTTTTAACATTTGTTCTCAATTCAGCTGCCTTGTGGAGTGCTTTCCTGCCCTGCAGGTGGGGGTTTTATTGTTTCATTGTCCTTGCTGCCTGATGGGGGGAGGTTGAAATGATGCCTACCCAAAACTCTTGCCCACAAAAAATGTGCCAGATCCCATCATCCTGCATGTTACAACTGCTGCACTGGGAGTCAGACCAAACCAATCCACTCATTTCCATGGCCTTGCTTTGGCTTGCAGAGCTGGCCTGCTGCTGGGGGCACTGGGGAGATGCACTCCCCAGGGTGATGGATTTAGGCTCTGGTTCATAGGAACATCAAGGCAGACTGTTAAAGTTTCAGCAGATCTCTGTTACTGCAGTATAGAGTTGTCTCCTAGCATCCACCTGCACTAGGGAGCCTGATGCCATGGGCGGTCATCAAAGCAGCCTCCATCCTGCCAATAAAATACAAGTTAGTCCCTGAAAGTCATGCCACAATCAATAGGATTTTTTTCATTGACCTCTATTGAGCTAAATTTCAATCCATATTTTTCCTTTGGAGACTCCCAGATCCACCTGAAACTGGTATTTCTGGTTTGATGCAGCTCAGGACCTGCTGCAGCTACTCCATACATTGCTGGGCATGGCTGTAAGGACTCCCAGCCAGAGCTCACACCCCAGTCAGAGGCAGTTTTGCAAACACTCACCAATTCCCACCTAAAGAGCTAATTCTCTGGTCTTTAGCAGTTCCCTGTTTTGGGGGAGCGGTAGGTGGTGTAACCAGAAGAGATCCCTCAATATCTTGATGGTGTTCATGGTAGGAAGAAGGAAAGGTAGTTGATTAATGAGTGTGTACAGCAACTTGGCAAAAAAATGAGCCATTCCATGTCAAATATGTGTGTTACTGGTCTCTGGAACGAGTCAGACACAACCACTTCCCTTGGGTGCCAGAACTCATCAAAAGCAGTAGTGCTGCCCAAACTCCTCAGCTCCTCATTAAGAAACCCCACACTTTTTTAACAGATGATTTCTCCCAAATATTTAATCATTAGAAGTTTCATTATAATAACAACTTCAGGGTGCTTCCAATTAGTTTAACAATAACTGTATCTTGGGCTAATAAATGTTCAGCTGCGGGCCTTGAATTTATTAGCCCAGGAAAATGGTTATTGCCTCATAAACAGGAAGCACCTTCAGGTGATTTAATGACTCATGTTTCTCTCACCCTTCTTAAATTTAATCTAATAAACAGCTGAGATGAGAAAGATATTAAAAGTTAAAAAAAAGCCAACAACAACAAACTTTCCACTGGCAATTACTTAATGACCAAATTGTGTTAATACATATTTGAAACCTCAGCCCACAACATCCCAGAATAATCTGAAGTTGTTGCTCAAGTAATTCACACAGTGTTAGATAACTGGTGTTTTATTTTATGTGCAGAGCTGAATAAATTATTGTTATGGGGATCCACTGTCTCTGCCATTAACACGATGTCCTACATTCAGTGTTCAAGGACTGCACCTGAAGACATGCAAATGAGTTGGGTGTTCTTAATGAGGATAGCAACCTGCTCATTTCACCAGGCAGAATTTGGTGGCAAGTTTGTGGGCTGCTGACTTGTTTTTTCAATTTTTAAAATGCTGGGTAGTAGGTGACAAAAAAAACCCCAACCCCAGGAAACCTATTCTGCTTTTTCTCAGGTGTCCCAGCAGACGTTTCCCTTTCCCCAGTGCCTAAGGTGGCAGTAAAGGCAGAAGGTTTGGATATGTTGGTAGGGCATTATGCATCTTGGTTATATGGTTATATTCCAGTGTGGTCCTGTGCTCACAGATCCATACCCTCCTTTCACACTCACTCAGTTTTCCTGACCATTCTTTGCTTGCTTCTGGCAAAACAGGGTTTTGTAGACCTGAGCCAAGGACATCTTGCCCCAAATTAAAGCATGTCTCACGTTTTGCATGGCTTATCTTCCCTCTGTAACCACATTTAGGAGATTGTATCCAACACAGAGATAGCTTTATGAATAGTCCTACACTAGGCTTTAAGATGTTTTAACTCTAATATGCTCTTACTTCAACATGGTAATTTTTGAGTCAAGAGTCTGACTTTCTCTGAGGTCTCATGTGTTGTGTCATATTGCAAACAAATTGGATTCCCAGTGCTGAAGGCCACTGGTGTCTGGGCATCCACAGTGTGCATAGGTGACTGAGATTTTCAGAAGATTCAGTTTTAAGATGCAGCTGAGGCTCCTGATTCTCTTGGACATCACTGTGAATTTTCCTCTACTCTCTTCCCTGCCTCTGAAAACCCCAACTTACAGAATGTATTTCGAATTAATATCAATTCTGCCCACGAAGAATAAATGATATATTTCAGAAAGTTTCATTAATATTGATGAGCTTTACATATGGCTAGTTAGTATTCAAAGTATTTCAATTTGTTAAACAGAGAGTTTCAACCATTAATTATGTTCTGGTCATTCAATTTTCATCAAATTGAATAAAGTAGTGTGTTGGAACAGAATGATGTGTTTGGACAAAAAAAAAAATCTTCTCTGTTTCTCCCTAAAAGCAGAACAAAAATGTCCTGTTCAGCACATTTCCCCCACATTTGCATGGCCTTTATTTGGTGCATTTATTGTGTTTTGCTGAGGTTATTATATACATATATATGTCCAAAAGGAATATGCATATTCCTTTGTGTGGGCAGTGTTATTCCTGCTTGCTTACAGCTGCAGAACCGAGGCAGAGGGGGGCTTAGTTCCTGTTAATATTTAACTTGACGGAGGTAAGAGCCAAGTGTAATTTCACGGAGGGAAGATGAAGCCATATAGACCTCTTATGCTAGGGTAAAGTTTGAATTCATGATAATTAAATACTTAATAATCCAAACTCTTTGGATCAGAACTGCTGTGTGTTTTTCCAGTATTTCTTAAAGTGCTATAGGATTGTCCTTGTGAAGGGTAAGGAGTTGAGAGAGGCAAACTTGCTCTTGATGTACAATGGAAACGGTTTTGCTGTGGTTCTGTTGTGCCCACAGTTGTGTTTCCCAAGGCAGCTTTGCCTTTATTATCCCAGCAGACAGAAACAAATCAAAACTCTTTTCTGTTTCTGAAAAAAACCCAAAATTTGAATTTTTGATTTCCCTGTTGTTTTGTCTGAGTAAGGATGGTCATGAGTTCAACAGGTGGAAACACATCGAAGTGCTTTAGCAGTGACAGAACATCTAACAGGTACAAAAGACAGGGAAACCACAGAGGAATCTCCTTTGCCAGCTCCAGCACTGCAGCCAATTGGGAAGCATCTTATCTCTGCTTATTTGAAGGCTTCAATTACATACTTGAAAAAATACTCAGTGCCACATGATGCCACCATACAGGAAATGCATCCAACCCATATTTTACATTTTAGCAATGAAATAATCTTAAGAAAGAATATTTTAATTAAAGTCAAGCAGTATTGCTTGGTTTTCAGTTGTTAATGAATTACTGGCTGAAGATGAACTTTGGCTTTCTCTGGACCACAGAAATGGGTGTTGAAAGGCAGCGCTGTTCAGACTTGTGCATCATTTAAGTGCCTCTAGAAAGGTTGCCCTAAATTCATATTTCATGATGCCTGCTGCAGCTATGCAGAAAATGATTCTTTCATTTTTTCTTAAGAAGATGTCACTTTAGAGACTCAGAAGATTCCTAAAAGAAGTCTTCTGTAGCGACTGTAAAAGTGCTTCTGAAGTGTCAGCAACGCTCTGTCATTAGCCTGGAGTAACAGCTTAGATCCCTCCCATCCTGTGTCTCACAGTATGCCTTGGGGGGGCCCAAGAATGGCTTTTTGAATGACTTTTATTGGGGGACAGGGGCGAGATGGAGAATGAATGGCAGGTTTTTAGGAAGTTTTTCTTCTCCTCTCAGTGTTTCCCTGAATAGCTCAAACTCTGGCATTCACCATAGGAATCATTAGTGCTGTTAACTCAGAGCTCCTTTGACATTAAAAGAGCGGTGTAGAATCGACTGGTGATGGCTGAAGAGCTCTACCAGTGCACAAATGGCAGAATTTAATGGGTTTTCCCTGTTAAATTATCTCAATACCCTTGCATTACCAGCTACTGAGTACTTTTTTCCCCTTCCCCAATTTATGTGCTCTCTGTGCATGAGTCTTTAGAGTGACACCGCAGTTAACTGCAGCTCCACATAAGAAAATGTGCTAGAAAAAGGCAGCTATTACTCTTTGGGAAGCAAAGAACTGCAAATACCTGGTTATCCTTGCTTTGAACAGGGGGTGGGATCAGATGACCACCCGAAGCCCCTGCCAGCCTTAGATTCTCTGTGAGTCTATGGAGTGGAAAAAGATGTGGTGTTAGATCATCACCAAATTGCTTCCAGTGGAAGGAAGAGGTTTTTTATTTGTTTATAGTTGGTGATAAGTAGTTTTGCTGAAGAAGAAAAAGCTGAAAAGGTTTCCTGTTGGTAGGAGTAAAGCCATTCAAGTGCCTGCAAGACATTGCTATCATCAGCTAAAGGGGTGTGATTACTGCCTGAGGGGATTGGTTGTTAATTTGGAGGCTTCAGGTCTGAAGTAGTTCTGCCTGTGTGGTCATTCTGGAGGAGAGGAAGGATTGAATTCCATGGAAGCTGTGGTTATGGTGTGGTTCCTTAACCCCAAGGGTAAGGCTGTGTCAGTGAGGGGCTTGCAGCAAGGTGTGGGAAGTGTCTCTGCAAGATGCCATTCTCCAAACCAAGTCCTCTCCTCATGAGGTTTAGGCAGAAGGAGTTTGTGAGTAAAATTCGCATCCCCTGGGATGGTTTTGTGATTGGAAGGAGAAGCCTGCAGCTAGCAGGATGCCAGGATTCTCTGAAAGCCTGAGGCTGTCTTTCCATAGTAATCACACCCCCAGTGTCCCTGGTTTGCTCCAAATCAAGAGGCTTGTCCCATAGCTGACTGGACTCAGGAGAATGCTTTCTGCTACCAGTCCTACCCAACCTTGCAGCTGGAGTTCAGTTAAATTTCTCTTGACAATGAATGTCAAGAGATGCCATGAGTAACATCAGTAGCTGGGACCTGGCTGATGTGATGTCTCAGAGCTTGGAAGGGAAACTTGAAAAGCACAGGCACCTCTCAGGCATGGCACGTACCGAAACCATCCATCTCCTCTAAGGAGTCTAATGAACTAATCCAAGGTGTGAAGGACTGCATTTTATTACTATTAAAATTAAGCACTACTGAGACAGTTTTGGCTAAACCTGGGGCTTCAGACAAAGTAGGTGGCCTGTCACAACCCGTTTGGGAATGTTCAGGAAATGTTTTCTAAGCAGAAGAAAAGGCTGTAGAATCACTTGTGTTGGTAAAGCAGGATAATCCCTTGGCTTTATTACCAAGTTACTTTGATGTAGCTTTAAAGCAAATTTGCATTTTAATACCTAATTGTCTGTATTTCTTCTTTGGGGGTAATCTATTTTGGAGAAGCCTTTTGAAGCATACTTTGGCTGCTTGTAATAGTGTTCCTCTAAAGAGCGATGGATTGGGTATGTTACAGAAGGGTTCATGCACCAGGGAGATCTTAGGAAGATGGTGCTTGGAAAGAGGGGATGTTTAACTGCCTACATAGCATTCTCCTTCACCCAGCCACTCCCAAGCAGAGGTTTTTCCTGGAGAAAGGTGAGCATTTGTTGAGTTCAGGCCTTGTAGGGGACACTCAGTACCATGGAAACTGTATTTTTATTCCTTAGGGTCAGGTCTTCCTGAGGGTAGAATTTGGACCAACAGACTTGTCACTCTATTAATGGACCATAAAATAAACTTCAGCGCTGCAGTTGTGCCAAATCCCCACTAACCACTGAGCAGGAATCAATACCTGGGCTTTGTATTACAGAAAGCTCTTTAAATCTTAAAGAACACAGAGAACGAGAGATCAGAGGAAGCATTGGAAAATGACATGTACAACGAGGAAATTTAGAGCTGAAATAGTGCCAGTGATTAGGTGTTCTGAAATACTGAGGGTCTGGGTGTAATTCTTCCAGCAGAGCTTCGTGTTGCAGCTCCTGTGCTTTCCCTGCAGCACTTGGTTCAGCCGGGCTGTTTCTTACCGCAGCGTGGGCAGGAGGGATCAAGAACCTGACCTGGGTGGGCAATCCCAATTTATTAGAGTCTTCCCCTGAAGCTGATGTTAGACTTCCAGGTATCTTTTCAGTTCTGCTATCAGGTAGCCTAAGACAAGGAATATTCAATGGCATGAGAGAAAATATATGACTTTATTTCTTTTCATCCTGCGTATTGAAAAGTGACACCACCCCCTCACCCCCCTTTTTTTTCCTTGCTGTGGAGCCAAGTAGTTAACACCTTCTCCTGAAGAGAATTAAGATAGGAAATATCGTTGAACAAGAATTACAGAGGTGTTTAATAATTGCCTGGCATTTCCATACGCTCTGGAAGCAGTTTGAAGCTCTAAAGCAAGCATATTGCCCAATCCATCATCTTCCATGCAGCGTTTTTACTTTTAGCAAGGGACATACATCACAAGGCTCAGCAAGTTTTCAAAATGGGCTCTCTACATGGACAGATGGTGTTTAAGATGCCTGATGAGAGGGCTGACTTTCTCAGAGTGTGGCAATGTCAGGAGAGGAGACAGTTTCTTGGGCTGTTGTCTTCTTTGCCACGAGTGACCAGTGGGTGAAGTACGGCTGGAGCACTGAGCCCAGCAGAAACTCTTCCACAGGCCCAAGGCAGCACTGATGTCAAGCAAACAGCTGCCAACAGCCCTGGAAAGCTGCAGAATGACTGAACTGGAGATTACAGCCTTGCTATGTGGGGGGGCTCCCTGGGCAATAGGTCTTTTCTTCCCCCTGTGATGGGGAACCCTTTCCTGAAGGGCCCCATTGCACCTTCTAAACCAGGAGTTAATTAACAGCACGACATACACCACGAGCAGCCTCTGGTACCTTGCAGTGTTTGTGTGCTTTGGAACTACCTCACAGAGCTCCTTCTGATCACAACTTCTGTCTTATTAAAGTAGAACATGCTTTTTAATCTGCTTGTGTGTGTGCTGAGCGTGCCAAGTCTGTGCAGCTCCAGTAGCCCCCTGAGCAGTGACCCACACCGGACAGCTGCTACGGGTGCTGTATGCAAAACAAGCCCACCCACATCCCCATCCTGTAGCACAGGAACTGGGAGAAATGAAGCTTTTATTCTGCTGCAATAGCAAGGAGAAGGGGAAATGATTTACCCTCCCAGTTTCATGCAGGAGAAGGCTGCAGCGTAGTTGGGAGCATCCACAACGCGTAGGGAACCTTCTACACCACATATGAAACAGGCAGGGAACAGAAAGCCCCTAAGAAATCTTTCAGTAGATTTTTAATATCTGCCTATGTGCTGCTTCAATATCTCAGTATCATTTAGTCCAAGAATACTGTATGTGCTTGAACATTGGATAGGCTTCAACGATGAGGAAGCTGACAGTAAAAGTTTATGCCTTTCACTCTTCATATTTCACAGAAATTTAATGTTTTCTTTGATTTTTTGGGGTGAGAAAGACTCATATAGTTGAAGATCTTTCTTTTGCTTCTTTATACAGGTTAAATTTTAATGAATTTTTTCTAACAGTGTGTAAATGGGTAACACACGTGTAGCTGAGAGCTTTCTACTGGAGAAGCCTTATAAACTGTTCTTTAATGGGACTACAGATAATAATCTGTATTATCAAGAACTTTTTTCCTTTTCCCCTTCTTCACAGAATCACTTAATTTGCTCTCAGATAGTTAACCAAGTCAGGGCAACATCATCCCCCTTCCCCAAGCCCTTGGGAGGGCTGTTCATTTTCTGCTCCTGAAAGGACGATAAACCATTACTGTAAATTTGCCAAGGTCTTTCATACAAGCATAAGCAATTAACATTAATTGTTCAAGATCATTCTTGTTCAAGATCACTCTGGTATTATTTTTCACTAATGAAAGTAGAGCGTTAATGAGTTCTTCCTAAATGTTTCAGTCAAATATCCTTTATCTCACATGGGAGAGGGCATTTGGGTGTCAGGATGCACCTCCAAGCCTCAAACAAACGTTTGGGGGAGAAACATTGCAACGTTTTTCTGTCAAATTTTCTGTAAAATAAAGAAAATAACCAGGTTGTGGGGCCATGGAGTGGCTGTGAGTTACAGAGCTGACACTGAAATTCCAGAGGTTGTCATAAAGGGCAGAGATGAAATGGGTGTGAGTCCAGCATCACTGTGCTCTGGAGATGACTGCAGAAGACAGACTTTTTGGCAGATAGAGCCTTGATTTAGAAATTAATTTCTCCACCCAAAGTAGATGTTCTGTCTAAAAATAAGACCTAGAGTATCTTTTGAACTTTATTCCAAAAATACCAAGCAGCCTGTGGAAAATAAAGCTTCTGTTGGGTGACTTCTCTGTTGTGGGTTTGTCTGCCTGCCCTGAGCTCCTATAGCTATTACTCACTGCATTACAGATGTTCTTAAGAGGAGTTCACACTTCAGGACACCCCTTGTCCTCAGCCACCCAAGTGAAACAACCCTCTTTTCATTAAATTCACACAACACCAGCCAGTAACAGCAGAGCCTAGCACAGCCTGGCCTCCTCTCTTCCCCTGAGGGCTTGGAAAGGTTGAACATCTGCATGTCCTCGATGTAACTGGGATGCGATGGGACAACATCTTCATCCCAGCAGCTGCCAGTGACCCTGCTCACACGGCTCAGGCAGCCCTGCAACACCAAGAAGGGTCAAAAACTGTCTGAATCCCATTCTAATAAATCCATTAAATCCCATTAAAAACCATATGCATCCCATTAAAAACCATATGCATCAATGAAAGCTTTCTGCTCTGCCCGTGGTCCCGGGGACACATTGTAAATCTCAGCTGGTCAGAATTGGACACAGTTCATCCATCTTGTGCCAGGGATTAAGGGCTGTGAGCTGAGCTGGGGCGCTGAATGCCCGTGTGAAGTGCAGAGGGAATAGCTGGGTAGATTAAGGGCAATTGGATCAGCGTGACCAGGCCACTGAGATGGCAGGAGATCCAGATGGCAAGGTCTTAGGGTGAAGAGAAGCTAGGAAAACATTTCTAGCTCTGTCAGCTGGGTGTTTTGTCTTAGAAGAGAGTCTTGGGGAGCCAAACATGGAGCTCTCTCACTGAACACCTTGTCTTACCGAGGACACAGGGTTTTGGGTGGTTATATCAGCCCAACAGTAACTTTTATTAGAATAAAGGAGCAGGAGAAGCCACCTAATGCATGAGTAGCAGTAACACTGGCCTGTGTTCTTCATTCTGCTGGATGCTACTGCAGATTTTCTGCCAGAAGAAGGAACCAGGGACAACTAAGCAATGGTGCAAAGTTAAATGAGCAAAGAGAAAGCTCCATCACCACTGAGATCATGGCAGCACCTCAATCCCATTTTTCTCACTAACATGTTTATGATCCAGCTTTGCTCACTGAAACACAGGGATCAGCTCCACCTCTTCTTTGCACTCCATTATTCTTTCTGAATTTCCTGCACCAGCACAGGAATGTCTTTGGCTTTGTAAAGCAGAGATGACTTTCTTCCTCACAGAGTGCTGTTAAACCCAGAGAAGGCTGTTACACAATATAGGATCTATCCATTTTTTTTTTAGCAAATGTAATTTAAAAATATAATCAGCTGTTGACCTAGTTTGTTCACATAAAGTTTTAAGAAACCATTTCGTAAAGCAAACGCATTGCTGTGTAGAGATAACGTGGGTGCTAAAGGTTGTGGCACTGAGGGTTGGATTCCTGATACAAATGTTGCACTCTTTGGCTGTGATCCAGGCTCAGATAGGGTTTCTGAGGATGGGGTTTGTGGCACTCAGGTTTTGAGAAATGTGAAATGTTTTTTTTGTTGTATTTCTCCAGGCAGTCCCCTGGGTGAGTCGTTTTGATGAAACTTGGCAGATATATAAAACTTGCAGAGGCTTTTTTATACCATGGGGCCTTGTCATGGTGTCAGAGAAGAGCAGAACTTGCAGAGGCAACAAATACGAAAAAGGGATTTTTTAGAAAAGTATCTAAAGCTCCAGACAGTAAAGAGAGATGCAGTGGTTGGCAGGAAGATATGCAGAAGGCAGGACTGTTTGCTTTTCTTTGTGTCGACCTGCACTTGAGAAAGCCTTGCTCTTGGGGGGTACTTGTGTCTTGACAAGGAATTGAGATACATTTCTGATGACTGGTAACCTTGCACACCTCATCTTTGAGAGCTCTGCTTCCTCAAATTAACAAGTTGCTTGTTACTTTAATGTGAAGAGGTTCTAATCTGTATGTAATCCTGGTCTCCTTTGTTCTGGGGGAAGATCAGTGTATGAGGATGTTGGACATCACACCCTGCGCCCCGTTACCACGCGCGGTAGGGGACGTAAGGCTGATGCTTAGAACCCAAATGTCAGGGCTGTGCAGCCATTGTCAGTTCAGGCTTCAAATTTGACCCTGCTGTGGTTTTTGAGAAGTCCAAGGGTCTCATTTCAGCTCCTCACTGGGCAGGATGGAGCTCCCACACTCCGTGAAACCGCTGTGGAGTGAATCCAACACGAGCAAAGCCCTGCGGCCTCTCCGCTTTGCACAGCGCTGTGCTGGGCATGGGTGGATCTAGATGTCAAATTAATTATCTGAAGTCTAATTAGCTGTAATTGAAGTGACCTGTAATTTCCTATTACTTGACTGGAGCGTACTCACAGGTGCCCTTTGCCTGCCCATTTCTGACTTCCTTTCCCTTAAAAACAGGTGCTGTGTTTAGTAGGAGATCTATGGAAACGACAGAAAATTAGCAGGCAGTTCTGCATCTATTTCAGTTTATGGAGAACATGAGACCCTTTGGCCTCAAAGACATTAAAGCAGAGCAGGTTCTGTTCCTCCTGTTCAGCGACACATCCAATCAGTGCTAGCAAACAGGGTGGCTTGTGGGGAATTGTGACTCATGAAATTAGCCTGCAGCTCTGCCCCACACCACCAACCCACGAGTTTGGTGAGTTCTCCACCTGCTTCCCCCCTCTCCAGACAGAATTGTTCATTTATTCTCTATATAGAATAATGACATCTCCTAGCAGGAATATTATTCCCTTATCTGTAATCATGCAGTCCTGCTCTGGCTGCTGTAAATATACAGCTGTGGGAACAGTGTATCTGCACAGCGTGTGTGTGTTGTGACTGTTCTTTTATAGAGTCCATTTGACCAGGGAGAAATAACTTCCTGCGACCCAGATTTAGGAAGTGTTGGGACTCAGTTAAGGAACTGATTTTCTTTGTTGCTCCATCCCATCATTCTTCCTGCCTTCCAGTGATAAATTATGCAGTGGTCACTCTCAGCATCCCAGAGGTTCCTGGTTTATTTGCTGTGAGGATCTCACCATGGCTGTCACACCACGAGGCTCTTCTGGGAGCTGGTCAGCAGTTGATGTATTTGTTAATAAAGCCACGGTGACAATATCTTCTATGATATAATTGATTGGGAAAATAGCTGTGTGTTCCAGTGTGGTCTAGCAGGTAAACATGCAATAAATTACAAAATAAAATGAGGAAAATGGTGGCCCAAAGGATAATAAACTGAGGTGCCGTACGGAGCACTGGAGCCCCAGGGCTTGTGCAGCTGTAACCATTCAAAAGGCACTTAGCAAATTACAGAAGCTAAACAGGATTTGGCTGAATTAGCGGGGAGGTGGGAGATCTCCAGGGAAAACCCAGGTGCTGCAGATGCTTTGTTTCAGCAGGTGCTGCTCAGTCTCTATGTAGGTATTTAATCAGTGCCTGGGGGAGCTGGAGGGGGCCCTGAGCCAGGGGCTGTTTGTCCTGTGGCTTTGTGGGAGTGCTGCCAGTGTGTCTGTCACCCTCAGCTTGAAGGTAAGGTGTGTTCAGATTTCTTAGATGTGCTGATGCTTTGGTTGGAGAGAAGTTCTTTCTGCTCTGCCCTCGGTGGTGCTGGTGTCTGAAGGGCTTTGGTGAGCCAGGCTGGCCCTTCTTCACGAGAGCAGTCCTGGCTGTGGTTTGAGGAGTATGTTTGGGATGAAAGGAGATCCTTGATATTTGTGCTAGAAAAGCTTGTGCTGTGTTAGATAATGAGCATGTTGGCAGCCTCTTCTGGGGTGTACTGAGGGTCCCTGTTGCTTATTTAGGAGCCACTATATAAAAGTGGCTGGTGGTGGTGATGTGTGATGCCTTTCCTTCAGTTTTGGTGGTGGTAACCATCCTCAGATCTTTTTCTCTTCCCTTGCTGTGTGTAAAATCTATATGAAGTGCCTCTTAAAATATCAGGAGTGTTCTTGGATTGCTCCTAACTTGTCTCCAGCCTGCTTTACACTGCTTTTCACAGTACTGAAACCACTAGAGATCTTTTTACATGTCCATAAGAATATTAAAACACATGAGAATAAAATTCAGTTCTTCAAATTAGAAGGATCATATCTTGATCTAATCCTCTAGCTGCTGTGCAGTCAGAGAGCAGTGCTCTGTGTGCTCTTATGTATGTTTTAGGATCATGGATAATGTCCTTCTGACCAGGAAGCTCAGTTCTCAGTAGCTTCTGCCATCCTGCTTTTCCGTTGGGATCTCCTTTTAAACTCTTGGGTAATGTGGAGCCTCCCAGAGAATGTTTATTATCACTGCAGGGCCAAGGAAAGGAATCCTTCCCTGCAGCACCTTGCAGGAGCTTCTCTGGACAAGCCTTGTAACGTTTTGCCCTGCAGAAGTGCTGCTGTTGTTCTGTTTCTGAGTGTAGCTCAACTTTCTCCAGCTTCTGTGGCAAAACCCATCTACTTGGTCAAATCTGCTTATGACAAATGATGCTAATAACTTTTTTGGCACCCAGACTGATCTGTGATCGTGCTGGTCTCAGAGATCAGTCAGGGTCGACACCTCTATTTCAAGAAGCCATGTGATGCTGGGTTGAGCTGAAGCACTCCTCCTCCTTTCCTCTGAGAGGGGAGCTGTTGTTTTCAACCTACACTTGTACCAGTCCCAGGGAGGCTTCTTGCCTTGTGTTTGGGTTTGTTTTTTTCTCTTCTCATTTGATATCTAGCCCTGAGGAGAATAGCAGTGCTCTCACACGTGTATGATTATAGGATTCCTTTTGTCTCTAAGTAAGCAGCATCTTCTGTGATACCTGGTCCTTTTTAAAATGCTTTAATTCTTATAGACATCAGTGGATACAGAACAGATTGAATCCTAACTCAGAACCCCCCCTGCACCGTGAAGGTGCCTGCAGAGGAGAACAGCAACAGCAGCACCTCATCCCAGTGGATTGCAGGAGATAGAAGGAATGCAAGGGTTGTGGACAATGAGGAATGCCACAGCACATTGGCAGCCCCACATAGGGGGAATGGGGGAATTCTGTTTGGGAATGATGATGCTTTGTGTCATCATGGGGAAGAAGTTGTCTCTTTAAAATTCATCCTTCTTTCTCCTCTCCTGTACTGCATTTCTTAGTGGGTTATGAACCTTCCCTGCCCACTACAGCGATGTGGCAGAGCTGGTTTAAAGGGCTGTTTCAGAGGTCCCCTTTGGGCTATCTGGTTTTATGCAGACAGGACACTGAGGAGCACTGAACTGCCTGCTACTCCTGGGCAGGAATGGTGCAGCAGTGAGATGGATGGCAGCCCTGTGCCTCCATCTACCATGCTGGCTGCATAAATTACAGCCCTTTACGAGCCGGTGTAGCCAGGTGTCAACTAAAGCGTGGCTGTGCCTGTTATTTCAGCTCTCTGTAGTGCACCAGTATGTAAATAAGTAGCTAGGAAATGGAGCCTGTACCTGAGAGTGGGGAGGGAGCATTGCTGGAGTTACGCACCGATGACAACTGCAATCAAAGCTCTAGAATTTGCTGTCTTGGAACCAGGCTGGATCTTGAACAGTTTGGCACTTGTAACGTGGCAGGATGTTTTATTGTGGTGCATTCCCACAAGGTGAATTAAAATAAGGATTAAAAAGCCCCTATAAATCAGATTTTATAGCTGCCTAAACCACCTGCAAACTGTTGGTACTTGTTTTCAAAATCCACCATCATTCTGCTGTCAAATTGATTTTGGTTTCATTAGCAGAGCTGGCATCGCCTGTGCTGGCATCATCCACCAGCTGCATAAATTACTAGGGGTGTAATTGTAAGCAATGTCTTAATTTTGTCAACAACATTCCAGAGTGCCAAGGATGCCCTTTATGCACTATTTTTAATTGTCTTTGCTGGATGTTTTTTCAGCAAATTTTACCTTGATGGGAAGTAACAGGATGCTGTGAGCCTGTGGTGGCTGGGACAGGCAGGGAGATGCTCTGCATGAAGGAGAAGGAATCTTTTTCTACTTGGCTGTGAGAAAAGGTAGGCAGTGCAGTAAGATTTGTGTTAGGAAGGGAGGGGATGTATTTTCTCTGTAAATGTGCAGTTAATGTTGTGGTGTAATAAGTCTCAGTAAAGTAGTTGAGTTTTTTCCCCTCCTCATCCAGAAGCATCCATTGGCCATGCACTGTGTTAAATGTGGAACAGCCATGGATTTGTTAGATTTTCAATTTGACATCTGCAGCAGGCTCCACTAATGCATGCTTTGCAAGTAACCCTTTCTTTGAAAGGTAGGGCCAGGGATTTCTTAAAATCTGGACCACAGTGACCCCCTTCCAGCTCAGGGTATCCTGTGACCACTGCAGGGAGCTTTACACAGCGATCAGGACTGGGTGCTGGTTGCCATTATGCAGACAGCCAATTTAGCTGTCTCCTTGAGTATGTGATCTGAGCCACACTGAGGTTACAGCCTTATCTAAATCCTGGAAAAGCCAATGTTAAGACCCCATAAACTTAACTGGTTTAGTGGAGATCTACTCATCGGATTTCTTTTCATGGCTCAGCACTTTGTATTTTTTGATCAGTGGGTGCCTTCTGATAAGCAGTAGCTAAACTTGTCTGAGACAGTACCATATACCCTTACCTTCACTCTTGTAAATCAGTGGCATGTGTAATCTGGAAGGTATCTTAATTTGTCTGTATAAGAAACCCCCCACAACCTGTGCACATGGTGGTTTTTTGCCATTAAAAACCATCCCTGCCAGTAACCTGGTAGTTGTTAGAAGCAGTCTTAGAAGTAAGTGCTCACCAATGTGACAGGATTTTTGGCTTTTCAGTCAAGATAATTATCTCTAGACTTCAGAAGAAATTAATTGTGATGTTGATGAGTCAGCAGAACTATTGAATATCTGACTTATTGTGGGGTTACCTGTGATTTAGTGCTGGGGTCCTAGTTCAGTGGGGTTTTCTAGTGTGTCACCATAGTAAGATGAGCTCTGTGGGCAGCAGGAATTGGTTATTTATCTCATGCATGAAGTATTGCATGGGACATTTTATGTTGACTTCCCAGAGACCAGCCTTCTGTGAACATGGGTTTTTCATTAGCCTAAAATTACTGCAAAGAAATAAGTGACAGCAGTTATTAAACACTTGCTGCCTTTAATTCATTCCTCTTAAAATCTTCTGTGGCTTAATAGCTAAGGAAAAAGTTTGCAAGGTGATAGTGCAGGGCTCCATCTGTTCAGAGAGGTTAAAGGAACCAGAGGAGAACTTCCAGAGGATGAATGTTAAAGGCATTGTTATTGCTCTTGCTGAGTTTAATTACAGAGAATAGGGACCGATAAATATGTCTACAGGACATATTGATTGCTCTCTGCATCTACACATCCAGTTAAAGGCAAAGTCAAAGATGTTGTGACTGGATATGAGTTATCAAGAAAGCATAAAGCTGGGAGGCCAATACTTGGCAGAGGGGGCTGTTGGTTTTGGTATACGTGTTGCTATAAAGGTCACTGGAGCATCAGGTGAGTAACTGTGTTCTCCACCACTGGTAGGGCTGGAAGGAGCCTCTGGAGAGAGCCTAGTCCGAGCCCCTCCTGCTCAAAGTAAGGTCAGCTAGAGCAGGTTGCTCAGGACCCCATCCACAACCTCTGAGGGCAAACAATGCCAAGAATTTCTGCTTAAATGGAATTTCCTGTATTTCAGCTTGTTCCTTGTTGGAACAGTTTGGGTTTCTAAACCTGGGAAAGGGTCAAAAGTCTGAGCAGAATTTATGGGTAAGATGAGATCTGAACGGGTCAGAGGAGAGATCTCGAACTTTGGTTATGTAGTTCAGAGGAAAATTGTTGCCACAGATCAGTGAGTCTGTTAAATTACTATTAACCCATATTCCCAAGAAGCTCTGCCTTTGAGGATACCAGTAAATTCATCTCCAGGAGAACTGATGCTTACTGATTCTTTGGGGGGGGCGGGAGGCAGTAAACTTGTCAGAAACGGTCTGTAGTCACTTAGGTTAATTGAGAGTTTTTTACAAGTTTGGCAGAAGTTTTGAGATTAATCATTATTGTAAAGAGTGAATTTAGTAAAAATAACAAATTTCCTCTAGTTGGACTGATAATTAGAGCTTGTGTTTTATAATCACCTTGAACAGGGCAGTAAGTGTATATATTTTAGTAGCAGTCATTTCATACTTTACATTAAAATTTTTTGAGGTTGCAAATGTGGCTTTTATTTTCCTCAAAGGTTATCTGGCTTTTTCTTCCCTGTCGAACCAAATGCCCTCAGGACACACTGGGTTGCTTACCCAATTACAGCTGCTTTCCTAAGTAATAGTTTTTAGATATTCATTTTTAATGATTTTTATGCCTCTTGAAAATGCCAGCAATATTGCTAATAAATCATTGTCCTTTCTTTTAGCTCTCCTAGATTAAAATAAATTCACTTTAATTACAATTCTACTCGGAGCAACTGCATTTAATCCTACCTGGTTTTTGAGGTAGGCATTTAGTCCAGCGCAGCTCATTAAATAGCAGCGGTATAGGTTAATGACATGATTAGATGGAGGATGAAACACTGGGGGAAGGGAGGCTTCTAAAGGGCTGGAGAGACTGCAGCTTGCCCTGAGAGGCATTGTTCTTCTGCTGTGTGCAGTTATGCTGGGTGTTTCTCTTCTGATGTTTTCTGCCTGGTACCATATCACTGGGGGGGGGGTTGTGCATGGTCCTTATGTCTTTGGAATAACTGCATGGATAGTGATGGGGACACTAACGACCATGGGCACTGCTCCCCTCTGGGTGTCTGTAGGCAGAGGTGTGACATGGGCTCATTGTGTTTTAAATACAGAGTTATTTTCCCTTGGAGGTGAAAACAGGCATGCTCTAGTTCTCAAAAATCATGTGAAGTGGATATTAAAGACTAAAGATGTTCTTGATCTGGGAAAGAATCTCTAGTTACTGATGGAAGTTCAGACTACAGTCTTGGTGCAGTTATACAGCCCTAGGTATGATAAATGTGAATAGAGAAGATCAAAATAATTTTTAAAAGGAATGACATTGCCACAGGGTATTTTCCTTAGGTAAGGAAAATACTCATTACTCTATTTACCCATTTCTATGGTATAGAAGTCATGGTTGGCAACATAGAACAAGAACGTGAGTATTAAAGCACCCAGCAATGCAGTGACCACGTCTCAGATGCTTCGTTACCTGGTGAAATGTATAGCCTGAAGGAAGCTACCTATACTCTCTCCCCATCTAAAGAACTAAATACATTTGAAATCAGCTTAAGCCAGGGAAAAAAGTCAATCCAAAAGTTAGTGATAAGTGACAGGAAGATTACATCTGCTTCTTCAAATGATCCGAGTCTCTAATGATGGATGATGAGGAGATGCCTTATTTTCTCTTGGAAAGAACCAAGATTCATGATAGTTTGCAGATGTAAGGTTGAGTCAGCAATGCTCAGTGTTACCAGTGCTGTGCATTTTGGCCAGCTGTGATGGATGGAGGTTTGGTGAACCCCATCCCTGGCGTGAAGGAAGCTCCTCTGCACCTTGGAGACCCTCTGGACCATAAACACTATCATTTCATATCCACATTGTGCTAGAACAAATGCAGGGGAAAAAAAAACCCCTGCTACAAGAAAGCTGTATTGAATATGATAAAACTGCCTGTGATTTATGTTCACAGGGACTGGAATTCAAATTGAGCCCAAAGGTGAGAACAGAGATGTAAAACCTTGTGTAGCCCCCTGCCTCTTTAAGAAAACATCTATTTCTTTAGCTAAATATCAATCTGGGGAAAAAGCCCTGCGTGTGTTTCATTTTTCTCTGCTGACGTTTTGATGTGATTAAATTCATGGTGCTGCAAAGAAATACTGCCCAGCAAAGCTGCTGGCTGGAGCCGTGGAGCGGCGCTGCGCGGAGCAGCCTGCTCTTCAGCACAAATAGTACAAGTTCCACTCTAGCCTGCAAATCCCTTTATTCTCTGCATGGGGCACTCCTCTTGAAGCTGACTGTTGTCTTTCAATCAGCTGGCACAGGTAAACAGGCAAAATTATTAAAACCTTAATGCTGGGTGAGATGTCTGGGGGGCTGATGCAGATGTGTAATCAATGGAGAAACTCATGGAAATCACATGGGATAACTTGATTTCTCTTGCCATTCATTTCTTGGGTGACTGCTGAGCTCAGAATTTAGGAGGCTGATGTGATATTTATAGTGACTGTGGCTTTCTATGTTTGGATTTTTTCTTTTAAAGAAAAAAAAATACTGTTGTGACTTGGATTTCGTTGCATGTCTGGGTTCCCCAGAGAAGTGTTGCTTCTGGCATCTGGCTGGGCACTAAAACACTTTCTTCTCAGCGTTTTCACAGTGGAAAAACCCTTTCTGTGAAAAACCAGACCTACTGGTTTCAGAAGACAGGTAGTGTTGTGGCTGAAGCATTCTCTAAGCCTCTGGCTTTGGGTTTTTTTTAAGCTCTCTTTAAATTTTTTTGACACTTGGAATCACCAGAGGGAATTTTTGATCCAAGGGGGAAAAAAAACCAACTTGAATTGATTTTTGTACATGAACCAATTTCCAGAAGAAAAACACCATCCAACCAGCCTTACCTATTTATGTTTAACTGCCTGATGGTCTGGCTCCACTCTTATTCTTTTTTCTTTCTTTAAAGAAAATGCTTCCACCTCAGTCCTGTGTCAGCTGGTTGGTTTGTTGGCTGTGCCCAGGCCTGACAGTCCTCAGATGAAACCACACAGGTGTCCCAGCACCAGCCTTAGCTGCAACTTTCTATTTCCTAAGCATTCATTGGCTTTCTATAAACCTTTAAACTACCAAGGTGATCAGTTGCATATATAATTAGATCCTCTTCTTCCATCAAGCAAGGTAGCTGTTCTACCAGGGCAGGATTTGGTCCTTAAAAGAAACCCAGAGCTCCTGTGCAGTGGTGAGCAGACAGACACCCTTTGTAATGCTGGCGTGTAGTAGATTGGATCGGTTATGCCCAGCTTGGCATTGAAAGGCCAAGTAGTTATTTTCAGGGTCACAAAGTAAGAAAATGAATGAGCTGGAGATGGAGGCCAGGAGCCCTGGTTCTCCACCTTGTGCTCATAAATACCCTGCCTGCCTCTGCCACACTCACAGGCATCCTCAGCAGAGGTACTCAGCGGAGCAGAGCGGGGACGCACACGAATGTTAAGCAAGGCTCTCAACTTTTGAAAGTCAGGAACAAAGCATGAGTTTCTTGGTGTTGAGGTGGTTGTTCTTCACCAGACCCCAGTGCTGGGCAGGCATCTCCTGACCCTTGTATCTTTGCTCCCAGACACTTGAGTGCTTGGGAAAAGAGGTGGTTTGTGAGATGTGGACGTGGCTGTGTGTTGAGCCCTCTCCTTCTGTGACACTGGAAGAAGTTGCTAAGCCACTTACTTTTTCAGTACATCACATAAAATGCAAAGTGTATTTGATGAGGAGCCACTTAGGCAGTTTTTTACAGCATGTAGACAGAGTTATGAGGTTGGGCAGCAGCTTTCTTGATGAAAGAATAAAGTAGCAGATTTTTTCCCCCACCCTTTGAAATGGGCAGAATAAAAATTTTAATTACTTGTTTGTCTATAAATAATCCAGAGAAGGTATAGGCTGTGCTTATACACACACACAGAGAAGTGAGATACATATCTAGTGCCAGAAAATTGCTTGAGCCTCTCACAGGTAGTAAATTCCCCAAGTATTTATGGCCAGTTGTAGATGTGCCCGTGCATGCTGACAGGGAAATTGTGTGTCAAGGTGATCGGCAAAGGGTGGCAGGAAAGAGGCTTTTCTCTTCTGTGAAGGCAGCCAGGGCTCGGGCTTTGTCCAGGAAGTATTTTCCTACAAAGAGGTTGATTTAACCTTTGCAAGAGGCAAAAAAACTCTTTCTCACCTCGAGGAGCTGACTGTATGTTGGATTCCTCTGAGTCTTGCAGCCATCATCGTCTTCGGGTGCTCCTTAACCCCTTAACCCACAGGCCCCTCTTCCCTGAGGGCTTGCTGCTATTTGGGAATGTCCTTTACTCCCCACTTCTGTTTATAGACCCCTCAATGCTGTCTGTCTCTGCTGTCTGACATGACAGGAGGGGCTTGACGTGTGGTGATGCTGGACTTTGCTGTAAGTACCTACATACAGCTGTGTCCTTACCCCTGTGCCTCTCTGCCCAGTCCTTCCCGTCTCCCCAGGAGATGGGGGATGAACTGTGAAGGAATTAGTTGGTGAAATCCAGTGATTTTTCTGAATATACCAAGATGGATAATGGAACGTTGGAGGGAGGAGGAGCTGTGGTGAGGACAGGTGACTCTGTACAGCAGTCTGTGAACAGGAGCCAGCTGCCTATCGATACAGAACGTGTGTTGCTTTGTTTCTTTAGGAAGAAATGAGATTGAGTCATATATCAATTAACCTTAAGCCAGATAAGTGGTTGAGGATTAATTTGCTAGATAATACTGGAATCTGGGAGGATGTGGAGGATTTGTTGGAAACTATTTAAAGAATAATTAAGGTTCCTTTTAAATATACAGAGAGATAACAGAATTAGCTGAAAATTCTTTTTATTAGAAAAGGGAACACTTTCAAAGGAAAATAGAAGCTTAAGCTTTGGTTCCCAGCAGCTGGGAGGTGATGTGGCTTCACGTGGGACAAAGGAGCTTTCCAGAGTTACACAGTAGAGGATCATGTCCCAGTATTAAAAGGATAGAATTTAAATCCTGAGTTGCTGAGTGCTTTTGCAGGCTGTCCATTAGGATGCTGGTAATGTTAATTTGAGCTCTTCTGCCTGGCATGGGGCCTCTACACTTGTGTTTGGGAGAGGATTTGCCTTGTGCCCATTGCTGCGAAGGGCTGTATCGCTTTATACTGGCTGCTTCAGTTTCTGCTGGCTTTCCTTCTTCCAGGGCTGCAGTGCTGGAGGAGCCCTCAGCAGTTCTGTGTGTTTACCCTGTGGGGCAAAGAGCATCTTCAAAAAATGTAAATATTTCGGCTGCTAATTTATACCCTTGGCATTCAGGGTGACTCTTTGAAGTGACTGACGTGCGGTGTGATTAGTCGCTCGTAGCCGGGTAATGAGCTGAAATGTCACTTGGGTCGCGCCGCCTGGTTGTGTCTCGCTCCGTGTGTGATCACGGGAGAGGGAAGCGCTGCTGCAGTGGCAGCTCAGCTCTCTGGCTGAGGGACAGAGCTTCTCTTCCAGATCAGCAGCCTCTTTAAAAAATAAAGTAACAATAGCAATTACGTGCCACTTGTACTTCAGTTATTACAGCATAAAAACTGACTCTGTGTCTAATCTGCGTGGTCTTTGAGAGGCTGAGAGGATGTGACCTGGAAGAATTACACCTGTGCAGAGTCTTTCCTGCCTCCACATCCTGATTTGTTAATTATTGTCATTGAAGATCTCAAAACCCTTCAAAACTCTCTGCCAAGTCCTTCACCTCCTACTCCAAAGAGTTTAGAGGTGTGTTTTCTGTTTCTCCTCTGCTTAATGCACTTCAGAAAGCCAAGGCTTTACACTCTAGATCTAAAGCAGTGTTAGCCTGAGCCCTTCCACTGAGGCTTTGATTTTGTGTCTTATTGTCTGGCTGCAGTTAACCAGGCTGTGGTAGAATCCTTCAGAGCCCTTTGCATCCGCAGCACTGTGGGTAAGGGGTCCTGGTTAGCTGGAGAAGCTGAAGAATGAGAGATGTTTTATCACCACTTGTATATCAGAAAGGCTGTGATAGTACTTTTACCCATCAGTGGGATGTGAAAGCACTCCCTCCTCCTTATTCCTGTGTAACTGGATTTCACATGACTCGATACAATGCACTTCAGTGATTGGAAATGTCAGAGTGAGTAGGGAAAGCTGGCATTTTGAGGGTTGGAGTGTGGCTGTGGCTATGCAGCCTGGCAAGAAACTTCCAGTTCTCTTAAGCTGCTAAAACAGACTTTCTAACCCTAACTTCTCTTGTTGTGCTTCCCCTGGTTATGCCTCCCAGAGAAGCGACTCCACGTGTCTTTTTTTTGGTGTGAAAAGCCTGTTTTACAATAGTTGTATTTCAGTGTTTGCTTGCATTTAGCCAGTATGCTGAGAGCGTAATATTGATGGTGACTTAAGTTCACCACGAAAGGTGATGTTTTGTGATGGAGCCTGCAGCTCTTACAAAGGAAACAAAGGAAAATAGAATCTGTATTGACCCTCAGATGAGTACGGAGTAAGCCAAGATGCTCCTCAGAAAGTTAAGATATTAAAAGTGTTCCTTGCACCCAGCTGGTGGATTTATGCTGATGTCTCTTGGCGTGCATCTGTGCTGGTTAAAAATAATTCTGAAAAAGGCAAAATTCTTGGCCCTGCTGATGCTTTTGGGTTTTTCTTTTTTTTTCCTTTTCAAATAAGGTTTTTCCAAGAAGGTGGTTTTTTCTTCCTATGATTTATGATGACTTGCCCTTTATCAAAGCGCATGTTTCAGGTAAAGTCCTTGTAATAGTACAGGGGAGTTTGGACATGAAGTTATCAATATTAAAAACATCCTTTCGTGACAGCGGCTCCTTTGTTAAAGAAAAAACTCATTATTTGCTAAAAACTGTCTGACCTTACACTCCTTCTCGTGTCTGCTCTGTTGCCAGGCTGCCTTTATTGAGGAATCTTTTTCCCTTTCTTGTACATTAGTTTCTGTGATGAACACAATGAGACTGGATATGTCGTAATGAAAAATAGATACCTTGTGTCAGGTCCAGGGAGGCAAGAGAGGGGTGGGAGGGTGGAAGACGTAGTTCACATCAAATTAAAGTCACTTACTGCTGTAAAATATCTCCCCTTCAAGTCCAGCTCTGCCTTTCTGAGTTATCTTGCCCCAGCACTGACTGAAGCCTGCCTGAGGGGCAGAGTCGGGGCAGCAAGCGCTCTCGGAACGGATCATTACTGCTTAAGTAAGCATAAAACATCCATGTATTTCCCCACAGTTCTGCTTTGGGAAAATAAAAACTGCCTGTTTCTCCCTATTTACTGTAGTGGGTTAGTGGTAATCACCGTTTATGAAGTCACTCATAAGAAAGTAATAGCTGGAGTAGTGCTTTGGGATTAAAGCACATCCTTTAATGATACTGTGAGGAATCATTTCCGTAATGCAACGCTGATCTGCAGCCCCGAGATAGGTTTACATCCCATGATTGACCAAACATTGCTGGTTTTATTGCCCATGATGATATGTAGAGTTCTTGTATTTCCCTTTCTGTGTAAAAGGAGCTTTGTGCTGGTGGTATTTAGCATTGGTGAAATGCTTGGGGTGGGCTGTGACCAGTGTTCGCCCAGGTTCCAGATCAATGGTGGGTTCCATTCCTGCCAAGGTGGGGAGGGAGCAGTGCAGCGATGCAGGTTTGGAGCTGGGGAGGTGAGGAACGTGAAAATAGCCAATTGGCATTTTTCTTTTTAATCAACACCCAGGAGCAAATCCAGTGGCAGTGTTAGGCCAGGTGCTTGGGTTAGGAATCACTGCAGCAGTTTATTTGCATCCTGGGATCGCAGGAGCCAGGGTGCATAGCCTTGGGCCCTCGAATAAATGAGGTGCAAGGTGAATTAAAAACACAATGGAATGGTTCCTTAGCCAGGCTATATGATGGTAATTGGGAAAATGTCAGCATACAAGATTGATTTTGTAGAAGAACAACCTCAAAACATACACGTGGAGTTGGTGCTCTGCCTTGGGTCACGCTGTGGCATTGCCGCTTGTAGGAGGAAGGTTTTTAAATGTTTCCCTAACACGGTTCAGTGTGAACATCAACAGGCAGAGACAAACACTCCTTACCCCTTAAATGTTCTTCTGGGCTGTCTTGCCAAGAGATGCAGCTGTGTGTTGGTTTTGGGTGACGTGGCATCTTGGCAATGTAGTGGTCGAGGCTGGAGAGTTGGAACTTCTTGTGCTGTAACACCTGACATCTCTTCCCAGTGTCTCCTGATGAAAACTGTAGCCTTTAAGAGCATGCAAATAAGAACCTCCTCATTATTAACAATGACTTCCAGACAGGTTGTACTTGTGTTTGACCCAGGGTTTTGTTGTTTTTCCCTTATTTACCCTTGCAGATCTGAAACAGCTTCCCTGATGGCCTTCTGAATACTTGGAAGAAGGTGGTAATTTGGAGCAAGGATGACAATTATGCTCCTAGGAGACCTGAAGAGCCTGTTTTGCTGCTTTGGTTTATTGGATGACTGAGCTAATTCATTATTTGTGTAGGAAGCTTACTTTTTACTGCTGGATGGTCATCCATTCAGTACAGTAAATCTAATTAATTTGAATACATGAGATTTGCAAGAGGATGTTTCTGTGTTGTTTTAAGTATAAGAAATAATTAGCTAGCAAAAACTTTACTGCTTTGAAGCTAACTTCTTGGCACTTTAAGCTATAGGCAGCGTACGGAGTCCAAGAAGAGAATATGGTGATTAAAAATGAATTCCTTACTACTTGGACGGTATCAACAGCTTAGCTTGTGTTTGTTAGGAGAGGGCATCTGTCTCCCTGCCTTATTAGATGAGGAGAAGGCAAATATAAACACCAGAAGAGCCAGTCTAGCCCCCTACGTTGCTTCCGCTTTGCCAAAAGCCACTGTACTGGCTGTTCTAGTGGGCTGCTGCAGCTGGGAGGACATCTGCTGCCACGGCGCTGTCCCCGTGGGCTCTCTCTGAACTGGCAACCTGTCAATACAAATATTGACAAGTGCCATCTCGCTGCCGTGTGCTTTAACCAGATGTTCCCCACGAGGAGCGGCGTACGCGGAGGTGCTGAGCGGCAGCTGCACCCGTCACTTGTCCGGGCAATAATCGGCTGAGACAGGCTGATGGGGTGGGAAAAAGACCATCCTGTCAGCCCCAAACAGCACCTGCAGGTAAATGGGCGGGATCAGTGCTTGTTCTGTGCCTGGCACCAGATTTACTGTGTTGAGAAAAGTAACTTTCTTGGCTTTCCATCATTTTCCAGAGGATCCTTATTCCGAAGCAGAGCTGGCCTGCTTCGAGTGTCAGAGCCTCATGCTGCTACTCAGGTCCTGTCCCTGCCCACCAGGAACAGCAGTTCAGCTTTTGTCAGCATTTTGATGTTACAAATCTCCATTAGGGACTTTTTTTGGGGCCCCAGTTAGATGGAAATGAATGTTAAGAGTGTTTTCAAAGAGAACAACTGTGGGACAGTTATAGCTGCTTCTGCTCAGCTTTCATTAAAGCCTCTTCATATTTATTTTTAAGAGAATCACAAGGCATTTGCTTGTTGCTAAATATAAGTGGGATGACTCAAAGGGAATGCTGAGGTCCGGATTTTCAGAAATGAATCAGTTGAGACACTCTGAGCGCTATTAAATCCCACTTCAGATTTTCAAAGTTGCCAACAAATGTAAACAACAAAAATTAAGATAACATGTTGTTTTGGTCTGTATTTTTAGAGTGACATATGCTGCTGAGCCTTGGAGAGCACCTCGCAGAGACGCGGGCGCCTCAATGCTGCGCTCTGGGATGATTGACCTCTAGATGTGATTTGGGGTTTCCTAACTGGGACTTCTGCTTACTTCTAAAGGAGACTGATGCTGTTCCCATGTTAAATTGAACACTGCACTTTGCCTGGCCACCTGTGCAGAGCTTTGAGCCTTTTAAGGCATTTTTAAGAACAAATGGGCATAAGTGGGGTTTTTTTGTGCTTATACAAGGAATTTCCTCTCTTTTTCTAAATGTGAAGGTGTTTGTGAAAATCCTGGAGGATACTTGTTACACATTCAGGCAGGTAGGAACCCTCAGAGAGCTCATTCATAGGGATCCTGCTTCTTAGCACAGCAGTAAGATCTGAAAAACACACCAATACTGCATCAGTCTAGTTTCTAGGGTAAATGAGTGTGATTAAAAACTCTGTTTCTAAGAGCATTCATCCTGAATCTGAATTTTAAGCCATGTTTCTTCTAAGGAAAGAAGCTATGATCTGTTATCCTTCAGTCCTTCAGCTGCAGTTCATAAGGCCTCTTCACGTGCTGTAAATATTTTAAGTCCCAGTTAAATGAGGGTGCATCAGCACGAGCAGCCACCCTGACATAAAAATCTATTTCTCCTTTTGAACTGAAAGAGCCGTTTGGCTGTGCCTGAAAAGTGGCTGCTTCAGCTTTAAAATGTTATAACTTCTGTCTGTGACGGTGTGGTCACAAAAATACTTGATGCAGTGACCACGCTGTCTAACCTGAGAGGAAATGGGTTAGAGAGCCTCAGGGTCTGGCTGAGGATGGGAGTGAACTCACAAGATGCAGATGTCTAACTCGGGTGAATCCTTTTAAAAATGAAGAAGCTTGTACACGTTGATGTGTATATAAATTTTAAGGGAAGAAAATGTGGCTTGACTTCTGTTAGATGACTTTCTATTCACGATGCTATTTAAAGCAGGGTTTTGTCCCCATGTTGCTCCATTACAGTGTAAAAAATCTTTATGGAGAGACTGGAGAACATCAGCAGGAAGCTTATCCTCTGCAGAGGGAGGATTCAAGGCATCACTGAGGCAACAAGAATTGTTCTACAGGTCTGAATTTCCCATTTACTGCCTCTTTAGAGTCTGATTCTCATAGGAGATAAGATATTTTGCAGTAGCCCTGGAAGGCACAAGGTGCCCTTCTGCTCAAAAAGCATCTTTCTCCCATTCTCGGTGCGTTGGGTTCTCCCTTCTCCAGCGCTGGGAGCGAGACATTTGGAAGGAAGCTTCAGATGGAAACAGAGGAGATCTGCCTGCTTTGCCACCCATGAAAATTTGTATCGACTCAGGATTTGCAGTAGAAATCCTAATCAACTAGAGTGCATTCTCAAGTCTGATAAATCTTACCGGGCCTCCTAATCAATAGAGCTCGGAGCACGTGCCAGAGCCCGGAGCCAGCTGCAGTATATATGACTTTCGGGAAAGTTACAGGATTCCTGTGCCTGTTTGTTTAGGATAAGTATCCCTTGAAGATGTCGTGGTGTTGCTTTATGGAAGGGATTTAAGCTGACTCTGCTCTTAAATTACTTTGAGGTTTTTTCCTAATTTAGAGCTGTTTCATGTGTCAGTCCAGGGGTGCAGTTATAAATGAGAAGCAGGACTCTGGAATTGTTGTGCTGATTTTACAGACCTGTAGATATGCTTTACGTATGGGTAGATATACTGGTGATCCATTATCACCGTTCCTTGTTTTAAGTCTCTCTTTTAGGTGTTTTCATGACCTTCCCAAGTCCTGGCCTGAATATCATTGTGTATCACTTACAGCAGGAGCTAAAGGCCATTGATGTCGTTGTGTTACTCGGTTCAGTAAGCTTTGGGCTGAGCTTAACAGAGTTTCTCTCTATTTGCAGCCCTGATGTTTTGGCAACCCACTTGCTCCTGCTGCTGCTTACATGTAAGAACAGATTTACCACCTCCAGGTACCTTGGAACCGGCTCTGGCGTAGCTGGCTGTGTCGGTCTTTATTTACAGGGGTTTGTGCTGTAGATGAGAGCACAAATTGGCACCCACTTGCCGTGCCTGTGACAGCAGCATTTCCATGGGAGATGTGTAGCAGGAGCAGAGTGACTCGGGCTGCTGGCCATCTCCCTCTGGGCACCCGCAGCCCCTGTTCCAGTAGGTCGTACATGGCATGAAGATTTCCTGCTAGCTCTGTGTGGGAATGATTCTGTGGAAGCAAAGGTTAGTGTAGCTCAAGTCGTTTCTGCTGCTGAGAGACGCTGTGCTGTCTCTGCTGTGTGTCTGTGTGCTGTGGGGGTGATTGGTGTGGCTCCTACTCAACATCTCTGTCTTGGGTCACTAGTGGTACTCGGCACTTAAGAGCAGGATGGAGCGGGGGAGAAACTATTTTCACTTCTCTCAACTGTACGTTTATACAACTTTAAACTTGAAAAGCTCTCCCCTTGCCTGGATCTCTCTAAAGAAGAAAGATAACCTTGGCGTGCTACCCAGATTGCTGCTCGCTGTTTCCCTTGGCACCGTCAGGACAAGTGTTGCCTGTACCCTGAAGGCAGGCAGCAGTGCTAAATCCCACCCGACTGCGACTGCTGCTTTATTACCGCGAGGACGCAGGGCTGAGCAGGCACTGCAGAGGAAGATATTTCAAACTCCTCTTATACCTTCAGTTTGGGAAATTACATTTTGCCATGTAGTTTTTAATCTGTCGGTATAGACCATACAAAGTGACAAGTGAGCATGATTTAATTTTATGATAGCGCTGCATTAGATGACCACTTTATGTTGCTGTAAAAGAGGGATTTGGAGTGGCGGTGTGCTTCGCTCTTCCTTCCCCCTTTGAGAGTTTTGTTTCTTCAGGGCTGACAGTGAGATCTCAACAACAAGCAGCTTTACTGGTGTCTCCTGGGGCCTGGTTTCCCATGTGGAATTGCATTTGGCAAAGCAGGCATCACATAGGGGCTGCATATTTTGCATTGTCAAAATGCTTTATGCTGGACACCAAGCCCCATCCCTTATTTCACAGATGGGAAAACCAGGTTTGGGGAGCGTAAGCAATAAGCAGATGGCCAGAATCCAAACCCAGTTTGGTTGTGTGCCTGTGCTGGTATGTACGAGCTGGCATTGCTCAGTGAGACACAGAGCTGCTGGACGTAGGCATCTGCGAGCTGCAGCCACCGCTGCCCACAGGCACGGCCGGGCTCCTGAAGATGCTCAGCCCCATGGGAGCAGGAGGTGTGTGGCTCCTGGCCCTGGAGCCAACAGTATGAGTGCACGTGCCTCTGCTCAGAGCGCAGTTGTGCTCAGTAGATGCTCTCAATAGAGGTTCTCTGGTTCCAGAGCAGAAATACTGGTGGCAAATTGCTGTACCAGGCTGCTCATCCCCTGCGCTCAGTGAGCAGTAACTCCCCATGAGAGAATGGGGTGAAGTGGTGGCCGCTCTTGGTTGTTGCTTGTAAGGTTAACACATCTTGCACTCGCTGTGAGCAGCTGGGTCCCAGTTGTCTGTTGGTCTCTGTTGTTCTTTTCTTTATACTGCTACAAATGCAGTGTGAGTAGGCAGCAGCGGTTTCTTACATTGGCACAACAGCTGTGCAAGAGATAGCAGAGAATCAGCATTGTATTGGATATGTAGGTATGTATGGAGAAAAAAACCACCCAAAACCCCCCTGCTTCTTGTTTCTGACCCTTGAGTAGAGAGGAGAATATATATATATATATATTCTTGTGTAAATCAAAAGTAATGCAGTTGTCACTGAATTTTTATCTCGATAAAATCAAGCTAGGGAAGAGCTAGAGCTGCTGCATGTGGCTCTGGTAGAGCCTTGCCCAAAAAGTTGTTTACAATTCCAGGCACTTGTATTCAAAGACTATAAACTGAAACAGATGGAGAGCAGAAGTTTTAGGGTGATAGAGGAAATGATGAACGAGATTAGAATAGTCATCCTGTTATCACACCAGGGAAGAGGAGGAGTAGGTAAGAATTAAGGCTGAGGTCAACAAATGAGCATAAGTGGCAAAATCTGCACCTGAGAAGTAGCTTCCTCCTGGTTAGAAGCAGCTCTGTATTCATTTCAAACAGCTTCCAAGTATTAATTTGGTTTTTAGGGTGGTGGCCTTTTCTGTACTTAATTTGAGAACCCCAAACAAACACCCAAACACCAAAAGCAATAGGGGCTATACTATCGTGGTGTTCTCTGTTTTAATTAATGAACAAACTGCTTTTATCTTGTCAAATCTCTGTCTCTGGAACAGTTTATACCAATTAAGCATCTGATCCTGACTTTTCAGAGGTAAGCTAAGTCATTTTATCTGCTGCATCGTCGCAAGGAGAGAGAGATGCTCATGCATGAGGGAAGCAGAGTTAAATTATTGCTGTTCCCCATCCAGTGAAAACTCCTGGGGTTGTGGGAGGAGTCGTGGACACTGGGCAGCCCTGTGCAGTCATTGTGCTATCTATTCTATTGAGCCATGGAAATGAAATAAAAGCCAAGGTGAGCATCCACTTAAGAGTTCCTAAAGGGTTTCTTGAGAACATGCCAAATTCAATACGTCTTCAGGTGCCTTTAAAGTTCATGCAGAGAAAACACACTCTGCTGCCAAAATTTATTAGAATGGGCTGTTACTGGCGCTGGGAGGATGACTGCTCAGAGGGCACTTGTTTCATCGTTCTGTATCTTAATTATTGAAGTGATGGAAGTCAACAAGGCTAATCTGGTTTGTGGGAGTAATTGAGGTCAGCGTGCAGGGAAGAGGCAGAGGAAGGGAAGGAGGCTTGCCGTTTAATACAAATGAAACGATAACTTTCACTTAGATAAGCAGTGAGCAACCTAGAAACAAGTTGAGCAAAATTTTCCTCCAAAAAATTTCTAAGGCTTTGAAGATTAAAGGAAAAAAAGAGGCCCAGGGGGAGGGAACGGGGGGGATGATGCAGATCTATAATACTCTGGAACACTTAGGAGAGCAGGCAGAGAGTTAAAAATAAGTACTGTGCAAACCCAGCCTACTCCACTTTAATTATTTCACATATGCCATAATTAAAGGAATCTTAAATTAATGTGAACTATTACAGGGAACACAAAAGAAGAAAAATAAATCTCAAGCCTACAAGGAGTGGTGGTGTTGGGAGTCCTGAGGAGAGATTTAGCTGCAGGCTGTTTTACTTCCCCTCTAATCTTGGTACCCAGCCTCATCCACCTTACAGACACCACACAGTCGTTGACTGGTTTTTAACTGCACTAGAAGACAGAGCAGGCTCAGCCAGGACACCCAGAGTTGTTCTTCTGCTGGGCTTCCAGTTTGAGGATGTATGATGGTCTTAAGTCAACACACACTTTGTGGTGAATGCTAAATGCTTTCCCTCTGTCTATTTTGGTTTCCTCTCCAGGATAAAGTGATGGGCTTTCCAGCACAGATGTGTACTATTTTAAGTTTAGTCTACTCCTGCCCACTCCATCCCACTCACATAAAACACATTTAATTCTCCTGCAACTTTGCATCTGAATTACTGAATCCAGCTCTCTTCAGATAACACCATGTTCTCATTTACCAGCAGATGAAGCTGAGGATTTGAAAAAATGGGAAGCAAGAGGGGACAATTATTCCTAAGAATGTTCTGATTCCTTCCATTACAAGTTAGGATTTAGATATCTCCAGCCTAACTGATGGTTTTATTGCTTTCTGAAGTCAGAACCACTCAGATTACTTAATTGTGAATCCAGAGCTATTGCCAGTATAATAGTAGTAGCTCTAATACAAAGAAACTAAGGAAATGGATGGTAAAATAAATAAAACAAGTGACAGCTTGGGGCCTCCCAGATACGGTGCTCCTGTGAAAACCCAACCTGTTTGTTGATGTGTGCTGTATCTAGACACCCAGTCAGCACGTGGAATGAAAAAACATCCATGAAAATTGTTAATTTTTTACCTGTGTGGAAAACAAAAATCATCCTAGAGGCTTATTAGTATATGTTCACACTGCAAGTGGTGCTGGTAGGGTGCTAATTGGGATAATACCTCAACATCTAAGTGCAGTTACAGCTTTCAGAATTGCCTCTGACAGGGCAATTACAATTTTCTACACAATTGGAACAGGGAAGACAATCTGTGCCACGTTGAGCCCTTGCTGGCTTTGAAGCCAGTGCCTTTTTCCTCAGGTATGCAGGGCTCAGGGCTAAACTACCCCAAGGTTTTTAACTATACAATGGGGATCTTTGTACAAGGTATTTCTATTGCTGATTGTGAGGGGGAAACATCACTTTCCTCTTTCTACCTTTTTTTAACCCACGAGGCATGCTTCAAGAGCTGCTGATTTGAAAAGAGAAAAGGTGTTTCCTTTAAATCCAAGTCAATTAAAAATTGCTTTTAATGACTGTTTAGTCTAGTCCATAATTTCGCAATAGCAGCCTCTGAATGCTTTCTACAGATGATCTGTTGCTACAGCCCTGTACCTCATGGGGGTTTGGAAATGAAGTTAAGGAGCTTTGTGTTTAAGTTCTTAAGGCTTTGGGTCACTTGTACTGTCAGGGTTTTAATGGACATCTTCATAAACGTGGCCTTGGTGGTCTGCTCCTCTGAAAGCATGGTCCCCTCAGTGCCAGGCTGAGGAGTGAGGATGCTCGTGCACACCTGATGGCAGACCTGCTGGCACCTGCTTGAGTTCCTGCTTTGCTCTGGATGTAAATGGGAGCTTGATAAGTTAAAAAGGACCTGTGTTCATAGGGAATTCAGGAATGTGTGTTGAAAACTGCTAGAAAAGGACACTTCTGTCTTCAGCTAAATCAACAGCCACTCTTTCAGTGTATACTGCTACTTGATTTTACAAGCACAGGACACATAATTGTCTCTCAGTTAAGAAAAGAAGACTTTTTTTTTTTTTTAAATCTATGCTATTTGCTGTGATGCTTCCTTTCAAGAGGCACCACTTGGTTTTGGTGTGTAACCATTGCTTTTCACTCTTCTTGTCTATCTTTAAACACGGATTCTTGTGGGGATACACACCTGAGGTGAGCTTCCCTCCCTCCCACCATCAGAGCCTTCTCAGCAAGAGGTTTGCTTGGAGTTTGAAAATCCTGATGCTGAGAAGTGTCCTACAGATGACATTTGAAGGTGATGTGGTGTAGTGAGCAGGGTTCCTTTTGCTTTTGCTTTTTTCCCTTTTTAATGAAGTTGGGCTCTGTGTACCTGACTGCAACACGCAGCAAATCAAGAAGTTGATCCAGCTGGACAAAACGAGGCTAAAGGGAAAAGGGGGAGGTGGGAAGTGGCCCACTTTCCATCAGCAGGGTATATGTGCCCTTCAGTCACAGGGCACTCTGAGTGGTACCACTTCATGTCTAAGCAGATGCACGGTGGCTGGAAGCGATCAGGTCTCTTCTGCTGGACTGTGCTGTAGCAATGGATACCCTGCCCCTTGGTTATCACTGCACACAGGGGGACCCAGAGCTCTGCTCCTCGTGGGCATCATGCAAACTGGCTTTAATCAGCTTGCTGTAAGAGGCCAGCCAGCCTTGCTTACAGACCCACCCTCACTGAATAAGCTCACGTGGCTGATTTTGCTTGGGGCAGATGAAGGAGCACAACCTGCCCTGTCTGTAGGTCTGTGATGAAGGGAACTTCCAGTTCAGGGGTTATGCTGAGAGGCAACAGCATATTTATCCAGCCTGGCTGTTTACAGAGCAGATGTCTTTCTGTTCCTCCAGTAGCAGAAGTGTTGAGATCAGTGGAAAGATGGATTTAGAAAGAATTTATGACATAACCAGCAGGGCTTTTCAGTCCTGGCATGAACAAAACCCCACCTTGGACCCCTGACAACTGGGGCAGGGTAACTTCATGTGTGTCACAATTCCCAGCCTTGTAGTTCCTGCTGCTGTTTTTTGGAAATTCACCTTGAAAGGTGCTCTGATTTGTGTAGGGATTAGTGTGTATAATGGAAAAATACTGTGTCCCTGGATTTAAATTGTGTTGTAATACCTATGTACCACAGGATGGAGTTACAGACTTAACTTTAGATTTTCTTGCCTTTTAGCCAAACTATTAATGTTTGTTGTAATGTGTTTTTTAATACTCTGTGCTTGCAACAGATGTGCACCAGTGTTTCAGAGGAGGCTCTGCCATATTGCAAAGGGGAGAACAAGGTTATACCTGGCACAAATCCTGCCTCTGTTTTATACTGAGGGTGCAGGTTGTACATGGTGCTTGTCCCATTGTGCACCAATCTATGATGGGAGTCTTTTCAGAAGTCCAGTGGACCCTGTTAGGAATTGTGTTCTGCCCTTAAAGGATGTGATGGCAATGCATGGCATGCTGCAGCATCAGCATCACACAGGCAGCACGTTACTGATCCTGTGGGTTGGTGGTGACCAGGAGCAGTGATAGAAAACCTTCCAGGAAGGATTGCTGCTGGGAGGGACAGAAGGCATAAAGGGATCTCCTGTGGGTTTTTTGGGGTGTTTTTCTTTGCTTGTTTGCTTGCATTTTCCTGTTGAAGGAAGAGGCTGTGCCCTGAAAGGAGGTGCTCCTGAAATTCTCTCTCTGAAAGGAGACCTGATGCAACACAGCTGGAATACAGCCAGTCCTGGAGCTGGTACTGCACAGCAGTTCCTGCTGCTGTGCCTGGGAGAGGCTTTCCCTGAGGTATTGCTTCCAGGCAGGCAAGCTAACCTTCAGCACAATTAGTATTCCTCAGCTTCTCTGTCTGTGGAAAGGTGATAGGATTTAATTACATAGTAAAAAGAATGATGATACTGAATCTACTCATGTTTGCAAAACACTTGGAAACCTTCAGATAGTAATTATTAATACTGGCAATTCTACAATCTACATCATCCTTGTGGTTTTCTGCCCATCAATCAGGGTGCAGGAGTACTTTATCCTGGAAACTTCAGCAGTGTCCTTTGTCGTTAGCAGTGCTGCTGCAGGCAGGGTGGTTCCCCAGTTGTGGAAGCCTGCAGAGCCTCCTGTGTGGGGACTGGGGTAAACTCTCCCTTCTTGTTTCCCAGTTACTTCACAAACATAACTGAAGTTTTACATTCCCTGAAAAGCTTGTCTTCGTTTTTAAGTACTTGAAATCTAAAATTATAGTTCGGATTTTAGTAAATGCACTTGATTAAAAGCTAATCAACCCCTTGTTTAGGGTTTTATAGTTTTGAAAGGCCTTTCTTGCACCAATGATTAATTAAAAAATGTGCTGGTGTGTATTCAAGAGGCAGGTTAATTCGGAAAGCACAAGGTTGTTATGGTGTTCAACCTCTGCTTTTTCTTGAGATACCTTGTTTTCTTTCCTATTCAGTGAAGTTCTGGGCACTATGCCCTATGCTACAGAGTTTACATGGAAACCTTGGTTTTATTTTTTTTTTGTAAGCCTCTAGACTTCTGTATTCTGAAAAATAATTAAATATAGGGAATCTTTATTACTTGGAACAGTTTTTCCTTGGTCTCTTGCCTTGTCAGTTCTCATAAAGCAAGGCGAAGTCAGATTGGGTCAATACCTGGATGAGAAATCGGAAAGAAAGAGGGTTGCTGCAAGTGAGTCACTGGTGAGTGCTTCTGAGTCAGTGCCTTGCAGCGTGGAAGTAACTGAATTACCATCCTTCAGCTGACTTGTAAGACTAAAGTCTTTGAGAAGTGATCAAATCAGGGAGGATCTTGTAAAGAAAAGAGAAACACAGAGCTCTAACAAGTTAAATACTAGATGTTATAATGGTTTTTTGTCCAGCTCGTAATATTGTAAGTGTTCTTCTCAAATGATTCTCTATTTCTATTGCTTCTCACCAGGAGAAATCTCAATTCTGCAGCAATAATGTAATGTCTGAAGCAATTTTCTTCTACTGATTTTTTTTCTCACATCATCTTGTATTAACCACATGTCACTTTAATATTTATTCTGTCTATGTGTGTGGACTTCAGATCCTTTTCAACTATCAGCTCCTGTATATTGGAAGTAAGAGACACTGTCTGTGTTTCATTTATACCTGGGAATCTTGAAGCATTTAAACCAGAATTACATCCCCCCTTGGTATGCAGAAAGGTTGCTCCTAGTAGGACAGAAGAACTTCCCTGGCCCAGCAAAGATCGCTCGCATTGATGCGGAGTAGCTGTGTGAGGGACTGGCTCTAAAGCAATTAGAAATGTGCTGAGTCTGGGATAATCAGGTGAAAGAGCCTTTTGCACACATGGCTGGAATACCATGGGAGATCAATGAGGTTCATGCACAGCAGTGTCTTGCTAAAGCCTGTGCTGTACAAATGGGCCTAATTCTCCAAAGGTCTGTGCAGGTGGATTCCTGTACTGGTGTCTTTGCCTCAGTTTACATCTGTTTGGAGAGGTACCCATAGCAGTAAAGTTCCCAGTTTTCTAACTGCCAGGCTACCAAACAATATCAAAGGGAACTTCTTTCTATGAGCCCTTTCTGAGGCATGCTGGTTTTGGGAGAGTTGGGATGACTCTGCTTCTACTGTGCACCTGCATCTCTGACAGTCCAGGTTAATACTGGAAAACCAGGGAAAGCAGATAGGTAGGGCACACAACCCAACATGGCTTTATTAACAGCCAGCAGTTCCTCTGTATCATTTCAATTATGCTCCCCCGTAATGAGTTCAATATACTTTTGTAATGTTACTATAAAGCTGCCTATGGGATGACAAGAATATATGGTATGATGTTACAGTCCTTTCATAACGTTCCAGAGTAATTAGGACATAAAATTGAACTGAAACTTTAAAACACATTTCAGCTCTGTTCTATATATATTACTCTTCAGCAGGCAAGGACAGTAATTTAATATTGACTTCTGGCTGCAAGATTACCATATAATCTAAATGCTAATAACAATTAAAGCAGAGTGTGGTGATTAAAGTGTCTCTTGGAATATTGAAAATACAGGTAATAAATGGTGTGAGGGTGTGAAGCAATGCTGGGACTTAAGAATCTGTTCTGAAGGTCTGTGCTGAGAAAAACAGGTTGGGCTGAGGAAAAGTTGTCTGTGTGCTGCTCCTGAGCAGAGCCCTCAAACACACACAGTATTGCTTGATAGATTTTTATTCCAGGCTCTAGCATATGGAAACCAGACCTTTCAAGCCCAACTCTGTACGTTTGTTTCCCTCCCACCCTCTTTATAAGCAAGAGTTGGTCTCGTGAGAGGTTAGTGACGGGTTCCCTTGGTAATTAGAAGGAATACTTTCTTTTGAAAGTCGGTTCTTAGCGATGAAATCTGCACTTCAGAGTTTTCTAGGAGGTTGAAGAACCATGGAAGGCAGCTAAACCAAGAAGGAAATGAAATGCATAAACCCTTTAAAAAATATACAGCCATATGTGAAAATGTGGGAGATTTATTAAGCAAGAGGCATGCTGTGATAAATGTGCAGGACAAAAGGTCTCCTGGCTCAGCTGTTGTTGGTTCTTCGAAAGCTGTTTGTGTTTAGCTTCACTTGTAGCTTGAAGCAGGAGTACTTGTTGCCCTCACATGTTGAATTGCACAGCTTTTTAAAGGGCTTATTCACAGCAATATGATGGATCTGGGATTATAAGCATTGGAGCAATCTGGATCTGGATTCTGGATGGATCCTTGCCCGGCACTGATGGCTGGGTGGGTTACGGCAGCAGGGGAGCTGGAGGGACCCTGGTGATGTGGCTCATGCCAGTGGATTTAGGGTTGGTCCTGAGGTCTTTAATTAATCTGGTCACTTTTGCCCATGTAGTAAAATATTGAGGGGGAAAAACTACTTATGTGGCTTCTGCTTTCATATTACCATGTCCACTGTAGTGGTCAGAAACCCCTGGAAGATGTTCGTTGATGTGCTTGTGTGTAAGGCAGATTCAAAGGCCTCTCTGTAGGTTTTTTTTCAGTCAGCAAGTTCATTTCCACTTCTGAATTTGTCCTCTTATGAAAACTGAATTTCTTTGGGTTTTTAAGTGATTAAAAAAAGCTTTGCAGGATTGTTTGGGGTTTTTTTTTCTCTCTCTAAATTTCTCCATCTGCTTCCACAGATGCAGAGTGACCTAGTAGTGCATGGAACAGTTGTCATGAGCCACACAGCGGCTGTCCAGGGATCTTTCCCCAGCCAGTGGCTTCTTGTGGATTTTTTCAGCCTGGTTTAACTTTCTACATCGTGGCACTCACAAGGCTTAATAACAGACTTCATTTGCCTTTCTCTTATTTTTTTTTTTCTCCCTTCTATATTTTGGGGCAGGAAAAGGGTCAAACATGGCTATGGAAGCAACTGGTCACCAACTGTTCTGGGAAGCTGTTGCTGCAGCTTTCCCTGAGCAGTGCTCCTCTCTGGCTGTATTGCACCCTCTGAGCCGCAGATACGTGGGTGGCAGGGGCTGCTGTCACTTTTTGGGGTATCCACTTGTGCACTTAGCCCCTGAGCGGGGCCCTGAGCAGTTTTAAGGAGCAGGGTGCTGCATTGCTAGTGCATAAGTAACTGTTCCCTGGGTGAGATGTCCTCTCTGAGAGTATTTAAAATAAACACGATGGGGAAGTGTTATGTTCCACAACAAATTCCTTTCCCCGTTGTGCTTGGGGAAAGGCAGACAGAGGAGAAATAGTTGAAATGGATTTTGGCTTATTTTGTTTCCTTGGCTGTTCGGATGCCTTTGGATGGTCAGGGTTTATATAGCTGGAGATGCCGGTTTGTATTTCTGTTCTTTCTCCTATTTTCTTATTCCCAATCCCACATTTCAGGGTTTCCATAGTGGATCCAGGAGCGGCTTCCCTGCTGTGGGGACCAGCCTAGGTTTGTGTGTCCCTTCTGGTTACAAAGCCAAGCCTTGGGGTAGATCATCACCGGTGTATATGGGAGGAGATGCTTGAAAGTATTTCTGAAATCAGCATTTCAGCACACGGTGGTGGTCTGATGGGGATTGCAGGGAAGGAAACCTTGCCTCCCATGAAAGTGCTTTGGTGATAGAGCCCAAGTGGCAGCTTCTCATCTCTGACCAATATGTCTACGCCTGCCTCTCTCCTTGGGTACCTTTGAGACCTAACTGGGTTTGAATGTAGATCTGGTGCTTTGTCAGACCAAAAGATAAGTAGGATCTGAATGAGAGGAGCTGTGGAACGTGGGTTGTAGGAATGTTCCTTGCTCCCATCCGTATGTTAAGGGCATAATACAAGCCTCTGGTTTGGGAAAGGGCTTTCCCTGAAGGTGGGTTGTTTCTTAGCTCCCAGATGACTCACAAATAGTGAGGAGAGACCTCTCACCATCACACCACTCCACCTCACTTCTTTTCTTTCTTCGCCTTTGTGAGGCCATACAATAGGCTGCATGCATGCCAGCATCTAGAATGAGAAGCAGAACAGCATCTCCAAAGGCAGAGAATAACAGGATGAAGTAGATGGGTTACTGTGATTGTGTAGTCTTGCTCTAGCTGATTGAACAGGGACAAAGATCCCTGTGTTGTAGTAGACTTGGGAATCAAAGGTGGTGTTTGTGTGAAATACTATTGAAATGTAAGAGGTGGGGGGAAATAAACTCAAGATTCTAGTAACCACTTGAACAAAATGCAAATAAAAAGGAAAAGACTTCTGTGTCTCTTGGTGTGTTTGTGAGCTGGGATTTACAGTGTGCATACATTATTCTTGATGAAAACATTTTGACTGCTTTTTGTCAAAGCCCTTCTGTGCTGTAAGTGCTTCTCTTCATCATAATGGGTTTTCCTGATAGATATCCCTGCCTGAACCATCTTAACCAAACCAATTCCAAGCTTTATTTATTGAGAACTTAAGAATGTGTTTTTTATGATAATGTTTTTACTGTGGATGTTGAGCAGTACCCAGAGGGCTGAAGCATTTATTATTGTTAATAATACACGTTTAATAGATCTGCTTTCTTCTGGAGATTGCAAGAACTTGATTAATTCTGAAAATAGGGATTATTTCACCTGATAATGAAATGCCCTCATCACACAGACAAGAAGGGGAATAAGATGGGACACAGTGGTTCCACAGAAGAAATACAAAGTAGTTTATGCAGCTGGAGCACCAGAGGAGAATCAGACTGAGAGAATGGAGGCCCAGCCTCCTTCCCCTGTGATCTCAAAAGCACTGGGTCTTTGTTCAGATTGGCAAGGAAAAGCAGAGGAGCTCCTCAGCATCCTCTTGCTCCAGGCTGAAAGGAAGCAGTTGAGTTGGGAGCAAGGAGTGTGGTGCAGGTTGAGGTTAAAGTCCTGGGGAGCTGAGGAAGGGTTGTTTGCGTGAAACAACTGAATGTGTGCAAGTAGGAGGCACTCTGGGTTTAATGTTTTCTATTAAAAATACATTGGGCTGAGCATCTGCTTGGACCCATAGGAGAGAATGTCTATCCATGCAGAGGATTTCCTGTGAAGACATTAATTTCTGCTGTGTTTGATTTCTCACTCTGCTGTTTGAAAGGTGTGTGGCTCGATATTCCCCAGCCTGAGGGTAGGACAGAGAGTTCATGTTTAGCCTGGGAATGCTGATGTTTGATAGGGCGCTGGCTTTGTCTGGCTGCTTATCTGTGAATGCATCGTGTGTAAGACAGGGAGAGAATGACAATACTTGAGTCTCCTGGCAAGGGGGTTTTGTAAGACAGCCTGGCAGCCTTAGCTGACCTCTATGTCCGTGGGTTGTGGGCATCTCTGCAAAAGCAACAGGAACTACTGGCAGAAAGTGGTCCCAGAAGTCCTTTGGATGATGGCAATGAACCAACTTGACCTGGAATATGCCAGGTTCTGGGTGTGTGCTTGTCTAAAAACAGTTAGCAATGACATGTGTTCCATAGTTGTCATAGGTGGTGGGGGAGTTCGGACTCTGCCAAATGCAAAAGCAATGGAATATTGTCAGGCTCTGGGTTCTAAAACGGTTCCTGGCTGATGTGGGGCCGTTTGGTTGTATGTCAAAGGGACAGAAAAGGGGCTGAGCGCTCAGAGTCAAACCAGGTAAGTTTTAAGGCAAAGTGACAGTGACTGTTTCTTCAGCCTGCTCCCCAGAGCCCTGTGAATAATTGCTGTGTGGCCCTGAAGAGAAGGGCTTTGAGTTGTGTAAATCCACCCTGGCTGTGATTATCACTAACGTAAAACATCCAACCCTTAATTTCTGTTTTAAAGCCATTTCCAGTCCAGTAGCACCTGAGTTTGGTTCTGGGGTCTGCATCGGTCTAACCTTGTGTGTGTTGGGAATTCTTCCAGAGAGAGGATATAAATTTGGCTTAGGAAACTGCTTTGGCCGTTGCTGGAGATGCTACAGTGAACTACATGGACTGGTCACCTAGGTCAGTTCCCACCTTATTAGCACAGTTTATCTCTCAATAAAGAGAATGGAAGGTTAAGAAATGCTTACCTAGGTTGTCAAATGCTGGTTATTGCTGTGATTTTTCCCCACTGCATCTCGGGAGCTAACTGAAAAATACATTTTGCTTCATTTAAGGTTAACAGAAGTGAATTTCTTTAACTTAAATTGAACTAGAAACTAATTAGGGCTCCCTAAATTATACCTGACAATTGCATCCATTTACTTTATTATGCCTATTAATTTGCTTTGCATTATTTTTTCTTTCAGAGTCTGAACTTGACTGGTTTGACATGACTTTACTTTTTAAAACTGTTTCTGGTGTTTTATTTTCTAATTAGCACTTCATTTCCCATTTGGCTTAACCCTCTGGCCTGACACTGTTCTTAAGAGGAGTAGCAGGAAGGATTGTTTCTCAGTTAGTTTGGAGAGGTCCAAAGTTTAAACTATCAGCAATTGTACTTGTTTTTCAATTATCAATATTAATTGACTTGGAGGGCCTCCTCGCCTCCACCTAGAGGACTCTGGTTTTGGGAACTGAAGCACAGGAGCAGGGTTATTTATGCGTGGTCTCAGAGCTGGCAGTGAAATACTGCAGGTGAGTGGCAGAGCCAGGGAAGGCAGTGCTGACTCCCAGCCGAGGGCACTTTATTACAGGCTCCAACAATTCAATATCCAGAACAAAGCAATATTTTAAAACATTCTGAAAAGCAGCAGAGACTTTGTACTAAAAATAACAAAGGCTTTCCCATTTAGCTGCTCCAGCTGAGGACTATTGTTTGTTCTCTGAGATAATTAGCAGCCGTCCTCAGAGCTTTCTGAATGGCTTTGTACACGTAACTGACAGTTTAAAAATACAGCAAGGCTACTCAGAACATAACACAAAATACCGAATTAATGAATCATTTCCCAGGCTGATGGAAGAATGAGAAAAGTCTTGAATAAAAAGAAAAGCCACTCATTCAGTAATACACATCATCTGTCTCTTGGAGCTTGTTTACCATCAGACCATCATTCTCCTCTGTCAGCTTCCTTATCATTACCATCCGAAGGCTGACTCCTTCTGGTTGGAGCTAAATGCTTCTAAGTTGAAACCTGATTTTTTTGGGAGCAGGAGAGAGATTTGCCCCTTCAGAAGGCTAATGTGAGAGTTGTAAATCCTGTTCCTATGGTGAAATATTAGATACCACAGTTAAAACTTGTAAGAAAGAGGCGTAACTGAAAACAGTATTTTGTTTTATTTCTGTAACCTCTGTGCTTTATTAAAAACACCAATTTGCCACCTGTAATGAGCGATGTGCTGTTAATCTGGGATCGCTACATGTGAGGCCAGATCCACAGAGACTCACACCTCTAAGCGGCCGTGGCCTTGAGCTCCATGGCAGCCCAGCTACCTTCACTTGGTGCATCACTGTTCTGCTACTGATTGTTTCTGACTTACCGATCTGCCAAGTGAATTTCGCTTAAATTTTGAATTCCCTTGCTCTTAATGAATGGTTTCTTGACTTTTGGAAGTCCAGTAACCTCCCAGCCTAGGGATTTGGGCATCCTACTGTGTGTATGTCGTTGGTCGATGGTGATGGGACTCCCATCATGTTTTGTTTCCTTCCCAGTTTTTTAACTACTTGCTGTGATTTTTCTCTCTTGGGCAGCCCATGTTGAGCGCTGCAGGCTGGCAGATACAGAGTCATTTGTTTCAGCAGGCTTTTACTTGTGCTAATTTCTGGGTTACCTGCAGCGTGGTCTAGAGCAGACAGTTGAGAAATGTGTTCATGTTCACGTGTGTGTCTCAGAACTATGTATTATGATCCCCGTGGCAGGGAATAGTGGGTGTTTTCTGCCATCAGTGTCGAAAGACTGGGCTATAGACAAGGATACGGCTTGTTAGATCGAGATTATGATGAACCACATGAAAGGCTTGGATTGTCAAAAGAATGCACAAATTAAATACCCCTGGCTATGAGGTCTCCCATAACTTCACTGCTTTCTCTTCAAAATAAAACTAAAGCTGTGTGAGGTGATTGTTTACAGGGTACCTGCATGCACATGGACTGTGCATGGTAAATCTGATTATTTCCTATTACAGGTCTTGTCCATCATGCTGCTTGTAAAGGTGTTCTTTATCTACTAGTGGTGCTTTTATGACAGTCTCTCAGTATATAATGTGATTTCAGTCTCTGTTATTGGCATCTGCATGTGAAACGCAGACGAATGTCTCTGCAGCAGATGATAATGTGACCTCAGGATGTACTGTATGATTACAAATGATAAGAAATTTGTCTTCTGAATAAACTTTTATGACCGTGTGTAAGGGCGATTTGAAAGCAGTTGTGTTAAACGTGGGGTTATTTAGAGCTAGAGAGCTCAGTCCCTGGAAGATGCCCGTTAAGAAAAGCTGAAGTTTCCCGCAAGGTACATACTGAATATCTTCTTTCCCTTTCATTTGTCACAACCAAAATGATTTCTAGCTCTGTCACGGCAATAGTAATTCTAATCACATTTTAAATGCTAAATACAAACACAATCGCATATTGCTAACATCAAAGGCTCCTCACTCTCCATGCAGACTTACTTGAGACTATATTATTTTTCACCTTGCTCAAGAAGCGTTTTAGGGTACTGATGTTAGAGTTAATTCTCAAAATAATTAGTAACCAAATGGTTAAATTACATAAAAGTAAGTTCTGATGCTCTTCAACATGTGTTTAGAATGGTCTTATTTATTGTCATGTTTAAGCATGATATGAAAGCAAATAACCTGCTTGTTATTTCCTGGCTGACTTGCTGTTTTCATCCTCCCCTAATGTAAAGTGCAAGATCTGTGGAGGATTTTGTGCTCCAATGCAGCTGCACCTGGGACTACTTTGTGTTCTCTTGTTGGTCTGACTCCTGCACAAGGTTAAAGATTCTCAGTAATAGTTATATTTATCGAAATGAGGTTTTTGGTAGTCTTGGAGAAAACAAGTCTTTGCACATCTCTTCTTTCTGACAGAACTTTAACATTCAAGTATAGAAAATGGCAATATTTCTTGTGTTTTTAACATTTTTACTTAAACTTCCAGTGTCTAATGTGTTCAGAAATCACGTGTGTGTTCAGCCATATGCCATGCCCAGTACAGGTGGTACATACTTCATGCTGGCTGCTCAGCTGTATGGCTCCTCTGTTCCTTAGGCTGGTCCTTTTTGGGCCTACTCACAATATATTAAACGTGACCAAAAATGGAACTTCTGCCCTGAAGAAAATTCCTGTACTGGAAGGCAAAACCCTCAGTTTATTCCAGCTTTCAGGAACTGGGGTACCTGTGGCTTAATTCAGCAGGTTGTTGAAATAACCACACAGCGTTTGCTCGCTCTCCCCTTTGAGATGGGGGAGAGAATTGGGGGAAAATCCCCACCATGGTTACTATGGGTTTGTTTCCCCTAGTAGAAACTGCCACAGAAAATTTTACAAAATTGATCAATTCTGAGCTTTTTAATTTTCCCAAAGCATAGATCACTTTCATTTACAATATTACACCATCCTTTAAATAATACAGTAATGCCAAGGAAATAACTCAGCAATCCTGTCCTTAAACCCCAGCTCTAATTGCTAAAGAACGCAGTCATGGTGAGGAACTGGTGATGAATGTAGAGCTCTATAGTTGCTCCATTTTCCACCTGACATTTATGGATGTCGCATTCCTCTCCATTCACTGGCTTTTAGTTCCTTTCTGGAGCTATTCTTAGAAAAACTGAGATATTGCTGAGGCTTAAATTCAACCCCAGTGTGTAACTGGGCTCGGTATCGCTGTTTATTCACTTCATCTTTCCATTTGGCAGATGCAATGCTGCTCAAAACAGAGTGAGCCCCACTGAAGCCAAAATCTGGGCATGTGCAGGCCAACCTTAGCAATCTTTTGGGATCTGGCCGGTTCTAGCACTTGCATATAACAGCTACAACCTCTTATGGGGAGACTTTACAACCTCTTATGGGGAGACTTTACTACCTCTGAATCGGCTGTTCCTGTGTACACCTTTCTGTAACCTCTGGCTTTACAGTAGAGTTACAGCAGAAAATTTCCCTAGGGCAGGGTGATCCCACCCAAGCATTCTGCAAGCCTCTCACCATTGTTTTTATATAGAACAAGGAGCAAGGCTGGATTTGCTAACACTGCACGTGAGCAGAGGCCTGGCTTGTCCCTTTGATCAACCAGCATCAGCCCTTTCCAAGCACCCTGTGGTGCTGCGTGTCTACAGGCCGTGGTGCCATTCAAAGAGTGGTGACTGAAGGAACTGGGCAGGGAGTTCCTTGCCTGTGCTGTGTGCACAGAGACAAGAAGAAAAAGGTGTCTCATACCAGGCTGACAAGCCAAGAGAAAGCTAAGTGTACATAGGAGATGGGCCTTGGATTAATTCATAAATTCCAAAAGGAATATCCCCCATTGTTTGTTTGTTTATTACTGTAGCACCTGCTGATTCTGACCAAGATCACTGAGATGGATGCTGTACAAACATACACTGAATGGCAGCTCCTGTTGTGCTCCACTTATCTAACTAGAGCTAGAAAGCACAGGAGGAGAAAAGCATTTCGGAGAGCAGCTTCTCTTGCTCACACAGCTGGTCAGCAGCAAAGCCCGAAGGATGATGCTCACTGTGGTGTATCACTTGCCAGCCTAGTTTCCTCAATCTTTTTTCTTCCCTACCTTCCCAGAGCTCCAAAATATACAAGTGTGGAAATATCAGAGAATTGAGACCCAGGAGGTATTAAACAGCAGAGGAAAAACACAGTAACAAGCAGAAACAAAGCAAGCATCTGCTTGGCAGTATTTGGAGAGTACTAAGGCTCCTTTCTTTAAAACACAGAGCCGAAGGCAAAGGAAATTAAACTTGATCCTTTCATGCAAAAAGTTTCCTTCTGTTAGGACTTGCCAACTATGGGGACTTGGGAACACTTCTGTAATCCGGGTATCCTCTGTGATCATGTCATGACTTTGGGGTGGGATAAGACCAAAGTCCACTCTGCCTCCTTTATTTGGCACCTTTGACTTTGGGGAATAAACCTGAATGTGGGAACAAAGTGACTTTCAACAAGGGGTTGAGCCTCTGGAAGTTGCTGTGGTTCCCACCTGATGTGAATGGAACACTGATGCAGTGACTCCTACTGAACCAATGCAGGCTTCTGCAGGGCTTATAATAACTACACCTGGTGTGCTGGAAAAATGTCTACTCATTTGTATTCTTTTTGTATTAGTTCTGTCCCAAATGTTTTGGGCATGAAGTACTTTAAATAGGGTTTCTATCTATGGTTTTCTAGTATGTTCTTGTGGAGTGATGCAGGATTTTAATGAATTGCAGGCTTTCTGTACGGATGTGTTAAAATAGGGAGAAACATGGAAAGCATAACACTATCAGTTGCTGCAGTTTATGGGTGAATGAAATGCTGCTCGGGCAGTATGCAATTCAAATTGGCATGGTTGGTGTCAAACTATTAAATTTCACTGTGATTTTACTACACTAAAACTTGCTGCCCTTTGTCTTGTTGCTTAAATAAAACAGATAATCTTTACTTGCATAAAACCTCTGTGGTTTGGAAACAGAGAGCAGAGTCATGATATTTGGATATCAAAAGCAAGATCAAACTAGTTCAAGTACATAAAAACTGCCTTTTTTTTTTTTTTTCTTTCCCTTTTCCTAGAGACATGAATGACTGAGGAGGGTACATTTCATTTAAACAGGAGGCTAGGGAGAAGGCTTTCTCACCAGAGTCTGAATTTCTGGCAAACATGTCATTCCTCTGCTTATTTATCATCTACCCTTCATAAATGTCAAGTGTAATAACAAAAGGTTTTAATAAACCTGTCAGAATTGTTTCATGTCAGATTGAGTGAAAAGGTTATGTATAATAATAAAAACAAGACCTATAACAATAGTAAATTCAGCTTCAGGAGGAGCCCTGGTCTATCTGTCTCTCCTGAGTACTCAGTGTTTCACCTCCGTGTTGGTTAGAAAAATAAATTCCTTTGTAACGTGCATTTAAAACCTACATCAGAACCACACACATGCACACAGTACCTAGTAGAAAAATAAGTGTTTTCATCTGGTTGTTTCAGTACTGCTGACTCAATTTGGAAGCTGATGACAACCGCCCTTTCTGGGATTTTAGGAGAATGAGAAGTACCCCAGCACCTTCGTGCTCTGTGACATGGTTTGATTTGGTTTTGCAAGTGAACGAGGATGAGAATTCTTTTTGGATCCAGTTCAGGAAAGTCAAGTACTTGCCTCGCTGCTTGACTTCAACTGGATACATGCAATTTGTTGCTATTTATTAAAAGCACAGAGTACATCTTATCACTGAGTGAGCTGCTGTCCTCCCACACTTCCTCCAGTGCATTTAATTCTCTCCTTTCCATCCGCCTGCGTAATCATTCCATTACAATTGCTTGGGAAAGAAGTAATTGGTTTCAAATGCTCCTGGTTGACCAATTTATATTTGAATACTCAGTTGGGGTCCCTGCATTCTCAACGGAGTGCTGGATGTTGCCTATATTACTGATGGTTCCCTGAGTGCTCATCTTCAAGATTTCCTTCTCACCATGCTACTATTTTTGCTTGACCTTGCACAGGCATATTCATAAGAGGATGTTGTTGTTAAGATGTTCTGAACCGAATGACTGTAATAATGTATACAGACTGCCCAGCTCAGATCAGCCATTAGCTGGTATAATTACTGCTGTTGTCCACTTTACTGCTATTTAATGATTTGTATTACGTTCGTTCCCAGAAGCACAAAACGAGCGGGCCCCAGTGCGCGGCGTCTGAATGTGTGTCTCCACAAGGTCTGTGGAAGCAGGATGCTTCTGTTAACTGAGCAGAAAAAGGAGCCGTGGGTCAAAGGGAGGAGCGTGAGCACTGGTGGAGCAGACTCTGCAGTCGGCCAGTGGCAGAGCAGGGAACAGTCAGCTTGTTTAGGCTGGTGTTTCTTCCATTAGCAGTATGGTTTCTTTACCTGGCTGAGCTGTAGATCATCAGTAGGCTTAGGACCATGTGCGTGATGTTACACATACCTGTGCAACACTCAAATGTGATGGGAAGAGCCTTTCAGAAACGCAGAGCTTCCAAGCCTCTCTTGCTGAGAAACACATTGCTGCCTGTGCCACCTCCCCATGCCACTGCTTTTCTCTGATCTCCATCCATATTCTTTCCCACCCTGCTCCTCAGAAACTGAAATACATGTTTAGTTTGGTAGCTGTCCTATTCCACGTGGGACATGTTAAAGCATACCAAAGCATGCAGTGAAGCTCTGAAGCCGTGGTTTTTGTTGGCCATGTAATATACGTGTATTTGATTCCTGCACCTTTTAGCAAGTTCCTAAAGCTGGGGTTTTGTTGAGCTGAAAAGGGAAGGAATGTTTATTTAAAAAAAATAAATCTACTGGTTTCTATTAATAAACTATTCTCTAATTACTCAGTAGTTCCAGATGAGCTTTTCCCTTCCCCCAGGGCCCTGGTAAATAGGATGCCTAATAGTCTAACAGCAGAGACCAAGGTGTTGTCAGCTATCGCTTCCTCTCCTTTCTTTACAGCTGTTTTAACACCAGCTCTGTGCGTTTGATCAAAGGTTCCTGTACAACTCAGGTTATTCTACTTAGCAGTCTAGTGATCAGCAACCGCCTCCTGGGACAGCCACACTCAAGCATGTCATGCATACTAGTAGCGAGTTGATACCTTCCCAATAACGGGATTCATGAAATATTTAAAGAGTGGGATGTTTTAGGTCAGGTATACACTGACAGTAACCAGCTATTGCGATCTAAATTGGAAGAATGATTATGGTACCAATCAAAGGCAACGAGCACCTTCGTGTAGGCTGCAAATTCTTTTCTGCCCCAGGAAGTCTCTGCACCTCTAAGTTGGAGGTCTCTGCATCTCACTCTGGTAGTTTGATTCTTGAGTACATGCTAGATGCAACGCCATCATGAAGTCATTGGATTAACAGTTGCTCATTCAGGAACTGTACTATGTACTAGGCTTTTGCTTTTACTAATATAGCTTGGATATGAAAAGGGAGGGGTTTGCTGTGCAAGCTGCGTGACAGCTTTAATTAGTACAACTGCTCCTCACTTGTGACCTCCAATGATGGAGATCACAGCAGTGTAAAACATCCCGTACTGATCCTCTGCAGTCTGACCTTAGACTTAAACCTGTGAAATTAAATGGGACTGTGTTGTTCAGTGCTTACTTTGCCCTCTGGTTAGGAGGCAAGGATGTGTGTGAGCCTACCTGGGAATGAAAAACTAAGATCAATTTTGTTATATCCAAAATATGTCTGATAGGTTAAACCCTGAGCAGAAGGCTGAAATCTGGCTCTGGAACAGATGCAGCACAGCAATGAAATAAGAGGCTTTAATAACGACATGAGTTTGAAATGGAAGGATTGGTTTGTTTTGCAAGAAAAGCCAAGGGAAAGAAGTAGCACACAGCAAGCATAATTTTGGGGGTGGGGAACAAAAATACCCTAAAGCTGTTTGGAGAAGTGGGGCCTGAAGTTCAGTGAGGGCTATAAGGTTCTGGTGCCTGTTTACATGGCAGAGGCACAGTGGGAGCCTGCAGCCAGCCCTTGTTTGCAGTCTCTCCAATTTTGAACTTTCTCCTTGTGTGAAGCGAAATAGTTGCTGAGTTTCTCAGTGATTTATGCTCTGACATTTTTCATCTGGGAACTCTTGAGAATTGTTTTAGCACTATCACACCTCTCTGATTCATTTTTCTCTGGGAAGTCATTTCTAGAAGGCCAAATTGCTGGGCAGAGACGTATTAGGAGAAAGAGGGGGTTAGCGATGAAAGAAACACTAACATTTGTTTCCTGGTATAGATAGTGCTTTAACTGTAATTCTTAGTGATAGACCAATTTCAAATTCTGGTTATCTTCTAATTCTCTAGGGGATGAGGGATCCAGTTCTGTAAAACATAACCAATGTGTGGTATCTTTATTGGGGATTCTTTAAGTTTCCTGATGTGCTCTAGGACTTTGAGCTGTGGTTTTAAGTTTGCCAGTCTGGTTTATATCTGCTGTGCTCTATATTAGAACACGGCAGACAGGCTGTGTTTGTGCATCAACAGGCTACTTGGTAGTTTAGACACAAGACAGGAATTTCATTGCTGTAATTTGTTTCCTGGGTTGAATGTCTAGGAAAGAATTTTCTAGAGGTAGAAGGTGCTATAGCTATTACTACATTTGTAGTCTGACTGACAATTTTGGAATATTCAGGGTCCTACTGTGCATGGAGCTCATCTTGATGGAGAAAGTACTCAAAGAAATAGACTTACGTAATGTAATTACTTCTGTTTGACCCCAGAGTTATGAAGCTCGCTACCTTCATCCTTGTTTAATTCAGTTGTGGCAAAAAGAGATCGTGTAGACCTGATTCACATTTTTATCTAAGGCTATTATTCTGGTAGAGAGTCTTCCTGACGTTCTGTAATGCTGCAATGGAATAAAGACGACTCGGTGGAAATGGATGTTAAAGCTTTGGCAATGTATGTTTCTGCTGTATATTGCAAGGAAGGTGTTCATATTTTTTAGAGGTCCTTTTATTAGCAATAAATGTTATACACAGGCAGTAGAGTGGAAAAGGGGAAGCACGGATTTTAGACACAACTCCCTACCACTTAATGCTCATTGTCAATGCCTGGGGTCCAACAATCTTGTGTTGTTTTTATATTAGTGAAATGAATCCTTTGTCATTGTAAGTGTTACCAACCTGTATGTAGTAAAAGCTAACGATTCCCAAATATTTAAATTTAGGTTATAAATGGGAGATTTTCTTGCTGTGGTTTAAATTCTAGTCCATGCCCATGTCATTATTCACCTGGAGAGTGAGACTGTTGTTACCTAGCTAATTGGCATACCTTGGATATTTTGTCTTGGGGCCAGTTCTCTTGAAAATGCAGGTGCTTAATCAGGTCCTTGAATAGAAAATCCACTAAATATCCTGAAAAATACTGGCTTTATCATTAGCAGAAATGGTATAGTTAAAACATGCTTTTTAAATTCCAATAAATCTTCAGTCTCTTACCTTCATTTGACCTCCTGGGAAAACTGATCAAGTGATTCTATGGTAATACTGTTGCAGCTGATAATTACAGAGAATACCTTTATTTTCTGTGGAGCCTACTGGTGACAATATTCAGAACGGATGGCTCTGTGGTTCAGATCAATAGACATTTTCTTTTAGTGTTGATTTAGCTTTGACTGGAAAGGAAAGCAGTTAAGTCAGGCACGGAGAATTTGTAAGTGTGCATATATGTATTCGTGGAGGTGGCAGTTAGATGATCCACTTTTCACGATAGTATTGAAATAGTAACATGTTTCAAGTAAATATCAAATGCCATCCAAGCAGTTACCATGGTAATGATAAAAGAAACGTAAGTGTAGTCAACCAAATGAATATTCAGTTGATCCAGTTAATTTCCACAAATGTATTGTACGCTCATTTCATACCAATGTTTCATGATGATCAAGCACAGATTTGCTACAGTTGGCCAATAACTTTTTTCTTTTTCACTGGCCGATTCCATTGTTACTTTAAGACGGAAAGCTAATAAGCATTGAAAGCTGCATTCTACAGCTTTATGAAGATAGATATCTAAGTCAGTGGGGAGAAAAGTCCTCTAAGAATCCTGCTTGAAGGAGAGTTATAACCAGACCTCGTTTCTTTGGAAAGCAGTGGCACAGGACTCAACTTGCAGCTGAGCATCTGGTTTTCTAATGCTTGAGAGTACTGTCTCACACAGATACATGGTAATACGTGGTGTCTAACAGTGATATATCTACTTCCCCTTTCTTATTTAAAAGTATCAAAGACCTGAAATCATTAACCCAACCAGCATCTTTTACTGGAGCTCCATAGAAATCTGACTGGAGTGGCTATGTTTAGTTATGTGTTTATTTTGTGTGTGTTGCTTACCCTGGTGTTCTTTTATATTAGTTGCTCTTTTTTTTTATGAGTATTCTGGTTCATGTAACAGGATGAACTTCTTAGAGTCTAAAAGAAAAAAAGATCCAAGTCTGATGTCAGCCAGAGTCCAGTTGTCAATAGACTGTTCACAAAGCTCTTCTGCAAAATGAATAATGTATCTATTTTTAAGGGCAAAGGGGTTGTGTTTGTGGAATTATAAGCAGGAGGTTAGGTTACGACGTCTGCAATTATAGCCTAAAGTCAAGGTCTTGATTCTTCCAGGTTCTGCAGTAGCGTTCAGTAGTTCAGCGTTATGCAAATCATCACTAGGTCTTGGCTTATATTTACATTAGGCTGGTAGAAAGCAGCAGTAAGAATGGGACTTGATTCAGTTTTGGGTGGGTGGGTTTTTTGTGTGTGTATCCTGCTGTTCACAGAAAAGGTCTCATGTGATGATGATGAATCCATGCCTGTGAAGTAATGATTACATTCTCTCTGAATTAATTCACCACTTAATGTTGTTTATGTTTATAAGCACCAAGTGCTTAATTAAGTAGCCCTGTCTTACTTGAAAGATCTGAAATGTTGGTCTTAACGAAATACAAAGATTAATTTATGAACCCAAGCAGACTGCAGGGTCTTTCTCTGGGAAGTGACCGGTGGAAGGTAGGACCACATTGAGGGATGTGCTTGAAGACACAACAAGGGATAAAGAAGTGCTGTTCACTGGGGAATATGAGTAGGGTTTTTCTTTTGCTTTGAGTAGCACAGCTGTTGAGAAACTTTAATAAGCCTGTGCCTATTGCTATGTGTCACTACACTCCTTTAAAAATAGTGGTTTTGGTTAATGGTTGCAACTAAGGATAAATATTTATTTCCACTTTCAAAAGGAATGCCGTTGCTGCTGTCTTTAGAATGTCCTTGAGTACATTTTTAGTGTGACTTTAATCAAATGTCATTTTAACTCTAGTCCTATTCTGCAAATCTCTAGTGAAATTCTATTAATTTTCAATTAAACTTCAAGTAAACCAATTAGCATTTTCATTTCTATAGAGCAACAAAGGCAGAATCTGTAATGAGTCTATCCAGTTGTTCACAGAGGAATAAATGGTCTGGATAGATTTCTCCAGTGTATCTTTCTGTGAAACTTTGTCAAGTATATTACCTTTATCATTTTCTCCTCTGCTTTAGGCTCCAAATTGGATTTCTGGTAGTACACAAAACTGTGTTCAGCCACTTCTTTTCCTGAGCTGTATTCCAGGACTCTTTGTCTTCGCTGCAAATCATCTTTAATACTACATTACTGTGTTTTTTCCAAAGTCAAAGCAGTGTCTAGCTGAGGCATGCACTACAAAACCCTTCTTGCCCCAAACAACTTCAGGACCTCAGTTTCATAGAGGGCAGGAGATGGAATTTTACCTTTTCATTAGGCATATGTGAATAGAGGTGTCTGAATTATCACAGCTGGAAACAGACGTGGACCCAGATCGTTTCTGTCTCCATCCAGTATTTCATCCTCTCTTCCACTTTCTCTTATTGCTGCCTCCTCCTCACAGACAGATGTGATCCTTGCCCTGAAGAGCTTCATTATAAAGAATATATAGTCCCTGAGAGGGAATCCTGGAGTTCTTCCAGGGTGGGTATGGTATCATAAACTTTCATCATTACTTCAAGCTTGCAGCTGTCTGTAGCGGTCTGCCTCTCCTTTAATGTTGTGCTAATCTAATTGCTGGGTGCTGCAGTGCTCCACCCTTGCTTGTGCCAGCTCCAGTGCTTCTCTGACCCTGTGCAGAGCTGTCAGAGGTCAGTAAGCTTAGTGGAAAGCTAATTACTGTTGGTTTGGGGTTTTTTTTTGGTTGGGTTAGTTTTGTATGACAGAGCTGTATGAAAAGTTTCTGCTTAAACTGCCATGGAACTGCAGCTCAAACCATCCTCTTTGCCAGGCTATGGTACCTGCAGGTTGCCCTCCCTCGGAGGCAGCACTGGTCCGTAAACACCTTCCTCTTTTGTTTTGGTACTATTTCCCTGTTTATATGAACAAAGTAGGTTTCCCCAGCTGTCAGGAAAGTGTGAGTGCATGACATAAGCTTTTGTAATAAGGCTGTTATCTCCAGCTGAAGCTGACACAGAACATGTTTGTCTCTGTAATTCGGATGCTTCCAGGCAGCGTGCAGTGTTCAGAAGCAGCTGGGTCTCAAGACAAATTCCTAATTAAGGAGTTCCTGTTTTCCGAAGCATTCATGAGTTGGGAAGGGGAGAAGGAGTAATGTTGGGTGTGTTTTGACAAGCTTTACAGATGCATGGAGAGAGCATCTCTGCTGCCTATCTGCTGCTTTGGCATGTCAGACCACCCGCAGTGAGATTTCTGTGTACGCTGCTAGATGTGATGCCGTGATGGCGCTATGCAGTATGCGAACAAACCTCGGTCACCTGAAGAATGGATAAAGGGTTAAGTTACCAGGCTTAGAAACTGGGAAGCCTTGCAGCTAGAGCTGGTTCATGTGCCTGTCTGAGGGGTCCCTATGCAGGGGGCCCTGTGGCAGCTGTGTGGGAGGCAGGCAGGCTGCTCCCTGGTACGGCTTGGGGCTGCTCTTGCTTAGCCTGGCTGCCGGGTTTATGCTTGCAGGGAATAAACCTCTTTTCTGTGAGGAACTCCCGACCTCTGCTCTCCAGAGAGCCGAGCCGAGGAGCTGCTGTGCTGTGCAGGGCCTTCTCCTGGGTTTGCTCCCACCCTTGCAGGACAGTTGGTGGCAGCACCTGAGCGGGAGAGAGGAAACCTGCGAACGGTGTTTCTGAAGAAGCATGAGAGCTGAGAGCTGCCTTCCCGCTGGCCGAGCTCTCGGCAGGGCTGCCGGGTGGCCCCTGGGAGAGGCCGGCTCTGGCAGGCCCAGCAGCGGACAACATGGCTGGCTCTGCCCGCCTGAGGCTTTGGCTGGTCGAGGAGCGCATGGCAGCTCTGCAGGAACAGGCTTGAGGCAGGGCAGGCAGTGCCTGGGCAGGGGACCCAAGGAGGTGACGCTGGAGGAGGAGGCAGCAGAAGTGGAGGTGTCGGAGGAGATGCTGGAGGGGGGCACAAAGGTGAGGAGGTGCTGGGAGCGAAGCTGACGTGTTTTCTCTAAACCTGCATGTAACTCTTGGTTGCATCTATTTCTCGACACAGCCAGTAATTGAAAGTGTATGCTACTTGGCAGTAAATTAAGTGAAATTCCCTGACTTGAGAGAGTTTTGCCCATGACATCAGCTATAGATGCCAAGATGGGGACAAAACCCCCAAACCACAGTGCCAAACGCCCTGTGAGGTTTCCCTGTTTGCAGGTGTCAAGGTTTCAAAAGCCCCATAGCTGTTCTCAGAGGGATGTGCTGGTTCTTAAGGTGCACAGCTCTTCAAAGATTTGTTTTTCTGTGCTGTCAAGAACCTAAATACTCATTGACAGCGAAATGCTTGTGTCCGAGGCGAAGTCCCGGCTGTGTGTGTGGAGCCAGGCCGTAATGGAGGGAACCGCCCTTTACTGACCAGGGCCTTGCTCACTGCAGCCCACGCTGCCCGGTGGGGGAGTTAAGCATCTGTAATGTGTAGAAACAGGAGAAATTATGTTAAAGTAAATAGAGCAAAGAATGTGTTTGGGCAGGAGGGGATTTTGACAGAGTTGTTTTGCCATTTAAGGGAAAAATGGTTATGGGGAGGAGAAAATCCAGACTTCCTGTTCCTAATAACAGCCTGAAAGATGAAACACAGCAAAAATATAATCCAGCCAAGAGGTTAGGCAGATTACCAGGAGAAGTACAGCAATTTGCTGGCCAGATTTCTGTCTGGAAGCCTGAAAAGCAAAACCAAAGAGTGATGAGAACACTTGATTGAGTCTTTCTGATATCCAAGGCTAAAGGATGCACCGAAATCTATAGGAGCGTGTGGCAATGGCGCATGCGCTCTGGTGTCACAGAGATGTGACTGATTGCTAATGAGCCAACAGTCACTGCCTTATTCCACATGTGTAAGTGAAAATCTTTCTGCTCAGCACCTATGCCCTAGGGCAGGCATCCAAATGACATGCGAGTGGGCAACATGACAATTAGTGAGCTATTCTAGGCAGGTAGTACATGCTGAGCATAATAAAATCAAATCCCCATCTTGGAGGTTATGTTGGTCTTCCCGATGACTCCATTCCCAAAGTAGTATTTCAGTTTTAATGTATCAATCGTATAACTGATTTTCTTTCTATTGTTATCCAAGTTAAGTGACCTGATCAGACAAAAGGTAGAATGTGTTTTAAGGTACACAAGTCTTCTACATTCATGTTCCTTTTGCCCACATGGCATGGTGTTAGCTTGAGTTCAGTCTCACTGAACTGAAGGACTCCTGAGTTGTGCCACTATGAATCAGAACAGCATCCTTTTTTAAGAAGTTCCATGCAAACCACTTTTTTTTTCTTTTGACTTTTATTTTCTTCTGGCAAAAATTCCTATGCAAGGTTATTAATACTACAGGCTGTAGCATTAAACTCGTATGACAGAAAGCCACTCTCAATTCTAAATCACTTCTGGGTCACATTACTTCGTATGGTACCAGGTTAAAGCTTGCAAGAAGTTGGGTTTGGGTTTTTTCCTTTTTGTTTGCTTGCTTAGGGTTGCAAAGCACTTGGCTCACTTCTGCCAGGTCAGTCTCAGTTGTGAAGTACAGAATGCTATTTTCTATGGACCTGCAAAATTTTTGAACATCTCAACTTGAATAAGTTTCTGTTATTTTAGTAATATATTATGCAATCCTGTGTGTGTGATATGCAGACATGGGAATGGAGCATTATGTGGGGGAAATGCCGAGTTGGTGCAGGATGTTATGCTCTGGCTGCAGGAGCAATTTGTGCCCGTTTTGTCCTGCAGTAGATGCACCATGGGAGAGGGCTGGGCTCTGGGTGACCTCTGCATTTTAGCAGCCGAGTCAGTGTGCTTTATGGTTCTCTGTATAGTGAAGCATCTTAAACTGACAGCCTTGAGCAGACTCCCAGCACTGCCGAGACCTCTGGTATTTGGAAGTATTGATAATGGTAATAATAATTTGGGAGTCACTTTGTGGTCCCCTGATGAAAGTGAATGTGTAATTAGATATTTGAATTAATTACGTTGCACTTGAGTTAACTGAGATGCCAAAAGGCTAAATGAGTCCCCCGGGGCTCATGACAAGTTGGTGGCAGAGCTGCAAATAAAACATAAACATCATCACCACCGTGCCTTCCCTCAGCCATAGACAAAACTGGGAATTGCTTTTACTTTATTTATTTTTTTTTAAAGGAAGGGCCATGCATTCCAAAATATAGGCTAGGCAAAATGCCAACACTGAAGAAAGAACAGCTCTGCATAAGCAGTATTTGCTTTGGGTTGTCCTCAGTGTTGTTCTGCCTGTCTCTACAGGCTGAGAGGGGATGCTTTTCAGTGGAAAACGTACGGTGCGGTCAAAGAGCTGAAGAGCCTACCGAGAGCTCCGCTGGCAAATGGTAAGTTACATAAACACACTTCTGCAAATCAATTTAATTTATATAATTAGAGGAAACAACCTAGTGACAAACTATTGTAATTATAGAAAATCAGCCAGTCAACTAATTAAAGTAACAATCTATCAACAAAATTTATGTATTTAAACACCACACAACATACAGCAATTAGAAGGGTAAAGCTGGTGGAATGATGTCTTCCCCTTTACAAGGGGCAAAAATAAGTGGAGGCTGGAACTTTTCATGGCTCTGGTTTTGGAAGCTGTGTAAAGGTAGGCTTGTGTCATGCTTTTGTTACCGCTTAAAGCGGCCAGCTGTAGACAGGATCTCTGAATATCAGGGGAGATTGTAGAACCAGTGAACTCTTTGGAATAGAATTTTGGGTTTGTGGTCCTGTTACGAGTTCTTGTGACATGAATTTTAACAAGTTTTGACAAGTGTGTCTTATGTTGATGTACATAAGTATTTTTCCCAGATGTTCTCTGAATACTATTTTCTGAGCAGCAGTGATTGTCAGTAATTACTATGAAAATTGGTCAGTTATTAACTATTACTGTAATTGATAATTTTCAGTAAAATAATATCTTAATTTGCATTCATGCAGAGTTTTTTGGTTTATTCCTAACACAAGGAGAAATGAGTGGGAGCAGAGGTAGCTCTGCTTAGCTACCATCATTTTTGACATTGTGTATAATTACGCCTATGATTCCATTTAGTGTGGAGCAAATGCAGTAAATGAGACTAAGTATGAGCGTGACTTCCCTGTGCATGTATCCTAACCTCCTGACACAGCCACAGCAATGGGAGTGTAAGAGAGGGTTTTTACTCTTCCAGGCTCATGCCCTACTCTGTAAGTAGGCCCACGGAGAACATTAAGCTCATTTGCACAATTAACGTCACTACTGATTTAAATAAGGGGGGAAAGTGAAGGAAGAACACTGCTACTTTGAGTTTTGAACAGCAAAGCATTTCTCTGTGGGAATGCTGGGAAGAATACCCCTTGCTGCAATGATAACAGCAACTGTGACGCTGCTAATGCTCCCTGTAAACACCTTGCAAAAAGCTGATGGTACCAATAGCAGAGCAGCAACAGGATCATGTGGGGACTTGTTCAGGTTCCCAGCAGCTACAGTTTCTGTTATCTTTACAACACATAGCAAGGCAGTATCAAAGACAATGCCAAGACACAGTCACCACGATAAAACATTTACACACATGTTCTTTTCTTAAAAACTGCAAGAAAGGGAAGAGATGATGAACTTCAAAGCGCTACCTTTAAGCTAGGAATATTTATAGGCAAGCTGTCAGAAGAGTATTCATCCCTTGCTAAGGCAGGAGTGATCTGCACTTGAGCCAAGGCTCTAAATGAAAGCCAGAGCAGTAGCCAGCCTTTTGCTTTGCACTGAGGTTTGGCAGTTAGATGTTTGGGGTGGCACTGGTGTGGAACATCTTTAAAGCATGAATGCACACGCGTGTGCAACAGTGGGGGTAACACCAGTAACAGAGCTTGTTTTGAAAGATGGCAGAGAAGGAGGGGTTGAAGGAGATGCTCTGTTCCCTAGGTGTTTGGGATTCTTTGTTTGGAAAGTGCTGATAAATGAAGGAAAGGCTAGCAAACTGAAGGTTAGGTTAGATGATGTCATTCTTCACCAAAGGACAGTAGTGAGAGGGCATTCAGCAGGTAACTGAGACGAGAGCAGCAGCAGATCAGAAGAGTAAAGGGAGCTCTAGACTTCAGTTCTCTTCTTTAGCCCCAGCCTATGTGCAGCTTTTGGTGCCTTTGGAGTCTTAAAAAACTAATACATTAGTCTTAGATTATCTATAATATCTATAAAAACTCAAATACATTAAAAATACTTCTCCTAAGCAGCTTTCCTTATGGCTTCAACTGGGGAGGGGATGCTGATAAGGGGCAGAGGTGGAGTCTTTTCAGTCACTGAATGCTAGAAGGTGTCAGTTTTAGGAAGGGTTTTTCTGTAATTCTGAAAACATTTGTGCAAAGTAAGAATGGATGACATGTAATCCCCTAAGGAACTGTAAAGTAAAACATAATGTTCTTTAATTAACTTTTTTTCGGTGGAAACAGAATTAGGCCACTGCCCAACACTTCTGCATGTGCTTTTATTTAAGACTTCTGAGCTACTTTTCCTGACCTTAGTCAGTATTGCATTTCATAACCAGTTCCATTTAAATCAGTAGCAGAGTGTGGGTGTTTAATTTTTTTTTTCCTGATGTATTAGTCTTGAAACATTCACATCATAATTCTCTTTGTCCTTGTACTTCGTACATGTAAAGTTGTCATGAAAATCTATTGGACCTTTTGAGTGATTCTTTGCTATACCATCCTCCTCACATTCCCTGGCACAACTTGGCTTGCTCTCCTCTTTGTGATAAGATTCATAGTTGGAAACTTTTTTGCAGTCTTTGTGTTTATTTTACCCTCAGTATTTTTGAGATGAATCTACAGAGAGAAATGGGCAGTGTGTAGCCATCCAGTAAAGGCAGAATCTTATTTTAGCAAGAGTTATGCAAACACATTTAACTTGTTTACTGAACAAACATACTTACAAAGCTTTGAGTTACAATGTTGACTTCTACTACAATGTAAAGTGGAAATGAACACGGGGATGAAAGTGGGGGAATAAAAAGGGAGGAATGACAAAAATGGCTTTTTTTTCCTCTTAAGAACAAAGCTGTTTAACACTCGGCCACAGTCCCCTTCTTTCTTGGTAATATATATTTAGAATGATTTAGGAATGGTTTAGCATTTTAGGTTCTTACTGCAGGATTTCTGAAGCTCTGCACTTTTTGTAGGGCTCTGAATAAATTAAATACTATCTTAGGTATTGTCCTCCATTACTGTACTATCTGAGCAACTCTTAATCTTTAATGTACTTACTCTGACAACACCCCTGTGAGTTAGGGAAGTTCTATTATCCTTTCCACAAGTGAAGAACTAAGGAACAAAGAGGCTCAGACTGAGATTTTCTTCTTGGGCTCCTTTGCCTTGGTTTGAGTGAACTATCATATCAAAGTGTCTTCTCTGCTGGCGTTTAGGCTCTTAATGGTGCAGTATTAATTAAGGCAGCAGCTAAATTCCTTTAAAAAATAAATAAGGTAGGCCAGTGAATAAGGGCTGTTTTGGGCAAAGTCAGTGACAGTGATGTCATTTGCCTTTTTACAAAAGGTAAATAGAGTCTGAACTGCTTTTTAGAGGAACTGACTTGGGACTTGGGGGGATTGTATGATATGAACAGCTTCTAAGTGGAAGCATGGAGCATTTGGATCATCATTCTACCAGGGATTAGCTGGTTTTGTGTAGGAACTAGGCTGGGGGGAGCAAACCCATACACTTGCCCAGGACCTGGGCATAATAAACCAATCTGTAATTGAGGTTGGTTACCTAAAGTTTGCTGAGATTTGTTGGGCTGGTGAGCAAAATATAATCTCCGTTTATATGGTTATTCTCAAGAAGCATAACCTGCATGGTTTGGGTTGCTGTCCTGCAAATGTGGCTCACAAAGCTGCCAGGATGCCAGTTCAACCACCACTCTTCCCTCTACTCCGGCTGAGCTGGCATCTCTATAATTTTCCTCTCCTACCTTTTTCTGTCATGTAATCTGATGGGATGTTTCTGATGGACCCCTGATTTCAAGTGTGATTATTTTTTTTTTTTTTTTTTTTTCCCTCCTTACTAACTAATAATCTGAATAGCTGGCTTGTGCTTTTCATTATTTATAGTATAACCTGTATGATTTATTTTTTTAACCCAGAAACAGGAAAGCTTATAGCAATGCCTGAAGTCTTAGTGCAGTGTATTACTTGAGAGTGCCTGGAAGACAATTTTTTTCTCAGGTCAGCAAATGCTTGTAGGTTTTGATAGATATCCTCAATTACGTCTCCAAAAATGAATTATGAGTTGTGGAAGGAACAGAATACATAGACTCTTAAATCTTTGGGGGCTTCAACTGTGTAGTCCCGGAGCTGTTTCTGCAAAGAGGAGGTTAAGAGTCAGGGAAAGAAAAGAAGCCTTACTCTTTGGACTAGGAGTTCTGATGAAGTCTGATGTGGAGTGCATGTTGTACCTATCTGTAGGGTTATTCATGTTGACTGAAGATGGTTTGTCAGCGTGTGTCCTGGTTCTGGCCAGGCCAGTCAACCTCCCCAGCAGCCAGCCCAGGTGAGCTGAGTTAGCTCAGGTAGTGTCACACCCCCTGACATCACTCCCCTATAAAAGGGCCTGATTGGGGAGGGGTTCATGGGTCCTTGCAGAGCAGTCTGTGTGTAGCTGGGATGTCTGAGCTGTCCTTGTGTCCTGCAGTGCTCTGTAATCTTCAGGTGGGTAAGGTACTCCATATTATCACTGGGTGTGAGTGTAATTTGCTGTTGTTGTTTTACTTCCCTGGTGTTTTTGTCAGTAAAGTGTCCTTATCCCAACCCACAGAGGCTCTGTCTCTTGTGGGAGTGAGTGAGTGGTGTGTGGTGCTCAGCCACTGTTTGGGGTGGCCTGATTCTTTTTTGCCTGTGAGACTGGTTTGTAGATGCACACCAGTATGTTAGATAGGTCATATAATATCCACTTGGTAGTCAGAGAGAGGTGCCAGTACTGAAAGACTTATCAATTCTAATGCTGGGAGGGAGGGGAGACCACGCTGCTTGTGCCTCAGATAAGGGAAAAAGCTGATGATGCCTGCTGTTCTTTATCAGTGGAGATAGAGGATTGTCTTCTCTATGCTTGGTTGGCTTTCTGTCTAATTTGCAGCCCCTTTCCTGGTGCCTTCGAAAAAACAACCCCAAAGCAAACAACAAACACAAACCAGTTCTCTCTTTTTGTATGTTGATGCTCATTCTTTGTTGGCCTGTATTTGTCCAAGGCAAATGCAGGTCTGCAGCCACACTGTTACTGGTGCTTGACAGAGTTGAGTGTCTTCAGCTTTTGTGGTCAGGATCTTATGATGTGAAGAACTTTTAAAAGCAAAAGTCCTTGATCTGTGAGACTTAATACACTTTAAGTAAAGCAGAGCTTCCAAGCCTTTATTCTTTTTAATAATTTGGCTTTACATGCCTGATCATTACTTTTCCCCTTTGTACTTTTTATGCAGCAGGAGGAGAAGGTAAGATAAAATAAGTTCCTTGTAAATAAAATAGTAGCAATTGAACTTACATTATTTGTGTGGACCAGAGTCTGAACTCTTAAGTAATGTATTTGTTTTAAACCAGCTAGTGTTGTTTGCAAAGATGGAGAGAACTTAAATGGGAGCAGAGCAACACAGTGAAGGAATACAGTTTTAACAGCAAAAGGTGAATTTTATGAGGATTTATTTTGCATTCCTGACACTTATTATACTGCTCAGTAGTGCAGATCATTTTGGCTCTGCAGTTCCATTACAGGTACTGTTTCAGAAACAAAGAGTGTGTAGTATGTGTGATGTTAAGCTGCAATTAAAACCTTGGATATCGAATGGTAAGTGAGAAGAGTTCGTTTGGGCCATGGAAAGAAATTCACTCAGTGTGTACCTACTATTTAAAGCTCTGTAGTGCTCTTTGCTGTAGTCACTGATTAGATCGAACAGAGCTGTGTGACATAATAACTAAGCCAGCAGCCTGTTTGGTGCTTTAACTAGAGTTTTCTAAATGAAATTATTTCAAGGCTATTCATGGTCCATGGAATAATTACCTCCTGAGGAGAGAATAAAACATATTGAGTGTTTCAGACAGCATCTTTGAAACTACTGCGGTCAGGAGGTCTCATAATAAAATGCTTTTACCTATGACAAGGGGAGGAAAATGCTCTGAGACTGATCCACAACCACAGGATGCACCTTGGAGAAATTGCACTGTATTTTAGATGCGTTGCAGCTGTCTTTATGTTCACAGGGTCACTCTTAGGTTTAGCAGGGGCTGCAAAGGGTCTGTTTTGAGAAGAGACTTTGGAGACCAGTTTGAAATGTATAGGGACAACTCTGTCAAGGCAGGAAACATCCAGGTGCGGCTGTTACTGCTCTTGGAGCCCTTTCAGTGTAATGAGAATTACCAAGAATACCTTGCCTAGAGTAATGAACAGAACTAATGAAGTGTTTTGCCCAAGCTGCTGTATGCAGCAGTGGAACATGAAGTTGCACAGTAACATGCTTGGAGGCACATTTTGGAAACTTACACTGACTATGGAAATACAGTAAAGCTTTTAAGCTCTGGGAGTTCATAAGTTTTCCCCTTGTCTCTTTGATCTGGCAGTAGCCATTTACAACTGCCTTTTTTAGCCACAGGAAATCCCTTCTCTTGAGCTGAAGAGGTATGAGAGATGTATTCCCTCTAAAGGCAACATCTGTGCTGCTCTGTGAATCACCAGCCGGAGAGGGTGCTCTATATGCTAATCAGCTTAGCCCTGTTAATGGCAAGGAATGATAATTATTTTCAGGTGGGAGTAGGAGCGGTTTGACACCTAGGGAAGGAAGATTGAGACCATCAATTATCACAGACATCTGCAAAGATGCACTGCTACAAGTTGTCCTCTTTCTGTTGAGCTGCTTGCCTGACTGTTTCGATTTTTTTTTAAAAGGGGGAAAACTGTGTGCATCACTAAAGTCTTCAGTTAATCAGAATTTGATTAGAATAAGAGCTTGGAAATCATCATACAGTGTTTTTAATTATTAGACAGATGATGTTGTATGTTGAAATAATTGCAGTAAACAGCCCAGCTGGAAAAAATTGATCATCTTTTCAGCCACTATACTTTGAGCTTGTTTCTGTCCTTGTCTGTTAATTGCTTCACTGATAGTTTATTTCTTTCTTTGTATTATTTAAACACCTGACACCACCTAGATAAGTACATCACAGTCCTAGGAATTTTTTAAACACATGAGAAATCACTGGTCTCTGGAAGACTTGCTAAATCTCTGTGCCTGGTTTGTGTAGGTAATGGTATCCTTTGTATGTCCTGCCTATTTAAGGGTCTGTATTTTCTGGCCCATCTCTGTTTCAGATAAAATCAATTGGCCCTGACCACTCACTGGGTTAATGGTAGAGCCAGAAAATGACTCCCTGATCCTGGGAGTGTTTCTACAGCCTTAGGAAGAAAAATATTTTTTACTGAAATGTTTAGGCCTTGGCATTCTTGCCTCCCCTTAAGTTCAGTGTTCCCTGCGTTGCCTTCAGTTCAGGATTTCTGGACTTCTAGATGACAAATGTGTAAATAATAGTATTTTTAATCTTCAGTAAGTAACGAAGCTCTCTGGTTATAAATTTCTGCCTCTTTTTACCTGTCCCTCAGTGTATATGCCTCTGATGTTGAGGTGAAATTATAACATTCAGGCTGAATTTTTTACATAAACATGATTTACCAGGAGTGACAATTTGATACGATTGTTTATTTTATACCTTCCTGAAGGGACACTTTCACCTTGAGGATGTCAGGGGACAGAGCATAAGGAAGGTCATGCAATGATAAGCTGTTTCACACCAACTGTGGGCTCTGGGTTTATGGGTGCAGCATTGCAGAGGCTCTCCTGATCAGTAGGAATAGGCAGTGGTAGCACAGTGGTCTGGGAATGTCCTTTCCATGCTCTAATTTGAGCTCTTGAAATACGCTTCAGCAGTTTGTAAGCCTCTTGTTGGTCCCCTGCCAGGGGTTTATATTGCAAATAAAAAATATGGCTGGGGTGTTTAACGCTGGCAGTAAAGGTAAAGGACAAAGGTTTAATTCCTCATGACACTGTGCATTTTTCTTAAACTACAGTTGTGCTGGAAGCTGTGTTAGAGAGACTCTCTGACAGTGTGAGGATAGAGATGTTTTAGCTTTGCTGGATGCAATACAGTTGTATGTTTACCTGGGTTGGTTGATGGACCCCCCCAGGCTGCGCAGACCATTAGCTCCAGCAAAGTGTCATGGTAATGTGACTGTTCAACACCTGGTGCTCGAACAACATCATTTATGGCTGTGTGGCACTGGGGCATAGCAGTACACCTGAAGTCAGGTATAAGACGCCTTCTTGGGTAAAAGAATTACTATGGTTTTTCAGCATTGTGATTCAGAATCCTCTTCATGTGAGGTAATAGATGGTGATATAAAATATTGAATCTGCTCATCTTTTATGACCTTGGCAATAATAAAAGATCCCCTCTCTCTAATGTAAGAATGTTGAAATACATATTCAATATGTCTCATAAATTAGTGGGTTTTTTCAGGTGTTGAATTTCAGTTTGAGAAAGTAGAAGAAAAAATTAATTGGCTTTTTTTGAACCTTAACATTTGATAGTCCAAGTAAATGTTAAATCCCTGTATATGCATATAACTTGGATCAATAATTCAGTCCATTTCAAGTATCAGAATGACATAGCTTTATTTTTTGAGACGTAGAATGATATTGATTTACACAGTAAGTACAATTAAAAAAACCTGACAAATAATTCAAATTTTGTTAGGGTCTGTTGGAGCTGTTTGGAATGTGCATCCTCTTGGGTTACAAGGAGTGAAAGTGTAACTGGTTGGTGTTGTGATGGTCTGTGTGCTCATGTATGCTGCTGAAAATCAACTAAAACCTTTTGCTTTGAAAGGAAATTGTTCTAACTGGTAAAATGGCTTTGAGAGGTAAATTGCCGTTCCCAAATATTTAAAGCAATGTAATGACATAAAATAGATGGCATGATGATGTGATTTTTTTCTTTAAGTTTAGGCATAGAAACAAACTACTTCAGCTCTTGGCTAATAGGTTGACATTCTAAAAGGGCCAGTTCTGTGGGGCACAATGCCTTTCATATGGTAAAATGTAATTTTTTGCAACTACAAATCTGTGTCTAGAGGGGGAAAACCCAAGGTTTGGAAGGGTTGTCTGCATCCTATTATTGTGCTACTAATCCATCCAATTTCTCATACTTACCTATCCGTTCCTCCCGCTCCTATCTTGAGGGCACTTAAGCTTTTGTTGTAATCCATATGGATAGCTGTAAACTCATAAATTATAATTTTGCAGTAGGGGAAGTACTAGAAAAATATCAATCACTCTGCTAGGTCCTTAGCTTCAGGCCTGAACCTGGGGTTTGTTTTTTCAGTGAAACAGAACTGTATTAATAAATACCCTCATGCTCAGTCGAAGGTGTAGGGTGTAAACACAACCGTACTTTGTTACAGACACTTAGAAGGCACAAAAAGACAAGCAGGTTTTTGGGGTTTTTTTTGGTTTTTTGAAATGGACGTTGCTGCTTTAATGTGAAAAATGTTCATAAGCTGTAAAGAAGTAATTCCAGTTCAGATATAATCTGTGAAGGGCCTATTAGTTTTTTGATTGCTAGGCCTATAGGATTACACAGTAAAGCAGAGAGATTGTATTTGTCAAAAATGACAGGGTTTTTCCAAGAAATTCACACTGCAGGAGCTACAGAGGAATCAACCTAGCTTTCCATTATTGGGCAAACAGATTTATTGGGCATTTAGAGAAGTACTTGCCTTACAAGATAAGGTTGGGAAGGACAGCCGGACAGCCTGAACTGAAAGGTAGTGGAAAATGCCTCTCCCTTTGAGAAGGGGAACAACAACTTGCTAAGTAATTGTGCCAGTGTGGTATGAGAGGATATTAGCAACCTGTGAGGCTAATCTGCAGCCTTGACTCAAAGGGGTTGAAGAAAGCTGCAGTGTTTAGAGGACCGTGGGTGGATGCCCCAGGACGTTGTGGTCTGAGTGGTGGCCATGCTGAGATTCCTGTGGTATAAGCATCAAGCCTAGCAAACCGAGGTTGTGTGGTTTTGTCACTTAATTTTGTCCTCTGTTTTGATATGATGCACTTTCAACATCCTCAGACTAGTAACTTCAGTCTCCAGGGGAGGCTGAAATACAAAAAATAAACTTGTTGAACTGATGGAGACAGCTTCAAGGATCTCCAAGTGGGATTTAATTGAACAAAGATTTCATATGGTGAGAATGTGCTGGCTGAGTCATCTTATGTTGTTGTAAATTAAACAAAATTTTGCCTTAGTACACTTGCTAGAAAAGCCAGAAAGTGTTTCTGTGCAGCCTGCATACTGTCTGTCAGTTGTGTCTCTATAGTCAGCAAGGTCATTGCACAGTAGTTTGGCTCGAAGTAGAGTGGAAGGTGCTATGAACTTGAAGAAAACACCTTCCCCCCACAGTCCCCACAAACAACCCATCCCAAGCCCCACACCTGACAAACTGCAGAAAGGCAATCAGGCTTGCTTATCCCTTTGAGAAAAATAAGGTTATTAATGCATAGATGAAAGACAGGGAATTGTTGATTTTATCTCTCCTGCAGACAAGATCCAATTTAGCTGATAAGGAACTGAACCTGAAGAGAATTCTTTAAGTTGTTTTTCTCTTCACAAATACGTAGCTAATATTTAATTTGCAAAACATGCCCTCTGTTATGTTCCTCTTCCTACCTTTTATGTGTCCTGAAGATTATGGAAAAATGGTGAGAACTTGAGTGTGATGGATACATAGCAGAGATGGGGGAACTCAGTGGCTTGTTGGGACATAGAAGGTCATATTAGGTAATGAACTCACATTGAAATGTCATAGTTAACTCTGAAAATGCCCTTTTGAATTTCTGTGTCGAAAACGAGGACTCCAGAATGGAACCACTCTTGCTTAGCTCAGCAGCGTGAGCAGAGGGTCGATGCTTGTTCTGTGTTAGCATACAGGCTGTGGAGTTACTTTCTCCTGCTACTCCATAATGTATGGGGTTCCCTTAAATGATGGATACTCTGGAACAGGGAACAAATTGAAGCATAATGACATGTCAGAAATGAAACAAAGTGAAATTAAATACGAATAGAAATACAATTTACTTTAAATAAGAACTAAAAAGGGCTAAATATTTCCATGAGGATACGTTTGGTAAAATGTTGCAATTGAGCTTGTTCATCTTGTATAAATAACAGCAAGTTTCTGTCTCCCACCACCCTGCGTTACAGAAAGCACTGTCATCAATGCCATCAGATGTGTGCAAAGGAGCTGGTTTTAATTCTCTGTCAATTACTCAGTTGACTGAATCTGTTGTTTTTAATTTGATATCTTGGCTTCTCTAGATCTGCAATAATTCAGGTTAGATGTTTTCCAGTTCAAATGAGAGTTAAATACCTTGATGTGGGGAAATTGGCCATGTGTTGCGTTCTGTTTGGTGCCTCACGTTTGGCCATACTTGCTCTTACCAAAGCTAATACTGCATTGTAGGGTACATTTTGGTATTCTGACAGTGACTTTTCGCTTGTATTGTAGCAAACCATCTGAGCCACCCAATGCTCACCCGTTCTTATGTTATTGTGTGTATTGTTGGGATGGTTGGTTTGTTCCCCCCAGAAAATAGGCCTGCTCGCTACTGCTTGGTTTATTGTTCTTACGTGCTGCAGTGTCTGCTCCAAAGAGACTGGAAAACTGATTGCTAATACAGCATAAATTTGAAATAATAAAATAATAGCACTATGTTGAGTAGTTGTGTGAGCACCCATTAACTTTCATGGTGCTCCTTACAGTAATGGCCTCACACATCCCAGCTGGCTATGCAAATGGTGTGTTTGTTATCCCAAAGTTGGGGGAAGGGTTGTGTATGGACTCATTCTGCATGGTGAATCCCATTTTGGGTCTTTGTGGGACTGAGATCTTGATTTGCAAACCCTCTGCAGCACAGGTGAACTCCATTGATGTGCATATACAAATATGCATGCCAAGGTAGCCAGGTCTCAGCTGGGACTTGTGTGTGCTCCTTGAAATGAATAATCACAACCTTCTGACCATGCTTTTGCTAGGTACATTTATGCAGCACCTTATGCTGCTGCTGCTGCTTTTGTACAGACTGCTAAAAGAGGAATATTCAGGGCCTTGAGAATTAAAGCTCCTTGCACAGATTTGATTGATGGTCTTTTTATCAAGTGCTGTACTGGAATGTTATGCATACAACATACTAAGTATTGCACACATTTTCCAATTGAATGGCTCTTCTCAGTGAAGAAAATCCATATTCTCTGCTCTAAACAATGTAGACCAAAAGTCGAATAAACAGTAAAAAACAAATGGAGTAACCAGGGATTAGCAGACAGTGCATTATGTTGATTACCCACATTGTCTTCAGCTTAATAAATTCTATTTTGCTGTAAGCCAGTTCAATTGTGTGTGAAAATAGAGAAGGTGGAAAATGAGACTGAGCAAGAGGGTTAAATGACAGTGTGCCATTCCAGAAGCAATTAAAAAACCCCAACCCTTGAGGAAATGTAAAAAAGGAGGTTTTGAAGTGTAAAATAAAATGTGCAATTCTGTTTTAATGTGAGAAGTTAAAATAATCTGCCCAGTCCTCATCATTAGGCTCATAGAAAAGCAGTTGATAAAGTACTTTTTAATGTGTCATGTGGCACTTGGAATACTGCAACATTGACTGGTGCTATTGAGTAATTGCTAAAAATGGGCAAACTGGAAGTAGCAGTAATTCTAAGTCACAGTCTTGGCATCCCTTTCACTGAATCCAGATTAAGATTCCTGAGACTTGCTATGATCCAATACGTGCTCTGGCAGATCCTGTTGCTGAATAAATACCTTTAGCTTTGTTGTCAATGACTCCCTCTTGATCAGATGTGTCCTGACTGATAAGAATAACCTTGCATCCTGGAGTTTTTAAGGAGACATTTGGGAGGCTCGTTAACTATATTAGCCTGCATTTATTTCACTGTTTTGGTATGCCTTGATAATGGTGGAGCTTTCAGTAGACTGCAAGAAAACTTAAGATACACGCAGCATCTAAAGGGAACAGTCTGGGAAGAAAAGGGTCAAGCACAGAGTAAAGGGAAATGTGCGAAGGAAAAACTCTGCAATGTAGCTGAGCTGTTAATCTTGTAGTCACTTAAAGGTTTTATTTCTATGCTGAAGTTATGAATTGATACCCAGAATTCGTGAGCATCCAGAACTCCAGCTGGATCCAACAAGAGGTGGAAGTGCTCAGAAACCTTGGAAAAGTGGGCTGGTATATAAGGAAGTAGTGTCATCTAGTGGTTAAAGGAAAAGACCAGGAAATCAGGACTCCTAGGTGGTATTTTTAAATTCACTACCTAGTTGTTGGTTGATGAATGTACTTAAAAATATCAGTATCCCATTTCTCTGTGGGAAGTGGGACAGATTAGGCATCTTCTGGCCCAACTGACTTGCCAGTTTTGAAAAAGCAAAGGTCTAAGTCTGGAAGATGTGTGTGCTGCCATCAGACCTCCTTCAAACAGAGGCAGTTTAAGCAAGCTCAGCCCTATTTCAGGAAGCACAGTGAGGATGCCTCTGGAGCTTTTGTATTTACATGTGACCAGAACAGTTCAGAATTTGGCAGTTTTGTATCCTATAGAGGGCCAAATCCAGGCACAGCATGAGGAACCTGCTTTCTCAGCCTGCTTGTGGATAATGGAGGAGAGAGCAAGCTGCTTTGTGTATATCGATTCACTAGTAGGCAGCTTAAAAGCAGTTGATAGTGGTTCAGTAGTAGTTTTGTTCATTGCTACTGATCACTTCCAGTATGATCAGTTTGTGGAGGACTCCCAGCTGTATCTTTTGTTTCTATCAACTGTCACCTTCATTGTTTCGTGCTCTTCTTGGCAGCAAATAAACTAGAATAAAGGATACAGTGGCAGAGCTGAATCCCAGAAAGCTTGAACCCATTGCAGTTGGGGAAAGAGAAGACCCTGTCCTGTATGCCATTTGGAGTGGACAGTGGCAGGAGAAGGGTGGCAGAGCATCGCATGTAGCGTAGGACTGTTCACAATGCTTCTCGCTGAGTTGTGAAGGTTCCACTGAGCAATTACGACACAGCAAAACCTGCCTGCTCTAGAGTGCTGGCACCAAGAAATGAATTTGCATGAGGTGCCCTCCAGCTAACACAGTGCAGCAGTCTTAAAACAAAATGACACAGGGATATTGGTCCCTGTGTTTTTGCATTCGGGGTTGAGTCGCACCGCTGCTGTGGTACTGGAGTGTATCACACTCCTTTATCAGAGGTGACACCTGTATTGTTTAAGAAAGAATGATTGATTTCCTATCTGTGAAGTAAAAACAGGTACAGAGGGACTAAGGCAAGGATTTTTCTTAGGTATGTGCGTAGGTAATTCTCATTAGAATTGGTGGAAGTTGTGAATATCTTTTAAAGAAGTTTTTTCAAGCTCCCTGATGGCACAAGAAGCTGAATCCTCATCTCATGTTGCATGCTAGTGCTGTTTGTGTCTGACATTCACTGAGGTCTGGCCTTACATTCAAAATTCTTCTGACTCTCAGAATGGCTGTAGCTATGGCAGATTGTCTGTCTTTGGTTTGTTGACTTGCCATGCTAGCAATATTTCATTGGTTCAGTGGTCCCATCACTAAACAGCCTATGTGGGTCCCCACAGAGAGGGACCCACTAATAAAGGGATGAGCTAGGCACAGCTTTGTATCTAGTCGTCAGGTGCCACACATGGGACTTGTCATGTGGATAGTCTCCAGAGCTCTAAACATGGGACTGTTCTGGTACCTCACTCTTGCTCAGCATCTTTCTGTGATGGCCAAGAGCATGCGGAAATTTTCAAGGGGAAGGCTCCACGAATTCTAAGATGTTTCTCCTGCTTTGTGGAAGCTTTTCTTGACTACCTGACACTCTTGTTACAAACCAACATGGATGTTTTTATGTTGGCAATAAGAAAGCTGTGGATTGGCTGAATCCTCTGTGCAAGCTCTCCTTCCCAAGCTGGCATGGTGAAGCCTTGTCTCAGTTGCTACGCAAACCTGAGGAACGCGGCAGCGTTTGGATCTGCAGCCTGGGCAACACAGCTGAACAAGGGGAGCAACATAAAGGGCAGCCGACTGCAAAGCTGTTAGCATTCTGCATGGCACACAGCTTCAGCTCAGTGTTAGATCTACTATTATAATTCTCTGTTAATTACATAGTGTTGATTATATAACTACTTAGCAGTTCCTCCTCTTCTAATGAGCACAGCTGTTTTCTGTCCAGCTTCAACAGGGAAAATTTCCCATCTCTAATTTAAAAGTAATACACTCAAAGAAAACTCCAGAGGGCTCTTGGGCTCGCACTGTTTAATATGTTTTAACGCTCATGGTGCCTACAGGCTTCCTTCAGCCTGGAGACCACTTATGGCCATTCCCCTTACCCTTGCAAATGAATCTTTATAACTAATGAACTTTATTAATAGCATTAAAAAACTAACAAAGTCCTTACCTCGTGGTAAAGAAACCCATTTTCTTTAGGCAGACTGATACAAGCTGTCATGCAACTCTGCTGGCTTGGATGCATGCACTATATTCACTGCTTTCTGGCCAAGCACTGGCTACAGAGAAAGTGGGCCAATGGGCAATTTTCTGCCAAAAACTCTCCAAAAAGCCAGTGATATGTTTATGTGCTTGAGCTAAGGTAACTGTGAGTTTCTGCTTTCCAGAAGACAAAAGTATCAGCATCATCCAGAGACTAGAGAGGCAGAGGTGCTGGAGCATTAAGGGAAAGCAACATGTAGGTGAACAGCAGCAGTATGTTGAACAAAGACCTTGAGGTCACTGCCTGACCCCAGGTTCATGCCAAACATGCTGCATTAGTTGACAGTAACATCTTAAAAAGCTTGCTGAGAACTCAGTCCGATTTTATGTGCTGCAGTGGCAGTGCAGATGGTTTGGGCAAGAACAGTTTTTCTTTGGAAAAGGTGTTTTTGTCTCAGAATAGAAATATTTCCCAGGAAGATGCAGGCTTAGATAAGGTTGAAGGTGGAAGACTTGTCAAAACAAATCCCTTCGGCTTCCTAGCTTGGTTTTCACAAAGTCAAATTCATTTCACTTAAGAATTTTATACCTTTTAATTTCATGTATACAATAATATGCAGGCATGTACCGACAGTGGTAGAATATAGTCACTGTTGTCTGAAGAGAATGAGCAAGAATATTACTATTTTTGTTTAACTTCTGGCCTACAAGCAGTTTTGGAGGTGTGACACCAAAGGAGGAAATCGCTGTGGGTCTAGGTTTTATTTCCTAGCTGGAGGCCCATTATTTCTCTTTATGGTTCTCTGTTCTGATCTCTAACAAGACCTGGGACTTTCTCCATCTGTTAACTTGACCTACTAGCAATATTTAAGAAGTTCAATAACTGATAAATACTTGAGCGAATGATTGAACGTGCTGTGGAGCTGCGAGTTGATTATAGCCACCTAAAATACATTTTGTTGATGTGATTTTAAATTGCTACTCTCATCCATAATATCTATTAATTATTTATTAGCCTGTGTACCCTTTATAGGTGTAACCTTAACAGACATTGAGAGTGCTTGATCAGTTATTGAGAGCACAGCCTGTATTCCTAGAAAGATGATTATTTATCTAGAAGCCGCTCTTAATCTTTGCCATTTTTAACTACCTCACAGATAAATGTATCTCTTTAGCTAGAGTGGCCTTTTGTTTCCCCAGTAAGCTTGATTGTAAACATACATCAAGTCCGTTCCCTGGGGGGCCCTGTTCAGATGCACCTCGAGTTACAGTAACAATGTTTATTCTTTGCATTAATAATTGCTCTGAATGCCTCCTCTTCAGCAAAGTATTGTAGTTTTGTGATGCTATTATGAACTGCTGTGCTGTTGTGTTTTATGCTGACAGTGCAGAGCTCCCATTCTCCCTGGTTTATTTTTCCTGTTCTCCATTGTGCCTCTGGATACTGAGGGATCACGCTGGGTGAAAGTGGGTTAGGGTCAGGTAACGCGCTCAGCGCCTGGCTCTGACAGGTAACGGCAAGCTGAGCGTTGCTGTTGAGTGCCAAGCCACCTAGGGAGCTTTCCTCACAAAACCAGGAACTTCCAGACTCTCTTACTTCAGGCAGCAAGTGCTCAGAGTTTGGTAAAATGCTGAAAGTACAACATTCAGAAGATAAAAGATTGTTTGCAATTGTTTAAAAGAAAAAAAGGTGGTTGTATTGTGGAGGTGATTTTGTGTGGGGATTTTTTTGTTTGGCTTAAAGAACTCCTTCCATAATTCCATTGGTTTTAGTGGCAATATACTAGGACTGAATTTGGCTCACCATACATTATTTTTCTTTGCTTTGCAGAGGCAATTATTCTGCATAAATTTTTAATTCTTGGGTAGTTTGAATTCACCTGATGCTCTCCAGGTACTTTATTTATAAAGGGCGGGCAAGTGGGCATCTCGATATCATGAGTGAGGAAAACAGACCACAGTAGTCTCACAGGGTCGAGGGGTTTTACTGATTGTTACTGGGACACATGTTCACTTCAAAACGATATATTTTAATATTGACAGGGTGGATGAATTTAAGTTGGTTCATGTATTTAACATGTTGCTGACTACTAGTGCTAGCTACTAGATGTTGTGTTGAAACTGCATGGGCACTTGGATGTATTTGACAGAGGGAGCCAGTAAAAGGTGAAGAAAATCCCACTCGTGACACCTGAGTGTCCTCCTCCCAGGAGGAAACCAATCGAGTGTAATGAGACAAAGCCCTGCACCAGTGAAGAGGGTAATAGCAGCATTTACAGAACCTGCTTGCTAGATTTTCTGGGCAGAAAATGCACAATCTGTGACATAGACGGTCTTTTAACTCAGTTGGCCTAGATATAGAGATGGAAGTGGTGGTACTGGGAAAGGTTGTTTAGCCCTTGCATGCTGTAACTTTCAGTTTGTTGGTCAACTTGAAAGCCAGCCCAAAAAAAGAAAGAAAGAATAGAGCATTTCTTCCTCCTGAACAAACTTAGGGTGCAGAATTGCTGAGGAGAACCTTCTTCCCCCTGTGAACAGTGGAAGGGATGGGTAACGCTGCCATGGCCACAGATGAAACCCTTTGCTGGCTTAGAAAGCCAGAGGCTTTGTTAAAAGCCATGACCTCTTTAGCTCTGAAGACAGCCATAGAAAGAAAAGATTCTTTGGATCTTGTTGTGCTTTCTCCAGTCCTTTGTCTCTCCCTCTTTCCTTCAAAGCAGCAGTTTCTCTTTGCTTTGGCTCCCTGGAGAATCTTTGCTAAGCAGAACTGAGGAAGGGGGAAATAAATAATCCACCAAGTTGAACTTGGCCCCACCAGCCAGGAAGGTGGCTTGAGCTCAGTGTCTGTACAAATGTCCAGGATAAACTGCTGGATTAATATTTCAAATTATTTCCTAATACAGTATGTGCTGTGGCAGAGATCCAGAGAACAAGGTTTTCCTGATGAAATCCGCTATCTCTTTTTAATATGCATCTATAAACTGTTTATTTTTAAAACTGTTATGTAGAAAGAGCAATGTTTTTCTTGATGGAAAATCCTGACACTCTTCTTCTGGCCTTACTCCAGTTTTGTTTCTACTTCTCTGGAATTACACCAACTTTCCTGGACATCTGGGGGCAGTGAAATTAGCTGTTAAGAGCATATGCATGGAGGAATTCAAACAGAAATCCTAATTCTGCCAGCTAAGGTTCTTAGGATGCACTGTTTCCAAAAGCCCCAGCAAACCAAATCCCACCCTGGGAATGCATTGCCGTGTCTATCACCTGGAACTGGGAGTCCTGCGTGGTGATAGATACTGTGCACGTGCTGAAAGACGCTGCCCTGTGCGAATCCAGCTTAACCCAAATGGAAAAGATGAGAGGAGAGAGGTTGTACTTGCTTGCTGCCTTCCAGCAGCAGAGGTTAGAACAGAGGCAGAAGCCACATCTTGTATTTCAGTGGTTATCAGCTAGACAATTCTGCCCGTGAGGAATATAGCTTGCAGAGCCAGGGGCTCATGTGGGATGGTCTTGAAATGGAGTAATGGTGACAGGATTTTTGCTGGAGTGTCTGGGGGAGAAGTGAGAAATGTTGTGCTTAGGGGATGCTCAGAGAGATGATTCCTTTTACAAGGATGTGTGGCCACGTCAGGGAGGTGGCAGGAGAGAGGCACTAGCCCTTGGTAAGCAGCCATGTCGCGATCCTAGAAGATGGCTTGGTTAGAAATTCCGCCTTCCCTGTAGCAAAGTGCACACAAAAGGAACACCTTTCCTGGAGTGAAATCCAAAGCTGGAGCTGTCCTTCAGGAGTTGTGGTTCTGAGATCCATAGCACTTAGGATCTAGGCCTCAAGTCTGAAAAATGTGGTGATTGAACTGATGGCTTGTTTGTTAATTCTAAATGATCACGGGCCCTTGTCAACACTCACCCTGATTCCATTAGCAGCCCTTGTAAGCCTTTGGGGAGCTTTTTTCAAGACTCCTTAAGTTCCTCAATTTGCTTTTGAACTTTCTTCAGCTGGCAGAGTGATTATTGGAATAAGTTTTATCAGTAGCCTGATGTGAAGAGGCGGCAGGATTTGACCCAGCCCTGAACAATGCCTAAAAATCAGTGCTAAGACACTCTTGAACCCATGTCTCCCTGATTACACTGATGCAGACTGGGTAGTTTCTAGCTACCAGAGCCTTGACATTTTCCTGTACCACTTCAAGCTATGCTCAGGAATGAGCAGGCACGGGCTGTGTTTGTGCTGTTTACACTGCTGGGGCTTGGACACTGGAGGGCTCATGCGGCACCACAGAAGCTTCTTGCTTCCTAATCTGATGAAAGGAGAGCACGCTCTGAACAGCAGCATTGCCCAGATGAGTAAAATCAAGAAAGGCTGCCTGCAAATAGAAACAAAACATTTCCCCTGCCTCCTAAACAGTAGTGTTTCTTATCCATTTGATTTAACAAGGGCAATCGCCCTGCCATTCTAATTACCCCTGTCAGACCCACAGTGCACATAAAGTAGACCTCTGGTTTTCTGAAAGGAGAGAGTACCCTGGAGTCTGCATACCTTTTAGTTCATCATGATACACGTTTTATCAGAGGAAAGCACTTGGAGGTTGCTTCCATAACACAAGCAGATTCCTGGCATATGGCAAAGGGCTATTTTTTATTATTTACACAATTAATGGAAAGGAAACATTGAGTGTCTTTGATTAGAATTAATGGTTCATTAGCCTGGGCTGTCATCACCTGCTAGCACTGTGGATCTGGATGGCTAAGTTGACGAATTATTCTGTTTAGAAGAGTAATAGCTCACAGGGAAATATTGAGCATGAGAATGGCAGCCAAACTGTGGAAATGCTTTCTGAGGGCAAAGAGTGCCCTGGCCGGGCTCTGCACTCACTCTGGGTATAGGCAGCTGTGCACTGCATCTCAGCTGGGCTTGTGGCAGATGTTACTCACTGCTGCTCTCTGTCTTCAGACTAAATGCTCCTCTTAGAGCTTCCCAATTCCTAAATCCACTGGCAGAGCTACTTGGGACTTCTCATTTATTTCCATCAAAAGGGGAGCAAAGTTAGGAGGTATTCCTGTTTGTGTTTTGAAGCAGGAACTGTCTCTTCACACCACGGTTCAATAGAAGCATGGGTCCCACTGCAGAAAATAGGACAACCCAGGAGGTCCACAAACTGTATTGACATGGACCGGGGTAAGGCGATAAACCTGGTATCAGACCTGTGTTGAAGAGGTTTAGATTCGGGTGTTATTTCTACCTGGGTAAGTAGCAGGGGTGAAAAAAACAACCATAAGGGTGTTCAGGGGCGTTACAAAAGCCAAACACACGGCAAGCAGCTCAGTCTGCAGCCCACAGAGCACTATTTTAGCAGAGATGGCTTTTCCCTTCGATGTTGGAACTGCTGTGAGAGTGGGTAGAGAGTCAACGTAGCATTCATAGCTGGCCCCACAACAATGCAAATGTAATAATTTCATCTCTAATACATATTCTTTGTATTAATAGCAAAGAAGCCAACAAACAAGAAGTAATCCATCACTTTCTGTAAAGTTGCCTATATAGACAGAAAAACCCCAACTGCTCCCCATGCAGCTCTTTGTATTTCTGTTTTATTGTTTCTATTTAATGAACTGGCAAATAAATTAAAAAAATCTGTTTTATAAGCCAGTTACTTATTAATTCCATATTTTCTGCAACAGGTCTTTAGATTAATGAATCAAGGAGATGGAAAAGCCTGCTAATTTAATTACACAATTACCATTGCTGTAACATTTATTTTAAGGACATGACATAGCTAATGGATGTTTTATTTATTTATTTAAAGTAAGTGATCTTCAAATGAATATCTGCAGAATTTTATGTCTGGATTTTGGTATTTATTTCCCCTCCACTTTTTTTTTTCTCTTTCTCAGTTTGGGGGTGGGAGGGGAGGGAATATTTTGAAAGATATTGTTGTCTTGGCCAAAATACCTACTTTTTGGTGCAGATCCCACTAAGGTTCAGACCTGTGCTTTCTCTAGAGGTGCCTAAAAAAGGGTGATGTTTCTGAATAGATACTGAGCTACGTGTGGGTAAATACCACACATCTCTTAAAGGTGCATGTGTGCCACCTCCAAACTCTGCTGCTTGCAGCTACCATCCTGTAGGTGTCTGGTTGGGTGTTGAAACCTCCTTTTGGATGAGGCCGGAGGGCTACACTCCCTCCAGTAAAAGCTGTCAGTGCCGTTGGGTGTTTCAAGTGTGCAAGAGGCTTGTCTTTATTCTGCTCGAATTGTCTTTATGTGCTTACCCTAAAAGGAGATATATTATTTCTATATATCTAGCTCCATCATGTTATATGCATGTATATATATAACACTTAATTCTTGATCAATTTCATACCTGTTTGAAGCTTCCTTAATGAAACAAACTCTTAAAATGGGGCTTTGAATAACTGCTTCCTGCTGGAAAAAGTATCCACCAAAGAAGGAAACATCTCTCATTAATCTTGGGAGTGTGGGACATATTATTACTATTAATTCCAGTAATTAGGAGGAAAACGTAACAAATTACTCTTAATAAGCCTTTCAGACAGGATTTTCTTTTAATCTACAGGCTCATTCATATCTATTTATTTTTATTTTTTCACCAGATGAAATTAGCATTCTCTGCACACTCTGAAATGACCTTTGTTTGTTTGCTGACAGATATAACACATACCTTAAAATCACAGGGACTTTTTTAACAGCCAGGGCAGATGTGGGGGGGAAGGTACTTTATTATTTTTCAACATGTGGAAGGACTTCCACTCTCCAAGCATTTCTACATTAATGGTCTTAGTATGGAATATCCATGGTAAAAGACAAAGCTCCAGTTCTAGGGGATTGTTTGCCCAGGAGGATGTGAGCATTCCTCTTGGCATTCAACCTAAGCAAAATGCTTCTTCACATTACCTCACTGATTGCAGCCTTTTGGCTTAGGTGATTTGATGTGATTATTTGGGTGTTAGAAAAGTAAAGACTGACTCTTTAAAGTCCAATTTGCGAAGGAAATTGGGCAGAAGGTTAATATTTCAAGGGCTAAGAGCTTTTCTCAGCTTCCAAGCGATGTATTTTCCTATGCAGTTTTACAAGCCAGAGTAGAAGATGAAATACTGCAGCAGGATTTTTCCACATACTTGTTATCCTCCCTCCTCCTTATTGAAGTCAGTAGTTACTATGACAGTGTCTGCAGAGATGTTTGTGGTTTATTTATTTACACAATATACAGCCTAAACAAGTAACTGGGACTTGGAAAACAACTGTATTTTTACTTTGGTAGCATCATAATCTTTGTGTTAAGGGACAGAGCAGTGGAATCATTCTTTAAACCTCTGAAGAATTGAAAATTTCAGCAATAAACCAACTCTGCAGGTTTACCAGGACTATCAGTCACCTCAAATGAGATCCCCCCCTTAGTCAAATTAGATAAACTCTTCATTTTTTCTTGGTCAAACTCTTAAACCATTTACCAGTTTTTATTTTTTAAAGTTAACCTTTGGTCCAAAATACTTGTTGTTAACATGGAAAGATGTGCAGTGTTTTTTTTTTTAAGGCTTGTAGGGAACAAATCTTCCATGAGTAAGGTCTTCATATTAGGATTCTTTACCAAATTGGTGAGCCTAATGATTTTTTAAATGATGCGATTCTGCTTATGTTATAGGCTACCCAGAAAATGTTACAGATCTGAAGAAACTTGTATATCATTTCTTGTGAGGCAGAAGATGAGTAAAAGCACATAATGACTAATAATAGTATATGTTTATAGAGTTATATAATATGTTTGCAAAGCACAAAATAAGTCTGTGTTCAACAAAGGCACGTGCTTAGATGCTGTGCAAATGAAGCCTTTAAAATGATGTTCAGGTTCCTTCAAATCAACATCACATTTATTTATGAAAACCTGTTATATTTGAGACCTGAATATTGGCTCACAAGAAACAGAGTGCTAGATTTTTATCTTTTCTGTTTTCAAGAGAAGGTAACTTTTTACCAACCTTGTCATCTCACACTAGTGATCTTTAAGTGTGAAGTTGCTGCTTGAGTCTGAGGGACAAATTCAAAAGCATTTTGGGTGATAGAAGATACCGCAGAAACACGGGGAGTTCTGAAGCAGTCAATTCAGGCATCACTTTAACACAGCTGGAATTCCTGAGTGCATTTCTCTAGGAGCTCTAGCTATTACTAGCCATGTAATTTGCCTCCCTAAGAGGATTTTCATTTGTAAATCTTTGTTTATCAGAGCTGTGCTAGTATTTAATTTTTTTTTTCCTTAACTTGAGAGACTTGTAGGAGGCCTTCAGAAGAGATGATGTGTTCTGGAAATGCCCTGCATTTTTAGTGTATGGAATCTTCATAAGCACTGTACGTTTGTCTGGTGGGACCCAGGTTTAAAATGCTGTTGTCTCTTCTCTTGTTTCAGGGCTCTTCTAGCAGCCTCCATTCAGTTTTTAAGAGTTCCGAGCATAAGCATAACAAGCGATTGTTTCCTCCTTTTGATTTAAACCCTGTTTGGAATAAGTAGTTGTTTGGAAATCACTTCTGAAAGTTAAAACAAGTGCACCTCCCAGCAGGGAACAGAACTGAGATCTCCTGGTTTGCAGTTCTTGGATTAATTGCTAATGACATTTTTAATATCACTTTCCTCAAACGTAGTAAGGGTAGTATTTCTGTGCCTGTTTTTCAGTATGAATGCATAGCTACAAAAGTTCCTTGTGTAGCTGGTTATGTTTCTCTTCATAAACTATTATTAGAGGTAGTTGCTGCTGATAAATTCATTTCAGCCCATTAAAAAAAAAGTATACTTTTCTATCCTGAAAAGGGTGTGCAAGAGTTGACATGGAATATATATAAAAAACGAATTGCACTCCAGAACCATGAGCTGATCAACCTGCTTCTTATGTTATGAATGTTCTCTATTTTTCCCATGTACTTCTTTATCAGACAGAATTTAACATTGTCTATTGTTCTGCCTGCTTAATCTCTTCTTTTTCTGTCTTAGTTCTGCCAAAAAAACTCTTCTAACAAAGAGGTGTTTGTCTCAAAATCTTTGCAGCTGCCTCACTGTGTCCATCCTGTATTACCTGGGCATCTCATACTTTTTTCCCTCACGTGTATGTGAGGGAACTGGTTCTGAGGGTGCTCAGAGAACATCCCGGGGGTTCCGGGTGAGGAAGTCTGGCAGGGTTCAGCTGTGGCTCCGGATGGCAGAGCCGCTCGCCATCTGCCCCAGTTGAAGTGGGGAAACTATCGCTGCTTGTAAATGAATAAGCACTCTGTTAGAAGAGGAATTGGAAGTTGCATAAAACATGGATCTGGGACGCTGTGCATGGGTATTAGAACATATAGGTTTGATAAGTTTCAAAGTATTTCTATAAAAAGTTCCACTCTGGTGATTACTGCAGGATTGCAATCTGAGTGTTTGTTGTATAATCCCACCTGGTGAGTAGGATTAGTGGAATAGCATTGTTTTCTAAACTGCCATGTCAAAGTTTCACCATTATTAAAAACTGTATTAGAGGCTTGTCCTGTAGAAGTAGAGTTCAAATCCCTGTGAAATGCAGGTTTCTGTACATTTGCTTTCCTCTTGGCCACAGCTTGCAAAAGGGATTGCCCTAGTGCCATTAGGACAAGAGTTAGGCATAGGAAACAAGCAGTGGTATGGATAAAAAGGTACAACCAGAGATCTAAATGAGGCCAGAGACACAAGTGTATTGTACCTGAGCTTGGTAGTAATTAAACATAGTGGGGGATATTCAAGTTAATTGCTATTTATCCCTGTTGATACACCGAAGCAGAAGGTTCTCAGAGAATGCTTTGAGTTCGAGTTGCAGTAAAGCTGATGGGAGAGTACTTCCCAAAGCTGCAAAAGCTTAGGAGTCGAGGTAATGGCTCTGGGTATGGAAAAAAAAATAGGTCTGGTTTTGCCTGAGTCAGATCAGACATGAACATTTGTTTCACCAGCTCTGGTTCCTTCCTTAGTTGCTTACCAGCAGTTCTCCTTAGGCTTTTCTCAAGAACATCTGCTGTGTCTTTTTATGTCAAAGGTGGTGTGAAGAGTGACCATGTGGTAAATAATCAAGGAAACCCTCTCCTAGGAGAGCTATTCCTGCATGCAGAAAGAGGGTAGGTCACTCAGCCTCTTGTTGTGTACTCTGATAAAAGGAAGCATCTTCAGTGGGGGATAGGAGGATGCAAATAATTTATACCTAGTAAATTAACTTGCATATAATTGCACTTCTCATTTTTGAAGTGGCACAACCATCCACCTTTAGCATGATGTATCAGCACTGTATCAAACAAATGTAGTTCACATTCTGCCTTTGTATTCATCCTCGATACATGTTAAGCCTTGTTACCATGCATTTAGTCATAGCTACTGTGATTTAAGTGTACTTGGTTTTCCAATAAAACCTGGTATAAAACCAAAGGGAGGGGGAGGAAAAGGAAAGCTCAGTTTGCAAATTGAATTGGTATAACCTCCCACCAGCTGCGTTAACTACTGCGAAACAATACCTCCAAAAGGGACTTGACACAGCAGTACAATTCCTTTTTTCACTCCTGTCAAACCTTATGAGAGATTTGAAGAAAAAGCATTTTACTACATGTGAATTAGTAGAAAAGCCTGATTCATTTAAATTTGTGGTGCTTCTGAAAATCTGAGTTTCTGCAAACTAGCTTCTCAAATTAGGGTCCTGTAATAATCATGCTCCTTGGCTCTCAAACCCCTGCCTGTTAAAGATGAATTGGCAGTTCATGACAGATAGCCTGTGGCAGCACAAAGTGTGCATCTCTTTGGTTTTAATGTAGAGGACTTCATCCTGCAACCTGCAACACCTCTCACTTTTGATGCCATACAATAGATCTGCACAAGGCTGGGATGGCCCAGGGTTGGTTTGCAAATATTTGTGTCCTGGTAAAATGTAGCTGCACAGCAGAACCTGGAAGAAAATAATAGCAAAGGATAGAAGAGAATCCACTCAGTGTGCCACTCTTGAGTTGTGTTTTTGAAGCATTTTCCTTTCTGAATCCGCTGGCTGTATTTCAGAAAATATGCAGACTAATAGGTACATCCAGGCATCGGAATATACTTTCCCTTTTAAACCAGTTACTTCAAGACATGCTTGAGGCTGCCATAATCTGTATTATCATGTCTGCAAATGGCACTGCTATGAACTTTGGAGCAACTTCAAACCCAGGCACTGGGCTTGCCAAAGAACAGCCGCACGCTGTGCTGCGGGCTGGTCAGTGGAGGCTGCGTCACAGTTGGTGCATGAGAAGTGCTGCAGAGCTTTAAAGAAGCCAGTTTAAAGTCCTCGTGAGCTCTTCGTGGCTCACGATCAGAGGCTTCTACTTCTCAGTAGCATGTTGCAGTATTTATGGGCAGGAATGGAGTGAACATAACCATGTTATTAGCTCAGTTTTAGCCGTTTAACTTAACACACAAAGAAATTACCAGCCTTTGTTAATTGATATTGAAATTTGATCTAAGTCATTTTGTTTGGAATTTAAGATTAAATTAGTTTAAATAACTTCTGACAGAATACTCTTTTGAAAAGCTTTGCCTTGTAAGTTCCCCACCAAAGTAAATCACTTTCATTGAATTATTTACGAGACAATTTCATAGGGAAAGCTTCAAAAACCCTCCAGGCAATAATAAAATGATCTTCACTGTTACAGTCACAATTTGTTCTGGATAATTGGCTGCCTTTTCCCATTGGGGAATAGGACAGTTTTACGTGCTAGATAGGTGCCTCTTCCTGCCAAGAGGACAAAGTGGTGCCAATCACATGGACTAAGGCTGCGTTGGAGTTTTCATTTAAAAACCCAAGTTTACACCACAAGCCTGCTCTCCAGATTGGCAGTGCAGTGCGAAAACAAACTTTCCTGCTTTGTTTGCTTATTTGTTTTTAATTATTTTCCCTCCCAAATGGGTAAAAAGGAACCACACTTTACCAGACCATTTTCTTCTCTCACGTAGGCGTTTAAATGTAGACTGTGTGTTTGCAAATGGCTGTTTACAGAGCTTAATGGGAAAGAGGTTTCTTTCTGTGGAGGGGAAAAAAAAGAAAGCAAATGGAGTACTTCAGGGAAGCAGAGTCAGTTCGTGCTGATCCTTTTCGTGTTGGGTGGTCATCATGCCATGGAGGGAAACGTGACACTGAGGCGAGGTGACCGTTGATGCTCGGATGTTTTCTGCTCCTGTGTGAGTCGAGGCTTCTGCAGGCTGTTGGGAGTGGGTGTCAGAACTCCTCTCTTAACCTGCTGCAGTGGAGAGGAATGAAGAGTACTTGCACCTCAGAGGAGAGGGCTAAAAATTAAAGCATTACAACAATGCATAGCCCAATCTGTTGGATTTTTAGCCTAAGCATTATCCCTTTACACCATCTAGTGAAAAACTAGGATTTTCTGGAATAAGTGGAATTTTCCTGCAGGAGAGCAGTCATTTAGTCTGGGGCTTTCAAAACTCCCAGGAACTGGGTGTCTGACTCTCCTCAACTGCTTGACCAAATCCTGCTCTTCAATAATTTCACCTTCCTTCAATAATTCACCACAAACACTTGTGTAAAACTGCCAAACTCTATGCATGCTATGTGCATGTAAATATTATCATTACTATTTCAAATAATATTTCACATTAGTTTGATTAAACTCTCTGGCAATGCTTTGAGCTGGTGTGAGACTCTTATCTTCTGTACAGGCTTCTCATGGTAATATATCATTATTTAATGAAAGCTTAAAATCATCTTCACTGAATGTACTGCACAGCAATTTGAGCACACCCTTTAGAGAGATACCAGAGCTTCCTGATGATGCTGTTCTGCCAATACTTGCTGCCTGCCTTCTGGCTCTGACCACTGTTGATAAAATTATGGATAGGATTATAGTGTTTCATTCTATTAAATGTCAGGGTGGAGAACATAAAATACGCCTGCTTATGAGCAGTGCTCAACAAGGACAACCTTGATTATTCAGACTTCTTTGAGCAACAATTCTTCAGACCATGTTAGTGGGTGTGTTTGTTTTCCTCTCAATGTTCAGTAGATTTATCTTCTTTTTTGGGGGCAGGTGGTGGAGGGCTTAGATGGAGAAGTGAAGATCACCTAGGTCATGCTTTCCCCATGACCTGGGACACAGAGTCTCTCCTGTTGGGTAAATACCAGCGGTTCTGGAGGGTTTTCTGTCAGCATTGAATATTGCCTAATTTGAAGTTTGTCATTAGTGATTTAGAGGGTAACAAAGCCGTTTCTCAGAGTGCCTAGCATATTGTATCAGGCACAAAATACAGTGACCTTGTGTGCCTGTCCTCTCGTGAGAGCTGGCTGCAGCTCTGTCAGCCTCCTGCGAGCTGTCAGGTATAAAGACAATGTTGTTTTAGTGTAATTACTGTGACTTTATGCACTGGTGTAGGTAAAATGCTGGGTTTATCTCTCAGGAGTAGCTATGTATTTGTGTATGTGTGCATGTATGTACTTTAGGGCAGAGGTTTGTGTTTCTGGCAGATATACTGGGAACTGGTCTTCATGGGTGAGACTGGATGTGCTGTTAACTGGAGCCTGGCATTCCAGGCTCTGTGAGGAATCCTTGCAATAATTTGTAGTGCATTGGCTACTCTCTGTTTTACCATCTCCTCACACAGATGTGTTTTCTGTTTTTCTTGTAGTGGTTCTCAGAAAGCATCTTGCAATTGCCAAAGAGCACATGTGTGTTCAGCTTGAACACCCAGAGGAGTCACAGCTTACACACGTGCCAAAACCATGTTATGTGGGTATTGAAAACATAACACACACACACCCCCCCCCCGGTTTTTTTTAAAGCAAATAATAAGAAAGTCTGAACAAAAAAATTAAGCTGGTTCTAGAATTGTATCATTCTGAGTGAGCGGAGAATCAGGCCAGCCGTGTCCTGGGAGAGCACTCAGCTTTGCTTCAGACAAGCTCCTTTGGCTCTGTTAAAGTGCTCGTGAGACAAAGCTCCAAAACAGAAGAGAAAGCTTTGCATCAGATGCACTAAAAATCTTCCATAGAAGATGATGCAGGTTAGAAAGTAAGAGTTATATTGCTGTTTACAAAGATCTGTATGGTTAGATAGACAAGGGAAGGAAGAATAATTCCTGAGAGCTTTGTTGTGTGTCAGCTGGTAACTTTTGCCTGTGACAGACTTTTCAACCTGTAATGTACACAGACAGATATATTCAGATACAGAAATGATTGAATAATAGTGTTCTTTGATTCTTTATTTTGAGCTGGGTCAAAGAAAAACATCTTGAAAGGAGGCAGTGGTGTTGATACAGAATCCAGCAGCAGGAATGGGACATTTCAAGGTGAAATCTAGTTGCCCCTGGGAAATTTGTTACTTGTGGGAATCTGAAATGTAACTTGCCATGCAATGCTTTTTAACTAAGTATGACCTTTAAAAGAGAAAGTGGGGAAAGTGGAGAAAAACCTGCGTGTTTAATGTGAGTTTCAACATCTGTTACAATGTGTAAGAAAGTTAGTTGGTGGCATTTAGCTTCTTTCTGTTCCAGGCTTAAAAGGGCTTGTTCAAATACAGCTGATGGGAAGAACAGTTTAATTTCCAGACCCCCTTCTTTTTGGCCATAAAAGAGAAAACAACAAACAGGGTTTTTCCTGTAGCTGTCAACCTTGTAAATTATTCCTGCCTAGGAACAGTTGCCCAGTTGCTTACAAGTTGGCTCATCTTTAGACATGGTGCTTTTATGTGAGTAAACAGCAGCCCCATTGATTGAGTGCTAGTGTTGTGCTCACCCATCCTCTCTGCTTTGTGACTCCACTTTCCAATTGTCATTTAATTGTTTAATTTGAAGGTTGTATTGTGAGCTGCTCCAGCTTCTTCAGTCTAAAAACAGCAACTTGAAATAGGCTTTGTATAAGACTGGACAGAAAGCATTGTGTTGAGTTTCACAAGAATGGGTTCAGTTCTTGAGTCTGATGGTAAATACATATGCATGGTGAGGAAAAGTGTAGCTTAGTTATTCTTTGATGTGTTCAATACCTCCAGTTCCCACTGACAGCAACTGGTCTTGAAAGAATGCAGGATCTCTCCAAGGTTTCACCTTGGACTTTCTCTGCTGAAAAGCAGCAGTGTTCAGCCCGTCCTAGAGATCGATCTCACACCATGGCCAGGTTCTGGAGGCATCAGGACACAGTAAACAATAGTTCACTGTTCTGTCAGCCACTTTAAACCACTGTTTTTGAAGGTATTGAAGTCTGTTACTGGCAAAGTCTTGTTAATACCCTTAAAGCCAAGCTTAGTTCCACCCTTTGAACACATTTGTCTTATAGAATATAAATGGTTGTCTTTCCGTTTCATCTCTTCTTCAGTTTAAGACATAAATTGATAGTTTTTCATTCCCCTATTGTGACAAGTACGTACTCCACACGCGTTCATCTCACTGTCAACAGACCTGGGAAAATTCTCCGCTGGAATTGAATCTGAGACTTGTGAATCTAAATGTATAAGCCCTCACCACTACAGATTTAAAGATTCAATTACTGCAGAATAAAGGCATTAATGGATTCACACCCCTGGGGGGGAAATGCTGCTACCTGAGGCCAGTCTTTGGTGCATCCTGTTCCACAGACCTAATCCTTCACAAGCTGTGCTCACACGAGTGGGGTTGTTCCTTTGTCTTGTGTGAGAATCCAGCACACCCGATTCTCCAGTGCAGTTCTTGCTGTGCAGTCTGATCTGAGGGGGTAGCATAGATTGACTGTGCACTGAAGGTATTTGCTTTCCTTTAGAAAAGAGGGAAAAATGTTCTTTATCAGACATTTGCTTTTGCTGAACTTTCTTGGGTTCTACTAGATAGGAAAAAAAAAATTACATGTTTGTTCCCAGTTTCTTGCTATTGTGAGGAACTACAGCACGAGCCGCTTGTGTCTGTACGTTTTAGATGTCATAGTTGGATGCTGACTCCAGTCAAATATTTGGATGGGTACAACACAAGGACCATTTTATTCAATCTGAGATGTTCTGGATGCTCTCCTAATGCAAACAATAACATAACATTTAAGGAACAAAGTCAGTTCCTTACCCTTAGCGTGAAATGCTGAATATGGCAAGGTGGGGGTTTTCTTCAAGACTGCCAGGAGCTTCTGTGGAAATGTTTTGTAATTACAGGGAGGTAGTTTGAGAGAGAGGTCTTGCCCAATCCCAAATAACAGAAGGAGCACTTTGGGCAGGAGGCAGATGTTTGGGACCTTGCTGTGCCTGGTTCATTCCCCATGCAAGTGTACTGGGGTTCTTTTATTCCAGTACAAAGCACAGTCACTCTTCTAGGACAAGCGAGTGGCTTCTCAGCCTGTAGTGCTCTGAGAGACAGGAGACTGTCGCCTCTCAATTACGTGTTGCGTAACAGCGTTGGTCAAACATTCTGTAGCTTATTTTAAGTAATTTAATCCAATTAACATGCAGCTAATTTAGCACGACATGAACTGTAGCTGTGTAACTCTACTCCAGCTTTGTTCGTTAAATTCAACATTGAGTCGTTGTCTTGACACCTAAAAGATGTATAATCAGTCACCAATTAATTAGCATCAGTATGTCAGGTACTCATTAGAATAATTGACTGAAGTCTGTCTTGTTGAAAATGGCTTTTTGCTTAATTTTATGCACTTAGTGAAATGGAAAATACAGTCCTAAAAGACGCAGACGGATCTCATAGGTCATCTGCATAATTTGTTTGTCAGGTTAATTTAGGCACATCCTCAAGTGCTCCCCGTAGCTTAGCTGACATAGCTTAGGCAGCGAGTTTCCATCACTTCTTCCAGAGAACAGATTTGGTGTTACTGTTAGGTGACAGTAAGTAAAAATCTGTTCCCTCTGACTTACCTGAAACATAAAAATAGTTTATTTAGCCAGCTTCCCCTGAAGAAACGTGTTGGGAGGAGAGCCGTCTGCACAGTTCCTCCTCAGACTGTCTGGCAAAACCTCCCGAGACAGGTTTTGCAGACAGATTACCCTTCTGTGCTTCATGCTTTCCTCTTCCTTCAGCGGGGGAGAGTTGTTGCTGCGGCTGTTGTATGTGACTGTGAAACTAGACTCCAGACACACAACACGTACAGACAAAGGTGCGGTAGCAGCCTGCGGAGGGGGCTGTGCCAGACCTGTACCGTGTGCCAGACCTGTACCGTGTGACAGATTGGATGCTTGAGCTCCAAGTTATTTACACACTCCAGAAGTGTACACACACTTAAACTGGTGCTCTTTAGATGAAGGAACTTGAAAGAGTTTTCTTAGCTTGGGTGTAGAGCCCCGTAAGGTGCTGAGAGATCTGCGTGGGTCGGTGCTGATTCATAGTTACCTGGGATCTGGGTAACGGAGGAGTCTTCGTGCTGCACTGGGCTGCAGGGAGTCAGGAGCTACAGGGAGTTTTCCTGCATTGCTTCCCTGTTAGGTGTGTGCGTCTCCTCTGTTCCTGTTGACCTTGAATTGTTACACCAAGCGTCGTGATCCAGGTCAAACGTCGAGATCTGGCACTTTGCATCTGTGTGAGAAGGGGAATTATGCCAAGTACCCAGAAAGGCTGGTGGCTGCCCCTGTGCATCCCCTTCCCAGAGCACACTGTTTGCTTGACTGTGGGCAGCAAGCTCTTTGCCTGCTCCCTCTGGTCCCAAGTACTCCCAAGGCTGTGCAGTTCAGTTCTGAGTGCTGATGGAGTGCAGCAGTTGTGTCTCAGCAGTGTGCTGCCACACAGGCTGCAAGTAATCTCTTATTCTTTTTAATACTTCAGGGCCCTCTCAAGCAAATAGCGTGTGTCTTCTGTTTCTTTTTGGCCAGCAACATACTGTCAGCTTTAGTTTTAATCTGCGTTAGAGGAATTAGTATTTGGTTTGTTGGTTTAACTCGTTAAAGAAATGACTTCTGTAGCTTTGCTGCAGTTCAAGCAGCATCCATCACTGAAGATGATTTTCCTCAACACTCTGAGACATGATAGAAATGTTTTTATTTATTTTTATAACCATCTGCAGTGATGTATGTTTTCAAGGTGAATACCAATCATGCGAATACCCACGTTTATTTTTGCTGATTTCCCCTTAAGGAAGGCAGAGGACCGTCTGGCAGGATCAGATGAACAACCTATTTAAGAATACTTATACCGCCTTATTTTCATTCATAGACCTCAAAAAACTTTTCAAAGGAGTTAATAGCATTTTATATATAACATGCATATAGTAAGTAAAAAAAACAGTGAGAAAAGGAGGGGAAAGTGACCTTCCCTGAGGCCACCCAATAAATAACTTGGCAGCCTGGGAGAAGAGCTCCTGTCACTTGAGCCTCCTTGCCAGAGATAGGAGATTGGAAATGGCAGAATTTGGAATAGAAGCCTCAGTTCAGCGCTTTATCCAGCAACTGACACGGGGTCTCATTTCCAAGAGTGGAATTTAAAACATGCTCTGAGAGATGATTTAAGTTTTAGCTCTGGGTTTTTCTAAACTCTGAATGAATGGGTTTGAAAGGTGTTTAAAAGCTTTTGAGACTATGGACTGCTAGTGCTTGTCTAGCACATCCTGTACTGCCTGGTGGAGGATTCCTTTAGGAAAAAGGGTAAATACACTTCCCAGGAAACTGGGAATTTATCTGAAGGAGAGTTAGGCGCTGGGCAGGGAAAGAAAAAGGAACCGTGAGAATAACAGCTCAAGGGAGAACATTGAGATGACCTTTCTTACTCTGGGTTCCTTCCTTAATGAAGGGAAAGTGTCTTTAAAGGGCAGCGAGTCTGAACTTCTGTGGAGGGGGTTTGCCAGTCTGGGAATTGGTCTGTGTCTTGTATTACACGAGCCCTTCTATGAATTGTAACCTTTAAATATTAAATGCACTTCAGGTCAAGATAGCCTAGTTTATGAGGTGGTGGGTACAGAGAGCGAAGAGGAAATACCTGCATTTTATGAGTGTAATTTCAATCCAAATTCCAGGTTTGTTGCTCATGCCAAGATGTACATAAAATCACTATAACAATCAAAACATGAATCAAGGCTCATAAAGCAAACCTGAATTGTTAATGAAGTTTCTTTCAAGGGTTTGTTGCCACTAACAAATCAGCATCATTGGCTTTTTCACAGCCTGGAGGACAGGCTGCTGTAACAGGAGCTGTTGCCAGTTTTAGTTCTGCAAGGTGAATCCCTACAACTCTGAAAGCCCTTTCAGGAGTAGCAGTGTTCAGCTGAATACCTTTCCTGGGCATCTTCTGCTTTCAGGAATAGTGCAGCCTGCAGAAATAGAATGGGAGCTTTCTGCAGCTGAACCAATGCGAGGGAAAGCCAGGCCTGGCAGTCAGGAGGTGGACCTCTACCAGCTGAGGCTTGGGAGTGCTGCAGTGGCTGTGGAATTGCACTCAAAGGGTCAGTCAGTTGTGACAGGCCGCAGCTTCCTGCTCTGAGAGGTGTCGTTTGCAGTGAGTTGAATTTTTAATGTGTGGTTTCTCCGCTCTCGGTCACAGTGATGTCCAGGTGTATCCTCAGGCTAACAAACACTATCCTCCAAAGGTTTCTGGGAGGCATGGAAACATTCTGAATATCACTTCAGGGACTGACTAACTGCATCCCAGAAAGATTATGTGGCTCTTCTGAAAGTTCACAGTGAACTGAGTAACAGGAAATCTCCCAGCTGAGACTTCTGTGATTTAACCACTGTTCCTTCCTCTTACTGAGGCAATTCTGCATGCAGAAACATTGATCTTCCAGTGACAGAAGGCAGACCTTATCCTTGTATTTTATTTTTTAACAAGAAGTCACTCATAGTGATTTTTTTTTTTTTTTTTTTTTTTTTAATTACAGAGCTACTAAGCTGGTGCTTGGTCAGTGATACCCAGTTCAATTCAGTCGTGGCACCTCTTTTGTCAGTTGAAGCCCATAATGAGAATGCCACCTGAATGGCAATTCAACAAATGCTGCTTAGTGGTCTTCTGTTTTTAATAAAAACTGTTAATAGAAGTTATTTTCACAGAATAAAAGGGTAGGGCAAAGGGAAGAGGAGAGGAAATGATCTTATTACAACTTTAGAAACTGTCTTTGTAACAGAGAATGAGAAGCCCCAATGAAACGGGAATGAGAAAATAAATTGTCTGCACTTACATGTTACTAACTTGCTGTTATTTTCATTAAGCATTCACAAGCACAATTTCAGTTACTTAAATCAACATGATGACCTGCTTTAAAAAAATCAGAAGAAAATATACCTTTGATTATATTCAGTGATGGCTTTATACACCTTATAGAGCATGTAAACGTACTAATGTGCATGTAAGGCTCCTGCATCAGCACAAAGGCTGGTGGAATGGAGAGGGGCGTCTGTACTCCACGTATCCTTTTTGTGTAGTAGGCTTGAAATACGTTTGTCTCGGAGTTCCTGGGCTTCACTACCCTCTTCAGAAATTGCCCAGAGCACAATCTTGCGTTCAGTTTTGTTTTATTTTGGCTTGCAGGCAGGCTGATTTCATTATGACAACTGCAATTCTATAGAAGTATTAATAACCCACGTTTCCTATGTGGTAACATAAATTTCATCAGTTACCAGTAACAAGCATCATAAAAATAGTTTGCAGTAGTTCTTTCTTGGCAGCTTGAGGATCCACACTGCAGAAATCAGGCGTTCTCTGGGGCTCCTTTTCAGCGCTAATGTAGCGTGTGAATGCAGAGCTTTTATTTTTAGTGTATCTTAGAATCAGGCAAAGATGCTTTTTGGCATTATCAGAGTACAAGTGCTCCTTGTTCAGGTACATTGTGATGTGCCAGGGCTTGCACCGATTCTTGTGAAACACTAAATCTCGCCTTCCTAATGCCTGATCATACCCTGCTGTAATAAACATTAACAACAAATGGGAAAAAAGTACAGAAATACACCATAGTTGAAATCCAGAGATGTATTGCAAGAGCACTTTAACTTGCATTTCAATTTTGTACAAATAGCTTTCTATTTTAGGTGCTTTGCATTTATGAAAAAACCACCCCAAAGCTTCATTTGTATGGAAGATGCAAGACAACCAATGTGCAGCTAGATTAGTTACTGTCATCTATTTTTTATACTGCGAGCCCTGTGGCAATCCGTGTCAGTTACAAATTAAGTTGCATGGAGGTATACTTCTCGATAGAAATCAATTTTCAGCACAAAACACCTTATTTGCAGTTTTATGGCTTAAAACTACTTACATGAAGTGATTTGTTGTTTGCAGTTAGGAGCGAAGGCTATTGAGGGGGTGACTGTCTCATTTTGACTCTGAGACTTTACTGGCGGCGTTTGCTTCCCAATATCAAATGTAAAATAATGTGCTATTAAATATCAAATCAGCACTAATCTGCTGCTGCATGGGAATTTACATAATGGGCAAGATTTTGCCCAGTGAAGGGCAGGATGTTTCTCAAATTGTACAAGCTACGCTTCAAGCTGCCAGAGAGTTGGAAGGGTGAGGCCAGGGGTTGCTGAAGGTAGTGCAAACAGAATCTTAATTACTGTATTTATTTATAACTAATGATGGCAGTGGAGCTGTGGTGATACAGTGAGAGGGTAGCCGCATTACTGGGTAGCGTGCACGTGTTTCAGCAAAGGGGTGCTGGCCCTGCTCTAAGTGGGAATTTAATCCAAATTCCATGTGCAGAAGCAGAAGTCCTCTCTCTTAAGTGATGTGTTTCTTATGCACAAACAGTAACAGGGATGCAGAGCTGGGATGTGGGTGTGTTCTCCAGTGTTGGGGACATTCCTTTGGAAAGAAATTACATCACAGGCTGCTTCATTGTGAGCTGCAACACAAGCAGCTGAAAGTGATGGGGAAAACCTACCAAATGAAGAAGGTCTGTTGTCCTAAGGTGACTGTGTAGCCTCAGGAAATGAAGTGTTCTGATTGAAGGATACCAGCTGTCTGCAGGTTTCGTAGGCTTGTATTATCTTCTCATGCCCCACAAGACTATTCCACTATCATGTGGTCACTCTCAATCAAAAGAACAGAAAAGATTTTTCAGCTTTCTTGTGCTTTTAATTTTGAGGCTCTTCATTACTGTCTTCCAGTGCTGCCTAATAGCCATCCATTCATCCTCATTCAAGTGGCTTTTCTTCTTCAGATGGAAATGAGACACCTCTATATCTTGATTAAAATCTCCACTTTTTTGCCTTTTAACTATGCGCTCTATTTAATAATTCTTGCTCTGAAGCATTGATTCCTTAATATTGTGGAAACGTACTTTTAAAAATTACTGCTTCATCATTCTTCCCGTCCTGGTGTATGGAGTAATTTCTGTGCACCTGGCGAGGACTTCATCATATGTGTGATGTGCCTGAAATGGCCATGGTGCAGTAGGTGAATTCACTGTAATAGCATCCCCTGCAATAATTCCTGTATAATAAAGTCTCATGATGGGACTTGGTGTTCAAAGGTAACTAATCTAGATATTTAATGAACTCAGGCATGGTCATGTTATGTGGTGTTGACATGCTGAAGCAGAGGAGAGCAGGATGGGTGGCTTGATGGGACAGTCACTAAGGTATTAGTGTTGTATGATAAGTGACACATACAGCCTGTGGTAACAGACCCTCAACCCCATCTGTGAGGTGCTGTACAGGCAGGACAGGATGGTGGCTCTCAGACACTGTCATCTGCAGTGTGCTTGGGGCCAATCCAGAGGGGTTTGCCTTTACACAGAGCATGTTAAGCTGAACTGTGTAGCGTAGGAGCAGCATGTGTTGAAAGGAGTGATGGCATGTAGGGGAAATTTAAAGCATCAAACAAAAGGCTGCTCAGTATGATAGCTTGTTGTCAAGCTTCTGTGACTAGATCGTTGCAGGTGGGACATCTGTGTGGGAAGGAAGGAAGCTGAGGGAGAGAGAAGAAATTTCAGAGAGCTTTAGGACAAGTGTAGGGACTTGCTGCCGCTGTCAGTGTGTGTGCTATCTGCCTCGCCTGTGCTCTGCGGTGGAGGCGTGTGAGGCCCGCTGTTGGAAGGAGTACTGAACCCCGTGGTACTATACAGAACTGGCAGGCATTCCACTACTTCTTACACTTCAGTTAAGTTTGTCAGCCTGTGAGGTTTGCTTTTTGTTGTTTACAGGCTCTGTTTTTCTCCCTTTCATTACTTGTGCTTTATTTTCTGCAAAGATAATGTGCCTCAAAGTCAAACACAAAAGGAGGCTGCTGATAGACAAGCTGCTTTTTATCATCTTTGGAGAATTAACTGTCACTTGCTAAATATGTGACCTATTCTCTCTTTGCATCTTGGAGGTGAGTATGTAGTGCAGCTGGGAATCAAAAACAGCCACCTAGCCTTGACTGAAAGAAGCAGCTACAGTAGCTGCAAGCTCTGTGATTGCCCAGGTATGACTTGTTCCCCGGGTGGTTATTGGGAGGGAGGGACAGCTGCCACTGTGACTGTGTTTTGATGCACTAGGACTTCACTATTTTAAAAGTATTTTTGAATGTGTGTGTTCTCCTAGTTTTTATCAGGTAGGAGTTTGGCACTCGTCAGAAAGCTTGTCTTCATCAGAAAGGAAATGTAGCAGTTGGCTGCATGCACAGAACTGGGGTGGTTGTGTTGGTAGCAGTCTCTCCTGGCAGATTACCTGCTGCTCCCAACTGGCAGAACGATGAACCCAAAGCAGAAGGGAGAGGCCACCAAAAGGGTGTCCCTGTTTCCTCCTCTAGACTTGCCCCTTTAAATCTATTTGCATTTGGTATTTCCTCAGACTGCATCTGAGAATTACGGAGGTCATTAGTAACAGGAGGTGGAAGGAGGAGTTTATATCATGTTACGCTCCAGAGAGAATTCCCTGGGACCTTGAAGCATATAAACACCCTCTGGAGTCTGTATCCTTAAGGAACAAGTTGAACATGAGGTGTCCTGTCTTGAGCTGGACTCATTACTAGCTAATGCACACAGTGCATACAGAGCTGAGGGAGAGGCTCATTTAAACCCTGGCTTTAAAGTTCGATTTCATTTAATCTTTTTTTCAGAGCATTTAACTTAACATGCTGAACTTTGTTTCTTGCCAATACACTGATGTTACTTTCTGGTTGTGCAGTTGTTTGATGCTGGCGGAGTCCTTTCTGATGCTGATGTTCCTTCTACATTACAGCTTTCATTTCACTAAGCAGGGAAGGCATCAGAAATGCCTTTTCAGTCTCCCTGACTAAAGAGACAGTTGGGTTTATTGTCCGAATACCTTGTGAGGATTCTTTCTCCTTTCACAGGTCATGCTAAAATTACTCTGCTTCAGACCTCTTACCCTGAGGATTACTTAACTTTATTCTCTTGCCAAAATAGCAAACTGAATGTCATTTTTCTCAGCCTTTTTTACAGTAAGCTCCCTTTATTCAACACAGAGGCAGGAAGGGATTCTTAAAGTGGGCATAGATCAAATTTATGTTCAGTTAATTCCCCTTTACACTGCCAGAATGATGTAAATCACCCTTAGAATAGACCACAATCAGACACTCTCTATGAACAGTCTTGCAGTGGGGACTGCAGTAAAGCTAATTCATTTGACCCTCCTCAATAGTAGGTCACTAATTATTTACAGAGTTTACAAGTCATTTAAGTTATGTTTGATTAGCACCGCAGCCAGGAAGATGATGCTGGGGGAACGCTGCCTGCCTGTTTAGGTGTACACCTGTTTACTCAAGGCAATATTTATATTCTTCACTTTGACTATCTACACCTGCCATGTTTGAGCTGAATTCTGAGTGTGAGAGAGACCATCTCAAGTTATTAGGACGTTCTTATTGATCTGAATGACACAACTTTGACCCATCTGTGCGAGTAGTATTTCCCCTGTGTTCGTTGAGCTATCCATTACTGTTCCTTTGCTGAGAACCTCCCTGGGCAGCACTATGAAGTCAGGTCCCATTTAATCCTTCTGAAGCAGTGCCACTGGTCCCTCTCTGTTGGGTTTGAGTTGTTTCTTTCTCCCTCCTGTGGAGTATTTGAGGGTGTGAAGCTCTCCAAAGCTGCCTGCTACAGGAGTGGGTAAGACAGGTGTGCCTGTCTACTGGGAAAGGATCTCTTCAACTAAACCACCAAACCTTGCTGGCTGAGAAGGTTAGCTGCTGGATCTCCTCAGGTTAGACAGTATTGAACACCAACGTTAGGATTTGCTACAGCTTCACTCTGGTACATGATATTGTGGGCAGCACAAGAACATAGTGTAGCAGGAACATCACTGGCAGGGGCTCCTGGTGTTACTGCCCTACTCTGCGTTTGTGTAAAGAATGTCCCCTCTGTCCTAGCTTCTCTCTCACCCTGAAACGGAGAGGATGGTTTTCTTCAGTACAAGTTAAGAATGCTTCAAGATTCTGAATAGCTCATTCCAGCTGCAGCTGATCTTACTCTCCAATTATAGAGCATGCCAGTGCAAGGAGAGGAGGAGAAAGGGAACTGGAAAAGCACAAAAGAAGACATTTGCTCTCCTCAGGACTGTGCAATGTACCACCTTCTGTGGTTCAGCCCTCAAATAGGGATTGTTAACTTGTTCTGTTAGCAATTCTATTAATAATAAACACTTTATTATTAAGCAAACTACCCAATTATTAATCCATTAGCAATTCTATAGAAGAGAAATTCATTGTAATCTCTATTCAGAAGGCACATTCTTGATGGACCTTTTTTGGGAGTGGGGGAAGGGAGGGGAAAGTAATGTCTAATTAGGATTTAAAAGCTTGGCTTCCTAAACTTAATGAAGAATTAATGAGTTGTGTTATTCTATAGTTCTCTAACAAAATCTCCCCACAATGAGCTGTACCTGTGCCTTGAACAGTTCTGATGGCACACTCCAGCTTTTTACTGGTTGCTCTGCTCTTTTTGTTCGGAGCAGCAGGATTATGTAAGAAAATGGCAGCAATTATGATATTAACATAATGGGAACAATTAGTGCAGCAAAACCCAAGTTTTAATTGAAAAGCGCTTCTGTCTCTTTAGAAGGTCTTTGTCACATCTTGATGTACCTTCTGGTTGTTAATAAGGTTCTGCTCTGTGTTGGCGGGGGTGAAAGCCAAGTGAAAGCGTTCAGGCGTGCAAGACTCTCAGGGCAAACAAGGCAAACCAGCCCTGGAGCTGTGTGTGGTTTCTGACAAGGGCTCAGTTACACTGCTCATTGGGAATTTTTTCTTGCATCCTTCAGGAAAGAAGGATTAGGTGTTCAAAAAAGGACCTGCATTTTGTCCGGAGAAGAAGCCTTGGAAAACCAACCTTGTGACTGTTGAACCTTGAGTGTGTGGGAAGTTTTAGAGCCGAAAATAAAACCAAAACTGTTTCACATCAGCTGAGAAATACAGATCGTGTTCCCCACTCTCTCCCCCTGTTTGCTTTTTCTAACTTCAGACAAGGCAATTTATGTCTTAGTAACACTGTTTTCCACACAGAAAGGGATTATAAATATTTCCCTGCAACTCAGGGTGGTGGTGTTTGTAAACAGTACAGAGGCTGGTAGTGGCATATAATCCCCCTTCTGGGTCACTGGGCTGTTTGCTCTGCATTCCATACCCTGCCATGAATGCCTAATCCTGAGTGAGAATTAGGAGCTCCATCTGCATTGCTAAGGAGTTGTCTGCCAGAACTGGAGGCTGTCTGACTGAAGCTGTCTGTTTATCCCTAACAGTTGTCTCCTTTGCCCATGCCTCCCTCTGGCACCTGAGTGAGGGCAGTGCTCCCTGCCTGCCCTGGCTTGAGGTGTATTGCTAAATGTCGCGAGCTCTGGCAAAAGGCTCATTTATGATGGATGCTGGAACATTCCCAGGAAAGTCAGGAGCTCTTTTGAAGAAAATGCAGGGATGTTAAACTAAAAAAGTCCAACAGTATCAGTGGTTTGGAATTCCCCTAGTTAAGGGATGCTGAAAGGGATTGCTTTGGTCCAGGCATGTTCAGTCCCTGATATGTTTGTTACAGGTCCATGAGTTTCCTTACAGATAGAGCTAAGAGTACAGTTTTCAGAGAAGTAGAATTTCATTGTTATGCTTTTAAGAACTTAGAAATCTCTGTGCAACTTGGTCAGGTTTCTGGAGAATGACTAGGACTTTGGCAGTTACATTCTGTCCTTAGCAGTTTTGGGAAACAGGAATTTTCATCTACAAACCGGGCAGAACAGTGTTGGAAAACCCAGGGCAAGTTGGTTTTGAAGCCTTTTTCTCTCCACCCCATACAGAAACATTCCTTCTTGTTTCTGTTTTTACTACTGGATTGTTCTGGGAGGTTTGGGGGAAGTCTGCGCTGAAGGTGTTTGGCTGACTACAATACCTTTAAAGCTGCTCAATGTACTGTGAGTAGCCTTCAGTAAAAGACACTGTTATCAGTGGATGATGGTGATTAGGTGCATATTGTGCAGTTACAATTTCTCTACTGCATCTTTAAGGAAACTGCAGTAGAACAGATGACAGGAGTTTTCTCTGAAGTTCTGGGTTTTGATTAACAAGCTGTTGTGGTTTTGCCTTTTTTCTAAGAATTAAGATTAATAGATTGTTCTGCACTTAAATGACACTGGCTCATTTAGGAGGTGCAGTGCACGGGTATGTCCTTTGTTTTACTGTCTAAAGTACTTCTTTTTTTTTTGAGAAATAATTGTTTTCAAGGGATTTAATTTCCTGGTGTTATTAGTCACAGGTAAATGGAATTAACACCTGTATCATCTTCAGTAATGCACGAAGAACAATTGCACTGAAGTATTCTCTCTGGCTAAGAGGTTAGCTCTCACTTTGCAACTAAGCTGTTGTGTTTTATATAAATCAGTGGTTTACAGATATATACATCTGTAGTTAAAACCCTGGTGTGAGTGGTCATGATCCGAAAAAACATCTGGAGTTTTGCAGCAGAAGACTCCAGATGACTGCAATACAAAAGCCTGTGAAAAGGGTGGTGGCAGAGGAAATAGTCCTGTGAAAATGAAGTTGTCAAAGGCAGAGAGAGGATGAGGTGTTTAGGTATTTCCCAATGTCTATCCAGTAGGCACAATCTTGTCTAACTTGGTGAATTTTAGTATTTTAATTGATGAGATTAGTTAGTCTATTATAAAATTAGTAAAGATAAAATTGCTTTCTATTTTAAGCAACAAACCCAAGTTAGTGTCAAGAAATTCATCCTTTCATGTGGTAAGAACAAACCTCTCCGTCCTCTCTCCACTGAAAATGTGACTTTATAATTTCTTAAAACTTCATTTTTAAAAGTGACTTTTCCTGTCTTCCTTTGTTGGCTTTGCTGCAGCCTTTTTAGTGGTGGCATGGTAATTAAGATTTGGAAGAAGAAACTCCATTTCTTTCTTTGTATGCTTGAATTCCTGTACACCCAACACCCTGTGCAGTGCTTACAGTGCTCGGAGGTGGGGAGAAACACGTGAGGGGATGGCTCCTCACTAGGACAAGCATAGCTTTAAATTCAGCAGTGGATGAGGTCTGTGGCCTTGTGTGAGGACAAGAAGTGCCTGGCTACCTGCTCCCAGGGAGATTGTGGGTTTTGTCAGGAATCTCCCTCTAGATCCTGGACGAAGCCATGGATCAAGCTGCAGCACAAATTGGAACTGAAGGCAAGAAGTTGCCATCAGTAAGCAGACTAGCAGAATTTTATGGCTGTGCAAAGCAGAGGCTCCTGTGTCTGATTTGACCAACAATCCCTGTGGGACTTTGGGGAGAGCTAGAGCTTTGCTGGAGAAGCCCATTAGCTATATCCTCTCTGATGTCCTGCTGATGCTCCAGCATGTGCTGTCATTCCAGGTGTAGCTGCCTAAAACAACCCAGGCTCTGTGGAACTTAAAAATCGCAGCACAGCAAACTTGTAGAATTTGCTTTGATTAATGGATAGCTGAAGGAAAGGATCTCACCAGAAATCCACAAATTGGAAAGTGTTTGTTTCAGAATATCAGCAACATTTCAAAAATGCATTACAGCATTGTCATGACCTGATGCGTTCCATTGATCAGCCCCTTCTGGACAGAAAATGAAATCAACAGAGCCCAAGCCATTTCTTCAATCACAAACGGGCATCATAATGAGTGTGTTTCATTTTCAGGATGTTTGGCTTCTCACATTTGAAAGATATAATGTCATGTACAGAACTTGGGAACTGGAGCTGCTTGGGGAGTTGTGATTCGACAGCTGCCGACTCCAAACGTTTAATTAAAAGCCAAGGCGGAAAAGTAATAATTTATCAGTATTATAAAAGGATTTGTCTTAGAGAGAGAGGTATTTGGGGGTCAGAGATCCCAACCTTGCTGAATAAAATGGGCTTGGCTTAGTGATCACTGATCCAACATCATCTGAATGTTCAGCTGAAAAAAATATAATGGAATGTAATGGTACATAAATTCTCCAAGGAGAAAATAAAGTCTATATGTATGTCTATATTTTATATCCTGAATGTTCTGCAGTTTGACAAGGACATGGATGAAGTTATCTTACGCCAGTGGCAGCAGAACCTTGATCAAGAGCCCAGTAGCAATTATGAATTGGCTGGTGCCAGCAGAACGCTATAGCCCACTACTCTCATGTGGGTGCAGTACCTACTTCTGTAGCTAACTGCTCTGTCTCCAGGCAGGCTAGCTTGCTGGTCTTCAGCCTACCAGCCCATCTCTTCTGTTAATTGCTTGCCAAGAAGAGTCTGGGGGTTTTTTTCTCCTACTTTGGTGTTTTAGATGTATAGACTGAAAATATTTCATTTAAAAATCTATTCACTGATCTCACAGTTTAATGAAGTGGCTGCTTGAAAGACAGGGAAGTGGGGAGGGATGGCAGGAGGAAGGAGTCTTGGCTGTTGGCACTGTTCTGGCAATAATTTCTTAGTGCCTTTGCGAGGTTATCCTACATTAACCTACTGTACATGTTCCAGAGTTACCAGCTCTGCTGTTGGAAATACACTTAGTGGGACCTTTATTTTACACTTAGGCTTTGTCTCATGAGTTTGGGATGGTAGAGGTGACTGCAGCATGCCTCACCAGGAAAATAATTCCTCATCAGTTAATTAGAGCATTTCCAAAATTGGATCTTTTCTAGGAGATAAATTTTGAAATGTTTCTACCTACTTGGAATATTTGATCTTATCAAACAGATCTGTTAGGGTAAGATGAATTGAGTGTCTTTAGACTTACATGGGCTGATCTTTAAGATGATTTAAAATGTTATTTTTCGGCTGGTTATTAATTTTTCAGGATTTCCATGAAAGCAGGGTATTTGCACAGGCTATTTTTGCTTTATCAATGCTCTCTAGAAGAAAGCTATTCCATCAGAAGAATACTGGCCAGCTCCATCGACCAGAGGGACACTACTCTGAATCCTAACCTTATTACTTATGCTTAGTTTTAATTTACAAATGCTTAGTTGCCTCACCAAGATTAGCGGTCTGTTGTGCCTTCAGTAGAAATAATCACCTCCTGGAAGCATCTGTTACCGAAGTGAATGAAACGAGGAGAGAATGAGGAGTAGGAAGGAATATTTTTAGAGACTCTGAGGAATAGGACCAGCAACAAATTCCAAGTTTCAGGGGACCCAAATTCTGCTTGATGTATTAATACTGAAAATGTTGATATGAAGCAGGACTCCACCAAGGTGTTGGTGTTAGAGAAGATTTTTCATCTTATGTCATTAATTCCAGACTCGCTCAATTTTCTTCTGTTCCTTGATTTGGCTGCAAGGCAACAAACAGCACACTGCCACTGCTCAAAGTAACGATGGCAACAAATAATTATGAGCGATTGGTAATCAGATATATAGAATAAATCATGTTGAGCAGTTTTAAATCACAGAAAGGGTTTAAAAATGGAATGTTCAGACAGATAATTTATTAATAAAGGATGGAGTTAGCAAAAGTAAGCTGGAATTTCTGAGGATACCCAGGAAGAGATCAACACGTCTCCCACCCCACCCTTTTTTTTTTTAAGATCCTTTTGCCAGAGTTTGTGCTATTTATGCTCTGTCTGTGTGTGCTTTTAGCACTGATCCCATACATAAACTGTTGGCTAGAAGAAATAATGCTTCACAATGCATGGCTTCTCAGGAGCCATGCATGTCAACAGACCCAGGGGGGCAGTGGAAGACCCACACCCCGATTTGCCAAAGGAATGAGGGACCTAAATTTCTTCATGGGCTTTGGTGTGTCTTCAACAAGAAGTGTCTGAATGCGATGTTTGTAATAACCACACAGCTTTTTAGAGAGTCTTTTACATGCTCCAGCAAGTGCCCTATGCCATTTAGAAACATTTTCTCTTACAGTTACTGTAGTCATTTGATCTGCTGCTGTGGTCAGTAGTTTTCTATTGATTCTTCTTCAGGATGAGGAATTTTCAGGCCGAACTGTAAAACAACTGTGAGACTGTTCTGAGGATCTTTCTTTACCGTAAATCAGCTAACATGCCCTGTCACTTGTATAGGTGGTGTGAAGAACTTTACTTTGGTCAGGTTTTGCTGTTCCTTAGAATGGTGCAGAATCCAGCCTGGGAGGAGTGATCTCTCAAGCACATGCTTAAGTGCTTTGCTGGATCACTGCCTTGATCTATTGATGTTCTCTGTGTAATTTGCAGGAGCTATAATTGCCTTCCCACGTTTTCAGTGGCTGCACAGCATTAAATCTCCATGGACTGTCCTCCTCCCGGAGTTGGTGCATCACCACTACCTCTCAGAAGTGCTCCCTAATGCTTTGAAGGTTACTGCAGAATAAGATGTCTTGTTTGATGAGGAATCAATTGCCTTGGACAGCTTTTGTTGGCTGCTAGTAACTGAGGTGGCAAAGGAACAGTTGAAAAGTGTTGTGGATCAGCCTCACCATCCTTTTCAGTAAGAACTGACTGGGCCTTTTAGAGCGCAGGTAAGGAAGCCAAGCCTGTCTGGCTTCGTTTCTTGAAGGATTGTAGATTGGGAGATTTTTTGCCACTTCTTTAAACTTGAGTTCAATTCAGCCTAGCTATTAATGAGCAGAACATTCAGACTCTTGCCTGGGGAGGGAGCAAGTGATGAATCACTCCCCCACAACTTTGAGATTGCGATCAAACCCCAAGGGCTGGAAGGATGTGTTGCTGTTCTCAGGGTGCAGAGCTCTGTGTGAGGAAGGGTCCCTGTATTAGTCACATGTGCAGCCCCGGGTTCTCCTGACAGCAGCAGAAAACCAGCCCAGCCCTTCAGCATGTCTCGACTCAAAGCTGGCTCTGCCTTTGGAGTATGTGGCTGGCAAAAAGGCTGCAGGTTTTCCTGCAAGGAAACTCTGTCTGCATCCTTCTGCGTTTCACAGAGACTGTTTACACCATTGCACAGTTTATATGAGTGGTGCTGTTTTCACAGGGGATTGTGAGGCACTGACATTGTCCTGGCAGTTTGGTAGTGATAGTGATGCTGTCAGGGAGTACCTAGCCCTGGCACTCTCATGAGCACATCAGAGCTTTGACTAACCCTAGACTGTATCTGAGGAATGTGACTGGAGTCAGTGGAATCCATCTCATGTCAAATACAAGTCAAAACAGTTGTGCTGTGAGTTAGGTGTTCTTCATGTGCTGCACTGGGTGTCTGTTGGCATCTAGCAGTGAAGGGAGGCAAGGTGCTAGGGACTGGGCACTGCCATTGCTAGCAAACCAATAGCACGCTAACCAAAAATTGTTGGCATTTTATGAAGGAAACATTTAAATTATGAATGGTTCTAAGGCTATTGCAGGCAGCAGTGTTCTAAATTAAACAGATGTTCACCTCCTCTTCTATTTTCCCTGTACTCTGTACAGAAACAGGCTTTCAAAGGGGAAGTTGAGCACTTCTTGGCAAAACGTAATTATTAGAAGAATTTTCATTACCAAATGAAATTGTAATCAATCATTCTGGCAGAGTGGCATTTTCCTTTAGTCTGTACACAGAGTAAGAGCTGTAAGAGAGTTGAGTGTGTCCATACAGCTTTTATTGCATTTTCATTGCACTATTTGCAGGCATTTCAATGGTATATTAATTAGAATCATTGACTGCTCTGTTGTGTGGCTGCTTCTCCATAACAGCAGGGATGTACACAGCAAAGTGATTTCTGTTCATCACTGTGTCTCTCAATTTGGCTGTTAGGTTTTGTGTCTTCTTACTTCAAAGAAAAAAGTAAACAAGGTCCAAAAAGCTTTCCTTTTACTTGGAGCAACAGATGCTGAGGTTAGTGCAGCCCTGGGCTCCCGGGGGGGTTTGGAGACACTGTTCGAAATGCATTGTCCAGGCAGCCCCAGTCAAGTGCTCTTGGCTGTGCAGAGGAGCTCGAGCTCTATGGAGACACTGGACCAGAAAGAGCTGTCTGCAGCTTAACGTGAGAGATGGCCCCACAGTACACGCATGGGGGATAGTCCTCTCTGCTAATGAAACAGTGATAGCTGTGGAGGGGGAAGGAAAGAAGAGGAATCTTCTAGTCATAACCATGTAATCTCTGGCTATAGCCATCTGATAGATAAGTAACCATTATTTCCTCTTTCATATCGAAGTAGACTGCTGTTAAGTTTAATTTCAGACTTTGCTGTGCTTTAGAAGTACAGAGCCTGTTTCACAGTGGTGTATGCTAAGGAGGGGGGAACATTTCAATAAAAGCAAGTCTCCTTAAAAAAAAAAAAGAGGGGGGTTGTTGGGGGAAGAAGGTCAGGAAAAGAAATGGAGTGGGCTTGATGCTTCCTGGAATGAAAAGAAAATGCAGCAGAAACTGGATGAAGCAATTTTAGCTTTGGTATTGAGATTAAGGAGCCCATATGGGTAACCCATTACATTGAACTGCTGCTGCTGTGTCAGCCAATTTTCTGCTTGCTGTGCCTGAGTATAGGTTTCCCATTCAAAGAAATATACTTCCAACTTTCCTCGCAATTTCTGGGAATTAATAGCCAACTTGGTAAATCTTTTGTGGGAGCACAGTGTGTGCAGCTGCGCTTCAGGTGATCCAGCGCTGTGCTGTCAGTTCTGTCAGTTTTGTTTGCCTGATTGTTTTTAATGGAAGGAGGGAAAGCTCTTCATTTTAAAAAGGGGACTTAATACTTGCTGGTGGGAGGCAGCATCCTTGGAAATGAATATTTATAACAGGCTTTATACATAGAAACGAGGAAGCTGGGGAATATTTTATTTATGAAGCCTTAGTATAGAAAGGAGGAGGAGCTTAGATGCTAGACTGTTTGGAGTTTCTTTTGGTGCTTGAACTCTGATTGGGGAGCCTGGAATGGAATCCCACGTTACCACCTTGCCTGCACAGTGTTTGCTGTATGCACTGGATGTGTGACTGGACTCCCAAACGGGGAGGCAGGTGCCGAAGTGGCTGGGTTATTGGCTTGGCAGTCAGGAGACTTGGATGTAGCCCTGCTTCCATCAGCTGCTTTTTTGTGACCTTGGCATGTTCGTTCATCTCGGTTTCTCCAGCCTGTCCGTTAAACCATCAGTGTATGTGTGAGATCCAGAGCAGTGGGTCCTGTCCTGTCAGTGTGTACGGTGTTTCCTGGAGTGTGGGACCTCCAGCCACCACTAGTAGCCCCCAATTTCCAGTGGTATTTCTGGAGACATCTTCTGCCCTTAGCTCCAGCTGGAAAGGATGTTTGTACAAAGCATCACGCTTCCTTATGTGAGGGATGCAACTGGGCAACTTGGGAGTTTTCCTACCAGTACAAACCAGGTTGTTGCCCAGTGAAGTGTCTGGATCTACATGGGTTTCCACCAGCAATTATTTTGGCTCTAGACTTGTTCTGAGAGACTGAAAAAGCATCCGTGTGGCCAGGCTGCCTTTGTATCTCTGATTTCTGTCCCCTTCAACTGCCAGCAAATTAGTACGTGTTCTCCCAGGCTGAGGTGGTGGGGGAGTCATGCTCTGCCAGGCTTCTTTTGTTTAGCTTGTTGGGGGATAAGGAGACAGGAAAAATGACTTAGGTTTGTGCTGTGGGTTAACCCAGCAGGCAGCTCAGAGTCACTCCCCAGTGGGAGAGGGGAGAGAATCAGGGGAGAAGCTCAAGGTCAAACCAGTGGGGTGAGATAAGGGCAGTTTAAGAGAATAAGAATAGAATATGTAAACCAAGTGATGCACAGAACAATTGCTCATCACTCACAGACCACCGATGCCCTGAGCTGTGGTCCAAACCGCCAGCCAGCTTCCCAAAGGTATAACAACATTTATATATTTTTCTTTTCGGAGGCTTTGAAATCTTTTGAACATTTAGGATAAGACAAGGCCTAAAGAATAATAATAATGTTGTGATTTTTAGTTGGGCAGTTACAAAAAAATAAATCCACTTATAGTTCCCACCTGATGAACAGAAATAATGCCAGGAAATCTGTGTCCCTCCAGCCCTATTTACGGAGGAGCTGTCTGTGGTGTTTGTGTCCCTTTACCAGCCCTGCAGCTCCTCTGTGGCATCCTGTGCACTCAGCAGTGTACCTTGGCAAAGCTCTGCTGATTTCAGTGCTCAAGATGCTCGCCCTAGGAAGCTACCAGGCAGAAGTACATATTTTACAGCTCATAAACTGAGGGGATTGTATGGCTCCAAGGACTGATAATAGGATGCAGCCCCATTCATTCTCCCATCACTGGCTGGAATTTAGCCCAGGCATGGACAAGGTACAATACATTGGCAGGGGCAGCTCGAGAAAACTGATGCTCGTGCTGTACCTGCTTTGCAAATAAACAACACAGATATTTCCCATTCTGCCAGCCCAACACCTTCAACAGCTGCACATGGGAAATAATCTGGAAATTGCCTGCATTTTATAGGCATTTGGCATACAATAAGAGCCAGAAGTTTTGGATCCCCCCAGATTTTTGAACAAAGCCATGTTTGCAGTATAGTTTGGGGAGAGGATGCTGCCTTTCTGCAAGGTCTTTATGTGTGTGTGTGTATACATGGGAGAGAGCTGACTTAGCGACAGGTTCCAGTTAAACTGATGCTGGTGAGAAGTTTCTGTACCAATGGACTGATGTGAATTTCCAGTAGCAGAAGAAGAATGAAGGAATGGGTGAGAGCACATGGTAGCTTTATTTGCACTGCTGTCGAGCTGCAGATGTGTTGGCTGAAGAGATCAAAGCCCCTCACACACCTCCAGGTTCTCTCATCATTTTCCTACCTGAAATGTTTGGTGAGCTGCCCATTGTTTTAACTGTTCTGTTCTTCCTTTAAACCCATTCCAGTCTAAAGGAGCTGGATTAATTCCCAGGATGTTAGTCCAGATACTGGACTGAAAAGGGCCTTGTGTGTTATGCACGTGTAGCAAATCAAAGTAGCCACAAAGCAAGTAAGTGGGTAGTAATGGATGGCTGGAGGAAGCTGGGATCAGTAACCACTGAGGTGCCATTTCAACCCTTCGGTGCTTCTTGGAAGGAGCAAGTGCTCAGGTCTGAGAGCAGCTGCTTGGCACCATCTGAGATGTTTCCTACAAGAGGGAGAGAAAATGTTCGTTGTGCTGCTGAAGGGCACTAAGGGCTCCATTAACCCTCTGTCACACATCCTAGGGCAAAGCAAGCATGAAGTGCTTGTGGCAGTTTTATACTCCTCATGTAGATGTTTTCAGCCCAAGGCAAAGGCACAGACAGGGTCTGGTTGACCAATACATTTTTTGGCGTCCAGCTGCGAAGCAAGGTGGCAGCAGCAGCTAAATGTTCTCAGTCAGCAGATAAAGGTTGGAATGTTTTCCTGTTCAGTGCCTGCAGAACTTCCAACCAACCATAAAAAGTTCAGGGGTGTCAGAGTAAAGATCTATGCTCTAATCAAGAGGGATGTCTCCTCAGAGCTCTATTAGTTGCCAAGAAACTACTTTTGCAAAAGCAGAAATCTCTAACCACTCCTAAAATAATTGACTGGACGGACACAGAGCAACCTAGCTGTGCTCAGGAAGGCTTCCTGGAACAGATGCTGAGATACCACGGGCAGGAGTGTGATGTAAATACACAGGCAGACTTTGCCAACAAAATGGGGAGTCTAATTGCATTTAAATACTTCTTGTATAGGAAAAGTAGCATAGATTCCTGGCTAACTGAATAGTTATTGAGGAGTGCAGGTCTAGCAACTTTGGCTTTTCTACTTTGGCTCAGGGCTGCAATTTTAGCAATTAATTTGCCTCACTTTTCAAGAGAGGAGTCTCACACTCTATCGATCGTGTCTGTTTGGACTATAAATTCTTCTCTGCCTGTCTTTTATTAGGCATTTACAAGGCAGGATGGACCTGTCTCACCTCATGTCATAAAAATCACACTGATGTGCCTGAGAACTGATCCCCTTGCATTTTCAAGAACGTCTGGACATGCTTTTCTTGCTTCATAAGTGCAGGTGGTCAGCCAGCTCCCCTCCAGTGTGCTGAGCTGCTTGGGGTTCTTGGGTTGATGGGTGGCACTTCATGCTTGCTTCAGCGTGGCCAAAGACTCTGGGCATGTGAACAAAAGTTCGGTCCATGTCTTGCCAAACAGTGTATGTGGAGATCCTTTATAGAGTTGTTCTCAGATCAACAGTAGTAGCTCTTCCAAACTCACTCACTCAAAACTGAGAGCCCTGTCTCATGCAGGGGTCTCATTCCAGCCACAGCCTCAAAACTGGAAATAGAAACGTATTTGGGAGAGTATTCTCTGAGTAAAAGTTGTGATCTAGGTCTTGGATAAATGAATTCCACCTTTCCAGGTAGTTGGTACTTGTCTGGAGTGAAGGATTTGTTTGTTTCGAAGGATATAGCTGCCTCTGAGAGCCTGCAGTTCTAGATTGACTTCATAAAGCCGAAGTGGGAAAGCATAGATCTGCTTGATACTTCTTGTCTCCTCAGTGTGTAACTTCTTTTCTGGTTGTATATACAGGAGCCTAGAATGTATCAAATCTTTACTGAAACAGACAACAGATCATTTAAAATCTGTTCAGTCCTGTGATTTTTTGGGAGTCTGGAGTTGGGAGTGTTAATAGTGTTTCTCTGGTGTGTCTGGTCATCTCGCAGCTGCTGCTAGGCTGATCTCTTGCCCCCAACTTTGTGGTGTATGAGGCCCCATTTTTTAAAAACCAAAAGCAATTTTACTGTAGTCTCCATGATTTAAAGCTTTGTTCCATGCTAAAACACAAAAAACTTCTGAAGATTTAGGTGCTGTACCAGCTTTTACGAGGAGAATTTAGGCTCATAGTTCCTGTAAAATTTGTTGTTGGGTGAAAAGTTGCCTTTGGTGGAGAAAACTTGCTTGGCTGGAAATAGCCAGAGCTATTGCAGGGCAAAGGGTCTACCCAAGTTGCAGAGAGTCTTCTCCAGCATCACATCTATCTACCTGCTGAGCCCGGAGCAGCACGTAACAGAGCCACTGTCCAGTGTCTTTCAGTGTCTGGACAAGGCGTCTGCTTAGAGTCAAATCCACTTTTGTGGTATATTTTAGTGCTGCAGAGAAAACAGTCAGAAATGATCTAGAGCTCCAGGAATCCAAATGTGAACACAAATAACGCTGCCCCTGTGCTAGTGAAAGTTTTGCATGGTAATAAAAATTAGCTTAGGAGGATTACGAAGTAATTTCAAGTACCATAAAGTAGCTGTTGGGAATAAGAAGTGTTGTAACTGCTAAACCTCAGCCCAGTTTCTGCAGGAATGAGTTATTATCATTAATTATCACTCTATTTTATAGTTATTGCCTGTAATTTCAGACTTTAAATACTCTAAAGCATAAACAATGCTAATTTAATTATGGTGTGAGAGTTGTTGAGATCTGCATGCAGAGGAAGAAACCATTAATAAAGTTTATTCAGAGAGAAACTTAAAATAATAATTAGCATTTTCCTGCATTTCTGGTGTAATACAATTAACCATCCTTTCTCAGCTTTGGCCAGTTCTTTACAGAAAATGGGCAGCACAAGCTGTATTATTCCCTTAAAGATATAGAAGGCTTGAGAGCTGCGTGGTCTGTGCTGAGCGGCCACAAAAACCATTTCCCAGGTATAAATTCCTTGTAGCAAGGTCACTCACCTCTTTGTGTCGTGGTACAGTGTTGGATGAACTGTCCTGAGCTTTGGGGAACATCCAGATCTTGATCCTGTTGACAGTATTTTCACGTAAGTGTGAGCTGTGCCCCCAAGGCATAAGCAGGAAAATAAAATGACATTTTCTTTGATATATTTCATTGTTTTCCCTTGGTTTCATGCTCCTGTCCTCTGCCAGGAACAACTTTTCTAACTCTTGTTTCATCTGTGTTAGCAGTGATGGTCACTTGTGGCTTTTCCAAGCCATGAAGAAGGAGCAGCACAGGGCAGTTAGGAAATGGCTGTGGGGTTCTGCTGGGAACACAAACAGCTGGCAGGAATTTCTGCTTTGCACATCTCTCTCACAGCTTGAGGCCTCTTGTTTAAATAAAACAATCTATTTAAGGTGCATTCTTCTAACTCAGAGTAACTCCAATTCAGAAGGTGGTTGTGCAGTGCCAGATTTATTACCGGTGGCTGTGCAGTTTACATCAATATTTTGCCTTTGTCATTCATACAGCAATCCATATGAATGGCAAAGTGATCGATGGGGCCTGTATTCCATAACTGGATGTGACTGACATTTAGAATATTACCTTTTTTAATCAAATCCCTTATCTATTCTAACAGCTATTGCCCAGCCTGACAAGATCATCCCAGGTATTAAGTTATTGCAGCACACGGTTTCGTTGCTCTGTGTACTGTTTTGATTTCCCAGGCTGGTCTAAAAGCTTTTGCTATACATCTGGTAGGATTTTGGGCCACCTCTCTTAATTTTTGACACTGCTGCTTCATATTATCCTTGCTGACTGCTGGAGCAGAATGTGCTTAATGCCTCTCCTAGACTTGCTTGGAAGCATCTGAAAGGTGTTTCTTGTGTCTGTGTAACAGATCAGAGGCACCTGCACTTGCTCAGCCCTTGGAGCAAAGAAAAGTGCTCTGTTTCATGGCCAAGGCCTCAAAGACTTCATCTTCCAAACATCCCTGTTCCTAGAATGCAGCAAGGATACATGTTGGTAACGTTGTGTGCTTGTGAGTGAGAGCTGGTTGTTTAAGCCATAAGCTGTCTTACATGTACAGCTGTATCTGGGGCAGTAGAAGGCTTTCATGAAGGGTGTTTCACACAGGTAAGATGACATTTGCTATTGAATTTTACAACCCGTGGATTGTCCAGAAAAGGCAAGCACAATAATGATCTCTGCTAATAATATAATCTAGTTTTGCCTTATGTCCATGGAGTGTTTAGATATATGATAGTGTTTTAAACTTTTAAATTTTTTACTAACATATAAACCATTTTATAATAAGATTTAATTTTATAAAAAGATCCCTAGTAGTATTCCCTTATTTTCATCTCCATAGCATCAAAAGAATCTTGTTGCACGGCACTTTTTACCCAGAAAATGATGAATTTGGTTCATAGCTCGAATTACCTACTTGAACAATGTAGTGTCAGTCTTTTTCTTGTAGATATTTCCAGGATAGTATTCACCTCTGCAACTAATTTTGTGTCAAAGCTTGTACATGCACATGATTCCTAATGGCTTTTGAATGGAAATGAGCTTTAAGTGGCTATTAACAGGAATTGGCTTTGAACCCAGACTCTCCAGATAAAAGACCCCCGAGCTGTCCGGGCCTTAGAAGCAGCTTTTTTCTGCATACAGAGCAAGAGAAATCGTTACAAACTTTCAAGTACAATTATAAGCCTTATTTTTCTTTCATTCTTGTTTGTACCTTGTGTTTCTAAGCTTGTGCATCTGACTGATCTCCCTTCGTATCAAAGGAGGTTTGATGTGAAGATGTCCAGGAGAGCTTTGTGGTGCTTTGATTTCTGTGTGGGGTCCCACTTCATCTGAGAGATCGGGGTCTGGTTTGGAAACCATGGAGCAGGCTCTTCCTGTCTCTTCCAAGTGCCTCTTCTTAGGCTTGTTCTGAGGCAGATCTGTGCGTTGGACGGGCCCTTTGCTGACGTCTGCAGGGCACCTACTGCAAACGTGGGGACTGGTGTCTGCAGGACGTCTCTGCTCGTCGCTGGCCCAGCTTCACGTGGGGTCAGCCCTAACTCAGCTCTGCCTGTGCCAACAGGACAGCTCAGGCTCCAGGCTGCAAAGAGCAGGCTAATTCAACCCAGCAAAGCAGATTCAAATGCTTAGTTTGAAGATAGATCCTTAAACGTATACCTGGGGGCTTCTCTGGTTGAGGCTGCTTTTTGTAGTGCAAGACCAGGAGCCTGAGGATATAAGTCCAGATTCATTTATGCCAGCAATGAACTTCCACTGGTTTCTGTTGGTGCTCAGCTAGATCCTTACTCTGGGAATCACCCTTCTACAGAGCTGCTGCAATTTCAGCTGAGAGACAAATTGTTGCAGAGGCTTTTCCATCGGACCCCTCTGCCCAGGGTAGGGGTCTCACTGTATGCCAGAACGTGTGTTCCCACAGATACATACTGAGCATCAGTGTATCAATATGCTGCAAGGCTGAACTGGAAAACAACAGGACATCTGTGGACTTGTAAGTGTTTAGGTGGCATTGGCCTGGCTGCGGAGGTACCGGCACAGCACCGCGTGCAGCTTTGTGGCTCATGCTGAGGCAGGTGGTCTGACTGCAGCCTGGGCTCTGGTGCCCCTGGAGCAGGGCTCCCTGTTCTCACCTCTCTGGGAAAATGCACAGTCCTTGACTCCACTTGACGGGGAGGGACCTCTAGGACCTTCTTTATAAAGTAATATTGATCTTTACTAATCACATGTGGCTAAATCATTGTTCCAAGAGCTGTAGCACATCAGCCTAGGTTGCTGATGCTTTTCTATGGGACCTGCAATGCTGAGGAGAGGGAGGGTGGCTGGTGACACACCAGCTCACAAGATCAAGTCTTGTTCTGTTGTTTTATTGCCAAATAGTTTTTTTGGTGCTACTTTTTTTTTGTTCTTGGAAGGAGGCAGGCTGCTGGCAAACCCAGCCCATGGCTCTATGATCTTAACAGGCTTTTAGCAGAAAACCGTATTTTTAGTCTAGAATAGCATGAAAAATGAATGATGTTTTTTATCACTGAGATGAAATCACAGAAGTTCTGTACTGGAGGCATTAGTCAAAAATTACTCTTACCTGGCAGAAAGCAAGCTTGAAAGAAACTGGGGATGGCTCTCTCCTTTGTTACCTCTGTCATTGGTGGTTTTTACTGGGTCCTTCACACCCAACACAATGTCAGCACAACCATTATGATGTAAATGTGGCTATGCAAATTCCCAAGACCCTTATTATCAAATTCATTAGACTTGTCCAGCCACTGTATAAATGATCCTGTTTGATCTTCAGATACTCTTAGGTAGTTGCATAATTTTTTTCTGCCTAGAAATATTTCAGAAGCCCAGCCTTGCCCCCAGAACGTGGCCGGTTTTTCTGCCACCTGCATTCTGTAATATTTCCTGCTGGTTTCCCAGAATTAAGTCTTTGGCATGGTTTTTAGCCTTACCAAATAAAGAAAAATTGATGCAAGAGCCCACAAGGGCCGAACCACTGGCAAGAAAGCAGAAGAGACACATTGGGGAGAGAAAAGACTGTCAGGAAGGTAATTGATTTTTGTTTTGGATTTGCAACAGCCACAACAAATTACAAAATTATAACTAGCCTATTAGTTATCTTTTTCCCTCCTTTCTTTCTTGTGACATCTCCTCTTGACTCTCTGTGTGTGTCTCAAACTAATTGTGTGAAGGAGGATCTCAAAGGAGCACTGAAGCTGTGGGGTATCAGGTAAGGAAAAATGCTCTGATTTGAACATGCACAGGCTTACTTTTGTGCTTTAAAAATTTAAAAAGAGACTCTGTTGTTTGAAAGTGCCAAATACATTATTTTTTTTAATCCTAGTCAACTTCTGTTATAAATATTGAAAGACTCAGTCATTTGGAAGGAAAAAAGGCTGCTTTTTCCCCCCAGCTGCTAGAAGCAGGGCTTGCTAATCAGCCAAGCTAGTCTGTATAGGAGAAGATGGGAGGAGAAAGCTGAATCATGGATTTTTCCCTATAAAATTTTAGAATTGTTTCTTCAGAGCCTTATTTTATAAAAAATCCCTTGTTTTTGTGTTTGGGGATTTTTTAATGTCCTTTAAACCCTGTAGAACTCATCGACCAGGGACAGAACACAGAGCATGACACCTGCATGTGGAGACATCTCGAGGGCTCCTGTAGAAGAGTTCCCTTCCTAACACTAATTCCCCTGATCAATAAAGACAATAAAAATAAGAAACAGGGAGAGTTAATATCCTCCATTTCCTTTTATTTTTTTTCCAATTGCAACAAGCCTGGATACTTGGAACATAAATACCTGGCCCTTCATTTTTAGGAGACAGTTTAAGCCTGGAAAGCAAATCACTGCACTTGCCAGAAGCTGTGGCAGTGGCAGGATGTTCCCAGGAGTGCTGCAGCTTGGGGAGCGGTGCCGAAACAAAGCTCAGGGAACTGGCAGCTTTTGGAACAGCAATATTGCTTCCCTGTGTATCCACACACTTTCAGGAGAAATCATCCTTTCTTTTCAGTGCTGGATTTTTTTTTTCTTCTTTTTTTTCCCCAGAAAAGTGAGCAGCACTCACAGCCATTCCTGACCCAAACCCCAGCTGTATTCTCACTTGCAGTTATCAGAAAGGCTTGTTTGTGCTCAGTGCTATGCACACAGAGGGAGGATTGGACCCCTGCACAAAGGACACCCCCAAACCCTACACATACCATTCCAAACAAAAATGTGGCAGTGAAATGCAGTTGATGTGGAGAATTCTGCCTGCCTATGGCCACATCTGCCTGTTTTAGAGTTTATCTTTTTAATTGGGAAGCAAGTAGGAAGTGGATGCAGAGAGAACAGTTTGTTCACATAGCCTCAAAGAAAGTTCTGGAGTGGAAACCAGTACGCTCTGTGTTCAGTCGCTCACCTAGGGAGCTTCCCAGTTGTGTGTCCTTAAGGCTGTGTCTGTTCCTGCAGGGTTCCAGAGCGGGCTGCAGTGCCCCCCAGCCAGCTCTGCTGCTTCCCTGGGCACGATGCTTCTTGGAGTGCAGAGCCCTCACCTTTAAAAATGCAAATTTTATGGCTGGCTCTCTTTTAAGTGTTGCTGGAGGAGTCAGGGTGTGCTCCTCATGCCCTGTGTGCCACTGAGTCTGGTGTGCCTGACTGAGCAATGGAAAGGGACAACTGGGAAGCCCTCCTACGATTCTCTGTCTGGGCTCTGGGCTGAGATTGTGGCGTTGCTGCTTCTTCCCTCCCCCTGAGCAGGGCTGTTCCCGCAGGAGGAACATGGTAGAGCTTGATGGTTCCTGGTCTGACAGAGAGGGACAGGGTCCCACTGGGAAACCTGAACCTTCCCGTGCTCAGGTTTTCATTGTGGCTGGTATCCTGGGCATGAAACTAAGGTTTTCTGCTTGCAGGGCTTTGGTTGAGGTCTCTGTTCAGACCATTTTCCCCCGTATGCTGCTGCACGCCCCATGTGATGCTGTGACCTGTCTGTGCACCACTGAGCACAGCACAGAGGGAATTTCTGCTACTCCAGCTGCAAGAGGGAATTTGAAGCCACAACGAGCTTTTATTGAAGGATTCCATAAAATGGAGACCAGCGTGCTGAACGTACCAAAATATTAGTTTAACTGCCTGTTTACAGACCCACCGTAAAAGAAAAAATGTAGTCTATAAAAAGATCTCCTGAAGCAACGTTCAGAATAGTGGAGGAAGGAAAGTATTGTTTAAACAGGCACTGTAAATTTAATATGGTAACATTATTGCCACCCAGGATTTTATTGATTATATCTTTTCAAGTTACTTATCTAGAAATTTATTGTATCTGTTTCCGCTGTTATTTAACTGTGATATCCAAAAAGAAATTATTAATGAGCTATTATCCCAGAAGTGAAGGGGAAAGTGATGTGAATAAAACGAAGCATCAAAGGCAAACACAAATCATGATAATGTCATCTTTTGTAATATCCTAATGAAGAAAAATTTAGATAAGAACCAGCTTTTGGGACAAAACTGGGGTAATTTTTTTTAGTTACAGCACAATCATTTCAGTTTTCTACTGGGTGATATATGCCCTCCAGCTTTGCTTTTCCTGTTCTCCCTCTGCTTCCCAGCCCTCCTGGGCTCCTTGATAAATCTTTGCCTTAGAGAAAGAACTCAGTGTTTCCAGGCAGAGTGATGCTGGGATTTAATGCCTGCTCTTGGGATGACAGGAGAGTGTTAACTGCTGTAATTTGGTCATCCTGTGCATCCCAGGATGCATTCTCCACTCGAGCAATTGCTAGAAAGCAATGCATGGGGAAACTGCTGGATCCCTGGTCAGCGTTCCTGGCGTTCCCTTAGAGCGCTGGCAGCTTGGCTGAGATCCCCAAAGGAAGAACCCAGGACTGCTCTGTAATCGAGACAGGAAGGTAACAAAAGCCTCACCAGCAGCGCTCAGCTGTCTGCTTGTCTCTGGTCTGCAGTCGTGTGCTTGGGGAAGCTCCCGAGAAATGTCTGTGGAGGCTGTTGGCGCTACTGAGGGCAGCTGGCTGGGTTCATGGGGCAGTGGGGCAGCCCCTGAAGCCTGTTCTGTTGGACCTGGTTATCTCACCTGAGTGTGTTTGTTCCTACTTCCTCTTGTGTCCTGTTGCCACGTGTGCTCGATGTTTTGCTGCTGTTTTGCCCTTCAAAAACAGCCATGGCTATAATGTTTTTACAAAAATGTTTTAAATTGGTAATTGATAGAAAAGCTAAGGAGTTGTGCAGACACTGGGTTCGGATGTTGTGATTTGGCAGTGACTCTGGAAAAAGAAATGCAGTGTGTTCTTCCAGTTTCAGACAGACACATAAGAGAAATAATAGATATGGCAGTCCCTTTTATTCCATAGTCACGTAGGTAACGACATCTCATGTGCTTTATCAACACTTCTAAATAGTAGAAGTGCTTGATCCACCTGGTGATTATCCTATCCAGTGTTTTGGAAGCTGACAGGATTAGCTGGCATGAATTCTCTTTGATGTGCTTTAAAGTAGTAAATGAGGTCTGTTTACCTTACAGAGGGTAACTGTTCTGGTCCTCAGAGCTTGAAGTAAGTTCCTTGCCAATTGATGTGCTTTTTATATATACCCTAAAAGAGAAAAACAATTCCACAGTCAGTCATCTAGAGGGAGTTTGGCCCAAAGCAGTGTGCAGAGAAGGAAGAGCAGCTTAGGGAAGGCTGGAGCTTGCCGGTGGTGAAATGGGGAGTCTGTGGCAGCGTGTAAATGGAGCTGAGATTTCCTTTTTGTTACATCCCATCATCCTGGTACTCGCTTGCAAATTGTAATCATAAATAATTTCCATGATGCTCTGAGTGAATTGCTCATTTTGGACCTAAAAATAATTGTTGAAGGTATTTGGTGAATCACTTAGCCAAGTAAACTCTGAGAAGTCCTCAGCTTCCCAAGAGCAGAAAAAGTGCTGACTGCATCCTTTCTGTGACCACTTTCCATTTGCTCAGCACTGTTATCAATATTACTGTGTGAAGAGAAGGTTTCCCAGTTTAGAGAGCTCTAAAAACATCCTGTGTCCCACTTCATTAGTGAGTCATCTTAGGCTGGCCCTTGTCAAGGATCCTGTGGTACATCTGCATGCAAGCTGGCACCCTCTGGGATCTGGAAACAGATAAATACTGAGCTCATGAAGGACCAACTAAGTTGGGTCCATAAACAACGTGGTCACGTCCCTGGGGCGATGTCTCAGAGTGGTCCCCGAGGGGCAGGAGCTCTTTCACCAGGTCTAGCCCAGGGCAACAGGGCTGTGCCGCATTGCAACCCTGAGTTGTGTTGTGCTGTTTGTATGAAACCAAAGCTAGTACCTGACTTGTGGTTGCTTTAGGAGCCCAAGAGAGTCTGGTCTTACCCCAGAGTGCTCACTTTTTACTGCCTGACCCACATTTTGAGCCGTGGCTCGATTGGCCTTTGCTGAGTGTCTGAAAAGAACAGAGAAAATCCTCAGCTGAGTGTTTAGAAGCACAACTTCAGACAAGCTTGTTCTTGGTTCATATTGTAACGTGGTGACCTCTCTTTTCTTACAGCAATAGATGCCTTCTCATGTGAAGGATGGAGCCCTGGGCAAGAAAACAGCAATCTGTCCAGCTTGCAGAAGGCTTCTCCACATCCTCATTCTCAACTGTAAGTTTGCTCCGCTTTATTTATTTCCTGTGCTTGGCATTAAACACCCCTTTGGATATTCATTACACTGCTATGAAAAATGAATTTAATTGATGAATGAAGTCCTGGTTTGCTGCCACTGCCTTTCCATCTTCTAGTTCAAAGCTTTCAGTCTGTAACAGATGCATAGCCAAAGGACTAAATTCATCCTCATTCAAGAGTTCCCTTGCAGCCTGATAGCTGTCACTTACCTTGCCAGCCACATAAATGTAGTTAAAACTTAGTGTTTATATCGTTCTTGACCTTGTAAACAATGTAAACAAGGGGCAGGGTTGTAAAAAGAAACGTGTATGTAACACACAGGCTGTTATCACCCCTTTGCAGCAGGACAGTTTCTCTTTGGTTAGAAATTGTCATCTGAATAGCTCTGGATAAATTCTGTTCTGTAAACATCTTAAAATCAGATTTATTCTGTGTGTGTGTGTGCTACAGCAGCTAAAAATATATATTATTTTCTCTGGAACAAAAATCTGACGTAACAAAAAGCTGTAATCAGAAAACTCTGAGATGTTTTGAGATTTCCTCTTGATGTTTATACAGTTTGACAATTTTATACCAGTGTCAAGTGGCAAAACAGATTTCTTTTTTTATTCTGGGAGTGCAGTAATTTTTATTCCCTTTAAAGAAAGTGGAAAAGCAACGTTAGATGCATTTTCCATGGAGAACTCCTGCATAGACAGTGTTACATGATCCCACATTAAGCAATACCCCGATCCTGTCTGGGGGCTTCATTCAGCTGCTGTTTGACACAAGTGCAACTGCTGTGTACACACTGTGGGAATCCCAGCAACTTCACAGTCCTCGCTCCTGAGCTCAAAGAACAAAGCACCTTCCATCCTTGACTCCACTAGCTATTGCAACTGAAAACCTCTGTGAGAATGGCCATTTCTACTGGCATCCTGTTTTGGTGCATGTTCTACCACCATAGAACCAGCACTAACGTGCATCTTCAGGACGTGATTGTTGGAGTAAATACGTCAGTTATTTGTAGTGAGGTCGTCTAACTCCCTTCTGTTGCAGGCCAGACTCTGTTCTCTGTTTAGGATCTCTTTGAAAGGCTACTTTATTCCAGATATTTAGCTCAGAGCACATAAGGGGAAATTGATTTCCTTAAAAAGCCTAATTGAAACAAAATGATATGTACTTCAAAACATGTCTGTCTTTTCTTCCACTGCAGTCTGTGACACTTGAATGGATTAGTTCTCCATCCTTTGCTCTTTTTCTTTCTTGCCTCCCTTCTTAGAAGTGTAAGATATAATAATTTGAATGCCTAATACATTGTAGTAGCTCAGGTATTGCACAGTATTACATTGACCTTTTTGGCATTCAGTATTTTGATTACCTGGTTATCCTTTCCCTACAGCAAGGTTAGTAAGACTGTAAGCAAAAGGATGCAGCGAGCAGGGAGAGTAAACAACAGGTCAATATGGCACAACAAAGTCACTGCTGCAATCTGTGTGACGTAGGGCACGTTCAAGTATTTGATATCTTCTTCTATTGACTTGCCAGAGAGAATGGAAACCAGGAAGGAATAGATTGCTGGGAAGGACAGCAGAAGCGGGGATGAAGATCGAGGGTTTGATTTATAGGGAGAGATTAAAGTGACAAAGTATGAATGGCTTGACTAAACAATTTCAAAATTGAACTGTAAAAGTTATCTGGGAGCAGCTAAAAGGTATGTGCATCCACAGGGAAAGGGTGGCTGAAGGGTGCTCTAAGAGAGTGCAAACAGCACAGAGGGATAAAACAGCACAAAGAAAATTGGAGAGGAGTAATTCACACAAAATGTGAGAGGTTAGGCTGTGCTGTTGACTGTTTGTCACTTACTTGGAGCAAGAGAGGTGTTAAGATGGTCCTGTATGGTGGTGAGGAGACCCTACACGGTCAGTTGTGGCTGACAAGCTGTGGGTATCAGAGGCTGCCTGCAGGAAACAAGCTGGTGGGGAATGGGGAATCTGAGACTGTTCATCTCAGGCTCTCACAGTGAATGGAAGCCATCAGTTATTGCTTCTCTCCAGAAGGAGGAGGGGGGGGTTATTTTTGGAGAAAATGGTGTAGAAAACAGAGAGTGTAAAATCACAGGCCAAGAGAGCCAGGTTTTAACATGAAATATTCACTGGCCTGGGCTCTGTGTATTTACTGTGAAGTTACGTGGTGTTATTGCACAGTTTGGCTGTTGACACAGCACCCTGGCTGCTTTCTGCTCCCCAGGGAGCCTGAGCAGTGATTTTGGAGTCAGTCAAACACACCATCAGACCAGGACATGTTGAGAGGCTCACCCAAGTCTGCCAACAGCATGTGGTGCCACGTGAGCCCACCTGCACCGAGCGGCAGCAGCAATTCAAGCTGTTCCTTCTCAGCACAAAGCTGTGAGGACAGAGCAGCAGACGTCAGGCTGGGCAGCCCGCACAGAGCCCAGTGTCTACCCCCACCCCCGCCTGTCTGAGCCTGTAGCACCAGGGTCCGGGCACGATGCACACAGGTCACTAAGCTTGCTTGCTCTCTCCTCGAGTAGAGATACGCTGAGCACTGCCAGCAGCAGCAGGTTTCTGCTTTGCACAGGTTTGCAGCTGCTCCTTCTGTACTCAGCCTTTCCGCAGTTCCCGTCGCTGCGCTAAGGTGGGTAATTATACTGGGAGCCATACTCAGAATAACGTCAGTTTAACTGCTTGTCAGGGGGATAAGCAAGTTGTTTATTGTGCTCTCCACAAGCCTGCAGGTTAGGCATGGAAAATTGTGTTGGATTTGCTGGATTTACTAGTGGCTGATCCCCATGCAAATGGCTGGGAGAATCAAGGTCTAAAAATAATCCGTTTCTTAGTGCTTGGTCTTTTGCTTCCACTTTAAGTGAACAAGCCCCCAAAAATACACAAGAGAAGCTTTCAGGTTGCTATCCATTGGGATGCCTGCTTATTAGCTGTTCTCCTTGTGAAGAAAGCAAATTGGAAAGCAGTAATAAAATAGCTGTCTGCATAATGCAGTATGTTGTAGTCAGTGATGTAGAGATACGTGAATTCTGTGTAAAGAGCATTCACAGCATGAACTCACTCCTTGGGGCTGTAAAAGGTGAGAGCTCCGAAGACATCGAAGCAACTTCACTTTACACCAGCAGAGATGGATTGTCCCTCATTATCCCCCCTCCCCGCCCCCCAAACCAGGTTCTCTTTGCGTTAGTCTCCAACAGTAACACAAAGCTGACAGACCAGAAAGGCTCAAAAGCGCTTTCTACATGTGCATCCTTATAGATCAGTTTTATCTTTCCACTTGCTTTGAGTTAATTCATGGCTGTCTTTCATATGAGGAAGCACACTGTACCTGCAGCACGGTGCCTGCACCCCTGGAAGCAGAAATACCTCCCACAGCTTATACTTGTCGCTGTTTGTGTTGGGTGAAGTGGTTTTGGCTTAAGGTTTGTGGTTTGGGTTGTGTGGGGTTTGGGTTTTTTCTTCTCTGTGGGTTTACAGTAACGGTTTCTGTGGCTTGTTGAACCAACTACAAGGAATTAAGAGGTTTGCTTTGTGTGGAGCTGGGGCATGAGCCTGGCAGCGTTTTGTCATGGTAGTAAAACACGGCAGTGTACCTGCAGTTGAGAGAAGTCTTAAAATATTGATTTTATTTGTTTCTCCCCTTGAAAATACCTTTCTAAAATGAGACACAATTTATAGGACTGCTGTTGGGATTCCGGCTGAAAGAAGCTTGGCTGTATTTATGTTTGGACCTCAGGGGGCAAGACACTTTGTTCAGTTAAAATAAATCACTTTATGCCAGCCCCTGATCTCAGGCCCACAGATTGACTATCAGCGTGACAGGCCTGACAGGCAGCGACTGCGGGTCTCACCCTCCCTATTTCATCTGCTGACCTCACGCTGAGCGCTCGGCCTCTCGCGCTTTATTCCTCCCTTTCTCCTCCAGCTCCTGGACTGGCAGCTTGAGGCGACTGCAGTTTGTGTTCCCATGGCTTGGGGGCTTTCTGTGTGTGTTAGAGTGGGAGCATTAGCTCTCCTGTGCTTTTAAAGCATGCTGGAGAGGTGTAGGTGGTGTAAGCGTGAAGCAGTGCACTGTATGAATTCAGAGCTAACCTCTCGTGCAGGCCAACAGCATCTCTGGGTGACACATTCAAAGGTCTCCTCTACAGCTGTTAGATGCAGCCTTGGTAGCTACAGTTAACTGTGCCACACTGCACACTGACTGCTTTGACTTGTGTAAGTCCATGCTCACTGTATGGATCTGAGTTGTTTCCTCAGGAAAGCTGTACACCACGGAGCTGCTTCAGATCCTCGATGGAGGAGGTGGCTGGAGTAGTCCATGTGTGCCAGAAACACGTCTTGGTCTGCTGAGCGCTCTTGTCTCCAGCAGAAAAGTCCTTAAGCAGCAACTGTTAAGGGTGTGCTTCTCTTGTAGCACTTCTATTTCTGTCGATAGTCTTTTGTAGTATTTTCCTGTCAGTGTGCCACTTTGAATTCAAAGTCATCTTTCTCAAGGGTCAGTTCTGTGTGTTCTGTGATTCCTTCTCTGCCTTTTTTGCATGTGTTTTTTTTTAGGGACAGATTTACCTATGCTGGGCCAAACCCCTCAGTAGCATGGCCTGGCTTGGTAGCTACATTTTATTACTGCTTTTTTATACCTTTGCTTGTCCTAGAGAAGATACCTTCTGGGTGCTGAAGAAGGGAAGGTATATGGAGTAGGTCTAAAATGTTTTCTGTAATTGCCTTTGGGTTTGTAGTGTGTGCTAGTGTGAAGGTGGAGAAGCAAAGTGCTGAATATAGTACTGAAAAAATAAAAATGAGGTGACAAGTCAGGGGTATGGGTTTACTTGTTCAGCACATGAAAAGGAATTGGTTGATATAATCTTGAATGTCAGTCACTTCTGTTTTTTCCCCTCCATTATATCCCGTGCTAATGTGTTACAGAGTTTAATTATGAGGATGATTCAGACTCTGTCTGTATGCTCTAACTCTGCTGCCTTGCACGTTCAGCAGCTCTGTGTGATACTCAGTACCGTGAGAAAGGGTGAGCGACTTCTTTCCTTGTCACCTCTGCTATTCATGATGTGGGCTCCTCTGATCCCTGGCTGGGCTGTGTCCTTCCCAAGCGTTACAATTCTGCTCTGAATTATCAAGCCTGACATCTCAACTCTTTCGCTCTTCCCGAGCTGGGTACAATGTGTTCAAGTAGGTGGATAGGTTTCCCTGGACTGCGAACTGGAGAAGGGCTCTAATTGCCAAGGAGAATCAAGCCAAGTCTGCGCTTCTGAGCGCTACTCGTTCAGGGGCATCTAATGGGAAACTAACGAGTGTAATGGGCTTTCCTTCCCATTATCCGCTCGAGGAGTAGCCGTACTGGGTGACCTTTGCCATTTGGAGTCATTTACTTGGCTTGTGCTAGAAAGGAGTTTAAAGCAGGAAGAGGATAAAAAGTCAGGAGAAGTTAGAGGGCAAATCTCAAGGGAATTTCATTTCAGAGCCTAGCGCTTCCCTTTGCCCCAGGAGGAGAACGGGAGTACAAGCAGAGCTGAACTCAAAGCAGTGACGATCAAGTAGGGCCTTGTAATGGCAGCAAAAGCAACTTTTCCCAGTTCCTGTGAACGATAAACACAAGGCAGAAGCTTGCCATCCAGTTACAAGGTTTATTTTATGTTTAATGAAATAAATTTTGGGAAAAAAAATAACTGAAACCAAACCTGCAATCTATGCTCCATCATTAGAGGCAGTCAGGAATTGTTCTGAGAGAATACAGATACCTCAAAATGAAACGAAGGGCTGGGAAAAATTGAATTGACAATCAAGGGTTCATCCAAAATTAAAGCTTGTCTGGATTTTCAGTTAGAAAGAAATTAATCTCTGTTAATACGAGCTGGGTAGGCAAGTTGAAAGGCCTGTTCTTTGAGTGTTCTTACGGCTCCTTTTATGCTAAGGTATAAAAGCAATTTATCTGACCTGTATTAGAGAGGGATGAATCAGCCTGTGAAGTGCCTATTTCTTTTTCTTTCCCTTTTTTAAAACCAATTCTGTAGCTCAATGAATAAGTTACCTGGATGAAATTCCTCCATCTTTTACACAACTGAAGTTAGAGGAAATTGAGATTTTGTGTTTTTATCCTGATTTAGCAGGGAAAATATTTCATTTGTGGAATGTTTTCTAGGATGATAAAACAGCGTGTGGTTTGTTTCTCTCCAGTGCTCAGTACATTTAATTCCCCAAGTGCTGTAGATTTATACCGACAAATTAGGTGGGACTAAGCTTTAAGCAATGGTGGGTGCTGTCATCATCATCACTTCACTGGTGGGGAAGTGAGGCAGAGAACTGAAGCACCTTGTCCTGGGTTGCACAGTGAATTGGAGCTCAAAGCTAAGATTAAATCTTTGCTAAACATTGTTTAGAGGAATATTAAAGAAAACCCCTTGTCAATCCTTGAGCAAGCTAAGGCATTTATCCAGAGTATGAGAGCCCTGTGTGTGGGCCAGCTAATGGGAGGAAGAAGAAATTTCTAAATGCCAAAGTATTAAACCTTCTTTTCTGGGGAGCAAAGCAGGACTTGAACAGGGCTTTTGTTTCCTAGGTGGTCCTTCTGAGCAGGAACGTTGCAGAACCCTGATACAGGTAGGTTGTGAACAGTTTCCCAAGGAAACTTTGTGTTACCTTATATTCATGCTCCTTGTTTATCAGGGTTTGATTCCAAGTCGTGGTCTGTCTTTTATTTGGGGGAAATAGCTCCTTCTGTCTGTCTCTATTTAGTAGGTATATCAGCAACAATGCAATGGCATGTGCAGGGAAGTGGCACCTTGGGACACTCTTTCTATTTATGTCTGAATACCCCGACCTCTGCTCACACCTCTTGTAGGTTCTGTAGGTTTGTGTTGCTGTATTGCATTTAATGTGCATGACTGCTCAACCGTGCCTCCAGCATGTGGCTCCAATAATTCATTATAGTCTATATATAAAACAATGTGGAGAGAAGGAGGTGGAGAGGCAGGAGCTCCTGTGGGATTGAAGGCAGCCAGTGCTTCCTCAGGCTTCCTCAAAGTCCTCTTAGTTTGCCATAGCTCCTGGGTGGCTAAGGAGAATTGTATCCGAGTTCTCAGCACAGATCCTGGAGAGAGCAATCCATATGAAACTGTCTGTAGCTGAAGGAGAGAGCCGACTCAGTGGCACATAAAGATCTGTCCCGAGATGTGTATATTAGAGAAATATAGTAGGAAACCTCTTTCTGTAATGCCTCCTCTTCTCACAGACCACGTGCCCACGGATACAGCGCTTCTCACCAGCTCGCATGCTGCAGTGTTTGCACCAGGGATGGATTTCGGTAATGATACCTGCAAGTGTTTGTTTAATATGCATCAACTTAAGGGCTCAGCATACATTTTGGCTTGAATTCTCCATCTGGGATATACCTTTGCTTCCTTTACTTAGCTGGTGTTTATATGAGGGATAATGTGTAGAGTGAATCATTCCGATCCAGAGGTGTGCTGCTTCGTGGCAGTAATGCGATGCTCTGGGGCAGAGAGGGAAGCGCCTGTCCTCCTTGCACAGCTGCCTTTGAACGCCAGCTTCACAGGTCATAAATACTTCAGAGGACCAGGGAACGGTGTGTGCAGTGCCAGGAGGGTGAGTGGCAGTAGGAGTGCTGTGGGACAGTGAGAGGTGCCAGCCGAGGCCCTGTGTAGCTTTGCCAGGGATGAATCAGCAGGCAGAGCTGCACAGCCCGTCCCTCCCAGGGCTCACCGAGTGCTTCTGCCGCTTCCTCGCTTGCAGAAAGTGTCCCTGGAGTTACTTACACTGGTGAGTGCTGGCACAGCTCCTGCAGAGGCAGGCAGTCTGCTTTGCTGCCTGGTGGCACATTGGTGCTGATTCAGTCTCTAGATGGGACTTGTGCAGGGTCCTGCTTTCAGGGATGCCTTCCAGCGTGCCCGCTGCGTTCCTGGCGCCGCAGGTAACTGCGTGCAATGCTCAGCACCTCGCGCCTCTGAGCTTTGGTGACAGCTCCTCTAACCTGCACACGGACTTCTACAAGCTCATGGATCTGCTTCTAGGTAGTATCCTACAACCTGCAGCGCTTGGAGCACTGGAGCATGTTTCAGATCTTCACAAACCTCATTATTGGCAGTGGTTTGCTTTAAATCCTGTGTGATTACTGGAAGAAGCCTGTCACTGCAAGGAGGCTTCAAAACAGCCCTGCTTTGGATTTCACATTGCTGCTTAAGGAAGAACTTTGCTTTCAGCTCATTTTACAACTGACATGCAAACTCTGGGAGAAAAGAGCAGTCGAGTCCTGTGTTTTCCCTGCATCTGAACATCCAGGAGCATTGGGAAGAATCCTGTGTGGCAGAGAAAGTATCATCCAAGTGACCATTTATTCCAAAGCGCTGGCAGTGACATACACTATTATTTTTCAGTGTTGCTGCTCCAAGGCTGCAGTACCAGACCTCAGAGTAAAAAGTGAGACACGTCAAACATCTGACTCTATTCAGCGCTGGTTTAGGTGACTGTGAAATCATTGCTTGTGTGGCAAATAATAGTGATTATCCCAAAAGCTGTGGGGGGTTTTCTTCTGAGGTCAGGAAAATGCCTTTGTGAGACTTGTACAATTGTGTTAGACACCCACTATGCTGAGGTGTTCAGAGTGGAAATCCCAGAGTGCCATTCGGGTCCCTAGGAGCTTGCATTTATATCACCAGCACGGCTGTAAAGCCAACATTTACAGTTCTATTTAAAGGGTTATTTGGTTAGGAATGTTTCAAGGAAATACCTGCTATCATTTTCCCCTAGCTTGATCATCAATGTCACAATAACTACCTGGCCACCCATTTTAATGCTCTCACAGCTTGTGTGAATTCAGAAGTGGGGGTTAATCTGCCTTTTCAACACATTTGAAAAAGAAGTTGTTAACATGGGGGTAAAAAACATCTCATCAACATGATTTCAGGCTGATAATTTGCTGGGATCACGCTAAGTTTCTTAGATGCTTGGAGCAATATGCAAGTTCCTCACTTATCTAGGATATCACCTTCTTTGGCTATGTGTATTTCTTTCAAATTCAGCTTTTTCAAACCTGGGGATGGAATTATCTTGCTCTCTCTTCTAAATGTTGTGGCAGACTGATAAATAAGTGTAACTCCTTGCATTCAGGGTTTTTTTTTGCTGCTGTACGTGAAGAAAATATTCCTGCAGGGAGGACTTTCAGAGCCAGAGCAAAAGCAGGGCCCTCTGAAGAGTTCTTAAACCACCAAACAAATCAGAAAAATCTGCACCTTAAAAAAATGCAGTATCTTGTAGGGTATGTGCTAGAAATCTTCTGCCCAGGCTCTTGTAGCCCAGAACTAGGGGCCACTCCAAGTGCCAGTGCATCCCTGCTGCGCTCTCTTGGCCTTACTCGCTCTCTCTTTCCAGAACAGTGCTTGGAGAAAAGGCAAAGCCCAACCAGCTCCAGCAGAGTTGTTCTAAAGAGGAGACGCTTGTGTAGCTCTGGGGTCTGGGTGGCTCAGGCCGTGTGGGAGCGTGTGCACCGCACCGTGCTTCCGAGCGCCGGGGAAGGAGCCGGGCTTGGTCCTGTGGCTTGCTCTGCTGAGATGGTATCACTGAGGCTCCCTCAAGGACTGCCACGCTGTCAGTGGTCAACTAATGCAGCTTGAAAAGCCTCTCCAAGCTTTCATCTTGTTTAAGCCACTGCTTGCTTGTATTTCCTTAGCCAGAGGAACTCTGCTGATGATTTAATTGGATGGAAGTTTGTCCCCTGTCCTGTTCAGCCAGTGTTTTGCCCTAAGAACAGATTCCAGCAGGAAGGTCCCGTTTGAACAGTAGTTTTAGTGTTATTAAACACAGAACTAGTGTGCTGTGAAGGTGTTTGGGTTGGGGTTTTTTAACATTGATTTTTGGGATGATTTGCATGAGTAAGATGGGCTGAAGTCTTTCACACATGCTTGGGAGCAAGTGATGTTTCTTGGGAAGCAGCTCACCACACAGCCATTTGATTCCTGCTTTATGGTATGTGTATCCTCTTAAAATTCCAAAACCAGTATTATTTCATAGGTTAACGGCATGTCTTGCTCTGTGTATATATTTTAAAAGTCAGATGATAAAACGGGTTCCATCATCTCAAAGTGACAGTAGATCTTGTGGGAGACAAATTTATAGCTATTACATTTTTGTGCTTGTGTCAGCTAGCCTTGGCAAACAGAATCCTACTTGCTACTGGGATGAAACTTATAAATCTTTTCTCTTCCACTTTCTCTTCCTCTTGGTTTTGAAACCTTGTCTTAGACCTTGTCGCCTCCTTTATTCATGGCAGCAAGAGTCTCCCGTGGGTTGGAATTTCTTCAAGGACTAGGGTGTAATATTTCACCCCCTTTTTATCCTTTTTATTTATCGATTTCTCTCTCTCTCCTTGATGCATAAAAAAGTGTAGACACCTTTGTGGTGGTCTCAGATCACCAAGATATTTGTTTATAGTCCGTAATTTTTAGAAACGGCAAGTAATCTTCTGATGCCTTCCATTTCAATGAATCCTTTGATCAGTAAAAATCCTTGATTCATTTTATTTTCTACCATAATCCTGTTGTTCAGCACCTCCGAGAAATACAGGATTTTGGCAGGCAATCCTGCCATAGCTACCTCAACGTGAGCTGAGAAGCATTCTGGTTCGGGACCCCTTTTACTTTCTTTTCCCCAAACTTTTTGAGCATGTCTTTTAATGGATGTGAAATTGTATTGCATTTATTGAAAGATCTGTGTTACAGTGAGTAAGCATCTCACTCTAGAGTGCAGTGAAAACTTCCTGCCAAAACTGATTAAAATTATCAAAATCCAAGGAAGAAACAAGCCAGAGATGTTGAATGTGGTTTGTTATAATATTTTCCTTAATTTCTTTATTTAAATTAGGGATAGAAATAATAGGTTAGACTTCTCAAGACAAAATGAAGTGGTTACTGACCTACATTTCTGAAACAGCTCAAAGTGTCTGTGTTTAATGGGTCTATAATGACCATGGGTTTGGGGAGGGACAGGCAGGTTGTGCACCCCTACCCAGTGGCATAACAACTGCAAAACAACCATGGCCTCTCTGGCACAGGGATCTTTGGCAAGAGAGAAGTGTGGAGATGAATTTTAAAGGCCATCTCTCCTTTCAAAGGAAAGGCTTGTGTTTTAAAGCATTTAGCTTGAATTACATTAGTGCTGGACTGGCTCTGTCTTAACCTTTAGGGTTTGACTGCCAGTTATCTCTGTGAACAACCGAGGTACCAGCCTCCTTGAGCCAGCCCAGCCTCTCCCTGTTCCCCCAGAAATACCTGCACTGTTGGGTCTCATTAATTCCAAAATCTTCACACAAAACCTGCCCTGCTTACACTACAACTCAGGAGATTCATAAAGTCAAATGGCAGATTTATACAAGCAGGCAGCTGTCTGCATGCAGAGTTATGGGGTATGGAAGAAATATGCAGATGTCAAATACAACCATGCAGTTGGCAAATCGACTTTGGGTATTTACATATAATAATTACCAGTATGGGGAATTTGAGCATAATCCTATTCAGAGAGGGCAAGCGATGCATATGGAGCAGCCCAAATACAGACTTTTAACTCTTTTCTTGCAACAAGGATGTGGTTTTTTCCCCATAATTTGGTGGTTTTGCTGTACTTTAATTGTAGGATTGCAGGATTTTTTACAGGATCGAGCTGTTTATTTCTTCCAGAGATATTTTGGCTCCAAGAATATAGACTTCCATATAAATAAATTCCTTCAGTGCTGCAAGGACCAAGTCATTGCAGCCAGTGCTAGCTATGGCAGTGTCTTCTTAATAGGCAAAAAAGGGAAGGCAATACAAAGATACCTAGGGGCATGTCTCTATGTAGCACTCGTTTTATGGCTGAGGCTGATATTAAATACCAGGTACTGAACTTTGGAAACCGAGCTGTGTGTGTCTCCATCCTCTCAAACCGTGTCAGTGAGCCGGCAGCTTTCAGTGCCAGACAGTTTTAGCCACTGGGGTGTGTAAAATGAGTGGGTCTGGAGGAAGCAGGTTCAGATCCCCTGGCCTGCCTTTGGAGATGAGCATGTCCCAGATTGCAGTGCAAAAACCAGTATGTAGGTCTGCCCATGTGCTGGATTGCATGAGGATGCTCTACTTTTCTGTCCCTTTCTCACCTACAGTCTAGCAGCGTTTTCACCTGTGTTACCCTGATCATCCTGTTTAAGGCATGGAAATTCTTTGGAGTGCCAAGATCTGTGTTAGAAATGTTTAATGTGTCCTGTGTTTGAAGCAAAGCTCTCAGTGTCTCTGTGTTACATCGTGGGATGGATCCTGTGGCACAAGGAGACAAAGCTGTGCTCGTTCATTATTGATCTATAGCTATAGTTCAACTTCTCAAAACAGGCAGTTTACTGCACTTGAGGTATCTCCTGCCTAATCTTTCTCTAGAAAATAAAAGGAGGCAGCACACAGAGGGCTTTTCCCTGACTCATTTCACCATCTTAAACTGTTCCTGCTTTTAAAATGTATACCACTAGATAAAGATGGTTGGCTTCCTCCCTCTGCTTGGGCTTTTCCAAGGACCTCAGAATACCACCTCTGTCCAGATGTTTGAAATTTGCACCTAGCAGCAGCAGGTGATGATTGTCTGTATCCCCTCTCCCTCCATGTAGTCCAAGAATCATAATTATTGTGATTTTCAACAAAATTATGGTTTCTATATGGTTCAGTACCTGTTGGAAATCTTTTCTGTGGAAATTCTGAATTCCTAGAAGCCACTGCCCATACCTTTGGATTGGGTCATTCCAGCTGGGTTAGGAGGTGGCTGTATCAGTGCTGGCATGATTGCTCATGCTTTGCATGAGTTCTAGAGGCATGTTTATAGGGCAGGAAAACAATGGTCTGGAGGATTTGTCCATGGAGGCAGATACCTGCCAGCAAAATACAAGTTCTCCAAGCCATTGGTGTCTCATTCTATCAAGGTTATGCCTTTGCACACTAGCTATAGATGAGGCTTCCCTTTGCTGATTTTTCTTAATTTGGATAAGAAATACAACAATGAATAATCTTGGATGGAACTCTCCATCTCTCTTCTTTTTTGATTTGGTTTAAAGTGGGTTTTGTCTCCACTTTTGCTGACAGCAGCCATATGACTCTGCAAAGAAGCAGAGTGGTTTCTCCCTGCCCCATGGTGCAGGAGGTTTGTCCTGGCCAGGTTCTGGTGTGCCAAGTCCCTGCTCCAGGCACTGAGCTGGCCTGAAACCCACTGAAGTGTGCATAAGAAGTCTTAATTATCTCTCTACTCAGCATCGATTTATTCTTTGCCATTTAAACTTTCCCTTTCAGGGTCCACAAATCTGTTTTCCATTAGTGTATAAATTCACCTTAAAAAGCTCTGGCTGCGGCAGGGAACAACAGGCAGACTCTGGCATGGTGTTTCTTTCTTGCCATCCATCCTGGGAGCGTGTTCAGGGTGAGCCTCACATAATGAACAAAAAGCAAGGTGATGATTTGTGCAGATGAGAAGCATATTAAAAGTATCTCATTATATTATCTTTGCTGGAGAGTCACTTTATCTTCTGGGAATTAAATACCATGAAGCTAGGTTATCAAATAATCTCTGGATATCCTGGTGAAATCTGTGGGGGCTTTGTGGCTAGATAAGCACACAAATAGTAATTGGAGAACAGGGGTAAAAATACAAAGCAGATGTTATTTTTTCCCTAGATTTAAAATTTTTTCAAGTTAGTTATGCAAATATTCTACAGTTAATGATGCCTTCAGTGACAGCAATACTAACATTTCTAAATCTGACCAGTGTCCTTGGTTTTCTTCTAGCCCCTTGTGCCTAGATAATACATTTCTTCTAACAACGAAGTGTAGACTCACTCCATGACCCTCTGCCTACTGTATGTATTCTAATTCTATTTTAAAATGTCATGTAATCTTTGTTTTATCATAGAGATACATTAGTTACTTGGATGAGAAATCGTAACCTCCCAGGGAATTCTGCTGGGAATTAAAATACCAAGGAAGCAGTAGACTTATATTTTGAAGAAACTCATTTATGTATACGAGTTAGCTTAATTTTTATCACCAAATGCAGGATGTGCAGAATTCTAACCAGATGAAGCACAATTCTCTCATTTCTGCATGGATGCAGAGCTGCACATTCTAATAATAGCAAGAGTTTTGAAACATGAGATAGTAAATTCCCGGGTGAAAGAGAGAGTTTGTCTTGTTATTGTCAGCCCCAACTCCAGCTATTCTGCTGAGAAGTTAATAATAAATAAAGACCAAGGGGCATGTATCACATTATGGTTTGATCCTGGAGTTGCTGCTGGAGATTTGTGCTTCTCTGAGGATGGCTGGGTCAGGATCTTATTTGAATAGAAACTTTTTGGGATGTCAGCAGGTTGAGGAGACAAGGTGGGTCTGAGTATGTGTGTGCTTGATGTGTGACTTCGTGTGCAGAGTCCAGAGATAGCCCCAGCTACTTGGAAAAAATGCCTGCCAAAAGGGGATGGAGTGAAGATTGGGATTTAGAAACAGAAGCCTGTGTGTGTTTGTATAAATATTGGAACACCTCATACAAAATAGCATCTCCTAAGGAATGATCAGACCCCCTGCACAGGTTATTGGTCCCTCTAAAATTTCCTGAGCTAAATAGGTGAGGAGCAGCAGAAAATGCTATTTAAAACTGCTGAAGTTCGACTTGTAGGAACAGGTGAATGTGGGTGGCCTGTGTGTGAGGGATGATAGACCCTGCAGCAGCTGGGTGCAGGTCATGGCATCTTCCCCAGCCCCCTGGCAAGCTGAGTGATCAGGTGATGCTGCTGCATGGCCACCCCTGCTCCAACTGCAGCCGCTGCCATCACACCTCTGAGTGAATGTGTGCCCACCCCCAGAGTGTCTGTAGAGTAGTTACGATTTACAAACAAAATAGAAGAGGACTGTGGAAATCATTAATGAGGATTCGGTTTTGTGAGTGTTCTGGCAGCTCGAACCAAGAGAAAAGCAAGGGGGGGTGCTTCCCTTCCCATCGCAGCCACTGCGCTGAGCCAGGCCACAGGCAGCAGCCTTGCAGAGAGCCACCGAGCTGTCAGTCTGTTCACTTCTGGGCAATTAACACCGAGAAGACACTGTCTAACACATGCCTCCTCACACAGAAGGAAACTCCAGGTATGATTTTTTCATCACAAAGAAACGAACACTGCCCTGTTGTACAAGGTGGATCTAATCTAGCCTGACACCCTGTTCGCGTGTTGCTCTGCTAAGTACACGGCTGCTTCCTGCTGTTCTGTCCCCGATGCAACAAGCTGACAAGAAAGAGCATATTTGCTGGGAAACTGGGGTAGGAGCTGAGCTCTGCCTTTTGGAGTGGGTATATTTAGATAGGTTGTGATGGCATATCAGATCTTTTACCCCAAATGTGAATTTGAAGAGCTCTTCTGGGTTTCAGGGCTTTCAGGTGGCTTAGCTGCTTTTGCCACCTAGAAAAGGACGGGCAAGTGGACTGTGGACCAGGTCTTGCCACAAAACCGTGATAGAAATAATCCCCCAAATTGTCAACCTTTCAGGCTCAAACAGAAAGTGTAATGCTTCTTAGGAACTTCCCAATGTTCTGTCTTGGGTTTTCCAGGGATTCCTTTTGTGTTCAGAGGGCAGCAGGCCCTGAACCTGCCTTTTGCACCCTTCAGGAACACTTCTCATAGGGAGTAATCTGCCTGTAGCCAGCAAATCTGAAAGACCTGTCAAAAGTCACTTTTCCCACATGGGTGAGATAAAAATCCTTGTAGCATATCATGTTGGGAAAAAGCAGTTGAAGAAAAGGTTCAAACAACACTTCAACACATTTCCAAGGAAGGCGCTGTTCTTGTGCGTGCTCTGAAGGTCCTGTACCAGCCTGTCCTGATTGGATGCATTTCTGCACCATCATTCTCATAGCAAACGGGTCAGTTAAGGTGGATTTGTGTGAATCAGGCCCCTTGTGTTTGCCAGGAGAGATCTGGTTGCTGGAAGGGGAGCTATCTTTAACTGACTCCTTGAACTAGGTAAAGAAGAGAGGCTAATGTAGTGAGTGAAAATGGAAAGTGAGTGAGCGCTTCGGAGTTCCAGCAGCTGCTTTGTTTGTGTAGCACACAGTCTTTATCCCAGTGTAATAAATGATACTGTGCTGCCTGTGTTCTCTCTGTGGAATGGACAAGGCTTTTTCATTTCATGCTTCATTCACAGCCAGCTACAATGATTTCCCAGAGTCAGCACCTATGCTTAGCGCTGACGGAAGAACAACAATATATTTATGGCCTATAGGAGATGAGTCACAACTATTTCTGTTTCCACTACACCGCACACCACCAGCAGCAGGATCACGCTGTCTTGAAAGACAAAAACAGCAGAGAGGAGAGGCTTTGTGGGTGTCTGTGGAAAACTTTTACAGAAGCATCCCAGTCGTGTTCAGGCTGTGCCTTTTGCAGGCTCACAAGGAAACAGCACTAGTGGTTTCAACAGGGACATTGTGATTTTGGAGGAAATGTTTTTGTTCATTTTAGAGAAGAGAAGCCAGTTCCTCCACAAATACAGTGGGATGAGTAGTCTTCTCACGAAATACCATTGTGTTGTTCCTCTGAGGAGGTGTTTTCTATGCCAACCCTTCTCCATTCTCCTCTCTTCTCATTCTTACGACCTGCAAATACTTAGTTCCTACACTCCAATTTCAAGAGCAACTGAGTGTCTTTCTGCCCAGCACCAATGGTATTCAAAGAATTAAATAAATTAAAAGGTATCTGAATACTTCAAAGATAAGGCATTTGTATTTCTCTTATCATTGCAACCCATCCCACTGACTTAGGAAGTGGAATTCAAGCTGAAACCCCAGGTAACTTTTGCTTCTCTTACCAGAGCTGTTTTGCAGGGTGAGGTGCTTTCTTTTACTGTTACTGGAATGTGAATCGCTTTACTGGAATATGGAAATTATCTAGAAGGATCTTAGTGAATTAGCCAAGGAAAGGCAAAGAATTGAGTATCTTCCATCTCGTACAAATAAATGAGCTACATCCAAAGATTTAAGCAATCAGATTTGCATAATGAGCATGTTTATGCCACGTTATAGTCACCTGGTTTACAAATTCAGTGAGCGTTTCACCACTACTATCTGCTGTCAGAGTAGAAAAATGAAACATTTGGGTGAACATAGTTTGCAAGGCAAAGTGAGGGTAGCGCTGTGCTTTTTAACATCGGATCTTCAGGAAGCTTTTGTGATTTGAGGAGTAAACTCACAGTGCCCAGTTGGTGGTTAGAAGTGTGGGATTAGTGCATCTAGCTGTTAATGACTTGGGTGGGGGATTGTCAGCCCGAATTCTCTGATAGCAGCACAGGGTGTAGGAACCACCCTGCCTGGCTGGGGTGCAGGGGAGCCTGGTGCTGCTGTGTGCCAGCACCCTCGTGCCCAGCCGTTCCTTAGGCTTTGTTCTCTGAGTACCATCAAGTGGGTGGTTAATAATCTTTCTTCTTTCCCTCTGTGGAAACAGAACTTAGCTCTAAATGGATATAATAGATTTGTTTTTAATTAAGGCTGCTGGATATGACGTTGTTATTCCTCAACACCCTGAAGACTTTGGGCACAGACTCTGTTGTTCGGGCTCCCTGTGCATGGTGGCCTGGGAAGGGACCGAGCCTCAGGGCAGTGTGCCTGCAGTGCCTGGGGCTGGGTCGAGCTTTCAGCAGTTGTACCTAATGCTGTCTGAAAAGCTCCACATGAGTCATGAAGGAACCACTTGCAAATTCAGGTGACGTCAGTGAGTTCTGGCTCGGGTACGTGTGTCTCTGCCCAGCAAATGAAGAGGAGAATTGTACCCTGTTTACCCAGCAGGTGAGAGGTCTGCTGCCTCCAAGGCATGAGGCTCAGGTTTGAATCCATCCTCACTGCAGGAGCCTTGAACAGGGAGCTCTTAGAGCAGATTCTTGTGTCATCCACACCTCTGCCTGAAGACTTTCTTAAAAAATACGTATTTTAACAGTACAGCTCGAATGCATCCAGCTGTATCAGGAGTCACGATGCCAAGGTGCTTCTTGTTAGTCTGTTGTTCACCTCCCACCAAGCAGCCTTAATGAGGTATGGGATTTGTTAGCCAAATATTTTCTGGCTAAAATTAGCTTTTTTCCATGATAAGACCACACACATGTGTAGCTTGAACCAGAGTCCCAGTAAGGTAATGCACCTGTAATTCATTAGAAACTAATGAAGCTATAGGAGCAACTGAGAGTAAGTAGTGGCTTCTGTGGGTTAATAACTGAAATGACATGTCAAATAACTTCATTTCTCTTCCAAGTATGGAATACCTTCTGTTTCCAGGATTTAACTGTTTATTCCTTTGGGTTTTTTAGAAAGAGAAATCCAAACAACAGCAACCCAGAGGAATACATCTCAGTGCTAACATTTGGTATCTGCCCGGCGATCTCTCATACTGAATGCCTCCAGTCTGAGGGACTAAAGCAGTCTGATTGATTCCAAATTTATGAAGTTAAAAATCTTCAGACTCTAAATGAAGGACAAGTTTAGCACCCGAATTGTCATTATCTAACATACAATCTCTAGTATGGAATGCCTGTAGTCTAAGGGACTGAAGTTATATGATTTATTCCAAATTCTTGAAGTTAGAATTTTCAGACTCTAAATAAAGGGCAAATTTAGCATCTAAATTCTTTTTCCCTGTGTCCCTTTGGTAGACTCTAGGTGACAGTGTCAGACTTTATGAAGCACAGCTTTCCTGCAGACTAGAATAAAGGTACCTGCTTTTGTAGTGATTTATACAGTGATTTTATTATCTTTTGCAGATCTTTGGGTATATCTCTTGCTTTTATTTTTCTTTCTCTTTAGCATGAAGCCAATTCTTACACTAATGATACATTTTCTTACACAGTGGTATTATAATATAGTGTTGTTAAAAAAGTAAGAATGTAAATAAGATGCTGTAGCCTGTACAGGGGTGTTGTATGATGTGGTTCCTGTCCAGTGGTATCCAAACACCATGACACAATCTCGAATTTATTAGAGGTGCCTCCAGTGATAGCCAAGCCCTTGATTTAGAAAACAAACAAGTCTGCAAGGAGACTCTGTCTTTGCTGCAGGTAAAGTGGAATTGTACACATCGTTTCATGATCACTAATATTCAGAAGTCTCTATCTGTGGAAAAACGTGTACCCTGTGTGGGGAAAAATGTCTTTCTGTCTTCCCAGCCCATAATCTACCCAGCTGTGTTTCTGCTTTCCAGGCTCGGGCAGAATAATTGAGAAATCGTTGCTTGGTGGCATGTTCTCTGTCTGAGGGCAACAGGGGGCTAAACCAGTGGCACAGCCAGTCAGGTGGTAACACTTACCCTCTGCCAGACCCTCCCCAAAACACAGGCTTGCTCTCCCGGCGTTGGGCTGCCACTGATGCAGATGAAGGGAGGTTTAATTTAGGTTGAATGAATCCTGTGTGTGGAGGTAGATAATTGGGGTGCTGAAAGTTGCATGAAAAGCCAGTGGCAGGAGTGGAATGAGAGGTCACATCACAGGGGCTGTCGTTCAGTGGGTTGTTTTCTGTGCTGATGTCCTGGATGTATCAGAGTGAGTCTTCTCCTGTGGGCTTCTGAAGGCGCTTCAGCAGCACACCCACAGCATCTGTTCCCTCTTCTTCAGCCCTGCTGTGTGATGTTATCCTAACCTACGCCCACCTAGGTTATCCTGACATCTAATGCCAGAGCCTGACCTGTGTTTGGCCATTGTATTACCAATACTAAATAATACAGAAGTGCTGCTCAGCATGTACTTTCCCCAAACTTCTGTTGACCTTATGAGGCTAGAAAAGATTCTTTCAGGCAACTTTTTACACCGGCTTTCTGCCCTGTTTGTTGAGTCACCTGTCCAACCGCCTTGGACTCTCCAGGTTTTAGGTTGGTAGCTCCTTTTTGTAAAACTTCTGAGGTTAAAGCACCCAGTTGAACTTAAAGAAGCTGAAGCTTGGCCACCAGCCAAAAAGCTCTCAAAGGCTGAAGCATCACAGAAGGATAATGTTTTCAACCTTTCAAATCTCAAACGGTTCACTGCAGCTCTAATGACAGCCTCCCATCAGAATAACCTCCTATGGTGAGAAGGGAAAAAACCCACCAAAAATGTAATTTCTCTATAAAAGTTAAGACAATTGATTGCAACCTATAAAGCTCCCAATTACACAAGATTTGCTTGTTGGGTATTTTAACTGTTATCATAGCATAAAATTCAGGTTTCCAGGCACTGTTGCAGCCATCTAGTGTGACTGAACAAATGGGATGCTTTAAAAAACACACAGTAAGTCACCGAGCCCCAACTGTAAGAATTTAATTGCCATTGACAGTTCTGGCCAATTAAGTCCCTGCAATAATGATCACATCAGCAAAAATTACTGGATCTTCTATGTTCAGATAACCGCAGTTCCTAATTGCAATATGGTGTCAATGAAATCTTTTCTCTCCATTACCAAAACTAACATTAGGGGTTCAGAGGGATCAGTGTTGCCATCAGCGGGCTGTGAGCTTTGCTAGGGGTGAGGAAGGCAATCAGAACTATTGCAAAGCAGTGAGGACGTTCGTATGGTTCAAGGTGATGAAAATATTTGTGCTTCTCTCCTGTTGCCCCTCAAGATCAGTTGCTCTCTGGTTGTATTTGCATCTTACAGTGTTGGCTGAATGAGACAGAGTCGAGCCTGAGGTACTGTGCTCCTCCTTTCAAAGGGTGTTGTTATCCCGATGGTACCCTGGTGTGGTTTGTGGCTTCTGGTCAGAAAGTTGTTCTCTCTTTACAGCGTAGACTCCGCTCGCTCATGCTACCGATGTTCTACTGTGGAGACACACCTTCTGTTTGTATCTTAAGCATGTACGTGCTTGGGTGCATTTACATACAGATTCATGTTTATGTAAACACAGGATAATTAGAGTATAGTGATTGTACTTTCACCCAGGTAAGGAAATCTAACAGTACAGAACTCAAAATAAGGCATCGCCTATGTGAACGTACTAGTGACAACTTCCTTGACCAGCCTGAGGTTCTACCTTCGCTGTCTCGTGGCACCTGGGCAATACTCCTCAGGTGTTAGCTGGGGAAAGGCCTTGGGGACAAGACGAGCGCAGCGCAGCAGTTCATCTGCTTCATCTGCTGTCCCCCTCACGTACTGTGACTCAGTGAGGAGATGGCTCCCTGCATTGCGCCTGCCCGGTAGGCCTGGGGCTTCAGTGGCGGATCCTCTGAGGCCTCTAGCACAGGGCAGCCCCGGGAGAAACAGCTGGAATGTCCCACTCAGTCTGCACGTGGGCAGGGCCCCCTTGTCTTGGTGCAGAAAGACGACCCCCTAATACTACCCGCTGCAGTCTCCATGGGCCTGAGCACAGCCTGCTGATTTATTTCTGCTGCTGGGTGGACTGAGGCCTGCTCCTCTTGTATTATGGGATTGCATGAGGTTTGTTGTTACAGGCAAGGTTGTGTTTTCTCCCTTTTATGCACTCCTGTTAGGTTTTTATTCTTTGAATTTCAATTTTAAGGTCTTTTTTCTTTAGAATTCATATCTCATTCTTTTTAAAGTGATATAGGCTAATTTAATCAAGCAGCCTCTAGAATAATAGGAAAGTTATGCTAATGTTTGGAGATTAAATTGTATCTCTTTTTTTCCTTGTGAAATAATGTGCTCTTACTTTATGAGAAACTTGCTCTCTTTTTTATGGAGAGTTGGAATTGTTTCTTTAATACATTACAAGCTCATCAGGAAAGGATCACAGGGAGTGAATCCTGGGAGTGAACGGCATCGGCACCATGTCAGACCTGCAGGCTTTTGCCTTTCAGGAGGAGCCCGTGTGGGAATGGGTTCTAATGGGAAGGGGTAAAGTGAGCCTGGTAGCTGGTTCAGGAGGAGGAAAGCCTGTTGTGGCTATTTAAGGATGCTCCTTGTTTAAAGGTCCCAAAGTTGTTATTGCTGAGGCTACAGATGGTTTTATCTATAGGCTCTGGGCTGCAGCACCAGACTGAAGCTTGCAGGTCCCATCTCTGCCATTGCTTTCCAAACAGTCCTGTCCCTCGCTTCACTGCTTTTATCACCAGATATGAAATGGGGACACAGGTACTGGTCCTAGTTTTAAGAGCTTTGAAATCAGTTATTACAAAGAAATACTGCCAACCTGTTGGTGTGGTGCTGTTGTGGCTTGCCAAGGCTGTAGAGCAACTCGGAGGTTCCTGTGTGTGATGTTTCCCCGTGTGGGATTTCTGTTTGCATAAGAGGTTCTCATAGCAAGATTTCAAACCCTGGCAAGGTCCAGCTGTGAAACACAGCCTCACAGCATCAGCTGCAGCCTATAGTGGTTTTGTGTGGTAAAAATGACTGTGTAAGGGCAAGGCAGAGGAGAATAATACCCACGAACAGTACCTTTAAATAACTTGCTGCTCTTTAGCCCCACGGGCACCATGGTTTTAGCTTTATTTTGCTATATGGCACTAAGACTGCATCCCTAATTGCATAGCACGGAAGCCAAGTCTCCTATCAAACACTGTAATGTCTATAGTTCCTGTATTTTTTGTGCTGTAACTGTAAAGAGAGAGCTTGTCACTGTGATGCTTATAGGGCTTTAGTAACACTTGTACCTTTTAATAAACAAACATTCGTAGGAGTGCTCAGGAAGACGTCAAGTTCGATTCCTGTGATAAACAATATGAAGAAGCCCTTAATAACACTCGACTTCCAGCAGAAGTTGTTGTAAAGCCAAATGATTTTCTTTGCCTGGGGTGGCACACTGAGAGCAAATGATGAGAACAAGGGCACGGATTTTTATGGTTTCCTGTGAGCTTTTTTCACTGAAATGCTGTTTAGGTCTGAGAATTAAACTGCAGATGAGAGAAGCCTGGATTTGCTGAACAAACACAAAATTTGGGTGTAAGCCTGGAGTCTGAATTGAGACCTGAACCTGTGAGTGTCCAGAGGGTGGAGTCCTGAGGTGGGGACGGGACACAGGAGGCCCAGTCCCAGCTCTGGTGTTCATCTGATGTGTTATTTCCTCCTGGTATTCTTTTCTTTAGCCGTTTTGTGTGTCTGCAGATGATGAAAAGCCCCAGGGAAAGGAATTATTTCATTGGCCAAGCATCAGTCTGCGACCTGTAAGCAGAATGCTAGTGCGAACAGCAGGCATTAGGTCAGGCCCTAATTTCACTTCTGATGGAAGCTCAGATCTCTTTAGTTGTGTTTCTTGATGTTTCTAGGGGGGGGTGAGTGGGTGACAGCGCTTCCCCTTTAGCGATTGCTGTTGCTTTCTGCTCATTGGCAGTGTGGCATTGTCTCCCATCTCTTGTCTTGCTCTGCTGCCGACCCAGGGTCAGCTCGTGGTGTCCTCCCCGCACTGCTCCCCCTGTATCCCTCCAGGAACAGAGTGTTTTCCCTTCTGCTAGGGAGGAAAGGTTGATGATCAATGTTTTTGCTGCTGTTTTCCTTGACCTCTTTTCCTGCCACACAACTGAAATTGAGATCATCCTTTACAGTGCCCAGTGTGAGCCATAGTCAGCAGTGCAGGGGCCAGATGTAAAAGGGTGCTATGGATCTGGGAATCACGCCCTGGGGGATTTGGGGGATGCCAAAGCAAATTTTGTAGTATTAGTTTTCATTTGGGTTAAACAAAAAGCTGTGTACAAGGCTGTCAGGATGTTTTTGGCCACTGACTTTTGTGTTTACTTGCTGAGAGTAGCAGTAACTGTTTTTTAAATGAAAACAGTGATTTCCTCTCATGGAAGGTGTGATTATTGCTGGCATTTGGTTGATGAGTATGACTAGTCTGTTTTCCCTTGAAAGCCAGTTTTGTTCTTAAACCCTTGCCACCACAGATCCAAGTTTAGGTTCCTCTGTTGCCCTTCTGAGACTGCTTTAGACCCAACACATCAGTGTTCAGATAAATTCTTTGAATACAGTGGGTAATCCCTTACCCTTATATTTGTCTTCCTGCTTACAGTGGAAGGCCCATCTCTCTTTCCATCCAGTTGCTCATGAATAAATAAAATGACATGCTGTCTCCTCAACAGCTGCTTTTCTTTCCTTCGTTCTGCCAGTCATGCAGAAAGTCACCACATATTTGCATATGAAATACCAACTCAAATTCACATTTGTATATCCTGGACCAATGCACAGGAGAATAGTAAAGCACCAAGCAGTGCTCTTAGATCTCTGTGGGCCAGGTACCTCATTTGAATGTGGCTCAGGTGGTGGCCTATGGAAATTGCCACTCTCTTATTGAGACTTAGTGTAAGTTTAAGCATCCAGCACGCCCCTGCCCTTTGGAACTCTCCATTTGAGCATCAGCAGCAGTTTATAGCCTGCCTGTCATAGGGAAACAGTTGGGGTCTAAACTGCTGGAAGATCATCGTTCTTTAAGCCGAGCACGTCCCATGAATTGGAGGCATTGTGTGGAATAAAGAGGGCTGAGCCATAAATTTGTGTATCGTAATTGTCTGTTATAGAAAGAATGTTTTTCAAATCTGTCTCTTCCAAAATCCTCTTATTGTTGTTTCTTCAGGGCATAAAAATCTTTGAAAGAAGGAGGAAAAAATAACAACAGTAAAACTGTTTGTAATGGTAGAAAATAGTTGCATAAAACATGGGAGCCTGAGAAATGCAAGAAAACCCACCCTAAAAGCAAACCCAGGAGACCTCAACAGAAACCCTATAATAATAATAAATCGTCAGCCTACCAGGACATATGCAGCCTTCTGAAGTCTGAATGCCTGTGTGGTGGGTGCTGGTGACCTACATCATGGGGTCTCAAAGCTGTCCTGTGCTGCTGCAGTGCAGGTAACACCAGGATGTCTCTCCCATCCCACGCACAGCGGGTGAGCAGGCGGCTGTGAGGGGCTCACCTGCTGCTGGGGACTGACCCACCACGGTCACTTGTGCAGCCTGGTCTGTGCCCAGGTCTGAGAGTCAAGACAGTGGAGTCCCAGCTAAGGCAGCCCACACTTCTGTGCTGTAGAAATGCAAAGTTTTGCCATTTTAATTTTCACTTTATTTCAGATGTGAAGTTGAGAGTGACTCATTGTCATCGTTCTTCTGACTGGATGCAATCCAGCACCCAGAGCCTTGTGAGCAGGGCAGGGTGTTAAATGGCTTGATAGAATCAATGCATTCTTTGGATTGCTGTAATTTCTAAATCAATTACTTAAATCGAAAGACAAAAAGACAAAAAGCTGAATTGTCAACAAGGGCAAGTTGGTGTTTTTGTTGTGTTTTCTTTCCTTCCCCTGGCAGAGCCCTACATGTCTGTCACAGACCTTTGTGTCTGAGGAACCAGTGGCAAATCATGAAACATTATAATTTTCTGGAGAATATCTAAAACTAGGACTTTTATTGGGAAGTCAAGGAGTAAGCTGCTTACTAGGAGGAACTTTTTTTACAATTCCACATGGAAATAAATATACCAGCATTTTCTGAAGTGCTGGTTTCCTTTAGGAAGCCATTAGGAACAGGTAGCCCTCACCACCTGGAAAAACGTGACTATGAAGCTAATGTCCGTAGAACATGACAAAACATATCTGAAAGAAGAAGTAGGAATTTTAACACTGAAGTATTACTGGATTGACTGTATGGGGCAGGTTTCCATGATGATGAGGGATTTTCTTGAACAGAAGCTGTTACCGTCCTGCGGAGCGCTCTAAGCTGCGTGCTGCACGCGGTCAGTGGTGACGTAGATGATGACAGCTTGGGGAGATGATTTCTTCCCCGTAATAGGTTTATCAATCTGAAAAGTGAAGTCTGAGCCTCCCTTTTAAATTCTTTTTTTTCCCCCCTCTTTTAGGAGCCCTTAAAAATACAAAGCCTTCAGCTTCAATACTGTCTTTTGTTGTAGTTTGTAGCTGCTGCTCTGCTTGCTTCGATTTTCCTTCCTTTCCCCCTCCCTGCTTCTGCTTCTTCCCTACAGAGTTCCTCTTGCTTTGCTTCTCGGGAAGCAGCTTTGAGTGAGACCCCAGTTGCTTTCTGGAACTAATTTGGGCAAGTCTGTAAGCAAATTCATGTTGAATTTTACAACATCAGTTTAAATCTAGACAATAGCAAGATGAAAAGTTGCTGATTACAGGGAGGACGAGATCAAATACTTGTTTTTCTTTGAAACCATGATTTACACCTGTTGATAAGAGCAATTAAAGTTTTAATTCAGTAATTTTTATTTATACAGAGATTTGATGCTCGTATATTAGTGCAAGTCCATCCAGATGAACGAAGCTCAAATGGTAAGGGGGTATCCAATTACTTTTGTCTCAGCCAACAAACATGCTGCTCTAATTAAAAGTCTGCATGGAATATTTATAACCAAGGAGAAGGCGACAAACTCCCAGCAGTAAGTCTGCCAAAACCAATGAGTGCAGAGTGGAAATCCTCTGAGTGAGGGAATCACAAACTTTTCTGTACCGTTTGCCTTTGTTTTCCTAGCTCTGAGGACCTGAATGACAGTTCAGATAAAATATACATGGTGTTATTAAAAAATAAATTGTTGAGCTCACTGTAGAAATTACTGGATAAAATTGTGCTGCTTGAGTGGTGTAGGAGGGCAGAAGATGGTTGTAATGTTACTTACTGATGGTATAAAGTGCAGCAATACCTAACAGAGGCGTGAGTCGGTTTGGGGTGCTGAGGGCTGGCTGCAGGTGAGCAGCAGAGCCCAGACCTAGAATGACATTTCCTTTTCCTCAGTGATCTCACGGGGCCTCTTGGAGTACTTCTCATTAGTGGGGTTTGAAGGGCTTGGCATCATTGTTCCTGTGCTACAGATCTGTGGGGACATGGCAATAAGGATTGCCTTACATGAAGGTCACCGGCAGCAAGTGCCAGAGCCCCAGTGAAGCAGGAGTCCCTGGGTCACTGCTCCCATCCCTTCCCTGCCCTGTGCTTCCTGTACTTGGGTTGTTCTGAGGCTTCAGGCACCCTGCTGGCATTCACAAATATCCTTGGTAATGGCCCTTGTTTGTGAGGGTTTGGCTTGAGCATGCTAAGCAGGGCTGAAGCGAGCAGTTACTCAGCCCTGTGCTGCACGCAGCAGCATATGGATTAATAATACTCCTCAAAGCGGTATCTGTAAAAGCTGTGGGTGATGAGCAGCTTTTAAGAAGAGTCCCTGTGGTCTCTCTGTATGGGAAAATGAAGCACTGTCTAGTTCTAAGAAATGGAAAAGTAAAATTTTAGTGTGCCATATATTGTAATATTTTTTTCCCCAGCAGTGATGCTTCTAATTGTGTATTACACAAATCTAATTTTTGCAGTGATGGTGTTATGTTCTTTGTCCCTACCCCCTTCCTGGAGTGCTGAGTGTAACGCTGCACCATCCTCTGATGGGGGGATGTGCCCTACAAGTGTCCTTTCTGTTGAATGGAAAAGAGATTTATATAATCTTGATCTGAATGAAGTTCACCTCGTGCTACCTGTGAGGTCCCTTTGTGTTGACATTCTGTGATTTCATTGCTTGAAGCAGGGGCTCTGCTAACTGGGATGTGTGGTGCAGTGTGGGTTGGGGGAGAGAAGAAAGGAGGGAGTCCTGTTGTCCCCCCTTGCTCTCCTGTAGCACCTTGCTTGAACAGGCAGGATGGGAGCATGTGGAAAGCTGATCAAATGGAGTGTTTGCCAGGAGCCACCCTTATAACTCCCTGCTTTGGGAATGTCTAACCTATCTGTCCAAGGCTTAGTCTCTATGTTATCTATGGAATGCTGTTAAAAAGGTTTTTATTTTACTAATCCACACATAGCTATTTAAAACCTCATTTCTATAGCATGAGTTTTCTATAGAACCTTGTTGATTTTTTATCTTTGCAGAAAGTTCCTGTCAGTCTGGTGGAGCTTTGCTTGCTTTGATAGCCTTTTGGTTGAGTGAGGTATATTAATTGTTGGAGGCAAATTCAAATCTCTCCCAACCCCAGAGAAATTTGTTTCTCATTACCTGTCTGTGTACACAATGTGTGATACATTTGTATTAAATACACATATTTAAACCTGGGTCTCCAGCAGCATCTGCTAAAATAGACCATGTAGCACAGTTCTCTCTCCAGCAGTAAGTATCTCCTGGTATTTTTAGCACCTCGGCTAATACATCGACTCTGCTGTCTGCCAGTTAATTACAGCAATTGTCATCTTGTTCCAGAAAGAAAAAGGGAGGGGGGAATAGCCAAACTTTCTGTACTTCCAGGGACTTTCAGAGTGCATCCCAGTGTTCAAGGGCTTCCTTTGCTGTTATTTGGAGTTAGGAGGAAGCGGAACATCCTGTGACAAGTGGTGCAGCACTGATGGGCCAAGTAGGGGCTTGTGCAGAGTCAGGCTCTGGTACAGAGACTCTAATGATTCAGGGTTGTTCACAGCAGGTTTGCTGCTCTACTGATACGGAGGAAGGCACGTTGTAAGTGTAATTCCTCAAATGCTGGAATAGTAATGATGTTGTTAGGAACGTAGGTGTCTTTGTTGCTTCAGGTTTCCAGAACTTCTGTTTGATCTTGCATGTATGTTTTAGTATGTTGCTCTGAGGGAAAAAAAACCAACAAAACCCCCCAGGGTTGAATATTACATGAGAGATCTGACCATCTTTTCTCTTAATAACTCCAAACAATTTGACTTTTTCTTAAATAAGTTATTTTTGGGGACTTAATGATGTACTATAATTTTCATCAGTGGGGATGTGCCTGCAGTATGTTTTTCAGAGTAACGCTGATGTTGCTGTCAAAGCTTCACTTTCTGATTCTTTTGAGCATCCCTCTTGGAGTTTTCTTTCTCTCTGCAACAAAATGCAGAAATGCTTTTCCTTTTTAACATAAAAATTATGGTTTGTTACTGAGGAGGGTTGCTTGGCAAAAGCAGAAGAAATTCCACTTTGGAAAAAGCTAAAGGAAAAGGTTTAAAACATTTTTCCATGGTGATTTTAAGGGGCTGTTTTCTGAACTGGCTACAAGAAGTCATTAAGCTGGAATTTGGATTTGCATCATGAAATGCACATAATGGAATTTGTACGTGTGACAGAACTTTCTCCATCGCTAATGAAAGTTCATTATGGATCTTTGCATATTCTCCTTAACAAGGCCAACTCACCCTGCCCCAGTAGATCAATTAACTTTCCTTCGCCATCTGTTTGGCCAGCCATTAGTTCTGTCAACACTGCATCTTCTGGTGGCTTTCAACAACATAAGGACTTTATGAAGCTGAGACGAGGCAGGCGGTGAGTGTTGGCTGGAGTGTGCGTGCTGCACGCTGTGTTAGCAGGCTGAAGGACCTTGAGAAGAGGGACTTGCCCATGGTGAGCAGCGATGCTGTCTTTAGTTTACCCTTCAGTCAAATGATGGATTTCATGTTCCTCACGATTTCTGGAATCACCTGAGCAAATCTTTCCCTTCAGTTGTAGCCTAAGCAGAAAGCTGGTTCTAGTTTGCAATGTCATCTTGACCTCCAGTGAGATTTGGATCAAGCCATAGGGAGCCAAGGAGTACAGGCCTACTGGATTGTCAAGGGCTTTGAGTGTGTACTGTGCTCAGCAGCTCCTGCTGCGAATGTTGCATCTTAGGCAGGGACAAGAAGCTGAAGACTGAGAACAAGGACACCTGACAGCTACACAGAGTCTTTTTGCAAATCTCTTGGCTGAGAGCTGAATTTTTAAAGTTAAGATATGGTAGGTGCTCCTGGCTTCTGACAGATTTCAACCTAGAAGTTCCCTATCACATGAGGTGATAGTGTATAGGCATGGCAATGCTTGTGCTTCTCAGTCCAAAGAGCCGCTCGCATTGTACAGCGGTTCTGAAACAGGCTCTGCACCAGGAATGTGCCAAAAAGGCCCATGGATTTTTCCAGTGACAGGAGTTTGTAGTGGGTAACCAGAGTCTAGGTCCTGTGTTACCTCTAGATGTGATGCACTTTGAGAAACCTGGAGATCTGTGGAGTATCTGATGCATCATAAATGATAGTCACAGCTTTATGCTTTTCAGTTCTCTGTTGAACAGTCACAGGAGAAAAATAGTGCTAGCAAGCTCTGAAGTTACTCCAAATCTTATCTAAATCCCTTTTAATCCTGTGCCTTTGCAGAGTCCAGGCCTGGTGCAGCTCTCTGTAGTCTGTATAAGGATTAACGCCCGCTCTGCCTGGCCACGGGTCACAGCTTGATGTGCAGATCTCTCTGTGTATTTCTGTGTTCTGAGGGCAAAGTGTTTATCTGCTGAGAGCTGGCTGCTGGGTGTGCTGCTACCCAGGGCCTCTCCGTCCTTCTGTCTTAATGCCGTTAATAAAGAATTAATAATAACAGAGACTAAAAGAGCCTCGAGCAAATATCTTCCTCAAAGAACAACTTGAACAAATAAACCAGCAAAATTACATGGGTTTTTGTGTGTGTTTATATTACCTGACTTGTTATTGCTTGGTAGCACGGCAGCATTACAGACCTCTGGCTTTCAGAGCTTGCTTTCATCTCTGCAGAAATGAATCAATATTAACAACATTACGGTTTAAAATAGTAATAATCTTTCCTGCGTTCCTGTTTCCTTTGAGACAGATTGCTTTGCTACACGAGTGCTTGCTCTTGGCCCTTCCTCACTCGCCGTTTCACTCTCCACACCTGGATGCCCCAGTAAATCCTTCATTAGATCAGATTTTTCCTTCTTTGTCGATACTGTAGCCAGCTGTTTGTGTGTCTGTGGGTTAATATCTTGTTGATGCTTTTCCTCAGATATTCCCACTTTCTAAGACTTTAAATGAGCTTTAAAAAAAGACATCATCCCCCCCAACCCAACCCCAGCTGAAAACCCAGGCTCATCGGAAAGAAAAGTGCTGTAAAGATCTGTTCAGCTGGGTAAGAGACTCTCAGGGGATGGGACTAGAGCCCTTTTCCTTGAAGTCTAAAAGCAGCTTGGAACAAGGGCTGTGCAGCATGGACCGATCCACGGCTGGCAGAGGGACTGCTGTGGGTTTATTTATATCCTGATAGGAGCCAGCGGCGAGAAAACAACAAGTGGCACCAAATAACAATTTAACAAGCATTTACTGTGAGCGTAAATCAAATGTTTGCTGTGTGGAGGTGGCACTGAATTGCTAATACAAATAGAATGGGGCGACCTAGTTTAAGTGTGTCACCTCTGTCTGCCAGGATGCAACAAATGAAGAAATCCATATAGCTGGAAAAGGGTAACGTAGGGTGTGATGTGCCTGGGGACAGGGAGGGAGGATGGACCTGTCGCTCGGGAGCCGCTGTCAGGAAGGGTTCTCAGAAGCTGCTTGGTGTAAACACAGTGCTATTTCAGTTCCTGAAGTGGTTGATTATTCTTTCAGATGTAGTTTTTGCTTTTGCTGCTCCCTACCTGAAATGTGAGCACATCCTTTAACTGGAAGTGGGAGATCATCTGACATTATAGAACAGGCTGGAGACCAGTTACGGATCAGAGGCACTGCAGTGTTGGGAGCTTTATGGCTGCAGTTGGCAGGTGCAGCACAGGTTTGGGTTGGGTGAGGTGTTTGTACAGGGGCCGGGGGAAGGAGGAGGCATCGGAGCACTTGGGTTTCCCAGCAGCCGCACAAACACCATCTCCTTGTCCTCCTGCCTGGGGAAGGGGGCTGCTAGCATGGTGTAGGGTAAAGGACTTAAGTTTAAACCATTCCAGTATTCAGCTTTCTTTGCTTTTCTTCAATTTTTTGTTTAAATCTGCAGATTAGTGGGTTTTTGTGTGAGAAAATATGCCTGCCCTTTGAAAAGTGCAAAGCAAGCAAAAAAACTGCTGGGGAGAAAAAACCTCCATGGGAAGTCAGTGTTAAGATTAGGGGAAGGGATGTTCCTTATTTTGGTTGACACGAAATAGGGAGTTCAGCTTTCAACATCTTAAGTATCCGACTGTGTATTTGTGGGAGTGCTGCTGGAGGACGCTGTGCTGGGAGCTGGGCTGTGTGACTGGTCTCTTGTGTTCTTTGGGTGATAAGCAGGTCAGTTCTCTCCTATGCCCCTGGACCCCTTCCTTGGCATCGTGTCACAGGGAAATGATGTGCTCACCTCTTCCAAAATCATTTGAGGTGTGTGGATGCAAAGCATTAGATACAGGCTTTTGGTGCGATGAGAAACGTGTAACAGTTGGGTCAGTGCCGATCTGATAAGGTGTTTAGTGAATTCAGGTTCTATTGTTGACATTAATCCTTGAAGGAGGATTAAGCTCTGCTGAACAGAAGATGCTTCACTTCTGAATGACAATGCTCATGTTTCTTTTCTGTTCGTTACCTTGACCATTTTAATTAATGCATCTTCAATTTCCCGAAGTCCATCTGTAGCTGAGTGCAAGATCTCTGTGGTGGGTGTCTGGGTGCCTTTTCAAATGGGGCCTTTGTTTTCAGAGCTTTCTTAAATGGATGCAAAGACAATGCACAACAGAAAAACAGGCTCTTGTGAAAACAAAATTAACATCAAAAAGATACTTCTGATTCTAGTTCCTCAGTTTGATCAGGGGAATGAATAGATTATTAAGACTCAATATCCTTATATCATCTCCTGCCATCAGTACAGAGAGGAAATAAGTATACAAATCACTAAATTGCTTCAAAGCTGCTTGGCAACTGCAAATTACAAAATTGATCATCTGACTCATTTATATTTCTTTCAAAGAAGAGGAGAAGGAAGAAAGCCAGTTCAGGATTATCACAAGGAGTGAATCCTGTTGCAGGCTGCTCTGTAATAGCACCGGGGCTGCCTCAGAACAAGGACAAAATGCTGGATTAATAATAATAACAGCCAGCTGTACTTCCCTCAGGCTTTGTCCTTTTCGCTTCTTTTCATCCCCAGAGCAAGCCTAAATATGAATATAATTAAAACTTGATTTTCTTATCCACAAGTAACAGATTATATCGACTGTGCTTTTCTGGTGTGTTCATTTCTTCTGGCTGGTTGGAGCAACCTGGAGCTGGGCGGAAGGAAAACAGGGTCGTGTGTCAAACACTATCTCTAAAGAGCCTTCTGCAGACAATTAAAAGTAGCTTTTAAAGAATACAGCTTTCATTCCGTATCCCCATAGCAGGTCTTACCCTGGGCAGAGATAATCTGCTAAATGTTCAGCATCTGTTTTCCCACCTGAATGTTCGGTGACTTGCGGCAGGTTGACAGGAGGGAAGGGAGGCCACGACCTGTCCAGCCTCAGGCTCTGCGTGTCTGCCATAGGAATTCACACAGACTGGAGTTTTCCTGTGGGCTGTACACCTGCTGTACACCCCCAGTGCCAGTCCTGCTGTTGTGTAAATCTGGGAGCCTGTGCGAGCAGTTACCTGTTGTGGAGTTATACCTTGGAGCACTGAGGCTGCTGCTGTGCAGCTTTGCTTTGCCTGCAGACACTGCTGCCCACACTCTTTGAGTGTGAATTCTCCCATTTGAGCTACTCTGATTAAGCTGAAGTTAAACGTGTTCTGTGTTTAAAGGTTCAATTTTGGTGCATCATCTACAGGCTAATGATGGTTTTTCAACACAAACCCTTTGTCTGGGCAGTCAGCTCTGGTAGCTGCCTGGGCAATCAGCTCTGGTAGCTGCCTGGGGCTGGGTTGGTTTCTTCCTTTATTTCTTTCCCACCTTCTTTATTGAGAAACTTTTTGCTTCTTAGTCATGAACAAGGGATAATGGAACAACCAGTATTTTCTGCAATCAGTAAACAATGTAGAACTGGAAGGGAGAAAATAGGAAAGCTATTGAGGGAAGTAAATGAAAATGGAATTACGCTGCTTTACAAGATGCAGATATACAGAGAGCTGTTTGGGAAATAACAGGCAATGCTTTCTGTCGTTTGTGTTTAAGTCTTAGGATGGCTTGATGCTTTTTGCTTTGTTTCAGTGTTAACTCTTTATTAAGATCTTCGCTTGTCGTGGGTTTCACTGCTTTATACATTCACGAAACATATCTGTACAGTGCAGAGAGCTTTTTATTAGGGTTGTTAAAACGAGCTGTCCCTTCATGGTGATGAGCAGAGACAGAATTCAGAGCAGCTGAGGAACCTGACTGAGATGCACAGATCGTGCATCCTCGGAGCGAAGGTTGGGCTGACAGGTCCCTCCTGGGGGGAGGCACAGAATGTACAGACTTTCTGCAGCTTTTTCTTGGGTGCTTGGCCCAACTCCTGCTCTGGCTTTGGTCCATAGCAGACCCTGTCTCATCTCCCACTTTGCAGAGATGTTTAGCTGTGGTACGAAGCGGTGGTGCTGCTTCTCCGGAAACAAACAGCCAAACAGAGATGTCTCTGCAACACACAGGTTAAATGACTGCTTGCTGTGTGGCCCAGAAGTGTAAAACACTTGCCTGAAAGACCTGCTCCTTCACCTCAAAACCTGTGTGTTTGTGCTGAAGTTCACCTTGTGTCCTGGGAGGAGAGATTCAGCCTTGGGAGAAGAGGCTGAGTCTGGGGAGAAGTGCCAGCGAAGAAAAGCTGCTCTGACCTCGGCTGTGCTTGCCCCTCCACTCCTGCTTCCAAGAACAACACAAGAAAGAGTCGCTTATTGAGAGGGGTTTAAATAGTCAACTCTCGTTTATGTTTTCTCAGAAATAGCTCTGAACAGAAACACTACCAGGGAAATGGAATTTGCTCAGGGCTTATCTTTTTATTGTGACTTATAGGGATTCTGCCAGGTAAATGTTTGTGGATTCACACAGGTCTGAAGATTGCTGCTATCATCTTGATGACAAAAATATGGGACTTTTATTCATGCCTCTGGGAGCCATGAGGTGTAGGAAATGGCCTAATTCTTTTCTTCATTTCCCAGAGTGTCTTTTGAAGTGAGAAATACACACATCAGTCCTAGGAGCACCGATCAGAGCCCTGCCCTGACTCACCCCTCCAAATGTAACGACTGGAAAATTGAGAGCCAGGCTTAAAAGGGGTGGGAGGAAAAGCTGGGGGGGTGGGGGAAGGACACTTTGTTTCTCAGAATTCACCCTGTGCAATGGGAATGGTTAAGGTCCCAGTGAACCTGTATTTCATGCCCAGTTTGTTCGGTGCCTTTTTTGTCAGATCAGCTGTTTGGCAGTGTTTTTTTTAATTTTTAAATGATATAGCATTAAACAAATGTTAGAAGGATGGAAGTGCACATTGGCTTTCCCTGACAAACTCTTTAGCGTTTTGCATGCACAAAAAAAAAGACCAAAAGTGGTCAATTTAATGAAATTACAGAGAGTTGAATGTGGGCTTGGGTTGTGTTTTTTTGTTTTCATTATGTTGACATTTATCTTGGAGCTGGAGACAGGAGCTATGTGGTGAAAGAAAGAAAAAACACTTGGGAAGAGGGTAATTACAGTTATTAAGCAGTTGGCTAGTCTCTGCACTTCTGCTGTGAAGCTTTTGTCTTTGCAGTGTCTACCTGTCTCGCTGGTAATTAGTTGTTTAAGGTCTGGACTCAGGTCTCCCATTTGAAATCAGTGGAAATACTCTCCTTGAATTTTGCTATAAATGTTTGATCCTGCACGAGCCTTTGATTTATGGGGCTGCTGCTGGTTCCAGTGAGCGTTCAGCCTCCTCCCAGCTCCCAGGCTGAGTCCCAGGCTGTGCCCGGAGCTCACATGTGAACTCAGCTTTGGCTTTGGTTTTGGTGTTTAGTGTGTAGCTGGGGTGTTACTATGTGTTAAAGATGGTACAGGAATTCAAAACATAAACCAAGTCACTGTCTCCAGAGTGAGTAACTGCTCCTTTATGACTAATTATGCAATTTATTTAAAGAAAGGTGTTTTTCACATGCATCACACAGTGCAGCAAGACACTTGTGGCTGAGAAGTGGTAGGTTCCTGTCTTGGGCTCTTCAGAGCCTTCAGGTTCATCAGCTGGGTGTTGTGCTTTACTCACCTCTGCCAGAAAATGAGAATTTGGTTTTTATCTTATGAGAAATTTTCCTCCTTTGACATACTCATGAGATGCTTCTGCAGTCCATACAAGGCAGCAGCAAAGACCCAGCTGTTAGACTGCAGAAAACAGCCCCACAAATACAAAAATTAATGGGGGAGGCAGAAACAGGATTCTCCAAGAGGTTAAACAGGATTTTCACTGATGGCAGGCTCTTGATGAATCACTGAATAATGGTTTCATTTAGGGTTTTTTGGTTTTTCAGCTAATGTTGGTTTCAGAAATCTATGGTTTACTGCTGCAACTTTCCCAGATTTGCCTTGTAATTAACTGGCCCGCGTGATCTCTCACATTCAGCCATCAGAGACTTTTCCTGGAACAAGGAAATATTAAAAAGTTATTTGCAGTCATTCAGTGTTTCCTCCCCTAATGGATTCTGTGGCACTTAGTGTGCACTTACCTCAGTTTTTATCTCACTGCCCATCGCCCGAGCAGCCGAGTTCTTCCCATCAGAAGCAAAATCTTTCCCTGAAACACTCATGAGGAGACTGAACAGGTTGTTTGCTTTAGAGAAGCAATAAAAAGAAATGCAGAAAGGCAAAGCCTAATGAAGAGAAGGCAGTTGCATTTAGGAGAATTAGTGCTCACAAACTAAGTCAAAAAGATGGAGTTTGTGTTTTAGATCTGGAAGAGATAAGGGCTTTTTAATCCATAAATTCATTTCCTAATCTCCCTGGTTTTAAAGGGGAGAGCCTGTTTCTCCATTTGGTGATGTAATGCTGCTGGTAGGATTTCTTCCAGGCAAGTCAGTTATGGTGATCTCTTCGAGAACTGCCAGCCAGAGCGGCGTGGGTCACACAAGTTCCTCTCTCCTGATGAGACAACTATCTTAAGTTTCCTTTTCTGTAAGAAACTGAGCTTCTGGGGTGGGCTCCAGCTGCAGCAGAAAGTGGGCATTCTCTGCATTACTGGAGTGATGGTCACAGTTGGAATATCTTCATGAAGAAGGTTTTAACGGCCTCTCTTGTCATTGCCTTTGAACTCGTCCTCTTATTCCTGAGGAGCTCTAGGCTGCTATGGAATTTATGGAGCGCTTCAAGCCCACAAGTGCCAGATAATCTTTGAAGACACCTATCCATCTTGGTGCTTGCAAGCCCAATGTTCGCAGTTATCTGTGTATTTCTTCTGGGATTTTCTGAGCTTTTCCTTTCAGCAGGTCTTGTCAGCTAAACCCATCCTATAATCCATCCTTTCCACTTGGAAGACTGAGGCACAGAGTGAGCTGCTCCTCAAAGAAGAGCATCTGTGAGAGAAACGGCACTTGTTTCTTACTCCTTTGAATTTAACCAAAGTTGCTGCTTTAAACCAAGCCCTCTCTGACCTTTTCAAGAGATCTCAAAAGTTTACTTACCCTTAGGGGTGTTGTGAAGCTTAATTAATGTTTGTAAAGTGCCTTGAGTTCTTTGGATGAAAGTGCTTTGGATTATTAATATTAATAATAACAGATGAGCCCCTGAAACATTCTAGTACAGTAGAATGAATTAACATGAAGCAAGCAATCAACAACAACAAATCCAACCAGCAGTGCCGGCACAGCCCCGGGCGAGGCGTTCAGCTGGTGGTCTGATAGATGTGACAGATGAAGCCGCTGATATTCTCCTCAGTCATTTCCATTGTAAATTAAACTGTCTCCCATGTCCTCACAGCAGCAGCATTTTACCCAAAAGTCACCTGCAGCACTGACTTGCTTTTTCTAGTTGAGGTTATTTTTTTAAATCATCTTCTGCAGGTCGTGTTCAGACGTGACAGAAGCCGAGACATAACTTTTTGGGGAACTTTTCAGGGACTTTGAGCTGTAATAAATCGGGCACCGTTCCCAAAGTGTAGATACCCCAAGAGAGATGACTTCCTCCAGCAGTGCTTTCACCAGTTACCTGGTGGATATAATCATGGAAGGGGCTGTTCATTCTACACAAGTGTCAGCTAGCAACAATAACCAGAGAAATGAAGAAAGGAAGGAAGGCCCTGCCTTTCAGTGCACGGGAGTAGGACGTAGGATCCTACGTAGGGGAATCAGCTTGTTAAAGGGTAGATAATGGCAGGACAAGGGGGATGGAGTGAAGCTGGAGGAGGGGAGGTTTAAATTAGATATTGGGGGAAGTTCTTTACAGAGAGAGTGGTGAGGGGCTGGAACAGGCTGCCCAGAGAGGGGGTGAATGCCCCGTCCCTGGGGGTGTTCAAGGCCAGGTTGGATGGGGCCCTGGGCAACCTTGTGTAGCTCCAGGCCTGGAGGTTGGTGGCCCTGCCTGTGGCAGGGGGTTGGAGCTCTGTGATCCTTGGGGTCCCTTCCAACCCAGACCATTCTTTGATTCTATGATCCTTGTCCCATGTGTAGTATTCTACACACTGACCTGTGGTCTTCCAGCTGCTGTGACCACCTTGGCTTGCGCAGTGTTGTAAAAGAGCCCAAACATAACTGAGAGCGACATCCTCAGTGCCCTGTCCACACAAGCACATCTCAAACTCGGAAGAACCAGCTGCTTCCTGCATGCACAGACGGATTTTTCTTCCAGTCCTTTATTCTCTCATCAAAAAGCAATGGCACAGTATAGATTTGTGTATGTGCATTGCAGGCTGAGAGGCTGCTGTAACCTCTGTGCCTCATAAAGAAAATCTGTTAGGTAGAGAAATACATGAGGAATCCTTAGGGCAATTTTCCTTGGAAAAAGGATGGTAAGGAATGTATTTCTTGGACTACTGAACAAAGAGTTGGGCTATTAAGGTAGGAGTATTAATGACTTATGCAAGATTGTTGAAGATTGACTGCTGCTGTGCATTCTGCATAGTTCCTGTACCAAAGAGCACTCAGTGCTACCCCAGTTGCTCCGGTTGTAACAGTGTCACACCATGGAAAATCCTGAAATTTCAGGAGAAGTTCATCTGTTGTTTGAGAAGCTTAACTTTGTAACTGAAAATGAGCTTGTTCTTACTTTTGATTTATACAGGTGCAGGAAGGAAAAGGCAACAGGGTAGCAATGAATGCATGTAATTAATTTTTCCAAGTTAATACCAGGATTCTTCCTGAATTGGAGAGACCTGTTCACCAGCATTACATGTTACAGCCAGGAATCCAGCAACCTCATTAGAGAACTATTTTATTTCTTCATCCTGGAAACTTTTGCTTTGCTATGTGCATACATCTCTTTGCTTAGCATGCTTGGCATTTTGCAGGAGCTGACCCTGGATTGTACTGTTTAATTAAGGTAACATGTATATAGAGTGAAGATCTAACAATGGATGAGCAATTAATTTTAACCTTCCTGCCTCTTCTTTCCCCAATAATATCTATATCAGCTCTGAATGTATCATTATTGAACATCCCTTGTTTTCTTTTAAAGGGCTGATTGCTCGAGCCCACTGGACGTATTTTCTAGTGTTTTTCCAGTGTGATCATGCAAAATCAAACATTCACCTGTCCAGAGATCATTGAGCTCCATCTGGGTGTGTGTCCTGGCCTTGATCCTGTGCTGAACAAGCTCAGTGTGCTTATTGCAACGTGATAGAGCCAAACCAAAAGAGGTGGCTTTGAAGGGTGGTGTTTGGAAGGGGCCTTTCCTCCTCTGGTTCAAGCGTCACTACTTGTAGTGAGTGAGGGGGAGATGTGTCAGTGTGACATAAAGTGATGGGTTTGGCTGTGTGGGAAGGATCTTTCTTTACTTCTCAGTGGGCACATACATGTCTCTGCTGGTCTTACTGCCCAAGGATTGTTCTTGCTCATCTTGCAGCTGGCACCTTGTTTTACAGTGTGCAGAACATGTCCCCCTCTCCTTTCCCAGCTGGTGCTCGAGGTGTCAGAGACTCTGGTGAAGTGTCCTACAGCTGAGTACCCATTCCTGTGCTTTGGAAATTCCTTGTTTCAGCTCTTGAGGGCAGGACTTCACACCACAAAGCATAAATCCTTCCTCCCAGTGTTTTCTGCTGTGAAATAATTTGCTTGTTGACATGTTAGGTCACGTATTTAATGAGACAGGGCAAGGCGTCTGCTGATGCATTTCACCACAAACTGATTGGAAATAAAGTCACTTAATTGGTGTGGCAAGATATTAAACCTGTAATCATGGGAGCAGCCAGCTTTCTGCAACCAGACACCGCTGGCAAGCGTGTGGGTTTCTTAAATCACTTCCAGTTTTGTTCTCAAGTCCAGCTTTGATATGGTGCCCTGTGCTGGGTTATCCACATACCCACAGCCTGATTTAATCTCATTCACATATGCAGCGATAGGCATGGTATTTATTTTCATTCTATGTATTCCTTTCTTGCCATATTAAGGTTTGGCAGTGAGCAGTCCAGTTATGGGATAGGTTTTTGATTTTATTGGTTCTAATTCCCACTGACAATACTAACTCTTGAGATCTTCATTCCTTCCCCCCACCCCAGTAAAAATGACACTTAGCTAGAGAATTCTTCTACTTCAGCTGGTGTGTCAGAAACCATCCCCATTCTTCCTGTCTTTTAATGCTTAAAAATAATAAATCTAATAAGGAAATTAAAAACCAGTGCTGATTAATTCTGATAATTTTAACTCACGTTCCAGATTCCTTTGCTACTGAGTCAACCTTGGCATGTGTTCCTGGGAATTTTAATTTGGTGGAACATATGCCTCTTGATTGCCTTGCAAACACGTGGCATCTCTTACCTGAAAGTAACAATGCTGCCTTTTACTAGTTTTGCAACCCCCTTTTTTGTCTGCCTGAGGGGAATGTGGGGCACAGCGTGGAGAGACTGAGAGCACCCAGCTGAGTACCGTGTCTGGAGGAGCCAGCGGTGGGCAGGCTGCCTGAGAATCGTGGTGGAGGTGTGGGCACACACTCAGGGCTTCATCGGTGTCGATCCATCGGAGGAACATCTCTCATCCCACTCCTCCTCTGACACCCTGTCTGTCCTGTGCAGCGTCCTGCTCTGCCCGTTGCCTCGGTGGTCTCTGTACCGCCAGCCCCTGGTACCCTGTGGTCAGAAGCCCCTCAGTTTGCTACTGATTTGCTGAAGCTTTTCTCTGTTACTTTAGATGTTTTTAAACATTTATTTTTCACTTGTGATTCAAGGAACTTTTCCCCAAATTCATCTTAGATACTGCTAATCAAGGGTTGGCTTTTTTCTTCTGCTGCTTTATGAGTCGCTAGATTAGAGTAACTAAGAGTCTTTATAGTTTGATTTTATTCTGTCACGGTATGCAAATCAGCTGTTCCCTTTGAGGTCATGCCAGTCTGTCCTTTCTGGATTTCTTTTTATTTTCTTTAATATAAAGCAGTAAATAAATTGAATGCATGCTGGAACAAATGTTGGAAGTCACTTCAGTTGTTAACCAGCATATAAACAAGCTGTGGCAACTGATGTGCCCAAAGATGCTTAAGATACAGGTTATTTTGTACTGATTTTCATAGGCATTCATCGAGTTTCCAGCTGGGGAGTTTTTTAAAAAGCTGGTCCTTGACTTCAGTATTTTCAGAAGATCAAGTCCAACCATTTTTGGAAACAGTTCTGAAGTCACACGCCCCTCCAAATAAACCCAAACCTTTTGCATCACCTCCTGACAGCAGTCTTAACTTCGGGCAGTCAAATGTTTACTGTGTTAAAAATAAATAAGTTGTAGTTTGGAAAGACATTACCATCTTTCTAAACAATCCTGGCCACCGCAGATCAGCTTTTAGCAGCATCATTTTCAGGATAATCGGGATGAATGCGTGAATATCCAGTGCTTCTAATTTGAATATTAAATAGCCTCAAATTCAGCAAAGGATCTTTCATTGCTTTATTGGTGACCTGGGTTTTTTTCTTCATTTCTTACTATTTGAAGTGTGGTAGGAAAAAATAAAGTGGGCTGGGAAGCGTCTGAAGTCAATAATGTGTCCCTGTCCTTCAATTTTGTGGCAAATAATTGGGCCCTGAAGGAATTGGCTGTTGGGTTCCTCTCTCGGCTGCAGCACGTGTACATTGGCTCTGTTTCATAGAGCTGCCTCCCAGCAATGCATTTTGGCAGGAGCTCTAAGGACTGGCACCTCAAAGGAGGGGGAGAAAGGATGCTCTAAGTTGTGGGATCAAGTTCATATGATCCAGTGCCCCATTCAATGGAGATATCAACAAGGGAGAAAACTCCCAACGTGTCTGTGAATTCCCTGACAGGTTTTATTGCTCTCCATGTCCAGCTCTGGCTCCGTGTCACTCACTAGCTGCTGAACCCTTTCCATAGGACATGTTGGGCTGCTGGTGTGGATATAACGGTATTTCCACGTAAGCAGCACGTGTTGGGTTTGTTGGGGGCTTTGGGGGTTTGCTAAGGTGTTGCTGGTTAAAACTCAGCTGGAGTAAAGGGAAACCTTTCACAAGTATTAACTAATTGAGGAGTGTGGGTCTCATTTAGGAATGCGATGTTGGTGCTAGGAGGCCAGAGGGGTTGGCTAGTCCATGTGGAGGTCAAAGTACTGGTGACCAACTGAAGAGAGAACTCGCTGCTTTTGGGGCAGCGAATGATACGTGATGGATTTAGGTCTGGTAGTGTTTGCGTCCTGTCCCTTGCACTGTGCTGCCTCTGAAGCTGAGTTTCCCCATTATGAAATGATTGCTATTATTTTACATCATGACAGCCCACAGGGATGGTGTCCCTCCCCTGCACTGCGGGCGCTGCTCCTGGTGGAGGGGCATGCAGATACTCCATCCAAACGCTTTACAGTTTCCTGGAACCTCAGGAGAATTCAGATCATTTTATTGCTCAAGTTGCATTTGAAAACTGAAATGTGATTCTAGACAAACATCTTTTTGTAGCTAAAAGCAGAAATTCCTTCATCCTGTATAGTCATTTGGGTTCCTCTGAGTCTCAGCCCAGCATGAGGATGGTGTGGCTGGATCCAGAACGCAGGGCTGCTTTAGTGCTGACCATTATCATAAATAGTGAATGTTGTTACACTTTTACAAACCTCTTTTTGTGCAGTTCTTCCATATTTTCAAATAACAACACCCAATTAAACACTTGAATCAGTGCTGCCCTCAGCAGAGATGTAATTAAGCAGGTGTTTAAATCCCTTGTTAAATTAGTCTCTTATATTTTTCTTTCCTAATCTACCATTACTATTCCTGTCCAGAAAAATAATGGGAAAACAAATGAATCCTGAAACCCTCGCTTTGGGCTTGTAAGGGTCAAACTCTATCAGCCATGCAAAGTAGGTCTATGGAATCTAATCAAATTTAGGTGAAACAAAGCAGATTTAAATAGAGGCTGCTGGGTAACAGCAGTGAATGGCGAAACATCGCTTGTCTGGGAAGGAAAAAAAGTTAAATGGAGTAAAAATCCACTTCCAAAAGGGCATTATGTGGCACTTCTCCCAACTAATGGCTTGACTGCTGTAATTCAGAATGCTCACAAAATGCATACATGGCCTGGCCATAAAGAGAATAGGGAAACAAAGAGGTTGCTAATTCAATTACAGATGTTATAGATCAAGCTCTTTACTATTCATCCAAATGGAAATTTACACTAAATAACATTATCATGAATTGGCTCAGCAACTTAATGGACTAAGGCTCTCACATCTAACAGATTGCCTAGTCTTGAATACTTGAGTACCATCTCTCTGGTGGATACCTTTAACTGAGCATCAATATACTCTTGTTCTTTTGTTATGGAATAAATGAAATACAGTCACTCAGCTAACAGACAACCTCCCAGAGACGTTTGAGAAGCCAAACATGCAGATTGGAGCCCAATATTTATTTTAGTTTTTGTTTATAGGATACAAAGCTTCTCATCTGGGACCCTTGAAAAATTTTGTGGATCATCCTGGTCTTACAAGCTGCTGCTTTTAGATTTCAGTACCACGTATATTAATTGAAGTACTTCTGTTTTCATGTTCCTTGGTCCCAAGGCTGCGGGTGTTCCAGAACGTTGTATTAATATTCATTAATGGGGTGTGTGTGATGTGTCCTGCTGTGCAGTTACCAGAACTTGCTATTACTGTTTTCACCAGAACGGTGATGAATGTGTAGCAACATTGGCCTTAAGGACTATTCAGGACTTAGTAAGGAGCAGCTTAGAGCCTTAAGAGCATCATAGATTATGAAGGCTTTCCAAGTAAAACCAGATGGCAGGGGAGGAGAGTGCAGATACATATGTGGAAGGGCCCTACTGGTACTGGTCGGTGCTGAAGCAGCTCTGCTGGTGCTGGCAAGAAGAAACCTAAAGCTGAACAAACAAGATATTTCCGTATGTTTTAAATACGCTTTTTCTCTTGTGCTGGTTAACTGTATTAGTTCAGCTTGGTTTGGTGGAGCAAAAGGGTTTGGGTAGCAAAGGGGCTCAGGTTTCAAACTAGTATGAAATTTATTTCCTGGGTGATTCTGGTTCACCCAGAAATGAGGCTGGTCTGTCATTAGTGCACCTACACTGAACTTCACAGTATTTCTAGGGTAATTTGGACAGAACTAATTTCTCAGTGGGTTTTTCTCTTGCCACAATACACAGTGCCCATGCCTAGCTAAAGTTCTTTATTTTGGTGTCATTGTTATTAGGAAGTGACTTGGATTAGCTCTCTGAAGGCAGCTGTGACTCTTCAGCCTTGAGAAGAGAAAGCTTATGGGGCTGTTACCTTGATGAGAGGGAGTGAAAATGATGGAGCCAGCCTCTTCTGAGTGATATCCACTCACAGGAGGAGAGATGCTGTGTGACAGTTGACATACAGGAAATTCCATTTAAGCTTAAGAAAACCCTCTTCATTGTCAGAGGAGCCAAACACTGGGTTGTGTTTCCCAGAGAGGCTGTGGGGTCTGTGTCCTTGGAGGTACTCAGAACCTCACTGGACGTGGTCATGGGCAGCCTGCTCTAGCTCATCCTGCTTTGAGCAGGGATTGGGACTGGACAATTTCCAGAGGTCACTTCCAAAGCACAACTGTTCTGTGGTTCTGAGATTAAGAACCTAATCCACATTGAAAGGCAATGAAGATAAGTTTCCTAGACTTTTAAATGGCTTTTGAAAATGAGACTCAGGCTCCACAATCAGTTACAGTGCTGAGTGGGGGAATAATGTAATAACCCCCAAAAAATTGTGGTCAGGTTCTTCTCGCCCTTCAAAAAGCTTACACAGAAACGTTTGGCTCTGGTGCTTGAAATGAACCACCTCAAAACTTTTTTAGTGTGCTTTTAAATACCCAAATGCTTCCATTTGTACAGCTATTACTTAACACCTAAAATAGCCTTATTCTTTTTGTTACATTTCGAATCCTCGATGAAATAGCAAAATAACACATTTGTGCTTAGTTCTGTGATTATTAAATACAGGCTGTGAAATACTACTGATGAAGAGTTTGTTGCTTAAAAGGTTACTTGCCTAAAAATAAAAGGGAACCAAGCAACGTTTGCTGTACCAAGACTCATTTCTTCTGCCTACAAGGGACAATAAGCATACGATTTGAAAGGTCATTGGTTCCTTTGTATGCTAATAAATAATTAGCATGGCTGGGGGGGAAGATGTGGCATTGGCATCTTCAGAATGTATTTCTGAGCAAATTAGCCATTCATGACAAGTTAAGAATACTGAGGCTAACATCTCCTGGATGATTTCTTAGCCATCATTCCAGGCTCTGTGGAAAAATATTGCTGTTTAATCAGCTCTGGCTAACAATTATTTTTCTCCTTGACAAGCACCTTCTGGGACTTCAGTTCACCCCTGAGATGATTATTTTTTTTATTGTTACATTTTATAGCCGATAAGGAAAAAGGATTGAGAAAAAGAAAATAACTGCCTTTTCCTTCCAGGCAGTTATGATGTTGTATGCATATGAAATAATGTGTATGGAATCTCAATGCGACAGCACTCCAGTCATTTTGTATCACTGGGAGCAGTGGAGGTTCACAGATTCTCATCATCCCAATCCTCCCCCTTTACCCCTCCACCCCCTCACACACACACACAAAAACTGACCATCTGGACAACATTTAGATAGCAAAATAACTGTGATTGTGGATGGAAGCACCTCACTCGCTGAATGCCAGATACTGCAGTTTAAATAGTACCCACAAAAGGCTCCCTCTCCCTATTTCTGAATTGCTCAGGAACATCTGCAGGCTAGCAATCATTTTAGGTTTTTTTTTTTTTCACCCTAATCATTGGAAAACACATTTTAGACTTCCTGGAATGACTTTCACCTGTCCTATTTCTTTACTTGGCTTTCATATTAGTTCTGCCTGCCATTTTTTGGATGCCAAGGGATATTCTCTTTCTAAGTTTCCAGAATACAGGAACATTGAGTCATGATTTTTTTATTTTTTCAAACTGCAGCAAAGCTGCTGCTGCTGCTGCATGACTAAGTCGGGTGCCTGGGAATGCAGGCTGTGGGAAGCAGGAAGCTTTCTGACAGGTTTCTTGTTAGACTTGTGCTGGGTCAGGTTAGAAACCCATGTAAAGCTGCAGCCCTGCTTGCTCCCAGGGTGTCCAGCTGAAGCTTTCCTCCTTGCTCTGTCCCCAGGCTCTCTCCAGCATGCCACGGAGTCCATGGAAGTCTGGGGAGGATTTCCCAGCACAACCCTTCGCCCAGGCTTAGGAACCATCGGCTCAGAGCATGGGGGAGATCAGGGTATGTACGGTACGCTTTATCCCTGGGTGTGGGATGAGCTTTGTGTATTCCCAGCCCCACTGGAGGAGCAAGGACAGAGTGGAACGACTTCTGCAGTGCCTGAGCTTGCTCAGGCAAACGATGGAGAGCTAGCAAACCTGCCTGTGAAATGACAGGCCAGGAACCTGCATGTTTTCAGGTGGATGTGCACACGGGCATCTTCCTGTTGTGTCACAGCACTGATAGACTCCTCAGCTAGCTGAGGTAGCTGGAGAAGGCGGCTGCTGCCTGTCCAGCACATTATCATCCCCAATCACTGCAATTACAAGTACTGCCTGAGACAAACACTGGAAATAATGATCCTTATCTTCTGAATAGTTTCATATCTCTGTCTTTATGCAGCTCCTTCAGTCAACAGAAACATTTAGGTACTTGAGTTAAGTAGACTGTACCTTTTGTTATCAGGAGATGCTTGTATAGCATCAAAACAGAGTCTAAGGGATCTTGGCTGCTTCTGGTACGTTGAGGCTTTCACTTTACCATGGTGTGTTGACAGTACAGAGGTCTAACGTCTCTTGCTTTTCTTTGTTTATTTTTAATTAACTTTTTATTGCTTTCAGCACACAAAGCAATCAAATTATAGGAGTTAGAGAACATTAGTGAACAGAGATACAATCCTCCATAAACAGTAAACAAGGGAACAGTTCTTTGCTACCATACATGAAAGCCTCCCATTGCACACAGGGCACGACTGGTGGGGTCTAAGCCACCAAAAGAGATAACTGTTGGGTGGGAGAGTGGAAGAGTCCCACATTAAGCAGCATTTTGTAAACGAATTAACTTGGTAAATGTGATATGCAAGAGCCACAAGGAAATTTTCTAAATGCCAAAGGAACTTTCCTAAATCCTCCTATTAAATGAAATATAAATTCAAATTTTATAAATAGCTTTTAAAGGATTAATACAAAAGTGGACAGGCTATTGATTTTCTGTCCTAGGGATATTTTTGAGATTGCCAAACACTTGCAGATGAAGACAAAGCAGATTTTCAAACTTATTGGAAAGATGAAGGATGTGGGAAAGTAGGGACAAACACACAGAGGCTTGACTGATTTCCATCCCCTCAGCAGCATGTTGGCCTCTGCTCTGCTGTGGCAGCAGAAGACTGAACTTCAAGTCCTCATTCAACTCAAGTCAGACTGCTTGGCTTCTACGCTCAGTCTAGCTAATAGGTGCTGCTTAGCTACCTTAATAAATTGTTATTTATAGGTGTGACAACTAGCAGAGACCATTCAATCATTGGTCTCACCCCTTTACAACGTAGGTCACAGAATCACTGTTAATGTCAATTGATTGCTGTGATTAAAGGATCAGTGAAGACATTGCTTACCAGTGTGCGTTATACTTCCTATGGCTTTTCTAGATGGGCTACTACTGATGCTGCCACTGTCCTAGTAAAGTTTGTTTGTACAAGTCCTAGAACCTCTTTTTGAAGAATAATAGTTCTTAAAGTGAATTCGGAGATCGTCAGTTCCAGACAATATGTCTCAACCTTGGATGTCTGAGGGAGCAGTTTTGGTGTTGAGAGGTTGGTTCCAGCTCAGAGCTCGCTTAAACCCTGTTTTTTTTTGCTGAGAATGACAAGTGTTGTCTAAATTGGTGAGATGTTTGGGTACTTATTTATATATCAGTATGTCAACTTGGGAAATTGCCTGAAACTACCATATCTGATACAGGACACTGAAGAGCTCTCTCCTTATAAACTTTCTGCCTGACCCAGAATTGAACTGATGAGCTAGTATTTAAAAAACTTGGTGCTAATGACCATCCTCCGTGTTATCCAGGAATTAGAATTGAAAGACAAATACTTTTGGTGCTTACTCACAAGCCTTTTTAATGGGGTTTTGTCTCCTGATCATGCATCTGTAGAATTTAGCTGAAAAGCAAATGCTGTGGAAAATTTATATTACACCCCTGAGTTTCATTGAGCAGAGAGCACTTTTCAATTTGAGTGAGCTGCAAAGCTTAAACTGGGCAAAGAATTCATTATTTTAATGATAATAATTTACACTTGCATGGGAGCTTTCATCCAAGAAAATACCATGTTAGAATTTTTCCATTCATAGTCTCCAAGATGGGGTAATTTCACCTTCTTAAGGATGTGTATTATAGTTGCCTTTGCTGTTGGGGAAGGGAAAAATGAAGATTATTATAGTTTGTACAGTTGAGCGTGTATTATAGAAATATTTTGCATTTATATTGTAGTTTTCTTAAAATCTGAATATGGTTCTGAAACACTAGTTTAAACCTGTCAATACCCCTGTTATGTAGAATTAGTCCACTCCTGTATACTTGGGGAAACTGAGGTAATGACCTCCTGGGTCTGGTTTGTTTCTTCAGGTTTGTTTCTGTTTGCAGTAGATGGAAGCAGTAACTGGTTTACATCTCAGGACCCACTGCCCAGATCAAACCTGTTGGTCCAGCTCAGCCATGTCCCATATGGAAAATCTTTTCTCTTGAAAGGGGCTTCTGTCTGCTTAGAATGAAGCTTCTGCTCCAGTGATTCGTGGAGTGCAGTGGGCATTCCACACGCTTTGCTGCACTGGGGGGGTTGCACCATACAGTCCCTTAGCAATATGTTACTGCAGGGCTTTGTCACTGGGTTTGTGTATCAGGTTTAACTTGATTAGGTCATAAAGATTTCATAGATTAGTATTGGGGTTTTTCTGCTCTGCCAGTAATCTATTTTATGAACCGGTGGTTGAAAGTGACAAATTTGGATCAAAAGTAAACTTTTAGTGTATTCCAATTAGTGGATGGATATGACATTATTATGTCTGGGTTTGTCATTCCCACAAGTGTTCCAGTGCTTTATAAAAACTCTCAGTTTTGGCTCTGCAGGTCTTAGAGAACACTCTGATGTCATCACCAAAGACAATACTGTTAAATCAGTTAATTCTTTCAGTCACTTGCTACTTGGCAGAGGAAGAAATGACATTATTCATTATTTATTTGCATGTGAATATTGAATAAATATATTAACCCCCCCCAAATGATAATGTTGGGCTGCTGGACTCTTTCAGCACAATAATATTTAGTAGCTCAGGTCAGTGGATTTGTTATTGCTACATGTAGGAAAATGGAAGTAGCTCTTGCTCACACTTTCAGGAGAGCAGCTGAGGTAGAGTAGTGATTGAAGGTGGTGTTTAAGGAGGTGGTAGCCATTCCTCAGGATGTAGCCACTGGTCCAGGGAATCAGCAGACATCATTGGACTGCCGCATGCTGTGGGCTTCTGTTCCTTGACCAGAACTGCAGCCATCCATCTGCTTGCCCAAAGACAGTCCAAAATGCATTTCACTCAGGGAAATGCTCTTTGCCCTGACAGATTTTTCCACGCAGTGTTTGGCCCTCTTGGGAAGGGCTCCTCATTTTTACACCTGGCTATTTAAACCACTTTCACAGGAAGATGGCTGCTTGCCACTGCAGAATATTTCTGCCAGCTCACTTGGGAGGAGAGCCCCACCAGTTCAAGGATTTTATTGCACATCCTCCTCTGCAAGCAGCATCTGTAAGGGAATTGAGTCTGTTGAATTCCAGCAAATATCCCAGTAACGTCAATCCAGAGACCAAGGTTCAAGAGGGACTTAAAACAAATATGTGGAATTACCATTAACTAAAGCTCTTCATTACTTAAAAGATAAGTTTATTTCTCCCTATCCCCACTTCTTGCCTTGCTTTCTTTCCACCAGCACCCTTATTAATGAACTGTGAAAGCTGACATTTCCAATAAGGAACAATTAAATCTGAAACTAAATTAAATGAAGTCATTCATTTACAAAATAATAGCTAACTAGCATGAGGATGGAGAAAAATGATTGTAAGTCATGGGGGGGGGGGGGGAAAGAGTAAATTAAGTCTGACTATATTAATGTTCTTTAAATACTTCTGCTGCTCAGAAAATTAAATGGGAAACATCTTATTAGTTATCTTATATGTAAGGTAGTAATGTGTGTATTCAGCATGACAGGTATTCCAGGGCAGAAATCCTTCATGGATGTCAGCATCAGGAAGGTATGGAAGTTCTTACCCTTCCTTGCAAAGGTACTGCAGGGAGTCTGGAGCAGGGAATGTGAGGGTAGGTGCACTGAACCTTGTAGCTCAGTGAAAGGCAGCGATGATGGCCCTGCCAGACTTCAGAACGCTTCAGTAAGGCTCTAAGGCTTTTTAATGCAGTAATGGGCATTGTCTTTGGATGTTTGAGTTGAATGTAGTTAACCATGTATTTTCTCAGCCTCAGTGGAAGGAGTTTGCTGGGCCCCTTTCTGTTTCAGTACCAGGGAAAGTCCCAGCAGAATAAGGGCCAGAGCAAGAGCTTGTCCTAGGGGAGCTGAGTCAGCAAATGCTGCAGACAGTCCTACAGATAATTGACTTTATCAACCTTTTTTCTGTTACACTTTGTATGGATAGAGCTCACTGGGAACCGCCGCAGTTCAAGGCTTAAGTCTCTCTGCCTCATTCGCCGTGTCCTGGTGGCTTTACGTGGATGTGGAGGGTTTTCTCTGTATGAGAAGCTCCAGCCAGAGAGAGAAATTTTTGAAAGTTAGCACTCCCCAGCTCACAGGAGGCTATTTCACAGGAAATCCAGCTGCTCACACTTGTTGCTCTCACAGTTGGATTTTTCAGGCTGTCCATCCAGCGTACACCCATTGAGCTGATGGCTTTAAACCCAAACCCAAACAAGATCTGCAAACACTGTCATGGAAAAGAACACACACTGCTGGATTTAAGGGAGTGTTGATTTTCTCTGACCAACACCAGCTTAAGCTTTGCCATGCTACTTAACGCATTTTTATTTAAAAATGCTTTTAAAATTTATCTTTGAATCTCTGAAGGGCTCAAGTTAAATTTGCCATCAATTATTCTGATGGGGATTTGTAGAATTCACAGCTCTTGTATAAGAATTTGAGTTTTGCTTGAATTAATGGAAGAAGCTTTAACCTTCTTACATACATTTCCCAAATCTTGTGTGATTTTTTTTTTTTTTTTCTCCCTTTTCCCCCACCCTCCCCAGGCTGAGGAATATTTGAAAAGGAGAATTAGAAAGAGATTTGGACCCAGGTTGAAAAAAGCATTGATTTCCTCAGTTATACTTAAGGCCCTTTCCTTTTGTAAAACAAATAACCTGAATAAACATGTCAAGGAAGATTAAAACCTCATTAAAAAGTGTAAACAGAGTGCAAGGGGGGGGAGGTAGCTTGCCTGAATTGAATAATGGTAATAATAAAATCACTAAACAATATTGCTAGTTAAAAGTCCTGTTAAAGTGAATGCACTGTTGAGATGGGAAGCAGAGCTGCTGTTATCTAACACTCAGGATGGAGATTTCTTTTCAATAATTTGATAACATTTTAATGAATAAATTAATAACATTATCCAGGAAATGGAGTTCATAGATAAAGTCAATTCCTTGCCAGTTCCCAAATCTAATCAGGGAAGTTCTGTTTGGGGATGGTCAGCACTGATGCATGTGTTCAGCAATATTTTTCCCTGCCCACCTAGAACGAGACACAAGTGCTGAGCCCTCCTGCATGCATAAGAGGTTTGCTTCACAATATTATTGCAAATTATGGCTTTAAGGCTGGCAATTATGCATTTTTATTTTACTGAGGTGAGCAGGATTGTTGCATACATACTTTTAAGGATGCTAAGGAAAAACACTCTCTCCTCGTTTTAACTGATGTGCTTTTAAAGACAAATTCACAGAAGACAAGAAATATTACTTGTTGCAGGGGAAGCATTTTAGCTAATTTTGAGAACAGGATGAAGTTGTGTTAATGTATTGCCAATGCAGAAGGACTAGTCTCAAGATTTCCAATTTACACGTGTAAGGGAGGTGAAAAAGAGCAGGGGGAAGAAGTGAGTGGAGAACAGGGCAAAAATGACTGTGGAGAAGTAGATGGCAGGCTCCAGAGAAGGAATTATATTTTTGAGTTTAATGTAAAATTTATTACAGGAGCAGGACTGGAATCTGACAGCACAAGCACCTTGTGATTATCACCTTTGTTTCATTTCAACAGAAGAGTGCAACAGTAAATACTGTAATTGTCTGCCTGGCCTTTCAGTCAAGATCAAGCACTGGAATTTAAATCATAGTAAGACCTTTTTTCAAGGCTCCAGAGATACCTGAGATAGTGATGAATGTGCTTGTATGCCTTCACAGCCCAGTCCTGTGTATGTGATGGTAACTACCTTGAGTGCCAGAAAGAGTATAGCTGTTAATAGTTCACTTGAGCTAATTGGCCCTGGTTGTTCTTTTAGCTTAAGAAGGCACTGTGTGATGTAGACAATCTCTTGATGATCTCTATAGCACAGTGTCCCAACAGCACTCATCAGTTTAACAGCCCACCTGACATCTGGAAAAAACCCTCTGTATCCTTTTGTAATAACAGGATGTAATCTTCATCCTGCTTTTGTGTCGTGTCACCCTTGTCCTGTCAGGATGCTTCCCTGGGTTTTTTTGTTACCTTCACCAGCTCTTCCGAATAAGACTCAAGAGTTTTCAAACCAAACCCAGGCAGCACATCCAGCGGTGTTTCAGGGAAACAGCACTACAGAAAAGGGGTTTATCTGCATTCCCTGCAGAACCCAGGGAGGTTTCCTGCACTACGTGCCTGGTGATCCCTGATGAGAAGATGAGGGGTGCTTGTAGAGAAATCATGCCCGTGTTCAGGCACTCATCTGTATATGACTGTGTGTAAGGCTCTTAGCTAGGAATAGCGTGTTCTTATTCCAGAAGCTGGAGTTCACTTTTTGCTTCTTCACATGTGTTTGGTGTGAAAGGAATTTGAAGTCTCTTTCCAAGCTGGGAGGACTAAACTTGCCTAATCACATTGTCAAGTATAGCAAGTTCCCTGCCTCGGGGTGATGGTTCTGTTTATAAATAAAAGATATTTATTTTCCAGCCCTGGTTAAGTATATTAACGTAAATGCTGCTGTTATACTTGTGCCCTGTAGACATAACTATCTCTCTAGGGAGAGCAGGAGAGAGAAAGGGGCATATAATAATTTGTTTTTCACTAATGACAGCAACGGATTCACCTTGATCTGCTTAACAGTATTCATTTCCTGCTAATAAGTCATGATAAGTTTATTCCAGGAGTTTATATGGATCGCACGCTGCTCAGATTTGATTAGCGAGATGTCTCATATATGATCCCGCAAATGGATCACTCTCTATTTGAATGATTTTCAGTCTCCTCTCTGTTAAATTTTATTAAAATAATTACTCTGTGGTAAGTGCATTTAAGCAAAAACTGCAAGTCTTGCCTGCATTCTGAAAGACATTGCAAAACAAGAAGTTAGTTCACGTTTCTCTTTCTGGGCCTGACATGGTAACTGAATTTTTAGAGCTCCGAGGCTGAGGGGAATTTGTAATTGCTGGGCACTGCCAGGACGGGCTGCTGTGAGGGCCTGCAGCCCTCTTCCCTTCGCTGTCAGCCTGCCCCTCAGGGCTGAAGAACCGGCTTAATTCCACTTCTCTGCCTTTGCAGGTGTAGCCCACAGGAAGAAAATCTGGCAGGTGAAGGCATTTGGGAACCAAAACCTGACTGGAGGGTGGGTGTGGAGGTGCTGGTGGGGGAGAGGAGCTTGGGCTGGACCCAGTGCAGGGGTGTTTCTTGGAGAGGAGGGTGCTGCTCAGGCTGCCTCCCAGAGAGGAGGCGACAGGCGGGAACATGCGGTATGTCTGTGGTTTTGTGAAGTTATCTGTGAGACAAAGGAAAGCCAGTGTAAATGACTGAAAAGACCAGTGCACAGAGTGGGAGGAGAATTCTTTCTGAGTGGAAAGTACAAGGCTGAATGCAGGGATTTGGGTTGAGAAAAGTTTTGAGTGGTACCTCGTTCTGTTGGGTGGAGCGAGTCTGTGTGTTGTCACTGCGGGACAAAATGGCGGCCTGGAGGAAAGGCTGGGGGCGGCCTGCCTGCTTTGGCCCCCTCCCTTTGGAGTCTGGTCCCCTTATATCTACCAGGATCTCCAGCAGAGCTCGGCCTGGGCAAAACACAGTAAATATTGTGTTGTCAGTTAATGAGAGGCAGTCAGCCTGCTTCATCATGGGCTTCTCTGAAAATGGAGTATCAGCACTGTGACATGTAATGTAAGTGGTTTTTTTTCAAACAGGCCTTCTGCAGCAAAACAGTTGTAGCTCTTCTCTGTCGTATTGCTCTTTATTGCCTACCTTGGGCTCCTCTTGTCCTCCTTTTAATTGCTTCTTTTTGTGTAACTGAAAATCCTTGTCAGCATTACTAGTGCCTTATGAGTTGCCAGAAACTTACATGCTTTCTATGTTAAAGACTTTATAGTTGTGCAATAGTGAGGAAGTTAATTTTCAGTTTAAAATACATCCTTAGTCCTGGTGTCAGCCAAGGGAAGTTCAAATACTTGGTAGAATTTGTTTCCTGGAATGGAAGGCAAAGCAATACCCAATGCTTTGTGTTAGTAATAGAGTAGAAACTAACATGAAGCTCATGGGAAAGTCAGGATACAATGCTGATGGATAAATAAGAGAGCAGGTACTATCAGCAGAACTTTGGAGGAAGTCATTCCATATCTTGCTCTTGCTATGTGTAAAGTGGCAGTGTTACACTGGATGGGAAGACTCATCCCCCTTACTAAAAACTGGGAAAATACTTTTAACAGGAGGAAACAAAATTGTTCTGATCTTCCATAAGAAGCTACCAGGGCTAATTGGGAAAGAAAGGGCTTGGACAAATTAAAGATGGTTGTTCTAACTGAGCAATTCATGTTACTTAAGGTATGGTAAAGTTCCAGTTTGTACTGTGGTTATGCGATGATAATAGTAAAAAACCTACAGAAAATAACAATTCACTGATAGGAATTTTTTTTCCAGCACATCTTTGCGGTGTGGAGAGGAAAGATGATTTTGAACCAGAGAGGATTCAGGATGATGCTGCTCGATAAGGTAAGACTCTCTTCGTGCAAAAGAAAACAAATGAGTTTGTCTTCCAGAGCATAGAAGTTAAATGGCATTTCATATTGCTTTTTTTTTAAAAAAATGCAATCTGCAATACCCAGTGAGAAATACCTTATTTGGCTTCAGTTGAGAGCTCACTCTATTTTATGAAGGTATGGGGTATCACATTTTGTAGAGATGAGGTTTTTTGTGTACCTGTAAAAACATTTTTGCATGTTAATGCTGTTTTGAGATGTTTGTGAACATGTCTTCAGCCAGAGAAGTGCTATGTGATGGCTGAAGAACAGATCTGCTCATAATTATAGTGAAGTGTATCTGAAGTAGTTCAAACTGCAGAATGGCCTACTAGAAAGGCTCTGCATTTTCATGGGTGTTGGCAAGGTTTGGCTTTCGGACTTTATCTAGATTGATGAGAATAGAAAGTCTTCGGTGCTAACTTTTACTTATCTTCTTGCTTCAACTTAACAGAGACTTATTTTATCATTGCAAGGCTGAAATTGTGGCTAAAATTGAGGTGGTACTGACTGTAATGACTGCAGCTGGTTCTGCTTGCCTTTTCCCTAGGATTAGAAGGAATACAAAGTAGGAACCAATGCATTTGCTAAGTTTACTCATTGTGTGTTATACAAGAAAAAGAAACAAAAGTTAAATCTTCCCCAAAGGTTGCCTTTATTATTGTTCTTTCTAATATTGGAGATTGGCTTGCTTTTCAATTGTTCCTTTTTTAATCAAATATTGCAGAGCTCTGCCAGAAGGAGCAGTGCTGCAATAATCTGTTATGAGTCTGAGAAGTGCGTCCTTCCTAATGCTGAAGATTCATTCTGTCTCGTAGCCTGTGGTGGGGAATCCTTATGGGCTGAAAATCCAAACTACAGATGTGGTGAAAAAGGTTTTTTGGAGTTTGCATCTTGTAGTCTGGCTCTGATAAGACGATGTTGGACGGTGAAAACCGAATTACTGGCTTTGAAAATACGTTGGTAATAATGCAGTAATGTAGAGATGCAGCATCCAAATGAAAATAATTAGCATATTTGCCTTGCTACTTAATTCATTCCCTAATCAGCTGTCCCAGAATCTCCTTTTCCAGAGATGTACAAATTTACCCAAGGATTTCGGGTATTAGTATTAACAGCTTTAATATTGTTGTTGGTGAAGCTTGACAGTACTCATGAACTAGAGACCTGAAATATGGCACAAAGATGGAAAAAGACTGAAAAAATTGCCATACAGGAGAATGTTTTGACTGTTTGGATCCATTTGGAAATGTATGTGCATGTCAGTATTTTATTTGCTTTGTGTACCCTTAAAAAAAAAAATTTGGCCATTCTGCAATAATTGAGAGTTTGGTTATTTTTAAAAGTGCCAGTTAACAGCACAGAACCAGGACCCTGGAGTTAACTGCCTCTGACGTTTAGGAGTGAAGTGATCATGATCAGGACTAGATACAAAATGCAAGGAAACAGATTTTAATGAGCAGTTAGTACTCAGTGTTGTTGGGACAACTGTGAGTAGACACGCTGAGGTGAAAGTCTAGTTACATGGGCCTTTGTTTTGGTCCAACAGTGTTAATTTTGAAACAGGACAATTATAGGACAAACAAGAGGAGGACGAACTCTTTACTACCTCTGTGGAAGCTTAGGTTTGATGTGTGTATTAATTTCTGTGTATTAACGTTAGGCTCTGCTGCAAGCACAAATATTTCTTACATAAAAAATTCAGCATTGTCTGTTAAATATTTCAGAGCAACTGTAATCTTCTATCAGTCACTTTAATTGACAGGCTCCTTTAGTTCTTTTTATGTTTTGAGTAATTAAATCTTTCTATCTTCATAAAGATAACCCAAGCCCCTCTGAACCTGTGAATGTTCTTACTGTGTTCAGTCCCTTGGCACTTGCCTGCTCTCAGAGTTTCTCTTTGCCTTATGGCCTCAAGGAAAAATCTCACTGACTTCTTTCCTGAAGATTTTAGGTCTTGCAAGAACTCGTATCCCCCAGCGGTCCTTCTCCTGTAGGTATATCACACTTCAAACCAGTGAGACACGAGTGCTCTTTAGAATTAGGCTTTAGTTTTTGCATAGTTCCTGCTGTTCTGTGAGAAGAATAATTAGTAGTAACATCTGAAGTCATGTAGATCCCACATGCAAGGGATGGGAAAAAAATCAAACCCATCTGCTTGGTGTAATGATTTCAGTTGTAGAAAATCTGAGTCAAACTCCGGTCTCATGAGTAGATCTCTTGAGCATCATTCCACATGCCTCTGGAGGGTTCCTACAGAGAGCACAGGGTCCCAGCTCTGCTCAAAGAAAGGAATGTCTTGGTATGCAGCTTTCTGCTTCAGAAGCAAACAGGGAAATTTTGGTCCAGTGTTGTAGTTCCCTTATACCTTTATCAGCTACGTTCTCTTGGTTTTGTCTTATGATTTCCCCATACAGCTGTTGAGTAAAGTACTTGTGTTTCTGGTCCTTTCAGAATAAAAATTCTATGCTAAGAGATAACTAACTAACTGTATATTAAGTTCCTAAAGATATTTTGAGATGCTGACTAATGGAGAAAGCTCAGTTCAGTATCTTCCTTCTACTGCCAGATGCTTAGGAAGGAATGATCCATGACTGTCTTACTAGTTGTGTAAGGCTTCTGACTTAGATTTTGGTGCTTATTCTCCAGTCTGTGCTTCCTTTGTATAATATTGGAGGGAAGAAGGCTTCTGTAGCTACAATAGGAAGAGTCACATTGGGTTTGGTTTAAATGGCAGTATAATGTTTAGAGGAGTGACTCGATTCTCACTAAATAAATCTCTACTCTCAATTCTATGCCTTGTAGTTATGAGATATTCTGGCTGCAAATACATGTCCTTGTGGCTTACTCTCAACAGGTCATGACACTAAATTAGCCTTTCAAAAGTAATTAAGAATCTTCTCATTTTTCTATGCATGTGATGGTGTGGAAGGGTTTGACTCCATTTGTCCCTGTCTCTTTATACCAGAGTGGGCTGCTCAGCATTTTGTCATGTGTTTTGCAAACACAGATAATGTGTCTCTAGTCTTTAGCATTCTTTGTATGAAATGACATCAGATGTTTCCTTGTGGGGGATTTCCTTGTTTGTTGTTTTTTGTGGTGGTTTCTGCTGTTTGGGGAGACAGAAGTTCTTGAGGGTGATTTCTGTATGAGGCAGTCTGCTTGGGTGAGCTTCTGCCCTCCCTGACTGCTGCTGTGTTTCCAGGCACAAACAATGTGACAAAAAGAAAACCTTATTTATTAGCAGTAAACAGGATCCTGGGAAATAACAGGGAATGAAGGCGAGCTATTAAAATAACACACAAATGCAAATATAACTCAGTGCATGTCAGCTGTGTAGCAAATACAGAGTCTTGGCTCAGATGCCATCCAGGATCAGAAATACCCAAGGAAGTGGGTAGGCACTGCGTGACGACATGCTTCTGGGACAGCAATAATTAAAAGACTTCAGTTATTCTTCTTTCATTATGTATTTCCCAATTTATTTTTTCAGATGTATCGTGTAACTCAGACTCTCTTGATGTGGTCGTGTCATGTAGATTCAGGGAAAACTTTGACTTAATGTTTCTTTAAGGCTTGGGTTCCCTTCTTCCCCTTCTTTCCTGCTCTGGTTCTTGTATTGACTTTATTCTTGTGGTGTCTTAAGTGGCTGTGAGCTTGGAGTAAAGTCTTGACCCCATTCAAGTAGATGAGAGTTTTGTCATTGACTGAAAAAAGATAGGATTTAACATATAATGATAATTACAGCATCAGGCTTGATTCCTGTTGAGAAAAACCCCTTTTATCCCTGCTGGTTCCAATGTCAGTGACCTTCCTTCCTGTCCTCAAAATCCCATCATCCGCAAAAATAAGTATATAAATACATGAGTTGAGGGAAGTTGGGAAATAAACGCATCCTCTAGTGGATCTCCAAGTGTTTGTCTTTCCTTATCAGCCCCATAATGATAGTGCAGCGATGGCAGCTTAATGATAGCAGCCCCAATGATGCCATTCAGTGCCAAAGAGGTGAAGATTGCACATTTTATTTTGGAAAATAATTATGCAGCTAATTACAGCACTTGACTTTCGTCCTTCCCTTCCCTGTGTTCTTGGGGAGGCTGGTTTGCTCAGCTTGCAAAAGACTGCGTCAGTTATTCTAAAGGTCAAAAGACTCTTGTATTATGATTTGTAATTGCTAGTAATAGTGAATAAAGTAAATATAACATAATTTTGTATTATTTAACTCCTTGCTAAAGCTCTGTGTTAAAGATTCTAGTCTATTGTGGAACTAAAAGTACATATCCCAGTACTGGAGGAGGAGAAGCAGCCCAGAAGTTGAGATCTGGACTCTCATGAAAGTCTGTGGAATTTGGAATCTGAATTCCAGACACGGTGATCAGGCCGAAGGAGACAGAACAACAGGCTGACTGCTGCTGAAAAAGTATGGAGCTGTTCACTGGGGACAGTGAACACACGGGAATTTCAGGGAGAGCAACTGCAGTGCCATTTTAACAGCACAGGAGCTGGAGACTCTGGGTAGATCTTGACTCTGTATGACTTTGAGATCTCCACTGGCTTGCTAAGAATTAAGAATATGATTGTATTTAAGTAAACAAGCCACAATATTGGTTGTGTAGGGCTTTAGTTCTTCTTTCTGTCCCTTCTCCAAAAGGCCTTCATGGCAGCTATGGAGATGGACGCTCCACCCCTTGCGCTGTTGTTATTGGAGAACTCTGGAGGCCAAATAAAATTTCCATCCTTTATTCTCTGGTCAACACAGTCCTGGGCTGTGTAATTGCTCTGGCTTCAGAATGCGGCATGTTCCCTCACACTTAAGGTCAGTTGTAAGTCTTGATTCAGGCTGATTCATTTCAATTTGCATAATTTCCTCAGCCCTCTATATTTCATTTAGACACCAAAGATTTAGTTTAGTTACAGTCTTATGTCATTTATCATTTACTTGTCTTCTCTCAGAGTTTGATTTAATCCCTTTGGTTTACTCTAAAAGACTGATTTCTTATCCACACAGTGCTTTATTCCATTGTGATTTTCAAGCCTTTGTACTTTCTATCTGGATCTTGTGTATTGTGATATTTATTTTATACCTGGAGATAAACCGCCTTCATCTATGATCTTAAAGAAAGTTATAAATTTACCAAGCAGCGTCTGGCCCAGAAATCTCTACTGGGAGATTTGTGTACTGATGATGGTTTTGCTGGTGTTTTTGCTGATAATTACTGTGCCAATGTTTCATTGTAGATAGTCAGTATGAACTTGGTGTTTGGAATCCAGGATTTCTGCCTGACTCTGTTGCTGTGTAGCTACATGTCCAGAGGCGTGTCAATTCACTTTTGTCTGGTTTAAGACTGTTTTTGAGCAGAGCACTCTGCAGTCATCTTTAGCTTACAGCACACAACATGGCTATACCCAGCTACCCAGTAAAGCCAAAATGCCTGGGAAGTGGTGACCTGTAGCATTTGCACAATGTCGTCTTCTCTGGGCAAAGTTTTTGGATTTTATTTTCTCTGTTACTTCCTGCCAAACATGATAAACCAATTTGCTTATATTTTTCTTTTTAGTGGGAAAATGTGTTCGTTCATGGTACTGATTTCTAGAAGTTTTGTATTACTAATATGAACTTTCCACTTAAGTACTTCACCTTAGCATAGCATAGTTCTTTGTACCTTTTTTTGCCTTTTGAAAAACATTCCAGGGCAAGAAGAGTGATATTGGAGAAACAGTGGTCCCAATTCATTCCTCCCTGACTAATGGATTGTTCTGTGCAATCTCTGATCTCCAATAAAAATCTAAGTACTGTATCTTCCATCTACAACTTTATGAACGTGACAGGTCAGATGAGATCATAAATAAAGGTCTATCTTTGTCAGCAGTCCTCCTTCTGACAGTGTCTAATACTTGATGCTAAGGAAAAGTAACGTGAGACACAGACAAATACTGAATAGCAAGTGATCCTTTTCCTGAGACTTCTCCCCAGCTGCTTTGAAATAGCAGTTCCGAAACTTCAGGAGGTGAAGGTGGCATCTAGACAATTGTGTTTTTATTATCTCACAGTCGATGCTGTGAGTGAATCTGTCCTTTAGGAATTTGTCCAATCTCTTTTTAAATCCCATACCGTCTTCTATTTATTTTAAAATTGCTGTTTGGTAATTTCTCTGCATGGCTCAAATATTTGCAAGACTGCATTAAAAATCATGGAAATTATCTGCTTTATGGTCTTTGGAGATTTGTGAGTCCAATCCTTTTTTTGCAGTTATGAAGACTGAAAGTGTCCTCTTTTCAAAGAACTCTGGAGCTTGGGCTTTAATAATATATTAAGTTACATGGCAATGGATTCACAAGAGATTCAGTAACACTACAAAAGGAAAAGAAGGAAAAGAAGAGTACCTTTATAGCCCTCTATAATTCTATTGTAAATTACAGCACCCCAAATGCCTACCATATTCTTAAAACAGCTAGGAGAGTACCTCTCCTATTTGTGACAGCTCAATCTCAGGCTATCTCTGATGTATCCATGGTAAATATTTGTATTGTAAAACTAATTTATTGAAGGAAAAGCATCCAGGCTGGCTTGGTGTGGGGATTTGAGGGTAGCTTGTTTAAGTCTGCAAAAAAGTTAAAGGCTTCTGCCCATGGTCCCTTGTCTGTGCCTGTCCGAAATGAGACCAAAACTATGGGGTCCTCTCTGCCTCAGGGCAGGCTCACCCAGCGTCAGCAGCACCTCTGTGTCTGCAGCACTAGCTGGGTACCAGGCAGGCTGGAGCACACAGCAATGGTGCACACATGATGCACCTACGCTATTCTTCATATGATTTGAAGTGGAAAACAGTCTGTAGCTTATAAAGGGGAGGAGGGGAAGGTCTCATCTTCAAGATCCATATCCAAGCAGGCAAGTTTATAACATTTTGTTGCTAATAATTCAGCATTTCCTCATGTACGTGAGGCCTGGATGCTTTCCATTTCAAACTGACAAAGCAAGCTGTTTTTGCAGAACATCTGAGGCTGCTGAGCATTTATAGGTTTGAACATTGCAGAATCAGGCACCAGCTTTGTCTTTGGTGTGTACAAGTGCCCTGTAAGAAGCTGACAGTGTAGTTACAATTTCTTGGGGATAATTGGTATAGCATGCTTAGACTGTCAGACACTAGCCTGCTTTATCTTTGACAGCGTTTTCCAGTTCCTGCTGTCAACCGATCAGTTGTGTTTCTTGATATGGATGGATTGAGCAATTCTGTCGGCAAGAACCCTGCTGTCTCTAGTGCCTTTTGATACTGTGTTTTTTCAGGCTACCTCCTCGTACCGGGTTAGGTACAGGTGTAAAGCTGTTGGGAGCAGCTCATCCGTTTCCTCGTGCTCATCTAGATCTGGATAGTTGCACTGATGTGGGCATCACCGAGTGTGACTAGAGGGGGAGCATTCTCATTCCGTCACCGAGGCGATGGCATTGTATTCCTGACTGCTCGATGCGAGTTGTGCTCGTGCTGCAGTCGCTCCCTTGGCAGCGTGCTACGCGTAGGAGCAGAGCTGGTGACGCATCGTACGCCCACAGGCAGGACTCCTATACAAAGAAGTGGGATGCTGTTAGTATTGCTGTGCATACTCCGGGGGCCTCTCTTCCTGCCAGCGATGACAGGTCTGCATACTCCTGACCAGTGTGACTAGCTAAACCCTCATGAAGCCACAACAAAACTGAAATCCTCCTCTTTGTGGCTGAAGAGTAAAAATACTATTTGCTTTATCAAAATCTAGGCCCTTTCTTGCCAGGGTAGTGTGTAGCGTTGTGCTGGTCCTTTGCTGAGGATGGATTTCAGAACAAGTAACTGCAAAGCAAATGTGTGTGTCAGAACACTCTGAAATTCAAGCCTGTTTCATGATTATTTCGGACAGCCACGTTGGGAATTTTTTTGAAGCCTGTTCTTTAGTTTATGTAATTCCAGTAGGAGGAAGATGAATATTGGGTAGTGTTGAACAGATCATTTAATTCTTCCCTATGAACTTATGTTCAAGCATCTTGCTTAAGAGAATAAATGAGGTGTCATAACCTGCACCCGTACAGAACACGGCCAGAATGTTGATGATCCTGCATTGTTTTTCACTCGTGTTGTATGAACACTAAGTACTTATTAGCTCTCAGCTTCCACTTGCTCTACAATAAAAATGAAATCTAGCGATCTTAAGTCTCCCTCCCAGTGCTAACCTCCTTAATTCTGCTGCTCTACCTGCTGCTGAGTTGTAGATGTGGGTAAAGGGGATAAACTAAGCCGTTCCGTGCTTGTCACGGGGGTGTCAAAGCTCACCCAGGAGCTGAGCTGAGCCTGTGGCTAGGGGCAGCCTTGGGAATCCTTGCACTGAAAGAAACGGGAGAGATTAAATGGCAGAAGGGGTCGGTCATTCCTGAGACTCCCACACAGAAAATAAACAGAGTTTTCAGTATTGCTCAAATGTGCCATATTTAATGGGTTAAAACTGCTCTTAACAGCTTCATCCAAGCTCTTTCACATGGCAAATTTTGTCTGGCGAAGACTTTATTTTTTTAATTTAATTTACAATCACCTGGTGAAAGTCTGTGCTAGCATTCTATCTAGATTCTATTTAATATGCGCCAGAATTATTGTATTTGATATATATCAATTTTAAATCTGTTTCAACACAACCTTGAATGCCTTTCTGGCAGTATATCACTTCATCAGTCGAGCTTAACTAGAGCTGCTTTTTCATTTTTTATTGCCCCCATAAAATCTAGGAATGGAACACTTCGATTTTTCTAGCAGTAATTTTTATTACTTTCAGCCTTTTTTTTAAGTACTTGTCAGTGAGATACAGTACTTTGTACAGAGTATATTTTTCAGCTATGCATTATATTTTTATTTCAATTTATTTTAGACAGAATGTATAGCATACATCTAAATAATACCTACGGTAGTTCAAATGAGTGTATTATGAATGTAATTAGAATGGATATAAACTCGGTTCATCCACCCGGATTGGTGTATTTCAGTTGCCTGCCTCTAGTCATCCTCACTTTCAAGTAAGGCTTCAAAGGATAACTCATGTTGTAGTTTTAATGCTGCACATAAAATCATATTGCAACACGGGAGGGGAAAATGAATTTATTGCAATTTTTATGTTTTTATTTTAATTTTTAGGTTTTTCTAGATTTTTCCCTGGAGTGTGTTATTGCACTACTTTTTATTTTCTCCCCTAAGAGCATAGAAATTGCCATATTAGATCAGACTAGTGATCTGTCTAGCCAGATAGTCTGTCTTAACAGGAAAGTGTGCCAAGCACATTAAGGAGGAATGTAACAGCCTACAATAGGCCTCTCAGAAAAGCTGGAGAAAAATCTCCTGGATGGAAAAGTCTGTTCTAATCAGACTAGTTAATTCAACATTACTCCGAGCCACAAAGTATTCGAGTTCATATCCTTCTGTCTAAACAGTATGGTTTTGTCTGAGTCCCTCTTCTGTCGCCGCTCTGGACATCTTACAGGGAAAGAATGTCATCCTGAGCCTTGGTGGTTTCTTGTATAAAACCAGGTACATGATACAGATGATGCTTCCTTCCTGCAAAGTATGGTGGAAGTTCTTATTTCCTGAAAGTTTCAGAGGGAGGAGTACAAAGGAAAGCCAAGGAGTTTGTTTTTCAGTTGGTTTCAAATGTATAAGTAGCAGTTCATGGCTGTTACCGAACACGGTTTTGTGCTGTCCCCATTCCTAACGCCACACAAGCACCTATGGAGCACGAGTCCAGTGTTCCTGTACTGTCACCAGGTGTGTCTAAGCAGCATTCCTCAGCTATGCAGTAGTAAGTGTCCCCTTGTTATTCTTCTTTTACTTAATGAATAGGAATAATACATTTTAAATAATACCTATAATAATAGAATGTGAGGGGAGAACAGGAACACTTTTCTAATTAGGGCTTTTGAATGACATTGGGAAAGGGTTCTGGGTTAAATCATCTTTCCTTGCTCTGGGTTGAATTAGCATAGATTTAATGCCAGTGATAATTTTATGCAATTGTGAGATCAGTGGTTTAATGCATCTGGCAGTGAGAGGGATTTTCTTTCTCTGACAGCGCTGAATAAAACCCCTGTAATCCTTTTCCTTTAGCTCTCACACCCATCCAGACTTCAGCTTAATGAAAGGCCAAAGAAACCAGGAGTCTTCTGAGCATCTAGGACTCAAAGCAGAAGGAGCTCCTGCTCAGCATACTTGTGGCTCAGCATCATTAAAAAGGCGAGTGGCTGGACTGGAGGGCTAAGTTTACATTTGCACCCCCTGTGTACTGCAGAAGGCTCCTGTCATGGAAAAGTTATATATATTGACTTAGTACTCTAACAACCTGCTACAGCAAAATTGGAAATTAAACAAGGTCATCTGAACCACTTGTGATTTTGGGATTTGACTTTACATATATTCACAGCACTGGAGTGCAACCTATGAACTGCAACACAGCTACGTTTAATTTTAAGGGGAATGGGAAAAGAGGTGCTAAAGCAGTCTTTGAAGGGGAGCCATTTACCCACTGTCTCTGGTCTAATCTAAAGCTGGCTTTGAACCTAATGAGTGTTGGGTATAGCTTTTAAATAAAGGGATGATGCAGAAGGACTCATGATCTTGTGGACATCAGAACTCTACATGTGTGCCACAGGCATTGGTTTAAATCAGAGCATGCTTGGGTTTTACCCCTGGTCCCTGCCCAAATGAATTCAGGATTGCCTTCACTTTGCAAAGGTGAGCACAGCCATACGGTGAGGTTTCTATGTAGTGTTTCCTGAAATTCTGAGAAATTGGCTGGTGGAGCCAGATTTTCACTTGTGTTTAGTAAGGTGGCTGTTCCTTCAAGAGCCTGGTGCTTTGACTGTTGTAAAAAGACAACTGTGTGTTCCCACAAGGAAATTTCCTCCAGATTTAGGACTTGGAGTAAGACCAAAACACTGCATGTGTTACAAGCATTAGGGCAGCCTTATACCTGGAGTTGTACATAGGCTTGTTTGCTCTCCCTAAGAACTGTGTATACATTGCTACAAAAATTTTAGACTAGTAATATCCGTGGAGTTTTTATTGAGACTTTTCATACTGTGCCTTTCTTGACCACATAAATAAATATTACAAATAAAAAAGCTACTGTCTCGATCTCTTAATAGTTAGTCAGTTAATGTGTTTTCACCTTATTCCTCATAAGTTAAAACTTATGCTGACCAAAGCCAGGAAAAGGTGTGTCAGAAATGAGTCAGGTTTATTGAAGTTAATTCTGGAACTGGGCTTTGTTGCTAATAACTGGTGAATTTGAATTGGATTGTTAGGATCCAGTAGTTTATTTTCTGTTTGTTCTATAGGAAACATGTTGTGCATGTCAGGAACAAACAGCTGCTGCTGAAGGATGACACAACCACAATGTAATGTGCAGCAGGCGTTAAGCCTTGTGAAGGGTAGTAAGCATGTAACTATGTTTGTGAGATCAGAGTACTGTGAATCCTAATCTTTAGGTGGTGGAGGCTCAGCTTCTTGCTGATGTGCTGTGAAGTAATACTTAAACCACAGTAAATTGATTCTAGTACTTTTAATCCGAGTAAAAAGCAAGAGTAAGGGGAGCTCTCCAAAACCCAGAGGACAGTTGTGAATGTATTCTTTTGTGTGATGGGGTAATAGAGACTTCAGACATGCACAATAAAGCTTCACCCCCCCCCCCCAAGTTTAAATAAAACACTGTATTTTACTAAAGCATTGAAGAATAGAGGCCATTTGGGAGGTGCATTGGAGCTGCTGTTAGCTCCCAGCTCAGAAGCAGCACAGAAGACATGCTTTGATTAATACATCAGACTTCAGACTCTTCTCGTTGCTTGTTTAGCCTTATTCTTAAGTATCAAAAGAGCCTGTTCACACAAAGGTTTGTTTATTTACAAGGATTACAGTTGTTAACTGTCAGTTTAAAAGGAATTAAATAGGCCTCCAACATTGATAGTCTAGAATTAAACAGAGTATTAAATGCTGACCTTCGATTTGGTTAAAGGCCTTTTCCCTTCCCTCCTATCCACTACTCTGGAGAAGGGATGGAAGTTTAAATATGCCAGAGTTCACAACCATCATGCAATTAGATGAATGATGTAGAGGTTTCAAGGGATGATTGCAGGCCACTGCGATCCCACGGAGATTTGCCACTGATGCTCACAGCATAGCAGCCAGATGAAAGCTCTTGTGCACAGGGTGTTACATGCTCTTCCATTCATGTAGAAAGAAGTGGAAGGAGGGGCAACTTTAGCAGGAAGGGTCTTTAAAGTAGGCCTGGTAGAAGAACTTTTCATGTGAGAACAACAAAGAACCTCATAAGGGATGTGATTGACACAACACTGAGCAGGGCAATCTTGGGGAAGAGCATTGTACCCAGGGGTGGCAAAGGGGAATCAAGACAGCTACTGTTAGCTGAGCATCTGTGAGAATTTGGCCTTGACAAGGGCAGCATAGGTTACAGAAAGACAGCTGAAATGGAAACCTACTTCAAGTGTAGGAAAACACTTAAAAATGTGCTGGGCTCTTTCTCTGGTCAGTATTCAGGGTTTCTTTTTTGATGGAACAGTTGGATGGTGCAAAAATACTTTATACTGAAGTACTTTATAGTGTGTTAGTGTTACTTTTCCAACATTAAAGTTAAGGAAACTTAAAAACTTGTACAGCAAACATAATATGATTTACTGTGCTGTGTTACAATATAATAGCGTTTATCAGTAGAAAGAAACTGAAATGTTTCCATGGGAACTTTTGATGTGAGTTGAAACACTTCAAATTTTGTCTTGCCTTTTTTTCAAGTTTCAACATTTTGTCCTGATTAGGATGGAAACACATTCTGACATGACTGTAAATGGAAATCATATCTGACCATTACTTCCAACTCTCTCTGTGTAGTACCTCCTGACTGCAGCAGAGCTGCGTGAAAAGGTCACGCTGGAAACGTCGCCAGTGATGAAACAGTCTGTGAAGGAGAACTCCTCAGGGGGGCCCCTAGCATTAATGGGGACTGCAAAACGCTGCAGTAATGTTCTGGAGGTTTGGGGGTTGGGTGTATGTTTCTTGTTTGGATTTTTTACGTATACCAAAGTACCCCTTGAATCAAACAATAGCCTGCAATAAAAGGGGGAAGGGGGGGAGAGGAAATGCTAGTTTGAGATTAAGTTGTAAGGCATTGATCAGAGAGCCAAGGCCATTTTATCCAGGAAGGAGTTTTCCTGGCATGTATGAAAAGGCTCTAATATTGTTAATCCTCATAAATGGTGCCCTCCAGAAGGATGGAAGCAAGCCCTACCTGCCTGTGTGTGTATATGTATATACATGCTTTTCCGGAGACCTTTAAGGGGAAGATTTTATGAAGTAACATGCAATTCGCATAGTACAAGACTGACTAATTATTTTTAAGATGACAAGACTGACCTTTCTCACATTAAAAATGTCACTTCCCCAAGACCTAAAATAAGCCACCAATGAGAACTGTGCTCCAGCTTATTCTTGAGAAGAAAAATTTGTCCTTCTAATCCTTCCATAACATTTCCTTGGCTCTGGTAAAGCAGCCAGGGGAAATGACTCTGTGTAGGTGTCACCCAGGTGTAACACTGTGCAATTCCTTCTTCCTCTGCTGTGATAGAACACTTCAGGATCGTTTTGTTTGCTGCTCCCACCCAGTCTAGAAAGCAGCCCTGCATGCACGGAGACACAAGAAGAGCTGACACCAGCAGTCAGGGTGTCAGCACGAGCCGGGACAACCAGGGCGTCATTTCCAGCACTGTCACATAATTCTAGGCTGATCCCAGGCAAGCCTTTCTCCACAGATTTGTTGATTAATAATATTGCACTGTACTGCAATTTAATATGTGGGGATTAATATATGAGATACAAAATGCCTGGTGTTCTCTGGCTGTGCAGAGCAGAGCAAATAATGGCTAAAGATTTGTTTCACAGAGCTATTGGTAGGAATCACAGAATCATGGTAGATGAAGAAAAGTTTGGGATTTTTTAGAGGACAAAAGAAAGGGAATGCTAGCTGAAAAAACATAGTAGTTTACTTGCAGTTTGACAGCATGAATCAAACCAATCTGTTTTCTTTCTTAAAAGGTTTCTCTTTATTTGCTGTATTTACATTTTCCCTGGAACAGATGCTTCCAAATAAAATAGAACTTTTTTTTTTCATTTTTAAATTGTAAAGGAAACAGTTTAGCAATTTAAAATGTTTATTTTTATTTTTTTTGGCTGACAACTGTTGCCCAAATTTCTCATTTGACAAGTGTGAGAGATTTCAATCTTTGTGAAAACAGAGTTTTTGAGTTTTTGGCTTGCTTTTACAGAAACCATCCCTCTAATTGGTAATTCTCAAATCTGAAAACAGAGCTAATAGTGTTTTGTGAATTAAATGCTAGTCCATTCTTCTGTCAAAAACCTGAATCCCAAAAGGTCAGGAGCAGTGATAAGCCCCAAAATCTGCTTTTGTCCTTTCCCCAGCTATGTGGATGGCACACTCCTGTCATTCTGGAGCATTTGGCTTTCATCTGTCAGAGATCTAATCCACTAGTGGTAGGGAAAAGGAGAGGAGGCGACTATATATGTTCTATGTTTTACGTTTTCCTCTCATCTTATCATGCTAAAATATTTCTTTTCAAGCATGTCTGAACAATACTCACCAACATGAGCAATCATTGCACCTTCACTAGTTCTAATGGCAGTCGAGTCCCCAAGTGTATATAGTAAAGAGATTTTTCCTGTGCCTAGATGAGTGGTCTAGCTGATTTTTGAATGAAGATGATACCCTGCTCCAGTTTAAGAAAAACCACAACTCCTTGGCCTGGCACTGCACTGCTTCTTGCTGATATGTTATCAATTAGTGATCTTTAATCTGTGTTTTGAAGGTAATGTTATTCTCCTGACTGCATAATACTAATTCTGAAGCCATTATAAGCAAATTTCAACATTTCTTCCTTCTTTAGCTCCTGCATAAGGTGACGTGCTGATTTCAGTAAGTCCTAGTCTTAGATGGTGTAAGCTTTCTTGGGCAGCTGTATACGAATGCAGATGTTTTTGTATCCCTAAATTATTACGCTAGCATCACATCATTTAAATCAGGTTCTCCCTTCTGTTTTCCTAATGCGTTGCTGCCAAGAAGATGTCAACATGTGCTCATGAACTGCTTCGCTGTTTCTTTCCACATGGGGAAGTTTGTATTGAGGGGGGACGTGCTTTGATACATGGGGGTTATTGCTAGCTTGGTAACAGGTTTTTAAAAGGCAATTTTTATAGCTAAGTTTCTCCAAGTCGTTCCCTTCTGAGTGTAATTGGTAGTGATGTCCCTCTTCGGAGCTTTTAAACCCTCGAATAGCAGTCTCAAGCTATTGGGAGTATCAAGGGATATTTCTTTGGCATTAGAATTCCCACTTATTTAAATGGGGACTATTGAGCTGATCCAGCACAAGGATTCTTGGCTTTGGTAGTGAAAGAAAACTGCAAACACACAGAATGGGCTGAAGAGAGAAAGTTAATGGAAAAACAAAAACACTTTTAGGATTTAAAACAGAGATGTTTCTTTTATGCTGAGCCTTCTTGATTAGGACGTGCAGCTTCTGCCACATTGAGAGCTTGGCTTCTGCATGGGTTCCTCTCTGATACCCCAGTGTGGAGCATATGTACAAATAACACTTTAATCTGGCAACCAGAAACTCTGACCTTTATATAATGAATCGAGAGGTGTGAAGACATTTGAAATCAGTGAATCTAGTCTCTGACCTGAGCTGCAGAGCTGTGTATAGGGACTGAGATGAAGCCCACTAGAAGGGTTTTCATGTTGACTTAAGCAGTCTTTCAGTTAGGCCCATGGTGAATTAAGTGGTTAGGCTTTCAAACAGCAGGCACCTTCTAAGTTATTCTAAGCTGTGCGTTGTCAGCACAGAGATGGAGGGGATAGTTTATATAATGTACAGCAAAGTGGAAGAAGTCTTCTGGCTTGCTTACCTGCTAGGGGCAAGGGCAGTGTCAGGAGCGTGCTGTTCATTTGGAACACTTTTGGGGAGGTGGTGACATGCAAGAGGTTCTTTTAATTATTCCAACTTCATATAGGAACTCCCACAGCATTTGTATCTTCTTAACCGCATTTAAAGTCAGTATTTTATATGGTGCACATGAACCATGACAGTCTCCCTCTCTAATGGATATTCTTTCTGGACCCTTCATGTTTCAGTTCTGTGTAAGATTGCTCATTGCATTGTGATGAACAATTTAGGCTTTTGGCTATTCTTGCGAGAACTTCATCTGACAAGAGCAGTGACTCTCCGTTCTCTGCAGGCAAGAGCTGTAGGTCAGTATCTTTAATTTACAGAGCAAACTTTAATCTGTGAAAATACCAGTCATGGGAATAGACCAAGAGAAGCCTTCAGGATTGCATGGTACCAAAACTCGCTTTTTTCATGTCTAGGCTATACTGTCAAGGGCTGCACTGTCTCTTTTTAAGGGAGGTGAACCACATGAAATATTTGGACAGTATCTGAGAAATGTGCAGAGTTTTGTAGGGACAGCTACCTCACGTGCCAGCAAAGAAAGGGACCAAGTACCATAACTTTTCTTTTGATATCAGGTAGCTCTGTGTTCTATTGCTGGGTGGATAAAGCATTTAAATCTCATTTCATTTCAAAAAATAGTTTGCTTTAAAACAAACTGCATCATTCAATTGCAGGATTTGTAGTAAGCTGTTGTCCTGTCTCGCGTTCACCTTATGTCTCCCTCCCTCATTTACTTGTTTGTCAATTTGCTGCAACTCTTCTGATGCCTGGGCAGTGAGGCTCTTCCGTTTTGGAACTAAGTTTTGTGTATCTGTCTTAATAGCTTCATCGGCAAGGTTTTTAGGTGGCCTTGATCATACAGATAATGACAAAAGAGTTACTATTGTAGACCTGTGATGCACTGTCCCTTAAGTTCCTAAGTTAAACTGTTCTGGAAATAGTTGTGTCTTATCTATTATAATGAAAGATACATTCAGCTTGATCTTAATTAGAATTACTTACTAAAGCACCACGGAACCATTCCTGATGAGCTGAACTAACGCTACATGTTTGGAATGAACTTCCCTGTGACTTTGCCGTTCTTGCCCTGTATTTGAACTAAGCAGAGATCTTATTTTCTAGTCTTGGTATGATATAAAGGGTTTATTATTTCTGTAGTGCTCCTTCTGTATGAAAATCTCATTATGTATTTCAAAAAGAATGCAAGCAGTATGATTTTCAGGAAGCTGAAAGGTAGCTGTCTTGCAACATTTGACCTTCCTAATATCCTGGGCAGAACATGAAATGGATACTTACACTTTAATGGTCTTGGAGGACTGAGTAAAGGTGATCTTTAAATTGTGATCCTATTTAGTGATTGTACCCAGGATATATTTAGCATAGGTGAATTTGTATTGGGGAAATGGTACCAGCAGTACTGTAATACAGAGCGAAACAGATGCTGGGTTTCGTGAGTTACAGTAGAGAGACATCCAGGCCCATGAGAATGAGCACCTGGGGTTTGCACCAAAACCCCCAATGAAATCAAAGGGCGTTGGACTGCTTAAAATAAAGATGTGGGAATCAGGCCTCTCTTTGTTACATTGTCCTTGCCTGTAGGAACATACAGTTTGAACAAAGCCATGCTTAATGTTTATTACTTCAATAATATTTTCAGAGCTGGTATCTGTATTTAAGGTGTCAATGTTAAGCACGCAGTTATGATTATCTGTTTGTTGCAGGAGAAATACATCACAAGTTACACTGGGTTTCAGAAAAAAACCCAAAAAACCCAACCCTGATAATTTTGGATCTTTTGTGACTGGAATTCTAGCTTCCCATGTTTGTTTAGTCTAGTGAGGTTTTATTTGTGTGATTTTTAATGCATTAGGCTTTTCTTTCTCTACAGAACATGTGTGTGGAATTACTGATACTGCAGTTAGAAAGCTCTAACAGAACCATTAGGTGAATGAATTCACCCTTTATTACTGGACTCAGCAAGTATTTCAGGTGAGGGACATCTCAGCTGTCTTTAAAGGTGAGAGTTCAAGTGTGGAAAGAGCCTGCTGCAGTGACAGGACAGCAATACCCTAGTCCCTTCTGTCTTCACTCCACTGATATCAGCAAACCTTGTTTGGATGGGCAGCCCCAGCCCTTGGAGATGTATTTACGCCTTGTGACAGGCTACTTGACATGTATTTTATTTTTAAAATGTCACTAGCTGAAAATTAATCAGATCTGTAATGGCATGTTTGAATTAATGTACATTGCTGTTGGAGGCAATATCCAAGAGCCTCAGACAGATGTGTGAACGCTGCAAGCAGCGATGTCCTCAATGGATTACAAAGTGCTTCCCAACACCACCCCGCCTCTCCCAGCTCCTCTCTGCCTTTACCTGCCTGACCTTTTGGTACAAACCGAAGGTTTTAACGTGAGGAAAGAAAAAACAACAAACCACCGTACCTGAACTCATGCCTTCTGCTACCCTGTGGACCTTCTCTAGCTTAGCAACGTTTGAGTTCTTTCCTGTGAACACTTGTAGTGACCTGCACCTGTTTGTGTAGCCTGTGTGACCTCGTACTGCTGCTCTACCGTATGCAGATGGGGAAAGCAACTGAGGGTCTGCCTGGTGAAACCCTGAGGTGGTCCCATCTGTTAATAGTGCGTAACACTGGGCATTGCCATTCGCTGAAGCCCCAGAGTTCATACTTGTCAGACCTCTCAGCATAGCAGCTGGATCTGGGCATGACTGTGTACGGTGCAAGGCTGCAGCAAATGACTCACCTGGACCCTTTCCAGTGCTGCAGGGTCAGTGGGCACATGATTTCCCTGTGCTTCTTTAAGGTGAGGCTGGGGGAATGGCTCCCCGTTTGGGGACTGTGTTTTCTAAGTCGCCAAGAAGTCATATGTGTGTGCTTTAATTTGTAGCTGTGCTGAAATTATCTGGAGTCCTTCAAAAGGAAAAAAAAGGAAAATCAATTTGACTTTGGCAGCTGTCTCTACAATGCCTGCCAATCACCATAGTATCTTGGCTATTTTTAAGTCTCCTGAAATCAGTCTGCATTAAGGCAATAGCTGTGCTTGGATTTAAGCCCAGGCCCCTTATCAGTATAAAATGATTTGTTGCAAGTTTAAAGATGCTTCATCCCTATTCTCTCTTTTCATTTACATTTTAAGCTTTCATCAAAATGTGGATCAACAGTACTAATAGAGCCTTTTTTCCTCTATCCTACTTCATGCTTTCTACAAAGAATACCTGAGACTGTACGTTCTCAACCTCTGTATGATGTGAGGGATCTTCTCCTGCTTTTAAAAGAGAATGAGCAGTTTTCCTGAACGAACCTGCTGTGAGTCTTGCAACCCTTCTTGGTCCTGTGTACAGAGTTGCTGTAGGTGTCTTCAGGACACCTGCCTGTCACCTGCAGTTTGGATGATGGTTTGTTTCAGTACTCTCCATGATGTGGTGGCTGGAGTTGTGCTCACAAGGGGAATCATTGTGGGGGTTCGGGTTGTTTTCAGAAACCAAGTTTCTCATCACTAACCTTTCCATTTCTTGCTGTGGTTTTAACCTTGTATGCCATCGTGGTGTCCATCCACACAGGCTCTGTGATTCTGTGGGATTTCCCCAAAGGGGGAAACCTGTACTCCGTATTACTCCCTGGAATCCATGGAGAATTGCAGACAAATAATTTCTCTACAGCACTCTGCTGTGATTGGGTAGAATAGCGTTGTTAGATTCAAGAATCTTCTAATAATAATTTAAAAAAATCAAGACAATGTTCACTGCCTCGCTTTCTTTTTAGTAGAAGCATAGTTTTCTCTATTTTTTTTCCCAGATTTAAAGGGATTTGAATGGCACTGACCATTGTGCAGAAGGAGACAGGCATTTGTATTCTTTGACATAAAGCCGATGATTCTGTCAATTTTTATATGCTATTGCAGGTATTAACTCCCTTTTCTCACAGCTCTCAAAGCAATATCCTTGAGAACTGTTAACAGAAAAGGATATTCAATTAAATATGAACTATCCCTTTACAAATACATTTTGAAAGTATTTTTGTGACTAAAATGTCCCACATGAATGTGGGTGAGTCAAAGGAAACCTTTCTCCCTAGTATCCCCCCACCCAGCTTAAAATGGCCAGCTCCCTCTGCCTGAGGTTAGGAATAGCCTCTACAAGCTCTACAGAGGTTGTCCAAGGTGTGCAAATTGCTCGTGTCTTCCAGTAGGCTTAGAAAATTTAAAAAACCCTAAACTTCAAGACAAATAAAACCTGTTACTTAAACTGTGACAAAAAGATTCGACATCTTTTCTTGAAGCTGAAGCTTTGCTGGAAATATTTCTTAGAAAAACACCATCACTTCTGTGTTCTAGCTGGATCTGATCTCTTGTATTTGTAAGTAATTTAAAGCAGAACTGTTTGACGTTCTCTGTGGGTGAGGGAGTGTCTAAAAAAGAATAAATGCCAGTTTTCTTGCCAGTGCCATCTCAATATATGTACCAGATATTACATAAGGAAAAATTGTTGTTTGTTGTTCAGCTCTCTCTTTGCCTTCATGGCATGCTGCAGTAGCATTAAACTCATTATTCATCATTCATTATTTAATTCCTTCAAGATTCCTAATTTCTCAAGATGCCTAATTTGTATAGTACCTGCACTTTGTGTGTGAACACCTCTCCAGGCTGTATCACTATTTTCACTGGTGGTTTAGCATTCTGAAGCTCTCCAGTTTATCAGCAGTATAAGGAAAATCTTCCTGGAGACTTTCCATCAAACCCATTTGTTGATGAAGGAGGGAACATCTCTCCTAATGCTTTAAAACAGGAGCCATAAATTCTGAAATGAACTTTCAGTACCCCTATTAATAGATAAGTAATTTTTTTAGCATCACCCTGACCCGTGTAGGTAAGAGGGGATGTGTTGGGAAGGTGAGCTGTGAATGAGGGGGAGGATCCACATGATTTAGAGGAAGTGTTTTTGCTTTGCTCCATGATACTTCGTGTGTGGGTGTGAGTGAGAGAGAGAGATGAAGTCAGTGGTTTGGGTACAAGTGAGCAGTGTCTGGTGCCCTGTCTGTCAGCTCTGGAACTGGTACTCCAGGCAATCCAGTGCTGGGTTGCCTTTCAGAGCTGAGCTTTGTGCAGCTGGCATGGCTGGTGCTTGAGGGCAGCACGACTCCACTCCTTAACAACATCACTTGGTGCAGAACATGATGTGTGTGGCGTGGCTGAGATGCTGTCAGCTCCCTCTGTGGTTCCTCAGAGCCACAGTCTTTTCCAAGCCTAAAACACGGATCTGCCAAAATTCCCAGGCCGAGGCTTGCTCTGAACCCAAAACACTTCTCTGGAATTCAGGATGTTGTTTGTAGAAGAAGGTAACATGCTCTTTTGAGAGGCGCTGGGGAGGAGATTGCTGGGCACGTTGTGAGCTGGTTTAATGGCTTGTAACGTCATGGAGGGTCACGGTGCCTGCTGCTGTCGTTGTGCTTGTTTGGGTGAAGCTGGTGCAGGAGTGAGTACCAGGAGAGGTACCACAGACCACTTAGCACTGAAATAAGATGGCATTTTTCACTCTCCCTGAGAGTGGCTGCATTGAAAACGGTGCCCTCCTCTTCCATTCTTATTCGACTTTTAAACAAATAGCCTTGAATTAATAAGATGTAAATGGAAGGAGGAAAAACAGGTACCCACCAATCGTCATCATAAAAATAACCAAAAGAATCAGTGTGCTAATAAAAGTGTCCAATTATGATGTTGTGTTGCAGAACTAATAAAAAAGATATAAACAGAATATAACCTTGAAATGAAATAAATACATTCAAATGTCAGGCCTCAGCATAAGAAGAAATAGTCACTTGGGCTTTGTACCAGACAATTAAATGTTGGATTCTAATTGCTAGGAGTATATATAAGAGCCAGATCTCCAAATCCAGCTGTTCTGCTAACCCCACAGTGTTCCTGCTGGCAGCCAGCGGGTGTCCTTTCATTTGTCGTGAAGTTGCGTGCTAATGATACAGATTGTGACGAGCATGGCCTGTCCTGTGTGTCAGAGGCGCTCGGTTGTGAGAAGGCTCTTAGGTTCAAGGACTTTTCCCTTTGCCTCTGCTCACCTTACTAATATTTGCAGCTCAGGAGTAGCTCATTCTCAGGTTGGTACTCGGTGCTGTGAACTCTTGTGTGTTACTAGAACAGCCCCTGCTCGTCACAGTGAGCCGTTAGCTCCAGGACTCTGAGTCCACAAGTGTCGGGCTGCCAGTCTCCAGGGAAAGAAGTGCTGCTAGTTGTTTGCCACCTAGAATCTAGGGTTTTTTCAGCACTTTCCAGAAGCTGAGGTGAATGTTTTTAAGAAGAAACCTGTTTTGTCAGTGTAAACTTCAATACATACCCAAAAACTCTGCTGTTGATACTTCAGACTGCTTTGGGGTTTAGTTTCTTGTTGTTTTAAAGATTGATTTGCATTTCAGTGGGCACTCAAGGCAAGCTCTTTAAAGAGGCTTCTCCCACCCCTTAACTGAGGTGTTATTCTTCCTATAGATCACAGAATCACAGAATTGTAGGGGTTGGAAGGGACCTCGAGAGATCATCGGGTCCAACCCCCCTGCCAAAGCAGCTCCCTAGCACATATTGCACAGATAGGCGTCCAGACGGGTCTTGAATATCTCCAGAGAAGGAGACTCCACCACCTCCCTGGGCAGCCTGTCCCAGGGCTCTGTCACCCTCACTGGGGAAAAGTTCTTCCGCATGTTGGTGTGGAACTTCCTGTGCTCCAGTTTACAGCCATTGCCCCTTGTCCTGTCTCCACAGACACTGAAAAGGGGTTGGCCAATTCCCCCTGCATCCCATACTTAAAGATATTTATAAACATTAATTAGGTCCCCCCTCAGTCTTCTTCTCTCCAGGCTGAACAGCCCCAGCTCACTCAGCCTTTCTTCATACGGGAGCTGTTCCAGGCCCTTCATCATCTCTGTAGCCTTCTCTGGACTCTCTCCAGGAGATCCCTGTCCTTTTTATCCCAGGGAGCCCAGAACTGGACACAATACTCCAGGTGGGGCCTGACCAGGGCAGAGTAGAGGGGGAGGATCACCTCCTTAGACCTGCTGGCCACACTCTTCCTGATGCATCCCAGGATCCCATTGGCCCTCTTAGCCACCAGGGCACACTGCTGGCTCATGGCCAACCCGTCATCAACCAGGACCCCCAGGTCCTTCTCCACAGAGCTCTTCTCCAGCAGGTCATCCCCCAGCCTGTACTGATACTGATGGTTATTCCTCCCCAGGTGCAAGACTTTACACTTGCTTTTATTAAACCTCATCTGGTTTCTCCCTGCCCAGCTCTCCAGCCTGTCCAGGTCTCTCTGGATGGCAGCGCAGTGTCCTGCGTGTCAGCCACCCCTCCCAGCTCTGTATCATCGGCACTTGCTGAGGGTGGATGCTGTTCCCTCTTCAAGGTCGTCGATGAAGATATTAAACAGGACTGGACCCAACACTGAGCCCTGGGAACACCACTAGTCACAGGCCTCCAGTCAGATTTTGTTCCACTGATCACGACCCTCTGAGCCCGGTCCGACAGCCAGTTCTCAACCCACCTCACTGTCCACTCATCTATCCCATGATCTCTCAGCTTTTCTATCAGGATGTCATGGAGACAGTATCGAAAGCCTTGCTGAAGTCAAGGTAGATGACATCCACTGCTCTCCCTCCATCCACCCAGCTGGTGATGAGATCATAGAAGGCTGTGAGATTGGTCGAGCACGATCTCCCCTTGGTGAATCCATGCTGACTACTCCTCATGACCTTCTCTTCCAGTTGCTTGGTAATGGCATCCAGATGCTATTATGTTCATCTTTTCCTTTCCTCAATATGGGTACTGATAGCAAGTTTATCCATTTTATATATAAGAATAAAATTTGGATTGAAATTCTCTGTAAGGACTTTCATATAATTTTAAAGTTTTATCTGTAATCAAAGAATTAGCTGTAAGCACTTCTCACAGGGAGCTGTTGGTTTCTTAAGAAGCTTTGGGTATCTCTGATTGTGGTAAGCAGATAGTTTATGTTAATGTCTCAATGCCATTGTGTCTCCTGGTTAGAAATTCAGCAGGTCCCTAAGTGAGTGCCCCTTTAGTGATCTCCTCAGCATGTAGCTTTGCTATGACACCAACCTGGGCAGAGCTCTTCTGGCCAACAACCGGGGAACCAACCCAGCGGTGAGTGCAGACAGCTGTAGGTCTGGTTGTACAAAGGTAGCAGATGCCATCAGCTCACCCCACTGTCGTACACCATCACCAGGAGAATTCGAGTGAATTTGAAAGATATTAACGGAGCACGAAATAGGAACTTTTGTTGTTCCCCTCCCTCCCCTTTATTTTGTTCAAAGTTGTTTTTTCCAAATGTAGGGAAGAATAAGGACTGAAGCAGAGACTGCCTGGCTTATTTTCGAGTACTGTTGGAGCATAAATGCATTTTGGAGGGTTTCTGGCCTGCAGGCTGTTATTTTTTTATTCACCTCTATCTGAGATAGGGAAATGGGGTAAGTTATCTGGGCAAGGCAAGTTAAGAAAAGTTGGATTGGGACAGTGTGCATGAAAATAGAAGAAACTTGCTGTATTGACTTTAGGATCATTTGAATTTTATATATGGAATGAGATAGGAGACATGAATGGAAGAACAGGACAAAGGGAACTAGAAGATGAGAATATTTAAATACAGAATAATAACTTCTTAAGGAGCAACTGAATCTAAATGTCTAGTGTTGCCTTTTGTTTGAAAGCTGAAGTCTGGGCCTAACCTAAGAGTAAATCTCACTGAAATTACAATTCCTGTAACCTATTTCTGCTCCTGTGAAGCTTTCTCAGGACTGAGGAGGAAGATTAGGAATTCCTCAGACAGTGTGGAACTTAAAATGCACAAAGGAGAAGATTAAATAAAAGAAGTTTGCAGATTTATAAGGCAGTGATTATTCCATTCTGGCCATGGAGTTTAATCACCCAAGTCATCGTGACTGAGGCACACATGAAACGTTTGAACTAACTTCTCTGAATGTGGTAATTCGGATTTTAGGAGTTGTGCCTATACGTAATTTTCTGACTGTTCTGCTTAATTTTCTTTTCTTGATGCTTTCCCGTTGCTTTGCTGAAGCTGTGTATTTTTTCAAAGCAGATTATAACTCTTCCTGATAAGAATTTATTAGTTTACTACCTGTCGGTATCTGTATATGTTTGATTGTGTATGTTTGGCTCAGAGTTATTGCATATCCCAGTTGATGTGTGTTATGTTTGGTCAGTCCTGGGGTTTGATGGCCTGAAAGGATTCCCGTGGAAATGAACCTTTGATGTATTGCCAGTTGAGCTGAGCAACGAGAGGTCTGCTTGTGTATTTTAGACTCACAGCAGTGCGAGTAAAAAGATGAAAACTGAGGTGCAGCTCTGCTCACGGGGCACCTGGGGGTATGCAGAGACTCCTGGGCTGCACGTCTGGAATCCTCCTATAGCTTTGCCATAATTAGTTTTGCATAAAATATTTTGCTCATGATATGAGCTCTTATTGTCTTGCTATATTACAATGCTCTCATTACTCCATCAATTAAAGGCTATTCCATGCAAAAGCCATGGTTTTTATGTGAGTTCACGTGCTTTCTATGACAGTTTTGCTTTTGATTTAAGCTTTGGGCTCTACTGTAATATAAATATTTAATACTGGTGTTAAAAGGACAGTGCAAAGGTGAGCAAAAGGGTAGATGCTTTGGAAAATTGAAATAGAAGGTCAGGGAGAAGATGAAAGGAGTGGAGCTCTTGCTTCAAAATAATTTTTTCAAATGTAGAAGCCCCTCCTGCAGTTGATATTGCCTGCTATGCTCACAGCAGCCCCAATGCTGTGGCTTCCTAATTAAACTGCATGCTGCATATGGCAGCTCAGGTGTTGATGAACTTCAAACTCAGCTGCTTCTTTCTCAGCGCTGGATATAAAATCAACCTGGAGTCTGTTGATACAGTTGTGTCTCTTTCTGTTTACAGTGGCAATAGCAGACTTTTTTCCTCTTTGAAGCTGGCAAGAGCTTGCAGATCATGTACTACTTGTTTACCAGATCAAATGGTTATCAGTAGTGATAACTGGCAGTTCTCTGGTACCTGCAGAGGCTTTTCAGCAAAGCAGTGCCTGTGTACCCTAAAGTTCCAAGTCACTGCCATAAAAATGGCTGGAATTTGGAAAGCTTCAGCTTCTTAAGCCTTTGCAAATTTGTTCTATGAAATCTCTGTGCTTTCATTGTCTTCTGAGGCTTGTTTTTGTTCAGCTGTAGTTGGAGTTAATTTTTCTGTTAAGTGAATTATTCCCTAAAATACAGTTTGAGGAATGTAAGAGTTCATCAACTTCAGGCGTACTCAGTCCATCCTGCCAGCCTGATACCAAGGGGGTGTAGGTGGCTTTATTGTCACTCACTCCCAAGTCTGCAGATCGACCAACAAGAAGTATCAGACTTGCAGTTTCCTTCTGAAGTCTTGAGTCTACCATGAAGCTAAATGTGAATTCTTTTTGATATGAGACTGTAGTGTTCTTCAGTTCTAAGAGCCAGGTATTAGGAGGAGGCAATGGTCTGGACAGGCTGGATTGATGAGCTGATGCCAAGGGTACAGGCTTAAACAGTTGCATTCAGGGAAGGTTTAGATTGGAGATCTTCCCTGAAAGAGTGGTCAAGCTGCTCAGAGAGGTGATGGAGTCATCATCCCTGGAGGGGTACAAAGAACATGTAGCCATGGCACTCCAGGACTTGGGTTAGTTGACATGGGGGTGCTGGACTTGGTGGTCTTAGAGGTCTTCTGCCAGAAGACACAATATTACTCACATCGAACTACATGCCATTAGCACATGGCATGTTCTTCACCTATACCAGAAACAAGCTCAAAGTATGTGTGTGGAATGTTGATTTCAGTCCCTTTCTGAGCTATACTGCTAGTTAAACAGCAGTAAAGATCCTCTTTAGGAGCTAATGACAGGGCACGTAAAGGGCGCACACTACAGCAAGGCCACTGGTCTTTTCTGTACTCCCTTCTCATTCTGTCAGCCTGGAACTGTCAGGCTCATTAGTATTTAAGTCGGTTCATAAGTATTTTGGCTTAAATAAGCTTTATTTCTGATCAATGTAATGCCATGATTCTATGTCTTTTTTAGAGTCTTAGCTTAAAGTAGACGAGCTTATGATAAATACTGCAGATGTATGAGAAGTTGATTAAATTAGTAGTGGAAATGGACAGTAGGCAAACAGGAGGAAAAATGCCCAGATGAGCGAATTCTGGATTTTTCTGCTCTGTTTCAGACTTTAAAGGATTCACTTTGCTGCTGAAAAAATAGAAATATTAAAAAGACTTTTTTTGTTCTAACTGAGGATTACTGATACTGTGAGAAGTGAGTGCTCTCTGAGCTGTTTCCCGTGTCTTCTAATATATTTTTATATTAATTAGAAAAAATGCTGTAGGAGAAAAATTAACCCCAGAATTTCTCCCCATATCCCTCCAAAGAATAAAAAAATAAAAAGGAGCAAACATAAAAGCCTTTATACTTAAAATTTGCTCAAAATGACTTTTTGAAGTTTTAAATAAATTTGGATGCCCATCTGCTATCAAATCCCTATGTTTCTTGAGAGTACAGAGAACAGAAAATACAAATACCTGTTTAAAGCCAACCATCTCTCAATAATTGTAAGTTTGTTTGCAGAATGTCTGCTCTGTGGCCACATTCCTCTCATCCTTTACAGGAGTGGAAGATGACCTTGATGGAGGTCAATAGAGCAGAACTATATACCCTAAGAATGATTAGAAGTTTCACTAAAAGGAATGTGTTGCCTGGAGGAATAGGAAATTTTTCTTACAACGGGTTTACAAAAGCAAATACCCAGCAATTAAATATTAGGAATTGTGGATTATTCCAGTAAACTGGCTTTAAATAATAAAAGTGAGGATTTTGGAAAAGAGGACAGATGTTATACCATCATCACAGTTATTTGTGTCTGAGATACTTTGGGACAAATTCTGTTCCATCAAGTTAAATTTAGAAGACCTCTCTAAAAAGCAGAGTCAATCAGTCTGTTCCCTTCTGATGGGAGAGTAGAATTGGAGTCACTTTTGTCCCTGTTCTTTCTGTGTTGTAAGTGATTTACCTGAGAAGGTCTTTTCATTGCAGAAAACATATAATCTGTATGCATGTGTAGTATATAGAAAATACTGTGCATGTAATAGATAAAATACAGTTCTGTTTAGCATGTTCTGTAGGCTTGGTTAAAAAAAAAAATGTGCTGGAAAAGTCTTTTTCTGTGTAATTCTCACTGTCTCCCTTCCTTGTCCATGCTAAATGTAGGAGCAAGTGTCTTCTCTAGTGTTGGGTGAACTGTTGAAGTATTTAAATTGGGTGAGAAGTCTGAAACACTGGAGAAACACCTGTCTGTACATGTAAATAGGTTATGAAACTGTCAAAGGCAAAGTACAACCAGATTCAAGGTAGCTCCATAAATAAATTTAATGGGCTGGGTGAGGTAGTTGCTTAGAGGCTCCCAAGAGACCTGTCCCCTCAAATACCACGTGGGGAAAAACCCAAGGAAAACAGAAAAGAAATAAAGAAGGGAAAAAGAGAGGAAAGACAAACCTCTCTCATTGTGAAGCATCCCACTCACCGCAGTGGGAGGAGTTATGAAGCTTGATATTTATTTACAAGAATAAAGATGTCAGAATCTGTCCTGGAGTTATTTATATATATCTTCCCTTAATGAAAATGAATTACTTGTATTTTGTGTACATGTACATAAAACTCTTCATATATTAAACTCCACATTGAACAGTCTTGTAAAGTAAGAAAACATGTAAGTTATTATCCAAACAATGGGTTATATAGTACTGACTCTGCAACAGTAATAGAAGCCCATCAATCACTGGGCAGGCTCTAAGATTTTTTATGTATGCTAAGTGAAGCAGACCCAGCAAAGCAGCTCTAAGTCAAGTAGTTGCTTAGCTAAATCTTTACCTTTGTCAGGTCATAAATAGATTTCTTCCAGTGTGATTCTACTTAGTAATATTTTAGTGATTCATGTATACAAAAGGTTCATATATGTAATCTGGTTCCTTGTTACTCAAGAGTTCATGCTGTGGTTGTAATTTGAGTTTTATCAACAATGAAACTCTATAATATTCAGCCCTTGACTGGATTCTGGCAGCCCAGATTGATTTTTAGTAGACTTTTATGGTGGAAAAATCTTTTCAACTGTTAAGATTCAAGAGAAATTGCAAGTGCAGACTATATTTTTAATGGGTTTTCTTGCACTCGTGCATGTGTGCATACATGTATTCCTATTCACATGGGCAGGAAAAGAAACTCTGATCCAATTACAAGAGATCTAAAGACATTGCTGAGCTACATCCTGAATGTTGCATCAGGTAATAGTGGTTTATAACTTTTGCTTTAATGGCAGTTTATAATAAATTTGCAGTAGGATAAAGAGGTTCTTCAGTCTGGGTTGGTATGAAGTTTTGTAAGAGATGAGCAGATTGAAGTGACTACAAGTGTGGAAAATACACACTAGAGATAGAACCAACATGCAACCAGGGTGTTCTTGCACTGGAAAATAATACAGACAGGAATGGAAACGGCTGTGGCTGCTCTGTACAAAGCTCATCACCGAGCTAGGAGAACACTACATTTCCATAATTTTATTTGTTCTTTTTGGTTTCGTTCTGGTAAAGCTGATTTCAAAATGCTGCTCATGATCCACGTGTTGGGAGTGCCTGTGGAAGGTTACAGTCTGTAGGTGAGCATCACCAACAGAGGCCTTGGGCAGACAGACCCACCTGTTCCTATGCAGACAGAAAGGATTAAACTGAAACAAGGTGTGGAAGGGGAAGGATGGCAATTCTGGCTGTCCTGGGCAACTGGGGTTTAGCTGAATTAGCAGCAGTAGGGAAACTGGGAAGCACACACAGGAATAGAGGAGGAAAACATGGAAGGGTGTAGCAAAGATTCCAAGTTTCTTTTTGAAAAATCAAGTGATGTGGTAACTCAGGGTGGTGTTTGCACAGGGTAGTCACACATGGGCTGATTTACATTGAGTGGAAAGAATTTTGGCCTGATTCTGCAAACCTTCCTATTGAATAAGTTGAGGTTTTTTTAATCTATTGGAATAACTCAGCTGGTTGATATGAGACTCTTCAGACATAAGCAGTGCTTATGAGATTGTTATACTTAATTAGTTTATAAATCTGTCTCAAATAGCTGCATATGAAAATTTAATATGCCAACCTCAGAACGACATGGTGCTTTTTTCCTTTGCTATGAGACAGTATACTAGAATAAACCAAAGATGGGAGCAATAATGATTAAAAACCTTTAAAAATAGTACAGATGTTAGAGCTACTTCCACAGCTGAAACAAGAAAGCGGTGATGGTAACGATCACAACCAGCTTTTGAATATCTGCCTTGATGAACTTGTCACTAACTTGTGCTGAATATTACTCCCCCCATCCCCATCCCCTATTGCTGGCTGTTGGATAAACATTGCAGTATAATCGTGTGTACTGCTGAGGTCTCAATCTTTGATGCTTCCAGCAGTAAAATCTTTTGGGGTGAAGATTCTTTTTTTCTTTTCCATTTTTGACTGCATGCCCCTCAGTTTGATGGACTGTTTGTGGGTTTTGTTTTGGTGTTTGGGAATAGAAATCTTTTCATAAGAAGTAATTCAGTTGTAAGGACTAGTTATAGATAGGTTTGCTCCTCACTAGTGGTTTGGTTTGTTATGAGGTTTTTTTTAATTAAACTGAACTCATAGTTACAATAATTGTTGCTACTCCTCAGAAGGGAAGCTCACCCAATGTCTGGGAGGCCATCACAGGAATATAAATAGAACAATATCCTGTTCATGCAGCTCTAAGTAATACATGCTCCACATCTCACAGGTGATAACAGCTTAAACATTAATTCATCTGAGAGTATTATGTGATAGAAAAGGTACACAGAGTTAATTAAGCCTTGGAGGCATGCAGGATTGAGCCTTAGTTGCTATAAATTGGCTTAGCTTCATTGACTTTAAAGGAATCATCCTTATTTACAGAGGATGAAACCTCTCTTTTTTTTTGAGATGGTTTAGATTTAGTATCTTAATGTGTACAGATTCTCTATTAAAAGAATTATATCAGTCATTTAGTATATAATAGTGTGTGTTTGAAAGAGTAAATAGAATAGATATGAAATAGTTTTGAAGTGATGGATAGAACAGGAACCCATTTACAAATCATAATGGTTTCAATAGTTTATTTTTCTCCCTTGACTGCACCCATGCTCCATACAAACTAGATGAATACGTAGTGTGGTCTGGGTCAGAATTAAGTTGACACCTCCAGTTGCTGTTGGGAGACAACTGCTGGTTTCCCTCAGTAACCTATTTCTTCTCCATGCTGAATCAAGATGAAATAAACGTTCTGGAGTACAAAGACAGAGACCCATCGCTTCCAGGAAAGTGAAGACCCTCAGAGGTCAGCTCAACACTCCGCCCAGCAACCTGATCTTTTTCTCCAAAGGTACTTTGTGTGTGAAACTAGTTTCTCATGTCCATATAATTCCTTTTAGTTTAAAGAAAATGGGTTTTTTATGAGCAGGATATACTAAGGGATTCAGACTATTGATTCCTTTCAAATAGCCTGAGACGCTAGCAGCTTTATCCTTTTTGTTCATTTTTTATGGGTAATGAAAAACAGTTTAATATCATTATGCTCATCAGATAAGGCTTAAAAACTCACTAAGGTTCAAAAGAAAGTCTTAAATAGATTGTGAGGCTTAGCTCTATGGATGACTCTGTCTCAAGGGAGCCATATATTTTCCAGACTTCCAAGTCCTGACACATACACCCCTCCCCACGATGTTTATTTAATACCAGCAGAGAGTACTTGTGGGCCATGTCAGGGGAGACTTTGGCTGGAGAAAGCACATTACAGGGTTAGTTGTTGGGCAGTATTCTCTCCTTCCATAGATATTGGCCATGCCACCGTCTAAATAATGGAGCAATAATTTAGTTCCTTTGATTTGTCCTCTCTGCTTCCAGGGGGTTTGTTTTACTGTATGGTAAGCAGACATAGCTTTTACAGTGTAACTGCAGCTAGCTGTCTCCTGCAAGGTGGTGGAGAATTCATTGAGCAGGGATCTGATCCCAGTGCAGTGAAGGACTGATTTTGAGGGGGCAACCCACAGTCTCCATGCACATCCTTGTTATTCCTATATATACACACCTCAGATATTGTATGTGTTTTAGCAAATGACTCCTTCAGCTAGTGTTGTGAATCTTAGTCACTTCATACTGCTTAATGAGGTAGTCTTTTAGAGCTCTGACCTGGACAGATGCAAAACTGATGATTTTCTGGGACACATAAAGCTAAGAACAGAAGTAAGGATACAGAGCTGCAGGTTTGTTTCCTAAGACAATATCTTAAGTGGCTGCTGCCTTTGGGAAGCCTCTCTGGGGAGAGGAAAGATCGCTGTAGATTTACTCCAGGATATTTCAAGTCTGTGCAAAGCCAAACTGTTCCTGCTCTGCCTTGTTTCGCTAATGGATTTCAGTCAGGATTCTTTTGGGTTAAGGCTGCCCCCAACCCCAGTCTGTGAGCTGGAACTGCCCTTTGATTCTGAAGGAGTTTTACCCTGAAGTTGAGTGAACTTCAGCAAGATGTGGTATTTGTGTTCATCCCTTGGCCAGTGTGAGGTATGTGACTTGTGCTGGAAAAGCTTCTAAGAAACGAGGTAAACTCAGGTAGAGTTTGTCCAAACTCTGGCAATAGCTGAGAACTCCTGAATCCTAAGATTGAAGCACAAAATATTTGTGACTGACTCCTGAGTCTGTCCTATGCACATCAGTTGAAGTGTGTCTTTGGTAACGTGTTCTGTGTGGCCATGCATTATAAAATCAGACAGGATCCTTCTGATCCTCTGCTTTGCAGTCGTGTAGGACATGGGATTCTCTGAATGAAAAACAGGCAAAAAATCTTCTCAGACAGGGATTTGAGAGGTGTGTGAGCTGAGCCTCAAATTAATAGTCGTGATGAATGGTCAACTTGACTTAATCACTAGTGGCAAGCAGTCTTTAAGCCAAGTGAATTTTCTTTGGAGGTTAATGTTTTCGATTGATACAGGTCTTTAAAAGCAATGCACAGCCGACACAAATTATCTGAAGAACTATTACACAGAAAAAAATCCTGAACAGCTATTATTGTCATGAAATTTCATGAATCATCCAGTAGTACTAATTAAAACAAAGAGAGCTTTAATACCACAGATAAATCTGAGAAACAAGGAGCTCTTGGATGAGCAAGTGAGAAGTAGTATTTCTCTCTTTTGACAGTGCTTCTCAGTTTAAGATAGATCAGCTTCTGTGGAGTAGTGTGGAAGGAATCAGGATGGGAATATCTAGAGGTGTGTGTGTGGGGAAATCACAGAAACCAGATGAGAGATGTGTGTTATGTTCTAGTACTGAAAACAACAAGAGATGTGCTTGCTCTGTAGGACAGTAAAGGATACGTGGCATTATAACAGTAAAGTGAATTTGTATGTTAGTGGCAATAGATCATGTTGAGAACCCCGGAGATTGGGGGGTTTTCGTTTGTGTGTCGCAAATGCCTGAACACATGAGGCTGCCCAGGTTCTGTGTGAGCTGGTTCAGCAGCACCAGGCAGTTCAAATCGGCCTCAGACGTGGGGGTGCTGGTTATTTAATGCAATGGCCCGTTGGCCACCCATGGCTCCAGAGGTCCCTAAAACAGTCATTAGCTGAAATCACTAGGCTGTGGCAGAAAAAGTACATTTCCTGTGAGCCCCGGTCTCATACTCTCTAATTACTTTGGTTTTTGCTTGCTGCTACAGGCAGAATGAGGGAAACTGCTGAAGACCGTGAGCTAGAATTAGGACTTCTTTTTCCAGGTTTAGTAACTTTCATTTTCAGTAGTGGTCAAAGATTTGTTTCTGAGTTCGGTGGGCAAAAAAATCCCTGAGAAGTTAGTACTTTGAAAGTGTTGTTTACAAAAAATACATCTTCGAGGCTCGTTTAAGAATGCAGAAACCCTTGATGAATTATTGTCTTTCTCTATTGTCAATATTTTGCTCAGATTAACTGAATAAAATTGATCCGGATTGCTGAGTCAGGTATTGCTTTCCATGTTTATTGTACCATTTCCATAATGAGTCCAGCAATTTGTAGCTTTCCTGGGGGGAAAAAAGCAGCTTGTGAGAAGCAGCATCACCTCAGGCTAATCAGTCCGTGCCTTGCTGCTTTCTCCAAACAGATTTTGGTTCAGATTTCTTTGTATTTGTTGGGGTTTCATAACTGGGAGGCAGAGCTCCTTTTGATCTGTAGCCACACATCACGGTGCCAGACACTGAGATCCCACTCTGAGTTGCAGATGGTGGGTTAGGAGCTGCTGTAACAAGATGAGCTGGTGCAGGGTAGAGCTGCTCTGCGGCTTTTTCAGTGTTAAGTGCTGGTCCTCCACTGGAATTGGCATTCTTGATGTTTTTGATGTTTGTCTCATGCATTTCTTGGAAGACGAGGGCTGAAACTGTGGTAAACTATTGTGATGAAGGGTATTTATCATGCCTGTGCCACTGAAGAACATGGAACAATCTTCTGAGCTCTTCAGGAGTGTGGGGCAAGTCCTGCAAATCTCTGCAGTAGCTGAGGCTGAGCTCAGGCTCAGGAGGGGTTAAAGTCGCTGAGTTACCATGTCCTTCTGTTTTCCTCGTGGTTATGGAATGTGGAAGTTGACCACGCTTTCACCAGCGTAGGGAGGACATCTGGGCAGAAGCAGGAGAGCTTTTACCAAAGAAACAATCTGGGGACAAATCTCAAATTGGAAGAGGGAGGGTGTGCTGGTTAGCTCTAGCAAACTGTAACTACAGGTAGGAAAGCAGTTTTCCTGTTTCGCTTGCATATGTTGAGAGTTAATGTTAATTTGTACTTAAGAGTGCTGCATCCTGTCTGAATTCTTCCTTCCACAACAGAGCTAAGGAATCACAAGAGCTCCTTTCCTCTGTTCCTGCATTATCCTTCTTGGCAATCAGTGTTGCCCTCAGGAGGAGCGGTTGTGTTTGTGTATGCATCTGTGTGTACTTGATGGGCCGTTTGAACCTTCAGCCAGTCCTAATATGAAAATCAATGGGTCCCCAGGCATGTTTGTCTTTAGCAATAGATCTGCTCTGTCTATAACCTCTGCACAACAGATCTTGACGTGAGAGCAATCCTGTGGCATGTGGAACAGTGTTTAGTTGGTACACAGCATTTGTAGCAACAGTGTTATTTTTATTTTCCATTCTGGTTCTTTTAATCTTGTGTTTTCTGTCAACTTCATACATTCTTCTTTTTTAAACTGAAATTCTGCGTAGTAAACTTAGAGCAAAATATTAACAAAGGGACCTTTCAAAAAGCCTTTCCTCTAGGCTCATTGTTGCTGAATAGAGAGATGTTCTCCTGGCTCATCAATGCATTCTCCAGGCAGCAGGAGGAAAGGAAATGATCCGAGTTGTTCTAGCATCACAAAGAGAAGGCTGGAGAGTGTATACTTCATAGGATTCTTAAGAGAAAGCAACTCCTGGGTAATTCTGAGCGTGGTGGTTTAATCCTGGTGTGCAGTAGGAACTCTGTCCCAGCTAAAACTACATGTGGGGCTTCTTGGTAGGCTTTAGTAGCCCACGACTTTCTTATACGGTTTGACATGCCGCTTCTAGACACTTTATTCTGTGTTCAGGTTTGCTGCTGTGCTGTAACTCACCTTGTATCTTGTTTAGGCATGTTTTCAAGTGTTCAGTGTCATCGTTGATGACTAAGTTAAATTAAAACTTAATGGAAGCTGAGTGCCTAAGTCCCCTGGACACCATTAAAACTGGCAGTTCAACTCTCTAGTGATTTGTAATGACTCAACCCCATGGACTGTGAGAATGAATGTGCTCAAGGACTCCACTGAGCTTTGGGAAAGGCCTTGAGTTGGCAGTATCTTTAGTTTTTTAGCAAGATGTATGCCCTTGTTTTCACTGGGACAGAATTCGATCCCCTTGAATAGGGTGTTAGGAAAGCCCTTAGACTTAAATGCACTGTGGAAAATGGCCCTGTTGGTCTTTATTATTAACTGTTTATACTACGTGGGTTTACAAGTGAGCTCTTCAATACAAGGGATTCTATACAGATGTTTTTTCCCTTTCATCTTTGTTTTCTTCCTGGACAGAGAAGAAACTTCCCTAATTGTTGAGCTTTGAAGTGAGGCAGGAATGTGGGAAAAGATGCCTACCTTAATCCATCAGCACTCCCTGAAACCCAGCCCCTCTGCAGTGCTTGTTCTTTTGCTTCCATATAGCAACACTGAAAAATAGGAGACCTATAGAAATGTGAGATGCAAACAATACTGAGTCATGCTCCTTGAAACTAGGGCTCTCTTCATCTGAAGTGGTACTGTGGGAACCCCTGTTGAGGGATGGATACTCTGAATGCCTTGCAGAGTCAGGGTGGTTGGGTTTTTTGCTTTTATTTTTTTATATATATATATATATTTGATTAGTTAAGATGGTCTCACAAGGAACTATTTGTGGGAGCTGAGATACTGCATTTTCTATTTCAATGATGCCACAATAAATCTGGGAGCCTTCTGGGATCTTTTTTGATTAAACAGTACTTAAGTAGAAAAGGTTGATGGATGAAAATCAAGAAGGGTGTGAATCAAAACCCATCCTCCCTTTTTTTCCTACATGGAGATTGAAATTCATTTTGTATAGTTCAATGGAGATTAATATGCAAGTTAAATAGGCAAAAAAATTTCACTTTTCCAGAAATGAGCACACATTAGCAGAGAGGAATGAAAAGAGCTGCCTAAAGCTCAGCAGGCAGATCCTGATCTTTGCTACGTGTTGCCATTCAGTACCACAGCAGTGAGAGGTTTTACAGGAATGCAGCTAGGAGACTTTGCTAGAAATGGAAAAAAATATGTTGATGCTTAATCTTTCTGTCTGCAACTGTTGGACAATAGTCTCTTACAGTGACATTTGGCATAATACTGGCATAAAATTTCAAGTGTTCCTGCTTCCAGGCAGCTGAGTCAGATTAATCTGAAAGCCGAATGCTGAATCATGTGTTGAAGATGGTGAATTTCAGATAGATGGAGTCACGAGGCAATTTTTTTCCCCTCTACCAGATACTAAATTATATTGGTTTCCCTTATTTGAAGGAGATTGGCCTCTATTAGTCATCACTATTTCTTAATCTCCAATAGAAATATTGTGTATCGAAATGGCAAGGCTCAGTTATACCACAGATCTTGGTCTTGTTTCCCTCGTTTATTGTTGAAGGGAATAATAGTACTTTTTAAAATATTCCAACTCCAGAAAGCAAACAGTCAAAACCCTTGTGAACGTGCTGTAGTGGCTGCAGTGTGGAATGGAGAGCGGGAGCCTTTGGTTTGCTTTAGCTGTTTCAGATTCTTCAGATTTGTTTCCATTATGAAATTGATATTTGCTCTCTTTTAGAAGTATGGATCTTTTCTTCTCTGTAATCAGCATTTATTCTGATCCTTCGCCCTCTAATGCCTGCAAATCCTGACATGATCTGAACGTGTTCAAAAATAAATCAGGCTGGAAAGATGGAAAAGGTCACATGCATTGAGTTTGAGTAGCGTGAGCCAATTTCACCTGAGGTATAGCTGTGTGGCTAATGCTTGTCTTAACGGTTCCACCACAGAAGGGCTTCATTTAGTAAAATGACATTGAGGTGATCTTTAAAGAGTAAAAAGTAGAGAAAGGTAGCAAACTAGATTTATACATTGCATATGATAGGAAATAGCCCATGATTGTTGGGAGATTCTGAGACATCCTCAAGACAGCCTGAAAACAGACCAATTTCTAATTCTTTATCACAAGAGCACTTTCATTATGTAACTGGGTCTTGGCTATTTAAACAATAGTTTCAGAAGGGTTCTGCTAAAACCTGTCAAATCTGATTTCTCATGTTCATACACACGGACATGCAATGCCTTCCCTTTACTTCAGTCAAGTGTGGTTTTACACGCTGGCTGGAGCATGTGCTGGGTATCCAGTAGAGCATGTAGCATATGGATGTGTCAAAGTCTGACTTCCAGTGTATTAATAACATAGTACTAAATTCTGTATCCTCTATTTAGTTAAGACAATAGAAAATTTTCTGTAGCTCTGGAATTGAATGTTTTACCACAAAGATCACAGGTTTGGAGGGTTGGTTTTGGAAAGGAATTGGAAATAATTGTATTTTCTTCTGCATTGTTTCTATGCTCAAACCCCAGTCTGAAAGCTGTATATAACCTAGTGATAAATGCAGTTGGGTTCCATCACTGCCCATCTGATCTTTCTTGGGACTTTCTTCATTTAGAGAATTCCCCCCCCAACCTGACCTTCCCAGAGATGGGCATTGGGCTGTCTTCCTACTGCTGCAATCCTGGCAGATCAAATAAAACCAGGGCTGTGACTTGAGTAATGTACAATGCAAATGATCATGGGGTCGTATGTCTTTTGTGACAAATACAGGCTCTTTTAAGATTTATTCTGCATCAGTGTTTTGCTTCTGAATTGAGAAATGATTATGCAATGGAATGAATTTTCTAATCCAATAAGATCATAATTTTACCATTAAGAAATGGACTAAACCAGATTTTTCTGTGTCAAAATGAAAGTAAATAACTGTTTAAACTGCACCATACGTAAATTTTCTTTAGATAGAGAACATCAGATGAGTTAGGGACTTGGGGAGAAACAATTAAGTCCTGTGGTGATGTGGTGTTTTCAATCCTATGTATTTCAAGGTTTGGTGGCACAATGAATCTCAGGAAGCTTATTTTAGCATCCTTTTCACGGTGGACAGTAACGACTGCCACCTTCTTTTCGTCTCTCTGTGAGTTTAAAGATCACTGTCATTGCTGACCTGGCAGTCAAAAGTAAAGCTTGTTAGTTCTAACTTGTCATTACAGTTTTTCTTCTGTGTAAAACTTGTTAATAAGGTCTATTTCTGTATTATCTGTCAGAATGTTATTGAAATGGGATTTCTCATCTACTGACTTGATTATAAACAGAGGTCATTGTCCGTACTGCTCAGACCTCCCAGAGTACTTGGAAATAGATTCTCTCTGCTAATTGTACCTGAAGTAGAACAGATGTCTGAAGAGTTTCACCTTTATTATAAAATGTGATGTAGGATGCTGCATTTGATCCTGAGTCACATCCTTTTAAGGGACTGCAGCTCTGAACAGCATTTACTCAAATAAAGTCGTTTATTAATGTCTTCTCCATTGGTAGATACTGCCTTGGGATCTTGGTCCAGTGAGGTGCTGGATGGCTGTGAAGGGAATCTGGTGACCTCTTGGTTAGGACACCCAAGTTTTGGCACTTCTATGAGGAGAGCTTTAGAATGAAACAAAAACTTAATATCTGTGCTTCTCCGTTCCCCTTCTGCAAAGAGGTGAATTTTTCCCACCACTGAAAAGAATCTCCTAATGCTGAATGTTGTTTACAGGGGGATATTATCTTACAATTTTATCTCATATAGTTGTAGTATACATTTCTGAAAGTGCTAGTGTCTGGAGTCAAGCCATTAGGAGAGGTTTATCTTAGATTATCCTTCCCTCTGAAGGACAGCTCTACGCTTTATTTACTTTCACGGACCAGTCCTGCTTGCTTCAAAAGCTTGAAGAATTGCAGTGTTCATTTGACCTCAGTTTTCAGATTATGCCCTCAAATGAACTTCCTGTTGCTGTTAAATTTAATTAATTTCCAGGGGTCATGATGTATGAGGTTAATAATGAAGATTAGAAGTGCTCAAAAATGCTTTCTTTTCCATCCCAAATACACTTCCCAGAGAGGCTCCTTCTTTATTTAGAAGCAAGACTCCAAAAGCATAGATGATTTGTCTTCACTTTGTCAGCAGCCTACAATAAAAACTCCTTGTGAGATCTTTACCACTCTGGCTGCAGATTTTAATGTGCTTTTTGCATCAGGCTTCCAAAAAACAAACTTCAAGTAAGAACCAACTTCTTAAGGCTCTGATGGAGGCAAGTCAACCATAGCCTGTTACTTGCTATTCCTAACACACACAGACTCAGTCCTTGTCTCATGCAATACGTTACCCAAATAAATGATGTGTGGGATTTGAGAGCTTGGCAAGGCCTGACGGAGAGCTCTGGGACTGCGGCAGTCTCTGGAACTGGTGAATCCTTGATGCATTTGGCAAGTTGAATTTGGCTGTTTGCAGACCTGACTTGTTTCCCTCAGCCAATCCCTCTCCCCAGCCTCTCTGCTCAGTATACAGAGTGACTCCAATTGGAAATGCTCAGGAGTAGATGATATGCATATGACTAATTAAGCAAAGTTCCACATTACCTGCACTGCTGGAGGCCTGTCCTGTAACGAGTTCAAATGCAGAGTCCTTGAACACAGTTCAGGTAAGTCCCAGTCAGTTTCTGGTCCAAACTTACAGATTTTTGGATCTAAAACCTCCACAGGAGTGACCTAAGGTTTGTTTCATTATGAGGGTTAATCAGCCTTTGATACCAAAGCAAAATCTGGGGTATAATAGCCTTAAAAAATTAGCTTAGTGATTGGAAATCAAGTACCTAATTTCTAGCCCTTGAGAACATTGGTGCTGGAGTGCTTTACTGTGTAATGCTATTTTGGTCTCTCAGCATAGTGCTTTTCACAATGGGATCTTAAGACTCTGTTGGAGAGCCCTGTGAAAGGCAACTAATAAAAACAAACTTCTTCGTAGCAAACATGACTTCGCAGGCAGCAGTGCACACCCTCTGCTTGAAAAGCAGTGCTGTGCTACCACAGGCACAGTGCCCGCACTGCTCTGAGCCTGATGGGCTTCCTGTGGGGCTGTCCACCTAAAGTAGTCAGCTTGGTAGGGCAGGATACTGAATGAAACCAGAAATGTGAACAAACACCTGTGTATGGATGAGGGGAAGGAGTGTGTCCACTCATTCGAAGACAGGTTGGGATGGGAGTGAAGCGGTTGATCTTTGTTCCTGCAATTTATGAGTATTTTCAGTAGCAAGGGATGAAGCAGGCCAGGTATAACCGCAGCAGGGGCTGCTGAAAGGGAGACATGGACAAAGAAAGAGGTCCTTGAAGAAGGATGGCTCAGAATTCTCTCTCGTATACACAGACAGGTCTAGTAGCCTTTGCTCTCTTAGGGCAATGTCAGCGTACGCCCCAATATCCATTACTGTCTCCATTTCCTCTCTTGATCAGTCTTCTACAATGAAGGGTAATTAACAGTCTGAACTGGGATTGATGAGCAAGCTCTGGGTCAGCTGCTTACTCTGTTCAGGTGTGGGCTTACAGGGGGTTTTGGTTTCTCCCTCAGCTCCACTAGTACATGGCAAGCTCTCTTGCATCACACTGGACTCAAAGGGCTACTTGGCTCTTTTCACACCATCCAGCCTCTTTCCTTCCTTGCTCTGCCACAGGCTGCTGATGTGGTCTGGAGCTTTAACTCTTAAAATCCCCTATGGAAGAGGAGGAAGCAATAAGCACGCTAATCATCCAGCAGTATATTAAAAATATTGAGTTAATAAAGCTGGGATACCGTGAGGATGTAAAGACACAGACTGCATCACCAGTAAAGCTAGCCCAGCTGAGTTCTTCATTTCTAGGTTGCTATTGCCATTCATTGTGATCCCTCTCCTGACAATCTGCTGGGAAGTAGCTAGGAACCGATTAGCAGTGGTTGGTTGTTCAACCAATTAGAACCCACATAGAATTCTGTGATAGGGCAGTTTTCATCTTTACTTTTTAAAACTGTCACTCTCTGTCTGACACGAGGGGAAAGAGCTTGTTTCCTGGAGAGGGCTTCAGAGGCTCGGTTAAGGAACGACCATCCCAAGGTTCAGGCAGGGCAGCCAACTGAGTTCAGCAGCATCTTCATTCTTCTTTCTTGTGGCAGAAGATAAAGCCTTATTTTTAGCTTTACTATTCCTGGCTTCAGATTTTTGAGGATTGTATAAATGTCCTTCTATCGTTGGAATATTTTGTAGTTTACAGGAGCCCCCAGCACATCGCCGCAGTTGAAGGCTGGGGTGATTTCCCCTGTTCTGTGGGAGCCTTACCTTTGCAAGGCAGCATATTAAGAATTCTGGTGAATACAAATTGATTTAAATTTTCCAGAAGGTAAAAAAAAAAGTCTAGGACTAGTCACATCTGCAATAGGAGGATTGAAAAATCAAGCTGAGTATCTTTTCATACCTGTCTCCTCCCTATCAGTTTCATTCATCTCGTCAGCAAGGACTATCAGTAACCTTGGCAACTCTGTATTTGTTTTCTCTTTTCTCCTCTGCTCCTGTGACAACTGAAAATGCCTTTTTAATTTATTTTTTTTGGGTGGAGATTTTAAACTAGAGTCCAAACCACATGGTGTTACAGGAGGAAGAGGGAGGATGGAGAGGAAAAGGCTTAGAATGCTTTTCTAATGCAGATTTCATATAGCTATAAAGGAAAGCTTAGGAGTAGCTGTAATGCTTTAAACAGGGTTATTTTGTCATGATTTCTGCCTGTATGGGATTTTTTTAGTTCCATCTAAACAGCTTTGAAAAGGAGTTCTTCTGGTAACCTCCCCCCACCAGCCAGCCAGGACACTGATCTTGGCTATGTGAAGCGTTCCTTCTAACAAAAGCAGTCTGGAAAGAGAAGTGCCTGCTGAAAGTTCTATGAGTGATGATAGATCATTTTGCCTCTTAGCAAGTTGCAGTGTAGGGACAGATTCTTAGAGGAGCTAATGTCCACGAATCTTTAACTTAACTTGTGAAGGTGGGGCGTGTTGGGGTGTTTTTCTGGACATACCATGAATTTTACAGAGCTTACACCATGCATGTCTTCTACCCAGGCTGAATGAACATGAGGAATTGCTTAGGTGTACATTCATTTTCCAGGATTGGGGGTTACCTAGGATGGCCAAGGGTGTCATCTTGAGCGTTTTATCTGGATAGTCCAGATGAATTCTATACACCTGATACTTTTTACACTAGGATGCTATACTTCAAAACTGAAAATCCTCTGTTAGGGTGCTCTACAGTTATGACATATTACTTAACTTTAAAAGTTGTACCTTGTTGAAGGACTCTGACAGAAGGTCAAGTTTTTTGATTACAAAAAAGTAATTGAAATTTGTTTTATTGGGGCAGGGGAAGGAAAGGAAAATGATTTCTATGTATCTGATAATAGAAAACATTATGGTCATTTATTTCAGTTTCTGTAATTGAATTTCAAAGCCTTCAACTTTAGGTGTGTGTGCTGCAGATACATCCAATTCAGAAACTTTCTGTAATTCCCTTGTCCACTCTTGATCAATTTTAGTGATTGTATAGATTTGTCTTTCCAAAAGTTTATTCCCAGACTGTACTTGAAGAGAAATCTCTAAACTAGTTACAGTATTGACAAAAAGCTAACATAGGTCATGCTTCTTCTAATTGATGCGTCCAGTGGCTGCAGAACAGAACTGGTTTGGGAGGCAAATACCACATCATCCCCCTTCCTGCACTGGCTGTGTTTCTACGAACCTGAACATGCCCCTGGGTGACAGGACGTGGCTGCTGCAGAGTGCATCTGCATCGACATTCTGGGCACCTTGTAGAGATGTTGTCTGATTCAACAGAGCTGCTTTTGCACTAGTAATCTTTAAGTAGTTAGAAATGTTGAAACTGGCAATGTCTGACTAGTTTTCCCTCTATTAAAACAAACCAATTATCCATCCATGACAAGAATAGAAACAGAAGGTGGTAATTTCTTGCACTCTTTAATTGCCTCCCAAAGAGGATAAAGCAGTTACTTAAAAGGGCTGTGTCTTCATCTGCAGTGTTGAAATAAAGTCTTTTGAGGATAACTTAAAAGGACAGATGAAGATTCTTGGTTTGTTAAGGAAAGCCAGATCTAAATTAGCTAGTGGCTTCAACAAAACTTGCCTATCATTAGGTATTCTCTCTGTCATATGAAATAGCGCAAATAGCATGGGAATCAGTGCATGGGCTCCAACAAAGAGAAACAAAATTTAGGTAGCTGTTATTTCAGAAGCCATTAGGAAGGTTTTTTGCAATAGAAAAGCACAGTTGAGTAGTGAGGGAGTGGGCCTGGGTTGTGGAGTACTCTGTAGGTACCCTAGAATCTCCCTGTTTGAGACCAGGTCAAGAACTCTGGATGTCCAGGAATTCAGTCCTCAATTCTCTTCTTGTGAAAGTGTGTCCTTATCAGAGACCTGCACTGAGACCGATTGCTTTAGGTTATCTCTGTAGCCAAGAATATCTCCCTGCATCTTTGCAGGGGTGTAACTTACCTGCACTGAATTGTGCTTGGGCTCAGTTCATCCCACCCCACCCCACTGACATTAAGAGGGATCAAGGGGAGATGTTCGTGTTCAGGGGTGTCAGGCTGAGTGTCACCTTACTAGTCTGCCCTGTGGGAGACAAAGGAGTGGCTGCAGTCAAAGTGTATTTTACATACGCTCAAGTACTGCTCTCCACATGAAAAACAGCCCAGGTACAACTGTGCTCAGAGATAAGGAAGTGATCCTACAGATAATATAACATCAGTAATCTTGTAATCAGAGCACAGACACGAGTTGCAGAGTGTTGCATTATTCTGCTTATGAAGAGCACGGATCTGAATTTCTCACCTACCCAGCCAGCCATCAGCCAGCCTAAATACTCTGCAGCTCCTGGTGTCTCTGCCCACCAGAGTTCAGTGTCTGAAAATGCAAAAAAACTCTGCTGTGATTGTTATCTCCACGAGCTGTCAGCAGCTGTGATGGTGTGATGGAAATATCTACAGATAACGAAGTTTCTACAAGCACTCTATACTTAGAAGCATCAATTGTGCAGGTGGGATGTCTTAAAAATGTATAGCAGAAAAAATCTTCCTTGTTACGCTGGCTCCAAACAACCACTTGCATTAGTTTCCCACCCGTGGTCCTGTTTTCTTCTGGCTGAAGGGATGAAGATACTATTTGTCTGTGAATAAATCTGACCTTTGGGGACTGGCCTTTCACTTGATTACATCTTGGTTAATCCTGGTCCCTGCTTGTGCAGTTTCTCCTTTCTTTGTGGCATCTACCTGATCTCCCACAGCACTGTGTGGGCTACCTGTCTTTGTGTTGGTGCGTGCCTTGGAAATCCTAATGCTCTGGATGTTTTCAGAAAACTATTTGATATATTGCACAGGTGTTTTGAAAGTTAAAAATTATTTTCAACCAAAATGAAAATAAAAGTTTAAGCTAGTTCTAATGAGAACCTGCAAAGAATAGTCTCTAGGGGCTGGTTCCTTCTGGATGATCCCTAATGTCTCCTATTTTTTTTAATAATGTGTAACATACCCTAGAAAAAATACTGTGTTGGAAACTTGCAGGCAGAACACAGGCCAGCAAGGGAGTTCAGGGGAGCAGCATAAAGCAGACCAGTGAAAACATGTTTTGCTGGTATAATTACATTTCTGCAAGGAGTTTTTCCAGCATAGAAATTCCTAAAAGAAGAGAATTACCCCATGTAGCCAACCCTGCTAACACAACCTCCCTCAGCTGCCAGTCACACTGATTGGATTTCTGGAATGAATAGGATGTGCGTGTGCTCGAGCTGTGCAGACCCCGCAGACCCCTCCCTCACATAATGCACTCAGGGTAGGTGACTCGTGCTCCTTGTTAAGAAAACCCCCATGCTATTTCCTTTACTACCAGATTTATATACTTATCATCTGCTATGGTAGGATTTATTCACTTTTCCATCTTTTTTGAGGGAGTTGCATGCAGCCTGTTTAAGAAGGGCTGGCAGAGACGGTGGCCCCTGGATCTGCTGATGGGCAGAGCGCTGTTGGGTGTTCTCTTGCTGGGAGGGAGCATTCAGCAGAACCTTTGGGCTTTTATCTTTTATTTCCTGATGCACCTGATTGACATGTGAACGGTGAGGCAGCCAAATTTGGCGAATTTTACTGAAATACAAAACTGTAATGAACATTTTCCATCTTCAGCCTTTGCGTAGAGATATCTCAGTGTAATTACTGTGTCAGATTGTACTGATGAGTGATGTTTAATCAGTGTACAGAGGGAGCACATGCCTTTTTGTGACTGTTTGGGCTTTCTCTCTTCTTGATTCTATGTTTTTCTGATTAACCTATATGTTATATAAAATACTACAGAATGTTTTGAAGCATGGCAAGCTTTGCTCAATGCTTGTCAAAACAAAGCAGTTCCCATTTTATTATTCTCTCCGGTAACAACTAACTGAAAGTATGTTTTGGGAATGAAATAATATAAAAAAGCTAGTTATTTATGACTTGTCAGGCATGGCATTGAAGAATCTCCCCATCCATTGCTGGATGCCCAACTGCTGGCACCTGATGGAGCTGGGTGTTGGGAAGGTTTGTGCACCTGCATGGAGATAGCATCCTCTTAATGTATTTCTGACTGGGCTCCCAGATATTGCCCTGTTCCCTTGTACATGGATTCTGTTGACCTCATCACTATTTTCTCCCTGCAGAAGCTGCTATCTGGTTGAATTCTGATAGTGGTGAGGGTTGGATTGCCCCCCAAAAGAACTTTCATCAACAATGTACTTTTTACAGATTGCTGGTATGAGAGCACCCACCCTGCAGTCCTTGTGTGAGGAGGGATGCTCTGTGGCTGTTCCCAGCCCTGGGGGGTGGTATTTAGTTCCCTGGCATTGGGAAACCTCTCCTGGGTCTTGGTCCTGCGAGCGTGTTGTGCTGCTCTGAACATACTGACACGGGCTCCTGAGCTGGACTGAGATCAGTGACCAAGCTGAAGGTGGCCAAGCAGTGATTGTGGCTAACTTGCCACCTTCATCCCAGGAGAATGGCCAGCACTGGTCTGTACTCGGGGATGGCCTGTGTGAAATCCCAGTCTGTCCCAAGTTGGGCTGTTATTTAAGTGATAGTAAGCACTGATGTCACAGACTAACTACTTGCAAGGGAAGCCCAACATGTATAGAATTATCTGGGCATTAACCTTGAAATTCAGCTGAAATTTGATCGTCATTTACAGTCTCTTCCTGCATTACCACTGATGAAAGAGACTGTGTAAATGTCAGCTTTCTGATGTCTTAATTTGCAGAGCTGCAGTTGTTTGATCCTTGGAAAGGTTAACAGGACATCTCATTTTTACTTTAAATATGTCTGATTTGGGGAGGGGCTACAGAGAGCTTATTCCTGTACCTCTGCAAATAGCCAGGGGCTTTGTTTCTCACACTTCTGTCTGAACGGGGAATTGTAAGCTATTGGAAGGTGCAGCTGACTGTAGTGAATCTTCTCTTAAAAGAATAAAGTGAGGCCCTGATTGTACCTGGCTGGAGCTGTACAAAGAGCTGTTGGTACCACAGGCAGTGCTGGAACACCTGCATGAGACCTGGTTGTAGCAGCGTGGAACTACCGGTTGCATCAGTGTGTAGCTACGGAAGGGGGAGCTCTCAGTGCAGCCTTGGCGGAGGGGAGCAGGGAGCTCTGCTCTATCGCCAGTTGAAGCAGAACTTTGCTTTTAGATTAGAAGGGAAAATCTGTTTCCAGGCTGTCCCTGTTTTTGCTTAAAGCCACTAATGACCTGGATTTGAACCGGTCTCCTAAAGGGTAAAAGGCTGTATCTCTCCTTGCCAAGCTGCAGAAGCATGTGGTTGCTCCCAACACAGATTTAAACAAATCCTGACCTGAAGTCATCAGCCTTAGGTCTGGGTTACTCTGATGATAGATGGCAATTTAAAGATTTTCCTTTCCTCCCCACTCTTCCTGAACCCATTGCACCCTATTCTTCCTTCAGTCATATAAATCCCACTAAATCTTCTGAAAGGAGATTATGAGCTGGTAGATTTTAAACAGTGTAGAGCCATAAGAGAAGAAAACAAGGTGGATGTTCACATTCCAAGTCTTTCCCCCCCCCCCCCCCTCCATGCTGTACGATAGACAGAAATGTCCTGAGCTTAATCTGCCTCTTCAAAGGAAGATTCAAAATGCAGTCTCTCTTCAGCAGGGTATTTTCTCCTTCTTGATACTAACACAGGCTAACATCTACAGCTGCTGTTGTAGCAGCCGCTTATTGCTCCATCCTTCCCAGTGTTCCCTGTGCATCATACCTTTCCTTTCGTTACAGAATCCTCATTGCCTTCAGTGGGCTTTGTATCAGAGGAGACATCAAGTGCTGTTCTCTCCCCTTTGGCCTGAATTCTGTTGCACATAAATGCACCCCCACTCTGTACTCCCAGGGTACAGAAGCTGTAGGATAGGGGAGCAACACACCCTGATCGCTGTAGAAACCCTGCAGAAGGTCCTGAGTTCCATAGCTAGAGGTGGTTGGTTGTTCAGCGTTCATGTGGCCACTGGTGGGAGTTGGGTTGGATGGCGAGTGCCAAATACGCTGAGGTGCCTGTGAGCTCTGCCATCTGGGTCGGGATAGCTGGCCATTTCTGAGGACTGTTAAAGAGAAAACAACAAGACAAACCACTGACTATAAATTAATACACAAGCATGTGTCTTTGCTGTCACCTTGTCTTCCAAGAGCCCTACAACTTCGTGTATAACTCTCCTATTGCATGCTCACCATATGCTACTTTATGACCTCCTAAGAGCAAGCATCCTTTAAAACAGTACTTCAAGCAATAGGATCCCTTTGATTTTTTTTTTCCTAAATGTTGTTAGTGTAAAAAACCCCACCACACCCCAAACCCCAAACCAACAGCAAAAGCTAGGGTCACATTTGGAAGCTCCTAGAGCTTTCTTTTGTGTAGTGTTGGGATGGAAGGGATAGTGCAGCGTGAGCAAAGACTCGCTGTCAGTGTCCTATTGATTTTCTGTTGTTTGCAGTACTGAGGGAAGCTGAGGGGTGGGCACAGATCAGAGGGCCTTCGTTTGGTTTTGGGCAGCCTAGTCTGGGATCATTTTCAAGAAATGTGCTGTCCTGACTTTCTTACATGGCATTTATTGTGCTTGTCCAAAACTAGGTAAGGCAACTTACGACCTCCCCCCAGATGTTGCTCTAGGTAACTCAGATAATGTTCTAGCAATGTGCTGTGTCCTTTCCCTCATCTGCTTTGCAGGCTTGGGGCCAGCATGAGGAAGCAGCCAAGCACTGGTAAAAATGTCATCTTGAGCCTCAGCTTCCCAGCCTCTAATGGTTTCTGCCAAGCTGATTTGTCTCTTACCTTCTCTGCAACATCCCTCTGCTGACTTCTCAGTACAGGGAGCATTCTTGGAGACAACAGAAACATTTTTTCTGTAGTTTAAAAAAATGGAAAATCCTTTCTTGAGACCAATGAGGTTCCCTCCTATGTCACTTGTGGGCTTTTCCCATTTTCACCTGAACATCTTATGTATGCAGGGGTAGGGATGGTCTTCTCTTACTCTCACCTTCTTCAACTCGATACTGTGACCTTCACTGAAACTCTAATGGCATTGGTCATGGATGCATCAAACCTCAGAATATTTGATTTGTCCTCAACTGAAGTGAGGACTCTGGTGTTTTCTGGGTTTTCTTTGGGTTTTTTTTTCCTGTTCCTGACCCTTTGCAGCTGCAATTCAGTTTAAATCTGTGGGGATCACTTTAAGATTACACTAATAAAGGAGGTAGGTTAATATCCCTTCTGTCCTTGGCTTTACGGCAGACAGTAGCAACAAGGGGCCTAATTAGTGTTTGGGTTTGTTGGTTATGGAGGTTGCTCCAAGAGAAACTGAAGTGATGCTATGGAACTCATTAGACTTAGGTCTTCCAACATTGTGTTTTTATATTAAAGAGAAATCTAGTGAGAGGGAAGTCAAGGGAGTGCAAAGTAGAATCCTCATTAGAGTAATTAGCGTAAGTAATTATTTCCTAGAAGCCTCAAATGGCCACGTTTATTCTAAAGAGATGCCAAGGGTATGGCTGAATGTAGCTGCGACATCTGCCTTTGGGAGGGGAGGAAGGGAGCGCGTTGTTTGCTGCCTGTGCTTGCTTACAGTTTCTGGCTTAGGTGATATGTGAGCCTATTAAGCTCAGTATAGCTAATCCTCTTTCATGGTACTAATTTCTTGCCATTATCTTTATTTGGCTGCTAATTTCCCGTATGGTATTCTTCTACTACCCTAGTGTTAGTGAGTAGCTCAAAATATTTCTTGAGTATCCTGTTGGAAAAATTCTCCCTGGTCTGTGTCAGTATCCCTGGAAGGAAAAGGACTTGCTGGTAGGGCTGAGGAAATGTCTCCCCTAATAAAGCCTTTTGCTGTGATGGCATCTCTTAGGAGTATCTCCTGTGTTGCCATTTCTGAAATTCATCTTGCACTTTCGTGCTGAAGCTGAGCTGTGTGGCTTCAGTGAATATTAACAAGCAGCTTTGCCAGCAAACATCTCACACCTTGGATGGCTAAAGGAGAAAAGGACATAACAAAGGGAGAAGTACAGGGATCTGCCCTTGTCCTGTGACAGCTTTGGAATCAGACAGGGTGTCTGCAGCTGAATGTAAGTGTGCTGCCTCTCAGCTCTGGTTTAGCCTTCAGGTTGTGCCCGTGGAAACTCCTGGCCAACACACCAAGTGCTATAAACTGCTTCCAGGTGACTAGTCTGGCTCATTCAGCCTTTAACTGTTGGTTTCCGAAGAGAACAAAACTCTTTAGAAACTACACATCTCTTGGGCGCTCTCTTCTAGTGAATGATTTCCCTTTCCCAAGGGCTGAGGCATTAAATGGATCCCAGAGGTTGAGAGGGTTTAGGCAGGGTGGGCAGTGCTAAGTGCTCCTGGAAATGCAATAGAATGCTTGAAAGGATTACTAAACTTAGAAGGGCACTGGGAAGCTATGTAGTGTATTATTTATGATCAATACATTTTATTCTTCATAGACAATGCAAGTTATTTCTTATATATATAGTTCTTAAACCAGCATCTGTAGTTCTTAAGACATGCTTAAATGTTTTATCTGAAGTACTCTGAGCTTTGCTTCTGCACCTCTCTAGAAAGAGCTGTTAGGTGAAAGATTTAAAAATACATAAAATAGTTGTCCTTTCCTTGGGCCCCTATTGGAGAATAGCTGCCTGTATTCCTTTTTCTTGTAAGAGTTACTGTTTTCCAGCCAGCAACTTCTGGCTAGACAAAATCAGGGCTACCACAGGAAGAAGAGAAGCAAGCTTTTTTATTTAGGGGGATAGCTTTTTTCAGGATAAAAAGACTCCTTGGAATTTACCTTTCCTTCTTAGTTGCAGGCAGGGAAGGTAGGGTAGCAGGAAGTTCATCTTTGGGATAAGTGTCTTTGTATTTTTCTTGCTGCCAGCAGTGAAAAGAGAGCAGTTATCATTGTGCCTGGCAGAATCAGTTGGTGGCTTTACCATAGCCACAGTGCAAGGGATGGTTCTTCTCCATCTGGATCTGTCTCAGATTGAGTGAGGGCCCTTACTCATCCCTTACACTGGAAAGGTATTGTGCACCTCACGTCCCAGTCACTGCCTGCAGCTCCTCAGTGTACACAGTGCAGCCAGAGAGCTGCAAAGCTTTTCATCTCTCTTATTAAAGCCCAAGGTTTTATTGCCTTAATTACTTTAAAGTAGTTTGTTTTTCTTCAGTGTTCTTTGATAATTTATTGCATCTTGATTCAATCACTCTATACCATCCTCCTTTATCAATAAAATAAAGAGGGGAGCAGTTCCATTGTGGAAAGATTATTATTATTTTTAAAAATTTGATGTATTTTTCATCCCCATTGCAGCTGCAATGAGTGATGCAAGTAACTGATGATAAAATGGTGTCAGCAGAGGGAGAAACAAATAACCTAGGTGATGCTAGGGATAATGACTGGTTTTAAACCTTGTTTGTCAGACAGTATTTCCCCCCGTGTTACCCTTTTAAAATCTTTCTTTGTTATGGAGAGAGCAGCTACAGTAAATGCAGTGTGATTGCCTTTGGAAAAGATCGAAGTGCCACATTTTGACCTGGAGATAAAATCTGTCAAATTAGACCCTTCAGCATCGAGATGCTGTGTGGTTTTAATGAAATCTGTCAGATACATAGGAATAGTTAACCTACCTTTCATTTTCACAGCTTATTAAAATCATTAAAACCCAGCCATAATTATACTTTCTGACTGGTGTGTTGATATCAACCCCAGGGATCTCAGTATTCCTAAAGAAGGATGGTGCTGTGATGTGAACTCCTGCAGGTGAGCAGCGCTTCCTCCTAATATCAGAATGGGAAACTAGAGTTCTGTCATCTTTGCTGTACCTCTTGTTTTCCCAAAGTGTAGGGTCTGACCTACAGAACCCCAGAGGGTGAGATTTTCTGTTAAATGTTTTGCATTTGTCAATTAGAAATTAAAAATCACATCAGAATATATTCAGAACTGCACAGCTTCTCCTGAGAATTGATCCTTGAGACGAACTGAAGAGCATGTTTGTCCCCGTGGATCTTCACAGGTTTAAAACAAAGAAAATGGACCAGAATATTACCTGAGGGAAGTCCTAATCTTTTAAATCAATGCTCATGTGTCCTTGCAATGACATTATGGTGTTTATTGCCTGTTATTTGACCAGTAGGCATCTGTGTGTTTTCTCCACGGTTCTTTAGCAAGTGAGATTCCTGATAAGCAGGAAGGGAGTTCTGACCTTTGAATGGGGCTCCATACAGGGGCTTCAGTGTGGTCAGGAATTTTATGGGGTTTGCTGCTTGTCATTCTTGGAATCATTTACAAACTGTGCTATTTTCTGGGACATTTCTATACCAGCAAAATGACTTTTTCAGGCTTAGTACTTAAGACGTTTTTCTCCTCGACTCATATAGATCATAAAAATCAGCATAACAGAGCTAATTCCTGAAAGCTGGAAATACAGGGATTTTCCTGGAAATCAGCAGAAGGATTCCTGTTTGCTTTACATCAAGACAGAAAAGACTGCTTTTGTTCCAGAGCTGCTATTTGATCTTGTCCTTGCCAGCCAGGGAATCTGGTGTCAGAGAATTCAACTGTCAGACTCTGGAGGGGAGGGAGGGGAGTCCCAGCCCATGAGGAGCCTTGTCCGCCTCTATTGGGATTTTTAACCACTGGCACAGTAATCAGTATAATTCTTCTCCAGCATAGATTATGCTGTAAAAGCAAAAAAATAAAGTGGCATCATTGATTTGGTTTTGTAATAAGATGACAAGTTTGTAATGATCACCAGTTTTGGAGATTAAAGGAATGTACTCTTCACTTCTCTGACATTATGTCAATACCTTTCCCCAGCTCCTTTGAACACCTTGAGAGTTCTTATCTGGTTTTGAGGAAAGGAAGGGAAAGATAGGTCTGCCATTGAAGCAGTGTCATTTCTATCTGTCTTAAATTTGTTTGTGTTTGACAAAAGAGCAGTATAAAATAGTCTTATGAAATCCAAGCAGGTAGAGAGGGACCTTGTGCTGCCCTTCAGATGGTTTCCCTGCCCCTTCGTTGTCCCTGTGTTTCATTTGCTGCGCTGTGGCAGTATGTTTCAGGTCGGCAGATGGATTATTCTAGTCTCATTGCTGTGCCAGGAGTTCTGCTGTGTTCCTGAGAGGTAAATCAAAATTGTGCATTCGTACTGGGAGAACCGAGGCACCTCGAGGCTGATGTGGTTTGGTCACAGCCTGTTCGTACCACGTAAACCAACTACAAGCAGTCTGGAAAAGGCAGTGGGGCCAGGAAAGACCTGGAATGGTTTCTGTTCAGGCAGTGCTAAACAGACAAGTACTCTTCCTCTGAGAAAGGGATGACTTGCAGGGTAAGAGAAAGATCTGCAAAATCACAAAGAACATGGAAATACTGAAGAGAGAGCAACTGTGTCCTACAACGTAGGAAATAAGGCTCCTCAAATGAGAAGCATGGGGAAAGTTCAGAACAATGGAAAGGGCAGGTGGTTCTTCATGGAATTTAACACTGGATTGCTCTGCCATGGGATGGTGGGAATACCAAACTCATGTGTAAGGTGAAAACCATCGCTGGGGGAAGAGGAAGAATCTGGCACAGGTATTCAGGCTGAAAGTGCTCAGCTCAGTGCTGAGTGCTGACCACGCAGGCTGTACGTTTGTAATGTAGAAGTGTTGTGGTGTCAGGCGCTTGCAGTACCGCTTTCCTTGAGCCATTCCCACAGGTAGATGTTCCTCTCCTTCAGTAAAGCCACTTTTAATTCTTTATGCTTTATCTAACAGCAGAATTGAAAGCTTGAATGGGAGGGAAGTGTATGTCAGAGCTTCAGCTTCTCATAGCAGCAGTGTCTTCTACCCAAGCCTGTTTCCAAACATGATCAATCCTTTCCAATTTCATCCTTCCGTCTGGTATGTCAAAGCTGTAGGGAAAGCTTAAAGATGGAGCAATTGGAACCTCTGTGAACTGCCAGGCTCACCCTCCCAGCACAGCTTTTCACCGTTCGTTTTTTAAATAGCAGTATTTGTAAAATGGTTTTGAAGGGGATACGGATCTTTAATTGGCTCAGCGTGAATCTCAAGGCTGACACGGCACTGAAATATCAAAGCTTCACAGTTCTTGGTTATGGGTTCCAGCAAAACTGCTGGAACATAATGTCGTGCACAAGATGAATATCCTACCGCAGGCTTGCTCTGAATGTGCATGCAGTCAAGCCAGTGTGATCTACAGGCCCTTGAAACTAGGCAGCTCCAGCCTCAGGAAAGTTTCTCTTCTGCTCTTATTCGTTATGTTTTATTTTTAATGAGTGAGGAATAGAAGGACAGGCTGATGGTGATCTCTCTTGCCATCCTTGCATTGTTTGAATGTGTCAGGGTAGCTTGTAAGAGGACGTAGCAACTCATCAGTTCCTGGTCAAAGGCGTGAAAGTTGGAGACAAATACCAGGGAAGCCAGAATTACGGTTTTCATGATTTTCTTAATTAGCTGATCCATAGGATTTAAAATTGGGGAAGAGGTTGTTAAAGGCCTGTGTATGCAGAATAAACCTCATAAGCATCTTACATTTTATTGCTCTTCTACCTATAAAATGTAAATTCTTTAAGAGTGGTCTTCAGCTTGCAGTAAAAGCCAGTCCCTGGCACGCTGCTTTTATCCTGGTTCTTTCTTTGTAATGAAATGAAAAGGAATATTGTTGCTGGCTTCAGCAGAATGAAGTTAATATCTAAGGATCAGTTTTGAACAATACCTTGGATAGCTTAATGAAGTCTGTGAGGGTTCCTACACCACTGTCTGCAGCATCACGTTATCGTGTGAGATTTACCCTTTTTCAAAGAGGTTTTGTGTTCTTGAGCAATCCCTTGAAATTCATTAAGGCAATGAGAAAGAAGCCAACATTTATTATCTTCTAACATAATTTGATATTAAGGCAGTAATTTTGGGTTTTTTTGGGTGGTAGGAAAACCACAAGATTTCTTTTATGCTGGGAAACAGCCAAACTAAAACTGGTTTCCAGCAAGTGTAGGGATGTGTAGGGAAGGAGAGCCTTATGTAGAGCTGTGTGTAAAGGAATTAAACACAATGCTATGCTGAAGCCAGTGTGGAGATTTCTTTCATTAATAGTGCATGCACAGAAATGCTTATATGTCTTTTGAAGAAATGCATCACCAAGAAAGGTGGAGAATATTTTATATTTAACCAAATGGAAACAGGTCCCACTGGGCACTTATTTCCCCTCAGGCCTAATGGACAGGAGTGTGGAAAAGCAGCTGGTGCAAAATAAATTCTTGCACACGTTAAGAACAGCCAAAAGATGAAGCAAGGTCTTGTACATCATACACTGTAGTTGGAACTAAACTTGGGTTATATTGGTGAGGTGTAACCACAACCCAAGAAAGCAGGGTAGAGTTCTGTCCCAAAACGTGCATGGGGAGCTATCATTAAGGCATGACGCTGGAAGTTGGACTTGATGGTCCCTTCCAACCCAGTAAATTCTATGATTCTACCTCAGCTGTTCCAGGGGATATTGTTTGCTTTTACAGAGATGAAAAGAGGAACTGATACAAGAAAACCCTTACAAGGAGAACAACCTCTTTACGTTTGAAGGTCTTGAAACCATTAAGAAATTTGTAGCAGTGTAATTTAATGCTTAAAGTCAAAAACTACACATTTGTTCCCAACTGTCACTGAATCCCTGGGTAACCTTGGATGCCTCCCTTACTTTCTACTTCAAAGTCTTCTGCAAAGGGAAGTCCTTCTTGCACCTTGCTCCTCCCTAACCTTGGTTAGAACCTGCTGTGAGCAAGAACAGGTGTGAATAAAACTGCTCAGAAATAACTCTGCTCTTTTTACCTGGCATACAAGGTAAGAATATGGGCAAGCATGTTTACTAGTTGAGATGAATCTTGTGGTTGTTGGATATGGTAACAAGTGCAGTTTTGAGAGCCTTTCTCTCATGCAATGATATCTAACTCTGCTAGGATGCTGAGGGAATTAATCTTCTGCTAAGTGACCTTCAGCTTCATCAGGAAGTGATCTATTGAAGTGTCTCAATTAAGGCAGCTTCCCAAACTCAGGTCATCTAGGTCTGAAAATCCCAAGCTCCTCAGCTTCCCTTTTCATGTGCAGTTTTGTTAGTGGCTCCGAGTAAATCAAAGCTTCCTTGCCTTGATAAAAGAGCAGGTAGGGGATATGTTGCTACACACAAACTGGAAATTGAAATATTTCCATTGTTGCAAAACATTGTGAAACATCACTTTGATGCACTCTACCTGGTTTTGTTTTCTGAACTGCTCACAGCCTGGAGCACTTGCATCCTCTATATTATTTATGAAGTTTTGAGTAATAATAATTATCTGTAAGTGATGTTTTACACCACAGAGTTTATGAAAGGCGTCTGTAGTAAGCTGGTTTGAATTTTTAAATGCATTAGGCATCTAAATGCTGGTAACTCTTCCAGAGTTAGGTACTCTTTAGACCTTTTTAGGGGGTAAAATACTGGTTTGCAGTGTTTGTTCCTGTGTTTCACGGTAGGAGCGGCTCAGCAATGCAGCCCTGCCTGTTTGTTTAGCTGGGTCTGCTGCTGGTTGGGTGCTCGGTTGCCCTCTCAATAGATTTACTGGGCACACGTTTATGGACGTGAACTCTGGGCTGGATTCACTGCAGAAATCGCTGCTGAACCAAGCAGAGCTCATCTATTTGTTTCCTTTATTCTGGAGGCAGAGGACACAAACCCTTCTTGTCCTCTGCTTTCGTTCTTTCTGTGCTCTGCAATAAAGTTCTATGAATTTAGGGAATTTAGTTGAAATTCAGGCATTTGTTTTGTGTTCATGTCACACGTTGTTTCTGCCACAGTTGCTCTCCTTCCCCCCTCAGTGAGTAGCAAGCTAAATAAAAGGAGCTTGTGTGAGATTTGGCTCAGCAGCCCGGGCTCTGTCTCTGTGCCAAACACCTTAAAGCTGCAGTGACCCACTGGTGAGCCACGAGCTGCCACTGCTCTGGCGCCAGTTTGTTCCCAGCTTCACCATTTCTTTTTTCTCTCATAGTACTTTTAACTGTTAGACATCATGAAACGACACGGGTCAAATCAGACTCGCCTTGTACACCTAGTAACGGGTCAGAAAATACTGCCCTGGTTGAACTGGGGTGCTGCAGTGGGCAGGCAGGTCGGATGGTGGTAGAAGAGCAGCTGTTTGTGGGGATCCAGCTAGACTGATCAAACTGGTGTGTGGGGGTTTTCGGTGCTTGTGCCTTCTACCAGTGTGGCTCTTTCTCACTGACACTGGAAACATCCATGACAGGGAGGTTCTGCTTTGCAGAAGTAAGTATGTTGTCTGAATGTGGTAATAATGGTCAGTTGTTCAAAACTGGGGAAGTTTAGTACCTTATTCTAACTGAAACGTGTGTCAGTATTTCCAGAGACTTCCCCTTCAGTCTCAGTCAGTTCTGTGCAATACGTCACAGAGCATCACCACGCTCTTCCTTGCAGGTCCCCGCTGGAAGTGTCACCCAACACGTCCAGCACGGGCTCAGGTCGTGTCTGGTGAGTGTGGTGCCACCCAAACTAACTCATCATTCCATGTCTCATCTTCTGCAAAGTGCACTTTCATCACCAGGCATGTGGAGGTTAGCATCTCTTGCTACTGAAAGGAATTACCTATTGCTGTTCAAAACTATAAACAGAAATAGGCTCATACTAACATTTTCCACATTGCCAAAAAGGAACCGTTGTCTCCTCACAGGAAGCCAACCTGAGTGCCAGCATCCAAGAAAGGATCTTTCTGCGTAGCAGCATTGTGATCCATCTTGCAATTCTCTTTAAATAAGACTCCTCTCTCTCCTTTAATACTGGATTTGCCTTCGCAAGGAGAGGGGCCTTGTGGCAATGGAAGAGATACAGGAGGCTGGCAGGGATTCCTGGCTTCCCTACAAAACTCGTAGCCTTGGGCAAGTCAATTTGTGTTTGTGCTTTTTTGAATATATATCTAACAGACACAGCCAGCTGCCTTAATGCCTGTGACTGGCTCTGGCTTTTCGGAAGCGCTGGGTGACCAGCGGGCCAGGCACAGATTTCACAGTCCCTCCTGCAGCCCCCCTCACCCAGCAAGTGGAGCAGAACTCCACCACAAGGGAGGGGAAAAAACTTCTGAACTCCCTGTTGGAACATTAGCCTCTGTTATTTAGAGCACTTTGCCTTGTCTGAAGCTTAGTGTAAGTAATGACTGTGATGTTATCATCTGGGGTCGGAGATTAAATATTTTCATTACGTCTGGATTCTCTTCCACTCCTAAGAGCATCTCTGTAGTGCTGTTTACTAAGCACAATCACTTGGCTGGTGATGTTTATCAAAAAAAAATAAAGATCTTTCTTTTCTAAGGTCATTAACTCACATTCCCATTTTCCTCCTGCAATGACAATGAGGAGAATTACATTTAATTAAAGTAATGCAAAGCAGGGAAAAATTTTGTGGTTTTGCTCCGTTAAGGGAAAAAAAATATTCAGAAGAGAGTAGATGGTTGGGGAGCTGAGAATAAATAGGGGAAGAATAAGCCTGATCCTTTTTGCATATGCTTTTATCCGCTGCAGTGAAATATTTGGTCGTGGGCACGTTGACAGCAGCCTTACTGTTTGGTAAGGCTTTAAGGGGAACAACACTTCAGCTTGATCCTTCTCCATACCAGTTGCATTAGTATTCCATACCCCCCTCACCGCGGTCATCCTCAGCCTGGCATGCTAATTAGTACTGTCCCTCTCTTTCTCTCCCCCCACCCCCCATCTCTTCCCTTCCCCTTTGCTTTCCAGTTCGGCCATCCACTTCTCCCAGTGATAGATGGTTTATATCTTCCCAGCCATTATGCTGATGACCCAGGGCAGTGCCTGCCACTTTTGATAAACTGTCAGATTATTTTTGGAACGTCCACATATGCTTTTCTGGAGGTACAATTTAGCGCTATGATAATCTACCAAATTGCTTTCTGGGCTATGCCAACTCGCACTTCTGCTGCTCTTTTGAGGAGAGAGAGTGGCCCTAGCAAATTTTAAGTGATGTTGCGCCCCAAAAATGGGACTGGTGTGTTCTCTACTAGACTGGTGATGAAATACAGCATTCAGTAACGTTTCTCTTTCCTTTTTCTGGTGATGTACATGCAGAATATAGAATTATTGGAAAAATGTGTGCTCATATTTTTTCCCTAAAAAGTCTTTAACAGTAAGCTCCCTTTTAATTAATTTTACAACTGAATAAACTGACAGCATTACAACAGAAACACCACCTAACATAACTTTTATATGAATAATTAGTAAATATGCTGCTCATAAAACATGAAAGGTGATGTCGATACCGTTAGATGATGGAGTTGTGGTCCATGCTGAGTCAGCGTGGCCAGAGGATTCATTGTGCTGTGCAATTCTTCTAGGGACTTTTCAGGGAGAGGATGAGTAGAGGTGTGAGGGGGAACATGGACAAGGCTTATCAACTAGCATTTGCTTCTCAAGGCAACCACAGGTATAGGCTGATGCTTGGTTGTATTAGTAGAGTAGATTTGGGATAAAATCCATGAACCTGTGGCTACTTAGCTTTTATGCTTTATTGGGATGGTTCTTATTGTGACAAACTTCAGAATAACGTTTTTTCCTGCTGGTTTTTTCTTACAGAGAATGCCCATGTCTTGAAAGACTTTTTAAAAAAAATACTATTATTATTTTTAAATAGTGCAGTGCATAAAGTTTAATTTGGTTCATTTGGGGAAAAACATGGCTGACCTAAATAGAAAAACTATCTTTGATCTCACAGAGATTGAACTGTTAGTGAAAATTAATAACTGAAACATGAACATGTGTGGCATCCCTCCAGAGAATAAAATATATCTTTGAATCAAAGAATCTCAATGCATAAGAAGCCAACTTCACACAAAGCTTGTGCTTTTAAACAGAATCATTAGAATTTTAACGAGGAATATATAGGAGATGAATGGCCAGGCTTTGCCAGTGTTTTTGTAAGTGAAGCCTCTCTATTGTGTTCTGGGCTGTTGCTCACTTTGGGTGGAAGAAAGTTTGAAGTGGGTCATCCCTTACTCGCAGATGCTCCCTGTGAATAGTTTCATACTACAGAAAGGCCTGAAAGTAAGAGGTGTTCATCTCTGAAGGCAGCCTGTAATGGCAGGTGATGCTGAGAAGTCATTATCTGTCACTCAGCAAACTCTGGGATAGGCAGAGTGCCCTGCTTCTGGCGTGGTGCTTGGGTGAAGGAGGTGGAAAAATAGAAGCTTACATAGGAAGCCTGAAATACATGGCCTGATTTCTCAGAATGGGCAAGTGCTTAGTGTTTATTGAATCTGGTGTTTGCTCAGCGTTTCTGGAAATCTGAGTTAGTTACTACGATCCTAAATGCTAAGTTAGGAACTCGCATTTATACTCATTGTGCTAAAATACTATGTTGCTCTTCAGAATCTTGCCCTCAGTCTCTGCATGTGGACTCTCCATCTGTAAATGAAGGCAATGCATTGTATTCTCTCTTCTGCATGTAAGTTTCAGGCCCTTCAGAGGTCCATCACTTACTGGTACACGTACAGTCCTTAGCTCAGGGGACTTGGACTTCAGATAGGTCCTCTATGATGTTCTTTAGTGTAATTAGTGATGGTCAATCTGATTTAAGTCATAAAGTATGTGTAATACTCTGCCCATGGAAGGCTTAATTAATAAAAATTCATTTAATGTATCAGAGAGCTCGTTCAGTGAGGAGCATGCTGGAAATACCAAGTATTATTTATTACTGCTTTAGTGAAAATGTGAATAATAACTTGAGATCGTGGTTCCAATTTACAGGATTTGTATATGAACTCAAATTCCCTAAGAGATAACTTGACCTGAATTTCTATTTATTGACAGTGTGTCTGGCTGGCTCACCCTCCTAAAGGCATTGTGGTGTGAAAGGGGGATTAAAGAAAGACTCAGAATGATTGCTTCGTTCTGTCCCCTGTACCTGGTGTAAAACAAATCTTAAAGGTGTTTTTTTATTGCAACATGGATTATTCAAAAGAAATACCTCTTCCAGCTCCCTGCTCCTTCCTCTCCTGGATTTTACTACACATGTGGCACATTAAAGTCAGCTTTCATTTCTCTTAAATTTCTTAGTGAGGATTTTCATCCAGAACTCCAGAGGCTTCTCCAGACGGGATGTGCTGGGTCCTGATACAGCGAAGAGACACTTGGACACTGCTGGATTTGCTTCCTTAGCAGGAGGTGGTGTGTTTTCACCATGTGTGGGATCACCACAGGCACTGCCTCACCTCTTCTGGTAGAGCAACCACCCTGCACAGCTCTGTGTCTGGAGGAAACACACCATGAATTACCCTGCATCTGTTCTGGGTGCTAATCCTATTCCAGCAAGAGCCTTCACTCACAAACAAGAGCTGTTCCTGTCGGTTCTATACGCTCTGCTGTGAAAGTTGAACAGGGCTGGCACGTGGTGCACGACTTCTCTGCTCTGAGTGCCACAGCCAGAGTCTGACTGCTGATGGTCGCTGTGCTGATACAGGAATCTCTGTGACTTACGGAAAAAGCCCTATATTAAAATGTGGGCATCCTGAGATCTTGTGAGGTTTTGAGGACTATAAATAGAATTTATTTCTGAATACAAGTTGTTGTTATGTTTAGCCACATAATTAAAATCAGGCCACGTTACCTCAATGTGAAGTTGCCCTCTCCTGTGTAGCCTAGGCCTCTTCTCCCTGTGCAAGCATCCACCTTCCACGGTCAGCTCTGCAGAAGCACATCGCTGCTGGCAGAGTCAGACAGTGCTTCCCTGGGGACTCTTTACCAGGACAGTGACACTGGAATGCTGTGGGTGGGTGCTGTGCAGTGGGTGCTCTGTTCTCACTGCTATCATGGGATGCTGCCGTAGGTCCTGGCCCTTGAAACTGGTTTGAAGGGGCAGCTGTGGTGGATGCTGGATCGCAGAGGTTTTGCAGATGGCTTCAACTGAGGCTTTTTCATCACGAGGGTATGTCCCACCTTGCATTCCACAACTGCTGCTCCTCAAGCAATGACAGGGAATGTTATTAATTATGCATTGGCTGTCATTCTGATATGAGGGTTCTGTGCTTCTGTCTGCCACTGCTTCATCGTGTGGACAAGTGTGTTGGAAAGCAACCTCATTCCTGTGTGCTTCGAGTTACTCATCTGAAAATGGCTGTAATGATGCTGAGTTATTGCTGGAGATTGGGAGATGCTTGAGATTATTTTATTGCTGTGTAATTCCTGGGCATTGTTATTAAATCTAATTTGCAGCCCGTAATCAGATGAGAACACTAAAGTTCCTTTAATTTTTCATGGTTCTGTTTCCTTGTTCCAAGATTGTGTTTGGAGGTAATAGAGAAAGGAGTAGGGATAATATATGTGAGCTCTCAGATTCAGGAGCTGAAGGGTAGCAAAGACACATCTTTGCTTTTATAATTATTTCTGCAAAACTCTGTTGGCAGATTCTCCCTGTAGAGCCACAGCATATGCCAGCAAAAGTTTTTCTGTTGGCATTGCTACACGAGCTCCTCAGATGATGTGAACCAAGTTGACAAAGGCAGTATTTGTCAGTGGTGCTGCATCTCTTGGATTCAGAATTTCAGGGCCAGGCGGCGGTTGCTCAGGGTTTTTTTTCTCTCACCTTCTTCCTTGCTGCTCTTCCCCTCTTTACCTGATGTCTTTCCCTATCGTTTTCTCTGCTCAAGGGAAGAAACCACAGGCAGCGTGATCCAGCTCACACCAGATTCTTAATTTCAGCTGTGTACAAAGGGCACAAAAATGCTTTGTCATCTCATGCAGCTTGTCTGACCCATGCTGCTTCCACATGGGATTCAGTTTGTTTAAAACCAGGTGATCTTTGCTTTCCAGAAGAAACAAATGCCTCACTGAAAGAGAGAAGGCGCTGTCACCAGCCTCTTCGGCCTTTGGATTCGCAGTGTATCGGACTTGGCCAGACAGGTCTGGGGAAGAAAACACATGAGCAGCAGATGGGTTTATGAACAGGGCTCAGTGGCAGATGGTGCCTGCAGACCTTTGCTGACATGTCCTCAGTCTGAATGGGTGTGGCTTTCCCCTTTTAGCAGCCTTGAATTTGTACGTTAAACGTGTGTGCACTGGGAAGATGCGCTGGGACCCCACAGTATTACCCGTGGAGAGGAAACTCAGGGACTAGAGTCTGAGTGCTAGAGAGTTCATCTCTGCCCGTGGTTTAATCCAGTGGCAAGTGACATCAGGGGGATAGGTGTCTTTTCAGTCTCCTTCATGCCATTTGATCAAATCTGTAACTTCTTGAATCACCATTTTTCTGAGATCAGTTCATTTTCAGTGTGTGGGGTTGATTTCTTCTGATGATCATTGGCCCTTACACATTCCAAATAAAACCAGCCCCTCCTGCCCACACCTGTACAATGAGAAACGATGCTATATTTTTCTAAATGTCCATTAGCTGAATTATTGCTTTCAAAGATGCTTAAAAGAGACTTAAACCCTGAAGTGTTCTTAGCATTAAGCATATGAGCAGGCTTAGAGACTCCAGCTTGCTGGCAGCTAAGCAGAGTCTTAAGTCACTGTGACAGGGACTCCACATACAGACACAGGCTTTGCTGGGGGGAAACATGTATGTTACAAACCACTACAGACATTGTCTTCTGGTACAGAAAGGTTTCCTGAATCCATTTGGGTTCCCTTGATGTTATGATCTCCTGTTTGTCCTTTGAAATCTTTCTGCCCTCACCTCCCCCTGCAAGCTGAAAATCTGCTGTCCAAATCTTTTCTTTGGAGTGATTTATCCTTGCCTGATTTAGCAGAAGTAGACCTACCCAGTGACGTGTTCAACCCTAGACTAAATCCTGGTTTTGACTTCATCCTGGTTTTGCCTAATCATTCTTTACAGGGTTGCTTCCAATCCCTCCTTCCTCTATATCCTGAATTTTTCGTTGGCTGTAAAGAAGGATTGTCTGCTGGAGTCAAAGGCGGAAGATGAATTGAAAATGAGGAGCAAGTGTAGTTAGGTTATAATAGGGCAAGTTAGTGCTTTGGATTTTTTGTTTGCATAGAAATGTGGATGGCTGTGAAATACAAGGGATATTTGGCTGGAGACAGCCTGAGGATAGCACTGGATCTAAAGGTCTCTAAATCCTGGTGCTGCACAGAAATAACAGAATAACAGAATAACAAGGTTGGAAAAGACCTTTAAGATCATAGAGTCCAACCATTCACATCCTAAACTAAACCATATCCCTAAGTACTTCATCTACCCTTTTTTTGAACACATCCAGGGAAGGTGACTCAGCCCCTCCCTGGGCAGCCTGTTCCAGCCCTGACAACTCTTTCAGTAACAAATTTTTTTCCTAACGTCCAATCTAAACCTGCCCTGGCACAGCTTCATGCCATTCCCCCTTGTCCTATCACCTGTCACCTGGCTGAAGAGACCATCACCCACCTCTCTACAACCTCCCTTCAGGTAGTTGTAGGTGGTGATAAGGTCTCCCCTCAGCCTCCTCTTCTCTAGGCCCCAGCTCCCTCAGCCGCTCCTCATAGAATTTGCCCTCCAGCCCCTTCCCCAGCCTGGTTGCCCTTCTCTGGACTCGCTCCAGGACCTCCATGTCCTTCTTGTGGTGAGCAGCCCAGAACTGGACACAGTACTCAAGGTGTGGCCTCACCAATGCCGAGTACAGGGGCACAATCCCCTCCCCAGACCTACTGGCCACACTGTTTTTGATACAAGCCAAGATTCCATTGGCCTTCTTGGCTGCCTGAGCACACTGCTGACTCATATTCAGTCTGCAGTCACCCAACACCCCCAGGTCCTTCTCTGCCTGACAGCTCTCCAGCCAGTCTCCCCCAAGCCTGTAGCGCTGCATGGGGTTATTATGTCCCATGTGCAGCACTCTGCACTTGGCCTTGTTAAACTTCATCCCATTGGACTCAGCCCATCGGTCCAGTCTGTTCAGCTCCCTCTGAAGAGCCTCCCCACCCTCAGGCAGATCAACACTTCCTCCTAGTTTAGTGTCATCTGCAAACTTAGTGAGGGAGCATTCAATCCCTTCGTTGAGATCATTGATAAAGATGTTGAACAAGACTGGACCCAGGACTGAGCCCTGGGAGACGCCACTCGTGACTGGCCTCCAGCTGGATTTTGTTCCATTCACCACCACCCTTTGGGCTCGGCCATCCAGCCAGTTTTTAACCCAGCTGAGGGTCCCCCTGTCCAGGCCAGTGGCAGCCAGTTTCTCAGTCAGAATGCTGTGAGAAACAGTGTCAAAGGCTATACCAAAGTCCAGGTAGATCACATCCACAGCCTTACCGATGTGAAATGTCTGAGATGAGGTGGTGTTTTAACTGAAGTCAGGAGCAAATCAGGGCAGAATGTGTCTCAGGATAAAATTTTCATCCCCAGACTAGGAGAGGAGGGTTTGATGTTTCTGTTTTTCCTTTCAGTTACTGGCTCTACAGACCGCACTGTTAAACGCTGTGACACAGGGATGCTCTTCCTGTTGCAGGATTGCTATGATGTTCTTCCTGATGTTAGAACAGTCCTACAAATTCTGAGTTTCATTAGCAGGGAAGCATCCCCCTAAATCTCATGAAATTTAGTGTTGAGACCTGCATCACTTCATTGGATGGAAGTAACTTTCCCACTTTGAGAAATCCAAGTAGATGAAGGGATGGCAAATGCATAGAGTGAGTCACGCTTTCTGAGAGAGCTCAGTGAGAAGGTGGTGGGGAATGTGTGCTTTTCATTCCTTACAAGCAGGTCAGAGAGGGAACAAACAGTTAACTTAGAGGCAAAAGGTATATTGAGGAAGAAAGTAATAAGTGATGCAGCTCTGATGTTACTGAAATGTGACTGGTATGAAATTCAAACACACTTTGATCTAACACACCAGTGGAATGTGGAAGAGGCGGCTGAGCTTGCATGCACAAGCAGTGCCTGGCAAATGTGCGGTTCCAGTCTGGGGGGGCACTGAGGTCTGAGGCTCAGCACACCCAAATTCTGCTGGTTCTACCCGTGTCCTAATAGATGACTTGAGAAAAAGCATCTCTGGGGGGCACTCACATCACTTGGGGGGCACCCTCAACTACAGGACAGGAAGCTCTCTCTGTGACACCCAGCCTCTGCAGGAGGAGAAAGCTTCTGGAGAAGCCTGTTCCTTTCACTGTGCTGTGTTAGGCCTCCTTCCTAATTTAGGTACCTCGTGTCTCTGAAGTCAGGGCTGGTGACTACCCTTCCACCAAGGCTTCAGTTTTTGTACTTGGATAATGGGGATAATGATGCTGGACTTGTTTATGAAAAGAGCCGAGATTCACAATTTAGAATGTTTCTATATATGAACTGGATATAATTAATTTCTTTCTGTCATTACATGCAAAATTCTAACAGATGGACTAGTATCATTTGGCAAATAATTCATCTGACACTTCCCTCATCAATCATTAAACAATTGGTGCATTTCCTCATTGTGCACCCGGCTTTAACTCCGGTTGGGTGAGCTGCTGCTCAGCATGCTGATGGGTTGGTCTGGCCCCTGGAAATCCAGCAGGAGACCGACTGACTCCAGCAAGCTCTCATCCTGCTGGATGCTCTCAGAAGGTGGCATCCTAATTAGTGAATGGGGAAAGGCTCAGCTCATTATAAGTCAGCAGTGTCTTGCTCAGAGGTGTGTTTCTTGAGGTGTCCCTCTGCAAAAACCACGGGCACCAGGGAAGTGTTACTTGACCTTTGATGGTGTCTGAGGGTATGTTCCTGCATCCTGCACTGGTAGATGATTTCTGAAGGAGTAAGGATCAAGGTTGTCCTCCGAGGTCCATGTAAACTGTCCATTCCCTTTCTTCTCCTTCAGGAGTTGGGTGCTGATGGTTTCTGATGCTGTGGGTGAAGTTCTGGGATTTCCAGCAGTTTTCTTCAGGTCCAGACTCTTTTTTTTCTTTTTTTCCCCCATTGTAATTGTAGGAAAAAAAGTTTGAAAAAGCTGAAATGAATCCTGCTGGCTCATTAACCAGTGGCAACCCATACATCTTTTATTTAATAGTCTCTTGAATTTTTAAGCCTGGGAGTTGGTAATGCCTATGCTTGAGATGTATGGAAAGGGATATTTCAAAACTGGGCCCTAACTTTAAGAGGAATGATTTGGATAAATGATTTCACTATTCTTCCACCTTTTAATTAAAACCACTGTGGCATAGACTGCGTACTTCAACAGATTTCTTTTAATAAATTGCATTAGGTGCTATTAACTTTGAGGGTATTATTGCAGATTAACTCTCTCCTCCCTAGGATTTCCTCAACGCTTTGCCATATCGTTCTAATGAAAATAACCAGCTTTCTTTTCCTTCTTCCTCCCTCTTATTACATCAGTATGCATTGCAAAACCAGTGGCTTGTACATCCTAAGCTAAGATAATGAGACCAATATTAATTCCACTACAGCTGCTACAGGCATGTAAATGAACCTTTCATCTGTCCAGCGAAGCAGCTCTGAGACATGCAGAGAGCACCCGGGCTAAGCAGCATCAACAGTCGGGGAGATGGCAGAGGTGAGGGTGAGAGGAGAGGGGATGCTAAAAATGGCTGAAATTCAAATGTCCTGAATTAATATTTCCGACTCAAATCAATGCTGTTGTTATCCACTGCATTCATTATTGCAAGGGCAGTTTTTCCTGTTTGTCCCTCCTGATTGAGATGCCACAATCCTCGTCCTGTCAGCACTGAAAAGGACACCCCAGGAACCCCTTCTTACAACTTCCTCACCCTGTCAGCTTCATCCTCTGCAAGGGGGACATGTCTTCCTGGCTGTGCCCGCCTTGTGTTGGGCAGGTTAGAGCAGGCGGTAGTAGGGCAGTGCATGGGCTAATTAGCTCTGCCCCTCAGCAAAGCTAATTAATCTAGACACAGCATTGTGCTGACACGACTCTGCTGCTTTGAGTTCTGGCACGAATTAGTTTGTGGCTGACGTGGCTCAAGTGTCTGTGCTCTGTTTCTTTGTGTCCGTGGGTCAGCCATGCCCTGAGAGAACTTACACTCTGGCAGTTGCATAGGATGGAGGAGAACATTGTGTATTGCCTCTTGTAAGGCATTTATATTTCACCAACCAGCAAAGGCTTCCCAGAGCTCTAGAAAGTGAATAATTACATTTTTCCTCACAATCACGTTTCCTCTGTGTAATAGTGTGCAGTAAGGGATTGTCTATGGTTCTAACAGGAGACACAGTAATTCCACGTTGCTGCAGAGAGCCAGGCCCATTCAACACAGACCAGGTATTTCTACTTTCACATGTGCTTGCTCTGTTGTCTTTAGTGCAGCACTGAAGCATCTATGAACGGCCTCAATGGGATTTAACCCCATGTTAAAGGTGAGCTTTTGGAAATGCTCTGCTGGATTGAGGCCCAAATGAAAGCAACGTGTGGGAACTTGTGAGAAACACCTGATTTCTCTGAACTCAAGTGGTCTGAAACCCACAGGGCGGCGGGCGATACGTGTGGAGTGGGGTCTGATGGTTGTAACATGCTTGCTCTGCTGAGAGATGACACAGAGGTGCCTGTGTAGGGTGTCGCTTTAGCCAAGTTTTGTTCTGGTGGCCACAGCAAGGAGACAGAAGATGTTTCCTTACATGTTTGCAGGGTCTGGTAACCTATGCTGCACTGACAGACAGAAACAGCCTTTCCAGAACTATTTCACCCTTGGCAAATAGAAGTTTTTATAAATGTGAGGAAACATTTACTCATGTTTTGTCGCCGTGGAAGAGGTTCCCTGGATCCTTCTGTGACGCTGTGTGTATCTCCTGGCTGAACGTGCATTTACTGAGCAAGTGCTGTTGAGATGTGTGCAACAGTTCTCAGCACGATGCTCTGCTTGTTTTACTTAAATTCAAGGACTTTATCGATGTGCCAGCATTAGCAGAGGCCAGCCAAGGTCATAGGTGTCTTGTGCCTCTTTTTTTGAGGAGGGAACATCCTTGAGGCTCATCATGCACAATCTGTGGTTTACACTCTGAGGTGCCAGCACAGCATAAATCATACATAACTGGTTGTGAGAGAAAAACCTTGTCCCAGTAGGAGGAAAGGTGAGAACAGACAGGGGAGGTAACTTGTCAAAATGCAGCCAGAAATAGAAACCAAATTTCCAGGTTCATCCCACGCTGTCTGTTGAATGATGGGTTTTGCTGTGTGTTTTCCTGTGCTTTATTTCCTGATTGATTTATTTATTATTGGATTAGTTTAGGTCAGCGTTTTTAAGGTATTCATAATCACAACTCAGTGTTGTCTCAGATAGTTAGGGATCACATCGTTTCTTATGGTGGGTTCTTGCTTTTTTCCCCTCTCAAGCTATTTGTTGCTGAGCATAATCTTGAATCCCTCTCATGCTACGTGGGAATTGAAGCCCAAGCGATGGGATTCTGTAGCTTGACAAACATCTGTAAGGATGGGAACTGGCATTAAAAGTGATGAGTGAGATTTTCAGAGGCATCTGTGGTAGCTGAAGACACGTTCCAACTAAATAAAAGTACCTCCTTGGACCAAGATGGGGAGAAGCCAGCTATAAAGATACTCCTTCACCCCCAGCTTTAGTGGTGCCCTTTGAGTGTGTATCGGAAGGAGGTCTGTGGCTGCCAGAGCATGCAGCCAGCCCCCCTTCACTGAATGGCTTTGTGAGCTGGTCCTGAGCCTTGCTGCTTCATGCATCAGGTGTTTGCCCCACCTGCCGAGCATTACCAGGACATTGGGCACTGGGAAGCAGTGAGGTGACCCTGCAGTGTCACATTCACAGGGTAACAGAAATCATTGCTGTTGGACAGCGAACCCACCGACCGTGCTGTGCCTGTGAGCTGCACTATCAAAGATGCAAAGTGGGGCAGTCAGATGCTGAAAGTAATCTGTGAAAATCATGGTGACTCTCTGTCAGCCCTCTGATGAAGGCACCAGCAGCACCCTTGGGAGGCATATCTGCTATCAGGAGGCTGTAGCCAAGCACATATTTCCTTTGCTGATCTGGGAGGTGAGGGCAGCACTTGTGTTAGCTGAAAGTTGGTGTGGGAAAAATTTTCAATAGAAAATATAGTCTTCTCATGAGGGAAAACAAATCAGACTATTTTTGGAATCCTCCGTTCCACTTTCTCCTCTCAGGTTCAAGTACAAACCCACGTTGCATTATTTACTAAGTCTGTAACTCCTGCAGTGTTTACCTGGGCACGTAACGTAGCTCAGTGCTTCTGCATGAAACCCTCCAGAGTGGGTTCTCTGTGTTCAGCTTCCCTTAATTTGAGGGGGTTTGATTTCCCCCCAGAAGACTGTGATTTCCAGGAAATGGATGTTCTGTGTTCTTCCCTGTCCTTAAAGAGCGAGTACTTCTGTATTAAGGAAGAGTTCTGGAGGTAACTAAGAAACCATATTAATTTATTAAGTTACAGTCAGAACCAGTCCCTTCAAATGGGTGCTTCCTGACAGCACCCGTCTTCTACATGTCTGACAAATTCTTTACATGTCAAAATACTCCTCAGTGTTTTTTGCAGTCTATGTGAAGGACCTCAGTGAGGATACATACCCCCTCACAACTGGCCCTAGTCTTATAAAGCAGCAACTAGGATTAAAAAAAAAATAATAAAGAATGAATAATTGGCCTCTGGATGATACTGTCTGTTTCTAAAGGACATTTCCTTGTGCTGAAATCAACCTTTGTTCTCAGCAAAAAATACATATTTCTGTGGCACTGAAGAAGGAATTGCCAGAGTTACTTGTGTCACAATGACTTACTACTCTGGAAGGATGAGGACGCTACCCAGAGGTCATGTGTGACCTGGTAATGAGACCATCAGGCATCACCATAAATAATTAAAGCAAGACACATTACTAGAGAACTTTTTCTTCTCCCCTTCCTCGGGCACCTTGAAGTTCTTCATTCTCTGTGCAGTTTGTGTTATAGGTGGATTACTGGCACACAGAGCTGCAGTTTGAGTCCTCCTCACATCCCTGGTTTCAGGCAGATCCAAAACTTGGGATTGGCACTGTCTGTAAGTAAAACGTGCTCAGGGCTGTAGCTGATTTCCCCACAGCCCCTCCCTGAGCTCATATGAAAGGGAAGCTGCAGGGAGAACGGGCACTGGGAATCGTGTGTGTCCGGGAAGGGGAAGGATTTGGCCTTACTGGGTCGGTAACGAGGTCTTGTCAGCATGAGCAGCAGTGGATTCAGTGCCTCGTGATGCAGTGCTGTGTGTTAGCCAGGATGACAGTCGTCATGTTTACCTGAAAGGCATAATTAATCTGAAGTTAATTGAGTAATTCTGTATTTAATCTGTTATAACAGAGAATTCAATTGACTTCCTGAACCAATCAATTTCTCTCTCTCTCTCTCATACATTGTTTTCAGGAGGGATTTGGTCATTATTGGTTTATTTTAAGTATTGTCCAAATCCTTTTTTGTTTCCTGTGCAGATACAGCCACTCCCCCCATTCCCGGGGGGCAAGGATAGCGTGTCTGAAGAGTGTTTGCTGGTCTATCCCTTGTGGTTGCTCTGATTTAAAAAAAAAAAACATGTTGTAAGAGTCCAGCAAATATCTTTTCACCACCATTTAATGTGCTTGGTTCCTAAACAATTGCAATTGATTTTGTTTGCTCTTGCAAACACGAATTATCCCGTAATCATCTCAGCCTTCCAGCCATGCTTACATTGACTTGTTTGTGTTTTAAAGTGAGAAAATGCAGACATTGTCATGAAAACAAGGAAGGGTAGAGGCAGAGAGAAGGTGGGGGTTTTCCTGGTTGGCAGGATGTGCATCCACTTCAATTAACGGTCACCCTTACAGCTTATTTAGTCTGTGCAAGGCACAAGGTAAATTTCAAAATTAAATAAATGACCTTTATTTTTGCTTTTGCTTGTGCTTTCTGTTAAATGGCTATTTCAGGGTTCATCGCTGCCACTCTCTGAGGCTAGGTGATTGCTTGCCTTTACTCAAAACGAGTACACACAGCAGAATACTAAAGGGGACAGCATTTTTCAGCTACAACACATCTCTTTGGAGGGAAGCTCCAGGGCTCAGGGCAGTCTGAGTCCTGGAGGATGGAATTGTGCAGACAATTACCCACCCTTTCAGAATAACAGAGCATTTCCTCTGACAGCCATGCAGATAACAGGGCGAGTGGTGCTGGTGCTTGGACTCCCTTCACTTTGTTTTTTCAATGGCTTTATTGCTGTTTTTCTGTACTCACTGGATGTTTATATGGTCTGGGTATAATCACTATGGTTTAGTGATTAAAGAGTTACTTCTGATAGAACGTGGGAAACACTTCAAAACCCTGCTGAGTTCTGTCCTACGACATGTATCTGTGGGTGCCCATTTTACATAAATGTATTGAAAACGTTGTATAAAGTATATTAGCCCAGAACTAAATGGTCTGATCTGTAGCCAGTCACAGGCGGGAGATACAAGGCTCATCCTGGTGGGGAATGAACTCCCCCCACTTAACCGTGGGTGATGGTAAAGCGTTGGGTAAGTGGAAGGGAGCAGGATGCAGGGTCTGCCGTGCTTCAGCAGGGTGTCCCAGAGCCTTCTGATGGAGATGTGGTTGTGCATGGGCCTACTAACAGCACAGTGTACGTAGTAAGAATCTAACACCCAGGGAAAGCCTGACAGCGGCTGCTGGTGTTGAAATGGGTCTGGTGTCCAGGCAGCTGTCCCAACCCAAACTTGCCTAAAAAACCTGATGGGGTCAGATCAACTGGCAGTCCTGCTGTGGGCTCCAGATAAACACTTGCAGCATGTACCCTGTTACTTGTTTTGCCCAGTTACAGGTCTCTGAGAAGGCTTTACCAGCAAGCACTCGAGGCGATGGCTGGGGTGGGGAATAAGCAGCAGGAGCAGGTGAGCTGCTCTGTGCCGGTGCCCCCGGCAGTGAGGGAGAAATGCCGCAGAGCCCGTGGCGAGACGGGGAGAGCTGATGCTAAGGAAAGGGAGTTTCTCCTCTGCTTTTTTGAAGACAGGTTGGGGGGGCAGAGCTTGTGGTGAGGCACCCTGGGTTTAGTCCCAGGTAACATCTTTAAGTGTGTTCCATATGTGATGGCAGCACCCAGAAATGCAGATCAGTGGGTCTGTAAATCGGCCTGGCTTTCTATTTCATTTTGGTTGTGAAAGCAGTCAGGGGACTGGCAGGACGGCCCGTGGGTTGCTGGGGCAGTGTAAATTACCTTTATGGTGAAAAACTGCTGCATTGAGTGTCTCTCCTATGCGACGAGCTGGTCCTTTATTTCAAGTGTAATCCATGCTTGTACAAGAGGCTCCTTTAGTAACTACTTGGAGGAAGTAAGGCTTGATTTTGTGAGGTGCTGAGTGCCCTTGATGTCAACTGGTTTTAAGGATGCATAGTCTCTGGAGAGTGTGCTCTGGACAAGGCTTTAACCTCACTGGTAACAGCTGTAATAATGAGGAGAGGTAAAATTTTCCTGTTGGTGCATTTGGTGTTTCTTTAACACCTTCTGCCTCTGGTGGGATCTTTCTCGGCTGTTTTTCATGTCCCTGTTCATAATGACTCAGGTGTGCCACTAAAATAGGTTTTCATAAGGAAATTTGAGAGAAGCTTTGTCTTCTAGGCCTTGCTTGTCATATCAAGTCTTTAGGTTAAGCTTGTTTATATTTAGCTTAGGGTAGGGCAGCCTTGTTGGAAGGACACAGAAGCTAGCAATTCCGTCTCTGTAGCCTAACGCTCCAGGGATGTTCCACATACTGTTTTCCCAGTGATTAACAAAACTGGTCCAACTGTAGTAGCTCCTTGAGGACCCAGTGTAACAGACAAGGGATAACTCTCTCCATTAGGAGATAGTCTTTTCTAGCACCCACTGATGTGAGGGTGATGTACCTAAGAAGATTCAGCCTCCTTTCAAAACACTTGGATGGTTTTTGCTCCTTATTAATTTGAAGGCATTTGGGGATCACCATGAAATTTTGTATCTTTTAAAAAAAATACATTCCCAGTTTGCAGGTTACTGAGGTCTTTTGCCATAAACCTCACTAGTTAGTAGTGTTAAACAGGGAAGAACATGGGATACACTTCCAAAACCTGCTGACTTGGACAGGATTCAGGAGGCTGTTTGTTGTAAGATTGACCATCCTTTTTTTTTTCCCCCAAAAAACCTTTTTTCTTTCTTTTTTGTCCTCCTGGAAAACATATGAACAGTTAAATATTTCACACAATGCTGCTGTGTATTGTGCCTGTCAGGGCAGTTTCCTCCTTTTCTGTGGTAGGAACAAGTTTGTCTGTTTATATCGACCTCTTGCCTTTTCTATCCCATTCATATTATTAGCTCCTCAAACCGTGCTATCTCTTAATCTGTCTGCACAGCAATTGGTACCCTTGTCCATGAGGGTGACTTCTAAATGCCATTGCAATGCAAACCACAAATGATAATATACTTAAATAACAATCACATAATAGCAGTGTACAGAGAATGCCCTGGAACCTGGTATGTTTCCATAACCACAGCAAGGTTTTGCTCTGGTTGAAGCATCTGGGCTGCCCTGCAGCCCGTGGGGAAAGAACAGCAGCTCCATTCTTCCACAGCCAGAAATATTTCTAGTAGGACACCTACAAGTGCTGTGAGTGCATGACAGTTAGTGATGTTAAACCTACCTGCTTGTTAATTTGATCAGCAGGTATACCTGCCAGGATGACATCAGTGGGTACAGAGAGCAGGATCAGAAACTTCTCATCCCACAAAAGCTTCAGCTGTGTGAGGAGGGAAGTTAATGATGCAGGGGAAATGTCCAGCAGTAGCAGCTGGATCCCAGTGCCTTCTACTGATGCCCTCAGGAGGGGAACAGCTCCAGGCTGCAGATTTCAGTTTTTCCTGAGGAAATCAGGGAATAAAGAAGGAAATTACCTTTGCACAGATTCTAAATGCTCCAGAGAAACAACTCGTACTACAACCTGTGCTGGAAAGTGCAGCGGTGGGAGAAGGCAAACAGCAGCCTTTGTGGGCTTACAGTTGGCCTAGGTGATCTTAAAGGTCTTTTCCAACCTGAATGCTGGTGTGATTTGGCTCCTTGCACCCACATGAGGGCTTGAGCTGGGGTGGGCTTGTAGGAGCAGGTCTTTCTTCTGCAAATCATCCTTAGTAGCCTGCCTTTCTGTCCTGCCATTTAAGCACAGTTCCACAAACAGCCCGTGGTGTGACTGTACCTTGCTGACACGCACATACAATGTCTGTGTATCATTAGGTAGGGGCCAGTATTATCCTACTCCTGCTCATCTTAGTAAGAAAACAGCCTGGTGGGAATGGCTGTATTGTTTATAGTCAATCCAGGTCCTTACAGGAGGTCTCTACCCTCTTGATCATCTGGGTCATGAACCTGCAAAGTAGATGGGGAGCTTTCTGTGAACGGATCTGAGGAGCATCAGGAGGGTGGCAAGGGGAAATTTAAGAAAGCCTTTCTGAATTCCAGAACAGATGAAATCCACAGCAAAGATGAATGCCTGTTATATTCCAGGTTGTGTATGTCAGAGGGAATAAACTGGTTTAAAATTTCCTAATTTCAGGGTGCTTCCTGTTTTGAATACACTCACATAGAGATCCAATTAAATGTCAAATGAACATCAGGAATCTTTCACCTAAATGAGATTAACTGTTGCCAGTATCCAACAAGCTCATTTGTTGTTTATTTACCCATCTGATCATTCAGAGTTCTGGAAGAATGAAACTTACTGAGTCCTGGGTATTTTCTTTTTCCCTTTCAGGTTCCAGTTGTGAGTATTTCACATTTGAAAACCGATGCTTCCATGTGAGAGCATCATATGAGAAACTTCAGCCCTGATTTACAGTGTTGTTTACTTCTGAACATGCTGACTGCTCCTGATAGAATCACACCAAAGCACTAAGGTATGTATCTAATTCACCCAAAAACTTTCAGGTGCTTAGTTTCTTTTAATAGAGTAATTGATGCTGGGAGAGACTTTAAGTGTCTGTAGTCCAGCCCCTCCGGTTCAGAGCAGTTCAACTTGACCAGGTTACTTTGTCCCATGTCTAGTCTGCTTTGGAATCTTTTTAGAGCAGCGATTCTCACACCTCTGTGAGCAGCCTGTTCCACCATGTTACCATCCCATGATGAAAGCATCCTTCCTTCCTTCCATCTCGTTGCCATTTCCAGTGCTGTGACTTGTGTTCATTGCCTCTTCTGTCATGGGGAAGCCATGGATGGGACATGAAAATGGGCTGGTTCAGTTCAAAGTCTGGTACAGATACTTTCTGACTCTTTGGGCATGTCCATCCTTTGAAGGTTCAGTTCTTCATCTTTCAAATGGGGAGAGAGTTATGTCACCTCTGCACCTTTGTTAAGCAGCAGAGTTCTCTGTTCAGTGTATATATGAGACCATGTGTGCACGTGGGGAGCAGGATCGCTGGCTGGATGTGCTGCATGGCCATCGACAGTACTTTGCTTGTGTAGAAACATTCAGGAGTCCAGAAAGGGCTTTATTGTGTGCTGGTTTTAGTGCACCAGCCAAATGGCAGCCGTCATGAATTGTTGACAATTAAACACTTAGCATATGAAGAGCTGAGGATGAGGACTCCCTGTATACATTTCCATCAATAATTCACAGGACATTAGAGCCTCAATGTCAGAAGTCATACCTCTGCCCAGGATGACAGTATATTAATGAAGTTGCTCCAGCCATTACACTCCAATTGCTAATTTATTCATAGTTTACTAGCAGCGGGGAGAGAGGGGAAAAGGAAAACCCACGGTCTGAGTTCAGTGGCCCTTGAAACAAAGCTGCACGCTAGCTTCGCTTGCAGCATTTGATTTCTGAGTCATGTATCTATTTCAGCCATGGTGAATGAGGCCAGATTAAAAGGAAGCAAGTGAGTACAGCCCAGATAAATTGACTCAAAGTGGGTCTTATCACCGAATCGTTCCACTGGAGCTGAATGTTAACAAAAGGCAATCGTGTGCTCGAGATGATGCAGTGAAACAAGATCTCGATTCCCAAAAACCCACCCTGAGCCTGCCAGCTTCAATCCTGTGGTTGGAAATGGTTCCTGTTTGCTGGTCCACAGGTCTCTGCACTGAGACTCATTAGAAATGCTTGCTGTGAGTGAAAAATGTATTGATGAGATGAAGATGTGCCAGAACCCTGACCCGTTCTGCTAGCGGCTGTGTACCAGAGCCGTGTCCCTGGTCGTGGGCCTTGATTACCCCCTGTGTCCTGGCGGGTTTTATGAAACATGGGCAAGGACACGATAATTTAAATCAGTTCAGCTGTGCTAGTGCTCCTCTTAGAGAGGATGGCTCTGTCACCAAGGGGCTGGTGTCATCTCTGCAGGACTGTGACAGCCCTTTACAGCAGGAAAACCCAGAAGGTTTAGGAGTCTTTGTGGTTCAGAAGCTGCAGAGCAGGTTTGGGGTGGGTGAGCAGGTTTGGGATGGGTTTGGCTCCTGCTGTCCCTCGAGAATAAGAGTTGATTCCTTTGGAGAACTGAAACACATGCATAGACAGCCCTCTGCCCCGTCCTCCTGCTGCTGCACCCACCCCACTGGGGTTTTCCAGGGAGCTCTCCTAAAACTATTTCCCTCTTGATCTTAACCGGCACTCACCGGCAGATCAGTTTCAATATAGATACCTTAGAAATCACAAAACTCTGCCCCCTAATTACTGTTTTGCCTGTGAATTGCGTTGAAGGGAGTCCTGCTTTGAAAGGCTTGCCAGTTAACTGCATACAGATGTCTGCAGCCCTCCTCCTTTCAGGGGCACAGTGCAACGTACATGCTAAGCAAAATGTGATGTGCCAGCTAGTTCATGAAATACACCCATTTACATCCCTAACGAGTCCTGTTTGTCTGTGTATGTACATTCCTAGTGCACATCCCATGTGGACACATCTGATCTATTCAGAATGTGCCAGATTAGCTGGGAGGATGTGCACACACTTTTAGCCTATAGAATGTGTGAGCTCGTTTGGAATGCCAGGACTTGAAGATCTTCACTTGAGACCTGAACTGGGTGGTGTGAGGTGTAAGGAACTTACCCTGGGGATCCTATATGTGATGCTCATTGTTGGGCTGAGCTTAGAGATGAAGTGCAAAATAAAACTAGATGAAGGGGAAGTTTATTCAGATTGAGATTTGTTCCACAGATGAAAATAATTCGATTCAATTAGATATTTCTAAAAAAACCTTCAAAAAATTACATAATCTGAAGGAAAATCCAGAGATTCATTAAGACTGCATGGAAGCAGAATGAATTGAGACTGATAATCTAACTGCAAAGTCCTGTTGGGAGTGTGCAGATGGCTCAAAGGCTTTGAGCTTGCATTCTGAAGGTGTTCCTTTCCCAGTACATCCTGTCCCCCCGCCCCGTCATCCCATGGGGGGCTGCTTTTACTCAACCTGTGACCACAGGAAGACCAGATTTTCAGTCGTTGTCATCTCCACTGAAACACACAAACAAGGTTCAGAACAAAAACCCTCTGGAAAATGATCATCTGAATGACTGTTAATTAGCATTCTGGGGTAAATCATCTGGAGGAGTGTGAAAATATTCCCTCTGTGACATAAGATGAGTTCTGTTGCAAAGTCAGGGACATGTTTAGTAACTCTTGTCTCGTAAGAATCATCACCACTCCTGTTCCATTAATGCAGCAACCTAATATTGCAAAGCCTAGATGTTTCCATCTTTAATAACATTAGAAATAAAGACAAGTGACTTCTTAGCCTCTTGATGGTTCCAAGGATTAACCAAATTGCAGGACTTTAAATTTATTAACAATTGTCAGATTTGAATTACTTTTATTCAATTAACTAACTCAAGGATGATTTTTCAATGTAGATGATGACCTTAAACAGCAGCACTGTGGAAAGGAGGAATAAGATGTGGGTAAACGGCATCTGCTTATGTGCTTCAGCATCATCCTGAGTTTAATAAGTGAAATTTGAGTGGGGGAGAGAAATGTCTCTCTAACAAAAGTTGTGGTTTTCCTTGTTACTTTCAGATACAATATATACTGCTTTTCTGGCAGATATGTCAGATGGGAGCAGCATGGTGCCCTCTGCTTTAGCTGGTCCAGGTCACCTTTCAGGGATCTCCTTGTATTCCATAATTCCCGACTTTTGGAGGGGTCAGGCAGTGAGATCTCTGCAAGGATCTGGGCCAGTGGTGTGTGTCTCTCCCAGTCCCCTCTCTGTAGAATGCAGGGTTGGTTGCAGAGTGTATATTCAAGATTGGCAGGTGCCAAACGATTGGAGGTGGGGGTGGGAATGGTGAGGGAATATAAATGCCAAAGATTATCCATCTGATAGATAAAACCTCAGGATTTAGCTAAATAGAAATTCACTTTGGTACATAACAGATGTCCAGATGTCCTTTGGGATGAATTCATTTATTTAAATCCTATCTGTTTTAATGAAACACTTTTTAAAAGCTGAAATGAAACCTGACTTAAATGCCCACTGAAAGGTCTGCCAGACCCAGCTGCTTGGCAAGGGTGGTCTAACAAACGTGCTTCAAGGTACTACCCTGAGGTTGATCAGGACCTTGGTGCTGCCTGTAGTAGATGGGAGCTTAGTAGCAACCACAGGTTGCTCCCTTTGCCGACACTGCTCTGATTTCTACAGCCCTGAATGTCTTAACAGGATAATCTTAAGAGCAGTCCAGCGTTACTGGGCTGGCTGTGCTGAGGAGAGGCTGTAGGACAAACCTTAGCCCTGCTTAGCAGTGTGTTACGATGCACTACAGAGAGATTGGGGAAGATGATTGTTTTTCACATGTGAGATTATTGTTGGCTTCTTAGAGCAAAATTATCCCAGTGATACAGCAACAGTAACAGCAGTGTTCAGATTGCCATCAGTCCCAGGTTGGTAGAATTGAAAGTTGTGGTTTTTTACTTAAAATGCTATTGAAATGTTATGGGTGAAAAGTCAAAGCTTGGCTGGCTGAGGGATGCCTCTGCTCTTTGGCTGAAATGAAAGGGATCTTCTTAGTGTTTGGAAAATGCCATGTGTGGCACCTCGGGCTTGGGGTACTTCCCAACTGCTGTAGGACTTGGTTTGTGTTAGTGAGCTGCCTGGGCTTTGTGTCTTGTTTGGAAGTGCTTTAACCCTCTTCCTTAGCTGAGGAACAGAAGCCAGAGACCCTCTGGGGAATGTCTTACGACTGCTCAATACAGTGTGTGTTAGGTTGTACAGCAGTGGGAGGGATGGAAGGGAAACCCGCTGTCCCACCCACTGCCCGGAGGTGCCCCGGTGTATCTGGCCTTGGTAGCACACGTGTCATCGCTCAGCTCGGCTCATTGAGCGGGAAGAGGCAGCACGATGCCAGCACGTGTGGCCCCAGCATGGAAACTGGAACTCCCTGTGTCACAGAGCCCAGCAGTGGGAAATGGGGTGCTGGTGTGATGGTCCCAGGCCCCCCGGCACGTGCCGCTGCAAAGCAGAGCCTTTCTTTCTTGACTGTATCCAGAGATTAATTCTTTGAACAAACAGGGTATTTTTAGAAGCTGTAGGAGTTTTCAAAGAAGGCTGCACAGGATCATAATTCAATAGATACGGTTGAGGGGTGGGGGGATCTTCTTTAATTTAATTTTGTAGAGTTTATTGAAGAACAAATACACCACTTACTACCTGAAGCAGACTTGTCTATCACTGCAAGAAGACAGAGAAACACATTAAAGGCTGCATTTCCCTTAGCAGTATGCATAGGGAATTTAACGTTGTTAATACCTTTAGAAAGTATGAATGTAATGGTTTGCTTCCATAGATCTTTTTAGCTCCTCCCCAGCACAGAAATTGAGAGTTTCTTCTTTTTTCCTCTTTCCTTTTCTTTTACTTTACAGCTCTCCCTGTGTAACTGTGACCATATATCTTTCCTTCTGTGGAGGCAGTATTTTCAGTGATGGCTGAGGAAGAGAAAACTGCGTTGAAATACTGGCTGAAGAGAAATCCCTGATCTAGCTTTCGGGATATCGGTACACGATATAGCAACTGTTCTGAAAGCAAAGGGAGAGGAAGGAGTGAGAGTGAGCACTGACAAAATCCCTGATAAAAGATAAAATGCCAGTTTTAAAATAATTCTGCTGGCTACTCTAGTTATAAAGTAGATCCTAAACTGCAGCGGCACACAATGCCTTTGGTCCACAGCTGCTGAGACCCCTGAAATATTACACGAGCTAATTTGTTACTGTGTCCAATGTAAAATAATAAATACAGCTTTAGATGTGTCTTCATTAGTGGGATAGTCCCACCAGCTCCAGGGTTTGCCTTAATTCGACCTTTCCTCAGGGTGGAGAGCCTGCAGCCTGGCTTGGAGCCCTCCATAGGCATGGGGCACCTGGAGCACGACGTCGTTTAATTGCCTCCTCTTCCTCTTCTGAAAATCAGTGGCTCAGCCTCCTAGTCCTGCATTTCCTTGTTGGATTTCTGTTGCACTTCCCAGCACTTTAACAGCCTTAAAAATCCTCCTCCCAGCTGCCCAGACCCGCTGGGTCTGCTCTTACTGCTGGTGTGCCGTGCCGTCAGCCGAGGCGCCGCTCGCTGTAGCACACGCGAGGGAGTATGTGTTCTGTACGAGTACAGCACAGGGCAGTCATTTCCCTTTCTACTGCAGCCAAAGCCAACAAAGCAGCAGGAGTTGTTTAATCTTGAGCTTGTTGGGCAGTTTTGGGGTGTGTTCAGCTGCTCTGTATGTTTGCACACATGTGTGCACGTGGTATCTCTTTGGTCACCCGGCTTTTGTTCTGCCTGTTGGCAGTGGCAGTGAGGGTTGATACTGTACCTGTGATGCTGCTCATTGATCACCTCCTTACCGCTCAATCCATTCCGTGCTGTGCTGGCATTTGGCAAACAAACAAGCTTTTGTGGTCTCTGATGAGATATAACTAGAGGATGAGAGTATGGGCAAAGCCCCCACCATTTGCCATGAAGATACACTGATGTGGCACTCTGGTGCTGTGCTCACACTGGGAGGATGCTTCATCCAGCTAAAATCTTACTGCATATAAGTCATTGTGATAATTCCTCTGAAAAGGAAGGATGTGAGTATGTACATCTATTTAATTTCCTTTGCTTTTCTGAAAGCAGACCAATTACTAATGGTTCGTGTTCAAGTTTCCTACTGTCTGCCAAGGACGTGCTTCTACCTACCCCAGAAACACACTGTCAGCAGTTTGTGTTCCACTTTGTTCCGTGCACCGCACACCCAGCTAGCTTGGAGGGTGGTTGGACTGTTGTGGTTGCAACTGTCCTTTCATTTCAGTCTCCCAAGTGCTGACAGGAGTAAACATCTTAAGTCTCCTTTGGCTCCATCATGCTTCCAGCAAATTCTGATCCATGATCCTGCAAACTACGTGTTTGAAGGATGAAGTAAGGCATTGGCATTTGGATGGAAGAGCGGGGCTTGTGTCTGAGGAGTGATGTCCCAGTTAGTCTTAGGATATGCTCTGAGATGTTGGGAGCAAAGGCTCATGTGAGACTGCTCTAGGGGTGAAGCTGGTCAGGGAAGATGCTGATGCAGGACTCCTGCTTGAATACAGACCTGCCAAAGAGCTCTGACTCCTACAGCTCCAGTTAAAAAGCTTGTGGATTGTTCTACACAGCAGCAGCTCACATGGAAATTGGGTGGCTCTTCCATCCTTTGCAGGTTTCAAGCAAAGGCCACTCATCTTCATGAAATGGTGTCACTGCAGAAGTTATGGGTCTGTTGGTGGGACATTTTTGGGAAGATTCCGGGTTTCTATGCTGCCTGGGTGGCTGGAACTGTTCTTTTTGAGCCTGAAACCTCTAAATCTGTCTGAGAAGTCTGAATACTTTTTTGTAAAGCCTTGAAAAGGCAATGTGAATGCAGCCTGATGGCTGAGCAGATCAAGGGGAAATACAAAGTGCTGGTTGCTGCCTGAGTCATGAGCTGTGTAAAGGTGGATCTGGTGATACTGTAGACAGGCCCCAGCACCTCGCAGCTCTGCGTATTTTCCTCACGTTGTTCTCCCTAGGGAGTGTTTAGGATGGGCTGTGCAGGGCAGTGCAAACCGTAGAGGTCTCTGTCAGCACAAAATAAGAAACTGGCTGCAGAGCACCGGCTCGTTTCGTAGAATCACCAGGTTGGAAAAGACCTTTAAGATCATCGAGTCCAACCGTTCCCATCCTGTGCTAAACCAGATCCCTAAGTACCTCATCTACCCTTTTTTTAAACACATGCAGGGTAGGTGACTCAACCCCCTCCCTGGCCAGCCTGTTCCTGTTTCCTTCCAAAAGTAGTTTTGTGCCTCCTGCTGCTCTGCAGAAAGAGAACAAAACCCCAAGCAGGCACTTTCAGCCTCCTCCTAGGAGGTTTTACCTTAGTCACTTAGAGTAATTAAAACTTCCCTATTTCTTTCTCCTTGGCAGGTGTTCAAATGGGTTTGTTTTCTATTTTATTAGAAAATGTAAAAAAAAATAAAAGGAGGGGGTGGGAGTGGCACTGATGCTCCTGAGTGAATGCTCGCTTGGTTTTAGCTTGGGCACTTGGGTTTTCTGCTTTTTATTTACAACTTTCTGTAAAGATGTGGGGGTGTTGAGTCTCAGTGAGCACGGGGCAGTAGGACAGCTCATGCCAGTACTGCTTCAGCGCTCGTAGGATCAAAGGATCCAGGAACAGACATCCCCTGGGAATCCGTACATGTTGCTTAGCCATCGCTCTCCCCAGTCCACCCTCAGATCTGGCAGAGTTTCAAACAGGCTCTTCCTGGAGAATTATCAATACAAGGTACAATAGCTGCATACTTGTAGCTTTTACCTTTATTGGGGAGTTATATCATGAATAAATATGGATGTTAGCTCAAGGGATGCTGACTGTAATGCAGACCTAGTGAACAGAGATGCGGAGGAAAGTACTTTTAACTTCATTATGATAATTAAGTTCTGAACCTTGTTTGAGGGAGGTGCATTGCTGGCCAATTCAGAATAAAAATAGTGATTAATTAGGGTATTTTTCTTAGGGAAATCAAACAGGTAGCAACAAGTTCTCTGCACAGGACACACAAACCCAAGTTTTTAGTCAGAACCCAGCCTTGAGTTCCAGGCAATTTGTGTTTTTGTGGCTGTAGTGGAGAGATGAGTAGTAGGACACTGAAACCTCCAGAGGTATGATGGGCTCTAGAACACTGAGCAGGGTGCTCTTTAGTCATCAGGAGAAATATTTAAAAAATATTGTTAACATAATAAATGACACACAATGGTTTGTTCACAACGAGCTCTTTATAAAGCTGCCTCCATTTTGGCATTGGAACTCAAGGTTTGGCTGGGGAATTGTTTTCATAACACCTGATGTCTGTGTAACACAGGGAGAGCAGGGAGCAGCTGGACAGACAGCACAAAGAGAGAAGCTTTTAGGTTAAAAACGTTAGGGAGCAGCGCAGTGCTGCCCTCTGAGATGCCTGAGCTGGCTCTGAAACCAAAGATAGTTGGTGTGTGTTTGTGTGTGGCTCCTCTGAGGCTGGTATTGTGCTGCTGCTGGTTAGCCCCGCTAACCAGACCTGACTCAGAGGAGCTCTGCCTGGTTCTGCTCTGCTCCCAGCCCCTCTGACAGCGTTCTGCTGAACTGGGTGAGAATTAACTCCAGCCCTGGTGAGCCAGCCAGACAAATAGCAGGGGGCAGAACGGCATGGTGGTGTCAGAGCCTGGATCACACCGCAGGGCCAGTGGCCGAAGCCCACTGAGGCCCAGAGCAGCTCTGCTGCCAGAAGTCAGGGCTCAGGGGGATGCACCGAGCTCCGGCATCACTCATTCTGCAGCTTTGCTTCAGCATTGTTTGCCAGACTCGGGGTTTTTCTGACTGGAAGCTTAATAAAAGGCACCCCCAGCTGCTTTCAGGGTGCTCGCGTTTGGATTTGATGCGTGCAATGAAATGCCTTTTGCTCGGTTAGTTTGTACATGGGCTCCCCCCCACCCCTAATACGACTTTCACTTTCAGTCTGCAAAGTCTCCTTTTCCTGTTCTCGCCCTCTGAATATTATGGGAAATAAAACCGGGTTAGAATTTGCCCGAGAAAAATATGCAGGTCGGTGGGTTAGGAAGAAAACAGGTTGTGGATGCCCTGGGACTGGGGGTTTGCATAGCGTTTCACACCCTCTGCCAGAAAATACACGGTATAAACGTGCCCTAATCCGGGGGGGGAAAAGGAGTCCGGGGAGGGGTGATGGTGGGCAAGGCAATACTGTGTCTTTAATTCCCTTTTCTGAAGGAAGAAAGTCTGCAGAGCAATGACAGGCTCGCTTGTTGGAGCCTTTAATGCGCGGTGTGTTTTCTCCAGTGGAGGGCACTCCGTGTATCCAAACTAGAACGTTAGCACCAACAAGCTCCAGAGCATCCTCACTCTCTGGAAAGCCTTCCGAATTAGACAAGAGCTGCCTCTCGGCACAGCTACAAAACACTTTAAACCTGAGCAGCTCGATGGAGGAGCCTGTCCTGCGTGGCTGTTAGCCCGGCACGGAGCGGGAGGCCTGCCTGCGCCGGGACCCGGGCAGCTGAGCATGGATTGCTGTGCCTGGCAATGGCAAAAGGCAGCAGCGGCACGATGAGAAACGCTAGGTACCGGGAAAGGCTTTTATTTCTCCCAGAGAAGTTGCTTTACCTTCGTGGGCTGCTATAGCTTTTACTTGCTGATTGCCACTTAAGGCTGATGGTTCTCTGATGACTTACACAACGGCTCTCGGAGCTTAGAGTCCCTCCCTACCCCCCCACACACTCCCCCCCTCCCCGTCCTTCGTCCTGTCTTCCCCACCCCCAACCCCTTCCCTATCCTTTCCCTTCCTCATCCCCAAAATTCTTGCTTGTCCTCTCTAGGGAACTTTGTGGGGGTTACTGGCATGCAGGCTGGATGGCGGTGATGTGAGTGGCAGCCGTGCTCTGACATGAAGATTCTGAGGGTTTAAGGCAAAGAGACCGGTTTTAAAAAGAGACAGAGAGAGACAGAGGCAAAGGGAAAGCAAAAAAGGGAAGAGAGAGAAGAAAACAGCTGGGGAAAGGAAAAGGAGGACGCTTATTGATGACAAAAGGATGGGTAAGTGAACTTTTCTTGTTTGTTTGTTACCCAGCTGCAGCTGTATGGTTTATTTTTCAGTTGGATTATTAGCTGTTCAGGAGGGGGAAACAGCCGAAACAGCAGCAGTGCATTCCTCTGCCAGGTGACTCACTGCTCTTGCTATTGTATTTTTAGATCATATATTCCCCCTCCACACGCACACACCTTTCCTCCTGCAGTGGTTTTACATGTAATTAATCTGTAAATGCATGATGCTGTGAGTTAAGGACTGTGGAGAGTACCTTTGCCGCCCGTGCATCCCACCCACACACCTGCAGACGTAGAGATAAGTACATGTATGCATGAGGCATGCTCCCACAGTGTTTCTTCTGGGTTTAGATTCATATTCCATGAGGCTGTAGGGGTATTATTCAGGCTGTCAGAAAGGACTGTTAACACTTCAGTGTATGTGGGAAGCAAATTGGGGGGGGGGGGGGGTGTTGGTTTGTTGTATAGGTGGTTTTGGAAAAGCTCATTTGGGCTTGAAAAGATACCCTTAATATTGCTGCTGGCTTTCCAGCAGTCATTTGCCAGTCTTATTTTTTCAAGTGTGACAGGTTTATTCCCCTCCTCCCCCACCCCAGCACCCGAGTCTCTAACAGGCAGAACATATTTCTAGCTGGCTGCTGCTGGCACCCAGGCAGTAGCAAAGGCTGAGGATTTAAATTAAAAATCTACCCATTAAAGCGAAAGGCAGAGGCACATAGTGAGGGGCGTTTCAGAGTGGGAATTATTTTGCAGATTGCTCCTTGGTTTATAATTGGATTAAAGAGCTGCAGCACAGGGTTGGTTTGGCATCTGTGACAAATAATAAAGTAATTCTTTATCGAGGAGATACCAGCCCTTAAAATATTTCCTGTTGGAAGAATTCATTGTAATTCCTAGCCAGATTGCAACTCTGGACAGGGGCACCAGTCCCCAAATGATGCCAGGCGAAGGGAAGCGTGCGTATGTATGTTGGGTTTGCTACCAGCCCCTCCACCCCCTTTCATAACTACTCAGAGAATGTGGGAAATGTGACTGTCCCCATGGAAAAGCATTGCCACTGGGGGATAAAACTGACATCTCCAATGCAAACCCCTTCAAATCAGCAGAGCTCTGAAGAGAGAGGGCAGGTTAAATCGAAATAAACCCTGTTCAACTTCAGGTGTTTGCTGCTCCTGAGGCGTGTGTATATGTCAGCATTTGCCCCTGTGTTGTCACAGAGAATATAGTGTACATGCAGGATGATAAATGCTTGGGTAGTCACAGCTACATGTAGGTAACTTTAAATTAATATTCATTAGGACTGTGACTAGGTTTAAAGAAATGCATCTCCTGCCCTTGTCTTGGTATTGGGGTCCCACAGCAGCATTCTGTGGATGCTCTGCTCTCCCTATGGCTGAACTTGCTGCTGTGCATCTGTTCCTGGATTTGTAGATACGAACAGATAATGAGTCAACCTACACCTAAAATCAAATCATTAGGTACAAAAAGTAAAGCTTTTTGCTTACTGTTTAATTTTACAATAAATACAGATTTAAAAGGTGTATCAAACTTCTAAGTAGATTTCTCAGGTTTTGCCATAATTTGGGGGGGATTGGACTTGCAGTTGCTTCTGTTAAGGGACACATTTAGCAGGACGTAAATACCAGCAGCTTTGGCTCATTTCCTTTCCAGCACTGAGGAGCATTCAGCAGAGTGACTTGACAAATATGTTTATTGTTAAAACCTCAGCATCTAGTGATAAGGGTATACTGGCTACACTGGGAGATGATGCACAGGAGAAGAGAGTAGAGGAGAGGCTCTTGGCCCTTCTAAGGGACCATAAATCACACAAAAGTAATTGAATATCAAGAGTATAACTGGTGCTGGTGCTGGTAGGAGAGATGGCAAGCCAGGGGCAGTCATTTACATAACAATAAGTGCAAGACAGGAGGCAAACAGGTTGTCTTCAAAATCCACTGCCTGGCTAATGCTTTATTAGAAACCCCATTGACGTGGGTAATCTGTTGGCGATTTATTGCAATGGCTTTACAATGCACATTTGTTTTCTTTTTAATATTGTAGGTTTCCATTTAATTAAGCAGCTGAGAGGCATGAGTGTGGTGTTAGTGCTACTTCCTATCGTGCTGTTTGTTGTGCTTGCGGGTGCTCAGCGAGCTTGCCCCAAGAACTGCAGATGCGATGGCAAGATTGTGTACTGCGAGTCTCACGCGTTCAGAGACATCCCTCAGAATATCTCTGGCGGGTCCCAAGGCTTATCCTTACGGTACAACAGCATTCAGAAGCTGAAATCGAATCAGTTCGCGGGCCTGAATCAGCTCATCTGGCTTTATCTTGACCATAATTACATCAGCTCCGTGGATGAGGATGCGTTTCAGGGGATCCGCAGGCTGAAGGAATTAATTCTGAGCTCCAACAAAATTACCCATCTGCACAACAAAACGTTCCACCCCGTCCCCAACCTCCGCAACCTGGACCTCTCTTACAACAAGTTGCAGGTGTTGCAGTCTGAGCAGTTCAAGGGCCTTCGCAAACTCTTGATCCTGCACTTGCGCTCCAACTCACTGAAAACTGTGCCCATCCGAGTGTTCCAGGACTGCAGAAACCTTGACTTCCTGGATCTGGGCTACAACCGCCTGCGGAGCTTATCCCGTAATGCTTTTGCTGGCCTTTTGAAGCTGACAGAGCTCCACTTGGAGCACAACCAGTTTTCTAAGATCAATTTTGCTCACTTTCCACGCCTCTTCAACCTGCGCTCGATTTATTTGCAGTGGAATAGGATCCGGTCTATCAGCCAAGGGTTAACGTGGACTTGGAGTTCCTTGCACAATTTGGATTTATCAGGAAATGACATTACAGGGATAGAGCCTGGGACCTTCCAGTGCCTCCCCAACCTGCAAAAGCTCAACCTGGATTCCAACAAGCTCACCAACATCTCTCAGGAGACCATCAATACATGGATCTCACTCATCTCCATCACTCTGTCTGGAAATATGTGGGAATGTACTCGAAGCATTTGCCCTCTGTTTACTTGGCTAAAGAATTTCAAGGGAAATAAAGAAAGCACTATGATATGTGCAGGCCCTAAACACATCCAGGGTGAAAAGGTGAGCGATGCTGTGGAAACATATAACATCTGTGCAGAAATCCAGGTGGTGGTTACTGAAAGGTCCTACCAGGCACCCAAAACCCCCCCAAGACCTGTCTTCATCCCTAAACCCACCGTTTCCAAACTTGAAAGCAACCAGCCAACGTCTGTTCTGCCGAGCCCTTCTGCAGACCTCCCAACGCCCGGAGTGGAACCAGAGTACGAGCACGTTTCCTTTCACAAAATCATCGCTGGGAGCGTGGCCCTCTTCCTGTCCGTGGCCATGATCTTGTTGGTTATCTACGTGTCGTGGAAGCGCTATCCAGCCAGCATGAAACAGCTCCAGCAGCACTCTCTCATGAAGAGGCGCAGGAAAAAGGCCCGAGAGTCTGAAAGGCAAATGAACTCCCCTTTACAGGAGTATTATGTGGACTACAAGCCAACAAACTCTGAGACCATGGATGTATCGGTTAATGGATCTGGGCCCTGCACATACACCATCTCTGGCTCCAGGGAATGCGAGGTATGAACCATGATCCTCCTAAAACCATTTCAGCTGCTGGGAAGGAGAGGTAAATGTTTGAAGCTCTTGGGGGGTCTCTAATCACTGGAGAGATTGATGAGATTGCTTTTTCTTGGGGGGTTGCTCAGTTTGAAGGGGTATCTCATTAAATAACAGTCGGGAGGGGGGATGGATGGTGATTGTTTTGAGTAATTCAGATGTATTAAAGCAGATGAAGTTGAAGCAAACAGCTGTGATAGAGGCATCTGGAGTGTTATTCTGTATTTGCACCCATTTTATTAGCAGTGGCTACAAGACAGTCACATTTTTAATGTATTGGTAGAAACAGGGGAGTGTACAAATCTTTTCTGTTCTAAAAATACAGCTGGAAATGTCTCTACTCCAACCCCCACCTCTAATCTTGAGGGGTTGGTGGCTTATTTAAAAGAATGCCAGAGGTTTTCTGCATTTTCTGTCTCGTTCATGACTGAACCAGGAGACAACAGGACTGCAGCACAACCTTAAGAGTTGAGTGCTCACTGTTTTCCTGGTGAAGCAGGAACGTACACACTGCCTCACTAGCACGTATGCAAGTGTCTGGGTTGGGAGAGGGGGTTCTTGGGGTGTTTAATTTCATTTTAGGCATCACTAAAGCCTTAGCTCAAGAGACGACTCTGCTGGAGTTATTAATAGTTTCATGTGCTTAAGGCCACGCTACGGTTTTGACTCAGCAACATGGGGAATACAAATAGGAAAAGCTCTCATCTCTGCTTTTGTCTGGTGTTCAGCTTTGGTAAAATACACTGTATTTTTTCACTGCTGTGTTGTCAACGACTGTATTAGTGTGTATGTAGGAGTTTCCTTGGGATGCCGTTGCTTGTTTATACCTGGGAAGGAGGATTTGTGCCATTTCATTTCCACACTTGTTCCTGAATCCTGTGTGTGCTGTGGTATTAGGGGACTGGGACTGATTTTGTTTCCTTGGCTGTGGACATCCGACCTGGGTTGTACCTGTTGAAATTTATTCATATACATTTATGCAAATTGGGTTTGACTGTGGTAGATTTGGGCTGTCCAGGTGGTGTGAAGGCTGCCTCAAAGATGAGCAGTGTTGAGCAGGCTGCAGTTCCACGGTCCTGATTTTTTTAGAAGTGGATGTTTTCACTTTCTGACAATGGGGCATCTCTGAGAACATTCCGATTTCTATGTTTTGGGGTTGCTTTCTGTGGAGCAGTGTTTTCAAACCCAAATAGCTGCCTGTCATACCCTTGTCATTCCTACCAGCATCACGCAAATGCAGGTCTGGGGGTTTGGTGTTTATTCCTGTTTAGTACACACAGAAAGTAAGTGATGCTAACAGAGTTATTTTGAGTTTTCACTGGCTGTCACAAGGAGCATTAATTTGACCTGAAAGGCTGTCTCCTTTTCACACTCAAGTTTAACACCACTGAAGTTTCATTAGCTTGAGTAAAATGCAGTTTAATTTCCACCAGGGTGATATGGAAGACAGCTGAATCTGCATACCATAACTGAACGTCCATGTAATGAAACCATAATCTCCAGCGCAATCTGGATCACGATCATAGTGCACAGAAGAGAAGGGGATTGTTGGTGATGTTTGGGAGGCTGACATCCAGATAGCTGGGGTTAGGGCAGGTAAATAAGAAGTTGAAGAGTCCTACCAGGTCTAGTAGAAGGCCAACGTGGCATGATTTCTTCAAGTTGATGTTGGTTGTTAAACACAAGGGGACCCCAGTCTGCCTGGATAGCAGGTGCTATCGCTGACCAGAACGGGTTCATTCACCACTCTGTCCAGGTTGGGTTAAGCTGTGCTCAATCTTGCAGAACTCAAGGGGTTTATCATGCTGTTGGTGGGATTCTTGGTTATGGTGTAAATCAGTAAGACCTACTGATAGTGCTGTCCTAGGCTGTGGGAAGTGCACTCTGTGTCTGCCTGGGGTCCTTAGTGCAGGAGACTGCAGGAGGCAGAAGGCAGCGCATCACTGAAGGCACATGTCGCAACCATGAGCCCCCACTGAAATACTATCTTCAGCTTGGATTTAACATTCTTCGTCTCCATAGCTACAAGGTTCCACTTGTAAAAGGAGAGATACACACTGTACAGTACTTAAAAAAGATAAGGGAAAAAAATGCTTGTAGTGTCTTTAGCAGCAGGAAGGTTTCGTGTTTGCGAGAAGGGAAAGAGACCAGGACATCTCCTTATCTGCTAATTTGCCCTGGTGTGCATACCTGTGGGGAGGCTATTGCTGGGTACAGGTGTGAGACACGGCTTGGGCCCATCCTGTCCCTCTGACTTCTCACCACCCTGCTCAGGCCAAGCCTTCTCCTAAACAGGGACCTCTTAGAGGGGAGAAGAGTCTGGTTATCCAGAGCTCTCTGCTTGCAGGTTCACTGATGGCACTTTTCCAGTAACGTTTGAGGTGACTGTCAGCGTCCCCGTGCCTGGCCCCACACATGCCCGTAAGGAGCTGCAGTGTCCAAAAACTCTGACTTTCAGTAAAGAACTAGTGGCCTAGTTCCATTTTGATCCGGGAAAGATGCCTGAATGTGCTCTGTTCCTGGTAGAGGGGGTGACAGTGAATGGTTTCTGAGTGTGGCCTGAGGTCCTGTGAGCGCGCCTGTTCCCTCCACAGAGGCAATTTTGGTGTTAGAAGAACCCAGCTCAGCTCATCCATAAACCACTTGTTTTCCATGGCAGAACTGGCCTCAGAACATCATGCCTTGGTTTTATGCAGGTCCTTATTTCCACAGTGGCCATGCACATGGGCAGGGCGGCGCTTGCTGTGGCTGTGAGCCCAGGCACGTTCCTAGCTGTATGAAAGCAGCAGGTGGGGGAGCTGCCCTGTCCTGGGCCTGGCCCTGCGGGCAGGGGACTTGAGGCACGCTTTGTACAGCTGCCTTTTCAGGTCCCTGCTTTGTGATTCATTTCTTGCTCTGCAGAAAGAGAGCCAAAGTCGGGCTTGCTGTAAACGGGAGCAGCTCTCTTGGCATCGGTGGGGTTATGATCACTGACACCTGGCCTACAGTGTTCTCTTTAGTCTGTTGGCACAGGACTGGATGCCTGTGCTCTTGGCTCTTGCCAGCCAGTTAGCAGGCTGCTGCTCTCTCGTTTTGGTATTTGCTTTGTGCATGTGCATCTTATTCCCTCTCTCTTTCATATTTATTTGTACATTTGTTGAAGGTCTGGGAGCCATAAAAAGCAATTTCATAAACCAAGCTATAACATTATGTATTTCCTATGTATCACACACAAAAGATGTGTATATAGCACTGTGAAGGTATATGGGGAGAAGGAACATTGCAACACAAACAGTCCCTCCTTTCCCCTGGAAGGTTATTCAGCTCTTTCTCAGGCTGGCAGCTCCGGAGCGACCAACCAGCCAACCAAGTGAGCATCTTCCCTGTGTTAACTGAGCACGGTTGATGTGCAGCCCTTTGGGAGACGATTGACACACACCTTCTGAGGTTACTTTTTACACTTTTACTTCTCAGTGTCTAACCATACCCCAGCGCCTGACAAACCAACCCACCTGTTCCCATCCAAGTACATGTCTGCTGTGAGCCTCTCCTGGCTCCCTCCGTCGCAGGGAGAAGCAGGGCACTTGTCACTTGGATTCATACATGCGAAGCCAGTCACACACAATTATGTTCACTTGCAATTCTGCTCCCTCCCCTCTTGCCAGTGGGAAGAAATAGATTGATAAAGGGATGCAGCATATGCAGGCTTGGTGAGCTGCTGTTCACCTCCTCCTTTTGAGCCTAATTTAGAAGGAAATGTTGACACGCCACTGTTGGGTGTTACTTATTTATTAAGCACCATTACTGTGTTGGTTTGGAACAAGATGCAAAAAGGAAAGAAGAAAATAGTTTCTATGGCCCAGATGGTATCTAGTGCTGGGTTCCTATCCAGGAGGGTGTTCATGGGTCTCTAGCCCAACTTGGGAAGGATTTCCCAGGGGCTAAGCATGAGCTTAGTGGGTGTTGTGACATCATAGAAGAAATCACTTTGTGATTTGGCAGAATTTTTCTCTGATTTGGTTTTTAAGAGCAGTGGTGGCATTTCCTTTGGTCAGTCAGCCTTGCTTTTTTATAAGGAAGGCTTAGCAAGTGCTTCAGGGCAGAGGTGCAAGTTCCTCATAGCTTGAGGAATGGAAAGGGAAGGTGATCCCACAGGGAGGGGTTACAAAGAGAAGGACATGGGAGGTGGTGGGTGAGGAGAATGGGAAGCAGTAACCGCAAGTTTTCCTGGGCTCAGCATGTGTAACGTGTCAGATCCCCCCAGGATATTGCCAGACTGACTGGCCATGTGTCCAGAAGGCAGCCAGCTGTGCAGGGGCAGCAACTGAGACACAGGTTGTAAACTGGAAAAGGGAGCTGCAGAAGGGTGCTGAGGGCTTCTGGAAGTCCTACTTGGTCCTTCTTCAGGGGCCTGGGCGGGAGATCAGCTTGTCTGAAGTGTTGTCTGGCTCTGAGGTAATGCAGATGATGAGTAGCAAAGGAAGAAGCTGAACCCACATCTTCCACATGTGCACTGAGGGTTGGGAACTGTCCTAACCACACTCCCAGCGTTACCTTTGCTTCACTTGGGCTCATCCAGAGGCTGGCAGCATTCTCATGGCCTCGCTTTCTCCTGCCCCTAATTTTGCCACTTTCTAGAAGCTTCAAGGTCTGAGTGAGGCACAGTGAGGACTGCTCAAATGGGGAGGATGCTGCATCCTGAAAGCTTTGTACAAGAGAAGCAAGTACATGTATTCCTGTTATAATCATTGCTCAGCCCTCTGAAGGATTCCTCTGTGCTGGAATTGTGGCAGATGCAGTTTGCCCTCTCCATCTCGCTCTTTTCCTTTCTCTCACCCCTTCTTCTGCTCTCGCTCAAACTCTGTGATGTGCTGCCAGTATTTTGAGGAGGAGGAAAAAAAAAATCGATTTTAGTCCATTATGTAGCTCATGCCAAGAGGGAGAATGCTAACAGGAATAGTGAAGAAGTCTGTTGAACCTATTCATTTGTGGTTTGCTTCTTTTCTTTCTTTTAAACACACACAAAAAAATATAAACCCCCCCCACTCTAAAAGGGGCAAACTGTCTTCTTAGTAAGGATCCTGCTGCTGGCAATGTTCCTCAAAGTCCCCTCCAGAATAATAGAGCTGACCTGATTCTTGATGGCAAGACTGTTACCTAAACTACACAGGCTGCTGCAGCGCAGGGCTCCCAGTCAGGTGCTGGGAATAACTGGAGCTGGGCTGCTTCGCTCTGCTTCCTGACAGTGATGCTGCTGGACACACTGACACGTGGCGGACAGACTGCCCCTGGGAGGAGAGACCTGAGTCTCAAAGCCCTTGGGGCTGCAGTTGGGGTCTCAGCTGTGCAGGCGTGTTGCTTCCATCGGGACGGTCTGCCTGGCATGCTCAGGAGATGGCAGGAGCTGCCTGTCATACCCCTGGCACACCCCTGGCACACCCCGGCACACCCCTTGCATACCCCTGGCACACGCTGGCACCCCCCTGGCACCCCCAGGGTGCCGTGCTCCCTCCTGCCATCCGTGGTGTGAATGTTCTGACATGAGAAATTCCTGTGTGGTTTGTGTTTGCAGCACCATAAACATCTCGGTATTTGGTCATTTCCAGCCAGGTATTTTAGGACTCAACACAGATGGGCTGCAGCAGTAAACATTTTTGAGACTAATCAGCTTTTATCACATCTGCCTGTTGTGCAGCCAAATAAGCTGAGATGGCTTGTAGATCTCTCCATCTACACACAGGAAACAGACTGGATCAATTCTGAGGGATTTCCTGGGAGTTGTTGTTTGTGTCTGGTCCTCGCTGTGAAATTCCAGCGTTGTTAGAAACCAGAGTACACACTGAAGGGATGGTGTGAGGGGGTGTTGCCTATACTGGGTCCTTGAGATGGTTTTGTCTTTGCCTTTTCAAGTCACAAGGAAATGGGGAGCTCTTCCCAGTAGCTATATTGTCATGCTGTTGTCATGGGGGAATTGTTCCTCCTGCAAGGATGGGGATGGCAAGCAAGGCCACCAAATGCTGGCTGTCACTCATTTTTTGAAATATTTTTGTAGTTCCTTGGATAGATTTAAATATAATCAGATAGAATGGAAGGGGTGGTGGCTGCTGGCAAGCTGGAGAGCCTTGCCTGGAAGCTCTGTAGTCCGGGGCTGTGTGTCTGTCAGCTGGTAACTTCCTACAGACAATAACGGGACTTGTGAGGATGCTTCAGCTTCTCTCTGCTTCTGTGTGTTGGGTGTCTGCACAGCAAGGACTTTCTCTGTATCATACTTTGTATGTGAAGTTCTCAAAACTCATCGGATGAGTAACATTATCCTCTTTATTTCCTGTGTCATGTAGATTACAATCTTACTCAACAGCCCTTTGCTATGAAGGTTCCTTTCTCTTTTCGTGTTCTCAGCATCACTGAGCTATTCAGTTTCCTCTGAGATACCCACAGTGAAAAGAAAAATGGTATTTCTGGCTTTAGCCTATGGGGAACCTGGCATGAGTTTGTTAGTGATCAAAGGTGGACCACTGATGTCGTGTGCTTCCCTGGGCATGTGTGTTGTTTATGTGAAGACCTAAATGCAGAAGACTGACCTCAATCTTGATCTTTATACTGATCTTGATCCTGAATTTTGAATTTCTGAAGTTCTTTTGTCACATAAAAGTACTTGGTATTTTCTGTCTGCACATTCAATGGCACAGCACAAGTGTTGCACCAGGAGAAAAATTAGATGGTTGTTAAGTCACTTGGCATGAGATGTATTGTGGGAATGTGGCGTGTCCTTCATCACACCAGGCAGAGCACAGTTATTATGTGGTGTACAAAGATCTTTTAAACACTGAGCGTTGGGTGTGTGCACAGTGCTCCAGCCGCATGCCAGTATAAATACACCTTGTAGGAACAGCAATCTCGAACTCCCATTTGGGACAGACAAAGGAAGGACTCTTGTTAAAGCAGGAGGGTCAGGGTTATTTTCTGTTTTCCCTTGGATGGCAGAAGTGGCTTTTCCTCTGTGCTCCTTGTGCTTTCATCCAGCCCAGAAGCAGGCAGTGGGAAGTGAAGGAAGGAAAGCTCAATGCAGTGCTGGTATTTTTACTGTGGCCATTTGGGTTTGGGTAGCAGCTGACAACTCCCATGGTTAATCACCACATGGAAATATGGAAGGAATGGTTCTGTGCCTGGGGGAGCAGGACACAGCAGGGAACCTAAACAAGGAGGGTGTGGAAAGAGGAGCTGGAGACACGGAGAGCGATGTACTTGCAGGAGATGAGTTGACCAGTGAGTACTGCAGTCTGGGTTTAAGGAATCTTTGATAAGATTCTCTTTACTGGGTGGCTCCAGCTCTGTCCTGTGCAGTGGAAAGGCCACCCCATGCCTTGTGATTGCCCCTGGGCAGCAGGTCAAGGAAAGACCTGCCTGGCACTGAGCACAGGTCTCAAGTTCTCCACAGGAAGGTCACTCTCGCTCTGTGCCTTGCTCTCTCATACACCCTAACTCATTTTTTTCCAGACTTTTCCACTGCATAGAGTGTCTTTGATGAATAGACTTGAGTTGTGTGTTTTTGCTCATTTCCAAACTCAGTTCTCATTAAAAATCAGCTTCTCCGTCTGTGTGATGGCCTCTGAAACCCCAGATGATTCTTCACTGCTCTCATCTTTCACTAACACATCCATTTGGATTATCTTTGCGCCGTGATGGATGCTTTAAAAGGAACCAACAAGGCCATCAAATTCTTGCCCTGGTTCAACTAGCATTTGTTAATGTTCTAAATCATCTTGGGCCTGAAATGTGCTGCTACTTAAATTTAGAACGATGTGATTGCCTGAAGCCTCTCCATGTGTTAATTAAATCATCATAATTGTGGTTTCTTGAGACTGACAGGTTATAAATAGTTATTCTTTCCCCCCTCCTGCAGTAGTTTGGTATGAATGACAGGCAAAACAGCTATTGTTTAAACTGTACATCTGACACCATCCTTCCCGTTCAGACTCCATTTCTCTGCTATTATTTGATTGTCCTGAAATCATCGACAGTGTCGTTCTTAAAGGGCTAGTTAATTACCATGCACTTCTCACATCATGTGAAGATGAGAGAAAGGATTTTTCTGGGTCATTGTTACCCATTTAATTCACCAGAATGTGTGTTAAGGAGCAGCGAAGGGCAGGGCAGATGCTCAGTGTCTGGGTGGGTACACACACGCGTCAGGACACACACAGCAAGTCTGAAGATGCACATGTTTCAGTAATAGTTCTACTTCCATCTGTAATGTCGTGTCTCAGCCAGGATGCTGTGGAGGTAGACACCTTGGTCACCCTACCATTGTTTTCCTCTTGCTCCCTTGGGGATGGCTTTCACCCACCAAGGTGTACAGTCGCTGTGCGGTGACTGGCAAAGGCAGAGCAGTTAATCAGGTTGCAGGTTGTTTGGAAACAAGCTGGTTACAGCCCTTTGCAGTGGTAGTACTGAGAAGGAAACGAAGCTCCAAGTGCCCAAGTTGACCAACAGTTGGAATGAAGGTCTGGGTTGCTGATCTTCCTGAGCCTCAGAGCAGCTCTGTCCTGTGTATGTGAGAATGAGGAAGGAGGGATGTTAGTGGGAACATCCTCAGGCTTGCATTATGCGTAATCCCATTAGGCAATTATGCATTGCTCCTGTTTAATGCAGGTCTGCACAGTGTTTACAGCTCTAATTTGTGGAAGAACCTAAGGCTAGATCTCAGTCTGCTGTTCTGGATCCTCCTTACTCAGCCAGTTATACAAAGAAACCATTCCACTGCCTTCCTTGAACTCCTGAGTAGAGACGTGTTGTGTGGAGTTAAATATATGTGATAATTATATACTAGATAACAAATATATGACGTTATTTATGTTATTTTTGGTACAATAAATAACAAATACGATGTAATTCAGAGTTAAATAACATTCAAGAATATGCAGGAAAGAGCTTCTGTGCGGGAAGCTCAACCTTCCTTTCCAAGACTGAAGGATGTCCTTCTTCCTTGTGCATTTGGAAAGCAAGGGGATTACCAGTCAGCTGTGGCTGGAGGCCACAGGATTTAGGAGCTGTGCTTGAACTCTGCTGTTCCCTTACTGCGTGAGCTGGGAGAGATCATCTCACTGCAAACTGTCAGACTGCAGAAGGAAAAAGGAAAGCCAAGGTCATGTTGACTTTCACTGGAACTTGAACATCGAAACCAATCCTCAAATCACTGAAAATCTCTCCTGTCTCCCTGTAATCTTTGCCCTCCCATCCGTTTGCATGGCCTTTGGCTCTCGTCCCACACGGGGCTGCCGGGCTTGGGGCTTGAGCCACTGCTTCAGTGTGAAAGAAAAAGCCTTGTATGGAGCCTTACAGGGCTCCCACTGAGGTGGTTTTGTTCCCCACATAAAAGCCAGTCTGAAGTACTCTGCTCTGCCCTGGTGTGATACAGCACATGCCTATTTAGTCCTTGTAAATGGGCTATACTGCATTCAGAGGCAGCAGAGACTGCCCTGCAGCCACTCAGGTGCTCCCTTGTCCCAGGAGGTTTCTGTGGCACAGTGAAATCATGAGATTTCAATGTGCATTTGTGACCCAGTTCTTTCCCCAGCATTATCCTTTCATTTCCCAGAGCCTCCAAATCACACATTAGGCTCCTGGCTCGACAAGCCACATCGGTGCCACGTGCGAAGCGGGATGGGGAGTGAAGGCAGCATGTGTGGTTCTAAGCTGGAGCACAAATTGTGCCAATGGGGAGAGGGAGCAACCCACTGGTGATGAGGAATTATCAGAGATCTGTATTTGAAAACAAAATCCGTGGGTATTTCCTCTGCTACTCTTTCTCTGCTGCATACATTAAGAGTCCCGGCGTGCACGAGGCAGAGGCACTGATTGACCTTTTTCTATTTATGATTAGCTCCTGAACGTTTGTTATATGAGCTTTGAGAACAAGGGCTACACTGCTTTGTCTTCTGTCTTAGGTAAGGGACTAGACAGAATGCTGCTTCAGTGAGTTCTCCATGAGAAGGCAGCGTGATGCCTCGTCCTTCACTGCCTCTCGTGCCCGATGACAGTTGGAGGGGGCTGTTTGACCCTGATCCCCATAACAACTGTTAAGTGGGGAAGAGGCAGTTTGGCATCTGCGTTGCTGTTCTGTGCATTGAGGGCCACGAGCCTTCCCAAAGCTTCCCTGTTTATAACCCCAACAGGTCTCACTAAAAAGGGCTTCCAGAGAGTCGCTTGAGGCCGCCGAGACTCTGCCTCTCTGATAATTTGTTCCCAAGGTTAATAACCTTCACAGGGAAAAATAACTTGTCCAGCTGTTAAAATCATTCCTTTCTCCACAGTGACATTAAGTTAATCTGAGGGTACGATGTATCTGGTATTTAGTATGTGGCTGAGGAAGGCTGTGCACAGTGTCCAGCTCAGTGAAGAGCGACTGCAGCCAGGACCGCAGCCAGCCCTGGGGAGGCTGAAACGGCCCCATGCCTGGCTTTCAAGGAAATCATGTTTTAATTGGCATATCCCTGAGCAATATATATTTATTCAAACAGCTGGAGTCAGCACATCTCTCCCTCTCCTGTCCCTTTCACCCAGATTTTGGCTATGTCTCCAGATGCTGATCTCTAATGCGTGGTCCTACCGTGCTCCGTGTTGGAGTTCTCCACCAGCCCTTGGCACAGACCTAGAGGAGACAACCAGAGGCCTCTTGTGAGATAACTTCAGGTCTGTGACCAGCTCCACGTTGACTTCAGTGGAACAGTGATAACAGTCATGAGGAAACAGGGTTAAACATGCCAGTGGTCTGTCATGCTCCAAAATACCATTCCAGGCAGGTGGCCAGAGCAGGATGATCGGTGTTTGGGAGTCCTGGAAAGGCTTGTGTGCACCAGAGTCGCAGTCTGTAAGCTCAGTATTCTGTGACTGTAGTTTATGGTGGGTGTGAATTGTGGAATTTGAGTTTCTTTTCTTCCTCAGTGCCATTTAGCAAGATGTTCTAGATCTGCTGTCCAGCTCGCTCACTTTAAAACAGCCTGAAGAACAGGCTCTTTCACCCCCTGCCCCAAATATGTGGTGGGCTGCTGGCCTTGGGTGTGGAGTTTGATTGTTTTGCTTTTGATAAACTCCTGTGATGGGGATGTGACAGCTAATGATTCGTTCAGGTAGCTACAGACCTGTAAGAGCACAGGCTCTTGAAGGGGAAAGGTATTCGAGGACACTCAGGAGCTGTGCTAAATGCAGGGCTGGTAATTGAGCTGAGGGGAGAGATGAAGGCATTTGTCAGCGATCCCAAGTCTGTCTTGTTCTGCAGAATTAACAAATGTTCCGGTTATAGGTAATTAATTAAAATCCATTGATGAGTCCAGGAATCGTACCAGTTTTATTCCTCCCATTAATTTGGCACGATAAATGGCTGAAGATGGATTCGAAGTTGCTGTCAGAGGAGTGTGGTAATTTACAGAACCCTCACTGGAGCTAGCTCAGCCCTTGGGTACTTCAGCAGGCAAGAAGAACTGAAATGCCATGAGGGATCAAGCTCCATTCAACACCACCTTGTTGTACCACTCTGAGCTGCTCCTGTGCCCAGATCTTTCTCCCTGTCTCAGTTCATCACACCTTCTCTCCCTAAAGCCATGCATCTTCCCACCTTCCACCTAGCTCTCAGCATTGCCTGAATTACACTTTAAGTGCTGCATGTGATCATAGAATCATAGAATGGTATGAGTTGGAAGGGACCCCAAGGATCACAGAGCTCCAACCCCCCTGCCACAGGCAGGGCCACCAACCTCAGGCCTGGAGCTACACTGGGTTGCCCAGGGCCCCATCCAACCTGGCCTTGAACGCTTCCAGTGATACTTGGCAGCTCTGTGTTTCTGTCTTGATTTGCAAAGTCGGACTTAGCTCCCAGCTTACCTAGGTGTCTGTTAACCCCCTTTACTCTTTCCAGTTGCTATGAGCCTCATAGACTTTCCTGTTCATCTGTTCATTAGCCATTCCTCTGCTCTTCAAGAGCTACAGATAAAGAATTTGTATTATGCAGCAGGTATTTACATGTATATCCTTGGGTTCATGTGCCTCTGAATCAGTATTATACTTAATGACTTAATTTTTAGGCCCTGATTAATTTTTTTCTTGCGTGCAACTCTTAGTGTTTCTGACAGTTGAGCACAAAGTCTTATCACCTGAAGAGCTGTAAATCCTAACCCAGTAATCAGGGCTTGTGGCACAGACCACGGTGAGAGTGGGGAAAGGGATGGGGGGTGCCGGGGGCTGAGGAGGTCCAGGGATGGAGCAGTGCTCAGCAGTTAAATACTGAGCTCAGGATGTCCTGTGCTCTCCTTCACTGCCAGTGCCTTGCAGGGGAAGAGGAGGATGTTGGTCATTGTTGTCTCGACAGGTCGGACCCTGAATTTGCAGGTCCTGGGTTTGTTCAGGCTTTACCACTGGACTGCGGCTTCAGTCTGGGCAGCAAACTCATCCAATCCCTGTGCTTATCTCTGGCAGATGAGCTGGGTGAGGTTTATCTGCTCTTCCTGGGTGCTCCCAGGTCTTTATAAAAGTTGAGTTGCAGTTTGAGTTTTGTTTTCCTAAATTCTTATCATGGGTTTAATTGCAGGTCAGAGCCCGAGCAGAACTTGGAGGGAGTCATGGCACAGCAACAAAAAGACAGTTGTGTGAAGGGTTTTTTTCCAGAAGTATCTCAGGTTTTTTATAGCCTCATTAAAACTTGAACCTGCAAAGTTGAAGGTATTTGTTTTCAGGAGAAAAACCCCAACCAACCAGCCGTATCCCTCAGCCAAGAGTTTTATTTTTTTAAGTACTTATCTCTAAAGTTTTATCATAAATGGATGTTTCCTGTGGATGCTTTCAGTGCTCAATAGAAATGCCTTTCTATTTTGCATTAAAACCCCAAATCAGTGTCAGTTTTAGGCAGGGCTGCTGGAGGCAGGAGTTAGAGGTGCTGACTGCTTCCTGCCTCCCAGCATTACAGCTCTGGTTGGCGTTGCTGCTCGTGGCCGAGGTCCTGCTGTGTGAGGTGTCATACAGACACGCAGCCTGACTGGGAAATAAGCCCCTCACCGCAAGGGCTTACCATCTATCTCTTAGTTTTTGATATAACAGTGTGTTAGATCATCACTAAGCAGAAATATCAGGGCCTGAAAGGAAAAAATATTATTCCCTTTGAAAAGGTGTCAGGTGAAAAAATGGAAATGATTTCTCTTCATTCCTGGCAAGTGTTAACTCCCTCTGTCCCTTCAGCTGGAGTTCGCAGGGCAGTTTTGTTCTGGTCTTCACCTTCAGAAAAGAGAATACATGGCTTTGAATGATTTAACTATTTCATGTTGGCTGTCTTAAGAGTGAGTATTAAATATTAATCAAAACTAGCAGCATACAACTGAATTCAGCTCCAAGGAAATGGAGAGGCTTTTCTCTCTCACCCCGACACAGGGCTGGAGCTGAATACATGGATGGATGGATGGATCAAATAGCAATATCTTTGCTATTTAATATATTTATATAAGAATGAAGATGTGTTAGTGACTTCACAAGTCTTGCTCTGGCCGGCTAATACTGATCCAGCAATCAAATATGCAGGTGATGGGCACGGCAGGGCTTCCTTCAGAGATGGCTGAACAAGAGCAAAGGACCAGCGTGGTGCTCACTGGGCTGTCTGCAGGTCTATAGGGAGCAGAGGGAAGAGTGGCTGGGATACAGGCACAGCTACAGTACCGTGCCATTCGGGACAGAATATTGTCCAGGGGCTCTGGCTGTGCTGGATGCAGCACAAATGGTTACTGGAGAGAAAGAAGTGTCAGTAAAGGGAGTAAGGAGGTGAAATCTGGGCTTGGAGGAGCTGACTGTACTGACCACGGGGTCACACTGACTGCAGGATCTCTGTGTCCGAGGATTAAATTGAGAACAGCCACACAAAAATGGACAGAAACAGGGAGATGGTAATCGGGCAGGGAGGGGAAAGGGCTGGAGGGACTGACAGCAGCTCTCGGAGCTTTGAGTGCCCTGGTGAGCCAGTTAGGAAACACGTAGTAAGATCTGACTCTTGTCTCCCTTCAGGAAGAGACTTTTTCATTTGCTTCCCTGGTTCTACCTGCAGGTTGCTCAGCAGGAGGATCCTCGAGAAGCTGCTTCACGATTCTGGTGGAATATAGTAGTAAAATAATATACATTCTTTAAACTCTTTCATATACATTGCTTACCACCTGGTAGTGATAGTAACCCATGGCTTAAACAGAAGGTTTTGTTGCCTGTGGCAGTGATGGATGTGTAACACTCTACCTGTACGGGTTTGGGCTGTGTCCTGTGAGCAAACATCGTGCATCCCTGGCTGCTCTGTCAGCAGGTCGTGCTCCTCAGCCTGGGGGTGCTGGTTGACGTGTGAGTATTTGTGGAGATGCCACCCACATCTGGGCTGGCTTTGGGTGCTCAGAATGTACAAGGGTGATTTTCAAAGTGGTTTTTCATCCTGTTACTAGTATTTATTTCCAAAACTGATGCTCTTTGTGGAGTGCTGTGGTAGGAAATAATGTTGGTGTTTTTTTCACAAAGCCGTTAATGTGAGGTGCCAAAATGGTTATCCCTGTGTCAGAGGGGTGAGGGGCAGAGGGGGCAGTGACCTGCAGGCAGAGTTTGAAGTGCAATACGTTAACTGAAATGGGTGGCTCTCCTGCCTGCTTCTCCAGCCTCTAACCCGTGTTTCTTGGTAGCGTAATAGTGGTAATGTTTAAGACCTGTGTGCTTATTACCAAGGACATGAAGTTAAATTAGCACATGAATATGTTCTTTCACTGACATACTTGAAATGACGCCGCTAAATTCCTGTTCAGTTACATCAAGGCCTCTGCCAACAAAGGCTCTGAAAAAGAAAGCAAAACAAATGTAAACCCAAAGGGAAATATGTTTCAGCTGGAAAAACCCCACTGTAACCCCCAACCTTTTCCCTTTAGGTCCGTTCTTTAATTCACTGTTTCCACAGTTCACCTCCGTTGGTTGTTACGTGGAGTCTCCACTGGGTGGGCAGGTAAGACAGGGTATGTGCCAGCTGGGTTTTAAGCAGAATATTGCAGTTAATTAGTTGCTATGTGTACATTTAGTAAGAGGCTTAAAAAGTACTAGTTAATCATTGATGAATTTTAAAACAGGATAAGCACATAAATAAGAGGTCACATGTGATTTTGGATAATTTCTTAGAGCGTGTATTAATTATTTATTAATTCTTGATATGCTATTTACAAATGCATGCTGGATCTGAAGACGTTCTCAAATGAGCTGTAGTCATGAAGCAAATAAAAACCTCAGAAAACTAATTTCTGCTTAACAGAAACAGCAGTTCACTGGCTCAGGGAGACTGGCTTGAAACACCCGCTGAGCAACACCTAACTGGTAATTGTTGGTGTTTTGTGCTGCGACTGAAAGTAGGGAGTCAGGACCTGTCAGCCACTTCCCAGTCTGGAAGATACCTGCTATCAGCCTAGAGATTGATTTTTGTCAGCTACAAAAGTCAGTGACAAAGTCTGGAGGTGTCCTCCTGGGTGTTCTCCATCATTCCAGGGGGGACACGGGTGGGAGTGAGAGCTCGGGCTGTCCATGGACACACACCATGCGAAACCTATAGCGTGTGGGGAAGGTACCAGGGAGCCCTGAAACCCTTTGCCTGTGGGGTTTAGGTGATGCTTTGCCTTAGCTCATGATGGAGGGGAGGCTGCTGCACAAACCGGGGCAGGACAGAGCTGCAGGAAAGCAGGAAGGAACACCACTCCTCTCCACAGTGGTAGCACCACTGTCTGGGGGTCTCTTCAAGGATGGAAATGTTCTCATGCAGTAGCTGTTGCCAGAAATGCCCCCCTGCTCCCCACACCTGTGAGCAGCTGTGCACAGAGCAGCACAGCGCGTGGTGCTGTGTGCCAGTTCCGTATGGATATGGATGTAGTACTTTGGGATAACGTGCCCAATTTGTTCTTTGAATTCCAGAGCTTTACAGACCTTTCAAAAGCAGGAAAAGAATAAATCCGTTTTCCTCTCTGCTTATGTTTCCCCAATCAATATTTATATATTGCGATCTCGTTGCAAGGCAGTGTTTATGGCGAGTGTTCCCTGGGCATCAGGCTGGGGCTTTGTTTCACAGTGCTGCCAGATTCTTTCTCTTTCAAGGTAGGCACTTAAATATTTTTCTACTCTCCTTGTGTTGATTGCTAATTATGTGGATGCAAGGTTTGCTTTGTTTCCTTTTAAAAATGTTTGCTTGGGACTATTTCATCATCATCTTTGAATCAAGCATCAGCATGAATATCAAACAGAGAGCTGTTAGAAGCTTTGCTTGCCACCTGTCTCCCTTCCAATGAGTCAGTTCTGGGTTTTTTTCTTATTTTATTTCAACTTCTTCATCCATTTGATGTTTTATCCTCTGAAGCATTTCTTTCCTCCCTTCCCCCACTTCTATTTGGCATGTCTTTTTACCTGTCTCTGAACCTCAGCCGATTTCTTCAAGGAAGGTCCTTGAACTTGCCAGATTTCTTTGCAGTAAGGATGCTTAGAAAAGGCAGCAGCTCCTGCTGCTCTGTTGCTGTCCATTTTTATCTTTTTTAAAGGCAGTTTGAAGTGGTATTTCCCTCCTCATGTTTTACAAGGCTATCTTACATTTTCTAGCCAAAAAATCACTTTATCCATGAAAAGTTTGATCGTGATATTCCTTCCAGTTTGGCTTTTCATAGCAGTAATTTATAGGTATTGTAGTGTGGCATCCAGGGGCTCTGCTGGGTTGGACCCCCATCCCACATGCCGTATATGCTCTGCCTTTGCTACGGGTAGCTGGCTGGCTGAGCAGCCTGGAAAAACACTTACAGATGCTAATCAGATTGTCCCTCAGTTTTATTAAGTGCAGGTCTGTACACGCAAAGCTGAGCTCAGCCCGTGTGACACGGGCAGTGCCAGAGCAGGCAGACATCGCGCGGTGTTAGAGTGACCTCGCACCCGAGCTCGGAACAGTGTGCTCTGGGCTCAGCTGAGTCCTGCAGCACCAGGGTACTGTGACAAGGACTCTTCGCTCTCACTGCTCTTTTCTCCCTCTGTTCCCTGTTGAAGTTCCTGCTCAGCTTGTTCCCCACATCTGAACAGTGTTTGGGCAGCGGTGGGTCTATTCCCTGTGCCCAACTGGAGACCCACCATGCGATGAGTCGTGGTGTTTGTCTCATGCCATGTAGAAAGACAACAGGATCACTACTTACCAGGCTTAAACCCAGTTTTCTCTTTGGCCCATCCAGCTGCCCTGTTTCTCTAGCCTCATTCCCTGTTGGAGCTCGTAGCAAACTTACCAGGAAATAGCTTTGTTCTCTGGAATACACCAGAACTGTTGCTGTTCCCCTCCTGAAGCATTCAGATTGACTGCAGCCTGGTTCAGCACCCCATTCATATTTGTTCCCAAATATACAGCTTCTGCCTCTTCCCAAGGGATGCATTTAGCAGGCACTGAGATAGTGCCCAGGCGTGCGTGGCACATGCAGTTGGGTAGGGGCTGAGTCCTTCTCTGAGAGTCATCTGAAAGCAGGAGCCTCTGCCACCAGGCAGCCTGTATCAGGCCTTACCTCCAATTTGTCAGCTTAAATCCAGCTCCATTAACTGCAGAGGAAGGGATTCAGTGCTCTGCAGTGTTCTGGCCCCTGTGGAAAGCATTTGCTAACCTCAGGTAGCTCCTTAAAGGAGGAATGGAAACGTTTTCCCACGTTTGAGTCGTGCCCAAGACACCAGGTTCCTCATCCACAGGGTCACTGCCCAAGGAGAGAGAACGCCTGTGGAAATGGGCCAGTGAGGAAGCAGCACTTCAGCAACACGGACAGACAGACCAGGAATTAGAGGCTCGATTATTCCTTCCAGCTCAGGTCTGAAGCACTCGGTGGAGGGGCTGGCACAGCTGTTGTACCTGTCTGGTGGCCGTGGAGAGGGCTCCTGTCTCTAGAGCTGACAATCTGGAACACTAAATTCCCACACACAAAGAACCCATCTGCTGCAGCGATGCACATCCCAGCCCTGCATGCAGTTTATTTCAATCTCTACTAAATTACATGCAAATGAATAAACAAAATAATACAGCCTGTCCCAAGCTGTTGATATTTATTTCAACGTATGCAAACAGATGATAGCTGTTTTCTCTGAAATACCCCTTATATCATCAAGAAAGTTGAGAGAAAATTATGTTCCAAAGCCTCTCTGTACTCCCCTGGCTGAGGTCTCACCTCTTCTTCAACCTGAGAGAAAGCAAGAGCTTTCTGGATTATTTCCAAAGGCAAGAGCCGTCTGTTCTTCCGTTTGGGCTTAAGGAGGAAAACCACACAGTTGGGAGGCAGCATCAGTGCTTGGGAGAGCGATACCCAAACCCACATCCCTGTTCCTGTGGAAACAAGTTGCTTCCTTGCTTGTCATTCAGCCTCTTGCCAGCTTGGACCAGAAACTTCTTTGGGATGTAGCTTTGTGTTCCCAGGTCCGTGAGCCTGGGAACCTGGGTACCAGCAGGTTCCACTGGTGCCTCTGAAGGCTGCTGCAATAAAAATAATAATAAATTTGCCCTTTTGGCATTAGTCTCTGGCTTCTGCTGCCATTTAGAGAAGCAGGCAGCACCTGACCGTAGGAAAATGTCATTTGCAAACATTTACACCTCTGGTGCTCACCGTGGATTCCTGGGATGCTTTCTGGAATCACACAGCTAAGGAACAGCAATCATTCAGCACTCGGATGCTGGGACTGCCTGAGCAGGGTTAGAAAAAGGCACAAGGGAAACCAAACTAGCAGCTCTTGAACCAGGGGGCTATCAGAGTTATTTAAAGGAGAATTAAGGAGAAGAGACACTTAAAAAGGCTTCCTCATCAATATTCCTCTCTTCCTTCTGTCCTCCCATGACTTCTATGGGCTCGAGCTGGTTTTTGGAGGTTGCTTTTTTCTTTTAAATTGTGTGATGAGCTTTGCCCTTTCTTCTCCTCAGTAATGGCCAATATATTTTAATTGAACAAATCTCATTTCCCTTAATGCTTAATAAAAAGATTTAAAGGCAATCTAAAAATAAAACTGGTGTTTATGTGGATTTTAAATAATTAACGTGAATGTTCCCCTGAGTGTTTAGGACTTAAAATGTGTATCCCACAGGCAGTGCAGCGTGGTGTTCAGACTGCCTTGGGACTTGCAGGGAACACTGGGGCCCCGAGTTTGTGGGTTGGGCTGGGGTGAGCTGCCTTTTGGGCAAGGAAACCTGCGTATGGACACTTGTGTTTGCAGCTCTGTGCATTAGGCTTTGCAGGAACTTCCTCCTGGCCAGTGCCAGGGCCTTTCTCCCTGCCCATTGGCGTGCTTGGGGTGGGAGGTCTGGCTTTTCCAGCAGGTTCCACGTGTCTGAGGGTCCCCTGCTGTTCTGTTTGCAGAGATGCCTGGGGAGTCTCTAAGTCTCCACCTCATTGTGCTGGTCTTGCTGCTGGGTTCCCTGTTGCTGTGTTAGGTAGCACAAGAGGAGTTAAACCAAGGATGCTTTTTGTCTATATATAAAATTAATTCTGTTTATTCTTATTATTATTATTTTTGTAAAATCCTGAGCTCAATTGCAGCTGGAATAAGCCATCTGGTTCCTGTCACGGTGACTGTATATTACATACGTATGGGGAAATTGCTTATTGATTTAGCCAAGTGTGAACAAGTGCTACTAGGAAACCACAAAAGTATTCGTAATACTAATAGATACTATCAGAAGTGACATGCTGCACTTGATTCTTGGCTAGAGGGCATCAACTTTTAACCAAGGATTTTTAAAAAAATCAGTTATTTCTATATGGATGACTGTGCCATTAAAGCTTTAATGAAAAATTCCTTGGAGAAAGAGAGGCAATAAACTTCAAGACAATGGTGTGTATGGTTTATTGACCTCACTGTGCTTTATGTGCTAGAATTTGGTCCGGCTCCTGCGAAGTCTTTGTTTACATCAGCTGAATCATCAAGACAGTGTTGGTGTTGACTGCCAACCGTTGTTACAGCATCTGTGTTTGTATATTAGAGCAATTAATAGCATGACCTGGATGATGTTATTAACCAATTTGACACATGAAGCCACTGTGAGAAAGTGGTACAGGGCGGCCTCTAAATAGCTGTGTTCCTGCAGTGATTGAAGCAGCTCAAGCTGCTCTTGTAGGACTGAAAGTCCAGGAGTTACACTGCTTTTGGGGAGGAAAGTTGGAATAGAGATTGGATTCAAGGAGATGGGTTTGTTGTGAGATCATTTCAACCAGAGAATGAATAAAAGGGGGTGAGTCTGTGGAATGGCTGGGTACAACTGAGGGGTTTGCTGTGTGCTGTTCCGTACAGACTCAGCTCTGCCCAGGACCTCCCGAAGCAATCCTTGCTTTGGGCTTCTGTAGCTGGAACTTCTTTCTGCATTTGTGCTAAGACTGTGCTCATCTCACAGGTGTTTATAGGCACTGTGCTGGCCAGTGTTTGCATTCCAGTGACTGTCATCCTGCCTGAAGCCCTGAGCCTGTCCCTTTGTGGCCGCTGCAGCTGAGGGAAGCTGTACGCACTGAGGAATGATAATGGGATTTTGTCACAGTTCTCAAATGGGATCTATTTATGTTCCTTGAGCGTGAGTCATTATTAGTAGAGTGGCTTATATATCAATATATTTCTACATTTTAACAAAGTTTGCAAATAAAGTTGCCCAGTAAAGATCAGAAACATCATTTGATCAGATGCTGTGATCAGCCTTTCGCTTCAGCTCGGGAGAATTGCTGTGCACAGAGTTGGCAGCGTTTTGTGTGGCCTTCATCACTGGTTTAGGAAGAGCAGAGATTCTCCCAGCTGTGCTCTTATCTTTTTTCTTCATCTTGTTTTGCATTTCTGCTTTTTACTTTGCAATTACATTCAGCCTTGTCACCGTTAATGCCTGGGGAATGTTTTCTTCATTGTGCTTCTGGCTTAAGTGTCTGGAGATATTTTGGCAAGGCTGATGTAAGAAACCTCCTTAGAGATGCTCTGGCTTGTTCACATTCAGTTGAGGAAGCAGGCCACTGTGGCTCACCGTGGGCATCATCTGCTCTGACTCCTTGCAGAAAACATCTTCTTTGTGGGGATTCTGTAGTGAGTTTGCTACTAAAATTCTAAGTAATTGAGCAGCTAATTGATTTTGTGTTAAAATCTCTGATAGAGATGCCTGTTAACATGGGCATGTTCCTTTCTGGAGCTGATCCAGGGTTGGTGCTGGGTGGTTCAGCTTGTTTAGGGGTCTCGAATACGTTACTACACTGACTGGAGTCCTTAATTGTCCACGTGGCCAATGTGGTTGGTACAGGACAGCAACCCCCAATAACCTGAGGGAGAAATGCTTGTTCCTGGTCCTCTGACGGGGGGGCTGGCTGAGGGGGAAACCAAGTTGGATGTGCAGAGCTGGTGAGCTGGAGATGTGAGAGTTTTCTGATGATTATGTCCTGGTGATGCAATGTGAAGCACTGAAAGGATGTTTTACTCTCATCAGTAAGTTATAGCTCAGCTAAGGTGCTACATGGCTGGATTAAGCATCTGGTGGCTGTGGTGCTGTTGAATTCACAGAAGCTGTATCAATGGCTAGAATGTATCGATGAAGAATTTAGGGGGAAAATGAATGCATTTGCTGCAAACGTGCACAAGAGCCATTTCCTACATGCTTAATTTGGCCTCAAAAAATGTGCCAACTCATCTCTCCCTCCCAGTGAGAGCTCCTGGCCCTTCCTCACGGCTTGTGCAGTTTAATCTGAACAGCTCCACATCCATCAGCCCAAACTTGTGTGTTGGCATGTTGGGATCTAAACTTGGGACTCACAAAGGGAGGTGGGAAATAGCCCAAACTGCCACTCCACTGTGGTAGCTTCACAGGCAATTAAAACAAATACCCTGGGATGAGCCTGCCAAGTCCCGGAAGGCTCCAGATTCAGAGATTAATAGCAATGACTCATCTAAACAGAAAATATTTGATTTTCATTTTCACACTGCATTTGATTTGGGAGACATTCATTTTGGCATCTGTCAAGAGTAATGTATGTACACAAATAGATTGTCAGGAACTGAATGTGATTGCAAGTTGTGTAATGAATCTCCTCTTTGACTTCCTAAGTGGAGGCCAAACCCCTTTATGGTTCCACACCAGATAGTTCTATCAGGGCATAGTGCCTGTTGTTACTAAGCATTTCCTTGAGCCATGAGTAGTTACTCACATGTGGCAAAGGCACTTGTGGCATCCAGACTCCTCAATCCCGGAGATGTTTAGCGTGGGATGCTCCTGGAGAAGGTCCAGAGGCAGGAGCAAAGTGTTTGGCCTTTGCAGATGACAACTGACACGTGTTTTCTGTGGCTGATGCATAAAACGGGTGCACACTCTGTTCTCTTTCATGGATCATTTACCTAGGGCCCAGAACTATTAAAAAATGCAAATGTTGAAAGTTTTGAAGGCAAGCTGCATGATTTTTGATGAAACTTCTCATGAAAAATAATTTTCCTTTCTTTAAGCATAGAAACGGAGGTATGTGTGCTTGCCTTAGTGCCCTCTAGAGTGACTTGGGCAGCTGTAAATACCAATATATTCTCTTCCAAGTGATTGTGGCTACTCTGACGGGAAGATTTCCACTAGCTTTACTCGTTGTCTCTGTAACTGGGGGGAAAATGAAAGCAGTGCGCTCTCTGGCAAGGTTGTTCGGAGCATATTAACCTGTGATGTTTATGGATAAGTTATATTTGTCCTGTGTATAAAGGAGATTTTATTAAATTAAAAGCCCTTCTTAATGGTAATGCTGCACTCCCTCAGAGTTCATTCTTCCCAAGTCCCAGGCACAGATATTAAAGCTTTTAGCATCAAATGGGGCTTTTGGTTGTGTAGGTTTTTTCCTCCTTTCTGCAGCAGTTGAGCAGTAAATTGATCAGACTTGGGCAACCACAGAAATAGGTTGGTGGCTTTTGACTTTTCTGATCCCAGTAGTATCGATGTAAGGCACCTGCATGGCTTCATGGCTGGGTTACTGAGGCACTGAGTATCTACCGCAGCACTTGGAGCCCGTGGAAGTTTCTGGTGTTGTGACAAATCCAGAGTCCATCCGATCTCACCCAAGAAGCTTTAGCTGGTGCCAGCTCATGTGTGTCTCAGTCACACCTCTATTCCAGAGAAGGATCCTTTAAAATGGCAATAAATCATCTCACTTTTAATCTGCTCAGCAACGAGGGAGCTGTTAATACTTCCTCCTGGTACCTAATTTGTGCTGTGAATTTTACTTCATGACAAAGGATCAGCAGATACCACGTTCACCTGATCACAGCTCTTTGAAAGAGTGTAGGTGATACTGCTCTGAGTTACGTTAAAATAATTTAAAACTGAATGCTCTGCTTAGTTAATAATAATGCTTAAGCACATTACATCTTCAAGAAGCTGTACAAACATTAACTAATTAGTACCCCCAACTAATACATAATACTCCATGATGGTATGTAATTATGTATTACTATTAGAGCTGGAGGAATTATTTGTCGTGAATAAATTATCTAGTGAATTTTGCTTTTTTTTCCCTGTACTATTTTGAATTTGTTTGCAAAATATTCCCAGGTGGTATGGTTGTAGTTGATCCACCTTTGCCATAATGATAGCAGAAGGTGCCCTTTATGTGCTGGGTAATCAGTTCCTTTAGTCACTTGATGCCTGTTTGTGACCAGTATTTGTTCTGTACTGGCACCTCCAGACTGAACTCGTTGTGCTGCATGTTTATACTCACTGACCTGGGTGGGAATTGCTATGAGGAGAGGGAACAAAGGTGAGAAAGGAAATGGGTGCAGAGGGTAGGATCAACGATCGGCCCCCATCATGGAGCAAGTCGAGTGCAATCCATTCTGGGCGGCTGCACTGGGATGAAACACAGGTTCCTTGAAATCCCTTCCCTTGGACAATGCCTCTTCTCTTAGTTAGGTCAGAACAGTTGATCACAACCTCAGGGTAGCGCGTCAGTCCCCAAAATGTGGGTGTTCCTATTGCTGAGGCTGCGGGGCCACAGGGGTGTGATGAGGCGTGGAGATGGCGGCACTCACACGTTGCTGGCGAACAGAGGCAGCTATTCAGATCCGGCCCTGCGACTTCCAGGCCCTGAGTTGCTATTATGTGTGGAGATGGCTTGCCTCTGGCTTTACAAGCTGTTTGCAAATAGCCCATGTGGCAACGTGCCTGGATGTCCCAAAGCAGTTCTGCTTACCAGTGTTTGAAGTGCTTCCTGGAGGAACCTTACCCTTTAGCAGCGTGCAGATGTGTATATACATATATATATATCTATATATATACGTACACCAGAAGTGAAGTGTGATCTTTCAGTGCCTGTTTTGCACATGTCTCTGTATTCACATTTGTGGTTTAATTGTTGCTTTCCCAGCGCTTTTGGGAGCATGATGGGGATTGGACGTGTTTAATCTTAGAAGAGAGATGACTAAGATGAAGTGTGATTAAAGTTTTCTCAGTAATGACTGATCTGGAGAATAGTTATTTGGAGCTTCTTTTCTGGCTCATTCCTTAAAAATTAGAAGATAGTGTGGAACTGAAAGATAGGAAACTAAAAAAAGGAAAAATAATCAGAAACCCCACTTCTTCCACTGCAAGAAGTGATGGTCACGAAATGTCCTTAGGCTGAGATTTCCTTGCTTAAAAGAGGACTGAACAAGCACCCCTCTACACGGTGTCGTAGTTGATGTTTTAACAATGCTCAGGGATAAAATTGCATTCTACAGGTCTAAGCCAGCCTCAGGTGATGAGGACAAGACGACTTTCTGGTTTTTCCCTTCTTGCTGTAGGGCTTCTTGTGGCCTCAGCTGATTTATCTCCATTGCTGTGATGGAGCTGGGAAGCTCTTGAATAACCCGGTAGCTCTTTTGTGTCAAGCAAGGTTGTCCTGCTATGGGAAACGCCACCCTGTGTGTGTGTTTGTGCGGGACCTCCCCTCCCGTCTGCCATGCTCACACTTCCCGTTAGCAGTTGCTCTGATTTTGGTCTGTTGTTCAGAGCTGTACACTACAAATCACAACCTCAGTCTCCGTGTTGAGTGCAGATGGAACAGACGGCGAAGGGTAGCAGAGCTCACGGAAGGCTCTCTCCTCCCTCTTGTCGTTTCTTCAGCTCTGTTTTAAAGAGGAGGAGGTGAAAATACAAATATGGTCTAAATGCAGCATGTTAGCCTGTGAAGGCTCCAGGGATTACTGTGCTGGGCACGGCATCGTTAGGGTAACCACAGCAACTAGGTGGTTGTTGCGTTCTTTGCCGTGAGTATCAGAAAATGCCACTTTCTTGTCAAATACAGTGAGTTTTTACATACCTGCCTGGAAAGGACTTTCCAGAATTGCTCCTCATAGTTTGACACTGTCTGATTTTAATGGTGTTCCATTAAAAAAAGTATAAAAAGATTTTATTGAGAAAATAAAAGGAAGGGCATACATGCCTCAGAAATAATGTGTCTGATCTGATTGCAGAGCGCGTGTGCCCTCCATGCAGGTGTGGTTGGCTGGCTGAGCTGCACTGAATTTCAAAGAAAAAAGCATTAATTAATCCTCAAAGTAGTTCTCATGCATGAATCTTGTCAAGAAGTGAACTGCTCTGATGAGCGATGATGGGTCAGAAGTCTCTGTGCTGAGGAAGTTCCTTTCCCAAGTTACAGGAGTGGCACCTGGAACCACAGAATTAGAAGCTTGGGCATCTTTTTGGCCATCACCTGTTCCCCTGAGGGTTGTGGGTAGAAAAACCCCTCTGTTTAGTGGCCAGAGGGGAGGATCTGGTTCCCTGGCACCGTGAGTGGTACCCAGGCAGTGACCAAAGTCCTCATGTTGCCGCTCTGCCCCAAAGTGTGAGGCAGGGAAGGGGCGTCCTGGCCGGCTGCTCTCCCACGTTTCCCTGCCAGGTCTTGGGAACCTTCTAGTTACTTAACTCTTACATTAGAAAAACAAAGCTAGCAGTTACAAAATCCTGACTAATTTCTCTCTCCTTATTTCCCTTCCCTGCCTTGCTTTCATCATTTAGCTGGTAAGTCCCTTGGAAACAGAAGAGGTTGTGCTGCATGAGTGGCGCAAAGGGGAGTCCTCATCTTGTTCAGTGATCTACAAGGGCCTCACTTAAAATGGTGTTTGAGGAAACTCTGCCCACTGTGCTTTTTTTTTCCCTTTCCTTTTTTAATTCTTTAGTTGTTGGCTGGTTGGTGTGGATCTGATCAACTGATGCAGAGAAGTCAGGGATGAGTCCGGAGCGGTGTCTCAATCTGGTATCGGGCTGGTTTCAAGGGGATGATGAAGGCAAATAAGAGGGTTGTTTGCCCAAAGTTGCAGTAGTTCTGGTGTGCAGCACAGTTGCCCAGCAGTCTCTGAAGTGGAGGCATGTTCCTGGGTGAGTGGGCCATCCTGCTTTTCAAGGCACCTGTGCAATGAAGGATTAAAAAAACCCCACTTAACACAGTAGAAGGTGAAGAGATGTGATGCTGAAAGCAGGGAGATCTGTGCTGTTAGAGTCCTTTTATCAGATGCATCATTTTTTCCAAGAGAATGCCCTGGCATTGTACTCTTTTCCCTAAGATCACGGTGCTGTTGATGTTAGTGGGTCAAGCTGCTTTAACACCTGGCTCAGGACTCAGCATTGCTGAGCGAATCCAATCATCTTATTTTCTTGCAGGAGTCAAGAAATGGGCTGAAGAAATGGCCAGTGAGTTTCTGCTGCATAAGGCAGATGCAGCTTAGACTGCCTTCTGTGCCTTGAAGGCCATATTCAATAAAGTCTCTCTTCTTTTGACGTTTAAACCTTCATCCGCTGTGTTGGGGTTCCTTGAACTATCCTGGAGACCTTAGTTGAACAAAAGTTCATAACAATGCTCGGTGTTGGCCAAGCGGAAATGCAGCTGAGCAGCAGCCTGAGAGGTCATATTAATTAAGGGATGGAGCTCAGCAGAGCTCTCTTCAGTCGTTTCAAGCTAATAGAGTCATTGTCATAACAAATTAAGGCTCAGCTCTGTTTTTTGGTACCAAGCTATCATTTCTGGAAGGTCCAGTGTTAATGGGGAGCTGTGAAAATAAAATCCCTGCATTTGCTTTGTTACCTGGTTGCAGATTAGGATGGGGGATCTGTTAAGGACAGGTCTGCAAGTTTTGGGTAGAGCACTTACCAAGGAAGAAAAAGGAGAACTGTGGTTTATATGCTATATGTGGTTTAATTCAAGCTTCTAGACTGCAGCTTTAATTGACTTTCTTAGCCTAATTCTGTATTGGTTTGAAATCACTGAGTCACTGGTTTGATTTAATATTTTATTTTTACATTGAAAAATAAGTCTGGCTAGGGAGAAATCTATACTGGGTCTCGTCTTGCTTCTTCCAATTAGTCTGTAACTTGCTGCCCCTAAATAGTCTGTTTAATTTCAAAATGAGGCACTGAGTTCTTTAGATGGGCTGAAGGGCAAGTGTGTGTCTGTCAGAGCCTGTGGGGAGGCCTGGGGCTCTGTGGGCTGACCGTAGGGAGGGGCAGAGCGGGGCCGGTGGAGAATGTGGCACTGAGGGTCTCCTGACTGCTGTGGTGGTTCATACGTGACCTGGAAGGTTCCAGAGGCACTGGCTGGGGCTGAGCTCATTCCGTTTAGCTTCTTGCTGGGCTCTGCTTGCTGCTGTTTCACCTGGGGAAGACAGCAGAGTCCTGCCTCCTGTGCAGCGCATCACGGCGGTGTCGTGCAGCACTGATGCTCTGAGATCAGAAGTGATTGCTGTATTTCCAGTTAAACTTCAGGTGTTGATTGTGACCTCTGAAGTGCTGAATGCCTGGAAGCGTGCCTGGGAGCTCACCCCTCTGCACATCTGCAATCAGTAGGGGAACTCAAGCTTGCACCCTCCTGCTGCAAAGAGGAGGGAGCCGCTGGTGAGGGCAGGCTTTCTCGGAGACGCGGTTACTGCTGGAATCCCCTCTGGTTCTGTCTGAGGCAGGCAGAGTTCATCAGGAATCGGAACACACTGCAAGACCTATTTGTTTGGCTTGTGCAGAAAGAGGGGCAGGAGTGAGGCCGCATGCTGGTGCTGCTCAGATCGGGTTTGATGGGCTTAATTCTGGATAATCATGTCCTGGATATAATGGAGCAGATATTTCCCTTGTTGCCTGCTCGAGCCGGGGAGGGGGTGCTTTAGGTGATCTCAATACCACCCTTCCACCCCAAATGATTTTGTGATTCTGGGATGTCACCTCTGCCCTAGGTCTTGTGTGTTATTTTGGGAGCCTGTTGGATGTGATGTTGCTCACTCTGTGGTCTCGGTGCGTTTGGATCTGTGTACACACACGCGGATTGTGTTCTGCTATTGACTGGACGTATTCTTCTCTTTGTGTTTGCTGGGATGAGACAACTGATTTCACTAAATTGATCCCTGAAATACCACTGGCCTTGTTAAAGAACAGCCAGGCTCTCATGCAGGCTGGGCAGACGAGGAGGTTGTGCTATATAGTACCTGAACACCTCGCCTTCCTGCTGTCTCTCATGCTGTAGCTGAGGTTTGGCTTTTCAGCGCACCAGTTGCTTTGGGCTGATGGTTGTTTCCTCCCTCTTTGCACTTTGTTCCTGCTTTTATGTCAGGATATTGGAGAGAAACTTCTTTGCCTTTGAAAGCATTATCCATGTGTGTTTCCTGAGCATGCAGAAGATGAAATCATGGGTCCAATAAGTTTTGTTGTTGGCTTTAAAGGAACTGATAGTCCAGTTGAAGCAAGGAGAGGAACAGAGCTCCATGAGAGGAGTTTGTGTGGAAGGGACTCGATTCCCTGCCTGTCCTTGGTTCAGGGAGTGCTTGTTCATTCTGGAGCTGGAGCCTGTACCTGCTGAATGCTGTTAGCTGTGTTTGCTCCTGCTGAGGAAGAGATGCAAAACTTATTTCCTTGGTAGCAGCATTAAACTGGCCCATCCCTGTGACAGCACCTCCTCTTTGCTGCTACAGGAAAATATCACCAAAAGGATGAACATTGGCAAAGTCAGTGTACAAAACAACACAAAAGCACCTGACCTAAGTAGAAGAGAGTAGAAAGATATGCCTGGCAGCAACAGAAAAAGATAGATGTTTTACTGGAACCTGGTCTGGCTGGTATTGACTGGGGGGTTGAAATTATCACTTGTACTCTATTAGTGTTTTGAGCTCTACCTCAGATGGAGTCACAGAACCTAAAAATAACCCTGTAATTTTTTACAGCAGCAAAAATGAGTTGACTTGGGCATGCAGGGAGCACCCAGGCAAGGGTTTTAAAGTTATTTGAGCAGGAATTGGGGGAGCTGGTAATTGGTCCTTAAAAGAATGTGATGCTGTGCTGCTGAGCAGCAGCTCTAGTCAGGGAGGCATGAGATTGGAGTGCTCCTCCTTCGCAGTGCGTTTATTGTTTACGCAGGTACCAGTTAGCTTTTAACACAGCTCTCTGTGGTGCAGGAATTGAGTGCAGGGGCCTGTCACTGCTCTGTTCATAAAGGCCACCTTGTAGTCAAAGCCACTTCGGCTCCACTGGCAGAGGACGACACACTCCTTGTTCCCCCTTGCTTGATGCAAAGTCCTTTACACGGGGAAAAAAGTGTGAAATTTGTGTCCTGTCACAAAGATAATGATTAAGATCCTCTTGTCACAGCTCTGAAACAAGAGCTCAAAGTCTGAGGGCAATGAATAACATGAATAAAATAAATAAGATACAATCTGAACTGCTGGTTCTGTGGCAGGAGTGACTACAGCCAGCGCCTTATCTTAGTGACGTGCAGGGACCACCATCCTCGAGTGTTCGGTGAGGGAGGCTGTAGGATTTAGGTCTCAGATAGTTTAATTCTTCCAGTTGCTAATTAAAAAACAAGTCTGGAGCACACATTGGGTACGTGCAGCAGGATTCGGATCCCTTCGGGTCCCCTGAGGTCGCATTTCTTCTCCACACTGGGTTGGGTGGGTGCTGTTGGGTGACTGGGGCTCGGTGCCGGGGTAGGGGGGTTCAGAGCCACACTCACATCGTGCTGCCCACCTTTAACAAACCAAAACCCCAAACCAACCCCCTGACCAGCCACATCGTTCCTGTGGGAGCCACTCAGCTCTGGTCAGCCAGCATCCAGGTCTCCACACCCTTGGTGGCTCTGAGGACCTGGCGTTGCTGCCTCGTGCCTGGGTGTGTTTATGTGCAGAGACCCACACGTGAGGGTCCAAAGAAGGTGCTGTCAAGACAGCGAGGCTCTGAGTCGCTGCAGCCTGTAAAAGGGCAGTGCCTTTGAACGCCTGCATGTGTAAATTCAGACTCTGGTTGGATTTAGTTGCTTTCCCCGGGCTGGGGGAGGATAGCTGCTAAAAGAACATGAATTGTAAATGCCTTTAAACACCACATAGAATTCCTTCTCCTCTTTAACAAACAGGAACTGAAAGGGACCCTCTATAAATCTGACGGAACGGGCACGATGTGTTCCAGAAGGTGCAGATGTAGGGCTTGGTGCCTGGGGATGGCGTTGGAAACACCGTAGTCATTACCTGTGGCTTTAGCTGTTCCTGCTTGCTGTTGTGTTAGGAGTGATAGGAAAGAAGACAGCCCTCAGACAGGTTTTAGAACAAAATCTGTTAAGCAGCATCCTCCAGTTCCATGGGCTGGGTTTTCCATATGTTCTGACTCAGGCAGGGTTTGGAATTGGAAAGAGACTGGTAGAGGGGATTTATCACAGTTAATTAGGAATTTCAGACGTTCTCACAAAGCACTGGAAATCTCTGGTATTGCTTCTGAGTGGTCTTGGGGTCCAGTGTAACCTGGATTTTTTGCAGTACATGCCTCTTTTGTGTCCCTGTTAGGGAAAGAGGCATTGCTGTTACAGAAGTGATTTATATAATGATATTTAACACTGCTAGGCTTGCAAAGACATTATTTTTTCCATGGAGTCTTTAGGTACTTTTGAAACATTAGGTGTATTAAATGAGCTTTCAGAAATACCTTTTCCTCTTCACCCCTGGAGAAATTAATCTGAATAGCAGAAAAGCTGGTTTTATTCCAATGTATGGCTGGCTCCTGGCTCGGAGGAGGAAAAAGATCTGATGTCGAGATGTGTTGCAGAAAGATCTGCAAAACTGGGATCCCATGGTGCTGATGTACTGCAGGATCAAAGAGATTATCAATGTGTATCAAAGTTGAAGGAAGTCTTGACCGTACATGGTATAGATTGAGATTTTAAGCCATCCTTAATTAATGATTGAGATAAAACAGGAGCTGGGGGATCCAGTTAAGCGAAAGGAAGCAATTAAGCCAAAGCCACAGACAAAAAGGTGTTGCCACAGCCTGAGCTCTGGTTTCCAGAGGATCCCTCTCTCTCTGGGGCAGCTGGGACACAAGGTTTTCCAGAGTGAGTAGAGGGATGGAGCAGGTGATACAGGAAGGACTTGGCATCGCTGTTGGCCATGAGAAAACCTCAGTACAGAGAATGTGAGGGTAAGAGCAGACTTTGAGTGGCTCTTCTGAAGAGAGTTGAGGAGGATCTTTGTTCCTTCCTCATCTACAGCACTGATCTTGTCTTGGCCATTGAGAAACAGGTTTTATCTGTTTGCTTTTTCCCACCCAGTTGGGCTGGAAGTCAGGGTGACGTGTGGGAGATCTCCAAGGAGGGAAGTTGTAAAGCAGACCGGAGAAGGACGGTTCTGTGACTGGAGCCTGAGGAGGTTTTTAAGACTTAAAATATTCTAAAAGACTTTTTTTCCAGAAGAAGAGAACTCCTGAAGAGAGATAATTAAGGTTCTGGTATAAGCCCTCAGATACAGAATTCTTTGGTTTTACAAGACACTTGGTCAGGGAAGCAGGTGATGGGCACAGCGGGACGTGGCCGGAGGCTCTTGGGCTTCTGGAAAACCTGCCCCATGGCATCCTCCTTCCCAGAGGATGCGAACAGCTGGAAAAGCAAACCTGATAGTGCATGAGGTGAAGCTGCCGCTCCCTGTCGGGTGTCACTGCAGCACAGGCAATGTCTGGTGAAGGAGCAGTGATCCCAACTGTTGTGTTTCATAACCACGTTCCTGTTCCCCGTCTCGGTACAGCCGCTTGCTACCAGTGCGGAGACGTGCGGGGAGGAGGGAGGGGGGAGAGGGAAAGCAAAGTGGCTCCATGGAGTTAGAATTAGCATAATCAGGCAAAGCATAATAAAATGCTTTGCAGTGACAGCTCTTTTGCATAATGCCATCTCATTGAGGTGGTACTGAGGACGTGTTGGGGGGAAGGGAAGGAGAGGACCCGCTAAGGTGGGGGAGCTTGCCATGGTCACTGAGCCTGTTGGCGTGCTGCTTTCAGGAGTGGAACAGGCAGGGGACGTCAGTGATGAGGTGCAACTTGATGTGAAATGTCCTGATACTGGAGGAAGGTGGCTTTGCTCTTTAACAGTTTGTGTGCATATGTGAGAAGGGAAGAAAATGCTGTTTGGAGGGATAATGGCCTTGCAGTGACTGGGTCTTGTAGCCCAGACTGGATACAGAGCCGTGTAACCTCATGGTCTGAGAAGTTCAGGGCTTTTAGGTGAGATGGATGACAGAGTTCCTGGGTGTAGCTCTGTAGTAGTGGTTTTTAGAAGACAAACAGGAGCCAGTATTGATCCTCACCACTTCCAAGGCTGCATTTTCAGCCAGGCTTTGCTTCCCTCCTGCACGTTCATGCGTTGTACCCCAGGGCTGCAGTGGTCCCTAAGGACATCCCACTCACATAGCCTGGCTTCTGGTTAGCCTTTGCTGTCTTGACAGCGCTTTGGGCACTGGCTTTTGCAGTGTCTTAGCTCTCACATGACCAAAGAGTATTTAATTAACCCATCATTTAATCAGCATCTTCGCTTACCAATGTACTTTAGCCAGGCTGTCCACATGCCCTTGCTTCAGAACCACAGGCCTGGTGGGTGGTGGTTCCCAAGGGAACCTCAGTGGGACCCAACAGGTACCTCTTGCATCCTTCACAACCCTCCCGCTCCCAAGCACAGGTATCAAAACCCACCCTCTTGTCCCCTGGGCCTCTGCTTCTGCCTGACCCTGTGACAGAGCTCAGCAGAGCTCAGGTCTTGCTGTGTCTGGTTTTTGGAACAAAAATTTTAGTGAAACTGAAAAAAAAAGAAAGGGATGGGAAAAAGAAACCAAGGAGTTTGGGGTTTGTCAGGAAATGAATTTCTCTTCAGCAGAGCTTTGTGTTGCAGCCTCCTGCATTTAACTTACAGGCCACTGGCCAGGCAAGCCAAACGCAACCCCCTCGTCTGAGCCTGTGCTTAACCATCCAATCTGCTTCCACTGGAAAGTGGGGTTATTATTTTACATGAATGTTTTGATTTAAAAAAATGAGCTCGGTATCGACCTAATGAAATTCTGCAGTTCTGTTCCAGTATGGAAACAGAGGGTAATTATGGAGAATGAAACCCCATAAAGAAAACCCCCCATTCCTACAGAATTCTACATAGAACGAAGGCAATTAGGCCCAATTTTGTTCCTAGACCTGTCTTTTGCAGTAACCACAGGTTCAGGGCGATAGGCAGTGCTGCTGGGAGGAGGGGTTACACTTCTTTGCTGTGTCTCAAACAGTGTTTGAGACCTTTGAAGGCAGTATTTAGCAATCAGGCCATTATGTTAGCACCTTCTTCTAATAACTGTTTCTAGAGATGTTAAGGTGAAAAGCCAGGGAATAACAGCATCAATTAGCATAGAATTATCCAGTAAATGTTGCGCTCCCAGACTGGTGGGGATGCTGAGTGTCAAACTCAGGTGAGCCACAGAGCTGTGCAGCTTATAAACAATCTGAGCTGGGCCCAAAGGTTTGGATTAAAGATCAGTGAGTGAGTTGTGAGGTGTGGTCAGAGCACAGGTATTTCATAGCTACTGGGTGGCCTGTAGCTGGACCACGTGCTGCTGGACGTGCTGTACAGGGCTGTGGTGTGTGACGCTCGGTCTGTGCTGTGCACGTCACCATAATTAGGTCAGATACAATGTGCTGGCAGAACACCGCTGCTTTACAGATTAATCATGGTTGAAAAGAGTCTTTCTTGTGAGAAACACTGTGTGCTGCATTTGTTCATGTCAGAGAGTTTCATATATATAATCTCAGGTTCTCAGATATTCTTTTCAGGGCTGTGTCCCCGTGGCATGGTTCCGAAGTGGTGCAGTGGTCCCATCGGAACAAGGGCGGCTGCTCGTCCCATCCTGCTCAGCTGTGACTTGTTCCAGCTCCAGCCTGACAAATCCAGTCCTAGTAAGGGATTCAGGTACAACATGGGATGCATGTCGTGCATTTAGAGGTTTTCCAGTGACATAGCAATTTGTGAGCCACATCCAAGCATCGTGGAGAGAGCATGTGCCAAGCAGAGCATAACTGAGACCAAGGGCGCTGGGTTAGCTAAGGCACAGTGAGATCCCATGTCCAGGAAATGTTCTCAGTGGTTACAATCAAGAGGCCCACTTGTTTTTGGAGGTTAAACCCCGCTGGATGCCAGAGGAAGGCAGGCTCCCGACCCACGGAAATACGGGAAATCTTTAACCCAAAGTTAAAGTTATTTGTGTAGATCACATTCCTTCCCAAAGCTTGTTTACTCACAACACAGATCTAGTGAGGGTGATTTCGCCAGCCCAGCGCTCCTGAGACACACGTGTTGTAGGGAACCTCATCGCACGTTGTCAACAAGTGTGTTCCAGCCCACACGTTTGTTCCAGATTTGGGATGCTGCTTAATAAAAGCACGGTACTTAACTGTTACATAAGTTATCCATTAATTTACTGTAGGGAGTATTTTGACTTGCCTCTCTCACAAACACTGATGTAATCTCTGAAGAACATCGTGTTTTAGATGAATGTTTTACGTTACAAGGAATACAGCCCTGTTAAGTGAAATGGATGGGAAATGCCAGCTCAGACCTGAACCACTCTCAGCTGGAGGCTTTGACAGTTGTTCAACTGCACGTGCAGGGACTTACTTGCTCTTAAGACGGATCTTGGGGCATGTGACAGGTGGCTGAGCTCAGTGTGACATCTGAAGGGTCTTCTGCTGCTCTTGGTGTGGCTCAGTGTGTGTCTGTGCTATGGAGTTACTTGCTCTAGTGTTGACTGCTTGGAGGCAGCTGTGGAAGTGGAGGGCATAATTCCCCATGAAGGATCATAGGACCTGAGTGCATACATCTCTTTGGCTTCTTAAAAATCCTTCACCAAAGAGATTGGTTTATATCCCATTAAATTCTTTAACTAAGCTATGTGTCTCCTTTGCTCAGTTGGCTTTTCATGACCCAAGTCTAGTCTGGTTTAAGGGAGGTAGACTCTCCCTTATGCCTGGGGTCAAATAATCTGATTACAGAACTCCATTCTTTCTACTCCATTGATCCAGTTTATTTTCAGTTCTCTCAGTGCTGAATGGGCTGAATCCATTAGTCACTTCAGGGAAGGCTGTAAATGATGTGTTATCATCTGCTGGCTGGGGTACTGTACACAGAAATCAGGAGGCGAGGAAGGGGAAATGTCTGTAGGGAAAGACCAGCCACTGCTTCTGGGAACAATGGAAGCTGCTCTCAGCAGGGTGAGTTCAGGGTGTGTTTGGAATTACCTAATTTGATTGTTTACAGCCCAGCACACAACTTCATTCCTGTTCAGCAATAAATAATATGAGCTTTTGCTGCACCTTCACCTGTCACTTGGGCTGATTGCGGGTGAAAAGATCCTGCTCTGGCCTGCACAATATTTAGCAAACACCATGTGCTAATTGGGATAGATCATCAATAAAATACCACAGAAATGGTATAAAATCCAAATAGGCCGTTTAAAGGCTCTAGCATGATTGAATTAGCTTTAAAAATTATAATATGCTAGATCTTACATCAAAATGCAAGTCAGTCCTTCATCTGACATACACTTTGTGCTGCTCTGAATTAAGGGCGAGTCTCTGCTCATCAAGAAGGGCAGTTAAAGCGTTGCTTGGTACTTGAATTTCACTTAAAAGCCCAAAGAATAGTGGAACCTTTTGAGAAGCTGACAAGAAGCATTTAAAACAAAAGCTTTTCAGTGTATTTTTTTCAAGTTATGTAACACAAAGTAATTCTTTGGAACTCATGACTGTGAGATGGCTTTGAAATCCAGAGAGCAACAAGGTGTAGAACTAATGTATTTTCAAAAGACATGTATGTGATTAATGAGGATATTCAGGATTAAAATGATTATCAAAGAAGTCCTGGGTTTTGGTAGGGATGCCAAGTCTGACCGTGAAGGACATAAACTAAGTAACATGGGCTGAAGTCTGGAAGGTCGTTTGTGGCTTTTATTAGTGAATGGTAAAAGAGTAATAACCCAGTGAATGTTAACCTGTACACAGCTTACAAGTAAGGAAGTGATTTGAGGGTTGACAGTTCAAACAGTCCCAGTGCCAAACCACAAACTCACCAGACATGTCTGGCACAGCAGGAACCTTGTGGGTAACAGTGGTACGATCACCCCTGTCAGCTGCCCCTTGTGAGATGTTAACATTGTGTCTTGATGCCTTTCATCCAGGGATTTTAAAATAGCAGTAGTAATATTAAATATATATAATATGTAGTATAATTATATATATTAATATATATAAATAATTACTATATAAATCTATATGTATGTATATATGTGTGTGTATATATATGTACTTTACGTGACCCAGGACAGACTGTGCAAAGGGGAGCTCTCAAAAACATCATGTCCCACCACACAGCTTTTCCTCCTCTCATTTCTGGCTGTGGTGGTGATAGTGAGCCTGTCCCGTGCAGAAGATCTGCCTGGATTCTCCTTGCAGGGACTGCAGCTCTTCCTGACCTTGTGCCAGCCTCTCAGAGCAGTTTCTCAGAGTAGGTTTTGAGCAAGTGGAAATTTGCTTTGCTTGATTAACTCTTGAGCTCCCTGCTCCGCTGTGAGCTGGGCAAGTAGCTCTTGTCAGGGTATAAACAGAAGTAAACACTGAGGTGCAATGACTGGAAACTTAATTCTAAACCCTCCTGGATGAAGACAAAAAGGGAGTGCAAAGGAATGCTCATGTAAATGCATGAGCTCCAACCAGCAAGGTCACCAGAATGAGCCATTCAGATACCCATCTTAACCATGACACAGGTTTTGTTTGGTTCTCATCCTCCCCAGAAGCACTTGTGGCTGCTTTCTCAGGATCAGGGAATTTCGAGCCAAACACAACCAATCTCCTATCAGTCTCTGCACAATGCTGACTTTGCTCCTGAAAGAGAAAAGCCTGGAATACTCCCCGTCCCCTTTGAAGCTGCAGTAGCATTAAACTTTCTGTAACAAACTGTGCCAAAGGGTAGGTGGGCAAGCCAGATACTAAAAAAAAAAGCATTTGGCTGGGACTAAGCACAATCTTCCTCTTCCCTGCCAGTAAATCAAAGAGCTTTTGACAATAATTGTGCAGCATTGTGTGTGGAATAAGGACATTTTTGCAGTTTTAGTTGTTTATGACAATGCTGTTGTAAAGAAAAGGCTTAATTTGGATACCAGAGTAGATAAAAAAATGCTACTGAAGTGAGTGAGTTGTCTTTGGGTTGCAGAACAAGGCTCAGTAGTGACACAGCTGGGGTTGGAATGGTATCCAGCTGAGTGTGAACTGGACTCAGGGAGGAGAGGACTTCCTCTTCCACAGAACCTGAAGTGAAAAGGGGCAACACTGGAAAGTCCTTTATCATGCCCATTTTGTAGGTTAGGAAGCGAGGAAGGGAAGCAGAGAGGCCTACTGATGGCTCTGTGGTGGGTCTCCTGCATTGGACCAGGCCCCAAACCTTCCTTGTCCTTTCCTGCTTCTCTCAGGCACAGGGAACAGAGCACGAATCCTGCTGTGGACACTGCCAGCATCCCAAAGGCCCCTGTGCTGGAAGGTCTAGTTTCCATCACAGTGTGACAAATAATTCACTGACTCAGCTGTTCCACGTGTGACACTGAAATAATTTGCTGTCCCCCAGAAATTCTGACTTGTAATCAACCTGCTTTCGTGTGAGATGAGTCTTGAAACCAGAGACAGCCCAAGAATCCTGTGTCCCAGGGTTGTGTCCTGGGCACTGTGTGGTGCTTCCATCAGCAAAAAAGTCTGCCTTAAGGACCTGTAAGTGTTGTCTCCCTTGTCCCAGTGATGGATCCATCAAGCTCCACCCTTGCCCACAGTCATCTGGTTTTGCTTGGTGGGTCCGCAAAGCCTTGTTTTCTAGGGCTGGGTGGGGGGAGATGATGTGACCGCTGTTCTGTGCCATAAATCATGTGAGCATTGTGAAGGTAGTTTAAAACGAAGCTCCCCCTGTCCTCAAGGTACTTGCACTCTTCAGTAGGTGTTTGGTTCTTGCTGGCAGACAGATAATGTGCCAAACACTTTGGGTAGCTGTGCATCCACCATGGCTCTGCTCCCTGCCTGCTGCTGTCACCTGTGCATGGCTAAACCAGGCCCAAAGCCTCAGACAGACCCTGCTGAGCGGTGGAAAGGATGAGGAGCTGGTTTTGCTGTTCTTTACCGAAACTGCCTGTGCCTCAGCCTCCACGGAACCATCCGGATGGAGCAGGAAAGCAGGTACTGCATAGGACAGACTCACAGATCCCGGTATTCCTGTTACCCTGTTTATCGCTGTTTTCAAACATAACGTGAGGCTCTCACTAACTTTTAATCAAAATGTATCTCAGAGAAAAGCACAGGGTTGGATTTTGAGTTGCTATTCAAGACAGACCAAGCAACTTGGACAGAGCCCAGCATTTAAATGGGGATTTGGCATTTACCTTTTATTTAATACGAGCCGACAGGAGGCTTGGATTGACAGAAAATTTACAGCCAAGATAAATACCTAAGCACTGGCTTATTCTGTGTTGTTTGAAGGTTTTGGGTATGATATTGTTTGTAGGCTTCCAGTTCTTGGCTGGGAGGCCTGATTGACGGTCCTGGGAACACTAGCCAGTCCTGCCCTTCAGACCGAGAAGCTTTGAGCCTCGGGAGCAGAGCTTTTATCTGCTGCCGGCCTCGTTACTGAGAGTGCCAATTAGTACTAATCCTGTGGTGGCTTCTTGTTTAGTAAGAATGGGCAAGCTAGCCCTTTGCCCACTTCCTACCCAAATCAGATGTGGGGAAGGCGAGGTTTGTGCTCTGTGCAATCTTCCCTGGTCACAGGCGATGCCCTGCAGAGCCACGACTCTGTCTGTGCCCCAGCCAGCACTTGCCTGTTGTGATGTCCCTCCCTGTGGTTTTGCTCCCTCCTGCAGTACATGAGTGCCTCAGTTTCCCTCTGTTCTCTCTGTCCCTTTGCTCGCATGTGGAACTCGGTGAGGCCTGGCTGTGGTCGCTGTGTGCAGCATCCCGCTCCTCAGCAGGGGCTGTGTCCGTTGGATCCGGTGTTGTGTTCCTGCAGGGAAAGGGGGTGTGCCAGCCTTGCAGCAGAGCTCTCTGTAAGTTCTGCTGCGAACCACTGAACGTCCCAGCTTTACAATTCCACTGAATCCGAAGGGCTGCCAGAACTGTGTCACACAGAGCCTCGCTCTGCACTCTGTATTCATACTCATTTGCGCTGAGACTAATTGGCTGTGAAGACTTGATCCTTGCGAGCACCAAGGACTCTGCTCTCAATTCTAAAAATACTGAGTACTAAGGGGGACGTGTTCTGAGGGCCAGCTCCACCAGGCTGTACGCCAGTTCCTCTGGGGAAGTGAGTAACCATCACAAATCTGGCTGGTTTCCTGTCACAACAGCAGGGACCATTCTTTGATTCTTTTTTCTCCTCCTTTTATGCACCATGGTGGGTGTTCCACACGTACCCAACAGAACTTATTTCCAAAATACATTACCAAAGCAATAGAGAGATTCTCATTAGAATTTTAAGTCAGAGCATTTATGGTACTGGTGCTAGGAGGAGACAGCTGCCCATCCTGGCTCCTGTTAAAGCAGTGTAATACCTGCTGGAAGACATTCAGGTATTACTGTGATAAGAGATACAAGAGCGTATAACTGATAAGCACTTAAGCATGTGAGTGTTCGCGCCAATGCTATGCCTGATTTGAGAGGGTTTACGCTAGAAAATACAACAGCAGTGAGCATATCGCCTGGAAACGGACCATAAAAAGCAAAGCCAGTTTCCTTTCCTTCTAATAAACCACGAATCTGAAGGCAATCACTGAGAAACATGAAGTTTTCCATGAAATACTCGTCCATAAGAGCCCGCACTTCACTCTGACAGGAATGAGCCTGTGTTGTGAGGGAGCATGTCCTGTGCAGGGGGGTAGAGGGGCCTCACCTCAGCCCAGACATCAGGAGGGCGGTGGGAAAAGAAAGGGATGAAAAAGTCTGGACATCACTATGCTGTGTATTCATCAGTGCTTTTCCAGGTGGCAGAGCTGGGGGCTTCTGGAATACTGAAGCACCTTCACAGGTGCTGTGTGATACCATGGGCAGGGTTTCCATCAGGGAATGCCCTGTCCCTTTGGGAAGGGCTGGATCCGAGTGTGAGGTGGAACCGCCTCCCCGAGTCTGTGTAAAAACCAGAGCATCCTTCCTTCTGTAATGAAAACGAATGGTGTTGCTTGCAACTGGCTTATCTGCGGATTTCAAAGCACTTGATCAGAATAATTATCAGTGATGGTTGCTCTCAGGGCACTTTGTAGGGAAGAATTAGATATTTTTCTTGTTTTGTGAAGAAGCGTCCAAGACACAGAAAGGTTATGGATAAATTTTGATTGCTAGCCTCTTGCAGCTAGAAACACAACCAGAATATTGAAGGAGTTGGCTCCTGCTTATTGCACTTAAGGAAATAACTGGATGTGGTTTTGGAGAGAGAACAAATAAAAGGGAGGGTAATTTTCACAGCTGTTCTCAAAACCTAACCATTTTATCCAGGTATTTAACCAGGGACTGGGGCTCACTTGTGTGTAATGAATATATTAAAATAGGGTTTTTCAGGGTGCCAGAAGCTGTTCCAGATAATTTCAAAGCTGACGAAACCAGAACATCTGAAAACTGGATTATCACTGTTCCAAGTTAGACCAAACAGATCTGGTACAAACACAGATGTGACCCGTTTGCTGAACAGCCAATTAATTATCCAGTAAAGTGCTTTGTTCTGTATTGGTGGGGTTTGGTCCAGCACTACCCATGAGATACGTGTCTGAGGATAAAGGATGACTATACCAGAAACAACCCACTGGCTTTCCTGGGTTTATACCCTGGCTAGGTTTGTCTCTTTACGTTGTCATAAGTCTGGGGCACGATGGTGTTGAGCATCAGTAGCAATGTGGCTGGTTTAAAGGAGGATGATTGCTGCCTTAATTCCAGAGGCTACAGGAAAATGACTGTATTTTGCAATTTTAATGGAAAATGTATTGTGTACTGCCTGGAAAGTTGGTGAGGAGACATAAGTGAACAGATCTTAGATAGCGCTCTGGTGAACTCCCTTATTAACAATCCCCATCTTTTGTGATTTACACCTGTACTGCTTCAGTGTGTGTGTGTTCTTCAGTGCTCACTTTTATGGATCTGATCCAAGACCCTGAAGTCATGGTCCAGGAGCTCGAATCAGTCCTCTTTTGGATTTGTCTGGGCAAGAATTCACTGAAAGAAATGCTGGGCACTTCGCTGAGGGATCCTAATGCCGCTTCTGTAACACACTGTATCAGCTGAAGCCATACCCACACAGCCAGTGGGAATACAGATCTTTAGCAATCACTGGCCCGTTCTCTGGAGATAAGACCCTGGAGCAGCACACTCCTGAGACACGTGCCTTGAGTTCTTCCAGCTCGCTCAGCGAGGAACTGGAGTCTCAGCTGGTCCCAAGTTCTGTGGACCGCAGTGGTTAGTTTGCAGGGGCTCTGGGTCGGGTCTGTGTGATGCTCAGTGGGAATGCAGTGATGCTTTGTGCTCGTCACAACTCTGCTAAGAAAAATGTAGTAATTAAAACACCTCACCCAAACGAGGCTCTTGAGAGACAAACGAATAATTGACGTTGTCTTACCAACTGCAATGGTGGCTGCATGGAACCCACTAACAAAAATAACAGCCCAACGTGCGGTGGAGCTGCACGGTGAGCTGCTCACTTATTATAGCACCATTAGTCACTTCATCACACCTCCAACCTTTCTTTTTTGTTCTTTTAATTTCTTCTGCATAGGCTTATTTTTAGAGGAACTTGCTGCACTTGGATTCATGCACAGCAACACAGCCTAAAATACCATCCTTTGAATTAATTCTATTTTTTTCCTTCTACATCAAAACAACTAAAATTATCCTGCATGGCATAGCCCAAGCATTGCTGCTCCCCACCCTCTGCTTTTTATGTATGAAAAATATATGCAGTCAATGTGCAGTGGCTTGACTGGGCTAATTCTAGTTAATGGTGTTGAAAAATACTTTGTAGCTCTCATTTATACTGCGCTTTCAAGTTTTGCAATAATTCCTCTGGATGAACTGCTGAAGACGTGAGGAGGATCTGAAGTGGTTCAGTTCTCTGAGAGGAACCTGAGCCTGTGGCTGGCAGGGATGGGATGTCTGCTGGTGGCTCTAGTGTCAGGCAGGTGGGCACACCAGCATCTGTGGGGCTTCAGAGAGACCTGGAAGCGTTCTTTGCTTATGCAGATCTTTGGAAATTGCCTTGAGTCCTTTAAAGTTGAAATGTTTTAGATGTGATGCTAAACCTGTTATTGCTCATGCAAATTGTAGTTAAATTCTAACCTATAGTAACTTAAGCAACACAAGCAATAGGGTGAGAGGAGCAGCATATGGCTTTCAGCCACTGAAATATGAATTGATACAGCTCTTAATATTAATTTAGGTCACATAGAGTTGAGTTTCCAGCTGATGTGACCGCTGTCTCTCAAGCACTGTGCAAATATGAAGGGACAGTCTTCTTTCTTCTGAAGTAATTTGTATGCTAAAACCACTTTACACTCCCAACCTGGTAACAGCAAAACAAAGCACTTAACCTCGAACGGTTCTGAAAGAGTGTCTTTAGAAGAGATGCATTTGTCCTGGGAGCATTTTTCTTGGCTATATCATCTCACTTTTGCACTTACATATAAAACTGTAACAAGTCTTTTGTGCAATGTTGTTCTAGCTGCAGCTGTGATATAAACCACACACTTCGAGGCGGTCAAGTGCACCCTGTAGTGACAGCAGGAGTCTCAGTGTTGAGAAGCATCCAGATAGTCACCAAATGGGCATTACTGGTTATTCATCACCTGAGTTCCCAAAGTTTGTAGTATGTCTGTGTTTGTGTGTAATAATAGGCTAAAACTAGTTTCCTGCTCAGATCACAGGCTGACTTTTAGTTGTCCCTTTGTTCCCTCATCACGTGCTCCTTCCTCTCCCCAGTTCTATACAGGATTACTCTTTAGCACCTTCTGTTGTGCCATACTAGAGATTTTCCCCTATTGTTGGTTTTTCAGGTTTGGTAGCACCCCACTCTGTGATTTTCTTTGCCTCAGAGTTTAATTGTTGATCATTTAATATCTTGCTTGGCTAACTGCCCTTATCCTGGTTTTCCATCCTTCACCCTTGGTTGGTGTGATTGACCTTGCTAAGCAGCATGCATCCAGCATGTGTTGGGGCTAGAGGATGCCAACAGGTGAGTGGCAGAAGGAACATTTGCACTGAACGATTTGTTGGGCTTTCAGATCTGACCAGGAATAGTTGGGCAAGATCACTAGGGCATTCCAGGACTGGATTGCACCAAGAGATCTGCTGCTCAAAATCCCAGGTCAGAAAGCTGTCATTTCTTGATTTACATTTTAGGATGTAACCAGCACCTCCAGCTGCCCACAAACCAACTTTGAAAAGGCAGCATCTCCTCCACATCTTGTCTTTTTCTTAGCTGTTCAGTTGGCACTTGACAAGTCTGATGAACTTGCTTCTGCCTCTCCCTCCTCCACGTCATATGTACCATCCCCACGTATTTAAATTGAGTATTTATGTCCCTGTGTGCATCCACTCTCGAGTAATTAATTCCTGCAGAAGAAATTACTTAGGTATCCATCTAACTGCTAATTGTTGCACTTGTCAAGAGCACATCCTCAGTGGTGTGCAGTGTCCGCCTGTCCCAGCTTCTACCTGTAGATTATGCTGCGTGGCTGTTCACTGAGAGTTCTGCAGATAGTGACACCATGGGGCATGCTGTCGTGGTGAGACTGTACCTTTGGACAGGGACGCCTTTCCTCTGGCAGCACAGCTGAACCTCCAAACAGTTTCTCAGCTTGTTGTCTCCAGAGATCATTCACGGGTGGACTTTCCCTCCATCCCGTGTCCTGAGTGTTTCCTGTGTGCTCCTGAGGGGGGAAATGAGTCTGGGTTGGTCTTGAATGGAGCAGGGTTCTGCAGAACCCTTGCAGAGGCAGTGGTTTATTTGCCTTATACATTTTTGGGCTAGAAAGTGGAACTGCACCCATGCAGCTGCGTAACTGGAGGGTGGATGCTGGTGAGCCCAATTAACCCTGTGTAGGGAAGAAGGGCACCTGTGAATACCTGTTCCCTGAGCTTGTGAGTAATGGGAAGAAGTGGCTGGGCCATCTATCTATGCTCCTTCTCTGGCACAGCTGAGGTGTGAACTAGACAGTTCCTGGGCTCTGTTTCCGTTCCTGTTTGCCAGGATTAGACCAGAGAGCAATTTACTTCTGGGATAAACTAACAAAGAAGAATTACACAAAGTTGTCAGCGAGAGAAAGTGCTTCTGAATATCTCTGCTGTTTTGCCATACTGCATCTCACAGGTAGTACCTCCTTCCCTCCTCACCCCGACTCCCCGAGGCAAAGCCTGGCTCCCCGAGGAACCGGGGTGTAGCATTATTGGCAGGTACAACAGACGTGGTACAGCATCTGGTGGATGCTGTCAGCAGTGACTTGAGGATGTGCACACTATATAATCTTTTTTGATGCTGCATGGTCACAAAGTCCTGACAGCGTATGACTGGAATTCCAGAATCCCAGGTTTCATGTCTGGCTCTGCCTCTGGTTCACTGACCTTGAGCAAGTAATTATATTCCTTCAGAGATCTGTTTCCCCACTTGTAATGTGGGGATAATCATCCTGATTTCCACCACGAAGTGCCTGAGAGCTGCTAATGCAGGCTGCCTGACAGTGATGGGTGGTCCCTGTGACTTGGAGCCTGACAAAAATCCCCACCCATCTCATCAAGGGCAGCGTGTGGGTTACTTGGAGCAGGCTGAGCACCGGCGTCGCAGCAGCTGAACTTTAAGAGGAGAGACGTTTCGTCGCCCCGCGTGGCAGATGCTGGCAGATGCAGGTGGTCAATGAGCTGGATGTGCCAGGGATCAGGAAGTCGGGCAGAGCCGAGGACAGGGGAAGATGCCTTTGTGGCGCAGGGCAAAGAGAGCACACAATTACCAGTGGATTCTCAAATTCGGATCACAGCATGTGATCCGAAATCCTGCTCATGCTCCTAAGGAAGATCATATGCCAGTGGGCTATAGCATGTGTTCCTTCCCCTTTTTTTGTGTGTCTGTCTTTTTTTCCTGTCTCTCCTAAACCCTGCTGCTTGGTAACGGCAGTATTTTTGGGACTGATTCTTTTGCTAATTGCTAACCAGAAATAGCACCTACGTTTGGCAGAGCTTTCAGGAGAAGAAGAATGAAGGCTTTTTGGGGGAGAAAATTCAGATATGCATAAAACTTGCATAAAAACCTGTTTTATTCGTCTCTCTGAAAATTCATCGCTCAGGCATATGCAGAATGGGTGGGATTATGGCAAGTGGGAGAAGGTCCAGAAAAGATGGACTGTTTTAAAGAGGTTAAAGTTCCAGCCATTCTCTTTTCAGCCCCAAAACCAAGGCATACGTGGTACCAGAGCCTCTGGGGATGCTCCTGGCCGTTCTGTGGCTGATGGGTATCGTGCCTGTGATGTGTTTTGGGGCTGGTTTGCTCTCCTGCTGGGGAACACGATGCTGTTAGGTGGAGTGAGAAGGAATGAAATGAGGGAGCAAAAGAGGATGGAAGCCTTGGAGTGTCTCCCCTTCATCAGAAGTGCTGGATGTGGCAGAGTGCTGCAGGTCCATCAGCCTGTACTGGAACTTGTGCTGCTCCTAGCACCTAAGCCTTGGCTTACAGAATGTCATGTTTTCTGCTGAAATAATGAAGGCTGGAGAGCAGAGACCCCTTTATAAATTGTTAACCTGCATCTGTATGTGTAAGGGAGGGAAAAAGAGCAATAACTACTTAGGGACCAAATTATAGATGTTTTACTGGTACTGGTGAGCATTTACTCATGTGAGTAGCCTTGTTGAGCTGCACTGTGAAGCTTTTAAAGCTCGCATCCCTCTCTGGCGATGCACATGGGCAGCATCCTTGGGGGCCTGGCAGCATCCTTGGGGGCCTGGCAGCATCCTTGGGGGCCTGGCAGCATCCTTGGGGGCCTGGCAGTGTGGGAGTGCTGAAGTTGGACACAGCAGCGCCTGTTGTTCAATGCTAATAGAAATATATGTGATTAAATGTATGGGCTGTGAGGCTTTTATCTGAGCCCATCACTCAGGAGGGAATGCTATAATTATTTTGTACTGGAGGATGATATAATATATATCCATTTTTATTTTTTCTGAGTCACATATTTTTTATGGCAATGGCAGAAAAAGAAACCAGATAATGTACATAAAGGGGAAGCTGGAAAGGAATCAGCTCTGAGCTGCAGCAGCTGAAGATGTACATTTAAAGTAAAAGTAGGGAGGAAAAAGAATAAACGGAGTTCTTATTCTATAACATGATGTGCAAGAACAAATCAGGAGACCACAGAACTTTCTTGTCCAAGGGCCTCCTAATTAACGTCAGACCGGGCAGCACAATTGATTTCTGCAAAGGTTTCTCGTTACTTTTGTTTCTCTTGAAGTATTTTTTCATGTCTGGAGGGATTGTTGCAAGGAAACCAGGATTATACTGAGTATGTCTCTTAGTTTTACTTTCCTGTTGGCAGCTGTTACAGTGGTGCTAATCCACCTCAGCACATTTTGGGGCTGCTTGGAGCAGTATGTTTTCTGCATTTTCTCATTCCTCTGTTTTTGTTACTCGATGGACACTTCAAGCCTCCAGCCAGAGAATGATGAGAACTCCTGGAAGCATATCCTGTGCGCAGATAAAGGCAGTTGCAGGGTTTGGGATTGCAGCCAGTCAGGAAATACCTTGGTGTTTTTCTTTTTCTCTTTTTTCTTCCCCTTTCTTCAAGAAAACTGATGTGAAAAGCTGACACTGCTGGTATCGGATGCTTGGAGTTCAGCATGTGTGTATCAGTCCTATCCGGCCCCGGTGAGGCAACAGGGGAATCAAAGGGTTAAGTATCCTTGGGAAGGATTTCTCAGTGCAGCTCCCCTTTGCCTGTCTGCCCAAAGCCAGCCCCTACCACCCTGCTCAGTGCAGGGCTGGGCAGGGGCACGCTCGCCCCACTGAGCACAGGGCTGGGCAGGGGCACGCTCACCCCACTCAGGTCAGTGCAGGGCTGGGCACGGGCACGCTCACCCCGCTGTGCTGATGCCACAGCTCCCTGTTGGCCCGATCATGAAGGAGGAGACCTGATGGGGATGCAGAGGTGAGATGTGTTTACACACACAGTCTGTGTCTTTCTCAGTTTAGGGACATGTCCCCAGCTGCATCGTATCCTGTGGTGGTCATAAGAGGACACCTAACCTCTGTGACCCTGTGAAAGCCACTGTGTGCCCCTAAAAGGTTCTCTGTGTGGGCTCTTGGAGATTAAATGAACAGAATGTTTGTTATACTGTTAGAGCTAATGGAAATAGAGCAAAACCAAGTGTCACTACAGTTACAGCCAAAAAAAGCCTGGATATCTTCAGGCAAAGGTGCCTGGAGAGCTGCTCTGTGAAAGACAAGAGCCTAGAGATGGGAGAGAGGTCCTCTCTTCAGAAGACTGACAGTGGGGTTCTTCACCACACTAAAAACGCTGCACATTAACTGATAAATACAAGATTGTCTTTACACACATTCTCAGTGCAGAGCTAACTAACTGTTTGATTTAAAGCATTATGCTGTAGATTAGCCTTTGAAACTTCTGTGGCTTTTCAGCAGATGAAGTTTCCCTCCAATCATCTGGTTTGTGATGTTCTCATTATCTGCTCATTGTCCACCAAATGAGTTATTTGCAAATTTGTGCATAACTGGGATGAAAAATCTTTGAACCCAATTCTTGCTCACAGAAAACCCCCTCTATATTGCTGAGGTTTTAATAGGGCTATCGTATGGATGCAGCATTGATTTAACAGTCTCCATCTCCAGGGGTTTTGGGACCAGGTTATGAACTTGTCCATCTTTCAATAATTTGCGTAAACTTGACTCTTAAATCTAATTCTTCTTTAGAGATTGAATATCATTGAAAGCCTTGTTACATTCAAATGCAATAAATCAACTTCTCCCTCAAGGCAGCTGCCTTTGGAAGTATTAGTATCCTGATGTCCCAGTTTGGCATAGTTGCGCTGACTGGCATGTAGGGCACGTCATGAGTTGGTACAGGAGAGGAAAGGACTTGTTGTGCCAGAGCAGGGTTCAGGCCCTCCATGCAGGGGACTTGAGCACCTAAGACTTGCCTTAAAAATTTATTTGGAGGTCTGATTGCTCAGTGGTGTTGAACGTGCTGAGATGTTCGGATCACTTGCCTGAAGGAATTTCTGCATGTGACTGAGTATCCTGATTGTACAACACAGAGGGGTCCATGGGGTGGGACAGAGGAACAGGGTGATGTGTGACACATACCAAAACAAGGAGAAGCAGAGCCCATTGTATTCGTGTCCTCCCCAAAGCTTTGGCTGTCCTGGGCAGGGGAGAGCTGCCCACATAGTAAGTTTAGTTAAAATTCCAAAGCATCCAGAGTTAGTGTCCACTGGATAGCAGGGGGCAAATGTTGTACGTTCTGCTCAGCTGCTGCTGAGGTCTGTGCATAAGGGATGCAGTTGTTTATGGTAAATTTGCCCCTTTTAATGAGGACACGCTCTTAATGAGGCAGTGTTTTGGAGAAGGGTCCATTAGTCATTTACTATTCGTGTCACAGCTGAGAGTTAAGCTGGACTGGCTGGCTTGGCATAAATGCACACTGCTGCGCCTCCAAGGTGGGACGTCTGGGGCACCTCATGGCGTAGGGTGGATGGGTGTATTGGCTGGGAAGAGGAACTGAAAGCTAACTGCACATTGTGTGGGTGTTTCTGCACAGTGAATTACCACAGGGCTGGAATGCAGGTAGCCAGATGTGCACCCATCTTTTGCCAGGGTGCTCAGGGCTTGCAGCTTTAAGAGCAGATTTTCCTGTGCTGGACTTTGGTCTGGAGTGGATGAGCTTGCTGGGCTCTCTGGGTGCCTTCCCCAGCATCTGACTTCAGAGCAACTGGGAAAAACCTGTCAGCAGGAGCCACGTGTGTGCTGATTTTAATCTGGGTAGCACGGGGACCGGAGACCTGAATGCACGGTGACAGGATTGGGAGAAATCCGAGTATCTACCCAGAGAATTCCTGTGCTCCCATATCTTGTGAGTGTGTGAAGTACAGTGAGGACCGTGACGTATTCAGTTTCCATGGTAATGGAGACTACATAAGTAAATGAGGAAGGTCCACTGGAAGCATGGCAGAAATAGGCTGTTGCTGATCCTAACCACTGTCTCTGTACAGCCACCCTGGGTTGTTGTTTGGGCAGGCATTGGGATGCACCCCTCAGTTTTATTACTGTTGTTGTGGTGGCACTTGGAGGTGGCATCTTATCCTGAGCCTGCTGTGGCTGCAGTGCACAGAGATCAAAGAGGTGGCTCTGTCCTGGGATGCTCCTAACAGATGTACTTTGGGTATCTCTAGACAAATCCCCACTTGCCTCAAGTTACTCTGCCTGGGTACCGTGCCCACCCACGAGGAGCAGGAGGAACGAGCTGAGGGGAGACCAGTGCCCATCTCAGGTGTATGTGGAAACAAATCACGGAGGATTTTCTCATTGCTCTTCTAGCAGCTCCCACGGGGGACGGAGTGTCACAATCGAGAGAGCCCACTGTCTTCTCAGTGTCCCCTGTTCTGAGGCAGGTAGTGCAGAAGATAACCGTGGTGACATGGGGCAGGGTGAAGGATGACAGACTCAACAGATTTTTTTACCCAAATAGAGAATGACAGATTTGGAAAGAGGAGAATCATTCAACTTCTCTGGTAGGGTTCATTAACATATTGTTTAGATAACTTAAGCTGCCACACTGAGCACTGGGCTGAGCCCCCAGGTTGCTCTGGTGGGACAGATGCAACAGATCTTACCCTCGTTCCCACTAGGAGAAATAAATTGCTCTGAATGGATCCTTCTGTGTATGTAGTAGCTTGCTGGAATGGCCTGCAACATCACTGGGGCTTTCTGGGTTTAAAAATCTTGTCTTCACTTGCTTTGGGAGGTGTCAGGGCAGGAGAAGCATCCCAGAAAAACTTGCCCTTTGCTTCACTAAATTTTATTAAAAACAAACCCCAATTCCCTCTAGATTTTTCTCCGTTGACATAATGTGGTGCTATAAATCCACCAGCTCCCACTGCAAGGGGAAGTTCCACAGAATATTTCCAGAAAAGCTGAGTATTCCCTGTGCATCCTGCTGTGTTCATCACTTGCATGGCAATTTAATAATTTTCATAGTCCTTTGTTAATTTGCCTTGTTTAAATTGCAGATTCCAGTTTTGTTGTTGCTTTAAAAGATACCTGGATACCTGATAATGAGAATAGGTTTTTGTCTGGGAAGGGATGTTTTTGTCTGGGGATGCTGAAAGCAACCCCGTGCTCGCTGCTGTTGCGACGGCACAGCAGCCTCCGCAGCCGCCAAGTCGGTTTCTATTAAGATATCTGCAGTGTAGAGACTGGTGAGATGAGAGAGCTCCACTGGCAGAGACCTGATTCCAGGTGCAGAATTAGAAGCTGTTTTCTGGTGCTTGTATCACTCCAGGTAAGGTGGTCCCACATGGGACAGCTCAGAGATTGCCATGAGAACGGGGCTGTGCCTCTCGGGCAGGTACCAAGGGTTTATCTCTGATAAAGGTGGTGCTGGGAGATTCGTGTTCTTCTTGCTTCCTTTTTGTTTGTCTCCTGGAAGTAGAAATCATCCTGGAAGAGGAAAAAAAATGGCACCAATTTAGAGTTGAGAATGTCTTATCTTGTAGGAGGATGGTGATGATTCTGGCTGATAAGCACTGCACTGGCAATCTGAGAGCAGAGTAGATGAAGTATTCACTAGAAATCTGTCTTCTTAACGAATGAATGACCTTTGAATGTTTAATTAATAGGTTCTACATTGTTTCTCTTTCTTTGAGGTGTTTTCTGTTTGAATCAGTTGGGTAAAGCAGACATTTATGAACTGAAATGTGAGTGCTAACAGAGCAGGTGAACCGAGGACTGAACTTGGAAGCTTTTGTCATGGAAATCCGAACAGTGTGTATTCCCTGTTGTTTGTGTTGCAGTGCTTAGAGGGTGTTCATTGCTGTGGACTCTACAGGCTTGTAGTAAATGGTATTCCATCTAGCAAGAAGTCTTCCTACCCTAGTAACGAAAACAGACTTCCACAGGGGGAGCAGCCAAGACAGGGAGGGGGGAGCAATCCGGATCGCAAAGATGCTTAATGTGAAAGAGATCAGACCTTTGAAATCTCAGCCTGGTGACCTGGGGCTGGGCACACCGCCTCAGGAATGGAAGAGCTCAGGTAGCCTTAAGGTAAGTTCCACTGCAGTGACAGAAAATTCTCACACACAGATGTGGCCTTGTGTAAGCTGCTTTCCCTTTCTCTCCTGACATGGCTGTAGTCAGGACATTGTTATTGACAGGAGCTTCCCCAAAGTCTCGTGTAGCAGGTGGTACGTGCTGGCCAACGCAGGAACAGAGCTGAAAGGAGCAGTGGGGTCTGAGAATCCCATCCCCCATCATCACAAATGAGCGTGCAGCAGAATGATTCACGGGCCATCTGCTCCTTCCCCAGGAGCCTGAGCCACAGGTATCGGTCTTACTCAACCCGCCTTTTAGTAAGACTGCAGGTTTGAGAGACAGGGTGACGTGTCACCGTACTGTGAGGTGATTATGGGCTCAGGTTGCAGTGCCAGCCTGGAGAGGAGCAGCTGGACAGGGCCGCTCTTTGGCTGTAGGGCAGGAGAACAGCACTTATCCTGACCTGGCCCAGCCAAGCCACTCCAGTGGACTTACCAAGGCACAGCCTGTGCTTGGTACCTTCGTATCGTGTTGTATCTCCATCAGATGCACACACCTGGAACTGCTCTTGCTTTGGAAATCACTGTCCTTTGCCAAATATTTTAACACAACAGCACACAGTGTAAATAAGGGGGGGTCATGCAGAAAACTAATTGCGTTTCCAGTGGCTTTACAAAGTGTTGTAGGGGTGACAGGGATCATGCAGTAATTGCCACAGTAATCTCTCTCCTCTATGTTAGGTCTTTGAGGGAAATCTTATATTTACTCTTCATTGCAGTCAAATATTGGAATCTATCTGGCATCCCCCAGCCATCTGGTGTGCTATAAATCCAGCCAACAACATGGCTCTCCATCATGAAACTCTAATTGTTATTCAGACCTCTATGATGAGGCCTAAACAAACAGCTTCAACTAAGTACAAATCTCATGGGAAGGTTAGGTACACTGTCAGAAGGACACCAGGTCCCATCCTTGGGAAGATAAACAGGACAAAGATATTTTACCCAGCAATAATTTAATCTTCCTTGATTGCTGATTGATTCGATGGCCGTCACTAAAACATGGCACGTTCACACCTTAGCCTTTCATCACTCATTTTAATTTGCACTCTCACATATTTCAAACATGTTCTCAAGGTGACTCCTTGTTTCCTCTTCACAAATTAGAAGAGAAGAATGATGGGGAGACTGGGATTCTGGAAGTGCTGAACAGACTGGGATTTGGTTTGGGGGTTTTTAGCAGAGAGAGGAAGAAAGTTTGGGGGTTTTATTGGGGGGTGAGGTGTGAAGATTCTTTGCAAAGTCTTAGTGCCACACAACCTGCTTCTTCAATGTGACATGAACATAACAGTGTAAAAAGGGCATGGTATTGTTGGATCATATTATGGGACATCAAGAGAGGCTTCCAAAGCCATCACTGAATCGTACCCCCTCCTGGAAGGGAGCAGCTACTCTTTAACAGAGCAGAAAACCATTAGGGGACAGCTCAGAAAGAATTTGGACAGGAACATCGGCTCTGATCAGGATTTTGGTTTACCACTTGAGCTAGAAGAGATGTTCTTACCAAAATGCATGCCTGGTGGGGTGAGGAATTGAACACAAGAGAGGCCTGCACTAGGACTGGTGGAGTTTGGTGTCTATATTCCACTTACCAGCACGGTCAGTGACCCTGATCAGCCTAGAGCCGTGCCTCAATCTCCCCATTTTTAAATGGTCATAAAGTTACAGAATTCCTTGGAGACAGAGTGATTGAAGTGTAGAAACGTCCTGGTTGTGGTTTATTCTCTATGTTACAAGCAGGTGCTTCAGTCACTGCCAGCACCCTTCTTCCTTTTCTTCCCTGTCTGGATACCTGGGCTGTATCTGTTACGCTGGGAAGAGGTGGCTTAGCTCTGCATGGCTGGTGTGGTGCGCTGCCAAGTGCTGGGAGAAGATCTGAGGTGTGCACATCAGGAAGTACTTCAGTGTCTGAAAGAGCGTTTTTCTCTGTCCTTTGTTTCTCAGACACAGGCGTTTTTGAGGCTTTGAAAGTCTGAAATCCATGCAGCCAGGCTGGCTTTCAAGTTCTGACACAGACTAGCAAAGGATTTGGTGAACGATGAAGGATTCCACCTTCTCCCATCTCCTGAGAACCTGTCCTGGATCGTTTCAGCAGGGGCTCTTTGAGTATTAAAAATTCAGTATTTTTTTTCTTGCCTTTTTTAATGAATAATAGATCTAGATCATCCATGGTGGACGTAAACAATCTCCACTAATATCCTTTGTGTGTTGTGGGGCTGGAGCTAGGCTGGAAAATTGGGGATGGTGGGGCTTATGGGCCAGGCCTGAGGAGATGGAGTGATGTGTCAGGTTGAGGGCTCTCCGACATGACGGCACCCTCCTGTGTCTGCATATCCAGTTAAAGGATTAACTCTACAGTTGTTTCATCATCTAAAACTGCACCTTAAGATCACCATTTCACTGTAACACACACACTGGATGAAGAAAGGGAAGGATCTGTTCTCTTGCTTAGAGCCCTGCACTCTGCTCTGAGTTGGCACAAACCAGTCTCCTCGCCTTCTCGTGAGCACTTAACTCCAGCTCAGCTAATGAGGAACAAGGGCACCTCTCCCTGCTGCAAAAAGGAAAACAAAGAATTGGGATTATAGTATTTGGCCCTGATTCAGGAAGATGTTTGTGATTGTGCTTGCCTTGGAACCCCAGTAAACGTGCTCATAAGTATTGATGTGTGCAGCCTGTGAGAATTTCAAGTAGTCTTGGTGGGCAACTTTGATCATCTTCAAATCCTAACAGTTTTCTTCCATGCCTCACCAGACTGAGAAGCCATACCAGAAGTTTTTTTTAAAGAAAAAAACTGTAGAATGAAGAATGTCTGGACTAATAGAGTAACAAACAGATGTTGTGAAATTGGAAAGTGCAGCTTCATCGAGCTCGTGATCACTGTGGTGTTATAATAATAATGCTTTGAGCTCTTCCTTTATCTGCTCTTGGGCAATGCATGAGGGAAGTTTAGTAAATTAGAGGATTTCTTCCACCTTTCAGGTCTACAGGACCAGTCTGTAGTTCTGCAGTCCTTTCAGCTCCATCTGTGTGGTGCTAATTTCCTCCTGATCAGATGTGGGTCCAGGATTTTGTTTCAAGCTAGAGAAAAAGATAACAAACTTACTCCAGCCTTGCCAGCTGATGTCTGCTGCTGGCTGGGGAAGGACAGGCTGGACCCAGACTGGCCTAAATTTGGAGTGGTGTGGACAGGGAGGACAAACAGTATCTGATTTAGCATAAAGCCCCCAAGACTCGCATGGGTAAAACATCAGGTTTTTTGTAATCGAATTAGACTCACAAGACTGGGCTCCTGCAGAACCGCTGCCTGGCATCACGTGGCACCAGGGTTTGTCTCTGCTTCTGCAGCCCTGCAGCGAGATGTGCTGTATCATTGAACTGTGGCCTCAATGTCAGCCCTTTCTTACTGCTCCACCAGCCCACAGATCATGTCCTGCAGGACTATTTATGCTGCCTGAGAGAAAGCAGACGTGACTTTGCCTGCCTGGGAGGGAGGGGGATGTTTGAGGGACACTTTAGAATGGTGAAGAGAACCCGGGAAAATAATTAATGAGATTAGAAGTTGAGCATTGCAGCTGTTATCAGCATCATATAAACTGCCTGTCTTTTGCTCATTCAAACTGATGGTGCCTGCAGCCTCCCAGATCATTCTGATCACTTGTAATGATGTCAGGATAGGTTCAAAACTTTGATCACCAGCGGCTTAACATCACTCCTGCCAGGCCCTGAGCTGCTTTCAGATTGAGGTACCCCTTTCAGAGTAAAGACTGATCCTTGTTGCACCCTGAGAAGCTGTAGGCACAACCTTCCAAAACTTAGATTTAATTTGATTATTCATGTGGCTGGAGCATCCAATGATTCTAAACTGGCTTTGGAAACCTGTTTAGTTTTATGCTGGTGGAATAGGTATGCTTTCAGGACTTGAAAATGACAGGAAATTACAAACACTAAGGAAATCTAGTGTAAGGAAAGTGGGAGGTCTGTACCCAGCTTTGCTTCTGATCTGTTGGATGTGCCTGGAAAAACCCTTCACAGATGTGTTCATCTGATTCTCTTTGGATTGCAGTCTCTCTGGAGAAAAAAATTCTCCCTTACTGAGGATTTGCCTAGTAGCTCTCATGGTACAGGGGCTTTGCTTCTGGGAGATTAGTATTAGTTATAAATAATAAATGAAAGGGATGTTTTCTGGCATTGGCATTTGTTCCAATGAACGTTCCTTTCCTTCCCTGTGTTAAAAGTAAATAGTGATACTGGGTTTCTGTGGCTCCTGTGTAACGCTGTGTCTGACAGCTCTCTCCAGCCATCACACGCAGGGACTTGATTTTCCAACACTGTAAATGCCTAATGCCATTCTTCATTAATTATTCTTTAAAATGCAGATGATTTTCAAGATCCCTCTCTGGCTCCTGGTATTCTATCCCTTTGCTGATGTTTCCATTGAGGCTTAACAGTGCTGGTCATTCCAGGACACACAACAGCCTTGTGGAATTCACTGGGAAGCAGAAAATCCGTGAGAAGTTGTGTTAATGGAGCTTTGAAAGCCAGCTCAAGAATGTTGGGAAAGCATATTGACTAATAAGGAGCATGTGGGTTGATCAGGCAGGAATTTTAAGCTCTGATTTGGTCACTGGCTCCTCCTGTGACCTCGAGTAAATAATCTGGTGTGGTCACCTCTCAGTAGCTGCATCTTTAAGATAAGTGTAGGGAGAAGTGGGAAGGGGGGAGCGTGTTGGGGTTTATCCCCAGCCAGTAACTGAGTATCTCAGCCCAAGAGGATGGGGAGGAGAATGGAAAACACTCGTGGGTTGGGATAAAGATGGTTTAATAGGGTGATAAAGGATGATGATGATGATAATAATGTGATGCTTAAATTCAGTTGCTCACCAGATGCAGAAGGGAAAATACCCAGTCCATTTCAGAGCAGCAATCCCACCTCCCAGCTAGCTTCCCAGGTCTGCCTGGAGCGTGGCATTATTCCTTATGGAGTATCCCTTCAGCCAGTCCTGCTCAGCTCCTGCTGTGCTCCCCAGCCTCTTCTGTGCCTGGGGAAGCTGAAACGTCCTTGGCTGAGTGTAGACACGAGAACAACCCAGCAACAGCCAAACCCATCGGGGTGTTATCAACATTATTCTCATCATAAATCCCAACCACAGCCCTATACCAGCTCCTAGGAAGGAAACGATTCCAGCTGCAACCAGCACAGAGTGACAGATTAATTACTGCTAGTAAAGTGCACAGTAGTGTTGCAGGGAAAGCATGGTCCATCAGCCAAAGTGAGAGGCTGAGGTGTCCTCCAAGGTGGCTTAGGAGAGGCAGTGATTGAGGCCTGGGGTGTCCGTAGCGATTACCTGCAGCGTGTGGCACGGCTGTGCAGTTTACCTGTCCTCTCCCATGGAGCTGTGGAAGCTTCTGGGGACTGTCAGAACAGTTCATGCAGCAATACAAGAAAACTCCCAGTCTTGAGAACCTTCCCTTACTCTGATTCCACAGAGGATTCCAATTCTTAGCCTGGATCCTCATGTGAGGTCACTGACAAAGCCCAACCATCATGAGCAAGGTGTAAAGCAGGGGGCTTTGGCTGTGTTAGTACAGTCACCAGAGAGTTAGTTCTTAGTAGTAGTAATGTATTAAATGGGATTATTTCTGGAATAAAATCCCTACGTTCGTATTTAAGTAGCATCACCACATACAAAATGGTTTTGCCTCCTTCAGCTGTACCTACATCTCTTGTCTCCAGGACTGGGGATGACCTTTAAAGGTCCCTTCCAACCTAACACATCCTGTGATTCTGTGATTTTCTCTACTGCACTAATGCATTTAGTACTCTATGGAAAATAGGCAAAGCAAGACAATAATTACCATGATGAAAAGGCAGGAAGAAACCTGAGTGAATAACCAAGTATTCAGTCTGCATGTGAGTGTTCTGCTTAAATTGAACCTTATTTCAAACCTGGGTAAGATGTCGGCTTCGGGTCTGATGTGTCCCTGTGTCTCTGGTGGTAAGAAGCCATCTCTACCCTCACATGGTTGGAATTCAATCAGGAGGTTGCTGTGTGCATGTTGGGAAAACCTGGTGGGGAATAGAAATGTACTCTGCTTACATTGGAAGGTGTGTGTCAGATCTGCAACGGACTCCAGCTTTCCCTGAATCTATAAACTGTGTGCAAGATGTTTTACCACTGAGAGGAGCTTATGGAGGCCTGGGGACACACTGAGGAAGGTCTGAGGGAAGCGAGGGAGCGAGAATTAAATCATGTCCTGACATCATTTATGAACTGCTGGCGAGATGGACATGGATGTGCCAGGGTTTTAGTACTTGTTCACAGCCAGTAGATGGAGCTTGTAGTAATCGAGTTTCTGGGTGTTTCCTTGGAGCACATTTAAATAGACAAAAGCATATTGAGTATATCCATCTACTGAAAGAGACTATTGATGGCAGGCATCTTGGTTTGTTCACACGGAGTCCATCTTATTCTGAGAAGAAACTAGGGAACTTCCCTGCAGATGTGTTGGTAGAAATGAAGTGCTTATGGCTACATTTCCAGGTAGCAAATGCAGCCAGGGAATTCCAGAGTGGCTTCTGAGCAGTGGTGAGTGCTGTAGACTCTGCTAACTTTCTGTTCAAAGCAAAACAAATCTCCCCATAACAAGACCAGCTTTAAACTCGGTGAGCTCGAAATTTTAAGTCCCAACCTCCTTTTGTCATGGTCTGATCTGCTCTCCATCCTGTTGGAGCTATGAAGATGCTTCCCCCTCGCTCTGCTTATATAATTGCTTTTTGGTTGAATGAACAGCGAATCCTGCTGTTGATAATGCTCTATAATAGGAATTATGTGATCCAGTGCATGTAATTTTTCTAGATTAAATTGTATCAGCTAGTTTCCTCCTATGTGAATTGACAAATGTGGCTACTGTGCCTAGCTAAATGCTGAAGGATACCTCTGCTTCTGCTCTGCAGCCTTCAGAAGGGGGCTCACACATTGCAGGAGAACAATACTGGTCTCTATTTTATGCCCTGCTTTTGTCAGCTTTGGCACCGATTGTTGAGTTCCAGCCCCCAGCAGGTCCCCAGGGGAGCTGGGGTGTCTTGGTCCTGTTCAAACTGAAGCCAGTGCCACCTCTGGCACAGAATCCCAAGGTCAGTATTTGGCTCCTGTGGCTTGGATCCGCGTTATGGAGATGGAAGAGGTGTTGCCTTCACAGCCAGCACTCCGTGCTAGAAGAACTGGAGGTTCATTTTAAGGGGTAATGAGCAGAACTGGGAGATACTGGTTCCTTTTAATGAGTGTAAAAGTCTGTGTACATTCTGGTGTGGGGAATGGAAAGTCAGGAGCAAAGAGTAGAAAATAGAGGCAATTTTCTGGAGTCTTGAAAAGGGAGCAGGCAGAAGGAGAGAAAGACCTGGAAGCATTAAACAGCCAAACAGCAGAAAGGGAATATAATTTTTGGTCATTATGCACCAAATTTTCCAAAGAGAAAAATATCTTCTGGGTAAAGACCACCGAAAAGGAATGGGACTTGAATATCTTCTGTCCCCTCATTCCACTTTGGACTTTCACTTCATTTGTGGGTGTTGATTAGAGCCTATCAGAAAATGAGAGGAGATGGGAAGAAGGAAAATTATTTTCCTCTGCCTAAAGTTTTGATGAAAATGAAAAGCATTTTGCTTTCAGACTTGATTTGCTTAAATTTAGGAAACACAGGAAGGAAAAGGCTTTTTTTAGGAAAAGGAATGATGATGTACAGGCAACATGGAAAGCACGAGGCGTTGGGAGGAGTGTGATTTCTGGAAAGCAGAGAAAGTTGATCAGACAAAGCAGAGTGTCTTTCCCCCTTTGGTGAGCAGATCCTCACACAGTGCGTTCCTTTGACCTTGGGGCACCTTAGCCATAAAGCAGCACAGAGCTGCCCAGGGACAGGTGGGAACAGTGCTCTTCATTTAGAGGAACGCTGAGATGTAAGATTGTCAGTTTCCAGGTGTAGGATCAGTGCTTCACGTACCGTGTAAGAGCTGTGCCTTAATCTTTCTTCAGGAGCAGTATTAATAATGTGAGAGCCAAGCTTTAAACCAGTATTAACATATTCCCTAATTTCTGTGCCATCTCACAGCCTGCCAGCAGCCAATGACAAGGGATGGGCAACTCTGGACTCTGATATAGAACTTTCATGGGCTGTACAATTTACAGATCCGCAGAGATTTATAGTGCCATTGGCTCAAATCCTCTCTCCAGGGAACATTTTCCAGAGCTAGGTAATTACCTGAGTTCTGAAAGCAATGTGCCATCATCAAATACATCCCGATGTTCTCCTTCCCCGTATTCTTTATACTGTAACTATCTCTAGTTTGAAAGCCAGCTTTTTTCCTCTTTTATTTTGTGTGTGCACTGGAAGAGCCTCCCTGCAGTGTTTGTCTTGGGTCGTGAAAAAATGCCCAATGCCAGCAAAGAGCATTGCCAACAGGAATCTACCTGTGCGATTCAAAGAGCAGAGCCACCCAGCAACCATCTAATCGTGTGAACAGCGAAATACGGGCATGACACCCCCAGTGCTCACCCCTGAGGGGAGTTTCTGGATCCATGTAAGCAGCTCTGGGGGCAGCTGGGTTGATGGGCTTGTGGCTGGCTGCCTCGGGGGCTGGCTGTGTGCTTGGCAGGCAGGGAAGCCAATTCCTGTGGGGTTGTTTTGCTGGGCTTCTTCCACTCTTTGCAGAATGTTCCCTTTGGTGCTTGAGTGTTGTGGAGTGTGGGCTGGACGATTATCAGGCCAGTCTCTGAGCATGTTTTTATGCTCCAGAATGTTCTCAGGACTCTGACATGTCCCAGTTTCCTACCTGGAAGACTGACCACGTGCAGTAGGGCAGAGCAGTCCCTGGCACAGTTTGAATTCACAGCCAGGTACTCTGCCAGCTGAGAAAGCCAGTCCATTTATTGAAAGCCTCTACTAGCAAAGCAGGTACGTAATGCCCCCGTTCTGCCAGTGTGCTGTGTATGTGCTGTGTCTTTCTGTTGTTCCTGGAGTATCCAAGAAAGAGTGTGAGGGGCTTTTTCATGGTCCTTTCGATCCTTTTCTGCCTCTAAAGTGAGTGTTTGGGCAGAACAGAAAGACTAGAATAGTCCCCCAATAGAGAGACACTGGGAATGTCCATGGAGGAATTTCACTAAGTGAAAAATCTCAAAATCAGATGGGGACCATAAACTCCTTTTCCAAAAGGATTTGCATGCAAAGGACTTGGACTCATGTGTTTTTATGTCTGTAACCCCTGAATGGAAGCAATGGGAAGGCAGGAGTCTGTCTTGGGCCTGGCCAAGGGGAGCCAGAGAATGACCCCGAGCCCCTGGCTGCGCAGCCCTTGGAGAAGGGACTGGCACCCTGTGTATGGGCTGGAATCCCCCGTGGGGAAATCTCTGTATCCATTTCCAGTCCTCCTGAGCCACCCAGTCACCTCGGATGTACTAGCCTGGCCCTTTGGTCTTTGCTCATGTCTCTATTCCACTGTAGCTTGCTAATAGAAGTACAACTTGTCCTTTTTGCCCTCTGTTTAGCGTCGTGCCTTGAGCACAAGAGTCATTGAGCATAATGTTCATCCAGTAAATACAAGTGAAAAGGATACTATTCATTTGCAGTTCTATTAGTGGAAGCTACGGTTAACAATTCAAATCTAGGGAGAAAGATAATTGCAGGAGCTGATTGCCAACTATCCTCCTATGTTGACTCACAGGGCAAAACGAGTGAGAGTGAGAAAGAGAAGCTAAAATTATAGTACAACTCTCTGAGGAATATTAATGTAATAGTTTTAACATGATCCTGCTCACATTTTATCAAGTAATGTTAATAAAAAGGATGGCTCTGGTAATTTTTGCAATATTACATTTTCCTTGGAATAATTGTGACTTGACACTCGCTTTGCAAACTAATGAAACTTTCAGGTTTCTGAAGGTTTTTGTAATTTTGGTTATTTAGGTGAAGATTGTACCTTTGGGCTGGGAACGTGCATCCTGGTATTTTAATCTTGTTTGCTTAAATATTTATGTGCAATACTCTGCAGATACTGTGGAGTGAAGGATCTTTGTGAGAACATGTTGTTATGAAGTCCCTGGGATTGCTCTGAGAAGCTCGTTAGCCATGCAAAGTAGGTTCATTTTGGGTTAATGCAAATATAAAATTTTCATTACAGCCCCAGTCAAGAATCTGGCCCCCTCTGTGCCTGGCTGCCCCTGCTTTGTAACAGACATACAGGCCCTTCCCAAGAGAACCAAGGTCTGCTCGGAGGGTAGATGGCTGCCAGCAGAGGAAGCACATGAGGAGGCACCAACGGAGCCAGCCAGGCTGGGCTAAGAAGCAGAATTAACAGTTCGCTGCCTGTGTGGCCAATCGTTGAGCAGTTTGTAGAGGCTGAACTGATGCTAAGTCTTGGCTGACTGTTAGATACAACCTGTGTGCCCTGCTCATGGTAAGACTCAGCCTGTGCCCTGACGGGAGCGAAGATGCAGATGCTCTGAGCTTCGGCAGCAAAGTGACCGATTTAGGGACCGGAGCCACTTCCTCAGCTGTCTTTGAGGTAAGGCCTGTAGGAACTCTGGAGTGCCTACAGGAGCCCTAAAGGAATAGGAGCTGCCTGTAAGCCTGATCTGAGAACAAGAGCCTGAATCACCAAGGACAGTGTTCCAGCGGTGTCCAACCTGATCGATTATGTGTAGCTCAGCTCTGCCCAGCTCTGCAGCTTCTCTAGTCCCTCTGCTGCGGTATCTTGTGTTCTGTGGGGTTTCTTTCTTCAGCTGCAGGGCCTGTCTGTAGGTATAATATTGCTGGCCAGGCATGTGGCACTTGAGCTAAAGAAGAGCTGCTATCTAGCAGCTAATAATAATCTCAGCTGACTTACCTACGAACCAGACACCCTTTGTGTCCCAGACAGACAGTAACCCCTTGCTACACGGGGACAAAATGGACTCTTTATGTTGTCATTACTAAGTCAGGCTCTACTTTCCTCCATTCCCAATGCATTTCTACTTGAGCACGTTTTTAGCTCTCCTGCTTTGTGCCTTATCTTAAACCCAGCTTATTCTTTGCTACTGTTCACTAATGCTTCCACCCTACACGGCCAATGGGTTTTGCACACAGGATGCACAAAACAGAACCAAAAGTTTCTCTGAGGTTTACTTTCCCCCTCCTATGCCAGGCAGCCTAATGAGGCCAACCCAGGATAAAAAATATTAGCATCTGCCGTGTGGAGCTGCACAGAAAGCTAATGCAAGGCATTCAGGTAGGTCTTATGTATTCTGTCAAAAGAAAGTACCTCCTGGGTGTTCGTTCCTGCAAATGAGATATAAAATAGTTTCACATTTCCCTGGGGTATCGGCACTGTTCACTCCATCAGGTTGCAGTGGACAGAGATCCATTAAAAGTTTTAAAACTAATCATCTGCTGGGTTATGATAGCCTCACCCTGCTTGGCAAGGTATTGTCAGCTTTCCATCACTCTGTCAACAGCGCTGGTTTGCTGGGCTTAGAAGGGTAGCTATTTTTTGCAGCTATTAACAATCTAATTCTTCCAGTCTTGGGTCCTACCTGCCACCTTCTGAGCTTCAGTTCTGTAACACGCTCAGTACCCACAAGAAAAAAGTCAAGAAAGGATTATTTTTTCTCTTAACATACATCTTCAGTATGAGCACAGAGAGATGCACAGAGGCAGCAAGCTGCTGGGCTGAATTGTTTTCATTCTGCGATGGTACCTGCTGGAACGCTGACGTGGTGGTACAGGCTGTGTTGGAAATTAGACACAGCTCATTACACCCCCCTAAAGAGATCTGAAGCCTTTTCACAGGGCACTGAATGCCTTCTGACTCTGGCTGAAGTAAACAGGAGTTATGTTGTGTGGGATCCCTGTTAGTGGGATTTACTGAGCTGCTGACCCTGGTGCAGGACACTGGGTGGCACAGAACAGGTCTGAGCAGGGAAAACTCAGATGGTGGCTGAAGATCAGATGGTACAACAGGCGTGCAGACCTGGCACATGCAGTGTCTGGAAGATGAGCTTTCTTCAGGACAAAGCCTGTGTTCACAGGGAGCTAAACTGAACTTGGAATTGTTCGTTAAGATGCACAAAGGGAGAGGAAAGCACAATGTATTGTTAAAATGATTAACACCATGCACTCAATTAATAGATTGGAAGGCCAGAAGGGACCCTGAGAACATCTAGTTCTGCTCCCTGAATGCACAGGCTGCACGTTCCACTGGGGTTGCCAGACCTGATAACTTCTGCTCGGTGCTGCATCCAGCCCAGGCACTAGTTTGCTCTCAATTTGGATGCTCCAAAGACAGCGATGCCTCTGCTTCCCTGTGGTACCTGAATCCATCCTGGCTGGTGCTGGGTACGAGTCTGGCATTTCACATGCAGCTACTGTTTCTTTTGATATCTCTCTACACTGGGTTTTAAAAACCTCTTTGGTTCTTTCTGTTTGCTTTCTGGGAAGGAATGTATACATGATAAGGTAGTCACTCCTCTCTTTTAATGGGATAAATAGATTGAGGTCTTGAGGTCTCTTGCTGAAGGACGTTTTACCAGTCCTTTGTGCTTGTCTTGCTGTACTTTTCAAGTTTTCAAAAATCCTCTGTAAATTGCAGTACCAAACTGGACATCATTGCCATGCAATCCTCTGATCCCTTGTGTGTGGGCCAAGCACTCGAGCTCAGGGTAGAAGGCAGTGAATAAGGGAGAGGGTGTATAACCTCATGTTTTACAGAGGAATCTGCTCTCCAGTCAGTGAGAGCAGAGTTTAAACAGCTTGATTGGCTTAGACATGTGAGCCAAACTTTGACAGAGCTGTGACCAGAGCTGCCTGGTGCTGTGTGGGTCTCCAAACATGTGTAAAGAGAGAGGTGGAACCCAAAAGGTACGTTTCACATACACTCTTCTCCTCAGATAGACCCGTGTGCTGCTTCTGCTCAGGCCCTTTGCCATCCTGCCTCAGAAAGCCAGCACGTGGGCTGATGATGAGGATGTGGGCTGATGATGGGGATGTAGGCTAATGCCACCCTTCCTGCTTGGTGCTGTGACTGGCAGCTGCCAAGGAAGCTCCCTCTGCAGAACCTCACGAGGCCTCAGGGACCTGTGTTGCTGATGCAGCTGGTTTGTCTCCAGTAGAGTTTTGCCTTTAGGTTTAGTGAGGACCCCGAATGAGTCCAAAGCTTTGGATGTCTGTGGCAGTGAGTGAAGGAAGATGTTGATTTCAAAGATGCTCTCAGCATCCAGGAATGTTTATTTCTGTAAGAGGAGAAGTCAGTATGGTCATTGGATGTGCAGTAGTGTTAAGAAGGTGAAAAGAATAGAAGAAGAAAAGGGCAGGACAGATGTCTGCATGGATAACAGACTTTCTGCTTGAGTCACAATGATTTTAAACTAGCCCCAACCTAAGTGTTTAGAGCTTATTCTCAGCAGCAGCCAGCACAAGGACTGGTTTTTACAGAAGCTAAACAATATTCCTTCCAAACTCCAGGAGTTCTGTGTCAGCACTACGTGGGTCCAGTTTTAGGCTGTAACCTAAAACTTTCCCATGAAGCCTGGAGACCTGACACATCCTCCCACCCTTCCCTTCCTTCTCTCCTACCCTTCCCTTCCTTCTCTCCTACCCTTCCCTTCCTTCTCTCCTACCCTTCCCTTCCTTCTCTCCTACCCTTCCCTTCCTTCTCTCCTACCCTTCCCTTCCTTCTCTCCTACCCTTCCCTTCCTTCTCTCTTTTGCTCCTTCCCCACTCTGGTGAAATTCAGTCCTTCAGCTGAAGCTTTATAGACTTAATTTGTTTGGAACAGAGAATTACACTGTGGTAAGAGTGATGGTCACTGAGTAAGTTACTTAGTGTACACAAATAGTCCCCAAAGGGCTTGCTTAGAGTAAGGTAAATGCTTAAATACCTTGCCAGATGAGGCCAAGGAGATGCTGGAAACAGGCACCTCTGTCTGTTTCTTTGTATTTACTCAGGGCAAAAGAAATGTTTTGCAGGGCAAGTGGCTACACTGGAACAGCCAAACCCTGAGGGTCCTGTAAAGGTTCAGGAAGTTTGTTTCTATGGTGTTGTCTTTATTAAAACAGGGTTTTACTTTTACCCTTGGTTGCTCCAGGTTTTCAGCCAAAGAAGTGAAAATGAAGGTTAGATAGAGTCAGTGGAGATGGACAGAGGTGACCTGCTGCCATTGGGGATGGGCATGGAAGATGACAGGAAAGGCACTGATTGGTGCATGAGGATGCTGGAGTCCTGGGTTAGTCTCTCAGTGTTAGGTATTTGCCAACCTCTAGCAGCTATTAACAGCTAATCAAAGGGCTTGTTCCTTCCTGATCCCTGACGATTTTTGTCTCTTCATCTTGTCATTAAAACAGTGAAATGGGGGAAACTCAGCAGCATTTAGGAATGCTCCAGGATTGTGATTTTTGTAAGTTCACATGCCTTTAAAACATGTTGTCCCCATGGCAGAAGAATGTCAGTTTTATCTAGCACTTTGCAGAAACCAAGACAGAGGGAGATTTTCACAGATGATCTCAGAGCTTTGGAACCTGTTTTTCAGCTCAAACTACTTTTGTCACGACAATGATAATGAGTGGTTGGGGCTGTGAGGGATGGGTTGGCACTTTGGGTGCTTTGCATTTAAAATACTGGATTTGCCCCAGAATTGGGACACCCCAGCATTTCAGAGATGTTAGAACTTTGCACAGAATTTCAGTAATTATGGTCACTTGGTTCAAGGAATGTGGGATCCTGCCTGAAACTGAAAAAGCAGGTGTCCAGCTGTTGAGCATCTCCTCCTTTTGATGTGCTTCCAACTCCCATCAGTACTTTGTAGGCAGGAAAAGAAACCTGCAGAAGAATAGCACCTACCTCTGCTTGCAAAGACTGAGGATCAAAGGGAAAAGGGGCTGTAGGAGAGGTTTGAAGACTTTGAAGCTAACCAGCTGCAAGGAAAACTCGAGTATGGGGAAGGGGGTGGAACCCTACAAAGCGAGCTGCTTTCTGCATTCAGAGGCAAGGAAGAGTGTTCATGCTCAAGAGCTGAGGCTAAAAAGAGCTTAATCAAAGTCAACGGACAATTATAATGTTGGAACAAACGATGATAAAATACTGGATCTTGAAATTGGTCCAAGGGAAGACAGAGGAGCCTAATGTTTGCCATAATTGATTTCCAGGCTCGGATGGGGCATAGTGTGTATTATAGAAACATCAATTGTTCCGTTTTCTTAATAATTCAGCCTGGCTGTTTCTTTGATAATGATGTTCTGGGCAGCTGTGAAAACATCATTCTGGGTAAACACAGGGTAAAGGGGGATGTAAAGCACTTGACATCACAAACAGTTAAGGAAGGTTGCAGGTTTTGCTGCAGTGTTAGGAGGAAATAAAAGCGAATACAAGCGTTTAGGGGCTGTGATTGAGAATCTGTATGTGGAGGGTTTCTCAATTACTCTGTGACTGCCTGGGTCTGCAGGAGACATGCTGAGGGATGTCATGTTCAGAGGGGGTATTGTCAATACTACTTCACCTGTTTTGACAGATCTCAAGGTATGTTTCAGAGGAGACCAGACCTGTTTATCCTCATTTACAAAAGGGGAAATTGAGGTACAGGGGCCTGTGTCGATTTGTTGACTGATTTCAGCTATGTATTGTCTGTGCACGTAGAATGTCACCCCCTGGGTGAAAGAACCATATGCTAAGAGTTTGGGGAGGTATTGCGTTAATTTCTCTCTTTAAAGCAGCACAGGAATGACTGTTTTCCCCCATAAAGAAACAATTTCAGATGAGAACATCCTAAGAATGTGTAAACAGGTGATGCCAAGGACACTGTTAATTGAAACATATTGCTGCCAGGAGTATTTCAAATACTTTATAATGAAAGTAGACACGTTTTAGAGCTGTATTTATGAGAGAGATGGGCTTAAGGCCTAGATCTCTATCCCACTCTCTCGTGTAACCCAGGAGTAGCTGCATCCATGACACAAAGGTGTCCTGCAGGCAAAACAAGGGAATGGTGAGAGATATCCCCAAGTTCAGGCTGACTGTGATGTCAGGTGTGTCACTTCTGATAGAGCTGGATCCCTTAGGGCCAACTGGGAAATCCCAGCTTCTCACAAAAGTTCAGAATCTGAAGTTTGGGGTGTGTCAGTTGGGGCTTTTTGTGTGCTTTTGGGAACAAATCCTCATGTTTTCCTAGACCACACTGCATAGTATGAACCCCGTCTGTATTGAATAAACACATGGACAGCAGTCTAATTGCCCTAGATTTTCCAATACATTATTTTAGAAGTTAACAAAAAACCCCCCTTTGTATATTACACTGTGCAACCCAGCTCGATATCGGGATGCTTGTTGCCATAGCTGCAGCTCAGGAAAATGCATTTTTCTCCAAGATTTATAAACAGAGATTGCAATGTTTTAGCTCTGTGTAGCAACACACAATATCCAGTGTCCCCAAGTTGCATATAAATTCAAACACTAGGGAGTCATCCAGATCACAGTGGAGTCCTGCTGTACATGTAGCACAAGAATAGCATCTCAGGGCTTGTCCATTAAGGTACCTTGTACTATCCACTCAGAAGATACATTTCACCAAGGTAGATTCTGGCAATGGGGGAACCAGTCTCATCGTTTGAAACTTTAGGGCTTACACTGTTTTGCTGGGGAGGGGCACAGACAGGTGAAGCTGACTTTTCTTTCTTTTATTGTAGTTTGTTTGTCACCACTCAGCAGCTCTGTGCTTGTGTTAGCCTAGAAATCCCAGGTGCACCAGTGAGCATCACTGCTGGATTCAAGGTCCAGGGTGATGCAGTTTCAGAAGACAAAGCACGTTATTCCAACAACTTGTATAAATACACACATTTTCTAGTCCTCCTCTGAAGTGTCTCTGAGCAAAGGTGTTGCCTCATTTGGGTTGTATTTGACATAAGAAGCACGAGTAACTCAGCAGTGCTAGCCCTGTGTTCTCCCAGGAGGCTGAACCCCCGAGCATCTGTATCTGTGTCTGTGGGGAGGTGAGAGCAGCTCTGGTGCCTGTGGTAGGAAGGGGCTGCGGGTGTCGGGTGTGAGCTGAGCCACTGCCACCCAGTCCTGCCAGCTGCTTTTCAGATTCTGGCCATTGCAGATGAAATTTCCAGAAGCTCTGCTGCTGCATCAGCCTCATTCCTACAGAAGTACAGGTAGAACCCTGTTTAGGTGATGGAAGTAGACCTAAATGTTTGAAATGTTTTGAAAACCCTTCCCAAGTGCTTTGTTCTGGAGCTGCCTCAGGAGAAGCAAGGTGGGTTCTCTAAAGGCAGCCAGAAGGAGCTAACCTCAGTAAAAGTGCATTGTTCTTGCTCTGAAAATGCCTATTTCTTTCCTATTCTCACACCCCGTCTTTCATACTGTGAGCCCTTTGTTTCAACACACAGATTTGCAGAGATGTGCTGCTTTTAGAAAGGAATTCAGCTTAGTCTTGTTTTACACCCTCCCATAAGACAGGAGTAATGCAGGGGTTGGAGTACGAAGGACAAACCAGAGACACTGAGCAGAAGGAAGCTTTGGTTACTCTAACATACAGACCCAGTGATGTGTCCTAAGTGTTTCCTCCATTTCTTTTCCCCCTTTTTAAGAAATTAATGAGCCATAAGGAAAAGGCTGATAATGAGATGTTTATTGTCAGGATCATGGGTTTGAGGTATAGTCTGCTGACAGGATCATTTATGTTCTGGACTATCATAAACTGTTGGGTTTGAACACTGCTTTTTGTATGGTCAGGGATGGATTTATTAACAGGCTACACACTTAGACCTTGTATGTATCTTCTTAGCAAGTCTGATTTATGTAGGCTTAGACTTGGTGTGGTTTTAGTCTTGCCTTTTGCTTTGTTTTTGGGAAAGCTCAGAAAAAGATCTGTGTTTTCCCAGGAGCTGTGGATTAATGACTTAACTCTTTGCTGACTTCCGCTTTTACCTGTTTACCATTAGTTTCTAACAAACTAGAGTTGTGTTTCTAGAGCCCCAGATCATTCTTTAAATGTCTCTGTGCACGACTTGTTGGGGTTTGCAGTGGGACCACTATTGCAAGCTCAGGCTCTTTCCAGCTGTCTGTTGTTTACACAGAAGCATTTCACATCCTGGATAAAGAACTGAAAAAATCCATGGCAGGCACAGAATAAAGACATTTTCTTCTATATGTAACTGTGCAATATTGCAAGATTTAAATAATAGAACACTTGAGGCTGGGAGGACTCACTGACAGCTGCCCACATGAGGCTTTTGGGCAGCTATGACTTTTTTCCCAGAGAATGATGGGGTTTTGAGTCGTATCCTCAGAGTTTGGTAACAATTTTCCAAAAAACATATTGAACAAAATAATAGTGTTCCTTCCAATATATTAATGTAATGCCAAACCTTCTCATTTCTTCTCCTTTGCCTGTTAAGGGAAAGCTGTTTGTGTTATCTGGTGGCTACTCTAATGGCTACAGAGGGGAAGGGTAACACAGCAATCTTTAGCATCAATTCTAGTGTCTCAGTGTTAACTATGAACTGGCACTAAGTGTAGACATTTCACAGAAAAGAGCTGCTTTCGTTAGCCTATCATATTTTCAAGAACTAAGTGTTGCTGACTCACAAGCATAATTATATTGTTCTTCCAGCCTTTTGTATGTAAGGGAGAGAGCAGAGAGCAGATCTGCTCTTAGGAAGTGCCTGGGAATAACCTCCATGCTAGCTTTGTGCTTCAAGGGCTGCTCAGGGGTTGCTCTAAATTTGTCTGCCTGTCCCCTGAAGACAAACTAGCACCTCCGGGTACTGGTGGAGCACAGCGTGTGCTGGCTGCATACCATCTCACCCACAGGATAATATTTCTTCCCTACAGCATGACTCTCAGTTCCCTCTTATTTCAGGAGCGAAGCACAGCCTGGTTCTTATGGGCAGCAGGTTGTCTTGCTTCCCAAGGCAGCACAGACAAGGTCACTCAGCACCAGTGAACCAAGGGCCAACAAGTGCAGCTTCTGACAGCCCAGTCTCCAAAGAAACCCAACAGGCAAAGCCTAAAACACCCCAGCCCCAAACCAGCTTGATATTTCTGAGATGAAAGAATTTTCTGTTGAAAATGTCGAAATGGAATGTTTTTATCTTCTAAAAAATGTTGTGTCCATTTTTGATGAGGAAACTTTCGAGTTCAGCGTGGCTTCATAGCAGCTTTGCATGTGTTTAAAAAAGGGTAGACGAGGTACTTAGGGATATGGTTTAGCTTAGGATGGGAATGGTTGGACTTGATGATCTTAAAGGTCTTTTCCAACCTTTTGACTCTGTGAGTCAGAGCTTTAAAGCTCCCCCCTGTCCCCTTAGTTATAAAGATCCACTTCCTGTAGAAACCTTTAACTTTACAGCATCAGCACTTGGGATTAGGACTCACTCCTTGCGTTTGTCTGTCAGCATTTCACACTTTTAAAAGAATTTTTTCCTATAATTATGGTAACAGAATCCTATTTGGTGAGAGCAGCAGTGATGCATGTACTGTTCCTTTCTTGTGAGAACTGAGATTGCTTTGGGTAAGTACAGAAAATAAGCATTTACTCGGTATGTCTGCAATCCTGCAGACAAAAGGTAGCACTGATACATCTCAACTGAAACTGAACTGTCATGAGCATGTCAACATGGTAGTAATTTAAAATTGTGCATTGTGACAAAAGTAGCAACAATAATGAAAAAGGGGGTAAAATTATACCGGATTCTGTAAACATAATATCATCTCACAGGGTGCTCTGCCATTTTGTAGTGAAGAACCTCTGTAGATCCCTTTGTCAGCTGCATTCTGAGTGAGATACGTGACGCAAGACATTTAACAGACAGCCACAATTAAGATTTCCAAGACAATCCCAGGGAATAATCCCCATCTCCTGTACAACTCTAGTGGGACTTGGCCAAGAAAATCCCTTCTGTTCTCTAAAGACCTCATCTGGAAGGATATTCTGTGTAAGAGTGTGGATGCTTCAGGGGGTGTTTACATGAGAAGAGAGGCTCAACATGCACGCAGCCCCTGCTCCAGGCTGGCTGTGATGAAGTCATGAGGTGTGCAGGTCCATCTCTCTGCCACTGCAATCTCTGACCCTGGCTTTAGATTGGGATCCGTATGGGTGTGTCTGTATACAGAGAAGCTGAGCCCTAGTGAGAGGACGTATTGCTGTCTGTAGGGCCTGGAATTAATTCCCTGTGCCAGACAAACCCTGAAATGGTGCTTCTGTTTTTCCTGATGGCACATACCCGATGATCCTCTTCAGGTGGGATGAGTTTCATCTCACTGCTTCCCCTGACAGCCATTATTTCACCGGTTACCCTCAACTGTTGAGTTCGGTGGGACACCCACAATCCCCCCCCCTTTGTTTTCCTGCTCCGCTTTAGCTGCTCTGAAATTAACGTTCCATCGAAAATAAATCGTCCCGTTCTCAGGCTGGGGAAGGCGCCGGGCCCCGCGGCACAGCCACCGCCGCGGTGGGAGCAGGAACCGGCCCCGGGGCTGCACACAGGAGCCGGGGCAGCTAACGGGGAGCCGGTGCGGAGCGGGCGGGGTGAGGCGGCCCCGTCCCTCGGGCATCGCCGGTGGGGTGCGTGCCCTGAGGGGGCACTGGGACCCCGCGGGTGCCCCGGGCCGGGCCCCTCCCACCAGCGCCGCCAGCGTGTGCGCGCGCCCAACGGCCTCCGCGTGGCACCGCGCGGAGCTGCCTGAGGGAGAGCGCGAGACGCGTCCCGTCCCCGTCCCCCCCCCGGGGTCGGGCTGTCGCGACATCTCCCGACAGAGCGAGGCGTGGGGCAGGAGGTAAGGTGCCCGCGGCGTGTGCCCACACCCCCGTGCGCCCCTCACCCCCATCCCTCCATGTCCGGGCGAGCTCCTCCGTTACCCCGTGCCCCCCGCGAAGCCGCAGCGGCACCCGTGGGGTATCGGGTCATGGCGCCCGCGCCTGGTGGTGACACACAAGGCAACCGAGTTGTGCTCTTTGCATGAGGCAGGTGGTGGCTCTTCTCTCAGAACCCACTGGCATGTGTTAATTTGGGCTTAATTAGCATCAGTTTTCATTTTTAACATGCGAAAGAGAACAAAACATGCAGGAAACGAGCTTCCAGAACAAACCGGGCGTCCCCGGGCGCTGGCAGCGCTTGCTAATGATACCACTGTTTGTAGTCTCCTTGTCTCTTCCTACTCTCCCCAAAGTGCCAAGTCTCCTTCAGTAGCGAAGCCCAGATAGAAAGATCAATGAGACCTGACGCTAACCTCACCGGTACCTTTGTGAGACGCAGGAGGATCCCGAGCTGGTGCGGTCGTGGCCAACGGTGCAGAGTTAGGTTTGAGAAGACTGTCCGAAACACTCAGCAACATCTGGTAGGACATAATTGCATTGACAAGAAATAGACATGATGACTAATGAGGCTCTCCTAAAATCCTGTTTTCTGAGGGGCTGTGGAAACTAATAATGCTGCGAAATGTGAAGTACTAAAGGGCAGCACTGCTGGCTTGTCACTCTTTGAGCCCGCTTTTACCAGAGATGCTTGACAGCTTAACAAAATGTGCCGTAATCTGCACTAAAAGCTGAAAGTGTGCCTTCTGCTTACTCTGGGCCAAATTGCCTGCTCTGTATGCTACAGAGCTCTATTAATTTCAAGAGGATTGCATGGGATGTAAATACAGGCAGCCCATGATTTTCAGTCTCCAGTGTACTAAATTTTAAGTGTAGCTGGAATCTGGAACGGAGGTCATTGGCATAACATGCCTTCATTAGCAGCAATGCGTGTGCCAAAGACTAGGGCATAAGGCATTTGTTTGAAATGCTGGGTCTTAACATTAGCAATCACATAAATAATTCAAGTGCTGTGATGTCTGGACGGAAGTTTAATGTTTGAAACTACAGTTTGGCCTGGGAATGGAGCTCCTCTTTGGCATGTAGGCTGTAACGTTCCAGTGTGCCTGTTGAACCTGGAGGTATACTCTGAAGCTAGAGCCCCAGCAATATTTAGACACACGTTACAGGGGCAACGGTTGGAACCTGTTGGAAACTACTACATCCATACTACTCATGCATCCGAGTCATGAGTATTTTAAAAACTAATCCTCTATGCTCATTCATGGCTAGCTCTTTTAAAACCTTTGCAGGAGGGGCTGGCTGTGCCTTCCCAAGACTTTGTTCTTTGGAACCTGTTTGTACAAATAAACAATGCTCCTAACGTTCTGCAAAAGCAAATTAGATTTATATGAAAGAGTTCAATGAGCAGCATTTTGAATGGGATCCATAATGGGCTTTTTAATTAAATGAATATAGTCATTTCACAGAGGCAGTTCTCATTAGTGTGGCAATATTGAGATGACCATTTCCTTCTAATTGCATTGTGTATTTATGTAAGAGGCTCTGGTTTAGGTTTGATTTGAATAGATTGATATGTGATTGTGTCTTGACACCTAGTGCACATATAAAAGGTAAAATAGCTCTGCTTTCTAAATGAAGCTTTTAACTATTCAGTGAAACAAATGGCAGTTGTTAACTGTGGCGTGTCTTGGTGCATGGACACATTGCAGTATGTGTCTGCTCCGTGTCCATAGAACTCCAGCTAGTTAACTGTCTGTGCCCACTAGAGTGAATTTTATTAAATCCTGTTGAGTTCCTACTCTAAAGGCCATGAGACACCCTTGCTGTTGTGTGTGAGACACATTAAGGGACTGTACATTTCCACTAGAGTTAAAAAACCTTTTCCTCCCAGCCTCTTCTTTGTTTCCCCTACTTGTCCATGTAGAATAAATAGCAGTGCTATCTTTCTCCTTTACTGTTTTAAGAGAATCACAATCCTGTTATCAGAAAATTAGATTTCCTTTTTCCCCAGCATGTTTGTCTTTTTGGTTTATGTTTTCTTTGGTTTTTAATACTCAGAGAAATGAAATTACTGAAGAGAACTACTGACTCGCCTTGGATCAAAACCTGTGTAAGTGTCAGGATGCTGGGAGGCTGGGAATGTGTGACGAGCTCTGGCTGTAGCACCCCAAAGTCAATGCTAAATAGAGTCCTGCTTTTTGTGTGTGCACCATTTCCATGGAAATCCACAAAAAGCTCCAGTGCACAGATTTGGGTGAAAGAGTGTCTTGAGTGGGACAGGAGAGCTCAGGAGCCAGCGAGGAAAAGCCTGCCAGTTGCCCAGTAGGATTGTTCCCAGGGTTCCTGCCTGTAAGAGGCTGCATTGAACTGGGTGCTACTGGCACTGGGGATGAGAACAAGCTAATGGCAGGGCCTGCCCTTTCACAAGGAGAGGAAATGTTTGTGTCCCATCACTTCATCTTCTTTGGTACTTGGGCTTTCATTGGGAAGCTTGCTTTTGAGATACAATGGGAGCAGCGCACAGAAAGGTTTTGGAGAAGCTTAGAATCCTTTCTGTTCTTTCTAAAGAAGAGTACCTGTGTTACCAGTTCACCAGGGTCAGGTGCACTGAGCTCTGGTGTTGAAAGGTATTATTTGAACAAAACTCTTTCACCATACCACATTTTGTGTCTGATTTAATCCTGTTTCAGAAGGAGGGGCCCAATATCGGCCACTGAATTACCTCAGCAGCTTGCAGAAAGTTCTTTAACTGCTGCTGTGTGTTGCTGATGTTCAGAAGGCAATGTCTGAATTCAGAGTCGTTCTTTGCTGTTGGAATTGTAAAACCAGTCAGCCTCCAGTGGGTGAGTGGTTCCAACAGTTAAAGCTGTGGAGCGTCTCTGTTTTAATGACACAGCTGTACAAGTGCTTTTATAGGAAGAGCTAAAAATGTCAAAGCACAATTGAAAAATGTTAATTAAGTTTCAATCTTTGTGGACAACATTGTTAATCACAGTAACTGAGTGAAACAGCAACCCTTGGTGTTCTTCATGTCACATTGTATTGAACAACAATTCATTCCCACTCCAAAGTGTCACCTCAACTTACTCTATTCAGCCTTTACATGAAAAAAATAATCACTTGGTATTGGTTCTTTGGTCAGAAAACTTCGTCAGACATCCCACATTAGCTGGTAAACCTACTCCTTCATTTTTTCTCTTTCTCTTCCAAGTTTTAATTATTACTGTCGGTTTGGTGATCTCCCAAAGGCTATCTGTATGCTTTTCAAGCATGAAGGTTCAATGCTTTAAATAATAAGCTGGCCTGGAAGAAGTGTCACACTCCAGAAGAGATCTGGTGGTATTAGATCCATGCATGTCGTGTTGCTTTGGTGTTGGGAGAAGTTGAAATGCTGCTTCCATTTGAGGTGTGAGTGGGCACTGATTTCACTCTTGATTTGCTTCCCAGAGTAGAGTTGTTTTAGTTGAGCTGAGCAGCATAACGAGGATGAGGTATCCTTCAGTCTCGGGCAGTTGGGTGCTTTGTTCATCTCATTCCAGCTTTTGATGCCTGGGTCACACACAACCTGTGTGCGTGGGGAAATGAGGAGGGAAATACAAGGCAGCACAACCTTGTCCCCTCTGGCATTGACAAAACCAGGATGTGCTTTATTCCAGATGTCCTCTAGAGAGACTAGACTAATGAATAGTAGGACCAGCAAATGAAGTGTTGAAAATCGTGTACATCGTCCATGGCTTCCTCGTAATAATGAGGAAATAGCTATCCCAGTGGTGGCTTCTGCACTGCTATGAGCCAGCAGTCTGAGAAGAATGCTGGGTAATGTGGTGATACCAGCAGCAGACTCCTGCTGTGTGCTGGGCCTGAGGGCTTAGGGGCTGGGTACCTGCTCAGCTCTGTGTGCATCCAAGCACAGACCTTCAGCTGTTCTCAGGAGAAGGAGGGTGTCCTTTCACACTGCCTTCCTCCACAGGTGTATCAGCATGGTGGTCTGGGAGTGTGATCTCTTTGTACTGTCTCCACAAACAGCAGAGACAGGAGAGGAAGGAGAATGAGAGAAGGGCTAGAAGAGAGCATTCTGTTTACTTTGCCTTTTATTTCAGTGTTCCTCATCCCTTTACTGCATTTTCAGGGCCGTTCAATGTGTCTCAGCCTCTCTTCACACAGAATGTGGTGACACAAGCTGTGACTGTCGCTGCTTCATCCCTTTCTGTGACCTCGCAGGTGTGCCTGGCCTGACTGGCTGATAGACCAGTTGCTTTCATCATCAATCATGTATTGTGCATCTTTTTATTTTTCCAGGCTGCTGCCCTTGATAATGATGCTTAATGTAGTGCAGACCTTTACACTGGCTAACGATTCTTAAATTACTTTGAATATCTTTCCCTTTGTTGGTTCTGTCACCTCCATGAGCTCTGAGCTGGGCCCAGATAGCTTTCTGCCGTACACAGTGGCTTCCTGATGCAGCCACTGAGTTTTACTTACAGCAGTATTGCCTTCTAATGTTTTCCCCCTTTAATTATTTCTATTACTGTAAGCCAACATACATTATTTCTCTCGGCTTGCAAGCCCTTGCAGAGGGTTTTATCTGGCTAACTGCAGAAACATGCTCTTTTTATTGAAGCTGCAGCTCAAATCATCCTTGCTCTGTTCTCACCAAATAAAGGGGGATGCTAACAAGCCTTCCAGAGTGCATGTATATCCTGAATGCATTTCACATGTATGCTTTGAAGCCACCTGAAGGGTAAGCAGAAACTGTTTTGGGGAGCACTGTGCTTTGTTCTTTTGGTCGGTGGTCCTTTGGGGTTTTTAACAACCACCACTGCCAAAAAAGGTCCCAAACCTTTGTGCTTTAGGTCTGTAAGGCTTTGATTCATTTCTACATAAAGAGGTAACGTTGCAGCATGGCATTCATGTTAGGAATGGTCAGCTCTCAGTAGGGCAAGCATTGCCCTGGCACACAAGTGTCCATCTCTCCAAAGCGTTGTGCATTTACTTCTAAAACTCAGTGGATGAAGGATTTGGGTACGGGGCGGGCAGTAAGACCAAAGCTGCAGTGCCCAGCAGGAGCCTGCTGCTTCTGTGTGCTGCCTAGGGCCACCAGAAAGGAGTGTGCTGGCAGGGGTGGGAGCGGAGGGCTGCCTGTGCCTGTCACTAAATTACAGTTAAGCCCTGTATCCTATGCTGTGTATTTAGGAATCGCACAGTAGCCACAGGCTTTCTGCACCTTCAGCAGTTGATCTAAGGCTTGTCTGTCTTATCTAGCTTCTTTCTAAATGTTTATTTACTTTCTGTAGTACTTATCACCGTGACACTCGGGCCGTAAAAGTGCTTCTGCAGATAGTTTGCAAAACCTTGTGCACCTGCAGAAATTTATTCAACTCTGCAAATTAACTGCTGTTGTAATGCCGTGACACAGAGTGTGAACTGTGGTATTTTCCTGGCTGGTAAATGCCGTTAGACAAGCCATTTCTATTTCATTTCTCTGAGTGAAATGCAGAAGGGTCGGTGTTTACCAAATATTCAGAGTACTGTTTTGCTTGTAGTGCCCAACAGCAAAACCACTTCTCGGTCCCCTGTTAGTGGCAGTGCCTGCATCTCTCTGGCAATTACCCAGGGCCTCATGAAGAGTTAGATGCACTGATTCAGTAGTGCTTGTATGATGACCCATGTCACTGTTCCCTTTCAGTTGATAAGGTGGAGGTTATTGCTGGGATGGGTCTTTTTTCCTTCTGCTGTTTTGGGCTGGTGGGAGTTGTTTTCTGCCCCATTTTTCCCCCCTGTGCCAGAGAGTGTGACCCAGAGCAAGGGTCTTACCTCAGAACTTCCCTATGCAGCTTCATCACCCTGTCTTGCAGATGAAACCTCTGTGAGCCTCTGCTTGGGAAAGGTTCAGTCTTTGGAGATAGTGAAGTGTCTGCTGCTTTTTTCTAGCTCTGTGTCTGTGGTCCTCTTCTTGAGGACAGATTTCGGAAAGCTCTCTGAATAGAAAGCCTTTAATTAACAAATTTTTGCCTTGAACTGCCACCTTTCAAAACTGGGACCTCAGAGTTGTATCAGTTTTAATTAAACATTCTCAACACCTCCATACGATGGCAAGGCATGATAGTGAATCTATTGAATGTGGGATTTTCAAACTCCTGTCCTGTTGATCCAAATCTTCTCTGACTGAAGTTGACGATTACCATTCTCAGTGATGGGAACTAGAGCAGATGGAACTTAAAACTGAGCATTTTTTGCGAATCTTTGCATCTCCAAGTGAAATCTTTAGCTCATGCGATGCGCAGGCAATGGCCAGAGATGGAACTCAGTCATCCAGAGTCCAGTCCTGCTCTTACCCACTTTCCACTCTGTATGCAAGCATTATTTAGTGGAATTGAAAGAAAAGAAAGTGCAGACCCAGGGAGGACAAACAGGGAAATCCTTCCCCTCCTGGAAGTACTGAATTGAGAAAATTACAGAGTACAGTGCAGGGAGATTGGGAGGCAGAGGCTTCGTGCAGATGCTGTGACAAAGGTAAATGGATCTTTTGGATGGAACCAAATGGAGCTATTTTCTGTAATGTGTAATATTCCCTGGGGAGGGGTGGGGAGAGCCTTGCCTCTTAGGCTGTGTCCTTTCCTGGCTCTGTGCAGTTGATCAGCTGGATTTTTGGCCTGACCAGAACTTTTAATCTCAGTGCTTAGGGAAGTTGGGTGCCATCCCCTGGGAAAAGTGTTTCAGGATGATGTGGGGTGTGTTCAAAACCAATTGACCTGTACACAGCAGTGAATCTTACTCTGCCAGCAGGAAAGATGGACTGTGCTTTTCTCCTGTGCCACAGTTTTCCAGATGTTTGTTTAGCAGTATCCTCATGCATGCACAAAAAGATGTGGCAAGAGCTGTGTACTCAGGTGATGGAGTCACTGGTGGTTGTAGTGCCAGGGTTTCCTGCCTCTTTCCCAGATGCAGTGTTAATCAAAAGCCTTTTGAGAAGGAAGTTGGAATGTGACATGGGGCTGTGTGTTGGATATAAATCCAGTTATTGCCACTTTATTGAAAAAAAAGCCGTTTGTTTCCTCGTGTTTTCTGCTCATCTTAAGGACTCCAGACTCTAAACTTACGTGTCCACACTGTAGTTACTAGTGATGTGATTACTGTATTGTAAACTATGGTAACAATAATTCTGGTTTTATACAGGAAACCCATAAAATTCGTCTTTAGCAGTTTTTCAGTCAAGATTGTGAGCCAGCTACACTTGTCCTGGAGCTTTAAATGTTTGGCATTTCGCTGTGTCAGGAACTGGGTGCTGCATGAAAGTAGAACTGTTTGGTTTGGACTGGTGATGGGATAGAAATACAACCAAAATGATACTGAAGTCACTTCTTAAATTGCATTCAAATGAAGTTATTTGCTATGAAGTACTGAAATTATGGAGTATAAACAGCTAAATATTTGGTGATAAAAAGCAATAAAGGAAATAATACCAAAGTGAAATCAAGATACGAAGCATCAAATCTACATTGACATAGATAACGTACTCTAGTCTGGGGTGTAGGACTGCTCCAGGAGGCTGTATTTGGAACCTGACGGTCTTCATGGCCTCTTTGTAGAGAGGATGTTGCAAAAGTAGTATCGGGGGCAAGCTGGTCTTCCTTGGGGGCACCTTGTGAATTAAAGGGTGTGATGCTTATCACTGTCTCTCCTGCACTGTTTCTCCATTTGAGGTGTGGATCCTTGCAATAGGTCTGTGTTGTCCTGTTCCTCGAGCACCAGGAGGGAGTTAGATGCTCATAACCCAGTGGATGAGAAATCTGGGAGAAGAGAACTGAGGCCAAGGGCAGTGACCTCTTGAAATCTGCTGCAAAACATAGCTGGGGGGATGGAGGGGAGAAGGGGCTTTGTTTGGCAAAACTGGCACTGGTGTTATTTCTTCCTGGTTTTCTCAGTGGGGAGGTTTTCAACTTCCATCAGTTTCTCAATCATCTGCAGTACTGGCATGTGTACAAGAGGGGGTTTTATTTGGTTTTTCCCACCCTGAATTGCTTGTTCTGATGTATAATGATGCTGTAAAATGAATAGTAGCAATAATGCTTTCTTGAAAGATCCTGTAAGCCAGGCTTTATTTAGAAAGCATTCGTCATGGGTGATATTAGCATCCTCCAGCTCTGCCTGCAATATAGAAGAATCTGCTCTGCAGCAGCCCAAGTTATCGCTGTCGTTATGGACAAAATAGAAGCATCACCTTTTTTTGTACAACACAGCTTTCTAAATTGTGATCTGTGGGTCACTGGTGGCTCATGGAGAGCTGGCTGGTACGTACGATGAGCTTCTCCTCCTTATTTCCAGCAACAACGCCACATACATAGCACTGTATTTATCTCAGGTACTGCTTAACATCACTACCCAAGCAACTGCTATATATGTAGCACTGCCATCTGATCATCCCTAAGTGGAGTGACAGAGGGATTGTGAGAGAAGAGAAAGGATGGAATTGTTCCTAATGATACACCAGCTGGGTCCAGAAGGGGAAGCTTTCCACTAAAAATGTGCACTGTGCTTAGAAAAACATACTAAAAGCTTTATTCTAATCCTAGTCAAAGATCAATCTCTTAATCTTTTTGACAATGGAAACAGACTAATCATCTGAATAAAATTTAAAGTCACTGAGCCAGAGGAAGGAGTAAGAACAGGAAATAATTTGAGAGGACTTGTTTGGTTTGGCTGCTCTCAATTGCCCAGAAAAGCTCCCCCTTTTTCTTAATTCTTCCCCTAGAACTAGAAATGATAAGGACTGTGGCAAAAGGTTATTCTGTTCTTAGCTACAGCTGGGAAATGGATTGGGAGGTGAAAATCATGCATGACTTGGATCTTTGGGGGGGTCTGTTTTGCATAACAAAGTCTGAAACCGTTGGCTTTTATGCAGTGACCTGGTGGAGGCTCCTCACGCATCTGGGGAAAGAGCTTCCTGCTTGTAACATTTTCAATCTGTTCTTTAGGAGATGATGAATTCTGAATTTGTGACCTTCTCCTCTGAGCTACATGTGATCTGAGCTGCTGCACAGAGGTACTTCGGGTAGGAAGCCTCTTGCTGTGTTCTGCTGAAGCCTGGTTGCATCAGAGGTAGAGCTGTCCAAGCTCACTCACGTTGTGAGGATATGGTGTCACTGGCTTCAGCGTGGAGAGGTTTTCTGAAATGTCCTTGGGTCCTGATGAACTTGTGCAGAACGTCTCGGATTTGTTTCTTCCTTAGCTCAGGAATACTGAAGGCCGTTCCCATTTGCAGCGGGGATGCAGGCTGGGGACTTTGTTAAGATCCCTGGTTAATGGCAGAAGCTTTAGGTTTGCTGTTTGGTTGGCCTGGTTGCCTCATAGCAAAGGCTCGTTTGTATACATGATTTTGTGGTGTGTTTAAATGGGACAGTTGAGGAACTATTAAGGCATGCTGTCGAGCAGTAAAGAGGATGGCTGATTGACTTGCTTGGAATTACACTGTAGATTAAGCACAACTTTATAAGCATCAGGCTTAAAGTGACGTAAAATCTCACCAGCACCATCTAATGTTGATGGTGCAACAAGGTGCTGAGAGGAACTGGTTTTAATGTTTGGAAAGAGGGTGAAGGAAGCAGTGGAGCATTCTGAGCTTCCAACTGTGCTGGACAGTGTGCTGTGGGCTGTCTGACATTCTCTGTAAATTATGGTCCTACTCAGTGCTAGCTATAGGGGGAAACAAAACCGAGATTCCAGCCTGCCCTGAAAGTTTTCTGAACTCAGAATCACTTTTAGAAGATTTACGAGAGCTCTAGTTTCAGAAGGAGAATAAGCTGCGGGTATCTTAAGGGAATGGCTAACAGCTTGTAACAAATCTCTGCAGCTTGAGTGCCCGTTTGACCCAGGTGGTAGGAAAAGGCTACAGACAACTTCAGGGTATTCATTAACCATTTTGCTTTCACGGACTGGGTGATACATTTCTTTAGGAGTGGAATCTGTGTAACTCTGAGTCTGGCTAAAGTTGCAGCCATCAGCTTTAAAATATGGCTGTATGAGGGAGCGAGGGAGCAAACCCACCGAGGTCTGTACACGTTCAGCCTCTCCTTAGCCCAAGAACTGAAGAGGGGCTGCTTCTGCAAGTGTATGCAGAGCATCAAATTGGTACTCTCATAGAGGCTGAAGCCCTGTTTCCAAACAGGTGGGTGAGTCTGCTGAGATATGGATAACGGAGCATGGAATTAGCAGGAGCGCAGGTGAGCAGAGATGCTCTGAACTCTCGTGCAATTACAGCCAGCAAGGCTTGTTTCTTTGGAGAGTAGAGAGATGATGACAACGATTACTGAGGGAGATTGTATCACTTCAAAGTTAATTTAATGTTTCTGATAGCTCATGTGCAAGCATCACAATGTCTTGTAATAGAGAATAGATGGTGCAAGTTGTAATGAATTTAGATAGCGCTTTATTCAGGCTGGTGTATAGTAATGGTATTATTTTATCTTACTCCAGACTGAGTTGATGCATTTCAGTTTAAACAAACCCCAGTTTGTTGAAGAGCCGCATGCCTATTGGTTTTTGTGGTGTGTATTTATATGTACATATATTTTTGACTTACAGGAGCCAGAAATATATTGACAGCACATGGCAAACACACTCTGTCCCTAGTGCAACAGCCATTTTGTATTTGAAATGTCCCAGGAAGCTTAGAGCACTGCCGTGTCTCCCAGCCAGAGCAGAACGTGATTGCACATACCTGCTTCACCTATTCCAGAAGGAAGCTGGACATACAACTGCAGTGGTGGAGAGCCAAGTTCTCCACTTCGTCATCCTTTTTACCTGTGCAGCTGGTGGAGAGAGCAGATGGGAAGCCCTGAATGGGATCAGGAGGCGTTGGCAAAGCAGGAAGGATGCTCCTTGCAGTCCTCAGAAGTCATGTTTTTCTGTGTGTTTTTCTCATTTTCATTCAAACAAGTAGGATGAAATTGCAATGTATTTTTGTCTCCAAATGGGTTGATAGCAGAATGTGCTTTGTAGAGGTGGATCTTGAGTTCTGCTGTAGGGCAGAGGAGAAGAAATGGTGAATTACGTGTGGTGAGTCCGCTTCTGAAAATATAGAGGAGTTGGACAGTTTACGTTCATGTGGTGTTTGTAAATGATGTAAATATGTGTAATTGCAGACATCAGAATATCTTTTGTAAACTCGACTGTAGGTCTCTTAAAATTTATTACTGTTGAGGTTTTGTTTTTCATTGTTCTTTTCTTGCCGAAGGAAACAGCTTTCCCAGTGTTTGGAAGGGACTAGAAAACAGCTCAGGTTGAGTATTTCTAATGTGTCTTAGTGAATTTACTACATCTTTCCTTAGATACCTGGAACCTTTTTCTTTTCTCCACAGCTAAGGCCCTTTTTACAGTTACTGTCAGCATTCCCAGTTGAACTGAATAATTTACCCTTTTAAACTGACAGCAGCTGTCATTATGAAAATTGCAGGGCCAAGTTTGACAGTATTCACACAATGGGGGAACTTAAACTTTTAACAGGCTTCGAGAAAGCCCAGACTTTTCAGCACATCTTGTCAGTCAGTACATGAGCTCATCTCTTCCTTGTGAAAAGTTGGCAGATTAGAAGATTATATCTGACAGATCTGAAACAGCACTGATGACATCCTCCAACAATAATATCTTGATGGGGGATGGGGGAATGATATAATGCAAAAATTGGTATTAAAAATCAGGTATGTGCTTTACAAATGGAAGGATGCTCAGCATGTGGCTATCTCTTTATAATTCGCTCCTCTTCTGAGGGCTGTGTATTTGCAGTTGTTAATTATCCAGAGATTTACTGCGCCCTTCCTGCAAAAGCAAGGTTTTAAGGCTTCTTGAAGTTGAAGTAGTTGTGTCCTTTCGTGTTCATTAGTAGCCGGTATTTTGACACTGAGGATTAATGGTGGCACATGTCTAAGGGAGGTGTAACCCAGCAGTGGGTACGTCTGCCTGTCGTAGCAGGTGAAGCCTGTGCAGGGGCAGACTGGGTGTGAGTGCAGGGACTGGCCGGCCCCCAGTTTTGGTGAGATTAATGTCATGACTACTCTGTTCTCCTAGGGTTTACTGAATTGGTTTACTGCAGGTTAAGGAGTTGTTATTTCTGTCTGTCTGAGGACCAAACCCACCAGAGGTTCCTGCTCTGCGGTGTGTTTTCCAGCCTGAAATGCAAACCATGGCCTGAACTGAGGAGTACAGCAGGACTAAAAGCAAGAGGCACAGATTGCTTTAGCGTTCTTGTCAGCATCTTTAAAGTTATCCTTTACTGTGTCATCTTGTTTCTGTTTATCTTTAGCCTCACTTCCTGTTCTGAGCCAGCAGAAGTGCTCTTTTGTTACCACTGCTTACTGTTTAAGGAGAGATCAGGGGAAACCCCACTTTCTCTGGCCATGTTCATACTGGGGAATGAAGAGACTGTGATTTAGAAACATGATGAATATTTTTGCCTTGCAGTATTCCTGTAGTAATTCCCTTTCTAACAAATCCAGTGCTGAGTATTCAACCTCTTGATTTCTTACTGCCATGATGCCCAGTATCATCCTCCTCAAACTCAACAGTGATACAAGGGTTATAAGGAGTATTAACATCCAGGGTGTTTCCTGTTGGATTCCCTTTTTGTTATTTCAGAGCTTAAAGAGAAGAACAGAGTGCCCAGGTTCCCAGTTGTTTTGAAAGGACAGAGCACTTGCTGCTGCATGAGCCGTGTCCACTGGGCCCACACCAAGTGCACTAGGCACCTCATTTTGAGATCCCTTCAGTTTAGCAGTTCCAGGTAAAAGCAAGGTCCTTTCAGTAATTAAGAGAAGGAAAAAGGTTACTGAATGTGCCCAAGGTCTTCGTGCTCTATATCAGACACTAATGAGACCAGTTATGCTGATGATTTTGCTGACGATCTCCATAGTTACCTTCTTCCCGTGAGACAGAAGAAACTGCCTGATCACATTGTGGCTGCTTCCCATAACCACCAGCCTTCATCTCATGGGGGCGAATGGAAAAGGAAGCTTTCTCATCTTCCAAACTGTTATTAATGTGGCAATTATTTTTTTGTTTTTCAATTTTACTGAATCCACATTCAGTGCAGAATGGTCAAAAGTGCAAAAATCATCAATTACTCAGGTTATTTATGCACAGCTTAAAATCAGAGATGTTATATGGCCTCCTCTCTTTTCCAATAAATCAATTAGCATGGGTGGAATATGAAGCAGGTAACTCTTACCTACTACCAACATTGTAAATTGGCAGCTGTTAAGAACAATTCATGTTGCTTTGGTGAAGTGCTGAGGGCTCTCAACACATTGCAGGAGGTGTTCATTATTCAGCTGCACTGGACTTGAAGTGATTAAGATAACGTTATGTATTTCAGAAGGATTGTAGCAGTTTGAATGGCTCTGCCTTGGATAATTGTGTTTGTTTCTTTACGTGAAATTTACGAGCACTTTTATGCCTTCTCCCCATGTGCTTGCAGATTTTACATGGTAATTTGCAAAATAACCCTGATTGCTCTTCCAAAACTCCTTTCAGCATGCGGTCTGCAAAAAAGTCTGAAATGGCATTTGGACAGCATTTGGGGCTGATGGTTAATCCTGCAGACTGCTGCTGCTTCTCCAGGATTCACAAGTTCTCTGTCGCCTTCAGTCTAAACGTTAGGTGAAACAATACCAGTAAGGAATGTTGGTGCCTTGCCAGGAGGTACCTGGATCATCTTTCTGCTTTTGCAGTATGCATGCTCATTCGCTAACCACTGCAAAATTGCTGGTGTTTCTTTATAAATAATCCCAAAAGATGATGCGTTTCTATAGGTTACATGGAGCGACAGCCAGGCGCTCTCTCCTTGCTGAACCACTGCATTACGGTTACGATCTCCCTGTCCACCCCAAGTTACAAAGGGAAAACGTTCTCTTCAGAGTGCTGCCTGCGTGCTGTGCAATATGACAGTCCCTTCGGCCCTCTGAGTGATGAATGGCTCAACTTAGACTGTATTGTATTTGGTTTAATTTCAGTGGACACACATGATTCATTCTGTTCTGTGCAGCAGAGTCCCTGCAGCACACAGGGTATCCGGGAGTTTCATTTCGACACGTCGGGTAATTGCCTGCCCTCGGTATGTTTATTGCAGTATCGCTCCATGTCAGTTTGCTGGGAGAGGGAAGGTTGGGGGAGAAATCATGAGCATGATTACAATGAAAATGTAGGATGGGGAAAAAAGAAAGAAGAAAGTAATAAATTTGGGGCAGAGTTGGAAATAATTCACACCTTCGATGAAGCTCGGAGGGAGCGCTGGGAGCTACCAGGCACCCAGTGTGAGTAGCTGTAGTGCTGGGTGCTGAATTCTTTACCATCCCCAGCCTCGGGAGCTTTGCTGGACTTACTTCATTTGAACACTTAGGGGGTTCTGCTGAGGTTTTACTCTTGTGTTTGCTTACGTTGTGGCGCTGATTTTGTGTGTGTTGAGTTTAAATCAGGTCGTGTTTGGTGACCCAGATGTATTAATTCCCCTGCCCCCCTTCCTCTGCCCCTGCCCTGTGTGGCAGGCTGAGTCCTGACTCTACGGACTGATGTTTCCACCTCTTTGGCTGACAGGGTGACCCCAAACACGTAGTAGTTTACATGTGTAAAGCTAATATGGTGACAAGAAATCAATCTTGGTAATAAAATTAGCTGAGTCTTCTGCTTCCTCCTTTGTCCAACTGAAACTTGTATTTCTTAATGGCGTGTAAACAGCGTTCATGATACAGGGAGGGGGGAAGATACCCAGCGTGAATCCCCGAAACCTGGGGTGGGTTTCTGTGCATTTAACCGCCGTGAAACGGTGACAAATTAAAAGAACATTAGTACTGCACTCGTCAGCCAGCTCCAAGAACATTTGCTGATACTCCCCTTGTGTTATACAGTAAAAATGCCATGAAAGAGAAGAGTTAAATGTCTGGAGGCTACTGGCTCAGCACTCCTGTAAGAACATGCATATCATTATGGGACATTTTGGGCTCATCTGCTACTCGTATCTCCTGTAAGACTCTGGTGGGTGATTTACTTATTGATTTATTTTCTGTTGCTTTTAACACAATGTGTCTTGCTTGCATATCAAAATAGTCACCACTTGATGGCTTTTACAGTGTGAATGGCTTCAGAGGAAGCGCAGCATGAAATCTGGTGTTGAGTTGGCTGTAGCGAAGGAATGGTGTCCTGTGCTGGTGAGGCAGAAGGCTTCTTAGATGAGGAGTTTAAAAGATGTCAAAAGGAAAAGAATATGAGTGGGCTACTTCTCCTTGATGATATTGGCAACCCTCCCTTTACTTGGACGGGTGCAAAGTTGGATGCATTTATTCACCCTGGTGTGATTTATGGGATACGGTAAGCTGTGTGATGGCCTCACTTCACGACTGACTCATCTGCTGACACTGAGAAATCCTTCTCTGCGCTTAAAACACAGGTGATAATTCTTATTCATAAAGTAATCCAGAGCCTTATTCAGTTATGGCTGGACCCTGCAGCTGAAGAGTGGCTTCACGTGTAGGGGAAGGTAGAAGAAGATGTTGTCATGAGTTTCCCACGATTGCTGATCTCAAACAGGCAAGGCTTTGGCAGTGGTTTGAAAAATCTCAGATGTGCTGTTGATCTTTGTTTACCAAATTATATTCTTTACAGTTTCTCCTACATATACTTTACAGTTTCTCCTCCTTTGTGACTGCTGCCCAGTGTTGTGGGGGTTGATGGAGAACAGAATCGTCTCTAGATTCTACCTTGCACATGCTTGATGATTGTATATGTGTGTAGTTGTTTTCTCCCTCTGAGTACATGTGGCTCCAGGTTTGCTGAGGTGAATTCTCCCTTCTGGAGGAAAGGGGAAAAAAAAAAAAAAAATGTTCCAAAATAGCCTGTGACCCATTTTCGCATTCTAAAAAACCATGTTAAATTTCAGGGCTTTGTTTCATCCTATGTTTGCACACTGTTTCTGCCTGCAGTGACTTGCGTTAGACATTACTACTCATTGGGCTCCCTTTCCAGGGGAACTTCAAGGACACAAGTGAATGGCATGGAAGGAAGCAAGCCTTCCTTTTCTTCTTTGCTTGAGTGTAGCCACAGCAGAGAGCTTATTCTGAGCCAGGGCATGAAGTGTGTGTGTGTTCTGGGGTCGGTTAAGCATTTTCCATCTAATGTGGGATTTCTGTTAATGTTTGAAGTGTCCTGTTTTCACAGAAAAACTCCTCCGCTGAGGAAGTAAAATGATGAATCGAAGAACTCCTTGACAGATCCTTCTGCCTGAGTGTAGGGTTCACTGCTATGGAAATCCTGACAAAAGTCAAAGCAATACGCAGAGAGGGTGAAGAACGAGGCGCCCGGGGATCTCTGTTTTGAATATGCTGTATTTTGCCTTTGGCTGCCTTATGAATTGGATGTCAGTTGTCGACCAATATAAGCTTTTAATAGTTAAATGCTGCCTTTGTCAGTGGGGACAAAAATGAACTCCTTAAATCAAGAGGGTAATTAATTTTCTTGACAAGCTTTCAAAATGCTCGATTGAGATTTTAGCCCTCATATATATGACTTGACAGTTTGCATTTGCCTTCTCCCACCCCCTTGTGCAAACTGCATGCCTTGCTGAATCCTATTGTTAACGTGGACAAATCCCCTAACACCAAGAAATGCGATTCAGGTTTTGTGTTTGGAAACTGCTCCTTCCAGTGCTTCCAGAGCTTGGAAATGCATCTCTCCCTATAACCTTTATGCCTGCAGTTTCAGAATCCCACTGGAGGAGGTCCTTTATTCCGAACCTGTCCTTAAGGTCTGCAGCTGAGGAGATTGTGTAATGTTTTTGATGTGATGGTGACAATATTTGCAGTCAGAAGCAGTGGGAGGCCCTGGGCTGTAACTGCAGTGCTGGCCCTTTGCTCCTCCTCTGTGCCTCTTTAGCTCTGTCCCTCCTCACTCCTGCCGTAACTCCTACAACCCCACCGTGGTGCTGGTTCCTTGGCAGTGCTCCTAACCTGCAGGTAAGCTGCCTGCTCTCAGCCTGCAGTTCCCAAGCGTCACCGTGCGCTTGGGGTTAACGTGGAGGCTGGTAACACTAAAACTGTGCTCTGGCCTGTCCACAGAATGTCTGACCTTGGGGGTTTTTTGGCCAAACACTTGTGTTTTTCATGTGTAGTTCCCCTTGAGCCAAATTAGTTCCCTGACTAATGCATTAATGCTGAAATAGAGACTGAGCAATCTAAAAGTTTTGTTTCTAGTTCGGCCATCGCCCTTCTGTGTTAACTCCTAGGAAATGACCCTTCTGTTTGAGAAATATAGCTATTTATAAGAGGTCAGACGTAGGTGGTCAGTGGATCACCCTCTGACTCGGTTTACCCATCTAGAGGTAAGCCCATGTTGAGGGCTGCTTAGCCAGACTTACTGGTTGAGCATCAGTTTTGGTTTCCATTCTTGCAACCTATCATCTTATAAAGCTGTTCTCAGGAGCCAGGAGTATAATGGCATAATACAGGCTGAATGTAATAAAGACAGTACCTTTTTTATATAATCGGGCTCAGAATAGTCAGGAGCCAAGTTACATTAGGTATATTGTAAAATAGCCTAATAAAAGTGACTGACTTAATGAGAGTAGGGAGTAATTAGGTTGTTTAATTTAAGGAGGGAAATCTCACTACAAAATGAATTGTTATTTTTATGTTTCATTATTCATTAAACATATGAAAACAGTTTTTCATGAAGATAAAAAAAGGCATGTCAAAACACGCCATGCAGAAGCATGAGGGGAAGCGATCAGGATGTTACATAAACTCAGTTGTGTGGAGTAGAAACTTTGTGAGTTCTATAGAAAGTGTCAGGAGGAAGAGGGTGGGTTCTACAGAAGTCGAATTCCAGCGCTGCCCTCCCACCGCACTCCCAGTAACTGGCTTGGAGTTCAGGAAAGGAGCCTTGGAGTTGTGAATGCAGTCAGGCAAGTGTCTGACTACAGGTAGATGTGACATGGGGATGACAGCTCCAGGTGTGGCACGAGCTCTGCAGTAATGCACAGTGTAGTGTTTGCCTGCCTCAGTAGAGAGAGATTTGTGGGAGGGGACGGGATGGGAGCGGGTCGTGGGTCAGTGGAGTAGGTGATATGTTCAGTTACAGGTATTTTACAGCTGGTGTGTGCATCTTGAAAGATTGGCCTAGAGACAGGATGATTGTGTTGGGCTGTGCTCACACCCTCAGAATCACAGCTGCTGTGTTGGAGGAATGACTGTATGATCAGTGGCTTCAGGCAGGTGCTGGCCTGTTTGTTAGCCTGCACGGATATCTGTAACCGCTCTCTCTGTCATTAAACTACTGTAAAACCACAGGAGTCAATATCCTGTCACCCGTGCCAACCACTGTGGTTCACGTCTCGCTATTCATAGAAACTGCATCACTGCACACGTGGGTCTTTGTCAAGGGGAGGCTCTTCTGATCCCAGCGCGCTGCTGAGGGAGCTCAGCAGCCCAGTGCCTGGAACTGTACAAGAGATTCAGGGCTTTGATCACCAACTCGCAGTGTAATTGTGTCACTCACCTCCTCGTGCTGCAGGTGCCTGTGTTTGAAATCCAGGAATTGGTATTCACAGTTGCTGGTGGAATGGTAAGTCTAAACAAAACTAAAAGTCACTAGAACATAACTGCTGCCTTCTGCATGTTAAAAACACAATTGAGTGCTGCAAGGAGCAGCTAATACGATTCATATGCAGCTTCAGATGAAGACCTCATATCCACAGAGCACTTAGGGTAGCAGTGCTCTGGGGTGTAAGACTCAGCTCCTGGCTCGGCATTTGCTCCCCAGATGGCACTGTGCAGCACTCGAAGCTTGGGCTGGTAACTGGTTAAATCTGTTGATGTCCTTTCTCCAGAGGGCTCCTGATTCAGCATCCTGCAAAGGGGCCAGAGTGATGCTTCCAGTGTCTGAGGTGGGCAGGACGAGCCGGGGAGTGACGCAGCCTGGTTTGGGCTTGGCAGTGGCCAGGCTGGACTCGAGACGGCTATGGTTCACGTTCAGGTTTGTTGTCTTCCCCAACAGCAGTGGGAACTTAAATAACTGCCAGCAGTGGAATCTCTTGGGGCAGTGACTCCTGTGTCAGCTAATCAGCAGACCCAAGTTCGGTTGCTTTAAGGGTTGTGAATGAGTGTGTGCATTGAGCTGTTTCCACCCGTGCACTGGAAGAGCAGCTCAGGGTGTGTTGTGGTCGAACCATGTGTTACCTCAGTGACATTTTCTTCATCACTGGGAGAAATTCTGTTCTGAGGAGGATTTGATGGGCTGGCCTGAGGCAAATGAGGTCGGAATTAATTATCCCCAAGCGTTGTTGCTGTTGGTGTGTTTTACACAGTGCACTCCTGTACTCCAGGGTCAGGTTTGGAATGGCTTCGTGTAATTCGCCCAGTGAGCTTTAACAGCCTTTTCAGGGCAGGAAATGTCACTAACATAGATCAAAACTGTGATTATAGTAAATTAAATATGGAAGAGAAATATATGACTCCTCCCCTTTGGTTCCAGGAGTTGCTACCTCAGAATTATCTGTGCCTTTATTGTCAGGTCTCATTACCTTGCCTCCCTCCCCCACACCCCGAGAAGTAATGCTCATAACAAAATGACTCAGGCTGATCTTACATTAACAGTCCTGTTTTACTGCCTGGGACACTTGGTGTATGTGGACTGCGTACCTGGCTTTTATTTATTCCTCTTCTGTCCATTTTGATTCTAATCCTGGGGCTGTTTTAATCGCTCTGATTTTTAAGGAAATAAATTGTATGTGACCGCCTGTGTGTCCCGCATGAGGTGGTGAGGAGCTGCATTTCCAGTGAGAGACTACAGAACTTGCTGTTCAACTAACATAAGATTATTCTGGAAGAGTAGATGAGTCTTGATGCTGCTGGTGCACGTTTCTAATAAAGTGTTGGGAGTGGGCAGGATGACTCAATCCCTTTGCTGAAAGGTATGGTATATTTAGGGGTCATGTGCTGCCTTAGTAATGCATGAGTTGTCGCAGTCAAGCTGATCTGGATCATACATACCTAATTAAAAGAAACTTTGAGAGCCATATGCCTATCAGAAACTGATGGTTTGACTGGGAGCGCTGTGTCTGGTTGGCATTTCACTGCTGTGGTCCTTGCTGATACTGGTAATCCTGCAGCCCTCACGGTGGAAGGGCTGCTGCTGTTCCAGCAGAAGTAGATGTATTCAGTGAGGATGAAGTCTCAGGGTTATGAATTAATAATTTTCCCATAACAGTAAGGCACCAGCCCAGGGTATGGTCCCACATGCCTGGCTGGAGGTGAAGACCCTTAGGAGAAACTCAATTTTATGTATAGGCTGTGGATGAATCAGCATAAATTGCTTAGATGTGCATGCAGTTTGTGCTGCTGGGGTGTTAGGCACATAAAATACGTCGTGGTATTCCTAGGGTTTGTGTTACTTGGTCTTACAAACATGGAAAACCTTTTGTCTACAAGGGCTGAAACAGGGAGAGCAGCAGGTGTTTTCATGTTCGTCTGTTAGAGGAAAATTAAATTTGAAACAGCAGAATTTCCCTGGGAGGGAAGTTCCATCTTCTGGGGGCAGCTCCAATACTGGCTGGTATGTGTTTTCTGATACTCTCTGGTCTGTTCTTTACCACCAGACTCAGGTCTTGTATCTTGAACATGGCTGTTCTGGGTCAAGGAACCAGCTTTCTGATCTGTCTGTGTAGTAGCTCCAGCTCGTGATGTGCATATGGAAGCAGAGACACTGATGAAAAGCAACTGCTAAATAAGCAGTGCAGGTGGTGTAAGTGCTGAGCCAGGCTCAGGAAATGTCTGGGGTAAACAAAGCTGACTGGCTTCGAGCTGAAGAGAGGCTTTGCTCCCCAACTGTGGTTATTTGAAGTGGTCCGGTACGCAGGACCCCTGAAATGGGGCTGGTTATTGGTAAGGTAAATACAAAGTCTGTAGGCACCGATGCCTGTGGATGTAAACCAGCCACGCTCCTCAGACAAGGCAGGCCTGGCATTCCTCACAGCACAGATGGAGTTTGATGGTCAGCTGGTTGTCGGGTGGTGCATTGTTTTATTCCCCCTGTACTGATGATTTGCATTGTTCATGCTGTAGGGAAGGTGGGAATGGTCAGGCTGTGAAAGGAGGCAGCTGATGGGCTGGAAGAAGGGCTAAGAAAAGTGAAGGAATGAGGTAGGAAAGAAGAAACAGATGATGGTGCAAAGTTACAGAAGAGGTTGTGCTGGTCTGTTAAATGCCATATTATACTGGTTCTGTTTCCATCTGTCAGCTTGTGCTGTTGTGGTTAGGGAGCCCAAGGAAGATCTCAGAGTGTGACCCAGACTTTTGCCTTCCATCCTGTTCTGTCACAGCCTCCATTACCTTTTTCCAGTGCGAGGTTTGGAGAAGTTGCAACAGGCAGCGAGCAGCCTGAGCATCCCACTTTGTCTCCCTCATGTAAGGAAGATCGTGACTCTCCTGGAGTCTCAGCAAGCAGCAGGCTTTAAGGGGGCAGCATTGCCAAGCAGACTGTTGCTTCCCTGCCCCTGCGAAAGGCATCTCTTGGTTCTGTATGCAGAGGCATACCTAGACCATGGTGTGCAAATCTTCCCTAACCAGTTTTCTCAAGTGTGCATTTAGCAAATCAAGGCATGGCTGAGCCCTGCTGTTCTCGCATATTCTATTCCCCAGCCACCTCTAATGTTTTCCTCTGCATACAATAGCAGCAGTACCATCTTCCCCACCGATATCTCCATTTCTTCTTGATAAGTATCCTCCAAAAAATATTCCCACTTGTGTGGATTGTTACTATTCCCCTGTGACGGACTCCCTCTGCACAGTTTTTAATGTAAAGAATTGGATGATTAAATATTTGACAAGAGCATTCAGCACTGAAATACTAATAAATTGCATTATCTCTAGGGGCGGAGGGTTATTTTTTTGTCATTTTAACAGCAGAATGGAGTAATGATGCTTTTGGAGGCGTGTGGGCAGAAAAGGTTACGGTTTTGCTGCATGTAAATGCAAGCACATCCTCCTTTCTTTTCAGTAAGACTTTAATATAATTTGCAACTGTTGTTAACTTGTCATACTTCCCTCCTGGGCACCCCCCCCCCAAAACCTCCCAGTGGTTTAGAAATTCAGTGTATGTCTATTAGCCTCATGCTTTTAAAATTCAAATTTTTATTATTGAGCAAACTTGAATTTCAGGTTCATTATGGCAAACGAAATAAATCTTTAAATTGATATTAAAGGAATCTCTGGTCCCGCTCTCCTGTTTGTGATAGAAATTAACTTCTTTTGAAATTCAAAATAGAAATCTACTTTCTGCACTCCCATTCTTCCAGCCTGACAACCGTGTTCATTGTTCTGGCCTGGGTTTTTTTGCCATTACATTGCTCTGGTTATCTCAACACCTGATGTGTGGTGAGGAAGAGAATTACCCCTCTCTCAACTGATGCAGCAAGCAGAACTAAGACACATAGGCAAGTGTGATTCAAGGAGAAGGGATATATATATTCTGCTTATAAATTAGCTGTGCTTCCACAGAGTTCACTCTTTAGAGACTGGATGAGCTACTGTCCCATACCTGTGTCCCTGTTTCTGCCAGTGCCCAGTGAAATTCAAATGTAATGGTTGGGCTCCGAAGCCTCAGCCTGCCTTCGTGCTGCTGTGAGCGAGTCAAAGTGCAAATTAATGGTCAATCTGTCATTAAGGTGTCAGTCAGCTGGGTTCTGCTTGAAATTGCTATCGACTCCTCCCGTGACCTTGAGAAATTCATTTACTTTATTGGGTTTTTGCATTTGCAAAACGAAGCAGTGCTTGATTGGGATGCTGAGGGAGCTCTGGCTTGTACCGAGTCGTGCCGGTGGGCTCCGGTGTGCTGTCATGCCAAACGCCAGCGCTTCAGGACGATGCACTGAGCTGTGCCTTTGCGAGGGCACGCAGGTCACCTGTGCAGCGTAAGATGCAGAATCAGAGTCTAAAACCAGGAGTATGACAGTGCCAGAAATTATTAAGCATTATTGATGGGATGGTGGTGTGTTAGCGTGGCAGGCATGATACACAAAGCTCGGCTGTTGGTTCCATCTCTGAGCGTTAATGCGTTAGCTGGAATCAGACTTGTTTCCAGCAGAATGCTGTTGGTTGTGTCCCCAAGCCCAGCAGCTTTCCTGTTAACAGTCTGAGCCTGTTCCCGAGTTAAGCCGCAGCAAGCACGCTTCCTGGTCTGGGAACAGCTCAGGTTGGTCCCAAGCTCCAGCAGAATGAATGAGATTCCTTCTGATAGCCTGCTTCTCTAATGCTGCCGAGGACTGGAGGCAGTGGTCACCCAGCCACTGTTTTGTGGCTGCACTGTGGCCAAAAGAGGTCCGAATTACGTGGTGGGGGTAGTTGTTCTTAAAGTTGGGAGAAAACAAGTTGGATATTCTTATATTCGTGGGGATGAATGATTTAGCTTTGTTTTAAATGAAAATGGACCCAACATTCCTTAAAATCTCTGTGTCTAGATGGATGTGGGGGGCTGGAGGCATTTTTAGGCATCAGTGGGTAGGAGATGTCCTGATCCAGTCAAAGGAGCCAACTTCTTACAGGTTCATGCAATGCACAAAGCACCAAATGCTTCTCTGTTGGGTTTTCTGTGATTGAGGTGAGCCTCTTACTCCCCTGGCCTGGAGCAAAAGAGTAAAAGGCCCAATCTGTAACTGCTTCGGTAGAACTGTTCACAGGCGCCGCACTGGAAGGGAAGGACAGACCATATTCTTTGTGAAGAGAATAGCTACTCATTGCTCACCTAAAGCATTTACAGAGCCAGAAGGGCAGCCCTTCACTGGCTTGTGACCTTGTAGATCAGATATGAATTATTTTAAATATCCATCTCTGTCTACAGGCAGACTTCTGCATGTCCAGATGCTATAGGTGATCGGGAGCGTCGTCTGAAGGGAATATATTGAGCAATGTGTTTTTCTTTACAGTGAATGAAGAGTTAATGTGAAGATTTGAGCTTCCAGGTGAAATTTCTCCTTTGTCTTGTTGTAGCAGACTGTTTGTTTTGAAATGAGCAAGAAACATCAGGGACAGGAATCTGGCTGATCCTGCATCACCTTGACCTGTTTGGCAGGGCAGTAACATTCGCAGTAGCAGGAAATCTTTGGATGATTTAGGAACTTAGTGCCTCCTGAAACTCCCTCTGCCACGTGTATTTCACGTTTGCTAATCAGTTTGGTATGGGGAGGTAATATTTAAACTAGCAGAAAATCATTAGGTGATTTACAAAATGGTGAAAACACAGGATGAGTCCGTGAGGCTTCTTTTGGAATAGGAAATGATTTAATTATTCTGTGCTGTTCAAAACATTCGTCTTGGTAAAAATTAAAATGACTGTGTCAGGCAGAAAATTGTGTTCCATGTTAATATTTGCTGTAAATGAACAAATGGCAGGGTGTCGGTTGGTTTCTTTGCAGGGCTGAAGAAATGAAATACGTTCTGTGGTCCTTCTAATCCACAGCAGTTTATCAAAGCTAACGAGGAATTTCTGTTAGGCTGCTTGTGCTTTATATTTTAATTTAAGGAAGCCTGTGTCTTTGCCTGGTGGAATCATTCCCTCTTTCCTTTACCCCTCAGTGCTGAATTCTCCTGGTAAGCTTTGGCACCCTTGTGGGATGTGTGTTGCCATGCAGGGTGCTTCACTGTGGTGGACAGATGACACTGGGAAGGGCTGAGGTTGCATGGGCTTCCCCACGTGTTGTCCTGAGCTTTCCCTGCCCTGTGGCTGTGATCCTGTGCACCAGGGATGTAAGATGCATCCTAGTTTGTGGGTCTGCAGCTATTCGTACTTGTTTCGTGTAGCATTGAAAAACAGAGAGCAATAACAAAGCTCTGGCTTCCCAAAAGCTTGGAATAAGAGAGGGATATGCAGAAAAGTGGGGTGGTGGTTTTGTTTGTTTGGGGGATTTGTTTGTTAGGTTTTTTGGTTAGGATTTTTTCAGTTTGTTGTTGTGTGGGGGATTTTTTGGTTTGGTTTTGGTTGGTTTGGTGTGGTTTTCCCCATGAAAAGTTAGCTAAAATTCAGTAAAACCCGTTCATGCTGGTCGGAAATGGAAGAGGCTGCACCAGGGATGGACACATGGTGGGTTCTGTTCTCACCTAAGGTTGTGGGGTTCAGTTCTGCTGCCATGCATTTGGCCATGGGATGGATAGAGAACACGTGGGAGTGTACAGCATCCTGAGCCAGAATTTGTGTGGCACTGGTAGAAACAAATAACTAGAACCCTTTTACGTGCTGGTGTGCTTCTGTTTTTTTGCTTTCATAAGCTGGTGCTTTGAAATTGTTTCTTCAGTAGCCTGGTGCTCAGGCACAGGATGCTGAGCCAGATCATCAGCTGTCTCTCTGATTTCTGCATGCATTGTTTTAAAGCCAGAAGGAACCTCTAGATAATCCAGTTTAGTCTCCTCTGACTGAAATATTTCCATTGTCAACCCTAGATGGAGCCCAGACATCTTTTTCAAGTGACTTCTGCATTTGAGGATGCAGTCAGGTAATTCCTTACCTCCTGAAAAGGAGAAGGCTGATGTTTAAACACAGTTACCTGGGGGCCCCCCAAAGCATCCGAATGTGTCCGAGCATCTGTCCGCATCTTCCCTCCTCCCGCGTGGTGGCCGGAGGCAGGGGGAGAAGGGGGTGTCCAGCTGCCCACGCTGCTCTAATCTCACCATTTGGGGTAATCCCTGGGGATGTGGAGTGAGCACCACGGTTACGTTCTGCACGTTGTTTGACCTCAGCTCTGAGTCTGTTTTGAACATGACAAATCAAGTGCATCCCGTGGGCAGGCGGGGGGGGAGCAGGGAGGGCACAGCAGGCAAACTGGATTAATGTTGGTGTTGTCCCATATGGCTTTCAGACCTTTATTTGAATCCCCTTAAGGTGATCAAACTACTCCAACATAAAAGGGATGAAGATTAAAATGGTTCCTGCTCGTTTTGACCTTGTTAGTTTTCAAAAAATATTCTCATATGAATAAAATCCTGGGTGCTGCCATACAGTCTGCTGCACTGGCTCTGGGCTGGGTCTGAGGATGCTTGACAGAAAAGAAGGATGCAAACCCTTCCCTTGGAAAAGGGAGGCAAATTTAAACCTTTGATTATTACACGGCATCCAGTTTTAAACTGGGAATTTGATTTGCCACACTTTATAGATAAATATTCTTTTGGGAATAGCATGACCCAGTTATGGATGGTGATGCTGAGATTAATGTCAGAGTTGAAGTACAGACTCAGAACCACCCAGTAAAGTTGTCACCTGTAGTTCTCTCTCTTTCAAAACCTTAGTTACAATAACTTTTTTTTAATCAGTGGATTGTTTGCTTAATTAGAGATCTGATACACTATGCAGCCAGGAATAACGACATTAATTAAATTTAACCAATAAAGCAATTTTAACTAGCATGCCACACCTGTTCTTCACTAGTCATTTCATTTGTATTCTGTACAGGCAACAGTCTGGTCTTACCCATTCTCTCTTGTTCTTTAAAATCCCTCTTCCATCCTGGATGTCCACATGGCACTGTGTGAAGAGAGCTCTCGCTCCGCGTCGGTGAGGAGGAAGGTTTGGGGGTTTTAAGCTTTGAACTTAATTTTTTCCTCCCTGATCACAGTGTTGTGTTGGATCAGGCTGGTTCTTGAAACCCCTTTTCATAACTGCATGGAGTGTCCTATGGAGTCTTCTCAGCCCAGCAAGGCCTCAGGTCGCTACTTGAATGTTCAGCTCAATTTTTGGCAGTTAACTAGGAAAATGGAGAGTCCTCTCGCACTGAAGTACTCTGCCCTGTGATAGGAGCAGCTGCATGTCTGCTTGCTGTCCTTTCAGCCTGGATGTACCTTGTAAGGTACATACACCCATGCAGGGGTTATATGTATCCTTGTACATAAGATGAAGCACTGAGGAGTGTGTGGTGTGTGTTTTTAAGTTGTGAATTTCACTGTAAGTGGGAGGATGCTTAATTATCCTCAGGCCTCGTAAATCAGTGAGGCCAACCCTGTTCTCAAGCATTAAGCCTTTAGCCTGTGCTCAACCGCAAACCCAGAGATTCCTGATGCTAGTGTAATCTAAATCCATTACTGTTATGCAGAGACAATATCCCCTCAGCAGATTTGTTTAAAACTGGTGATACATTAAAAGCTTTTATGTAATGAGGAGGAGTTTAGCACAAAGCTTTTCTGTAAATTCTTTACAAAGTGTTTTATTTGTCAGACAAGGTCTATAAACAGCACTGTGTTTGCAGGGGAAGACTGGAGTTGTGCTCAAGTCTCTTCCAACAGGCAACACCATAAAACTACAGCTATTGTTCTCCTGTGATAGAGCTGGTTTATGAATCACTGCAGTGATCGATATAAAGAATCACTGATTGCAAAGATAAAAGGTGTTTTCTGTAATAAAGATTTTATTATAATATAAACAGATTAAGCACAGACAGATTGGTAGCGTTTTCCTCCATCCTTTCCTAGGGCTAATTTCTTGATAATTTCCTAACCACAGAAATCGTGTGTTATTTCCACTTCAGAACCACCTCTGGCTGCAGCCTGCTGGAGGCAATGGGAGAGAAAATGAGCCAACAGTAACAAGCAGCTGCTGTGATACTGTTGTTCCAGACCCAGGTAGATAGTTTACAGCACATACAGATGTGTGTAAAAATCAGCTACTGGAGTTGATTTCCTTTACCCTTTATAAACAAAAAACAGGGAGCCACACCTGTCCTGGGGCTTTAGCAGCGTGTAACGTGCAGGGATTTCTGTGGCCAAATGTGGGACCAGATGCCTTCCATGGCTCACACACCATTAACTTATCCTTAACACTTACACTGCAACTAGAGAAGCAGGTATTTTTTTAAGATGCCTTTTAGTAACAACATCTCAATTATGACGGGGAAAAACGTTCCCACTCCCTTGTTTTATAATTTCTGTCTTATTCATAGTAATACCCGTTTGCCTGTAGTTCTCAGAATTCTGCTGAATCCTTGCGTGAGAACATCCAGCTCTTCACAGGCTTGTGATGCTTTGAAACCAGAGATACCTGTTTGTTTTTTCAATTATGATTAATTCTCTGCCCAGGTTTGTTTGTGCTGCCTTCAGATTGTTCACAGTGCTTAGAATTCTTAATTATATCCTTACAAACTAAGGGGAATCGGTAGGTGCCGAGTTCAGTTTTAGCATCCATAGGGAATGCTGTGTCCCCTGTCCTTGCCCTGTCAGTTTTTAGCTCAGTAGTAAACACACTGTGGTAGTGCAGCAAAGTTGGAATCTAAATCCCTAGTTTTTTGGTTCATTTCGCAATACATTCAGCCCAAAGTGGTTTTTTTTCACAGCTACGAATATTAAACCCATAACATGGGAGTCTGTAACGGAACAATTGGGTGTTAGTGGTACAAACACTGCTTACGCACAGCACAGATCTGTCATGTTTGCCACTCAGCTGATTAATTCCACAAATACAGTGCGGAGAGTTTTCTGTGAGACTTTTTAAAGAAAACATATGGATTTTGCTTGGAACTCCCATCTGTCTGCGTATCCTGCATTTTAAAGGAAGAGTTACAATGGTGAGATAATGAATTTGGGTCAGCTCCTCTGTTTTCTCAGTGTTTCTTCACTCTGCCAGGCTTTGTTTCTTTAATCTGTAAACAAGGTGGCAATGAAGGAGCCTCCTTGCTGGCATCGTACAGTCCAGCTACAGGTGTCTTCACAGGATCCATCGAAATCGGGTGTTCAGGGAGCTCCGATTGTGTTAGGAGTTAACTCACGTTACCGGTGTCCTGCCCTCTCCGTTTAGAGATGATGGCTATGACAACAGCAGGTCTGGGGGAAGTAAAATTGTCCAGAAACTTCCACAGCAAGCTACGCCTAGCTACGTGGAATAGTTACCTGTATACCCAAACCACACAGACTCCCACCTTGACCCACCACTTGAACTCATGTTGTTCAAACCAAATGTGTACATGCAGGCATCCAAGAACTCGGGGAAACACAGAATCCAACTGGGAATCAGAGCTGGGTGACTCTTTCCCATCCCTGTTCATTATAAGGGTGGGACGGTGGCTCTGTGTTGCTGAATTGACCTTCCTGGGGCTAGTGGTCAGAGCCCTGGAGTGGGGTAGCCATTCTGTGTGTATGTATTCAGAGCCTAGATGTCCTTTTCAGAGTTACTGGGGTGTTTATTTTGTTTCCTTGTCAGAATGATCACAGATAGTGCATCTGTTTGAGTTATAACAGTGAGGGTCAGGACTGATAACAGACTATTTTAAGCTACTCTTAACAACAGCCTGTGAAACTGCAAGGTTGTGTGAAAGATAGCAACGGAGGTTTATGGGACTGTGGAGTGAATTATTAACTGACGCTTCTAGCCCAACATGACAAATAAAATTCTATTGCAAAAAGATACTCAATTGTGTCAAGCATCGATTTTTGAAGATGTGTAACAAACAGCTTCTGGGTAAGCACACCATCTTTCTTAATTTGTCTGTCTGATCAGTGAAGTTGAATAGAGAGAGCCACCAAAGAAAATTAACATTTTCTTTTGGCAATTGTTTGTGCCTTCTTAATAAAATACTTGGAAGCCCCAGTGATTTAATTGTATAATATAGAAACAGGTGTATTTCAGGTACATTTGGTTCAGCATCCTGGTAAAATCAGTGAAACACCCCAAATCAACTCCAGGCATGGCAGAACAGGTACTCGTTGCAGTGGTGGTGGGTTTTGGTTGGTTAGTGTTGGGGGTTTTAACTGAGGTGTGTCTGTTTGGCACACCGTCGCTGATTGCCATGTTGTTTCCTCTGGCAAACAGCATTTGTTTTGTCCACTCTCAGTAATCAGCCTGGATGATGTGAAACAAGGGTGGGGGAGAGTAATTGGAAACTACAATAGCCGAGTTTCACTCTTGCAAGGCTTTATCCCTGGCTGTGGATCAAAACCAAGCAAGGAGGAGGAGAGGAGGTACCAAGTCAGGCAGAGAGCATTGCTGCTCCACGGGGTAGATAGCAGCTCCCAGGGATCCATCCTTCCCCCACGAATACCTTCTTGCCAATGGGTAGGATGAGTAGTGCCTGCTTGCTGCTAACACTGCAGCATAGGGCAGCTCCCAGGGTCATGTGATTTCACACCTAGTGCTGCTCTGGGTAGGATGCTTGGGTCCCAGGTCTCCGGGGATGCTTCTTTTGGAGCTGAGTTGTCCTCTGTGGGCTCCTGCAAAGCGCAAGGGTGTAGTAACCCTGCTCTTCTGCGAGCACAGATGTCATCTGCATTGCATGTGATGGTACAGATGCAGTCCGTCAGGGATGGAGGAGCGCTTTTATCAGGCACACAGATTTATTTCACTAGGGGAATCGTTAGGAGCTTTAAACTCGGAGGCACCTTATCCCACAGAGGTACAAGGCATCTCATCATTAATGTTCGATGTGCAGATAACTCAGGAGCAGTATCTTGCCACAGAAACAGCACGCACCAGTATTTTTCATAGTAGTTCGGTGGATGAGAGCCTGAGAGAAGTAAGATTAATTACTTTACAGATAGCACTGTAGCACTTGCAGTTTGCAATGGTACAAGCGAGGCGGGAGTGTGCGGAAAGGCTGCTCGGCTGAAATTTAGATGTAAAGGCTGGCTTTCCATCATAGTCACATCTCATTGTTCATTCTTAGTGCTGTGCTCAGAGTGTGAGAGAGAATGTAATTCCCTGTTCTGAAGCATCCGTATTGTTTGTAACTAGTGGAATGAATTAAAAATGGAGTGTGTCTTACTTGGGCTTTTCATGTTCAAAGAAGGCACTGTCACAACTCTTCTTAAACATGGTGACTTGAAAATCTACTTTAAACTTTATTTTCCTCTGTATTTCAGTGTCAGTAGACTACTGCTTGGGTGTTAGATACTGAGTTAGCATTGACACCAAATGCACTTCTGGTTTTATCTAAAGGCCGGAAGGGATTTGGGAGGGATAGCAGGTAGTGTTCTCAGTTGGGACTTGGGACTGAAAGATAGGTATCGGATTAATTTCTACGGTCTGTTACCTGCTTACAGACCCACTTCTGGTTTTGTGGCAGCCTGTATTGTTCAGGGCAGCTCAGTACGATGCTGCATCCCGAGATCTGTCTGCGCAGTCGGTCAGGGTGCAGCGCAGCATCAAGGGAAGGCACCGTTGGGGACCAGTATGACCGCACTGATGGATCATGATGTGCCGGAGGCTCAGGCTCAGCACGGTGTGGCAGCCAGTGGCCGAAGGGCCTCTGGAGCCTGGCTCCTACCCTAGGCCCTGGTTCCCAGGCTGTGGATGCAGAATAGGTCCCTGTCAGTGAGGCAGCCTGTGAAGGACTGCATGAATGCCATCTTGCCAGTCATCAGTGTGCTGCCTGGTGTGTTAGCATGGCTAGAGATCACTGCTGCCCCTGAACATCCCAGTGACGAGCGCTGGTGGCTGAGGGGGTGCTCAGCCTGCATTCTGTGAGGGCAGGAGCCTGTTGCTGCAGATTGTGCTGCAGCTCGACGGGCTTGCAGCTGCAGCTCAGTGACCGCAGCAGCCATAAATTGACAGGACAGGGGCTCCTAAGTGCCTGAAATGGCTTTTTTACAATGACTGTCGGGAGATAAAGCCAGGTAAGTCCGTTCAGCAGCTTCACCCGATCTAACGATTTTGAGCTCAGGCCATCATTAAGGAAAGGCCATCATTCTGTTCAGAAAGCACTTAACTGTATTTTGCTTAATCTACTGTGTTGCTTTTCTCCTGTTCTGTTCCATACCTTGCTGTGCCGTGGCTGGGATGTGAGATCTTTTGTCGCAGAGAGAAAACAGTGCATTGAGAATAGCGGTGTGACCTCTGCATGCCAAGAATTATGGTTATGGAAGCTATAGAGAAGTTCCTGTACTCTGAAACACAGGATTTAGGGAGAAGAAAAGTACTGCGAACAATTTCATTGCAAGTTTCATTTTACAGCATCGTAGGAAGGCGTTCATGTGCCCTGTGCCCATGATAGAGGAGTAGCACAGAGCATTCCTTCCCCTTAAATGAAACTATTTGTCAGATACAGTTACTCATGTTTGGGTTTCGAGTTATCTTTGCTTACAGACAAGTTGCAAAACATTGTGAGAGAGGAGCAGAAATATGGGCAGTTTCAGAGGAACATGAAAATTTACCTTTTCTGTCTTCTCTAGCACCCCAGAATGCTGAGGTGAAATCTCTTGAGCTCCCAAGCATTGTAGAGCCAGATCACCTACAATCGCTGGCTACTTGAACTCAGAGTTTCTTTGCAAGCTACTAATCATGTCCAGCAGCAGCTATGAGAAGAGGTATCACCAAGATGTACGTGAAACCAAAGGCCAGGTCTAAGTTTCTCTACAGTGCCATGGATGAGATGCTTCAGTCTCTGTGGTTAAGCTAAGTCCTGACTGCAATACTACTGGCCGTAGCCTTTACAAACTGTTGTAGCTGCACCAGTCTCTTGAAATCCCATCCCTAAGTCTGTCTAAATAGACCTGTTCAAGATGTTGCAGTTGTTAGAGAAATGAGTGAGTGCTTGCTAAAGACTCGTTAGCATTGGTGCTTCCCAACGATTATATCTCGCCGATGCATTCCTTGGTATTTACATTTGGTTCTATTCTTCGCTGACTTTACATAATCTCGTGAAGCCCTTTAATTTTTATGTAGAAGGAGATTACTATGGTTAGCAACAACTGACGCTAGCACAGATAAAATGGCTTAAAATAGTTGAGAGAAAGGACGAGGGAGACAGTAGCTTGTATAGAGCATGTAGAAGGCGCCTCTGCCACGGACAGGGGTGTGTAGTCCTGAAGGAAGTATTTATGTTGTAAAATGTAAAGCATTTCTCATTTTGCAGTGGGTTGCTCTGTGCGTGCCAGCCTGCCCACTGCAAGGGGTTACATGTGCCCCACCAAAAGGGTTGGCAGCACGGCGACTGGCAACACAGGGTTGGGTTTAAGTTGCTGTTACGCAGGCACAATCCCCCATTTCATAGAAAATTGATCTGCTGCATTATGTATGCTACCTGCAAATTAACTTGGGGTGATGTTTGTCTTCTTAAGAACCAGCTATTCTGTTGATGTCATAAACAAATGTGTCTCCTCAATTCCCTTATTCAAAAGAGAAAAAACCCACACACTCTCCCCCCTCCAAGAGCTGAGGTTAAATTTGATTTAGAGCAAATACCTGGACTTTTAATTATTAGCATTCAGCCAGGACGTTGCGGAGCAGGTCCTAATAATTAAGAGAGAATGAATTAAAAACTAACAAAAGGAAATCTGGAAGGACATAGCCGGCTTTTTCCCCATACAATTAATAAATCTTCTTTGAATAATCTAAAAGAGGAGGATAATTAGCTTAGCCAGGTAACGGCACTTGATTTGCCAAGCCTTTTGTGGTAGTTTGCAGACTGTCGCAGTCTGTGCCTGGCTTCCTTTTAGGCTTGCTCTCCATCATGTAAACAGGTTCAAGAGGGCTTAGCGAAATCGATGGTGATTTATTGTTGAGTCATGTACTGTTTCATTATGCTCTTCTTTTTGTGTCTGTTTGCTGTTTTCTCTTAATGAATATTCAGTTATGAGAAAGCATAGCTCTAACGTGGGCTGGGGAGTGGTGTTTTGGTGTAGGGTCTGATCAGAACCCCTCTGGAATCAGACCGTCCCTGCTTTGTGTCCAGCCAGCCTGCAGTGAGAACCAAGCTTTGAAAACAGAAACTTCAGGCACAAATTCCTCCTCTCAATGCCTTTTCTGTTTTTCCTGGAGATGGTTCCAGCTAAGAGATTTCCTTCACACTGGCCATTCCCAATTACCTGCATCAGACCTAGATAATTTACGGGTCCATTTCCATCGGAATGCTGTTTCTCTGAGGAAGGTGGTGTGCTAGAGCTATAGGTTACAGTGTAGTCTGCAGCAATGAGATGGTTTACAAGCCTCACATGGCTCTTTTTCATTAACTTTGCTCATTTACAGTGAGGCTTTTATGTGTTTCTTCTTGGTGATAATACTGAAAATGATGGAGTAAAAGAGAGTCCTGTGTTTAATCAAGAGAGCAGCTCATTCCAACTCACTAAAAAATTTAAGGCTGAGAAATACAGCTGAAGAAAGATTCCTGCTTTCTCTCACTTAAAGAAAGCGACAACAGCAACGAACCAAAAACCGATGGGAGCTACAGGCTCTGCATACTGAAGAGATGTCACAGCCACATCAGATCAGCAGGTCCTATCCAGCGTCCTATTCCCACCAAGCAGCGTGTGGCGGATGCCACCCTTTACCTCACAAGGTCAGGAACTGGCCTCTGTGCAGTTCACGAACAGTTGCTTCCTATGAGTTGTGTGAGGCCTGTGTTGCAGTGTCTGATAAATGGGCTCCAGGGTCAGAGGAGTGGATGTGGGGGGGTTTGGTTGGGGGTTTTTTTCAATTTCAGGTTTTTCGTTTCCTCACCACAGAGAATCAGATCCTGGTGATTGATTCTTCTGTGGGATCCAGTCGTACACACATGGGATCCAGTCATACACACGTGGTGAGAAGCTCCTTCCCTGGGCAGTTTTGCTGCTTTGGCACCTTCATTGTTCAGTCTGGTGGCAGTGTCGGTGTCAGGGGGATAAATAGCGGGGCCTTGCTCTGGGTTGAGTAATTCCCATTGCACAAGGTGATTTCTGTGGGATTGTTCAGGTGGTGTAAGGAAGAGGCTGAAGTGTGAAAGGCTGAAGTATGGAAGACTGAACGCCTCAGGCTTGGACTGAGCAGTGAGTCCTCCAAAACACCCTTCACCACAGCAGAGGGGTAATGGTCTGGATGGCACTGGATGGGCTGTTGGTTTTGGTACAGAATATACTGTCTCAAGGAAAAGTTCTGCTACGGTTCTGAACCTCCTGCCAACCCCAGATCATTCTAGTGACTGAATCCAGTATCGAATAGATGATTTCCTTTCACTCTGCTAATTCTTCTTCATTTATGGGAATGTCTGGAGAATACGTACCTGCGATACTCCCTGCAGCAGTGAATTCGGGAGGTTGGCAATGCTTTCTGCCAAAACCACCAGATTGCAAGTGTAATTATATCTAATTACATTATTTCAAGAGAGGTGTGTTAAAGAGTTCTTAAAATGATCAAAGATGATGACTTTTAAGATTAAACTATGACTTTTTCCATTATGTCTTTGAGACATTTTAATAACACCCTCGTTTTATCTTTTATGTTTCTATATAATTTTACACACCCGCAGCACTGTGTGTTTTAGTGGGAGTCAGACCTTCCTGACGTGGAAGCCACGTGTGGTGGGGTAGCAGTAACAACTGCTGGTAGAGTCGGTTACTCAAGGCAGCAGCCACCCGTGTGGGCAGCGGGGTTGAGTTAAACTGGGCAGGGGTGATTCTTGTTGGTTTTTAGCAAAGATGACATCACGCAGGGCAGAACCTGGTTTAGCGTTTAGAGTAGAGGAACATCTCTTTCTGTTGCAGGGTCTGCCAGGCAGTGGTGAGATTTTACACAGAGGCTTCGAACGCTCTGCGCCGGCTTTTCTTCACCCATCACAGGTGAGCACACGTCTTGAAATTCAGCAAATTATTTATGAATGTGCAAAATGTTTACGCTTATTTCTCTGGATACAGGACAGGGTTCTGCAGCTTTGTGGCCTTGGAGGTGCTTTGAAGTTTACAGCATCATTTGGTCCCTCTAAGGAGATTTTCCTTAGCTGAAATGTCCCACCATCCTGACTGGTTCTTCTGGAACTGATAGAAACAGTGGTGTGGTCTTGGGTTAGAGGTTTTGGTTGCTAAAAAATCAGCAATATTATTCAATGATAAATGTAGTTTTAAATGCAGGCTTTGCAGTTTCCCTATGCAGAGCCAATTAAATTTCTTAGCTTAATTTAGCACAGATATGTTTTTCAGTAATGGAATACACAAAACAATGGTAATAGCCAAACAATTTTTGCTTTCCCTTTCAAACATGTGATGAGATGCAAAGTGCAGAGCCAGGTTCAGATCTGTGTGTGCCCCCTGTGAAAAGCTAAGCCATCTTTCTGTACCTGTCCTTGTGTACAGAAGGGAAGCAGAACCCTTCCTTCGTCCAGCCTTTGGCCCAGAATACTAAACTAAGGCCTGGGTAGGCAAAGTGATGAGTGGTACCACCGTGGTGAAGCACATCTACATGGGCATGAGTGCTGTGACATGTTATTGGTTTGTAAGAGGCAAACTTGAGTGGACATGGATCGGCTGTTGTGTTCTGTGCTCCAGCACTAGAGTGTTTTGGTGGCTCGGGCTTCTGGGACTCCTCCTTGTGCATCTCGTAGTGGCATGCAAAGCAAATTGCCTTCAGCCAGAATTTTGAGTGTTGGGAACTTGGAAGTCTGTTTTTATATAGAACGTATTCTTTCCAGTTGGGTAGTTGGGCAAGAGAAACTTTTTCCACTAAATTTTCTGAGGCTTTTTCCTTCTGATTAAGTAGAGTGCAGCCCTAAAGCTGTAGCTTCTCACGGCAAATGAATTTTGATCTATGCAGTGTACAAAAAGCTCGTTGTTACTGCTTTTGGCATTCTTTGGGAGCTGCTGTTTGTTTTGATGTGGAGAATCCTGGCAAATTGTTTGTGTCTCCAGGTGTTGGGCTTTTTTTTAAACTAAACAAAAATGAAATTTTCCCACATAGCACCTTTCAGCTGTGGAGCTGTAGGTGAGATGAGTGTCGTTATTCCTAATTAATGTATTGAGAAACAACATGAAGTGGCTTGTCTGTGATTGTTCATTAAATCACTGGCAGAAGCTTGAAATAAAATCAGGAGATCTTGAGTTTGCATCCGTTGCCCTTCCAGCAGCTTGTTCTTTTTATTTATTTCTTTGTTTTTAAAGGTGCCTGTTCCCAGCATGTCAGAAAAAACAGTTCACTCCCCATTTAGTGGTACTGATGTTTTGGCTCTTGCTGGTATCTCAGCAAATAAGGCAATAACACACCTGTAAATAAATGTTTGCATGCTTTGAGTCTTCAGCCTGCATATATTCCCTGTGGAGATGGAAGGTGTGCTGTTTCCTGAGCAAACATGGGGATGAGTCCTCTTCATTTCAGACCCTGTGAGAGTGTTTGGCCATATCAGTTCAGGGGAATGCTTTTGTTGGAGTAGTGATAGAATTGGAAAATCTTTTGGCCCCTCACATATTGCCACGTGCCAAGAATTACTTCCTAGAACGTACATCAGTACTTTGAATGTTCACTGGATTTATTTGGAGAAACAAGTGGAAATTGTGATTCGGGATAGACCGTGTCTTATTGGCTGCCTGTGAAATCACTCCAGTTAACAGGTTCCCAGTGCAGTCGAGCGTTGCAGTGTCTTTAGCAATGATCTGTAGGAAAGAATTAAGTAGTAGCATAGTAAGTGAAGCAACATGCAGCTTGCTTCGTTCAGAACAGTATTTGTACCTGTGCTTTATCACTGCAAGGGTGAGACAGCCAGCCTGCTTTGAAGTGACCGTAATGCCTCGATGTCCCTACACGTACATCCAGCATACAGTGCCGGCAAGGCACTTAAAAGCCTTTTCTCTGCGAGTCAGGCAGCAGCTCAGGGTGTTGGGCTGGGGGGGATAAAATGACATTTATAAGGAGGACAGCACCAGGAGAGACCAGTGAACAGGTACTGGTGCGAGGCAGCGGTTCCCTCCTGCCCTGGCAGCCCGTTTTCTGACCAGTGAAGGGAGTGCATTATGTCCCTCTGGGAACAGCTTTAAAAGCACGGTGAGATTTACCAGGCTGGGTTAGAGTTAAGGTATTATTATCATCTTTCCTGGCTTACCAAGTAGCTAAAAGATGGATCTTAATAGCTTTAATTTCACTGCAAAATGTAAATCTCCTCTCAAGTGCTGTGCTTTGTATGCTGTAACTCTCTCAGCACGCTGGCTTGACTTTCCTTAGCGTGGTTTTAAAAACAAAACTGCTGCTTCTCAGTACTTGCTCCTGATATATATACGTACACATCTATAGATAGATACACACACACTATGTATACGCACATATAAAAACTGTGCTCCCCTTGGCTGTAACACGGCAGGAGGGAAAGTTGGCATCACTTGAAGTTGCAGAGCGATAGATTAATTGAGTAGCAGTAATTACTGACATCATAAGGAGGGTGAATACCTCTCAGCTGCAGACAGTTTGGAGGGAAGACCTCGGGGGTCTCTGCTCTGTTAACAAAGGCAAGAAACCTGAGTGGAATATCAGCAGTGCCATGGACTTCAGTCCACGTAACGTAGATCCTGTTCTTGGTCTTCTCTCTGATTGTGGCTCTTTACAGGGGTTATAGTGTTTGAAACGTTTCCTGTGCACAAAGAGGGGTAGATAGAGCCACCTGAAATTAGCTGGGGTGCATGCCTTCAGTTGTGCATGCCAGGAAGGGCTCAGCAGAGCAGCCCCTGGGCAGGTGGGACTGGGAAGAGCAGCTGAAGCTGCTCATCATTAGTATTATTCTAATGTTTTGCTAATTGATCTTCAGGTTTGTGCATAGCCAGAGCATTTATTTTTGGTAGAGCCAGATTTTGAGTTACTCCGTGGAGGAGCTCTCAGCATTGTGGATTTTAGAAAGAGGCAGGAAGGGAGAGAGAGAGCAGGGCAAAAATAGAACAGAAATTTCCCCCTGTCCTTTTCCAGCTGACTGGGAACGGGCTGAAAGTAGTCCCAAGGCATGACATAGCATCTATTAATTCTGGGAGCAACGCTCTACACATGGCTAATGATCCACTGTGTGGATTCATTTCCTTTGGCTGCAACAGCTTAGGTCTGAGCATTGGAATGATGGATTTGTCTTCATCCCAAACGCTTCCATTTGAAAGTCAAAACTTGCTGTGGACAAGCGCATTAGCTCCTGGGAAAAGCTTCTAGGTCCTGGAATAAGCTTCTAGGTCCTGGAATAGGCTTCCTGCCACCCAAAGGGCAGGCTGCAGGGCTCAGAAGGTAGCAGGCCCATGTAAATCTTTCCCTGGGTGCCAGTTACGATGACAAGTTTGATTTGGTGGGAGTCCTGGAAAGGTGAAAGAAGATGGAGAATGAGCGTTTTTGTGGGCTGTCTTGGCGTTTGGGTTGAGGTTTCTGCTTGGCCCTGCTCAGGACTGACACAGAGAATTGGTTAATGACAGAGTACTAAAATAAAAGCCGTGTGGTTGTATTCTGGGACATGAAATAACTTGGTAATGCTAGTACAGCAACCCAGGCTTTAAATTAAGTATTACATGAAGGTAGTGCTGCCTGCGTGAGTGCCTAGTGTTCTGTTTGTTTGGAATAAATATATTTAGTAGTTTCTTATTTTTTTCTTCTTCACTTAGTCTTTCAGTGATGCATGTACACAGAGTTGACAGTTGCAGTGGTTAAATATGAAATATCTGCTACTTTTCTCCTGCAAATTATGGGCTTGCATGCACTGTATCAAGTTTATTGAGTGTCCTAGAATATTTTACAGATTCGAGATGATTGTTCTCATTATCCTTTGTGTACCATTGAAGGGGAAAGTGGTTTTATTAATTTAAAAGTCTAACAAACTGAAAAGCACAAACAATTTAATACCAAAGCCCTGAGAGTGGTAATGCCAGGACAGCGAGTGGAGTACGTGGGCAGGCTGGCAAGGACCTAGAGCTCATTTACCTTAGGAACACCCACACATGGGGGTTACAGCGTGTGCAGTGACTTGAGAGCTCGGTTTGTGATCAGCAGTCAGGATTGCACTTGTTGCTCTGCAAATTCTTCTTTGATGTAACTATGGGAGAGTCAGGCAGGGCTTGTCCCTGAGGTTTTACGGGACGAGTGTGGGTTTATTTCATATTATTTCTCAGTCTAATGATGCTCTGATTTAATTCAATACATTTTTATTCTCCTTTTTATAAAGGAAACCACATTACAGAGTGTTCTTGTACTCTAAACTGGGCTTGTTGTGAAAAGGGCTGTCTCAGTGTAACCATTCTGGTACAATCCATTCGGATGGATGTCCACATCTCTCTTGCCTGACGAACAGTCAGAGTGGACATCGGGTGGGGGGGCTTGAGTCAACCTCAGCCAAAAGGTGACGCTGTTCAACTCATTTCAGGGACTGTTTAACGAGGGCAGGGTCTGACGTAGTGCTCACAGCTAGTGCTGTAGGTACTTGAGGGACCTGATGCTGTGGTTGTGGTTTTCTTGGTTTTCTTTCTGCTCATCACCTGGTTACACGTATCCGGGGGTTTTTTTGTTTGTTTGTTTGGTTTTTTATTCCCTCTCCTTAATGGGAAAATCAGGCTGTGAATAGATGACTCACTTGACCAACACTAAATTGAGTGTATTTTGTTGAGGACAGTTGGCCAGGCACTGCCCTATTAGGAGAACCTTCCATATCTGGCAAGCTTCTTCAGCTGCCTGGAGCAGCTGAAGTGCTCTGCTTGTAGAAGGCTGGGCAGATCCCCTTGTGTTTAAGGTTGAAATACAGAAATTATACTGGGTAAAAACTGAAATCCTACAGGAAGAACCTGGATGTTCAGCTTGACATGCATGGGAGTTTCTTCTGCAGAAAAGTTTCAAGTCTGATTCATGATGTTGTGACCAGCTGATGGATGGAGGATTTCTTGTAATTTCTTTTTTCCCTTCTCCTTGTGGTTTTTGTTTGGGTTGGGTTTTGTGGGGTGTTGTTTTGTGTTGTGTTGTTGTGGGTTTTTTCAACGGAGCGAGTGAAGCAGCTGCTGTCTGGCTGGGAAGGAAATTGATAACTCCATGCTGTAGCCAACAGGGCGCTCACGTCGGAGTCATTGATTGCCTTCCCTGCCAGGCAGTGCCTGCGCCAGGCTCTCCGCAGCAGGCAGACTGCATCCTTTATGGACTTCATTATCAGGGCAGTCGTGCAGAGACTCCTCCAATAGCCTGTAATGGCATTATTATGGAAAGGGGAGTGCTTGATGGGAGCCACTTGGTTTCGAGACCCTAAAGACCACTGGCGTTGCTCCTTGCTGTGGCAGCATTGGATGAGCCTGGGAGCTGTTTCGCTGACGCGAAGGTTTCTGATGCCGCTTCTTTTGATGCTTTTCTTCTTATGGGACAGGCAAGAAGCTAGAGTCAGCTTTGGCAGTGGGAACCGAGCTGCAGTTCTTAGATGAGCTCTTCTGAAAATGTACCTTTTGTTCTGGACATCCAGGAACAGGTTCTGGTAGATTCTTGGCCCAGAGGACCCAATAGCCCTGGCTATTGTGCTTTTTCTGGCAAGGCACGACTGACGGGAAAACCAGAAAGTTTTACATTTCCAATCTGTATTTCTCTAAAAAGCCCAATTATCGGAGTATGTCATGTTTCCATGCAAGGGAGGCAATTACAAAATATTGCTGTTTTGACTTAATTTGACCTCAGTAGAACCAAATGCTTTGACATGTTCTTGTTAGTGCTTTGGCATGGCGTGTTCCCGTAAGGCAGAGCCGCCTGTTTTCACACACAAAACAGGTTTTTAGGAATATTTTTGAATAGCTGAAGTTTTGAGTTGTCCTCTGGGTCATTGCATGTGTAAATATTTCCATGAAGACCTATTGAATAGCTGAAGCTAACCAGCCTTCTAGCAGCACACAAAGACAGGGAAAATGTCCCATGAGTCAAAATTTTGGCTGGCTTCTTTAAAAAGGAGGTGTGCAGGTGGAATGCAAGGCATTATATCCTTAGCATGTTAAAAAAATAAAATGAAATTAAATTCTTTTTTCAAGTGAATGACTTTTGTAAAATGCAAAATGGAATCCAATGTCTAATTCCACTCTGCGCCTCCCAGTTGTGCAGCAAAACCCTTTGCATCTCTGTTTATTTCTTAAGAATAAAAATTAATTACCTGTTTGAGCACCAGATGGGGACATAAAGTATACTATTCATTAGAAAAATCAGTATTAATTGAATAATACAAATTGTTAATAATTGTTCAACTTTGAAAATGAGAATTCCTATTCCAGGTCATCGATTTTTGTTTTGTGGATTTTTGGAGGTGTTTTAAATACCACACTGAATCAGATAAAATTGAAATTAATGTTGTCATTATTAACTTCTAGCTATTAGAGCTGCTGGTAACGCTTGTTTTTTTCTGTTCCTCGAAAATACTTCAGGCATAGTTGCTGTCTAGACACTATCATTTTCTATTCAATCCCAAATTGTTCCCAGTGTGGTTTCTGTTGTAGCATCACGGTGGAAGAAATACCATGAAATGAAAGAGTAGGCTATCTATAGAACCTTCATCGGAGGAGAATTCACTTAGGCTGGCAAACATGGCTCAGATTTTCCTCTAAATTAAATGTAGTGTGGCACTTGTTTATGACCAGAAAGCTGCAAGGTGTCCAGCACCACCAGGATGCCAGGCATTTGGCTTCTTTCCCTTTCTTTTGGAGGGGATAAACCTTGACATCGCTCAGTCAGTGTGCCGAGACGTGCCGACTGCACGCTGTGCAGATCAATACTGCTTCAGCCTTTCCTTCTGTGTCCTGAGGGCTCTTGTTCTGTCACACAGGCTTACTGAGGAGGGGACTGCTTTGGTTCTGTGTCCAGGTCGCACATAGCATCCTGGCCAGCAGCAGGGTTCCTTTAGCTGGTGTGAAAGCCGAGAGGAAAACAAAAAGATCCATGGATTCTGCAAATGGTGATTTGAGCTGTGCCACCAGTGCCTTCGGGATACAGCTGTGGGGCAGCTGTGGCATTTTGTTTGGTGGTTTCTCTGTGTGTCTGGTATTGACAGAGGCTTGATGCTTGGAGCACTCCAAAGGTGTGAATGGACGGAATGAGGAGCTGATAGGCAGATCCCTTCTACCTAGGTTTAGACTGGGGATAGGCTCCTACCTATGTACCTTAAATCTGCTCTGTCAGCGGTGAGGAGGATGTACTCTCAGGCCAATTGAAGCTTTAACTGGGCTTCCTGATGTTTGGCAGATGTTTGTGTTTCTTGTCTTCCCAGCTGATGGAAAAGCCTGTGGTGACAGTGCAGAGTTTGACACGTGGCTTCAAGTTGTAACTCAGTGAGGTGGCTGTGTGTCACAGGGTACACTGCAGGCACGTGGAAATGACAAGCGGGATCGAGTGTCTGCTAGCTCTTGAAATGGAAGTTGGGAAAAGACACAAATGGCTTTCTCTGGTTTATTTAAATTATGAATAGATCAGAGTTTAAGCATCTCTTTAAACATAAAAACAAGCAAGAAAACAAGCAGAGCCCAATTTCAGGTAGATTTAACATGCCTGTGGACAAGTGAATTTTTAATAGCTAATCTTACCCTGACAGCTCATGGGAAATATCAATCTATTAGGCAGGACTCGAGTGCTGAATTTTTAATGCACCTTTAGTGATTAAAGTGCTCTTTTTCTCCACTGCTTGAAAGCGATCACAGTGGCTTTAAAGAACAGTTTAAAGTCATAGCAACAATGGAGAATTAATAATTGTAGTTGACCATATTTCTCTTTTGGAGAGAAGGGCTGTGCCTATTTGCATCCAAGTGTTGTGTTGAGAACATTAGAGACAAAAGCCCATCACTCGTTTTGAGAGTACCAGATGAGCCAGATCTGCTCGCAATGGATCCTGTGTCTTTTAATGCCGCTTCAAAATAAGCTGTTGCTGGATTATATTGTGTCCTTTATCTGTTGGCCTCTCAGTTGGAAGAAGATTCTCAAGCACAAACTTCTCCCTCCATCTGCCTGAGGTCAGTCATTGGGATAAAACACGGGGCACCTGTATGAATCGTCAGATATTTGAACTGACAGGAGGTAAAAGATGACCCACTTCTCAGTCCAAATGTTCAGCTCATCCTTTATCTTCCTCTGCCTTCGAGTGACACTTCCACCCTACCATCCTGAATAATCTGATCCGACCTGATCCAGCCAGGGCACACAAGGTGACCGGAACGCTCATGTATATTCAGTCACTGGGGTGATTTAACAGATGAATTAAAGGTATATAGCTTCACTGAGGTCTGCTTTGTAAACCCTTTGAAACAGGTAAGGAAACAATCTGTTTGCTTTGGAGTTTTAGATAATTAGATAAAGGGAAGAAAAACAGGCTGTTGGGCAGAGGAGGAAGTGCCTGGTACTGTAAAACACAGTGATGTTGATTTGCAGGGATGCTTTAGTGCTTACTCTTAAAATACACACTGCATGAGAGCAGTCCATCCACCTACAGAATGGGATAGGTAAAAATCCCAAGAACTGGGATCTTTAATGTTAAAGTGAAACTTTACCCAGTATTTCAAGGCCTGCAGCAGCAGTGGTTGAATGGAACATGGTGTCGTGAGGATTTTCAGGTGGAAGCCTGTGTATGTCTGCTCAGCAGGGTCTGTGCTGTCTGGAGCTGACTCGCGCTCCTGCAAATGGCAATGAGCTCCACTTCCCATTTCCCAGTGTGGCCTGTACAGAGCAGCGGTGAGTCCTTGCAGAGTGCGAGCTGTGTTCCCCGTGCGTGCGCTGCGCTGGGAGAAACACTCCGGGGTGTACATTCATCATTTAGAGCCGTGCCTCCTCATGCCAAGGACCACGTTACGCTGGCATTTCTAGGAAACAGAACTGCCTCCAGCAAGAGGAACTGTTTACAGAAGTGGGAAGTTAGTACAACAGAAGGCAGGCAGCCCAGATGGCGTGGCTGTGAATGGAACCGGGTATCTCCCGTGGTGTCAAGAGAAATGTAATGTTTTGCTTACTCCATCTTGACATCCGAAAAACAGGGCAATTGTCAGCTCCTTCCCTGAGCCCGAGTCTCCGGGATGCTGTCGGTGTCACACTCTTTTCCAGCTGGGCTTTGCTGTAAGTGCTGCCGTCCGAGCTGCACATCTGCAGGGAACTGGCTCACTTGAGGCATGCAGGATGCGGCTGACTCTGCACTTCCCTCCCTTACCCATTTTCCTGTAGCTCTGTCCATCCCTGCAGCACCATCCTCACATGCCATCCGGCAGCTAAAGCCTCAGAAGTTTTCAGCAGGCTTCCTGGGAAATGAAAAGGAAAAGGGCACAGGAAGGTGTTACTTTCACTGCCTGTGTTTTCCTCTTTTTTCCCTGAATTTCAGCTATTAAAGCAACTAAAAGAATCGTACATATGGATGAGGAGATGTGATACGCGTGTAGCTTGCTCTGGCTGGCTGGGTTTTGTGCTGATCTATGAGCTTTCTGCTCCTGCTTTGGGCTGTGTTGTGAGATCATGTCGGGTGATTCGTAATGTAGCTCAGCTTCTGGATCTGTTTTTCTGGAGCAAAGTGACAGAATAGGTGAAAACTGGTTTTTTGAAAGGGACTTTGGCAGGTGGCACTTGCGTTCATTGGGATTTATCTTCTGGACTGGCAACTGGGAAGTCTCTGATGATGGAATTTCATCTCTTTACCTACATTAGCATTCTCTGGCAATGTTACCATGCCTGGGGTTGGTACCAGTTTCATTCATTTTCTTCATTACAGAGGGATTTCCTTTCAGAAAGCTGGCGAAGTCAGCCCTGTCGCTTTGATCCCATTTTTCTCTTACTCATACCTATTCTGTCTCCTGTTTCCCCAGATGGCATTTTTATTTATACCCTCTTTCCTCCAACCCCTCGCCATCTTAATCCATATGTTTATTATCTTTCCCATCACCAAGCTGTGAATAATTTTGTGGGAAATCATGCAGCTGCATGGAAATCAGCTGCTTGGCACCAGCACTGTGCTGCCTTGCTGCAGAACTCCCTGAGTTAACAAAGAATTGCCGCTGAAGTATTCTGGAGAGCGCAGAAAAACATCCTTCACCAGTGATGCTGACCTCAAGGCTGTAATAATTACAAGTTATTATTGGATTGACTGAAAAATAGGAAGTTTAAAAAAAACCCCAAACCCAGCATTTGGTGTGTTTATTTGCTCTCTGTTTCTCTTGGAGTTGCAAAATGCTGTTTTTAAAGCAACTCCAGGATGAGCTAAACCTCATGGGTTTGATGGAACTCTGGGTTCTTATTTAATGAAAGGCTTAAAGCAAGGAGTGTAGTCGCTACAGCCCTCAGAGGTTTCCAGCACAAGACCAGAGCTGCCTTTTCCATGTGCTGTAGAACTACAGGAGCTGCTTGCTGTTCCTACTTCAGGAGCTTTAGGTGAAAGAAATCCAGTCCTCCCCCAGTCATGAAACTCGTGCCATTGCCCTGCCTCTCCTGAGTCTGACCCCTTTGTGTTCAGTGCTTCTGGTCCTGACCTGGACTGGGCACATCCTCTGCCCCAGCACACAGGTCGCCTTGCCCGTCTCCACAGCCTTCCAGTCAAAAGCTGGGTTACTCCCCGTGACCTGAGGCTGATGAGCAGCACGCTGCCAATACACTCGTTTTGTTGCATGGAGGATCCATAGCAAGCAAGAGAGGATTCAAAATGACAGTCACCGGCGCTCAGCGTTAAGGAGCTGAGCATGCTAATTGTTCTGTGGAACAAAGTAAAGCTGAATCCCGTGCAGCTTGTTTCTCAGCCTTTGAAAGGCGTCCGGTGAGGGGAACTGTGCAGGCACGGAAATAATTGGGTTTGATTTTTGCCTGATCACCCAATGGCTCAGATAGGCAGCAATCAAAGCAAAGCTCTTTCTGTCGGTAAATAATTCTTTAAGGGTTCTGATGGAAGAATAGCACGGAGGGTTATCATTAGCTAGCTCCAATATCTGCAAGATCAGTGGATTATAAAAAATATATGTGAATCTGCAGAGAAGAGCAGAGACTTTCATGTTTGATAGGGCCATATCAGAGGCGGTGGATTTCTTAAGGCTATGGAGATGTTCCCTGTGTGTATTGACAGCTTCTTGTTTTACTGAAGGCACTGACAATCCATGTGCATCCATTGTCTGAAATCCTGTTAATTCCTCTGGCTTGGCACCCTGTTAACTTGTTTATATTGCCACAGGACATGACGCCTTTCAGGCAGTTTTTCATGGCAACGTCAGGATTTAACAGGATGGGAAAGCAGGGAGTCGCAGAACTGATGAAAGATTCGTTTTGGGAGCAGCCTCCCAGGGTAATCTGGCCTAACCCCCTGCTCACCAGGGCTGAGTTCAAAGCCCGATCAGGTTCAGGGGCCTTGGCTAGTCCAGGTTCTCAAAGTCTGCAAGGATGAAGACTCCTCAGCCTTTAGGGACTTTCTTTGTAATACTTCTTTTTGCTGTTCTTACTGTTTACAATCAGAATTTCTCTCCTTGCAGCTTGTGACCATGGCCTCTTTGTCTTGCCATGGTGTATCCTCTCATTGGAAATGTTTTGAGCTGTATTATTTCATCTCTATTCTCTGTGTGTGTCCCAGCCCCTGCTTTCAGAACCAATTAGCTGAAAGATCTGCTTAGCCACGTTGCTGCAGGACAGGTATGTGGAGTGTCATATCCTACACAAACGGGAGGATCTTCTCAGCACTTACTACTGTTAGCAGTCCAGCAGAACAGCTTTCTGGCCGTGCACTGGGCTGCATCCCTGCTAAGGCAGCTGTCCCTCAGCCTGAACAGCAGCGAGAGCTGCAGCTCCGTTGCTCGGGGTCAAGCAGTCTGTAGTACAATGCTGTCTCACCCTGGAGCAGCACAGCAGCACAAGGAGAGGTTGTGCAAGAGGACTCTGAAGTGGTTTTCCACTATTACTTGTTTCTGTTTCTAATAGTGTCCTTCATTAAGCCCCACTGGAGAGAAAGCACACTTGTTATAATGATCTTGAAGAGCAACACAATCTCCTTGGCTTTCTTTTTCTGGAGTTTTATACACTTAGTTCAGAGCAGTTCCACATCACCACAGCTCACGCCAGATTTGAATGATGAAGGAGCTCAGATAGGCCTATTAAAACAGAAGCAGCTGAGAACTCTGTAATTTGCTGGAAGACTACAATTTGCATGAGAAGCTCCAGATAACCTATTCACCTTCCCCCACAGAGCTGTAATCCATGGGTCTGACCATATGGAAGCTGGCATTCACACAGGGTGAGTGTAAATAAAGCTTTCAATGCCTTTGATATCAGGGCTCTTTATGCCTCTCTCTCAGCAAGTGTTTCCATTCTCTCCCAGATGTAGTTAGCATAAAAGAGCAACCTACTGCTTAGAATGCATTTAGACTAAAAAAACCCCAACCAAACCCAAACCCCAAACCAAACAAAACACAAAAAACCCTCCCAAATGTTGCTCTCTTGTGCCCTGCCTTCGGAAGGTCATAAATACCAGGCAAAGGATTTGGGAAACAGTGCAAAGACCTAGGCAAAGCCCACAGTCCATCCCTGAGAAAATTCCAACTTGGTCTTCCAGAACTGCAGCAGTGACTACTTGCAGAGGCTTATTCTAGCCAACTGTACAGACACCCATGCATGTGTATCTGCTATAGAACTGGATGGGGTTAATCATACCCTTGAAGTTCATGTTGAGAACCTTCTGCAGTTTCTTCCTTATTAGCCAGTTCCATGCCTATTAAATAGTACTATATAGAGATGGAAATATATTTACTAAAGATTTGTTTTGCTTAAAAAATACGATCAATCCATGTTCCATCAGGGCGTATGAACATTTACATAGACATGCAACCAGGAGAATCCTAAGTGTAGCAGTGCAGGGCAGTGATGCTTATGAAAAGAAGTGTTTTGGAGATGTTTCTTCCCTGAGCCTGCAGAGAAATGGATTCTCCAGTCCGACTGCTGTACAGACTTCCTGGACACTCAGGGCGGTGGTGACAGGGACACTGAACGTGCTGTAAGCACTGGGGGGAAAAATACAGCCAGGTATTTCCCAACAAGGGCAGTTTGGCACAACTCCTCAGAGCAGTACTGCGATTTCAACTGGCTGAGGATCCGGCACTTTGATTCATGAGCTTTACAAGGAAGCCTGAGTTGGCAGTGAGAAGAGATGTCGTGCGTCTCTGTGCTCGAGGTGGTAGATGTGTGAACCCCCATGAGCCTGTGTCGTGTGGCTGTGAGCACCTGCACGATCCAGTCCCTCTGCCTGATTTCCATTGGACTTGTACCGCTGGCAGCGAGAAGCTTCTGGAGAGACATCAAAGATAAACACTAAAACCTAAAGCTTGATTAAGCGTGTGAAAACTGCTGTTAAATGAGGCCTCTAGCTTTCCTTGGGAATCCTTTCAATAGCTTTTCCCCTTGCCTCTTCTTTCATTTCTTCTTCTTCTTTTGTCACCTCAACGGGAAGCTCTTTTGTGTGGTGGATGTAACCCGCGGATATCATAGGAGCTGCAGCGGGCTACTTCAGAGCTCTCTCTCCGAGGGGTAGACTTCCTGTGCATCTGTGGAGGACGAATTATCACCCCAGCCATCTTCGTCAAGGAAAATTAGTTAAGATCCTTGAGCCAGGATCGTCTCTGCAAGTGTAGTGGGGTCTCAGGGAGCTGGATCTCTTATGTACTCTTGGCATGGTGAATGTTACCTTTGGTTTTATATATATACATGTTTTTTGATCTATATGTATAAACACACATATGTTTTTATACTTAACAAGGGTAAAAATGAAAGTGACCTTAGTGAACTAAAGGATTTCCTATGAATGTATCAGGTTTAATGGAATAGATGGGAAATTATCTGAACCAACTTGTGCTGGGCTGTAGTTCAGATATTAGTGTTACGAACGTGAGGGGATGGGAAAGGATCAGAACACTTCAAAGGGAGACTGTATACAAAGGATCAAATTCACCTCCAGAGCGGCTCAAAGAAGTCTCTAAGCTCTCAGAGCAGCAGATTCACTGTCAGGGTTTATCTAATCTTTTCACTCTATCAGCATATATAATTATGCATATTAGTATTTGTATTAGAGGAACGCTGAGGTGTCCTGAGATTAGGCCCTGTTGTGCTTGGTGATGTACAGGTGCTGCGGGAGAATGCAGTCCCTGCTCTGAACAGGGTAAAGAGGGGAATGGTATGGGCTGGTGAACTGATGCATCCCAGAAGAAATCAGTGGCAAAACCAGGTTTAGCATTTTAATTAGAAGTCCTGTCCCCTTGTCTGTATTGCTTCAGGAAGCTTCTCTCTGTGCCTGTGTTTTGGAGCGTGGCTGAAAGGGAGCAAAGTTAACTCCTGGTTATCACAGAGAGGGAGAAAAGCCATGAGTAGTTACAACAGCACCCCTGTAAAGGTGCTCCCTGCTTTCCGGGGACTGGTCTGGGTATTCTGTATGCATCTGCTCTCCCTCCACTGTCACCCTGCCTCCTCTTTCCAGTGTGCTGGGTGCTTGATGTAGACCTGTGCTCTGCTCCCTCACTGCTCCTCGGATGGGCCCTTTGTGCGGCAAATCCATCGCAGCCCCTCTTTAACATAGTGAAGGTCAGCGAGGTATAAGGAAAGAAGAAAGAGTGTTCCTGTGTCTACTGTCCCTCCTTGGCCAAAGTTTCCAACAGCTGTGGTTGTGGGCAGGGTGTTTTTTTATCAAAAACACTCAGCCCCAAGCATCAAACCCCAGAAGACTTCTGTGGAGTTGGAGCAGGTGGGCAAGCTGACTGCCATGTAGGTGCCTGGAGGGTGATGGCCATCAGGCGCTGAGCTCTCCTCCGGTCTGGGCTGTTAGGAGCATCATTCACATTCACCTCTGGCTGCAGAGGCTGCTGGTCTCTCTGCGTTGCTGACAGGAAGGTAAGGTACTCCTGGGATGTTCCTCGTGATGGGTCCTTCTGCAGCAGTGTGTTGCTGTTACTGCCAGAGCGGTGCGAGGGGGCGGCTTTAGGATAGCGGGGAGGGGGAGGGCAGTGCTGCGAGCAATAGCTTTTATCTTTGCTAATAGTAATCTAATGGACAGCAGAGTAGGCCAGTAATTGGATTTTGCTTCAGATCGTGATTAGGAAGATTGCTTTGTGAAGTGTATAGGAACTGCTGCAAGAGCTGCACGCGTCTTGCTGAGACACCGAGCGAGAGTGATAGCACAAAACAGAGCTGGAACTATCCCCTGGGTCGGATTTGGAGTAGTGAGGGGTAAGGGCAAAGGAGAGGCTCCAGCTGTGCGGGAGTTCGGGCATGGAGGAACAGGTGGAGGCCTTGCAGTGAGAAATCTGGGTAGGCAGCAAGTGGCAGCTCAGTTTGTGCCCTGGAATGTGCTCTGTAGTTGGCACTTTGCACAGCCCAGCGGTGCTTACTAGAGAAAACATAGAAACACCGTGTAATCTTCATGAGAACCCTCTTTCAAGGGAGTTACGTTCCCTCTGACGTGCTGGGACAGAGCAGTGGGTCGGTCGCAGCTGTAAGGCGAATGTCAGAGCTCTCCAGCTTTGGACCTGCCATTCATCTCTTCCCTGTAAAACTTCCAAGCGCATTCTTAAGGTCACCTGAAATAAATCAGTCATGATTCCCAGCAGATCTGATTAATTAATCGCTCAAGGTCACACAGATAATTTCCGATGTGTGTCTCATTGTTTCCCAAGGTAGTGTGTGACTGTTTAACAAGCAGTCCTGTGTGGAAGCTCACTGTTGGGGTGTTGGTTTTCTTGTTCATGCATGTTGCATAATTAATAAATCACAACTTGGAGCCCTGATTGCTTGGGCCTAAAGAGGGTGAAGGTGAGAACAATCTGCCTGGTGCTTGCTGTAGTTGAAACTAAGGGGGTCTGTGATGGCCACCACCGTTAGTGGTAGTTAATGAAGGACAGTTTGCTCAAGGAGTTCCTGGTCTGGGCTGAAGATGGTTTCACCAGTTCAGCAGAGGTATTTGGGATGGAATTAATAAAGGAAAAAGCAAGAATCCATGAATTCAGGGCGTACAAATATAAACTCCTTGTGTATAAAAGGGATTTGAATCCCATTCATGTTGATGGTGGCAGCACATGATCAGTAGGTAGAAAAGAAGGTCTTTGTTTGTAGCGCTCCGATTCCTTTGCACCTAGAATCGTTAATAATACAGGCTTTATTTTTAAACCTGTGATTTTCAAAGGAGCCTGACGGTTGTCAGTCTCGGCTAGATTAAAATTATCCCAACACCTCATGATTTCTAGCATGCACATCCCTCATTATCTTGATGAATATAGGACTCACTAACATGAATTTTAAAGACGACGAAAGTCGGGTACAGGGGGAAAGTAAGTTCTGGGCTCAGATGTTTGAGTGGTTGTAGTTACATAAAGCTTGACACGTCTGCAAGGGAACGACGTGGAAATACCTGTGAACATAAGGGCCCCTGCGAGCCATCCAAAGCAAAGCTGTGGACAGGCATGGAAACCAACCTTGCTGTCCCATGTCTGAGGCGGGTGAAGGAATGAGTGAGCTGCTTATCTCACTGAAATGCCATTTTAGCACCATTTAAATGCATTTGAAGTTGCCAGCATAAATTTGTGCCTTTGGAACGGCAGAGGAAAAAAAAAGTGCCCATGTAGGTATGTGAAGAAGCTTATGTGAACGTTGGAACCTGGGGAAGCTATTGATAGAGCTGGTCAGTGATGCTCAGCACTGCGGGAAATGGGGCGTGAATTCAAGCTGGTGCTTTTAAGTGGGAAAAGTGAGTTTGGAAAATAAATTCAACTTCTCCAGTGGGGCACCGTTCGGATGAGCATGGGTCTAAGACGAGAGGATGGTTGGGGAAGGAAATCCTTTCCATATGTTAAAATAGACACATGGGAGAAAGCCTGCCCTACCGAGCTGCTCCCTGCAGCATGGCCAGGACAGCCTGTCCCCACGACTGCACCACCGACCCGAGGTGCTGTGTGCTCTGAGGATGTCAGGGTGTCTGTGCCCACAGGATGCTGCAGGGTCAGGGCTGCAGAGGCTGCCCGGAGCAGAGTGGGCGCTTCCCCCTCTGAATATTGCATCACTCTGCAGAAGAGCTCGTCCAAATTGCATGCGCGTTGATTAACTGTGTTGCATAATTTATGCTTTTACTTATTTAATCACTCTGGAGTTTTGGTATTCGCTGGCAGTTGCTAGATTGCTTTATTAAATTTAGGCTGTATTAAAGGAAATTTATTTTTGTGTATTCCTCCTTCATAATTTTTTTTTTCTTAAATGTTGTCACATAAATTAGGGCGTTATCGATGGATCTGCATGCAGAGGCTGGCTGTTCAGTTCCTATGCCAGAATCCTCTAAATCATGTATGGCGTATGTATTATATCTTACTTCAGGCGATCCTTCTCAATGATGGATTTACTTTGCTTTCTTCTCTTTTATATCAGACGAAGGCATTCCAACTCAAAAGCACTGGGAAAGGGGGGGAATCTAGATTTTGTCTCTTGACACACAGAAGCCTAAGACCTTGACATGAAAAAGGTATGTTAAATAACATCGTGACAGAAAGTACAGGCATCTTTCTCTCCCCTTTCCTGGAGGAGCGTTGGGGAAGGGGAGGAGAAAGGTGTCTCGTGCTGGGTAGAGGGGTCCACTCGAGGTTCAGGTTAAATGTGAGGTGCTTTCTGCAGGGAAGGGAAGCTCCAGTGGTCTGAGTGTTGTTAAAGAGCCAGGGGAATCCAGATTCTTTTCTCTCTTTTGTATTAGTCTCATGTGTCATTCAGTTGTGTGGTGCAGTGTGAGGTAGGTAACGTGGCTACGAGAGAAACGGTGTAAGATGCCTGATTGCCCTAGAACTGGCTTGGGATAGAGAAGCCTGCCCTGGCTCTGTTCTCCTGCCTCTCAGCCTTGTAACCCCCCCCAGTGCATATTGGGTCTCTTTTTGGGGAAGTTCTCGCAGATCCGTTCCTTGTGAGTCATTCCTGACGTGGGGTTGGCAGAGGTACCTTTGAGTCTGCATCAGTCGGAGTTGAAACACCCCAGCAACAACAGCCAGACACGTGCAGGCGTATTGGGATGTCTGAAGAGTTACCTGTGCCTGGGTTGAAGGATGAATATCTCTTTATGGAATGACTTGTTAGAAGAGGTGAGAACAGAGGAGTATTTTGATGCAGGCAGAAAATGTTCTTCTCTGAAGTGTGGGAAAGGTTCGAAGCTGCATCAGGGAAGGTTCGGGATGGATCTGAGAAGCACCTCTGTATGGAGAGGGGCCTCAGATTCTGGAACTGGCTTCCTGGAGAGGTTGATCGGTGTTCCAAGCCTCTCCACGTTTGGGAGGCGTTTGGACACCCCCTGTAAGAGCATGCTGTAACTCCTGGCCAGCATTGACTCCTTGGGCAGCTGGATGGGGCAGTGGCTGCACATCCCTTCAGGCTGAAACAGGCTCCTGTTGCTGCCTTGCTTGGAAAGAAGTTCTTAGGAGATGAGAACTGTTTACTGAGTTGGCGTGTATTTATCAATATATGCTGATGTGTATGTAATAGGGGTTTGGATTTAATTTCGTGCTTGTTATTTGTCTGAACGTACTTGATTTATGAATGCATGCATGTGGATATGTAGATATCTTTCAGCTGGTTGAAAACTCCCCCGTGAAACTTGTTTTTAATGGAAAATTGTTTTTCCAGTTATTCATCTTATTGCTGGTATCTGTTACCAGTGGTGAAATTAAGTTTCCGCCAATAATTTTTTTCAGACAGCTATCAACAACCTCCTGATTCTGCATTTCTCTGCCAAATTTACATTCGTCCTTAGCAAAATAAATCTCCCACGAGTTACAGGATTTTTCTTTATCTATAAAGCTATCCCTTGGATATGCACGAGCGCATAGCTGTATCGCTGTAAATCCTACAAAAGGAAAAAAGGGATTTGAAATTACAGCTTTTTAATGAGAAAATTAACTCTACGGTGGTTACGTTGAGTTGTGAAGGATTCTCAACCGCAGCGACAGCATTAAGGTTTTTTTCATTTGTTTTATTAACCAGCTGAAGTGGAATAGGCCTAATCTTCCTAGATTAAAGTTTCACAAATCTGAGGGCCGTGGTACATGCAAATATTCTCTGCTGGTCTTTACTGAAATACTCTAATCCTCAGAAAAAGTGGGCATTAGAGCTCCAGCACAGAGGTTCTGGGCTGTGGTTTGCACAGAGACGTGGCGTGTGAACGCAGAACTGGAGCCAGCACATCCCTGAGCTGTTACCAGATGTTTAATCTCAGGTAAATGACTTGTGTATTCACTTGGAAAACTGATGTCTAATACTTTATCGATCGTGTATTTGGAATAGTTATTGGTATGAAGTGTGCTTCTGCTCATGTCTCTTAAGACATGAAAATAACCTAAATCCTGGCTGCTGTTTCCTCACACAACTTTGTGGCTGAAGTTACGGACCAGAATTCATTAGGAGTCGCTGAAACCATCAGCCCTTAACTTTCTCTGGAGGCAATCGATGCTTTGCATGCGAGAAGTATGTCAGAGGGAGCTTCTCAGGATGCAGGGCAGCTTATACAATTTCATGGGTGAGCAGGCTGGGCGATTGCTGAGCCTCTCTGGCCCTGGGTCCAGCTGGGGTAGGGAAGGGCCTGGTGTGGCTGTGCAGTGCCTGCTGCACGCCCGGGTGGCTGCGAGGAGCGTGGTAATGCAGTGTGATTCTTAGAAGGGAATCTGGCTGTCTAGTTCTCTTGTACACCAGTTTAGAGAGAAGCAATTACTGTGCGAGGTGCTCAGCCTCTTCCCTGGTCTCCAGCGGGAGTTTCAGCAGAGCATCCTCAGCGTCTCTTCACCCAGGTGGCAGGATTAGGGCTTTCTCTGAAAAGATGGGAGGCTCTGTAATTTTGGTATTGCAGACTGGGCTGCCTGTATGGGCTTTTTCTGCTACAGCTTGTGTGTTCTTGAGGGTCTTGTCATCATCCACATCCTCCCCTCCATGCTGATGACCTACATGAGACTTGAAACCCAACTGTTCTACATAGCCTCCTGATGACATTTTCTTCCAAATTACAGCAGCGGTGTCATAGAAAATTTCATTTCTGTATTGTGCTAATTTGGAGAGTAGCAGGAAGTGTCAGATCCCATTCCATTCCCCCAGCACACTCTTCTGTAGTCAGGGCTCTGGCCGCAGCTAACGTGGTTTAGCTCACGGAATGTGGAGAGTGACAGTGACACCGTGACACTTTAATACCACGCTATAAATCACTGTCGCCAGGTCCCAGTCGTACTGTGTGTTTGGTGTAACGGGCTTCTTGCTGTCCTGTTCTCCTCTCTCTTTTTTCTGCCTGGCATCACCTTCCTCATTTGGGTTTACATCCAGTCAGCTGAAACTTAAGCGTGATCCAGAGGTGTAATATTTCCCCAACGAATTTCCTGTGTGCACTGGTGAGTATTGTCCACTAATAAGAATGTACTGGGCTGGACTTAATTTGTAGCAGAGAGCGAGTGGCAGTTTGGAAGATGCCACCACGTCTTTAGCTCTTGCCCTACACTGGGGCACTCTGCATTTCAGCCTGGATCGTGCAGGGCCAACAGCCAGAGAAATTCCTTTTTCTTTAAGTGTTGGTAATAGTCACAGTAACAGAAGTAGCAGAAGAAAGTTGTTTCACCAGGCCGAGATGGAATGATGAAGGTCTCCTTTGCATAGGAACTGTGCTGTCTTAGCTGAGAGTAGAAACCAGATCGCTGGAATTAATTAATATTAATTCATTATTTATGTAATATAAATCATGTAATTACCATGTGCAATTTCCGTTTCAGACTTGGTTAATTTATCATTTTATGTCCTTGTAAACTGTGGTTGAATCTGGCATCTCAGGTTTATCTTATTGTAGCTTTTGCTAATTAATTTTTCTCTATTATAACTTCAGACTTGTTTTCTAACTGACGTATCTCTAGCCAGTCTTTTAGATACAGCTCATGGCACCAAAGTGTGCCATTAAGAACTCTTAATCCATGGGTTACTGGGTGATGTGATGGTTCCTCCAAAGGGACTGTCAGTGTCTATGAAGCCAGCACAGATTGAGGATACTTTGATCTGTGCATTAAGCACCAATGGTGTGACTTTTTATGATGCAGGTACAGGGCCCTTCTGTGCCACTCACAGTGTGGTGAGGAGCAGTCCCGTGGCTGTACAGTGCCTGAGAGTACGGCACAGGGCAGTTTGGGGTGATTTCTGTGAAAATACAGAGGGTTCATTCCATTCAAACCTCCTATGTTCAATTAGCTGTCTAATAGGAGCAGTGTACCATCATGCCATACGTTGACAGACAGCCAAAGCTATCTTTTTAGTTCTTGTACTCTAGTTTTCTCTCTTGATGCTCATACTCTTTTTTCATAATGTAAATATTAATTAATAAGAGACTGTCATTCACACGGTGACACGGGCTGTCAGTGACTAACAAATGCAATTAAAAACCCCTCAATAACAAAACTTTGAGCACACAGCAGAGATGGTATAAGGGAGATGAGAAAAGTTAATTGCTGGACTTCAACGTGTCTTGGGAAGGGAGGTGGTGAAAAAATGTACAGCTAAAATTAATGATGTATAACAGATTAATTAGGCTAAAGCTAAAAATGAAATCCTAATTATAAAAGAATCCAAGATGCGGATGGGAGTCTTGGGACGCTAACGTCAAGAGGGCAGCACCAGGGTGTCAGGGGAGCTGGCTGCAGGTCACTTGGGTGTGTGGAGCCTGGGAAGGGTGCTCCTCATCAGCCACCTTGTCGGATGAGAGGCCACAGTGCAGCGCAGCAAGTGGAGCTTAAAGCCTGAACACAGCTCAGCTGAGCTGCAGCAAGGAGCTTGGCTGTGGGAGCACTGAGCTGCGTTTGGGGGTCCCAGGGGACAGAGGGGCATGGTGGTGTGTTTGTGTGGAGGGTGCATGTGTGGCTGCTTTTGTCTCCATTTCTGTCCGCAGTCTCCTCTCCCTGGGGTGATAAAACAGTGGGAACAAGGTGACATGTAGGTAGGAGAGGAAATAGAGACACGGGGAAATGAGAAGATGATGCTGCACAGACGGCTGTGGAGATCAAGCACTGAGGTGCTGTTAGGGGGTAGGAAATAACTACATTGTCCTTAAATTCTCCTGCTCTGCCTGCTACAAATAAGTCTTTCTCTTCCGCTGTGTGCAGTCAGAACTCTAAATGGTGTTGTTATGAGGTCACCTGGGGATAGCTCACTTGAGACGCTCCTTCCTTCCTACACTGGCCTTTCAACTCTGTTCGAGTGCAGCAGCAATTGAACATCCGATAAGTTCCCGATCACAGGGTTATCTCTGTCCTTGAAAAAAGAGATCTGAGGAGTATAATGTCTTTTTCATCTCTGAGCATGATAATGTTCTCTATCAGTCTTCCCTTCAACCCCCTTGGTACCAAAGAGAATAAAAAGATGTCCCTTGATTTCCTCCGTGAGCTCCAGCTCTGAGTGTTCTACAGCGTGGGGGATGTGAGGAGACAGGAACGAACTGAGTACTAACAGGTTGACACTGAGATGGTGCTGTGGCAGAGCACCCCGGGCATTTCTTATTTAGGTTTCTGGATCGCATGTTCTATTAAGAGGTTGTCTGTTAATAGGTTTTGAAAGATTAGTCGGTGATGGTGAGATGTGCTTGGTACATTGCCAGTCCTTCATTAGAGGTAGATAATCAACAGGTCGATAATCAAAGCAGTGCAGTTCCTGTGCTCGTGTTGGATCTATACACAGAGCTGTTCGATCAGTTCATAGCACAGATCCTTTCTTAATGCACTTCCAAAAAACCACATGTCCCTGGAAAGCTTTTGATAAGCACCTTCTAATGATGCTCAGGTATTTTGCAGGTATCTTCAGCTCCCATGTGATGAGGATTTTAAATGTGTTCTAGCTTGAGCGGATACTTTAAACATCACTTGGACCTGATTTTCTGTTCCATTACCCGTCAGTTCGTCCTTTCATCTTCCTTGTTCAGCATCCTCTATGGAAAGACTTTTGGAAGTTTACTTTAGATTTGACATTCTAAATGTTATATATTACATTGTGTAGCAGGCTGCTCCTCTCCCTCCATGTGACCTTTTACAGTGGTTTCAGAACACAGCCTACAGTTCTCAGCATATCTGTGGCTCCATCTGAACACAGATCTTCTTACTTAGACAGTAACAGTATTCTCTGTTCAAACAATAAGTGGTAGGGGGCATCAACCATCCATTTATCGCCTGCTTCTTACTGTGCTGCAGCGTAAATGCATTGAGGGAGGTAGGAAATGGCTCATGCTGCCTTATAATAAGCTGCACATGTACATGTAGATTCTTTTTTCAACATCATCCTCTAAACCCCAAGCCATCCCAGAGCACTTTACCAAGTCAAATTACTTATTTATGGAGTTCTGCAAAATAAGTCTGATGTACAGTACTGCCTGTGTAGCTTTCATCACTGTAATTGTCTTAGTGTGTCTGCTAAGTAGTTACAAATACGATACTCATTCATTACTCTCAGCTTGTTTGGCGTTTTAGAGCAGGGAGTGTGCTGGGATTTCATATACCTGAACTGTTCCATACAATCTTTCCCTGGGTATTTTGGCCAGGGCACTTTGATGGGCTGCTGTGCCTCCTGTCCTCCATCCTGTGCTCACCTCGAGCTCAGACCTTGCTTCTTTTGATGCGCTGGGTTACCAGTAAAGCTTACTGGAATGAGGTGGCCATCTCACACCGAGGAGTGAAGTTCTCCAAGTCTCTCTTGGCTGTCCCAGCACACAGACAGACTGGACTGTTCTTTACAGATCGTGTTCATGCACATAGACAGACATGAAGGCTCTGTGCACTGAGAACTTGAGCTTTGAGATCCATCACCTGTGCTGCAGATCCTTGCTTGCCCAGCCAGAGCCAGGGCCAAGCACTCAGGTGATGGGAGCTGCCCAGCTGCCTTCATTGCCTGGAGGGGAAGCAGTTGGTCTGTGCCAGCCAAGCAGCTGGCCCTGGGGCTTTGTGCTGGGAGCTGGTCATCACTTGGGTGACAAGAGCCCACCCTGGACAAGGTCTCACAGCAATTACTGTCTTGGTGTGCTGCCAGAGTTGATCTTTGAAAGAGAAAATCAAGGTCAGCGTGTTGATCTTAGACTGCCTTAAAGGAGCTGGTTTTCTCCTAAACGATGAAGATATTTTATTAAAACTAGCAAAACTTGTGCCCCTGTGTTCCTCATCTTCAAAGCTGATGTTACTGCAGTTTCATTATTCAACCCATCAGGCAGTAACCGTTTCCTAAATGAATGTGATTGTGTGCTGGGGTGGGAGCATTGCTGAATAAACTGGATTTTCATCCAGCCATGAATGTTTGGATTATAACATTTAGAATCCATCGCTTCAGTAACTTCTCTTAAGCAAAGATCACAGCACAACTTGAGGTTTTAAAACCACAGGAGGGACAGAGGAAACATTTTAAAGGGCTCCAAGTTGCATGTACAGATTAAGGGAAATCCGAGTGGGAGAGGTTAATAAAGTAATTCCTTTGTTAGCAACGGCTGTGAGAACAGGAACACAATCCTTCGTGGTTCTTAGATCCAGCATTTATCCTAAAGCTCCTGATAGAAGATTTCTTCTCAGTGCTGTTAACAGCTGAACCCAGAGAGGTTCAAAGAGAACTCAGCAGAGTGTGCTGAGCTTGATGTCTAAACAAAACTTGAGTTTGGAGCTTGGGTTGTTCAGAGGGTTGGTGTCTGTGTGATGGACATCGTTCCTTTGGACTAAGCCAGAAACTTCTCATCAAATGCTGTGACATCCCTAATCCTGCTGTTATTGATCAATGATCCCTACATGCCTGTCAGGATGGTTGAAGGAGCCTTGGAAGACTCTCCATGAAAATACCATCTTTTCCTTCTCCTTGGTGCAGGTAGGAATTCCTTCCTTGAACTTGGTGGTGTAGCTGGGAGGATACATGAGCTTGTGTCTAGTCTCAGTTATATGTGATTGAGTGGAGAGTGATCAGTGGCACTACTTGCTAGCTCTTTGACAGAAACCCGGGTATTTGGGGGCGATTTACGGGACATGTTTGTGCAGCAGTTACCTGGTTTTGAGCAGAGATAATGAGAGTTCTGCTCTGCTGTGGGTGATGTCTCCATGTTGCTGACCTTGCCTGGGGCCTCTATTTATGTAACATTTAGATTGCAGTATAAACAGTTCTGTTTGTATTTTATTTGTGTTTACCCATCAGGTTTGTAATCAGGGGTTTGTTTGGGTTTTTTAATTTGTAACCCTTTCACCTCTGTGTTCAGGGAGAAGTTCCATGTGCCATGACAGGCAGGTGAGAGTTTTGTTCTGCTATTTTTCTTTATCAGACTAAGAGAAAAGCCACAATAGACAGAAGCACCAAAGTATTGCTACAGCTGCCTCTCACCTTGAATCCTCGGGTGAAACCCATAAATTTTAAATATTGGATTTAAGGTTTTGAAGATTCTTGATAGAAATACTACCAATGGAGAGGCACCGTTGGGATTTACACCATACTTTGATTTAATTATTCTTAGAGAAGCATTATGTCCTGTCAAGGCATTTGTCCTTTGCTGTCAAGGCTGCAGGCACCAATTTCACTTCTCCAAAGAGGATCTGCAATAGTCTGAAAATAAGGAAGTATGAAAAATTGTGGGTATAATTATTATCATTTTTGGTGTCATGAAATGATAATCCTTTTAGGTATGCTCACCCATAATTGCACATGTTCCCAGCTCCCTGTGTGGTGTTACATTTGCCTTTGTGTCGGCATTGGGATCAGCAGGAGGAAAGCGATGCTGCCGGAACGTGCGGGGCTCTGAGTGAGAACCATGGGGAAGGGAGGCAGGAGTGAAGGGGGCAGTTCTCTTTCTCCTGTTCAGAGGAAGCTTCGTTTGCTGTCTCGTGGTTGTGCACGTGCTGAGACCCCTTTGGGGTTAGGGGAGCAGCCAGCAGTTGCAGGTGGTGGTGATGGAGCTGATGGAAATGGCTGTTCCTGAGGCCACCACCCACCCCGCAGCATTGCCAGGGGTTCCAAGTCAGGGCCTACATTAGTCACAGTGCAAAAGCTGAGCTCCTGGATGCTCTGGAGCCTTGCTCCATCACTCAGACACTTTGTGAACCCACTCTGGCCATTCCAGCCAGGTTCCAAGCAGGGTTTCCCAAGGGAGGTGAAGGCAGCCAGCTCCCCCCTGCGCTGCAGCTGCACTGCCCAGCAGCCAGCACGCTGCTGTGAAAGGTGGCAGACGGAGCTGTCTGCCTCCTTCAGCACCCACCTCACCTTGCCAGGTCTCCCCGAGCTGTCGGTCGGCTCTGTTGTCACTTTAATTTCCCAGCTCTGAGGCCGGAAGGGAGCATTAGATCATCCGCTCTGAACTCCGGTCTATCACAGGCCATTAAGTCTCACCCAGTTACCCCTGGGGATTCTTCACTTCCAGTCTTTAAACTTTTATGTAGTGCTCCTCTGCCGTGTTTCATCGCAGAGGTAGCTGTGCTGCAGTGAAACGGGCTCTGTACAGAACCAGCAACACTTGTAAAGTGCATTAGGAGCCTTCAGAATGAATAGGACTTGTATATATTTGGTCTGAGGTTTTCAAAGACATTTGGGGAATAAGGAGGCTCAGTTCCCATTAAATTTTATGAGAATTTAGCATCTAAATGCCCCGGGTAGCTTTGATAAATCTTCTCTTTTAGTGGGAGGCATAAAAGTAACCGTTTAGAATGAGTTGGATTGGGTGTGTGGTTCGTTAGTGGTAGATACTTCAGAATCAGATGATAAAATGATCCCTGTTAGAGATAATTATATAATGACCTGCTCCGGAGGTGACATTTTCTTCCTGATTCTAAGCACTTGTCTTGAAGGTTGGGACTTTGTGCTCCTTTTTAACTCCTCAGCCCACTTAATATAACTCAGGAAGTTCTTGGGAGCCATAAAAATGTCTGGTGGCGTTTTAGGTTCTACTACTTTATCAATATTGGTATTTATGGAGTAGGACAAAACTCCTAATTGTTTCCCTATGTGCTGACACACGAACTGCAGCTCCCTTTAGCACCAGTGCTCACCAGTACGGGCACTGGCTTAAGGGAGGAAGGATGCTACAGTAACAGTGGTACTGCTGCTGTCAGTAACCGCTGTTCTTTGGGTGATGCTTTAGCAAGGACCATCAGCATCACGACTCCAGGGGGTTTCACTGGTGGCAGATGCAGTCCCAGCATTCAGGACAATTACTGAGTCAGAATGAACCACTATTTAGTGTCCTGTGGGTCTTTGTAAGCAGTTATGTTCTGGCTCCATGATCACTTAACCAAGGATGGGCTAACGGAAGACAACAGCTAGTAAGCAGCGTTGTAGTACGTATCGAGTACACCTGCCTTCTTAATTATTACATGCCAGGGTTAATTGTATGACTGCAGATATTGGATCAGACTACTTCTCGTGACATGTTGTGACTGAACCAGCCCACGTATATTCCAGAGATACATGTTGCCCGAAATTGAAATATTATTTGTCTTATTTGACACAAATTATAATTATCCTAAAGAACCTGAAGGTTCTTCCCCCTCCCCCTTTTTTGTCTTCCTAATTATGGCTGTAGCTCTTGATGAAAATGGTTGCTATTGCTGCTCATTAGTGAAATAATTTCTTTAGCAATTATCGGAAATTTAGGCAGCCAATCTGGAATAAATGCCACTAGTACAAAGCAGGGCTTTTGCCTTCGGAAGATTCCTAGATATGGGTCAGGTGCTCCGTGGGTGTAAATGCAAGAACCTCCACTGAAGGTGATGGAGCTGCATTCCCTTGGGGAAGAGATGTGTTTAGCTCTCATATTTAAAACCTGAGACACCGAATGTGTCTAAGTCTATACAGCACCAAGGGCTTCCATGGAGAGACAAGATTTATACTGGCTGAGTATCTTGATTGAAATCCTGTGACCTTTCATTATTTTGTGGTGAAGTAATTTAAGTGCAGCCCTGACAAGCCCGGACATACAGACATCAGCCTCCAACCCCAATCCAGAGACCACTGATTTCTTTGGAGTCCTTAATGTCTTTAGAGTACTTGAGGCTCATGTTTTAAGTGAAAGGTCTTAAAGCCTTTTTTTTTCATTAAAATTGTGGTTTTCATCCTGTAATTTCATCGTATTAGAACCCAAATTATTACAAACATAAATATTAGGAGATAGAGTAAAGCCCTGAGAGTCTTCAGCACTGTAAGCAGACCAAGACTTGGCATGGGATGGGCAGGATTGACCGACTACAGATGGTTTGAGTCAGATTCAGCCCACCTTTTCCCACTGTGGGTGGCCCAAAGTGGAGGTTGGGGGACAGACAGCTAGCACGGCTGTTCTGAATGCTGGAGTTTGCTTTCCTTGGGGTGAGTGGAACTTGGTTGGGACCAAGTATCTCAGTTTGCTGCTTTGGTCTCCGCAGGAGCTCCTTAGCATAAGGACCTCCAGCTCCACAGCTCTACAAAAGTGCTAACGATGGGCCTCACTTGTTCTAATTACCACCCAGTAAGGAGAGCGGGAAGGCAAATCAGGGCAAAGGGTGTCTTAGGAGTTAAGCTCAGGATCTGAGAGGCTGGCTTAGTTCCCAGCTCTGTCACGGTTTTTCTGTGTGACCTTGGACTAGTGGCGTAATCTTTCTTTACCTGAGTGCTGTGTGTGGGAGTGATGATGTCTCCCTGGGCAAAAAGACTGCTTTCCTGCTGCATTTTGATGCCGAAGTGTCTGGGATCACAGGTGTTTCTTGAAATTCGGAACATTACTCTATAGATTGTTCGATCCTGCATGTGTGTGTGGAGCACACGATAGGCACAGCACTATATAAATACAGATATAATCACACAAAAGCCTGCTGCACACCTTTATTCACACTGCAGCCCTGACAGATGTGCTCTCAGCAAGATTCCACCATATTCCACAGCTGAGCGGAGACCGTATGCTATTGAAACAAAAGAAGAAGATTAATTAGGCTGTCATTGTGTGAAATTGGGTTTGTGGATGGCAGGCACACTCAGAAGCCTGCATGGAGATTGTCCATTTTTTTAATTATAGAGATACCCCCAGAGAGGGGGAGAGAAAGAGAAGAGCCCAGCACGACGAGGGGCCCGGTGTGCACCCGCGGGGCTGTGCGGGGTGTGTGCGGCAGCGGTGACGCAGGGCAGGGTTCGGCCCTGCTACCTGAGGAGCGCGCTGCGGGGAGCGGCCATGCTGGCACTGAGCAAATAAACGTCACCTCTGGATGCTTCTGCAAATGAACTGGCTCATTTCTGGGAGCCATTGGGCCATTCTACCTGAAAACTCCCTGCCTGGCACATCAGGCCAGCGTCATCCTCTCTGGGGTCCCCACGTTTAGGCCAGGCTTGACTTACCTCCCTGTAAGCGCCTCTGCCAGCGCAAGCAGGTGCGGCGTGAGGCAGCGTGCCCGCAGGGGAGGGCAGATGGTGTCGGCAGCACCTCGGAGCCCTTGGGGCAGAACCCGCCTGGCGTTCCAGCTGCTGCCGCCTGAGTGCACAGCGTGGCCTCTCCGGGGTGCTGGGCTGTGTCCTGTTGCTCTGGCCTGGAGCATCCTCTGCAGGCAGCTCCCCAGGTGCCAGGTTTGACTCAGGCTCAACAGCAGCTTGCTTTTTTCCCCAGCCTGAACTTGGGCTTGTTTATCCAAGGGCTGCACTGTGCTCGCAGGTAGGTGAACTTTGGGTATCGATTCATTAGAACAGACAGCATCATGGTGGCAGGCGAGTTCAAACAACACCGGCAGCCACCTGCTGCCTGCCTGCGATTTGAGACCTGTTGTATCCTTCTGAAGAGCCGGGAGATGAACGTTGTATCCCAATTCTTTCTAATTTAGCCCTGCTCTATTGTACACATTGCAGAGATGGACACCTGTTCTGTTCTCCTCTTCCTGCAAAGGGAAGGGAGGGAGCTGCTCTTGGGGATGTTCCTGCCCAGGTAACACTGGCCTAACTCCCTCTCCTCTGCCTGCAGTTTGAGTTGGAAAGGAAAATCTCACTGTGAGCCATCAGTTGCTAGAGGCAGAGATGAAATATGTCCTACCAGAGGTGAGGGCTTTGTGGTGGGACAGGTCTGTGCGTAGCGGGTATCTCCCCTTCTCTGCAAAAATAAAACCAGCTTCCAGACCGAGCGAGAGCAGACCTGAACTTACAGCAAATCCAGCCCGTTCCGGGCAGGGTGAAGAAAGGCTGTCAGAGAAGTGACACCTTGGTGCTGAGTGGAGGAGCTGTCACACCATGGTGGCACTGACCCCTGCCACTGCAGAGCATCCTCATTGAGATGTGACACCCCACCGAGCTGAGCCAAGGTACTTAACAGCACAGCTCTTTCCTCTCTGTTCCTGCAGAACGTGTTGGTTGTTGATGCTGCTGCCCTAGAAGAAGGGAAACACACAATAAATCCTTCTGACTCCTCGCTGTATTAGAACACATGCAAGTGACAGGAGTTTGAGTGCTTTTCTGGGCTCTCTGATGTTCACTGCCAGGCTTCACTGCTTGCTTCTGCTGCTGTGCTGCTGCACCAGGATCAGCCCAAGGACAGCCCCTCCCTTGGGGCCAAGCACCAAAGGCTGCTCTGAAATCCCAGAGGGATTGCAGGGAGTCGGGATCCTCGGAGGCAGACCCCCTGTGCCCTATGATCCACGTGATGGTGGGTGAGTTGCCAGGATCTCTCAGCTTTTCTTGGAGTCCAAGAGAGTTTGGGGAATTTTCCTTACCCTCATGTGGGGGAGCGGTTTGAGTGTCATCCTGAGGTACCACACTGGGTTCCTGGGAGCAAGGCAAGCTCCTGGTGCTGGGGTAAAGAGAACGTAGAGCAGTGCTACGGTGAACCGAAGCAGCACTCTGTTACAAGGCAAGAAATAATTCTTTACTGTTAATTAACATTTGCAAAGAGTGATTAGTATGATGGCTAGAAATAAGGATAATGTGACCTTTTTTAGAAGCAGGACAAGGCAAATGAAGTGAGGATGCTGAAGGTCTCGATTCTGACCCTCGATGGTTTGCCTGAGCCATGGCAGATTTTCCAAAGGTTTCCATACATGTTTGCTATCCCAACCCAGGAGCTGGGATTTTTACCTGCAGATTCTGCTTTCAGGGTTTATAGCTCAGAGAATACCTTTGCTTGTCATGTGGAAGCAATATATTCTTTATTATCCCTATGAAGAGATTCTTATGAATACTTCAAGAGACATTCATAAATAGAGCCTTAATTATTTAAGACCATTTTTCCCCTTACTTAAGGATGTTGCCTTTCATCCACCCAAGCTGAATTTATTGCAGTGAATAATAATTTTAATTTCAATTAAGTTTTGTATGTACACATCTCTGAATCTTGTATCCATCTGTTTGCCATCTGCTGATTGGTTTGCTGCTTCTATAAAGCGTCAGTTTTTTAATTGTAGATGGTCATGTACTCGTTACCAGTTTCATCATTCAACTTCTCTTGGAGACAGCACATCACTGTGTTAGTCTCCAGGTATAATGGCATTGCCGAGGCAGCTGAAGTCATGGGATTGTTTTAATCTGGCTCCTTCTCTGAGCATGCGCCTCCTCTGCAGGTACCTGTGCTGCTTTCCTTAAGGGACCCATTTTAGCTGACTGGAGGCAGTGTATTAGTTGGGAATTCGCTCTTGATCAGCTCTAATTGTGATAGTGCTGAGCTCATTCACAGGACTCGTTTTTTGTCACTGTACCAATGCAGTCGACTGTCTTGGATACCTTGGAGGAGGTGCAGGAGGTCATCGGTCCATACTAACAGGAGGATACAGCTTACTGTGGCTGTAAGCTGTGCTGCCTCAGAGCTCACCCAACCTGGACAAAGCCTGGTAATAATAATCTGTGCCAGAATTCTTCCAGTTGAGTGCTTGATGCCAGTTTTTGTGTGCGGAAAGGCTCTGTCTCCATTTGGGACGTCTGAATCCAGCCCTCTGTACCCATGGGCTATTGTGGTCCAATTTGTTGGTCTTAATGTAGCCTTACGTAAAAAGGCATCCATACGATGCAGTGTCAGCTCAGCCCTCTTCCTTGTTGGAGGCTTCACAGGTAGGCTCAGGGGCTTCAATCTTTGGGTAGACATGGGGTTGTGAAGGTGAGGTTGGGTGGCAGCTGGAGCAGGTGAAACACCCAAACAAAACAGAGGAGTACAGGCACACTCAGTATGTATGAAATCAGATTATACCTTCTCCATAGTAACCAGCCTGAGCTCACCCTGTCTGTGCTCATCGTTGGCTGCTCAGGCATGGTCCTGCCTGGGAGCGTTTCCTGTGGCCAAGGTGTGGGTGGAGAGCTGACCTTGCCATCATCCGCGTCATTCGGCCGGGGGCAGGTCATGCTGATGGTCAGGGGATAGGACTTGGAGAAGGCGGGTCTGGGGCAACCGCCCCTGCTTTGCTGCAGGTCTGAGAGAGACCTGAGACCCCACTTAGCATCAGGGCTCATCATACTATGTACAGAAGAAACACCTGAATCACAGAATCACAGGCCAGGGCAGGTTTAGATTGGATGTTAGGAAAAAATTTTTTACTGAAAGAGTTGTCAGGGCCTGGAACAGGCTGCCCAGGGAGGGGCTGAGTCACCTTCCCTGGATGTGTTCAAAAAAAGGGTAGATGAGGTACTTAGGGATATGGTTTAGTTTAAGATGTGAATGGTTGGACTTGATGATCTTAAAGGTCTTTTCCAACCTTGTGATTCTGTGTTTTCCAAGTGTTTGGGATTAGAAAAGTTCCCACTTTGGTGTAAGTGGTTAGTAACCTCTATGGTAAGAAACAACTGACCAAGAAACCCTCCGAACTCCCAAGTCCCTACAAATCTCAGCTGCTTTCATGCACCCAAGGCCTCAAAACTGGAACGTCTGAGTGCTTAATTCAGGCCTGACACCTGTGTTCCACCTTGTAAGCCACAGCAGCACTTTTTGAAGTGCTATCCCAGTCCTGACTCCCAGTAACTGAGGGGTTTTAAAGATGAAATCTTGCGATTGCGAGGCCTTTCAGGGGCGGCCTCTGATTTATCTATTTTTCTCCCCAGCCATAAAGCCAGATTCTACCAAGGTAGATCCCACCTAATTCCCTTTCTGGCACTGTCTTATCTCTAGCTCTTAGCTGATGTGATTGAAAAACTCTGCTGCTCCGTGACATCAATCCAGATGGCGAGAGGTAAAGGCCATCACTTGGCACTGCAGGACCTGGGGATGTAGGTGCTGGGCTGGAGAGGACTGGTGGAAGGAATCTGTGGAGGGACATGCCAGATAGTAAACTAATTATGAGTTATTTAATGCATTCAGGATGATAAGGCTCTGAAACTGTGTTTTTAACACTGCTTCTCTCACACAGTGACGGAGGAGAGTTAAGTGACGTAGCACGAGATGCTCATACAGATTCTCTGATGCTCGAGTGCTTGTCGAAAGCTACTCAGGCCATCAGATGGAGTTCCCCTCGCTACAGTACTGCCATTAGTATCTTAAACTCTGCATACAGACTGGTGTTTGAGAGCTGCAGATTTAACAGAGAGGGAAATCTTCCCCACCATATTTAGTAAGAGCATTTCTGAGATAGAATTTGCTTGGACTGAGTTGGGTATAATTTCTGCTGGCGTGACAACATAAGACAGAGATGGCATGCCATGGGCAGGATTTAGTGCTTCATCTCTTTGTATTCACCTCACTCAGTAAGGCAGGAAATTTATTTACTATCCACAGGCAGTTAACTGTCTTCCTAGTGCATTGTTTCAGCAGTCGAAAATGGCAATACATCTATTATATCTATTTTTAAATGAATGACTTTCAATACCTAAGGAGAGGGATGAGAAACCCTGTTTGTCCTGGTATTGACAGAGAAATGAATTTCTCCACCAAGTTGAATCTCAGACATAGATTTGATTCTTTTTCTTAAGGAAGTTTTCTTTCCTGATGTTCAGTTTCCACTGTTGATGTTAGAAGCAGTGATTTATAAGCATTGTGTGTTCTGTATCCCTTTCTTTTGCGTGGGAATGGCACGGGGCCAATCCCTGTGTCACCAAGAGCCAAATGGAGCCGTCACTTATGGGGACCCCATGAAGTGCTGTCATCCTCCTCCTCCTCCTCCTCCTCCCCACGTGGTTGAAGCTGTTGGACTCATCAGAGATTTGAAATGAGAAAAGAGTCTCGTGCAAATGGGGGTCTGTCCCTTCTTCCCATTATCTCTGGCAGGTGATGGTATCTTGTGGGGAAGCTGTGGCCTGGAACTATCCACGTGCCAGTTCCATGCCCCCTGTGAAGCCCACAGTGCAGTGGGGAGGGATAGCTTTGCCTAGGTCTTACAGGAAGGGGTTTAGATCTCACACTGCAGTGTGTATTAGCTAATATATAAATGATTTATAATTTAATACATAAACTTAAAAATAATTAGGTTGAGGAAGCGTAATAAGCTATTTGGAACAGCAAATGGCTGTTCGGACTAGCTAATGGCTGATCTTTGACCCTAGCGTGTTCCATGCAACTGGAGTAAATTTGAGGCCCTTGTCAGAGGACAGACTTTTTGTCTTGGAGCTACCGAGCTCCTGGAGCTGTGTGTGTCCCTACCTCTCTGTGGCACACGACCAGACTCGGGTACAGCAGTTCCTTCCCCCAGAATCCCTTTAGATTTGCATTTCCCGTGTTTTTCACAGCTACTTCCAATCCAAGCTAAAAGTATTCTGAGTTTCTTGTCAGCCCAAACTATGACACAACCCTTTGTGCTGATCTAATGAGAAACAGCAGATGAGCAGAAATAGCAGGGAGAATGTTCAGGTCACTGAGGGTGATACTGAGGCGCAGTGAAGAAGTCACAGTTGGAGACAGGAGACGTGTCACCTGGGCTTCTCAGATCCACTGACGTGGGTAACATTTCACAAGGTATTTTTCATTTTTTTAAACTCCAGTGTATGAAGAAACAAATGCCAGGTATGTTTTTCTTCACATCAGCTATAAAGGAATACATTTTATCATTTTAAACAGTCAGGCCTGAAGCATGGACTGGTTCTGAAGCAGTGTGCTCCTGGGGACTTGGATGGAGCTCTGCGAGCTCCAGCCATCTGAGGAGGCCTCCATATCTCTTATTTTTGGTACTTAGCACTTAGCAACATTACATATCAGTCTGTATTGATTTGCAGATGTGATGCCAGATTAGTTTAATTCCCAATTGTGCTAATTACCCGCTTAATTCTGCGCTGTGCTGAATGTGGCTGCCTAGCTTCAGGGATGGTTAGAGCCATACGAGCGTCACGAGCTTCGTGAGTTTTTCACTAGTGTGGAAGATCATTGCTGCCTACTCTCTAGCAGACGGGTACTCTACCTGTGTGGAATCCATATACATCATCAGCTGTTGGTAAGCTGTGGTTTGGGGAAGAAAATAAAAATAGCAGCTCCTCTTTCTGCTCCGCTGAAGCCCCGATTCCCCGGGAAGTTTGAGAGACTTTTAGCTTCACTTAAAAAAATAAAAGCAAAATTAATTGGAAATGACAAGAGGAAAATGATCCAGCTGAATGCTTTGATAAGCAATCAAGGCTTAATAGATTAGAAAATATAATTAATTACTTAATTATACTCAAAGTGGTTGTTGTGGGTAGATTGTTCGTTGAAAAGCCATTGTTGTATAGGAGAAGATGCCCGTTGCATGAAGATCAGTGCTGAGGAAGCCGTTGCTGCTAGCTGGGAGGCCTCCTGAGCTCATTGCTTGTTCTCGTGGGTACGTACCACCGCACGCTTCCGTTACATGGCTCCCAAACCTTCACGAGCTTCTATCAATCACCTGGCGTCACAGTGAGCTAGAGCGGGGTGCCAGTGACCACAGCTTTCCCAGAGTTACTGTCCTCCAGATTCATGCTGAAACAAAGGGTTTAGTTGTGTTAAATAGCCAGGGTGCTGCTTAGACCAGAAATGTGCCTTCTGGAAGAGCCTGTAAACACATGGTGTAGGGACCACGCTGCCATCAGTGCGTTGGGGTGACCCAGCATTGCCAGGCTTCGTCCTACCTGGTGGGGCCTGGGCTCTACCTGGTGGAGTCGTGAACGTGATGCTGAGCCCTTCTTGCGGGTCGAGAAGGCATCTTAATGTAATAGCTGCAGAAGAACCCCAAAACACTGGTGTGGATAAACTCCAAAGCTTGTCCTGTGTCCTCTCTCCTGCCCACGACAGGAAGGGAAGCAAGACCAACAAAAATCAGTGGTTTAGAAATGGTACTTTTCCCAGGCCAGTGGGATGGTACACTTGATGGTGCCATTGTCAGGTTTAGTAAGAATGATCACAGTGTCCAGCTCTTTTCACTGCTACATCGCAAAGCACTCAGCAAAAAACAGAGCTGTTTTGACAGTCTTGGAGCTGAAGAAGCGATGCTCTGATCTGTCCAAAGATCCCTGCCGAGGCTGAGCCCTGGGGCAGGTCTCCAGGGTCCCAGTCGCACTTGCTAGCCACTGGTGCCATTAGAAACTCTCTTTGGAGCAGGAAGGCAGAGCAATTCAAATAGAAACTTCAAATGTACTTATTGCTTAAGGAGTTCCATGTATTTGAAATAAGAAACTCTACGATCAGTGTTCCCTTTTCAAGTGTCTAAGTGGTTTTAATTCTAGAAATTACTTTCTTTTCCAGTCTATGCAAGACTTCGTCCAGCAATGTGTGTAAATCTCTGGGGAGCTGCTGCTTACGGTAGTTAAAAGGTTTTGGGTTAAACTTTTGGCAGTCTGGAGCATTGGGGTCTTCAGTTCCCAGCTGTACAAGGTAAGCAGGACTGGATAAGAGAAAGGAGTATCTGTTTTCTGAAAATTAGACCCCTTATTAAACATCTTGAGTTGGGCACACAGTCAGCAGTTCCTATACAGGGGATTGGTGTTGATGTTTTTACTGGTCTTTAATTTTATATATCTTTTCTTAGCTGCCAGGCACTTGGAGATAAAAACTAGGGAGCAGATGAATGTAAGAGGGTTCACTTCATAAAAGAGCTGTGTGTTCGTTCTTTTAAGTGCCATTTAGTTGGATGCAGCAGTAGCGAGCAGCGATGGACTGACACAGATGGAGCTCGAGTCCACCGGGAAAAGTCCTATTGCTGCCACATGCTGCAGCATCACCAACAGAGGAGTGCAGAGGCCATTGCGCTGCCTTGGTGTGGCAGAGAGCGGCAGCAGCCTGCAACAGCAAGAGAAAACTCGTCCCAATGGTCTCCGTTTGACTTCATTAGCTCCTGCAGTGCCTGGGAGTAGAATGGATTTATACCTCCCTGGAGCCCCCCGCACACGCCTCGCAGGGCCGGAGCCTTGTGCGCTCGGTGTCGTTCTGCCTTCCCGTGAACAGAATGAAATCAGCTCGCTAACAGCTTCTGGGATGCTTCTCGCTGGAGTCGATGCCGCCTCTCTGTGTGGCTGCTGCTGTTCCCTTTGCCATGCTTCCCATAAGTTAAGGTCTCACGCTGGTTTCTTTAACTGTGCTTGGGTTTTGTTCTCCTTGTAAGAGTCTTCGCTGCGTCTCCGTAAGCACGTTATCTGCTCCGACCGGCGTCATCCCAAATGAGAAACACTTTCCTCAGGAGTTGGTCTGGAGTGGAGCAACATGTTTTATGTTCGTTGCCTTTGTAACATCACTGATCCGACAGCTGTTAAACAGGCATCAAAAGTCTGACGGCTCCGTAGCAGCGATGTAGTACTTCAGCTCAGCTACTGGAAACCAGCTGTATATGCACAACAGTCAAAGATAACGGTTTTCATCTTTATCAGACTGTTTATGCACTGCAGAATACTCCTTGCAGCGTATAAGGTGGGGGAGTCTTCACATCGTACTTTCTCCAGTAATACAAATCAGGAGGGTGTTTTGCAGTGGGCAGAGGTGGTGATGGTGGCAAGGAGAGGGTTTCCCACAGTGAGTATGTACTTGTTTGCTCCTGAATACCTTTGCTTTTCCCTGTGCCCCGCTGGGGCTGTTGCTGGATGTGGCGTATTGAAAACTACGGTATCCATGAATACCACTTTAGGAAACCCTCTGGATTAATTCTCTCCCACTTGTGTTGAATTCTACCCATCTACTTTGGTGTCTCAAACCCAGAAGCTCTTTCCAGGGCTGTTTGGGGGGTCTGGGGCTGGAGTTACTTTGTCATTTTGTTTTGTTCTTGAGCTGGGATCAGGCCCTGGCTAAAGACCCGAAGGGATTTAGAAAAAAGTGGAAAAGTTGCTCCCAAGTTTGGGATTCAAGGGTTCTGAAAAGGGGGCTGTGGGACAAAGGAAGAGGGCTGCTCAGGGGTGCTGACGTGGGAGGGGAGCGTGAGGAGGGACGGGGACGCGCAGGTCACAGGCAATTGAGGACAGCTGGGTACTTTGGGTTCGGTATGTGGTCTGATAACTTCAAAAGAACACAAATTAATAGGAAGCAGATTTTTGTAGGAGGCAAACAGTTGGTGGAAATGAGCTAAACTCAGTAGGGTCAAACTTGCTTTTGAAGATAATAGCTCAGCTACTTTCAACTCTGCTCCAAACCCTCCTTAAACATCAGTTTGCCATGAGATGCGGTGCTGTACAGCACAGTTAAAAATAGCCTGAGGTACAGAATTACCAGTTCTGTCCTCAGTTGCATGAGCCTGTTTGGAAAAACTTGGGTACGGTGATAATAGTGCTGGGTAGGCACCAACCCCTTCGCTGCTCACAGCCACCTTCCATTTTAACACGCAGTGTGTAAGGAAACGTCTGTAGGGCTCCAACATAAGATACTGGGGTTTCGGATGAGCAACCTTTCAGTAGGCTTTGTGTTTAATACACAGTGTTAAAAATCAGCTCTGTAAATCCAACACCACGTTACCATGGCAAAGAACAAAGAAATGCCACAAGGTTGGCCATGATTAGTAACAAAAGATGGCATAGCAGTGGGGAACGTGCTGGACCTCTTTTTTATGCTGCTCACACCACCTCTTACCATCTATACCAGGTTTGGAGAGACAGCAGGTCTTTGTGATGGAAACGTAATGCAGTGGGCAGCTTTTCATGCAGGCATCCAGATAGGCATCATGGTCCTCTTGTTAGTTACACCATGTAAAATGGGAGTAGATCTACTGACATCAACAGAATTGGCATAAGTAAAAGCAGCATAAACCCCCTATCCTCACTACTTCTTGTGTGTGTGTAGAGCAGTACACATGTTGTGTATTTCGTGTGGAAACAGGCTCTGTCGGGTGTTCCGGGTTTCACAGGTTGGGTGAAGGTGAAGGATTCAAGGCCGTGTGTGCTGTTCCCAACACAGTTAAGTGCTGAGGAGTTACGATGAGATCCAAGCTAAACAGAGCAACCTCATTGAGAATTAAAAAAACAAGGTATGTTTGTGTTGAAGCTCTAAAGCAGGCGTTCCTGATGCTAGAGTAAACGGCTGCACACCCCCGAGCTGCGAGCGCGGATTTGATGGGCTCATTAAGGATGCTTCGTGTTCAGAGGAATTCCCGCTCAGCAAACACCTCTGGGGAAGCTCGAACCGTTGCAGTTAATTTTATACTGATGTTGGGCACGTGGTCGCAGTCGTGGGGCTTGTATCTATGAAAGCAAGCCTTGCTCTACGGTAGGTCTTGGGCATTCAGGTGGTGGCCTGGCTGTCCCCTCTCACAGAGGAGCCCGCTTCCCGTTGGTCATAGCTTCTGATTTGGTTTTAGCAGAAGTGCTGGAGATGTCTTGCTAATTTAGGAGCCTGGCTTCTCCTCCTGCAGTGCACTCTATGCTACAGGAACTGCAGGGCAGAATCTCCTGTCTAATGAGCTTTAAAAAATTAATCTGAAGCGCCTCCCCTCTTTCAGCATGTGTAATGTTGAAGTCAGGCTTGCAAAGGCTTCCAGGTAGCTCAGAGGTACTGGAGAAGCGATGTGTGGGATTTAACAAACAGATGTGTTTCAGAAGGCTAGGACCCAACTTCCTTAGTTTTCCACTTTTTCCATCTCTGAAAACAGTTTAGAGAGTCACTAGGTGAATCCGTTTCCATCTTCACATAGCTGAATATCTCAGGTCTCTGTGTTTTATTTGGAACTTTCAAAAAAGTTCAGTAGAAAAATGAATCCACCAACCTGTGGAAGCAGAGCCTGAGATAGTGGGGAACCCTGATGTTAATAGTAGGCAGTGCTTTGGCCAACACCATCCCTCAGGAGAGCGGTGACTGGGGGCAAGAGAAACGTTCTTGCAGCAGTAGCCAAGAAAGGATTGGGCCCCGTTTCTCACGGCCCAGGAAGGGGTAACATAATTTAACTGCATCAAATAAAAAGTCCTGTAAAGTATAAATAAAAAGAAGAAAGCCTGAAAATGAATTTCTACCTGTTTGGGTTCTGTGAGGGAAGGTCCTTGCTGTCACTGTGGATCACAAGAACCTCACCATTGAGGCACAGCCTTGCGTTTTCCATGGGGTTTAACAAATGGAGTCCTCATCTCCCTACGGACTCTGCGTACTGCTTAGACTGAGCTAGAGATTTATTTAGCCAAAACAACCCAGCACAGGCTAAAATTGCCATGGAGTTAGTTTGATAGACAACAGAATAATGATGCCGTAACTGTACTAATTATATTAGCATATCTGTGCTCTCGGGCTCGGGTAAACAGGCACACGGGGGGAGGCAGGGATAGGAGGCATGTGCAGCCGTTTGTTTTCATGGTGGCTGTTGGGGGGCACAAGGATTCCCCTGTACCTGTTGTGTGGCTGCTGTTTTTATACAAAATGTGCTGACAGTAAATTCTTGCTGCTGAGAAGTGTGTGCATGGGAGGGGGGGGAAGAGAAGTCTCTGTTGTGTCCCATCACTACATGGTCTGAACGTGAATATTATCAAAGGAATGTTTGTGTTCAGGGATGCTGGGAGGTTGTGGAGTTGGAGGGTGAGGACCGTGTGTTTGTCTTCCTGTTGGTCTTCCTGACACACTGGTGTAGTGGAAGGTTTGTGTAGAGGTTAGCCTGTCTGAGGATGCTCAGATCAGTCAGGTGTTCTGTACATGCAGCTCCTTTGATTTTCTTCTGTCCTAAATTAGTGTCAACTCCTAATGTTATTTTGTTGTGTTGTAAACTTTTCTCCCCAAAATTCATATGATTCTAGCAACTGCATCTATCTAACTGCATCTATCTACGTCCATCAAGGGGACATATATTATTAATGTTTTGTTCTGTTGGGGTTTTCTCAAGTAGATTTGGGTTTTGGTGTGGTTTGGGTGCTCTCCCAGTGTCCTGTGAGTGATGTGTGGGACAGAAGCTGTTGGGGTGTTGATGTTCGTAGAGCAGCCCAACCAGCCTCTGCTTTGCACAGGTTGGTACCAACAGCCTGGAGACATGGGGTTTGGGATGGAACACCCGCTGGCTTGGTCCAGGAGGGAAAGGATGGAGCCCGCTCCCTCCAAAGGGGGACTGAAGGATAACAGGACTGAAGGGACTGCACGTCAGCCTTTGAGCAGAGTCTGAGCACAGAGCTGTCATCACAGCATCAGTGTACAAATTCACACGGCATCAGGTGTGCTGAGAGCACTGTCAGTTATGTCAGTGAGCAGCACCGGGGCCTCGATGAAAGGACATTTGGTGAGGATACGTGTGCTGTATTGCTCCTTTCCTTGATGATACCTGGGCCTGTGTGGGGAAGGGGAGAGAAGGAGCCAGAGTCCCTGATCCGCCCGACGAAACCCATCTGGTGGAGGCTGCGGTTGAGCCACGGTTGATCACACTCCCCTCTAATCTGCAGCTGTTTTCTTGCTGATAGACAAACATGTGTTTAAACAACACGTCCTGCCTAACTCTGTCAGGTTTTGTTTAATGTTTCCTTTGACAACTGGATGTTTCCATCACGCCCAGTAAACACCTTGGAGACTGACCCATCCCCATTTGAGATGCACGTTAAGGCTGCGTTTCCTTCGGTTCACCTTCCAGAGGAAACGGTGCAGATGTTCATTATTTGCAGCACTTACTACAAGAGACTCATTTTCAGGAGATAATTTTTTCCCTTAGAACTTCATAAAAATGTTTTAGTTCCTGACCAGAAAGCCGCGGTGAATAGCTATTGCAGAGGAGTGCTGTGAGCTTTGATGTCGGAGCTGTTCTGCGTTGAAAGGGCACAGGAGTCTGTCAATGGCACATTCTTTTCTTCCATGGTAATAGGAAGAGGCTGCATCGCATTGCTTTGTATTGTAGGAAGGGTTTTGAAGCTGAACTTACTACATACCTGTAGCACAAAAAGGAAAAGGGTAACCATGTCAACCATTGTCCGGCTGGCAGCCAGGACTGTGCGCTGCTCCCGCTCGCCGTGCCTCGTCTTACCTTGGTGCCTTGTTTATAGTGAGGAGATGAGGGCTCCCAGGCTCTTCCTCAGGGTGGGGAGGTTGTGTCGAGGCAGCGGATCGCTAGTTGCAGTTACTGCGTGTGTTGGTCTCTCTTTCCGATTGCTTTTGTGTTCTGAGGCAGGTCCATGTGCTTTATTCCAGGGTAAAGAGGAGGGAGGGGAACAGTGTAATTACTGGGGAGCTAATGGGTACTTAAACAATCTTCCTCTGGTTTTGTTGTGATGTGAGTGGGAGAGCAGCAGGCCAGGAAGGCAGACGTGTTTGTTAGTTAAGCTGAGGTGGCACCCCTGACGTCTTTAGTCCCCGTGGTCCTTAGGGTTCACTGTATTTGGGCCCTAGCACACAGAGACCCAAGTATTCAGTTAGCATTAGCCCTGGCCCAAGGTCCAGTAGAAAATTCCTGCATCAGGGAACTGTGGAAATACTCAATTACTCAGGAGCAGACTCTGTGCTGCCTGCGCCTGACAGCGGGCCCAGAGAGCTGAGAAGAACCTGCTGCCAGGGGTCGAAGCTCCCCAAGCCCCACACCCATCACAAACCTGCCCTTCACAGCAAAGGCCAGCCCAGAGAGAGACCCCGGAATCCTTGGCGATGGCACTAAACTGGATCTGAGAGCTTACAGGAGCGGGTTTGATATATGTCCCCCGAAATGTGTACGTTGTGGACACTGTGTACTCAACGTCTCGTGCTCTGCAGAGTCGCTGATGCTGGGCTGTGTCGTGTACAAATATACACACAGTCACAGTGGCCACATGAGGAGGGAAGTCATTTAGGGATAAAAGATCTGTATTCATGTATTTAGCTCGTGGAAAAATCTGTCCCTCAATCTGTGCATCAGTTGAGAGATATTTTTCTTGTTTGCTATTTTCCTTTCTCCCACCCTTCATCTGTCATGCCTGTCTGGAGTACAAGCTCTTCAGGGCAAGGGCTCTTACTGAACGCATGAGCGTTGGTTACCACAGCACAGTTTCAGTTTTGGTCGAGGCCTCGAGGCACTGCAAATAAACAACAGATTTTGGATGATGAGAGGCTGATTTATCTCTTTATCATCTCTTTCTATTCCTGTTCTTTGGTGTTTGTTCTGGGTGGCTGCAGCCGGTGAGGAAGATCCCGTGCCGAAGGCTGTTCGTGGTGGCAGCCCCATGTGCCACCATGCACCAGAGTAGCTCTACGTGCCAGAAGAAGTTGACTTACCTCTTTGCCCATCCCTCCTCACACACTGGAGTTGCCTTTCCCAAGCAGAAAAACTTTAAAAAAATACCAGAGTAGCTGGAAACCATTTGGCTCATGCTTGGCTGGTTGAGGGCTTGTTCAAGTATGCAGTCTCTTGTTGACATGAGCTGCAGATATTTCTAGCAGCAGCTCCTTGGGCTCTCAGAATCTTGTTCACAGGGCAGATTGAATCTTCCAGCAGGATTCTCTGAACCTGGCTCTTCTCCTTTACGCTCTGGTGCTGCTGCTGTGCTCGAGCACGGACACGGTCCAAGTGGGCAAGGGCTGTTTTGGCTTATTAATGTTGATTGCGTCAGACTGGGTCCGAGGCCGCTTTGTTTGGCTTTGCCGAAGCCCCGAGTCGCTCAGTGCAGCTAGGGAGCAGGCACCGGAGTCCGCGTACTCTACAGCCCTCTCCTGGCTGCATCCGATAGTGCTCAGCCGTGCGGGCAAGGCGCTTGGCTCCCGTCTGAGCGTGCCCCAACACTTCGGTTTTCAGAGCCAGTCTCGGGCTGGTTACACATCACAGTCTGTCTGCAGTAATGACAGCGCCTCTGGCTCTTGCCAGCTGGCAGCTGTTTGAGAGGGGAGAGCGGTGATCTTGACCCAGAGCAGTCCCGAAGCTGTCCCAGCCCGACCCTGTGGCTGGAGCGATGCTCTGTGGGCACGTGGGGACAGGACAGAATGAAGGCAACTCGCTGCTTTCCAGCAGCAGCGTCGAGCATCGATTCCTCCCTCTGCTGCTGAACCCTGAGCTGTGTAGCTGTCCTGCCAGGTCTGGGTGGGTTGACCACTGACCTCAGGTTCTGGTCCTGAGGCTCTTTCCCTGTGTTGCCGCTGTGCTCTCTTTCTCGTGTACAGCCGCCATTTGGAGGATTTAACATGTGATTTGTTGGGTTTTTCGTTGGGATTTTTTTTTAAAATGTGATTCAGACATTCCCTTCTGCTCTAAAAGTGTCACAAAACTACTGTTGCTCAATAATTATTTCCATTGTTTTTGCTTTCATGGAGTAATTGAATTGGTCCGCTTGGTTTTGTAGCTGCAGAGATGGCTTAGCCAAGGAGATTTTCTAATCCATCTTTCTTCCAGGGATTCTGAGTATGTCTTTACTGATGATTTCCCTGCATATTATAAAACTTGCCTGGAGGAGTGAAGAAGTCATTTGTTTTCCATAGAGTATTAAAAAATAATGCTATCATTGTGAAACGTCCTTGCCTGCAATGCTGGACACTCTTGCATTCATTTTCTGCTTGCTTGATCCCTGATATACAGCGGTTCCACGGAACATGACTGCAGCATGGACCCTGTTAGTCATTTTCCAGCGCTGTGTGTGTCCCTGCACTGCCGTGGAGCCTGTGTGGAGAAGCAGTAACACCGCTGCATCCCTGCTCTGCACAGCCCCAGGGGAGAGAGGCTTTGCAGTGAGGAGCTGTAGCAATTCATATCCAGGGTCTTGGGGCTTTGTATGAGCTTTAATTGAAGTCCTGGCATTACTCTGAGGTGTCTTGTTTTGACGCAGGTGGGTGGAGAGTGAGCTGCGTGCCTGTTCCTACTGGTAGTATATGTGTCGCCAGGCAGACTGGAAGCCTCTGAGGTTCGGGTGTTTCTCCTTGGAGCGGATGGGCTGAGCAGCGTCACCCCTCAGCACTCTGATTGAGGAGCTGACCTTGCTCCCCCATCACAGTTTGTGGATTTGGAAGGAAGGGAGCTGAGTGTTTCGTCCCTGTCGCTGTAAACCCGGCTGGCTCAGGCTCAGGGCACACTCCGGCCTCCCCACCCTCACTGCTGACCCAAAGCTGCTGCCTCCAAGGAGCCCCGACACCGGCTTCTCCAGCCGTGGCACCGGGCAGCACATCACCCGCAGCTGGGCACCTCCCGCTGGTTCATCGCCCTCATCCCTCCCTCCACCCCAAGTTCCCTTCTGCTCTAGCTCTGCCCATACCCTTCCTGCGCTCGCGATGCAGCACGATGCAGAGGCTGCTCCTCAGCCTTTCAGCAGAGATGGTGGTTACATAAATCCTCACCCCAATATGAGTCACACATCAGTACCTCCTGGAAACTGGGGGGTTGCAGCTTCTTCCCGGCGTAGGCGCGCTGCTCCCATCACCGCTAATGGAAGTGACATACGCACATCAGGAGCAGAAGCTGTCCCTTCTGCTCCTGGATTAATGCTCTTGCCAGTGTGTTTGTGCCACCGTGCACACTGATTCCTCTGCTAGGAGACAGTGGAGGCAATTAAAATCTTGTAATTTCTCATGAAGAGAAACCTGCTGAGACATTGGGTATAATAGGAGCTCCCTCCCGTGTCCGAGGAGGTCTGTAGTGCCAGCGGTTTCTTTCCTCTTTCCGTGTGGAGTGAATTTGTCTCACATTTTTCCTCAGGAGCAATGAAAAATTCCTTGAACTTGAGCTCACTTTACAGCCAGGGTGCTTTGCTTGCGCCTCTTCTTTTGGTGTAAGGCTCAGCAGCTCCGGAGGCTGGGTTGAGACTGTTGTCTGACTCCCGCCAAAACCTTTTGGGCACAGTATAACTAGGGATCACTGAAGTAAACCCTTCCATTTCTTCTATCAGTCTGATAAGGCACCCCATATCCCCTTTCTTCTGGTCCTGGTGTGGGTTTTAGTCTTAAGCTGTTGTGTTGCCTCATTTATGCCTGCTGATGTCTTAGGGACAGAACACTGTGCAACTGGAATCACTCTTCTCCAGCTTTAGGAAGTAACACTTTTGGTCTCTTTCTGTCCAAGAATCTGTGTGCAACTTGGAATCAGATTTAAAAATCTTAATAAGCCATCAATTTCTGGATAGCTCTTTTGCACGCTGTAAATTCTAGGCAGATCTAATGAAAAGGCAGCATTTTAATACGAGACAAAGACTTATTTCACTCATTCTCCAGCGCCTTCATTTGTCACTGTGGCAGCAACATTATCAGATGTTCATATTAAGGACTGTACTTATTTACTGTGAGTAATGGATGGAGCAGGTTGCCATCTTTATGATCACCTCATGGAGAAACAGCTCTACCTTTTCCCCTTTGGTCATGATTCTTCTTTGACAGACATGGTGTGCTCCGTTTCCCAAATGCTGCGTGTGGTGATGTAGGGCCCATGAGCGTGCCTCAGGCTCTCAGGTACCTGGGAAGGTCCAGCTCCATATCATTTCAGGTGTGAGGTGCCAGCGATTTCAAAGGTGGAGCAAGAAAGGGCACGAGGTCAGGAGAAGGTGCTTTGGAAGCTATTATGGGCTTGCTCTTCTCCATCCTTTGGGAACTTGGCTAGATGGACCTTTGGCTTGTGCTGGTAGGTTAAGGGCAGATGATCTACACTGTGGAGCTCTCAGTGCAGTGCGTAGGGAGCAGGATTTCCTGCTGAGAACAGCACTTTTCAGAGGGTCTGAATGAAGGCTGAGTTGCTTTAGAAGAGACTCGGTTTTTAAAGTGAATTTATTTAGGCACCCAAAGGTATGGAGAGGTACCCAGGGGGTTCTTTGGCATCTGTGCATCCTCCTGCATGGCTTTTGAAAAGCTCGTCTCCTGTCCCTATGCAATGTAAAAGCTTTCCTGAACCACCAGGCTCCTGCTCTTATTGAATTCCATGGGAAATTATCCTAATAGCACTGAAAGCAATATTAATGGCTTTCCAATTAGAATATCTAGATAGTTTGTTTATTTTATCGGCCCTCTGCGGCGGAAAATCGAAGGTTGCTGTGAATCTGCCTTTAAGTTTTCCATCAGTGGGCCTTTTTGTCAGGAGCTAGATACTCCATAAACCCCAGACAAAGCAATTTAAAAGAAATATTTTGCCTGAGGAACAATAACAAGGCTCAGAAGACTTTTCTTCTTTCCAGGAGTTTCCTTTAAGGAAACCTTTTCGTTTCCCAATGGAAGGATCCAGTCTGCCCGCAGAGGGAGCAGTGGGGTGTGCAGGAGTTGTGCCTCATCTCTAGGAAAGCACAAGGAGCTGAGCAGTCTATCCAGAGGTTCGCTTGTAAAGGAAACAGTGTCTGTGGAGTTGGATGGAGGGATCAGGAAGTTACCTGTAGGCTTAAAATCCAGTTCGCGGTGTCAGGGGAGCTGTCAGGGTGATGTTACATAGAGGTTACAGTATGAAATGCTCTCTGCAGGGGTGACCAAATAAATCATCAGGTTCTGTCTTGGTGGTATGGCTTATAGGTGGGTAAAAAGGTTGGTGGAAATTGCAATGCCAGGTAAGAAACTAACAGATTTTAGTTAACTTCGATTTATATAGAATCTGTCAATTTTGTAGAGACCCCCATAGTCCCATATATCCATAAATTGCTTATTAACTTGACACATAACTCATGAGATTTAATATGCTTATTTAATACAGTGATGGTTGTTTAATTCCTATAGTTAGTTACTATGTCTGCTAATCATCAGCTATGGGTAGGACTCGCAGAAGGAACCGATGGCTGCGCCGTCTCCTGCCCCGTGTGCCCCATCCCTTGTTTCTTGACATTTTTCCCACCTCTCTTCTGACAGCCCATGTTGATCCCGGGATCCCATTTTCCCAGCCAGAAGTACAGGGATAGAGTAAGATCATTGTCCCACCTGTTAGTCACTTGTGGTATTTGGGGTGTTCAGGGTGGTGGGCTCAGTACCAGGTCACACGGGACCTTGAGCTGCGCACTGAGTCTTCCTCTTTGTCCGTGGCATCTCCCGGGGAAACCACATAGACCATGAATCTGATTCGGTAGGGAAGAGATAAAAGAGACAAAGAAGTGGTTTGTCTGGAGCAGGAAGGAAATTGAACATGAAATTGCAGGGAATTGATTGTGGGAATTGCAGCTACATGTCAAGCCACCAGAAGACTCCTGCTCAATGCTTCATTCCTGGTGGGATCTGTTCCTGGGCTGATTAAAGGTTTTAGAAGACCTTCACGGACGAGTCAAGGTGACAGCTTTCCTGGAAGGCTCAGGTGTCACACAGGCACCTGCAGTACAAACAGAACTGGGAAACCTCATGCCACCTCACAGCAGAGCCCAGGCTTCTCCCTGCTGATTTATTCTTTTTAATAAACAAGGTTCTGGTTCTGATTTCTTTTTTTTTTTTTGTCAATATGAGAATTACCTCAGGAAACACGAATTTCATAACAAAAGGCTTATTTTAAAGAACAGCCAGGCACTTTTGGGTTCGTTCCAGTTGGAAACAGAAGAAAACAAATACCCATTCATGTTTCAGAACGAACTTCAGCGTCTGCATTTGTCCCTTTTAATGGCTTTAATCGGCAGTGTACGATCGTGCCTTCTCCTCAATAGGAATGTTTTCCTGTGCTGACTCCAGAGGGATGTTCCAGGGTTGTTAACTGTGATTTTTCAGCAGCATGAAACGCTCTAGAATTGTTTATACTGGCTATATCTGCCTAATGCACCTAATCAATCTATCTCTAAGGTGAAGCGCCGTGCTTCACTAATCATAGTGCTATGATAGTATATCTTGCTTATCTTTACTCTAAATTATGATAGGGTTTAAAAAGAACTCTGAATTTGATTTATCAACAGCTATGATGCTAATTCAGCAATGAAGTCGTGGTGTTCTGAGATGGGATGTGAGCTCTAATGAGAAAACTTAGTGTCTGTTCTGTAACTCGGAGTTTTCACTCCATACAGACAAGTCTGAAGTTGTGTGTAACTTAATCCTGTAATGGTTAACTAGGCAAGTGTTTGCACTTCAATCAGTTTCACGTTTGCTGGTACTCTGTAATCCAGGTAAAACGTTGGACTACCCAGGAATATCCATGCTTCAGATTTGTTTTGTAGAAGGAAAATGCATCCAGTGCAAAACAGCGGCGGGTTTCCATCACCTCTCCATCGGGGCGAATGGAGCACGTCTCTGGCTTTACAACCACAGAGTTCTTTCTATTTGGAAACAGGAGCAGCAGAACTGGAGCCTGGTAACCTGTGGTGGCTCAGCAGTGAGGGTGTCAGGCCAAGGCACCTGGAGCTGTTAAATATCCCTTGATGGGATCTAGGACTCCAAAAAAGGGAGACAAAGAATCATACGCGAGGGTAAGGCTGAGAACAGGTAGGTGCAGCTCCATTCCTGGGTTTGTTAGCCTAGAAATACTTTCTACAAGTTAGCTTGCAGCTCCTTAATCTCATGGATTGGTGATGCACCTATTTTGGTTGGTTTTGGGGTTTTTGATGGTTGTTTTCTCACTGATACAGAATATCCACTGTCCCTCCACCCCCAGGGCACAGCATCCCTTAGGAATGTCATTCCAGGCGTACACAAACCTGACTTTTAAGTGAAAACAAGCAAGAGGTTTTATAAAACTGGGGAAAGAGTTGAACCGTGTTTACCCACCGTTCAGGGATATTGCCGAGATCCTGATCCTTGTGACTCGTGTTTGGAGAAGGGGAGGAGACGAGCAGCCAGGACTCGGGTGGTTAATGTACTGTGTGTTATTGCTGTAGAGCCAGGACCTCAATCTCTCCGCTCTCCAGAACACAAACAGACCTTGGCTTTTATAGAATCATAAAGAGCTGCCTTAAAGGCTGAGGACAAATCCGAGCCCTGATAGGAATTGGCATGGATGTTACTGAATCCAGAGGGAGTTACAGTTTCTTGCACGATGGCTGAATTTGATCCACAAGTGAACACAGTTGTCCCATCAAATTCTGCCAAGCAGCTTGTCTTCTGTATTCCTGCCATTCAGCTGTCACGTAAAGTGACGTTTTCAGCTGAAACCCAGCTAGTGGAAGAGTTTTGGATTCCCTCCAGCCTTCTGCAGAGAAGCAGGGGAGGAATCGGACTGCCGAGGAGACCCAAATGCAGGAGGCTCTCTAACTATGGAACGCTTCTCATTATTCTTAATGCCTTTGCTTTTTCCCTACCTCTTTGAAGGAAGCCCGCCATGCAAGGGAAACCTGTGATAAATGAGCTCTGTGGTCTTCACGTGAAGTTTGGTGTGGAAAATAAAAGGGCATTTGTTACAAGATTGAATTATGCGTAGGATACATCCAGCTGTAATGAGCTCGGGGTTTTTAGCAGTGTTGAGTAAACTCTTGCCTGAATCTCCTGCAGCGTGTGGTTTTTTTCCCTGAGAGCATATTTCTTTTACTTGATCAGCTCATCTCTTGCAGATGATAAAATTATCTGCAAAGATTTATATCTGGTGTTGTGCCATAAATCACATTTAGTTGTAGGATTAACATTTGCAAGCACAGAACGTTTGTGGGGAAGAAGAAGGAAGGTGGGGGGCTGGTGGTTTCTGAGTATTCACAGCGAGAGCACTGGGATGCGGGATGGATCTGGCAGGCTTCTCGGATACATGGCTGTTTGCACATGGGCTGGGTCTGCTCAGCTCCCCAGGCATCGGCTGAGGCTCTTTGATTGTGTCTCTTGGTGTGGTTGTAAGGTGGAAAGCCCGGGAAGTCGTGACCTTGGGCAAGCAGGTTTGTGTTGGGAGAAACACCGTGTGTGTCGTGGCTGTGCTGGAAGCAGCACGGGCTGGCAGCTGGGTTTTCCAGTCCCTTGGTGCGCTCAGGATGGCCCGAGCTGGTGGAAACGCTCAGCCCCTCTCATGGCACTGGAAGAAGGACCCAGTTTTTAGGAGGTTTTTATTGCCAGGAGATTCCAGTTCACCTGATGTGCCAGATTGCCCAGGAGACCAGAGTTGGGCACTCAGGGCCACTGTGACACATGGGGGCTGCTCTAACCCGGCTGCCAAGGGCCGGAGTGGGGTGGCTGCCTTTCTCTAGGCTTTTGGGAGCCACAGCATGCATCCATGCTGACACTACGTGCTCCTGGTTCAAGAGGCACCCACGTGTGCCACGGGCAGCCTGGATGCACAGAGGTTGATGTGGCTGCAGGGGCTGTGCAATGGCTGTGGATGCACCAAGCGCCCGCGTCACGATAGGTGCTGTAGCGATGCACAGCCGAGCAGGTTACTCACTCTCCCTTCTCTGTTCCTCTCCCCGGTGCAGGTTCCTCACCACATGAAGACTTTACCCTATTACAGTTACGACCAGCCGGTGATCGGATACTGCCAGGCTCACAAGCCTCTCCACGTAAACAAGGGGTACGACACCATGTCCCGGGAGCAGGCTGAGACAACCAACCTGGAACTCAGTCGAGACCACAGCTTCATAGCTACAATCGCACGCTCGGCTGCCCCAGCCATTTACATTGAGAGAATACCAAACTGAGGGTGGAGACGCCGCTGCGGGGGCGCGGGGGGGACCCTCAGCAGGGACCTTTCATCTCGGACCAGCCCGCGGGGCAAGGAACTAACCAGCTGCCATTCCAGCTACAAACGTTCCAACAGAGGAGGGAAGGGGATAACCTGACCCCCGCAGACTCTGGAGACGCTGAGAACTTCAGGATTTTCTTTGCTTTAAACTTTCAAACAACTTCCTCAATGTAAATATTAAAGAGAGATTGTCGAGTTCTTATTAAAAAAAACAACAAAAAATAGATTTCACTCTAGCTACATAAAGGGATGGATTAAGAGTTTTGTTTGTATATTTGATTTTTCTACATTGCACGGTTCCAGGGCAGGAGAACCACAGGTAAAACATAAAGGGGTGGGGAGGGCAGGGGCGCGGGCTGGGGGCTCAGCCATGTTTCCTTATTAAGTGTTTATTACTCTTCAGAGATTTGTTTAATATTTTTGTTCTTTTTAAGCAAACAAAAGATAGATATCTATTTTCTTTTTCTTTCGGGGGTTTGGGGTTTTTGTTGGGGTTTTAGTTCTGGTTTGGGTTTGGGTTTTTTTTTCAAGTGTTCAAGCGCTAATATTTCAAACTTCAGACATGGGCATTAAAGCTTATGTTGAACCAAAAGGACCTTGGCAATTGATGCAGCAGAAACAAAGAAACTCGGGTGCATGTACATTTAAGACACAGGCTGTACACTATGGAGGGTGCTTTTGATTTTTACTATCTTCATTGTGCTTCATTGTTGACACTATAATTACTTTTCGGGCTCTAAAAAAATAAGGGGGAAAACATGCAGTGGAGGATCGACTCTGGTACTTGCAGTCCAGCAAAAGTAATGGACGTTTGGGAACCAAAATGTAATTGATGTGCTTGAAATGGATCAGAAGGAAAATCTTTTAAAGCAAGAGTATTTGGTGAAACTTCACTGGCTGACACAATTTCTAAAACACAGGAGAATGTGTAACATTGTTTTTTGGTTTTTTTAATTAATTATTATGATCAGTTAGTTTTTGTGTAGTTTTTATCAATAAAATGACAACAACAACAACAGCAAAACAAAAAAAAAGAAGTGGTGGAAAAAAAATAAACATATTATTTTGTGGTCGGGACACCACAGCCAAGCTACTGTTTGAATGGTTTCTCTGGATGGGTGACACTGAGGGAGCAGCGCTCCATCCTGGTTCAGCTCTGCCTGCCTCTTAGAAGGAGCTCAAGGAGTTGGTTTGAGCTTTAACAGTCTGAAGAGGTGTGATTTATTCGGCTTGTCTAAGGAAAGTTTAAGGAGTGATTTGTATCAAACACACCTGCATGGGCCTGGGGAGGGTGCAGGAGGAGAGGCTGCCTTTGCTTTTTCTAATTAAAGGGGTTTTTTTCTTTCTTCTATCAGAAGGGAAGCTTTTAGCTGCAATCCTGGAGTCAGAGCTAAACAATTCAGATGAGAACAGAAGGTAGAAGTTTTTAGCCAGAGGGGGACTAGTACCACAACGGGGCGGTTTCAAGTAAGTCTACTGGGTGTTTTTATGGGAAAAACCCTTGGCCACAAGGTAAGGGCTTCAGGAGTTTCTGGAAGCTCTGAGTCTCATATCACACATTCAGTATCCTATTGTTTTCTGTGTTTCTCACCTGAAAACACTTGCATGTTTTTCTCTGAAGGGAAGGGAGGACTGAGCACGGACGCGTGCGCTCTAGGCAGCCGCAGGGAGATGCGGACGTAGAGTCAGCTCCATGCATGGAAGGTAACGTGTTTGGAATGAAGTGATGGACAGGAAATGAAAAGAAAATGGAGTGAAGGGCTGGGTGATGAGCTTACAGCCAGCTCTGTTTGACATCTCGATGTCTGTCAGTTTGAGCAGCGCTACAGATGGGGGGAGAAGCCACTTGAAACATTGGTTTCCTTCCAATTGAGTTTCAGACATTGACCCACAGCCTATTGAGCTGGGAATGGAGCAGCTCCCATTGATTCCTGGGGGCTCTGGAGCAGCGGTGGAATATGTTTCAATGAGCATCAGAAGCGTGATGGCATTCCTGACTCTGAAAAGCAAGCAGGCAATGTATATAACACTTGTTAGTTTTTGGTGTGTGGTTGGACTGCAGGTAAGGCGAGATTCCTAAGTAGCTACACATAAGCTGCCAAATGCATTTCTGTTTCTCCTTGTAACTGTGGTGTTTTTTCCCCTAGGAAGTATCCCAAAGGGCAGAGAAGGAAGAGTCTCATTCCAAACTCCGTAGCAGCTGAAACATTGTGCATCTGCGAGGCAGCCTTGAGTAACTCAGGAGTTAAGGCCTCTCATGGAGGCAAGATGCAGAGATCAGCTGCCGCCCGGCCAGGTAGTAGATCTTACTCCTGTTGTGTTCCTGTAGATGCTGTGAGGGGCCTTGGTGTCTGTGGAGCAGTAGCCTTGCGTTAGGGACTGCGAGCGGTCCAGGGAGGCTGTGCAGAGCCAAGTGTTGCTGGCTCCTGTCACTTTACTACATGACCTTGGGAATACCGCTTCCCTTTCCTTCCTTCCCCCTAGCTCTTAGTGGGTCTCATGTAAATTGGGAACTTCTCAGGAGAACCTACGCCTTATGCCCAGCATTTTTCAGTGCTGCAGCATTGGTCTCAGCAGCTATTGCTTGTGCAAGAGAAACAAATACAGAATAGAGAGCCCCCTGTGCCTACCCCCTTCCCTGCCACCCCCTCCTGCCCCCCCCCCCCCCCCCGTGATATTTTGGTATGAAAAAGGCAAGTAAAATCAATTTGATAAGGCAGGAACTCTGGTAGCGCGTGACTTTCAATCAGCGCTTCGGACTCCCCAGTGATCTGAAGCACTCTTGTTCGCTGCAAGTGTCTTCTCAGAACAGCAGGAACGAGGGGATCTTGATAGGCTGATGAAGAAGGAGAAAGCAAGCATTTTCCTCCAAGGTCCTCCTGGGATTTCAAGTTGAAAAAGAGAGCAGGGCAGCGGATACAGTGATGTTAGTGTTCTGCTGGGGAAAAAAAATGTGTGTCCCAAATAATTTAGAGCAGAATACATCTCAAGTCACCATCTTGTGACTTGCTTGTTTATTCAGGCTGAATTTTCAGGGAAAGATTGAACTTTACCACACTTGGATGTTTCATTCATCGAAGGCAAGAGAGCTGGCCAAGGGAAATCATAGACCAATAGGAAAACGTGGGTTGGGAAGGTCCTTTGGAGGTCATCTAGCTTAGCTTCCTGGAGAACACAGGGATACCTTCACCCTTCAATCAGGTGGCTTTTCTGGCTGCCCAGTGCCTTACATGAGAACTCGAGGTGGTTTCAGTGGTCACAGCTCGCAGGTGGGGTGAGCTTTGCTGCCTTGTGGAGCAGGTTGGACAGCTTGAGCACAGCAGCACTTTCTGGTCTGAAAACCTCGGGATCTGAGATTTCCTCTGGCACACAGGTACCTAAAGGACATTTTGGAGGTGATGGCATGAAGAGAGCTTGCTGCTTTAGGGTTATTTCTCAGGTATTCTCTGGAGCTGGATGAGCTGGGATGCTGGGCATGGACCAGATGTAATACAGAAACAAATCAGAGCTTGTTTAGTTACTTGGTGTTTACCCCACATGTGATCCCAATCCAGGACACAGGATTTGTAGTCCTGGCTGCTCTAAAGGCAGTCTTTGCCTGAAGAACATCTTTATCTGAGGATCTCTCAAGGGAGAGCAGATGGGTGCAGAAGAGCATGTGAAGGGAATATCGGCTGTGAGAAGTGTTGGAAATAGGAAGGTTTGGGAGCAGTCAGATAAAGAGCAAACAGACCCAGCCCCAAAACCCTCCAGGCAGCAGCAGGGAGCTTTTGTCCTCCTTAAATTCAGGAGGAGGAGACTACAGATTGTGTGTGTTTATGGGGCTGAGAGTAAGAGCAGAGGTGTAGTAGGGACTCACGTCAGTGATAATCAGAGGCACAGCTCGTGCTTCAGACTGCTACCATCCAGATTCCTTTTTAAATTCCTTGCACTGGGCAAAGGAACGAACATCTCTATAAGCTGTAGCTGAAGGTATGCAGGCTGTCGTTTATAAACAGTGCACTGTGGTATTTGCACTGTAGTTACATCATATTATGCAAGATAAATTGTGGGTGAACATTCATAAAGTATTTATTGGACATGCCACTGTTTGTTCAGTGATTTATAAATCAGTGCTGCAAAGTGGTGATAGAGTTTCAGATAAATTATTTCCAAAATATTTGCTGTGCATCAATAATTCTGATATTAATTAGTTCACAGTTTCTCTGCCTGTGCTTTGGGAGTGATTTACAGCTGACTTTCTCTGTGGCCCAAGCAGCAAGGGGCTTGGGGGCTGGCTGAGGGTATGTGCAGCTGTGGTTGTTCACATTCCTGTCCCAGTTTTGTGCCCCTCAGGCTTAAGGTAACACAGGTGCTGAGCCTGGAAACCAGGCATCTTTTATAAACTGGTTTTGTGCCTTCTAGAGCTGGGGAGGGGTCTGAGGAAAACCTCCTTTAGGAACAGGGAGTTACTAATGTTGGACAGAATGACCAGGGTCACCCTTGCCCCACCCAGGTGTTTGGTTGATTAAAAAGCCCCACATTGGTGGCAGCTGGAGGGTGCCCCACAGCCCAGGGAGGGCTGGGAGAGCTCCAGCCTGGAGCCCTCCACCTGACATGAGTTAAGGTGCTCCTGGCTCTGAGGCTCCCTCAGTTCCTGTGCAGAGCTTCGTGGCAGCAGGTCAGTACAGCAACCTTCCTCCTGTGTGTAGAAGTAAGTACCTAAAACTCTTAAAATATACCAAAATAAGGTGGCCTTGGCCTTTGGAGAGCTGAGAGTGCAACTGCGAGGTGCGAGTGGGTGCCAGTGTGTATCTGGCTTGGCTGCCAGGGTGGGGGGACAGGCAGGGGCTATGAATATTTACTGTGAAATCCTAGTGGGTTTAGTGTGAGTAAAGGCATTCCTCCCAGCAAAAATACCTGTTTTCCTTCTAAGATACGTAAATATTATTAAAACCTCCTCTAAGCTGAGCACTTACCTGTGGGATTATTTGATAGTTGTTTAAAGCAGTTTTTCTGGGTGTAGTCTCTGAAGGAATGGGGGGTTTGGCCATTAGAGGGGTGAAGTTACTAAATTAGAAAGGCTGCTGGCCTAATGTGAAACCTTCCAAGCAATCGTGTATTGGAAAAGAGCACGAGTGCTTTTTGAAGGAGGAAAAGGAAAAGTTAATTCTTTTGTGGGGAGAAGTGGAGCACAGTGGACGTCAGCTTTTAGAAAGCACAAAGAGCACCCTGCCAATTAAGAAAAACACTTTGTTTTTGCTTTTGTATGGATTAAGCTGCTGTATTTTTGGGCTTCAAAGGTTGAATTGTGGGTTTCAAAGGTTGAATTGTGGGTTTCGGTGGAGGTTTCAACCTTCTAAAAGGCATCAATATTTCAGAGGCACAAGAAAGTTGGTTTACAAACTGTTCAGTTGTATTAAATAATGTATATATACTTGTGAGGAAAACAAAAACTGAGTTGCTGTTGCAAGTTCTGCTCTGAAAGACTCCTGAGGAAATGTCAGCAGCTCTGTGCTGCTTCTGTTGTGTCCATTGAGGGATTTGGGTCTCTTTTGAAATGGGTTTTCAGTGTGTCTTTGTGCTGAGTGTTGGTGGAGGAGCCCAAACTCGTGTGTTTTATCTGCAGTAATGAGTTTGCAGAGACCTTTGAACATTGCTCAGGCAGCTGAGCGATGGGCAGTGGAATGTGTTCCTCATGCAGAAGGGAGCAGAAGTCCCACTGTTCCCCAGTGCTGTCCCTGCTTGAGCTGGGGATGCTGGTTTCCCATGAATGTGTGTGCCAGGACCTGGTTCCCTGTGGTCCCTCCGTGCCTAGGAAGAGCTTTGGGATGGTGGTCCCTGTGCACCGTGTCCTCTACTTGGGCTCTTGCTTCTGTTGTGGAACCTTCTAGTGGAGGGTGGCCCTGCCCATGGCTGGGGGTTGGAGCAAGGTGATTTTTGGGGTCCCTTCCAGCCCAGGCCAGTCAGGGATTCTGTAATGGAAGTGATCCTTCTGGTTGGACTTCTAAAGCAGACTAGAGGTAGGAGCTGAGAGCTCACCTAGGCGCACCCCATGGGCAGTGTCGGTAGGTAGCGTGTGAGTCCCTGATGTCATGCTGGACTGTCCAGAGATGCCCAAAGCTTAAGTAATAGTGTGAAGCAGGTTTGAAAATTCAGCTTTGTACACACCTTCTGCTTCAGTTTGAGGCAGCCAGTGAAGTCTGAGGGTGCGATGTGTGGGGACATGTTTCTTTTCCTGATGCCAGGTGACAAAGCTTATAGAGGCTTTTGTATCTAAAAAAGAGATTGTTTCAGAAAGAATGGCTAATGTTGTATTATTCAGTAATCTACTTGTTCCAGTAATATTCTTAAAGATCGTCCAACCTTTTGAGTTTAAGAGCACTTGTAACAGTTCACCTTGATCCATAATATGTGCTCCTTTGCTCCTTATTTTTTTTAAAGTAAAATCAGTTCCTAAATGAGCAAGGGTCACCACCAGTGGCTGTCCAGAACCTACCTCAGTGTATATCTATATGCTTAAAAGTTTCCTGTGGAAGCTCCCGAGCTCTAGATGTGATGCAGGCACCAGGACCAAGTAGTACGAGTGCTCTTGGTGAAATTAGTTGGAGCATGTAAAAAGTCAAGTACTACTTGTGGGGAGGGTTACTCCAGGAGGGAATAGATGTGGTATCCCTAAACGCGACATCTTCACTGGCTCTTCTGCAGCCTTGCTGGTACTTTACTTGCCAGGAGGAAGTAATTTAATACAACTTGTGGGTTTTGAAAGCTGTGTCGTGCTTGAATTCGACCAGCAGCTGAAGTATAGAGGTTAGTGAAGATGGAGCAGGGAGTGGTGGTGTGTCTGGACATGGCATGGCAGCTTCTTGGTGCCAGAATTCGGTTTAGGAGCCCCTGGCCTCAAGGTTTGTGTGGCCAGTTAGTAAAGCAGCTACACATGGATCGGATGGGAAGATGGTTGGGACCTGGAAGGAGCAGCTGCTCTGGGGAGTAGGAAACTTTGCAGTGACAGCGTGGGGCATAGATGACTTGCGCCACAGCTGTGTCCTCAGCCTTAATGCCAATAACCACCTTCCTGCCCCTGGAATTTGAACAGGAAGGGAGGGATGCGGAATTCCAGCTGCTGTGCTGCCCCTTAGCGCCTCGTTTCAGGGTGTGAGAAATGCAGTTGACACAAACTGGTACTTTCCAAATGATTTGTAAGTATCAAGTCTAATGACTGACTTAGAGCTCTGTAAATATTTGCAAGTAGGGATGTGGAATTAGCTCTGCAAGGGTGTAATTTCCAATTTACTTATCAATGTAAACATTAATTTAAACCTGGTGCTGAGGCTGGTTTATGTGGAGTAACTTCTTGGGAGAGAGGTGAGGTTTATGGAGCGCGTGAGGTCTGGTCACAGGTGTCCCTGTCATCCTGGGTGAGGGACAGTGCAGCTCCAAGGTAATGGGACGGAGGTGGTGAGACCCATGGGAATGCTCTGGAAATGAGGGAGTGGGATCCTGTGGTTCTCCTGTCCCTCTCGGTCTCAGCATCACTCGGAGTCTTTGGGCACTGCTGCCATGAACAGTTCTCCTTCGATGCTTTGCTGTGCAGAGCCCCGCTCGTTGTGCAATACCAGATCAGCCCTCGCATCCCAGTGGGAAAAGTCTTGACACCCTATTCCAAATATTATTTTTTTTAACTTGTATAGCAGGTGCTTCTTTCTGTTCCCAGAGAAAAAAAAATAACCTTTCACCAAGCAGATCTTCCCCCTGCTTTCTGTTTTTCTCCATTATTGTTTAGCCGATCACAATCTTATACATAATGTATGTGTGACTGAAATATTCAAGGTAGTTAACATTTACCATTGTTGCCAAGGGAAGTAATTCTCTTCCAAAGATACAGCTTTAATATAAAAGAGTAATAGCTGATACTACAGTGTTCAGATACAAAAACTGATAGTGGAGCCCTGTGATATTTAATATCAGCTGGATTCAATGAATTTTGCACTGTGATACTTTTTGAAGGTTGGATTTGTGGGGCTGTGATGAATAGGTGGAATAATTACATCCATATAACATATAGTGCCTGAGAACCGTGCATCATGGAAACACACCTCTGACAGACAGCTCTTCCCTTCCAATAAAACTGGGGCAACTTTATATTTCTGGAATGTGACTTAAATTTAACTTAACCTGGCAGAGAAGTTCAGTCTGTCCAGAAGTTATTAATGCAGGAGAACAGAAGGGGTTTGGGGTAGCTGCTTAGATCCACATCCCTTCTCTGTACCTTGGTTCATGTTATCCAGGGAAGAGGAGAAATTGCCCCCATCCAAAAACATTGTCCTTTGGATACCACAGGTTGGGGTCTTTCTGCTTGGGCCGAAGAGGCAAATGTGGGTTGTCTCGTGTCCTCCCAGACCACGTAGCCACCACCACCCCATTTCCCTTCTTCCTCCTTGCCAAGCCCCCTGCAGCTTTTTGCAGGGGACTGGCACACTGGTGTTATGCTGGAGGGGCACAGACCGGGGCAAAAAGAAGAAAAACAGGGAAAAGTAATGTGCTTTTTGGAAGGTTTTTGCTGTTGACATGGCTGTAGCATCGTGGCCTGAGGCAGCAGGGAGCTGTTCCTCTGCCGGTAGCAGATGGGAGAGCTGGGGGAGTGGTGCCTGTCTCAGGAACCAGCTGCTGCCCAAGGCGCTCGGGAAAGTCAGAGCCACACATCTGGCCGAGGTGGGAACGGGGAGAGGGCCTGGCAGCAGGTCAGCATGGGAGGCACCGCTCAGGGAGAGACAGCTCTGCCTTTCTGTGCCCCTTTTATGTCCGGTTCGGAGCACAAGTGAGGGGGGCAGCGGTGGGAAGGGGATGTGAGTGAGCTGAGCATCAGGTGGCAGGACTTGCTGGGGAAAGGGATGTTTGAGAGCAACAGGACAGCAGCAGGTTGCTTGTAGGCTGCCAGCTGGTGTGCTCTCCAAGGCTGAAGTTCTTGCCATGGGCTTTGCAGCAGGTTTCTGAAAACATCCTGGAAATGTGCTCTGCAACATGCTTTCCTGCTCGTCTCATCTAAGAAATCTTCTTCTTTTCATGGCTCTCTATGTTCCCCCTTCAGAACAGCCAGGATGTTTCCCTTCTGCTGTTTCATCAAAGCTGGAAGAGGTCATTTGTCCCCATCTTCAGATGTGAGACCGTTCCTTGATCTTCAAACCTGTTCCCTCAAGTTGATGCTTTAAAGGTGTGTGAGAGTGGTCCCCAGCGTGATTTTAGGAGCAGGGGAGAGGATTGCTCCCAGTCGTTGTTTGATCAGCAAGTCTCCATCTATTTCCCTTAGGTACTGGGGCAATGAGTGGGTCCGTCTTTGTAGTTCTAACAGCACCTTTTGTCTGGGAACACCCAGTTTACTGGGAGCTTTGGGGTGCCTCTCCACAGCCCCATAGTCCAGCTCCGTGTGTAAGCACTGAGAGGAACCTGAGAGGGGCCCAACACACTCCAAAACTGCCTCTGCTGAGACCTTTGGGTATGACATCCCCAGGGCACCAGCACTGAGAGGCTTCATGGATGAGCTGGTTCCTACCCAGGAGATGGTAAATACACCATGTGTGTTTGAGCAGGGTGTGTGTGGTGCCTTCCCTCTCACGTGGGTCTGTGGGAAGGCTGCATGTGCCTCCCACCACAGGGCCCTTGCACCATCAGTGTGGAGTGGTCAGGCAGGATTTCTTGTTCCCTTTCCCTGCTCAGGTTTGGTTTTTAGGTGGAGGGGCTGGTTTCATCCCGTGGTGGTGATTTGCTTCCTTCTGGGTTGTTGTGGTGACTTCATTTGTGTTTGGGTGAGTGAAAGGAGAGGGAAAGATCCGAGTTGTTGCAGAGCATCCTCAGTCTGCTCCGACTTGCTGTGTCAGCTGCTCCCTGTTCAGCTGGTGCAGTTTGAGTCCACATTCTGTAAATCCATGGGCTGAGAGGCAGGGCACAGGACTTGCCCTGAAGAGTCACCAGTGTTGCTTGTGACAGCATCATCCCTGTGAAAAACCAACTTTGAAAAATCCCTGCACCCCTCCGGGGCTGTTCCTGAGAGATATGGATATAGAGACTGTGTTGTGCAAACTCAAAGTGGCTTCTAAGCCACCTAAGCGGGCTTGGGAAGTATTCCCCCTTGGTTTTGGGGGTGTTACTCAAGTCTGTAGGTACAGATGGTGGTTTACCAGGAGGCGAAGGGTCATGTGCTGTGTCCAGCTGGTACTCGCTCCAAGATGTGTGCCGACAGTGCGGCATGTGGTGGCCAGTACACAGCCAGGAGCACTTCCCAGTTGGAAGGAATTTAGCCCCTCACCCATCTGTGGTAAGAGCAGAGGATGAACTCCTGCCTCGTGATACCATCAGTTTTCCCATCGGGAAAACCAGCTGCTGCTCCTGGTTTTGCTGAGCTGTGTTTTGTCTGAGCCGTGGTGATGTCCCTGCACAGCGCTGGAGGTGGGGTCAAGCCCTTTAATCAGAGAGGGGTTCCTGCTCCTTTCTGTCTCCTGTAGAAGCGTTGGAGAATCTTGAGCAGCTCAGGAAACCTGAGTTTTTCTTCCGTTTCTGGCTGTATGGGCAGGAGGGGAACAGGAAATTGTTGCTCTCAGGTTTGTCCCTTTAAAACACTATTAAGCTGCTCCAGTTTAATTTTGGTTAAGAGCAGTTTCATTATTAATGCAGAGAGGAAGCCATCTCTAATGACCCCTGGGACATGCCAAAGTGCTTTAAGATCAGTTTGGGTAGTCAGGGAGGTGTGAGTAATAAAACGTCTGCTCTGGGCAGGGCCTTTGCCCACCCTTGGCAAGCGATGCTGGCGAGATGGGCTCTGCCATGCTGCTCACTGAGCGCGCCCAACCCGATGTCTCCTTCAAGAGCCCCTTCATCTCTTCCTTTAATCTCTCCTGCTGCCTTTCCAACTGACTCGTGTCTTTCCCAGCACAGAGACCTCAAAAGTTGAGGCACGGCAAGATGCAATATGACATAATCGATACAGGAACTTTTCAGGCTCGCTGAGACTTTGGATTATTTTTTTCCCCTGAAGTGTCTTGCTATCTGTCAGCATGTGCTAATTGAGCCTACGTGCCCATATGGCATCTGCTCTCTGGAGGAGAGCGTTTCCATAGTCCTGTGGAGTACGGCGAAGAGCGGTTGGTGTGTAGGGAAGCGCTCGCCTGTGAAGATTGTCTTCCTGTGGATGCTGATCCAAGCTGGGCTTGCAAAGCTTCCAGGGATCGAGCCTTTGGTGTCACTCAGTGCTGCAGAGGCGGCTGGGGGCTCTGAGACTGGGGAGGTTGTGTTAGGTGTCGCAGAGGCTTAGAGATGCTGAAGATCTTGGTGCTGAGGGGACAGATGACGGTGGGTGAGCGCTGGTGAGCGCAAGCGTGCGGCCCTGGGAGCGAGGGAGCAGCTCCATTAGGTGTGAGGGGAGTGGTGCTGGTACTTCAGCCGCTGCCCCCGAGCCATGGGAATGCTCCTTACCCACTTAGTAAAAGCCACATCTGCTTTGGATGACTGAAGTAGCCCAGGATGTCACATCCCTGCCCTCTCCCTGTGCTGCTATACACACATGCCTTGCGTTTCACCGATATCCTCAAAGCAGGGGGCAAGTGGGTCCTCCTGGCTGTCTGCAAAGGGCCGGATTTCACCCTTAGAATTAGTTAAACATCTGTCACTGTGGGGAAGGTAGCTGCTCTCCCTCCTTCACAGATGGCTAACCAGAAGGAGAGCGGGCTGCCTGCAGCCACGCACGGAGAGGAAGCAGTAACAGAAAATGAGTCGTGTCTTTTGCTTTCCTGAGGAAACGAGACGGACACGGGTGCCTTACAGTGTCGGTGTGGGACTGACGGGCTGTTTAACCTGGTGACTGGTTTTGGTGGGGTGTGACAAGAGCCCTGGCAGGGATTGGGTTCCTGTGGGCGATGCAGGGCGACAGGCTGCCTCATGCCAGCTCTCCAGCTCGCTGTGCTGCTGGTCGGACAGCCTGAAGTTCAGAGGCGACGTGAGGCTGTTCTGCTTGTCCTGAACACTGTGAATCCTTTGGTGGGCGCTCGCTCCTACTTTGGCACCCACAAATGCCAGTGTGGCATCTGATCCAGGAGCTGGGCTTCTGTTGTAGACGAGTGATGGGGAGTGGGGCTGGGTCACCATGCTGCCTGCTGCCAGGGAGCTTGTGCACCTCGTGCCGTAGTCCCAGGGCTTTGGCTCTCCGTGTTTTGGTTGCATCCCAGTGTCCTGGTGCCCTGTGAAGCTGGGAGTTGTGTCTGTGTCGTGTTGTTGGGTTCCTTCCTTCCTGCCAGCTCTGGTGCTCGCTGCCAGGTGCAGAGCGGGCCCGGCTCTTGGTGATGGGGAGGCGCTGCCGGTTCAGCCTGAGCAAAGGTCCATCCATGTGGCTGGGTGGTTATAGCATCCCAGTGTTTGCCCAGTTCGTTTGTGCTGTTCAGAGTGGTTCCAAAGGGTGTTTATCAGTACAGTGATGGGCGCTTTATATAAATAAATATATATAATACATATATATTATGTAAGTGGGGTAAATCTTGGAGGGAGGAGGGATGCTCTGGTACATCAGGGCCAGTCATGGGTTATGGGAGTAAGTCAGGAGCTGGACTGAGCATGTAACTACCGGGATTCCTGTTGTGTTTGGGTGTGGGAAGAGCTCTGATCTCATAAGGGCCGTGTGTGACGAGCGCCGCTGGAGTCAAAGTGATGGCTCATTTGAGCTGACGTTTACTGCCGTAGGCTTGTTGCACATACCCTTCACTGCGGTAACAGGCTGAACGCTGCTTATCTGCTCTGTAGTGTTTGCTACACCTGCCAGGGCACAGCCAGATGTGGAACGGCCACGCTTAATGGGATCAAGGTGGCTGAAGTGCAGAGATGATGTGAGACAGTAAATAAGCCTGAGCCCCGGAAACTTTGTGCTCCAGAGTTTATTGAGGAAGGGAAAGGATTGTGACCAGATGTGTGTGGGTGCAGGGAGGAGATGCTGTGGGTTTGCAGAACTGGTGGCAAGCAGAGAGTGGGCCTGATCAGATTAGGGTAACGTGGGTGCCTCTGTGCCAAAGTGGGTGTTTGCAGATAAAGCTGCTTTGGAAATATCCGGGGCCTTTGGCTAGGAGCATCCTGCCGCCTTCTCCGTGTTGCAGGAAGCTCAGCAGTGTCTGCTCGGAGCCCAGGGCGCTTCAGCTGGGGCCTGTCTGCGTTACGCAGCAGGCAGAGCCAGGCTTGGGTCGGAAGCGCCGCTGTTTGCCTGCCGCTCCGCGGGGGCGGGACTTGGTAGACAGCGCTCCTCAGGTGGGGAAGGAGGAACAAGTGCCTGGAGTAGAGCGAATGTGTTAAACTCGAGTAGTAATGTGGAGCCCTGGCCTCAGCCTGGCTATGAATTACCACCTTGTGAAGCAGTTTGGGATTTTCCTGTCTTCTCGCCTGTGATATATTTGCTGGGAGCTGTAGGTGTTTCGCTTCTGATTCCTCGTGCTGTTCTCAGAGTCTCTTCTAGGGCTTGGAGAGGGTATTTGTCTCTCTGCTGTGCACACATACGCTGTGGAAACCCAGGGAGGTAGTTTTCCTAGGAAACTCTGCTGGCTGCAGAGTGTTTGTCTTTCTGAAACGAAGTTTTTGGGGGAAGAAGAGCCTTGTTTATGACTTACAAACTTTTCTTGACAAAATTTACAGGCCGAGACGTGGGAGACAGGTGGATTTGCTGCAAAACAACTGGTAGCTGTTAGAGTATCCCTCAGGAAGAGCCAGGTACCCAGATCCTGCTCTACGCTTCCCACATCCCGGAGAAGCGTTTTAAGTACCAAATTGTCAGATCAGACCCTGAGTTCTTCTGAGTGAGTTCTGTGTTGTGTAGGCTTACCAAGGCAGATCCCCAGCTTTAGGAATGGGACATCCCTTGGGGTCTCAGTGATTCAGCTTTGCTGCCTTGTACCAGGCCAGATAGAAGAGAATTTCAACTTAAATCTCCTGTCGTTTCACGTGGCCTCTCACCGCTGAGGAGCTGCATCCTCTGGGTTGGATGGTTGGGTTTTTAAAACCCTTTCGTACAGGCTTGTTTTGTTCTGCTGTGCTGTGAAAAGCGAGTTGCAATCCATGACTCTTCTTTTTATTCCCCTGAAATGGATCCTGTTTTTTTCCAGCCAGCACCCAGGGAAGACATTGAGCACCCCGAAGAGTTGAGCTGACGTCCTCGCTGCCAGAGAGGCAGGCAGTCAGTTTGTGACAGCTTTGGTTTGCATTTTAGCATCTCTCCAAGGATGACTGACTATCTAAGGGACGAAGTGTCACCTGATTGGAAGCCTCCTTGTGTGAGGGTGAAGGACTGGCTGGGAACCCGTCCCCTTCACAGGGAAAACACTTGCTCTGGTCTGGTCAGGCGTGCTGGCTTCCTCTGCTCAGGGGTGAGGTTACTTCAAGTACGTTAAATACCAGGGCACTTTATTTCTGAAGGGTCTGGCTGTTCCCTTGGCTTGGGCACACTCCCCTGGGATCCCTTTGCAGCTGAGCTGGGAGATCTTGGAAAGGGGTTAATAACAACTAACAGGCTGAAAGAACTGGGGCTGTTCAGCCTTGAGAGAAGCCTGAGAGGGGATCTGATCAATGGGGATCCATAGCTGAAGGGTGGGACACAGGGGACATGGGCAGCCTCTTCTCAGTGTCTGTGGGGACAGGACAAGGGGCGATGGGCTCAAGTTGGAGCACAGGGAGTTCCACACCAATATGCAGAACAGCTTCTTCAAGGTGAGGGTGACAGAGCCCTGGCACAGGTTGCCCAGGGGGTTGTGGAGTCTCATCCAGAGATATTTAAGCCTGATCTGGATGCCTCCCTGTGCAACCTGTCCTAGGGACCCTGCTTTGGCAGGGGGTTGGGCTCGATGTTGGAGGTCCCTTCCAGCCCCTGCGATTCTGTGATTGGTGCCGTCGGGCACTTCAGCACCGGTTACAGGCGCATTCCCACCAGCGTGTTCGGGTTTGAGGAGATTTGTTTCCAGCTCTCAGCAGTGCACAGCTCTGCCTGGAGAGAGTTCTTCATTTCAGCCTCAGTATCTTTCTCCAAGTGATCTTTCTAGCCTGAGGGCATCGAAGTCACCACTGAGCAGGCAGGAAAAAATCTTTTCTGAAGGCTCGTGAGACGGGCCGGAGAGATGGAGCCTGTGGTAGGGACAAGCAGTAGCTCAGCTGCTCCTTGTGCTATTTATTCCACACCAGAAAGATACAATAATCGACTTTTATACAAGGGATCTGACCTGATTGCCACCGAAACCATTTTCTTGCTGAGTTTAGAGGCTGGGATCCAAGTACATAGGCTCTGCCTTGGAATCCACAGTTTGTAGGAGGAACAGATGGCGCTGGGGAGCCAGAGGTTTATTTAAAGCACTTTGGTGCCTAAGTGCAGGCGTTAATAATGTGCTGTGGTTTGAGGTTTGCTTCTTCCAGAGGACACTGGGTTTGCAGGGTCTTTGTTTGGTGTCACAGTGTCAGCTTGAGTCCCGTTGGAGCAGCGTAGGGACACCGGAGCCTGCGGAGAGCTGCCCGCCAGCCCCAGGCAGCAGGCTGGGCAGAGCGAAGGTCTGTGCTCCCCACAGCATCTTGCAGCCACAGGTGCCAGTGAGGCACCAGGGAGGTGTTTCAGTGAACAGGAGAGCAATGCTTGGCTTGAAACACCTTAAAAAACCCTTATTTTTTTAGTTTTTCAAGTGGTGGTCACTGGATTTGCCTGTGGTGTTCTCCTGAAGTGCCCAAGAGGGGAGCTTCTCCTCCCGCCCCCATTCTGGAGCCCTCTGAGAGATGAGGTAAATCCAGTGATTCAGCTCACCCAGCTCCTAGAGCTCAGAATGGCTGGTGCCAGTAGAAACAGATGGTTTTGTGCTTAATTGTGGTTCAATTTAAGCGCTTGTGTCCGTGATTCAGGCTAAAATTAGCTTGGGGTTCAGGGTTTGGCTCTCCGGAATCGGAGAGGAGCTGGCAGCCAACAATTTCCCTTTCCTTCTGGGATCCACAGCACTCTCCCCATCCAGCCCTGTGCCTTCCAGCTGCTGTGGCAGGTTTGTTTGATGGAAAGCATCCTGCGGATCCCGAAGCACACAGAGTGAGTTGTGAAGCAGCAGCAGATGCATTGATGTTTTCAGCATCTGCTGGAGGCAGGGCAGGGGAGAGGAGCTGGGTAGAGCATGTGTGATGTGGGTGCTCCCAGGATGAGCACGCCCTGCTGAGCAGATGGAGAACTCGAAGAGCTTTCCTCGAGTTCCTTGAGCACTGAGTAAGCGGAGTTTGGATTTGGCTGGATGAACGTGGTGATTCTCCATGCTGAACCAGAAGGTTTTCATTTTGGTTTGGCCTTTGGGGTTTTTCTTTCTCTCACCAGGCTAACAGGTCTTGTTGGAAGAGCAGTGAACAGATTTGAACTTGGCTTTCAATGGTAGGGAGGAAGAACCGTAACGTAAAGGCTTGGCTGCTTGGGCTTGTGCTTTCTGGGGGCAGGGTGGGAATCTGTTTGGAACTACATAGGAAATCCCAAAGAAAAGATGCCCTGTACCCCAGTTCTGGTGTGGTGAGTCCGACTGCCCCCAACAGCTCCTGAACTGAGCACTTGTAGCACAAGGAGAAGTTAAAAATAAAGCTGTGGCGTGGCTACTGCTGCAGATGGTGTCACTCTTGGATGGTGCTAGAAGCAAACGGGTTTCTGTCCCCTCCTGTGCCTGTCATAGTGAGAACTTCTGTCCGAGCACGGACAGCAAAGGCAGCAGCAGATGGATGGACTGTAACTCCTGCTTGTGAATGAACCTTTCTCCAGCCTCCCTGCTTTCACTATCACTGACCATGGAGAGAAGCAAATGCCTCACCATGGCCCAGATTAAAGTTAAAGCTGTAAGTAGGATCAGCTTGGTGGAGCCTGTCTGTGTATGGCGGTGCAGATTTGCCTCCCCCACTGCCTGCTTATTCCCCTCCTGCCCTTGTACCTAACAGGCTGAAATCCAGGCTGTCAATCTCAGTCTCATGTTGCGAACAGGAGCAGTTCTCTGCTCCAGATCAGTGGCTGGGGTTGTACTCCTGCTGTGCCGACCTGGGCCCCGTGTCCCTTCCAGAGTGGGAGCTCGTGGTCCCTCTCACTCGCTGTCTCGCTGGCGCTTGGGAGCAGCAGTGTGGGTGAGTGTTCCCGTTCAGCAGAGGTGCTGTGCTGGCATGAAGAGAATGAAATGACCTCGTGCCTTCTGCACAGCCCTGAAAAGAGGGGATTCTTCCAGGGGCAGTAAAACCAGTCCCAACGTGGCAATGCTCTGACTTGCTGAAGGAGATGAATCCATCTCGATGTCTGAGCCCTTGAAGAGCGAGTGGTCCTCTCGCCCTGGGACCCGTTCTGAATTTTCACTCTGTGAGTCTGACGCTCCCCTGACCTGACTTCCAGAAGTGCTGCCCATTTGTGATGCAGCCAGAGTTCAGTGTGGGACAGCCTGGGCCTCCAAGGCCATGTTCAGGAGATTCACGTTCTGCCTGATCTTCTCCAAGTGGCAAGGCCCCAGGTTTCACAAAGCCTTGAGCAACACGATGCTTAAAGCAGGCACCAAGCAGAGCACTGCCTGGGCTAAGAGGAAAGAACTTTCCACACTTGGTTCTTACTGGTTTTTTAGGTGCTGGAATTAGCAGCCTGCAAGTGTGGAGAGAGCTGAGGAAGGGTTTGGAGATGGGGACAGTGCTCATTCAGTCGCTGCCCTGGACTTGATTAGGTGCTGAGGACAATTACTGGTGCTTTCTGCTACATCCCAACACGCAGCATCTTTGGGTTTGTTGGCAGGATTTGTTTACAGCTCGGTGCAGAGCTCTGTTACTGGGTAGCATTAGGCAACTTTCCCAACTTTTGCTGTTTGTATGACAAAGTTTTGCCCTTTTTTTCCTGGTTGTGGGGTGCTAATTGGGTTGCAGATCGCTTCAGAGGGCCTTGAGCTAAAGAAGTCCCTGCAGCCCCTGCAATAAGCGAAGCTGGTTTTAACCTCCAGCATTTCGTTCCCCTGTGTGTCTTTGTAAGCACTAATTTCTATCTTGGGGAGGTCAGCTGCTTTTCTGCACCTTTTTCTCTTGACCTCCTGACCCTCCTCACAGAACTGGGTGCTGTGCAGCTGCTACAGCCACAATAAATGAAACGGAGCTGAGGTCCACAACCACTGAGCACTTCCTTCTGCTACAATGGCCTGCTCAAAGCTACCTGAGAAAGGGGATGTGACTGTCTGACTTGGATGAAAAGGCTTGGCAAGGGGCCTTGAAGAGGCCACTACAGAGAGAACCTAAAAGCCAACGTGCTGAAAGGTATTTGTAGCTCAGAAGTCAGAGAGTGAGCTCAGAGCTTCAGAGAGCGAGCGTGTGGCTCACCCATCGGAGGCTTCCCATGGCTTTGTGCTCATCCTCAGGCTTCTCTGGATAAACTCTGGAGAGCCACAACAAGGAGAACCTGCTGACCTTGGGAGCCTTGGAGGGCAGAGGATGCGTGCGGTGGATCCAGTAATGAGACTTGGCCTATTGTCAGAGTCTTCTCATCAGCCGCAGGTGGCGTGTGCTCGCGGGGCCCTCGGCTAAGGATGAGGCACTGACAGAGCAAAGGTTGGCAAGACTCTTGTAACTTTCTAGGGCTTCTTTTCTTCTTCATCCAGAGTTGCACAGTGAGCTCAAAGCTGATTTTGATCCCGTAGAGGCTGAGAGTTGGATCTGATGCCAGGGAAGCGACTTGCTGCTGCCGAGCTAGTTCCGACCCTTGGGCAGCTTGTCATTAACCCAACAAGAGGTGGATTTTACTTCCACCTGTGTCAGAATGGAATGGCAGATGGAAAATGAGACCAGCAGTATCCTGCAGCCAAATTAAAGTAGAATTAGCAAGTTACAGGGCAGCAGTGTTAATACAAGGTGTAGTTATTGTGTAGGTATTGCATGCTACTGCTCAGTGCAGCAGCATCCTCTGCAGAAGGAGCCCATCGTAACGCCTTAATGAGAGAGAGAAGCAGCAAGATACAGGATGTGTATCTCACAGGACAGGTTCACCTTGGCTGGGCTTTGCATTGCGGGTTTAGGTGCTACATGGTGCCCTTACATTGGGTGGTTGTGTTCCCCATTTGTTCGTGCAGCCAGTTGTGGTTTCACTCAGGTTTTGCTTCTGGCTGACCTGCTCCTTGAAGCTCCACGTCTGACCTTTAGGACTTTATGAGGTTGTCATGTGGCAGCGCTACAGCAGCAGCCACGGAGCAACGGGCCTTTGGAGGAAATGCTGAGATCAGTCCCCAGCACTTGACCAAGGCACTGGCAAAGGACACTGTCAGCAGGAGGTAATATTTTACAGACACACTTCCCAGGACCTCTGTAATGGTCATTAGATTTTGTGGCAGAATGGCCACTAAAATGACTTTTTAAGCCTGAGAGCCAACACACCTCCCCAGTGATGCCTGTTGGATATAAATAGACTCGGTGAACTCTGAAATGAATACAGCTGATGGTCCCCATGGTGCTCTGAGCTGCTTCTGGAGGCAAGGTGCTCAAGGGCAGAGATTCGCACTCGGTGTCTCCTGATTTAGGGCAGTGAGGGGAGCTCAGTTCCAGATCCATGCTTGCCTGAACAGTTGGTATCATGCCCTTCACAAGGTTGCAGAGGAACGACCTCAGACCAGCCGTGGGCCTAAGCACAGGAAACATCTGTATAGGGCAACTAAAGATGTTCTAAATCTCACAGACTCTAGCCTGAGAACTTGATTCGTGGGACAGGTATGTAACGTAGGGTTGGTTGGGGTGGGCTTTGTTCAGGTGCCTTCTAGATCCCATGGATTAGGAACCAGTGAGGTAAAAGGCAGCAAAATAAAACCTGTCAGAGTTCATTTTCAGTGCCCCAGGAGCCTGGTCTGCAGTGCCCATCAGCAGCAAGCTTGCAGGGGAGTATTGGAAAGGCCAGCTTTGTTTTACCTAAGCTGTTACTCTTAACTCCCTTTCCACTGTACTTTGGAGACCTGCCTGTATTTTGGTGGTGGCTTACATCATGTAGCTCTGGGTATATAATCTGGTCTGTAAAGCAGTGGATGTACTTGTAGGTGGTTATGTAAAACCTTTGAGGGGGTTTTGGAAGGGAAGGGAGTTGCTAGGCAGAATTCTGCTTCTGGTAAAAGCAGTGCTTGGATCAACTTATGGTTTAACAAAGGAAGTGAAATTGCTGTGGATTTACATTGGTGTAACAGTGCAAATTGGCCCATTATCAGCTCTGCCTCACGGACATGGTACTTGGGGGGAATGACTTAGGTGTGGACTCGTGATAGTGCCAGCAGAAGCAGAGTCTGAGCTGAAGCGACTTAAATTCAGCCTACAGGTAGGAAGGATGATTTGCCACTTATGTCTCTTTCAGAGTTAAAAGCATCTGCAGGGCGTCCTGCAGCGGTTCCCTCAAACTCAGCAGCAGGGGGGAAGAAAAAAAGAAAAAGAAAAAAGGAAGTTTTGGGGGATTTTCCACCCCCCCCATCCAGTATGTCAGTCGATGGGGGAACTCGTTGCCATGGGGTGTTTTGGTGGAAAACATTTCAAGCTAGTTCAGGGAACAGATAGGATGTGTTTCTGTATGTGTAGGAGAGCAGCTTCTGGGGATGGGGACGGACAGACCATAATGTATGACAGACCAATGGCTGTTGCCGTGGGAGTTGGCAGAGTCCATGAGGAGAAGGCTCGTAAGGTGTCTGTGTCTCCTTCATGCCTTTCCTAAGTGTCTGCCAACCTCTTGTTTTGGATATCCTTGAGCTTTCAGAGAGCTGGGAAGTGGGGGGGGATGGGAGGGGGCTGTATGGGGGAGTTGTTCTTTCCTTCTCTTTTTTGGAATCAGTGACTGATTCCTCTCCAAGTGACAGTCCTCCCTCAGTCTGTAGCTCCCTCAGACTTGATGTGGCAGCAGGATCAGGACAACAAGCATCACTGTAACATCCTCATGAAAATACGGGCTGAGATGGAGGTTTGGTTTGTTTATTCTTCTGAGAGTCGGGAGACTGATCTCTGCAGATCCTGGGTTCCTGGCATTGTTCCTCGCGCAGCCATCAGCTGCTCACCAGAGCTGAACAAACTGACTTATTTCTGTCCTTAGCGATACTGATGGTGGAGAATCCTTGTCCTTGGGAGATGAGGAGCAGGCAGCAGAATGCTGGCTTGTAGGTTTTCTTTGTCAGGGGTGGTGTTCAGTGCTCCCCACTTTGCCTGTGTGGTTGAACCATCCTTTAAGCTGATGAGTAGGTTGGGGAAGGAGGAAATGATTCGCTTCATAGTAACTTTAACGTGACCTAATTAAAAATGGAAGTGCTGGGCCTGTTCTACAGTGACTTCTCTGCAAAAGCTTTACATTAAAAATTAAGGTATTTCATGGTGATGATTCCTTGCTCTTTCTGTCCCTAAGATATTCTGAATGAAGTGATTAAAGTATGGGGACCATCAGAATCTGCTCCATTTATCCAGCTTCTACAAGGGCTGATTTAGCTTAATAACTCTCATGTAGCCAACTTGGATAATGCGATAAATATCTGCTTTACTGAACTCCTGTTATTTCAGACCATTTATTTTCATTAACCCATCACTCACTCCAGTGTCTCATCTCCCACCAATGCTGCCCAGGAAATGAATTCCCATTTTTTTAGGTTGGTTGCTGCTATGGAAATCATCAGCAAAACTGCTGTCACAGGGTGGCACAGGATGGGCTGCTCTTGGCACCCTTCTGCTTGTCATCGCTGCATCCCTCTCCTCTTCGTCATCGCTGCATCCCTCTTCTGTTGTTGCTGCATCCCCCCCACAGCTTTTTAGTTCACTTGTAAACAGTGAAAATGGGAAAACTCCAAATGGCACAGTGCTCCCAGTACCCCCACTTCCCAGGGAAGCTTCTGGGCACTATGTAGGATGGGACCAAGTCTTATCTTAGACACTGCTGTGATAATATTTGTGTCTCTTTGGTCTGGTCCCTGCTGTGTTGATGTTACACAAGGATGTAACAGAAGACACACACACTTGTGAGGGTCCATGTTTATGACAGACTTGCTGTTGTTACTGGCTTTTCCCCCCTAAGTTTTCAGCCACCGAAACCCAGTGCCTGCTGGAGTCTGAAGTCTTTGCAGCTGGGGATGGGGCTGATGGGGAGCTGATCCCTGCCAACAGGCTCAGCAGAACCGGGCTGAGGCAGCATTTCCTGCATGGGATAGAACCAGCTTGTGAGGTCCCAACGTCCTCCTGAGCATTTGGTTTCCTACTTGGGCACAGTGATCTCTTCCCAACAAGCTGACTTCAGTTCTCCTGTGGTGGAGATGAGCCAGTTTGTTCATCTGAATTCCAAATTTCACATTTGTCGTGTGAAAGTCTGGGATTGACCTGTCAAAAATTCTCACAGGCTGGAAAGTGCACAAATCATAGGATGCTCCTGGGGCTGTCAGCTTGGCCTCTGAGCGGTGGGCGGACTTCACAGCATGGTGTTTACTTGTTTTTCAGCACAGTGGAAGGGAGGGACTGGGATTGGCTTTGGGGAAATACAGAATTGTTTGCACTGGTTTGGTATTTGATGGCAGTGGGAATAACTGGGGGGCTTGATGGGAATGGCAGTATCGTTCTGGAAAGCACTGGTTTCTCTCTGGATAGCTGTAGATGAGCAGATAAACCTGGCTAAGCTGGAGCTGGTGGACAGTTCACTGTGAGAAGGTGGAAGGCTCATGAAGCTGGTTGCTGTGAGTTCTGAAGTGTGGTATCTGCACAGATATTTGTGCTGGCAGTGGCGAGGAACATGGGAGGTGGATGGTTGTTGGAGGTTGTGCCCAGGCTTCTGCTTCAGGCAGTGGCCACTAGCCCTGATAGCAGGCAGTTCGCTGACCAGCTTTTTAGGTGTGAAGAGTCTGCTGAAGAGATCAGGGCTGTGATCCCAGGTCTGGCGTCTCCACAGGTAGGTAATTCCTAACCAGTAATGATTTAAAAAGGGAAAAAAGCCCTTCCAAAATACCCAAAAGGCCCTGTTTTTCTTCTTCCCTCCCCCACATCTGCTTTCCTACCATTGCAAAAGTTGCCATGAGTGTCAGTTGCCATGGAGGGGTTGTCAAGCCCAAGCACACTTTGCATCAGTTCTCTCAGTTAAGTAGCAGTGGAAACAAAAAATTGAAGGGAGGAGAAAACAGTGTGATTTGGATCAAACTGATGCAGCTTGTACCTCTGATAGATACTGGAAACCCTTTATGTGTGTGTCAGAAGTCTCTTCTGACCTGCTGATGGAAGGAGCTATGAATAGCAGACCAGAAACTTGAGAGTTTGTCCAGTGTTCAGATTGTTAAGCTTTTGGGCGCTTCCGAATCTTCTTACCACCGGGACGTGGAGATGCTGAGCACTTGTGAAGGCTGGAGGGTTGTGTTGAAACCTGGTGTAAGAACTTTCTTCAGTGTGGTAAGTAATTAGATTCCCTGAAGATGACTTCAAGTGGCAGGTGACCCAGGAAAGGTCAAATCAAGTGAGTAATGAATAAACAGGCTGATGGATTCCTTGAGAGGTACACCGTGCTTCGGGAGATCAACCTTGTTACCCTGAAGGCAATTGAACAAATTGAAAATAAATTGAAAATAGAGACATTGACACTGGTAAAATAAGGCTTTCATTTTAATCCACAAGTTCTGTAGGAATGTCATTTATTCCTGGTCAGGGAAAGCCTGTATGATATAGAGGGTTTATGAAGTGTTGTGTTCTGGGCTGGTATAAACTGGGGTTGGTCTCTTCTCCCAAGGAACTAGCAGTAGGATGACAGGAGATGGTCTCAAGTTGCGTCAGGGGAGGTTGATTGGAGATGGAGTCACCATCCCTTGAGGGGTTCAAAGAACAAGTAGCCGTGGCACTCCAGGACTTGGGTTAGTTGACACAGTGGTGCTGGACAGGTGATTGGGCTTGGTAGTCTTAGAGGTCTTTTCCAACCTGGAAGGTTCGATGATTCTGCAGTTTTATGATTGGTTTCTGGGATCTTCAGGAAAGTTCACCAGAAAGTTAAAGGAGCCTTTAGGTGAACACTTAATTAACGGGGTATTTGTGTTGGTGTGTCCCATTTTGGTGTGTTGTGCATTAACCTGTGTGGGGTCTGGCTCTGCATTATTTATGAGGTACTGGAGCACTGGTTCTCTTTGAAAGACCCATCTGGTAGGTGTGTGGGCTGGGACTCTAGCAGCTTCTCTGGTCCTTAGGCAAAGATGAGTCTTGCCTTGCAGATTTTATCCCGTGTTCGTTTGTGGCGTGTTGTGAGAGAGTTGGCTCTTTGACTGACGTGTCGCTGGTTCCTTCAGATCGTGACTGTCCAACTTCTTGACACTTTGAGGGGGGAAAAGGATGGATGCAGACAGTGTGGAGTGATTGGGTTCCTTGAGAGGTGCTGCTGGAGGGGTTGGTGGGCTCTTTTCTTTCCAGAGACCTGACCCTGCTCTCGCTTGTGATGGAAATGGAAACCCAAGGACTCAGCAGGAGCAGCAGCAGCTTGTAACAAGGGGATGTTGTGTCTTGGAGGTGATGCAGATGTCAGGGTGGTTGTGACTTTGTCTCTCTGTGGCTTGTCTCTCTGTGGCTTAAAGTGGAAGGCTGAGGTGCAGGGAGCCTCAGTGAAGCCCTCAGTGTGTGTCAGCTGTAGCAGAATCCCGGGTCATAAGCGGCTGAACACCAGCAATGTGGGTTAAACGTGATGGATGAGGAAGTTTCTTTGGGTTAACCTGCCACCAATCTGGGTCACCAGAAACAATGTGTGATAAATGCCTTTCTGGAGCTGCCTTCAAGCAGGAGCTGTTCGGCTGGGGCCATCGAATTTCCAGGAATACCTGGGACCGCCCGCAGTGCCGAGGTCTCTTCTGGACCTGGTGCTTTTTATTCCTCATCCTTTGTTCTGCTGAGATGAAGGAAGCTCCTCCAGCAACCCAGCATTTCAAGCCCTGTCTCTCTCCCTTTCTTGTCTTGCCCTGTTTTTCTCTGTGCATGATGCTTCTCAGAGCCACAGCCCTTCCAGACCTTTCTGCCAAGCCGGGAGCTGCCAGGGTGCACGGCAGAGGCTGTGGGAAGGAGGTGGCTGTGAATCATCCAGGAACCTAAAGACCAAGCTGGATGGTGTCCTGGTGATTTGCATGAGACTCTGGTTTCCCATCGCATTAGAGACAGGCCCGTTTCTTCTCTTGCCAGCCAGGCACTGTAACACCAGTGAGGAAATGCTGCTGGTGGCACCAGACCCTTGGGCAGCCCTTTGGTGGGCTGCAATACGATGCTGCTCATGACAGTGCCCAAACCCAGCAGAACATGGAGCATTTAATCTCTGTTAAAGGCAACAAGTTCCTCTCAGATTTTTTCCCCTCTGTGGTACACATTAAACTCTGAGATCAAACCCACTTGTAAACGTTTGGTACAGGGCGAGCGCTGCTTCCCTTCCATCCCGCTGAGGTGTTTGTTATTCCAGGCCCTGCCTAAATCTGCTCCTGCCCTCAGGAGCTTAATTTAATTTTTTTTTTTTCCCTTTTTGTCGTAAATACACACACAGTTCTGTGTCTGTAGTGAGGGGGATGAAGCAGCGACAGGCGGAAGGGATTTATCGCATCTCAAGCAGCAGCCGTGGCACCGGGTCCTTCCAGCGCAGTGACAAACCCGTGTCCTGGGCAGGGAAGAGCTGTGCAGGAGAGGGAAGGTCACACCAAGGTTCTGTCTTCTGGCTATTTATCCAGGGAGATTTTAAACTCAGAGTTTCATTTCAGTCGGTGCTGTTCTCTGCACAGACATCTCCTGAATGGGTGGCTGTTTTCTATCAGGAAAACGTATTGTTGTCACTGTCCAAACGATTCCCAGCAATCAATATTATCTTTTCTGGGGGGAATAATAACCACGTTTTGTGACTGTCTGGAGTCAAAGTGATTTTCGGTGCTTATCTCCACTTTGTTTTCTCTCATCCTGAAGTAAATTCATTCACTCTTTACTAGTGTACCAAATTAATCCATAAACATTTCATTACCAGTAAATATGTTGCTACTTCCATCAAGTATTTTATTTCTGCGATGTTAATTGCATCCAGAGCTGAACACGGGGATGGCAGATAATGAAGCCAAAGCTGCTATTAACAGACAAAAATTGGAAACAGTATTTTCTTCCTGGTTTTTTTTTTTAAGTAGTTTTTCAGCACATCAGAGCAATTTGCTGTGTCACTTCTCAGCCCAACAAATCTTGGATAATTTTTTTTGCTAATCAGCACGGGTCAGCCATAGGAGGGGGAGTGCATCCATCCAGAGGAGCTGAGCTTTATGGATTTCCCTCTGGCAGACAAGGAAGAGGAGCTTTGATCTCCCACCTCTCAGGCATGTGCCCTTCTTACAGAGGTCTGTGTGAAAAGCAGCCATCACTTCCACTCCTGACTGGTCTTCTGAAGGAAATCACGTCTGCTGTGGCATTGTGAGGAGGGGGCATGTCACCATGGGTGCTGCTTCATCAGACTTGCTTAAACTTGGAGATCCCTCTCCACTCAGTTGGAATCCCATCCCGACAGCGCTGGCTGCTCCATGGAGCAGCTACACAGGGTGTGCAGGTTGGTCTGGGTTCTAAATGTGCCGGGGTTACACAAGGGAGGTGCCACGTTACCATAGGAAGGGAGGAGGTTGGATAATGCTCCTGAGCTCTGCTCCTTCGAGGTGCAAGGCTCAGAACTAACCTGTGTGGACACCCAGGGGTTGGGCAAGGTCTCGAACGCTGCCGTAGGAGAAGGTGTTGGGTGATGAAGCGGGTAACTTGCTCGTGAAGGGGGTCCCAGAAGGACCCGGTGTAGCAGAGGGCTGTGACTAAGCGCGGTTGTGGTGTTGGGGGTCTGGGCTTGAGCCAGCAAGGCAGCAGCCTGTGATGTGGCTCGTGGTTTGCTAATGGCTTTGTAGATTAGAACCAGGGCTCTACACCAAGGAGAGCAACTGGGGCATGGTGAACATACTGGAGCCTTGAGGCATAAATGAGTAATACCTTGACAAAGCAGGCTCTTTTTTTAGGAATGGGGAGGGGGTGGGTGTTGCATTCAGCTCAAGTAAATTGTGATAAATTACCCTGGAAGTAACGACTGTATTTGGCATGATGCTGCTGTTGAGCTTAGATTTGGATTGACAAATTCCCCCTTTTGTTAAAGAGGTAAAGGACAAGGTGCTTCTCCTTAGCTGCATTTCCTATAGGCTTATCATTGATGTTCTGCTCCTTTGGCATTGTCCACATAAGAAATGGCAGTTTGCATTAGAGAGCAGCAGTGTCTGTTTTGATTAAGAGCAACACTTTCCTCTGCTATCCTGTTTCCATGAATATTTAAATTAATTAAGCCCAGCAAAGATTTTATTTCAGCTTAATGACTTATAAATGTGACTTCTTATGTCTGTGGAAATGAGTGAAAGGCGACAGATGCAGCTCTTCATGCACCTCATCACCAGGCTGATGCAGGACGGGGCTTCTCTCCTTGGGTGATGCTGCATCTCTGAGCTCATGGGGGTTGTTGGTAGCAGCACACATGTGTCCTGGGTCTGCTTTGGTATCAAACCCTCTCATTTTAAAGGGGTTAGTCTGAAGGAAGCAATGCAGGCTGTGACAAGAGGTGTTTGACACATGCCACTGTCACCCAGAGTCCAGCCAGGGCTGGTTTTGAGGTGCTGAACGTCTCCTTGGTTAGCTGGTTGTCAGCTCACGTCTGCTTTAAGATACCTGGATAGGGAAGAGATCAGAGATGCTCCAGATGTGTTGTTTTATTTCACCAGTTCTTGGTGGCCTTTCTTAAGGCAGCTCAAGCGAGGTGGCACCTTTAGGAGAGCAGCTGATTCTAAACTCTCCTGAGGTTGGGCAGCGCTCGGATTTGGCGGATGAGGCAGGGGATTGAACCTCTCGTGCTGAGTCCTTGAACAGTCCCAGGCTGTAGTAATGTTTGACTGTTTCTATCCTAATACTTTACGGTGCTGGGGGGGCAACAGGTTCTGTCTTAAGCAGATGGGGCTCGACTCGAGTTAAATCCAGCTTAGAGTGCTAGATTGATGTGTCAGTAGGTGAGTCAAGTGCTAAGCGTCTCTCCTGGAACAAGCTGTAGATGTGTTGTGATTCTGATTTATTTCTTTATAACTCTCCTAATGGAATAAAACGTACAAGAGGGATATAAATACTTGGATGAGTAACAAGAAGACGATGGGATGTGGTTCTAAGTGAAGTCTGTGATCCCAGAGGTAAATGACAATTGAAATTAAGGAAGCTGATGAGAAGGATGTTCTCACCTGATGGAGGGTGGTCTCCAGGGGATGGCACTGACAGGAATCCAGAGCAGTGCTCAGCCCCTGAGCCAGTCTCAGGTTTGGATTCCCTCACTGATTCTGCTGTGAGCATTAATTATTTCCTCTTCTTCCACCCCTTCTGCCCCCCCAGTGAACCAAGAGTTCCCTCCCCATGTTAAACGTCACCTGGTCTCAGGGAGATGCTGCTTCAGATGGATTCCAGGCAGAGACCCGAAAAGGAATTAGAAGCCCAAGGATTTTCCTTGGCACTGGGCAGGGTTTCTTGCCAGGCTCAGCACGAGCGCTGCCTTCTGCTGTGCCGAAGGGTCTGAAGGACCTTTGGGATTAACTGATGTGTATAAAATAATGGAACACCTGAGTATCATTTTTAGAGAGGGTGACAAAACATAGATAACCCCAAAAAATTGTTCTTTGGGAAAAATAGATTTTTATTTCTTTGTGGATAGATGGATGGAGTAGGAAATAAGTCTTCTAAGCATTTTCAGGATAAAAAATAGAACTTGATATTTTGCCCATAAAAAACTCTTTTCAAGAGGCTGACTTTTTACCCAACTGCTGGTTCTTAAAAATTCTTTACAGTCTCTGTAAGTCGTATGTGCAAAATCCTGTCAGGTGTCACAGTGAATAGCTGAAGTAGTTACTTTTTTTAATAAGGTATCTCCCTTTTTTTTGGCTTAAAGATAGGAGGAAGATGAGAAGTTGAAATATTCTAAGCCTTTGTATGGAGAACTGTCTGATGAGACAGCTTTATCTTAGGGCATTGGGCAGATCAGTCTGTGAATATAGGTTGAAAAGCCTAAAACATGTCGTTATTGCTAATCTGGGGTATTCGATCTAGCTGAGGATCTCAATCATCAGGCATCTTACAAGGACCAAGTCTGATTGATCCAGTGGTTTGTGTAGCCCTGGCTTTGTCTGCCATGCCCCTGCAGTGATGATCTCTGAGCAGGCGAGTTCAATTCACTCATTGAAGCTGTGTTGCAGAAATGCAGCAGAAAATGGTGTTAAGCTCCTGCAGATTTCATGCTAATCTTAGAGTGCCCCAGATGATGGTGAAGGCTCCAGGGATGATCTTCGTATCCGTTTTGTGCCTGGTGGGGAATACCACAGCTCAGGCTTTATGGGGTTTCTTTTAAGGTTATCTTCATGTGTTTTAATTGTGTTTTGTGATATGTTTTCTCTACCAGTGGGTGGAGGAAAGGTGAGCAGGGTGAGATTGTTAGCAGCTGTCTGCTGGGGGGGGACTGTGATTTGCGTCCTGTTTGTTTAAAGAATCAAGGGGAAGATGAGAGTGGCACTAAAAAGTGTTCTTGGGTCAGAGTTGTGGCGTGCCGTTTAAGCATCCTCCAAGGTGGCGTTGAGTTTGCAGTCAGGGAGTTGTGCCAATAAACCCTTCTCGTCACAGCAAAGCCAGGGCAGGGGTGGGGAGATGTTCCTTTAGCTGACATTACATCAGGCCTTCGGGTCAGAGCTTTTTACTCACTTCATTGTGCACTCAGAGAACTTCTGAGTGGAGCTGATGTGGCTTTTCACTGTGAAATGCAGTTTCCACATACTGCTTTTGATACTGTCACTGGGATTGGTAGAAGCTTCTTTGGTTCTTGGAAAGACCTAAAAACATGGGGAAGGGGTGACAAGGAAGCGATTTATTTTGGGATGTCTCTGTGGTTCTGTTGGCAGGCTTGTCTGACAAAGGCCTGGGGGCTCTCAGAGTTTTCTTTGAATAGTTTTTAAAGTGGTTCCATCCTGGTCCCTCTCTGTCTGCTCCCCAAGTGTGAGGCACTGGCTCCATAGGAGAGAAAAGGTGCGTTCCCCGAAGCAAGGTGCTGTGCAAGCTCACCAGCTTTGCTATTTAGATTACTGACACCTTACATGAACTCTTTACAAGAAGCCTGTGTATTATCAGGAGCTCTTGTTCTTTTAGTTAGCACTGTCAAAGGAGAGTGGATGGGCGTAATTACTGAGTAGTTCTGGACTGGTGAAGTGGATAATGAAGAGTGCTCCTGACATCGTCTTTGCATGCCATTAAAAAAAATTAAGATAATGATTCAACACCCAGAGTTTCACCTGTGCTGTTGTAGCAGCTTTTTGTTCTGTGGTCCTCTTGAATATATATATATATATATATATATATGTCCTGCTGCCCTGAGTCAGACTCAGTATCCCCCTTTAACAGTGATCAGAGCCACCAGAAATACCCTCGGTTACGGATCTGCAGACTAACCTACCCCTAAGGGAAGGCTTCCTCCTGGCATTAATTAATTAATTCAAGGCTGGCTTGTTCCTTGATGTAAGAAAAGGAGGTATGGTTTTGAAAGTCTTGTTAGGTGGTTTTGTGGTTGGGAGGGGTTATATGCAGCAGTTGTGGGTGGGTCTGTTAGCCCTGTGGATGCCTGCTCCATTTATGAGCCCTGCAATGATGCCCCGAAGCAGCAGCGTTTGTTGTAGTTTACTAAGCGTAGTATACCAGTGCCCAGGGGATTCTAAAGGAAATCACATTCACCCAGGGGTAAAGGCTATTTCTCAGCCACTTCATAAACTTCTTAACAGCCCGGACCCGCTGCGCTCGCCGGGGAAGGTACGACACACTTGATACCTGCTTTCAATTCTGCCCCTTAGCTGAAAGAAAATGAAAGGGTCTATTTCAGAAGCTGGCTACTCACTGCTTTATGTAGGAAAACCACTTATTTTTTTAATGATGCTAAAAATTTCCAGCTTATATGGTAGCCAGTGGATAACTTCCACTCTTGGAACATTAAAAATTGAACGAGTGTTTGGAAGTGATTTGGTCCGGAGGTAATGACACCTTTGCTGTTGCCTCGTGCAGAAAGGGATGCAGTCATGGAGGCAATAAAGAAATACATCACAAAGTCCAGTAAGAAATCAAGGGTTGCCTCAGAATCGCCTTTAGATAGGATGGGATCTTCTCCCATGTTCTTCAACTTAATTTACGCCAGGAAGTTGAGATATAGACTAGGTGAGGCTTTTTCCCCTATTCCTTTAAAAACTCGACAGAATTCTGTGTTAAATCCTACAAGGAGGTTCAAAACACTTAAAAATGCATGATTAATTTCTCTCCTGTTCTGTAGGCCTTTTACTGAACTGTTCATCCTTGACTAGGATGTCCTGGGAGACTTGTGACAGAATTACTCAGAAAATTTCATATTCAGGGAGATTTTATGCTGCATATCTTCTTGCTATGAAACACTGCTCTGAGAATGATGATAAGGAGGGAGAACTGCACAGGGAGTGTTAGGCTGCAAACATCATCTCAGCGCTGATGTGATGAAATGCACTTTGTAATGGCTGACGAAGATCCATTGCAATCTACCAAATTGTGCAAATTAGCCAATGGGAATGCAGAATGTTGCCCTGCAGAACATCCATTGTTTCAGCTCCGCGAGCTCAGCTGTCATCAGCAAAACTGCAAGTGGAGGAGGCTCTGGACTGGTTCTTCTTCCCCAGCCAGCGTTGGGTTTGGTGACTAGTTGGACAGACTACTAGCATCACTTAGCATGTACAGCGAGTAAAATTTATCAGGAAGCTGGTGGGATTTTTCCTGCAACTTAGTCCTGGATGAAACTTGGATGGTGTTTGGAGCAGGGGCTCAATTTCAGAGTGAAGTACCTGGCCAGTTTTAAAAGGCTTATCCTGCTCAGGCCGCTCCGCTTTGTGCCAAGGAGAGGGACCAGAGCAGAAGTAGGTTAGGGAGTAAAGCAGGCTGCCGTGAGGAGACGGCTGAGCATCCTTGATGTATTCACTGCAGATGTTTAAAATATGTTCTCTGTGTAAAACACAGCACAGGACGACAGTTGCCAAGTTGAAAGCAAGATGACGGTGTGCGGCTCTGACATCTGCTTGGAACCGTGATGTCAAAGCAGCTACACGATAGTTTAAGGCTCCTGAAGTGGAATGTTCCCATTAGGTTACAGTGATCTTGAACAACGCTCACAGGGAGGCGGGGATGGTACCAGCCTTCAGGCTTCATCTGAGCACACATGCAGTTACTTACCGGCTTCTTTGTGGGGTTTGGTTCTCTGACAGCTTCATATCTGCAGTAATTCGCTTCCATGGCTCAGATTGAACATCCCTTTCTGGGCTGTGAGAGGGGACTTTCCCTGCCCCATGCCCCTGGCTTCACAGAGGGCTGTCTCGGGCTCTGTAAGAGAAGCCCTGGCTTGGGTTGGAGCTTTTGGGCCAAAGAGATGTCAGACAGTTTATAGAGGCTTTCACCTCAGTGCAAGTGCTCAAACCTTTGCTAGAGAGACCCGGATCTGATGGATGTCTCAGCAGGGATGTTTGTCTGGAGTCCTTGGGGGCTGCAGGTACTCATGACCTTTGAAGACCACTCTGCTTCTGCTGAAATTTCTGGCCACAGACTCAGGTAGAGGTTTGCCTGGGATTTTTTTGGATGCCCTGTCCTTTGCTGGTGGCTCCTTGGCTCTGTCCCTAGATCGTGTACCGCGTCTGATGAGGCGTGTTTGTCTGCTCCGCTCCAGCGGAGCCGACAGCGCCGGGCATTGCCGGTGAAGTGTCTTCTCCAAGTGCTGCACTCAGAGGGATGTCACTTGAATGGCTCTTAAAATTAGGTCTGTCTGGGAGAAAATCATTTAAATTCCACAGTTAAAACTCCTGGTGATTGAGAGCACATGAAGCTGCTCTGAAGCCTTCAGAGCAAACTGGCTGATGGCTGGAGGGAAGAGGGTCGGGGTCTTGTTGGGAATCGCTTGAAATCCTTCCCTCCCTGTTGCTCTGTAAATGGCACCCTGATCGTTGTGCTGGGGTAGTTAAACACCCTTCTATAACACTGTGGGCTTGTGTACAAAGGGCTTTTTTCTCCAAAATTCAGGTGATTAACTTTCCTGCTGGTAACTGTGTGTTGTCCAGGCTGTTAAGTACCCTTCATGACACAGAACTGGCTGTGTATCTGATGGCACAGTACATTTTCCTTTGTTTAGATTGTGATGCACTAGTTCCACAGGGTGGAGTGGAGGAGAACACCTTGATTATGCTGCTTAACTCCTGTTCCTAATGCCCGATGCACGCTCTTGACAGAGAAGCCTGATTTGATTCCCATTAAAATTCCTGAGGGTGAGGACCCAATCATGAAGAATAGCTGCTTAGTTGGTCGGGGCTTTGGGTTTGATCAAAATCAGGACTCACATTGAGGTGTATGCATGGTAATGTTACAATTCTGAAAACTGTTTCCAAGAGAAGTCTGCTTAAAGTAGTAAAACTGTGCCTGAGACCTGCTGATGGTAAAGGATCTCCAGGTAGTGGAAATGGCACGTGGATTTTTGGGCCTGGCTGCTTGTTTCAGAGCAGGACACGGTGGGGACATGTTTTTGGCTTACTTGTGTGTGTCCAGTTCCCTTACATCGCTGGGGGGGTGTCAGGGATCAGACAGATGCTGTCCATATGTTGTGTAGCTCGAAGTGTGTTTATGGTATGGTTTAATCCAGTGTGTATACCTACACACACACACACACGTGTTGGGGCTCAGCACCATAAGGGGTTTTCTATCTTCATTTATCCATTTCACTGTTAGATATTTTGCATGAAAAATCATCTATATTTTTGTAGAGAGGGTTACACGTTTATTCAGGATGATATTGGAGTTTGAATCTTTCACTGATTTCTCACGTATTGCCCGAATTCCCTGTGCTATTAGTTTATTTACAAGCCTAATGAATGCCCTGGTTGTTTCTTTATCCTGTGTCAACACCATAACACTACTCTTTTTATTTTAAATTAACACTTTGCCTACAAATCTTTTAATAGTAACTTGTTCTTCTAATCAGTGAATAACTGGAATAATAACTCAATGCCATTACTGTAATCATCATCATCATCATTGTCATCTTGCTGTGGTGACCTGTGGCTGTTTCCTGCCCAGAGCTGAGTGGGGATGGTGATGATGTGGCACACAATGGCATTTCTGTACAGCTTCCAGCACGATGGAAGCCAGAGAGGTTGCTGGCAGAAGCCTTGGAAAAACCTGTGCCTATAAAGCTCCCCTGCCCAGCTGGCAGGAGCAGGAGCTCTGCTTAGATAAAATGCTGCTGGAAGGTTGGCACTTTGGGGAGTTTCTCCAGGCTGGGCCAACAAGTGGGACGTTGTTTGGTGTGTGCCACGTTTCGTGGTCTGATTCGAGTCCCTCTTGACGCAGCAGCACACAGCTCGTATGGGAACAGGGATCTGTGGTGGGCCAATCCTTTCACCATCAGACAACTTGAAATATTGCTCTGAATGTTCAGTTTCAAACAATTAGACAGCAGGAAGACACTTGATTTTGGGGTTTTTTTCCCTTTGCAGAGTGGAGAGGAGCTGTTTGGGGTTATTTGAAGCTTTTATTTCTTAGACCTACTGCTTGTCTCTAATGCCGTGAGCGGGCGGAGCAGACATGGGGCTTCAGGGAAGTTTGTCAGCTTGGGAAGGAATGTCCTTCCCTCAAGAATGGCTTGAGGGATTGAGCAGTGTATATAGAATGATGTTCTTCTTTGAAAATAATTGGAACGACGTAGAGTTGACATTGGAAGTCTGAGAGAATTAAAAGGAATCCTGATTAATGTGACGCAGGGTTTTAGTGCCTGGAAGCTCATGGAAACAATGAGGAACTTGAGGGATTTTAATCTTGTTTGTCAAGTAATTTATCACAGCTGTTTTCCAAAATCTCTGAGATAATCAGCATCATTAGCAAATGGGGACAGGATTAAACACGAGTACCCACGGTGTTGTGTTACCCTGTGTCATGTATCACAACAGTCGGGTTCTAACGGGCACAGTGCAAAGAGATGGGGTGGCCATGGCGGGACGGGGGGGCCATGGCAGGACAGGGTGACCATGGTGTGGCGGGGTGGCCATGGCGGGATGCAACGCAACAGATCAAACACCGATGAGCGTACGAAGTGCTGTGTCTTCTCATACTTCTGTTAACGAGCGTGTTTGCATCTGCTCCTCCTCCCTCCTGGGCTACAGGGTGGCTGAAGCCAGAAACAAGCACTAACCTTGACATCTGAATGGTGGCCTGAGCGTCACCTCGAGTTACAAGGGCTCATTGGCCTTGTAATGTGGCTCAAGGCCTGAGCCAGAAGGAACCCAAACCCATATCAGATGGGTATATGGGGTTTGTGTTTCAGGAGTGTCACCATTTGGAGCTTGTGTGTGGCTCCCAGGTTGAATCTTTGGCACGCTGAACTGCTGAAAACCCTGTGCAGGAACCTGGCTGGACCAAGCACAGACCCTTGAGCTGAAGGTAGATCTGGCAGGGATGAATTTTAAGTCAGTATTTTGTGGAGTTGCTGCTCCGGAGTGGGACACGATGCTGGACATGGGGAGAGCACTCATGCTTGGCCAAAGCACGGAGATCTGTCTCTATTAGTGTGTTCTCTGGTTTTCAGTTCAGGGTGCCTTTGGCTCCTGCGTCAGCTCTATTTTATCACTTCAAAATGCTGTGTAATGCTGCATCAATAAATTCTGTATTAGTGAAATCTGCAAAGAAGCAAGAGCCTTATCTTAATTAAGCAAAATATATGACTCCTGCCACAGACCATACCAGGAGCCACTCAACCTTGTAACAGTCGCTTTATTTTTTTTCCTTTTTTTTGATAATCCTTCAGGTTTTGGTGGTTTTCTGCAGAAATTGGTTTTAGGGAAGTAGTGACAGCAGTATGACAAGTGGCAGTGAGCGAAGGGAAGCAAGCTCTATTGCTTGATGAAGTGGTATCTCGTGTCTGCCCTCTGCTAGCCCCTGCTGTACCTTAGAAATGTGGACTGTTCCTCTAGACCTGGCCCTGGTGCCATCCGTTGGCCCCCCAGACACCAGGGCTGACCCCTGGAAGCTCGAAGAGGTCTGCTGCTGGCCGTGACTGAAATCTCCCAGTGACCTGGATCAAATGGATGTTCCTGTCCTGTGGATTCTTTGAGCTTGAGCCTTGGGTTTGCTTCCTTGACCCAGAAGGTGCAGGCAGCTGTCAGGCAGCATGTGGAGCTGGAGTGGTACCCTGAAAACGGGGGATGTAAAACCGTGTTCTGCTCTGACCTGCCCTGTATCCCTGGGGATACTCTGACCGCTGCTTGGAAGGACTCATGAGTACTGATCATACTGTCCTAGCTAAACGCTTGCCTGGCTGATGCTTCTCTGCATCTCCCAAAGAGGAAGAGATGTATTTTCAGAGAATTTATTCTTTGCTTTCCCTCTGCAGAAACCCCTGGCTCACTTTGCTGAGAGCCACTGCTGTGTTGTGCGGTGTCCATGGCTGGTTTTGTCCAGAGATGACTGACCCCTGTCTGTCTGTAATCAGGGGAGCTCGTTCTGGTGCTGTATAAATGCAAGCTGTTACTCAGTGTACCCCTCTGGGATCGTAACTCCAGAGAGAGACTACCCGTGCGGTGCTTTGGCGTGGCGAGGAGCTCCCTGCTCGCCTGGCTCCTTCACTCAATCACTTGATTTACAGTCGCTGCTTTGCTGCTCCCTGTTTCTCTTTAACTTTGTGATTTATATGGGAAGGTTAAATGACTCTGGGCTTAGGCAGGTAAGTGAACGTCCTTCTAAATCAGCTGCAGTGCTCGATTTCGGCACTGACCATTTCAAGTCCAGTTAGCTCTTGCTGACTGCTTCCTTGCTTAAAGGTGAAGAAGGAAAAGCAGCAGCTGCCCCTCTCGTTCCACTCAGTGAATGGAACTGTTTTATTGAGGTCCTTGTGTCCCCTCAGCCAGCTCTTTGTGTGTCCCCAAACACACCATAATGCACAGGTACGTGACAGCCAAACAGACTTGCTGGGAGGCTGCGGCCGCTTCAGTCTGCCTGCGCTTCACCCCGGATGGGAAGGAGCATCCTCTGCATCCCCGCTGCAGGGCTGGCATCTTACCCAGATGCTTCTTGGAGAGACGATGTGCTTCCAGCTCTTGCTTGAGATCCTGTTGCGCAGCTCTGAAGGGTATGCAGGTGCTGTAGCCCGCGTGTGGCACGCTCCCAAAAGGATGGGATGCCTGGCTGCATGGCTTTGTCTCTTGCTTCTCTGCACAGGCTCCGCTCCAGGTTCTCTCTCGGGAAGCGATGCTGCTTAGCGACAAAGGGAGAGAGGCAACAGGGAGCAGGAACGGTTTATTAGCTGATTGAGAGGGAATTCTAGGGCTAGATAGTTATCGCTGGAGATAAGGTTCTTGAACAAAGAGCTGATATTAATGAACGTGGTGTTAGCTGAATGCCTAAGAGGAGCAAAGAGCTAGAAACCCTCACAGCTGCTGGAAGGGAGTGGAGCAGACACCAGACATGTTGTACTTCCAAGTTTTCATCAAGGTTTTTGAAAGCACATTCCTAGCAAGTCTGTGCTGAGGATGTTTCCATAATGCGTGTGGGTTTGAGAGGATCCACAAGCCCTGAGTCAGGAATGCCTGAGACAGAGCGGGGGGACAGGCCCCTCTGTTCTCAGTGACAGTTCAGATCAACTACCAGCATTGGGCTCTTCCTCCTGTGAGGCAGCAGAGCAGAGTGGGGTGGGTGCTCAACTCTTGTGCACCCCCAGCAGCTCAGCTCCCAGTGGAGTTTGTACTGGGGGTCAGTTTATACTGGTGGACAATTAGGAAGAGGCTCCTCAATCTTTCTAAAACAATAGTTCAATGGTGGCTCAGTGTTAGTTTTCCTCCAGACAATCAGATGTGATTACTCATTGCTGCTTTCTGAGATGGGAGAAGTACAGATGGTGTCACGTTGTTTGGAGGCCATTGCAGATAAACCGTGAGGAGAATTCTTCCTTGCTGCTGATTTCTAGCTCAGTTCTTCTGCTTTTAAATTTGTTTATTCTGTGAAGGAGAAAGAAACCATGGGGCCTTTTCATTTTAATTTAGAAACCTCGCTGGCTCTCTGCTGTTGCCATTTAAAATGTAGTTATGGTCAGAAAAACGATGCTATGAAAAATAAATGACCTGGGGAATGCCATAAATTTCGCTTGCTCTCCCGAAGACTCCCAGATCAAATTTGCTCTGCTTACAGATCTAAGATGTGTGTGCAGGTTGCCAGTGCTGCAGACTATGTGAGGTTGCACTGGGAAGGGTTCTGTGAGCCTTTCCTTGGGTCTGCGTGCTGGTGGGTTTTTGCACTCAGGACCAGCCAGGTTGCTGTGACACTCAGACCTGGGTGTTGGTGAACCGTCATCTTGCATCCCGTTTCTCATAGCAAGGGGCAGCAGCTGCTTTCACAAAAGGGTACAGGAAGCTTCTCAAAGGGAAACTGTGGTACCTTTTGAAGTAGAGCTGGAAGCGTGTCTCTGGCTGGTAGCTAGCCTGCTTTTCCATCTTCCCTGGGCTTTGCAAGCAGCTGCTAACTTTACAGAAAAAGGTGAATTGAAACTCCTGAGAACACAAACCAGTTTAGCAGAACGTGACCGCTCAGTGGCACAAACTGTGAGTCCCACTGGCTTTGCAGTAGGTGGTGGGGAGGGCGTTGGGCGATCGGCATTAAATGGAGCTTGAGTTGTCTGTTCCTTGTGCTGCCCTTCTGCCCGAGCCTCTCGCCAGCTCTGCAGGGACCCTGTCTGTCTAATTCCTTTTTCTGGTCACTGCTTTAAGTTGTACATTGGCGTGGAGTTTCCAGCAGGAATCCTGAGGGCACTGGCCTGCTGACCTTACAACAGCAACCAGCAAGTCCTTGCCATGTCCCATGGCCCGTGCTGTTCCGTATCCGTTTTGGGTCACACGCAGCAGCTCTGCCCTTTTTGTGGGGATCTTCCCCTTTTTCATTCCTCAGACTTGCCTTTGTTGTGGCAGAGAGAATGTTACGCTGAAGAAGCAGGTTTAATGAAGCAGATGTCATGAAATACTGTAGGGACAACGTAGCTGGGGCTGTGTATTCTGGCTTCAGCCTGAATAAACAGTCCATGTAGTGCCTGGCCAGGGAAGGGGTCTCTGGGGAGCCCCACGGTGTGGCACCTGCGCTTTAAATTAGCAGGAAAAAGCAGTCCCAGCTTTGTGCATCCCATGTGATACCCCTTCTCCCCCCTCCTACCATCCTACAGAGGTCAGGGTGAATTTACTGGGGGTGCTCTACCCCAGAAAGAAACTCATCGTGGTTTTGAGCATGAGCAAGGAACGGGTATGTATGAGAGCTGCGATTGCTTGGTGGTCTCAGGGGCAGGTATAGGGGAAAATACAATTCACCAAAGTGACCAGAGAAGCTCAGTTATTGTTCCCAAGCAGATCTGTGTTGCCACCAGAGGCTCAGCTGGAGGAAACTGGAACAGCTTCACTTTTTACTTCTTTATTTTTAATGGTGTTCTGGAGCGGTGTGCTTGGGGACAGCCCGATGCCTGGATTACACAGGCTTGGCTGTTGGTCCTCCCCCTTTACGCAGCAAAAGCATCCTGACAGGTGGGAGCACCTTAAATGTTTGGGAGAAGGGGTTTTTTTTGGTTCCCCTTCTGAGCCTGTCTCCTTCTATTATACAGTGGAACATGAAAATTCTTGTTCTAGTCATGCGTTAAGAATGGATCGCTCTATTTTGTTACCAAATAACAGAGGAGAGTGAAGCAGCTGTGACAACTTAAGCATTGAAAAATCATAAATCATCTTCGCTTTCTCCTGTCCCCCAGAAATCATGAAAAATAAATGCAGAGCCCTTTAGGAGATGTTTTTATGCTTTTCATTCTTCATAGCTGGGAGGCTTAAAAAATGTGGTGCTTCTGACATCGTCATGTGACTTCAGAATTGGGGGGTTTTAATAAATAATAAGTGCAATTAAAATGGCAAGGGATAATGCTAAGGAGGCTTTAAAAGGGTCTCAATCCTGTTGCTCCACAGATAGACACGAACGTTGGTAAGTGTCTACTCCATTTGTGACAAAAGTGGGGATAATATGAGGGCTTCAGCTGATCTTCAGGCTTTTACATGAGCTGTGCTTAAATTTACTAGTGGGGAGGTGAAACTCCCCCCGTTTCCTTGAGGTGGTTCTGTTCCTTGGTTATGGATGTTCTGGGTTAATTAGCATTGGAGCTGCGTCACCAGAAAGCTCCTACCTACCAATTTGCTCTTCCAGCAGATAAATCATATCTAATTCCTGCCTGTTTTCTTTCCTCCTATAAACCATGCTACAAGGAGCGTCTTGGCTGCAGATGTTTCCTTGGTATTGATTTCACCACTTGCAGGTACAAAGGCTCCTGCGCCCAGGTCTCCTCAGAGCTCAGAGGAGCAGTTGCTGCTTTGGGCTGTGCCATTTACTTTTGCTTTGCTATTTATTTCCCGTTGGGGAAAACCCGTTCGTGTCCTATACCAAGAAGACCTCCTGGTGTCTGTCTTGCTGCATCCGGTAAGTCAAACACGGGATGCTCTGCTCACTGCACACCTGCTCTGACCTTCTGGAGTGTTCCGTGTTTCCCCCGTGCAGCTGATGCTTTCAGAGTAGCCATCCCCTTGACTTGGCTCTTTTCATTTCACCTCCTCGTGGTGTACAGGGACCCGCAGGGCACAAGCTTTTGACTTAAAATAACCTCCTGGCCAGGCTGAAGAAGTTCACTGTCTTGTCATTTGCATAGGAACGAAGGCAGGGAAGTAGCTTGTGTACTCTGGTTTTAAGAGTTTTTTAACCTTTTTCCTTAAGGTTAATCAGGCCCATTAGCAGAAGTTAATTAGAGTAATTAGGTTAGCATATTTGCCTTAGTCTTTGCTGAAAGTGGGAATTTAAGGAGGGCAGCAAATATCCCCAGATTGATGAAAGTGTTCTGCTATTGTTTATCCCCTCGCATTCCGGGGAGGTGATCGGTGCCCCATCAGCTCTTCTCCAAATGATTCTCTCTGGGATGACTTTATCATAAATATTGTAAGTAGCCACACACTGCTCTTTGCTGACTTACCCAATGCATTAAACTTTTATCCTTTCTATTACACCCTCTCTCTGAGGACTGGTGCCCTTAAGAAGGTGGTGGTGAAGGCAGGAGGATTTTTTCCCCCGAGGGAGTTGCGCTGTGCGTGGTCCAAGGAAGCTGTTTAAAGATCTTCTGTGCCATTGCTTCTGTTTAGTCTTACAGCTTGTCTTTAGCTGTTCTGACATCTACTTTTCGAGCTGTTATGTTTTGGCTACTAGCTATTTTCTCATATCCTCGTCCTTCAGCCTCTGACATCACTGGACAGTCAGCCTGGATACACTTCAGCTTGTATCTTGTCTCGGATGAGGGGGTGTGTGCTGGAAGAACTAGATTTTTCTTACCAGTGCGATTCCCCAGCTTCTTGTCTCCATGTCCAGTGTAGCAGGGGAACAGGAAACGTTCCCAACCCTTTTCTCTAAAGGCTTTTTTCTCAGTAAGACCTTGAAACGTCTCCCATCTCGCGTCCTTATTAACTCTTTGAGTCTCCTTTGCACTGATGCTCACTGTGACTTCAGAGGCTGCACTGCTGGCCTTCAGCAGTCGGTCAATATCTGGCCCGTGGCCATGATCTGGATCTTCTTGGGCTTTGTCAGGAGATGGCTGAATATTTCCTGTGCATTGTAGTCATGGCTCACCCGGCACTGCTTAAACACCACGCTGTGAGTGCCTCTTGTGTCCCCCCAGATATATTTGGGCAGATTTTTTCCCTGTGTTTCCCATGGCCAGCCTGTCTATAACTGATGAAGGACTGGAGGGTTAGGCAGTTTGCATCTTACCCTTGTCAGGGTCAGTGCCCAGCACTGAAGTCTCTGCATTCAGATGATGGGTCATTCATGCCCTAAAAAGCTCTATTTCCTTTACTATCTGAGCACATAATTTGTTCCCTTTTGCTCACCCCGTGCAGAAAGGTGTCACTTTGGGGTGAAAGGTAATTTCAGAAGTGGAGAAACTTCTTTTTTTGAGGATGTGAAAAACACCTCTGGTTATATCTCAAGAGAAATTCATGATGTGGGAGGCTAGGGTTGCTTGAAGTGAATTGGAAAAAGATGCAAAGTTGTGGCTGATAACACTTGCTGATGTGCAGCTCATGCATACCAAAATATGCCCTTAACTACTTCCCATGGTGTTGCTTCGCTGCTCCCAAGTTCATGGCAGCAGGCAGCCAAAACCTGATAATTCAAATTTGCATTGCAGTACATAGGAAAGGTGAGTCTGTGCTGTCTTGAAAGATCTTTGGAGCCTAAATAGAAAACCTAGACAAAGCACTAGCTGAAAATGGGATACTGATTCCATTTTGTAGATTAGTTAAATCACAGGCGAGCAGCAGAGATCTTTTCAAGGCTTAAAGCTGGGAGGTTGCCATCCAATTTTCAAACTGTCCTCAATTAGCTTCACCTCTTATCAGTCTAGAAGTCTCTGGCTTGAATAGAAATTGAATGTATGTCTCCTGGTGATTGCATGTTTGAGCTTCTGGACTTGTGTCTCCCACCTTTTACCCGGGTTTTTCCCTACTTGGGTGAGCAATAATCACTTCTGCATGCTGTAAAATGACTGAGGAGAAATTCATGCACGTAGATAAAGAAGCTGTCAGATTGTTTGACCTTGAAATGTGGAAGGAGTTGGGCAGAGGCAGACTGAAAGCAATGCAGCTGTCCATTTGCATGCTGCCCTGTTCTGTACTGCAGCTGTCTGTCCTCTGCCTTTTCCGGTACCTGAGGGACACGACCTGATCCTGCCAGCCTTGGGTTGATGCTGCTGTGAAACAAACCTGTGGCTAAATGGGCTCGATGGGTTAGATGGCATGTCCCTGCTTCTCCCAGCCTCTGCTGTGCCCCCATACAGACCTGCCTTCCCTCCAGCCTGGCTCCTCTGAGGGCCTGGCCTCCTGAGCTGCCCCAGGCAGAAGGATGAGATGTGAGAAACTGGCCTTGGAAAGAAGGGGCAGCAGACTGGAAATGCCCTCTCACAGAACCCCAGACTGGTTTGGGTGGGAAGGGCCATCAGAGCCCTGCAATGATTCTGTGCCAGGTAAGGTACAAATACCAGTTCCACCTAGCAAAACCTAGTCTGAGCTTTTCCTCAGAAACCTTTGCCAGCCTACACCTTGGAAGTGTAACGTCAGAGGCTCTCAAAGGAGGAGTGACTGGGTGGAATTAGATCACTTATACTGTATTGTTCAGAGATGATGTTCCTCTTGGTCTTAACGCTTCCAACCTTCCCGCTGGTTTCCCCTCATTACAGCCTGGGTTACTAAAAGCATTGTGTTAATAATAAAAACTCCCTTGTGTATTTACTTCTGTAAAGTGACATGTACACCCCTCAGTGCTTTAATTTGCAGGAAAAAGAAAACTAAGCAGGGGACGTCAGACCTTGCTCAAGGTCACATGTGAGATGGAGACCTAAATCCAAGGATTTGAGTCCAGGTTTGACTCTTCCATTGAATCCTACTTCATCTCCAGGGAGAGCTCAACTTGATGAGGGATGTAGAGCTGAGGTCATCCTCTGGGTCGCCTCTGCAACCACAAAAGAGAGTGTTGAAACTTCCCCCCAGGTTCTACAAACGGTCGGTGAAAGAACGAGGAGTAAAATCCAGGAGGAATAATAATGGAGTCAAGGATAAATGGACAAAGTTAGTAAATCGCAATCGTTATTCAGGGATAATATTTCTTACTGTCCAAAGAGAATATTAAACTACTGCCTGAAAAAAAAAAAAGAAAAAAATTGCTAAGCAGAGAAAAGTTATTAAGAAAAGATAATGGAGGGAAGGGAATATTATGCTGATTCTCCAAACGGTTATGAATGAATATAGATACACTGTCTGTGATAAAAGAAACACATTTCCCCAAAGAGAATTGGAAAACAGTCATTGCTAAACACTGATCTGTCTTTCAAATACTGAGTACCAAAATAACCCACCTTTTCAAGTTTTCTGTTGATAACTCCTAATGAGAATCTTTGAGTCATGAAAACATTTAGAGATTTCAATCTTGTTGTATAAGAGCAATAAATCAAAAAGATGGGACAGACAGCCTCTTCATGAGAAGTCCCTGAATCAGTCATTTAGAGCTTCAGGAAAAAAAAAAGAAGAGCAAAAGAAGAACCTGTCTTCTGTATAGTGTTTATAATAGATCAAATGTTTCTATTTTATAACAGTAATCAACAAAATTGTGGAAGAGCTCCTTTGCAAGAAGCTCTGGAATTAGAAAATCAGATGGTCTCTTAACGCCGCAGTCTGTTTGCAGTAAGTCAATTGATTTGCATTACCAGAATGAATCTTAAAGATCCAAAACAGCCCTCAGAAACAAGCAGCTACCCCTGTTGTGAGTTCACACCCCCCTGCCCTTGAAGCTTCGGCACACAGCATTTCACATACAGGTGTCTGACATGTTTGTGACCCAGCTGAGAGCTGGGCTGTGGTCTCTTAGGCTGAGTAACGGCTGAAAAACAAGTCACCGGTGGGAGCAGTGCAGTCGTGGGCTGCAGGTCAGGGGTTCCTGGGGGTCCCCTGGCAGTTGGTGCTCCCTGTGCTGCGTGTCACGCTGACAGAGCAGAGACACCCAGGGTCAGTAATGTTGGGAGGGGTTTGGAAGAGGGAAGGAACAGGGCTGTAAAGAGCAGGGATGGTTTGGCAGAGGTCATAAGGAAGTCACAAGGGAGAAGCTTCAGGTACAGTAGATGTGGTGGGGAAAGACTTGCTCAGCTTTGAGGTTTGCTAGAACAAAGGAGGGAATAATTTGAGTGTCTGCTGCGAGCTGTGATGAGGGAAGGTTGATTGCTGGAAGTTTTCTTATAAGGACTCTTCTCATAACCCACCTCAGTTCTTCCCCGTTCATTTTGAGATTGGATTGAAAACGAAAGGCTGTGTTGGGATTTGCTGTCCATTTCCAGCTGATTACCCTGGGTTCACATGCACAGGCTCGGTGGTTTTCCAGAAGGTTTAAAATAACTGTTGAGTGTGGAACTCTTGAGAAATTGGAGTCTGTGCATAGGGGTGGGAGGCATGTATGAATGGGGCAGCCCCCTACAAAATCACGTGGAGATGTGCATCCTGGTGCAACAAGATCCTCGTGCAAACACAACATGTTGGTGGATGTGCTGCCGTGCACATAGAGTTCCTTGGGGCTTGGGGAGGAGGCTTATGGCCATGGCTGCTAGGCAAAATTCTTCTAAAATAGCATTGTATTTTAGACTGTATCTGTTCTGCGGTCAGTCTGGCATCTGGCTGAGATCAGCCACTTCTTAATTTCAGTTTAGGATTAGACCTGGAGTATCTCTTATACCAGAGAGTGATAGAATTAATCATGCCTTCACTCTAGGGCAGCACTATAATGATTTAGACTTGTGGAATAACAGCAGCTGTTCATCTGTCCTGCCCTCAGGAAAGGCAGTGTCACTAGGAAAAAGGCAAAAATGTGTCTGTAATCTCTCTCCCTGACCCCTGTGGACCAACGGGGCAGCTAATTAGATGGTTCATAGGGTACGGCCCTCAACAGTGTGTAGTAACAGATATGAAGCTCTCTCTGTTGCCCTATATTCTCTGTCTAGCTCTGAGTTACCACTTTCCTTTCCCTCTTTCTAGTCAGGGTATATGAAAACCTGTAGTGTCCTGTGAACGACAACCTGGTATATAAGAATTACCTTTTTTATTAATTAGCATCATTCCAGTGTAAAGCTCACGTTGATTTTTTTTTTAATTAACCCCAGTTCCTTTTGGGCTATGCTGTTTCACTGTTTAAACCTGCAGCAAAGCAGGGATCTCTTTCCAGGATGCCAGCTGAGATGATGGTATTCCCATTCCCACTGCTTCCCATTAAGTGGGGTTACACAGGCTGCTGCAAGACCACTTGCAAATTGTAGGTTTGAAGGCCATATGCAAACTCTTTGGGTGGAGGTTGTTATGCTGCTTGTGTGAAGCTGTTGGCATTGCTCTGCTGATTTGTTCCTCTAAGATTTTGGAATTCCAGTGGGGTGGTTTGTCTTCAGACACCTGGACTAGCTTTTCATCTGCGTTTTATGGTTCACACATTGGTTTTGGATCAGCATTGCATGGGTTTAAGTGTCCTGAGTGATGCAAATGAGAGAGAAGGGTTAACTGGGAATTGTTTCGCATTCAGCCTGGTCTGGCAGCTGATCTCCAACCCACCTACCAGTCCAATCTTGGAAACCAGATCTCCTCAGCTTCCAAACAAGAATGCTGTGGCCCAGGACCCAGTATGGTCTCTTTCCTTATCCAGTCTCCTCGATTTATGCTGCTCCAGTAGCAAAAACCATTCCAGGTGGCAGCATTTTCAGATGTGGAACTTTCAACTTCAAACTTAACGGGATGTGTCATAGGCATAATGCATTTGTTCCTCTCAGAGCCTGATTGACCTGGTTCCCACTGCTGCTGCATCCATGTCTGTCCTTCAGTGGAGCTGCACCAGGAAGGATAACTCTCAGTGATGTGTTGACACAAGGTTGGGAAGTGGTTACCTGATACAATTTCCTCTCAAGCTATTTTTGCCCGTGCTCTTTTCTGCCTATTAAAAAATTTAAGCTACGCTGATTTTCATTAAAAAGAAATTTGGTAATTAAAGAAACAAGCAAGTCTTCATGCTGCAAAAATGAGGGGAGCTTGGTAACTTTGGCTGAGTTCAAATTGTGCTTCTTTATATTGCTTTAAATGGACAGGTGGGAAAAACAAAGGGCCTTTAAAGGGGAATGGCTTGAAATTCATGTGTGCTGGAGTTGCCTGGTTGGCAGAGCCTGTAGGAGCTTGTGCTTTGAATACCCCAAAGCTCAGGGGTAAAACATGGTGGGTTGGTCTTACGCTTGTGTCAGAGATCCTACAAAGTACGAGAGTCGTGTGAATCGACTGTGTCTCCATGTATTGATTAGCTGCTGTTGGGATAGATGTTTAATTAGCGCTAGCCATCACAGACTTGGGCAAGCAGGAAGACACCTTGAAGCTCTGTTGATTTACACATGGTGGGAATGCGATGCTTGGGATCAGAATGACCTTTTTCAGTGCACTCTGCTTAAAGAAAATATAATAAAGGAGACGCTTGGCTGTGTACATGGGATCTAACTTTGCATTAGTCGAGCATCTGGCACCTTTCCTCCCTGCAACCTGTTGAGAAGCAAACTTTAGGGAGCAATTTATGCTAATCCCTTCTGGTGTTTGCCATAGGCTTTGTTGGCAAACAAGATGCCCAGGGCAAAGTGTCCAGCTGAATTGTTCTGACAGTGCGAGGCGAAGCAGGGATCTCTGCTGCATCAGCTGGGATCAGAGGTGACACTGTCGTGTGGTGGAAGCTGAGCACTGCACCGCGATGTGCTTGGGCCAGTGTGGAGCAGAACGACTTCAGTGCAGGCATGGGCTCTGAGGTCTCTGTTCCTGTCTCAGATAAATAGTGATGACTGTTTGCCTCGGTGGTTTTGCTTTTTGGATTTGTTGGCGAAGGAGTTTGGGGCAGGGTGGCATTGCAACCTACCCCAGGCACTCAGCGGGATGTCTCAATACTGCGTGTGTGAATGGGGATTTCATTCTGCTGGTTATCTGGCAGATGCAGAGGGTTGTTATTGCTTTCAGGAATTAAGTAATCCTAAAGGTTAAGCCTGCAGGGTGTTCTCAGCCCTGCAAGAATTAATATGGTGACATTTAACTGCTATTAAAAAAAGTTTTCTTTTTTCCCCTCCCCCTGCACCCCTTTGCTTTTTACTGTAAAAAGCTGAGTAGTTTGCTCTGCATGCTGGTGCAGTGGTGGCTATTTACAATAAATCAACAGATTACACAACTGCCACTGTCATTTCTTAGGCTAATGCAGAGACAGATTATGGTTATCTCTGCTACCACAGCATGGCAACAGTTGGCACATGCTGACTTTTTAATGGCCACTATATTAACTGCTCTGTATAGAGTCCCTTCCCCTCAAATACAAAGAGATGGGATCCTCAGCAGATGCCAACTTGCTGATCTCCACTGAGGACGTACAAATACGGGTTTGTGTTTTTCACTAATTTGGGATTTTTCACTAGCTTAGATCCCTTGCCCATTGGGCAGCCTCTGTTCAATCCCTCAGACAAAGCTGGACCCTGCTGTCAGCTTTGTGTGTAAAAACTGGATGCAGTTTCATTGATTTATTGTGTTTCCCAGTGTACAGAAGAGAGGGGAAGAATTGAATATAATCAGCGGCTATTTTAGGGGGGTGTCTGTACACAGGCATCATTTTGCTGCTCCAGTCAGAGCTGGTTCAGTGCTTTCTGTTAGCTTGTTGGACCAGAATGACTCTATATATTTGGCTTTTTAAAAACATGTATTTACCTACTTCATTCTGTGCTTCATTCAAGGGAGTTTTAAGTAAGTTTTCTGCCTTTTCTTCAGTCCAACTGGCTGAAGTAGAATGTGGTGACCAGTTCAGTGCAAGAAGATTAGGAGATGAAGGAACAACCCTGGGTTTGGGCTTGTTCCAAAGCCCTGTCAAATCTTTGCCTGTTGGCTCTAGTTCATTTGCTCCTCCCTTTTTCCTCTCTTTTTATTCTCCAGAACCATTAAGTACACATCTATTAATGTTATTTATAATTTCAGTAAAAATAAGTCAATTCATTGGAATAAATAACCACTCTGTAAAATTATGATAACAAGAACCCACACATTTTCCAGTGATGTAAGTGGATGACTTGTAGTACAGCACAAAACCAGATCAATAGACTTTTTCCTGTGTTTTTTTTAAAGAACTCCAAAAGATACTTATTTTTTTTCATTGGGAACATACAGCTATTTTGAACCCAAGTTATCATCTACTAGTCCAGTTTTCTCTAACAATTTTTATATGATACTCAAAGAGGGTCTTTCTTCCATTTTAAATGAGTTTAAAACAGTTTCAATTATATCAAGCCACATGTAAAATAAGCAAGCTACACAGCACTTAAGGTAGAACTCTGGTGACAGTATGCAGTTGCCTTATTCTGTGGAACTGCGTGTGAGACAGGCAGTTTACCCCTGAAAAAATCCAGTGCAACAAAGTGCCTCAAATATATGGCTGCATTTTAAAAGAACTGATAATACCATTGATTGCAGTTGGCCTACCAGCTATGCAAGGAGGATTAAGATTTGAGATGGATTGCTATTGATAGTGGGGTACCAGAGGGGAAAGTATTAGCAATGTTTTTGTCAGCCCCTTTTTGGCAAATACCTGTCTTGCTTTTGTACCAGTTTGTTGGGGTTTTTGTTGGGTTTTTTTTCTTAAATTGTTGTAGCTTATTTCGTCTTATTATCTAAATCAAGTCTCTAGAGAGTAGCTTATCCCAGCTTTGATCCATTATGTTGTTTACTCTTGTTTCACAAACCATTAGGGATGCTCAAGGATGTAAAATAAGATATCCATCAAGGCTAAATCTTATGAGCCATTTGCTGCAGATGTAGGCTTGTCCTGATGTCAGTGACAGGATTGCAGTGTCCGAACAGAGTGCTTTCTGTGCTAATAGAGCTCTGCTCTCTTGCTGCCAGGCATTGGTAGGGATTGGAGACTCCCATAATGAGCTGCTGTGCCGGGCAGCTCTTGTCAACACTCCATGTGTAAGCTTCTTGCCAGTAAATACAGTGATATACTTCATTTGAGAAACCCTAGAGATACAGTCATAGAACCCCAGACTGGTGTGGGTGGGAAGGGCTCTCACACCCCACAGGCAGGGACACCCCCCTCCCCCCCAGCTCAGGGTGCCCCAGGCCCCATCCAGCCTGGCCTTGAACCCTGCCAGTGATCCTGGGGCAGCCCCAGCTTCTCTGGGCAACCTGTGCCAGGGCCTCCCCACCCTCACAGGGAAGAATTTCTTCTTAACACCTAATGTAAACCTCCTGTCTTTCAGCTGAATGCCATTCCCCTTCAGCCTGTCACTCCCCTCCCTGACAAACGGCCCCTCTCCCAGGCCGCTGTAGGCCTGTCCGGGCACTGCTAGGCCGCAGCGAGCTCTCCCCAGAAGCAGCCTTTTCCTCTCCGGGCGGAGCCTGATCTGTCTTTGGTGCCTAAAATTAACAGGTTGTGTTAATGAAGCATAACACAGGTTGTGTTATGAAGCAAACAGCAAGAAAGCATAACCTAACAATTCAAATGTCAGTGAATTTATAAATCGGGGTTCTCTTGGCTGCTGCTGGAGAGATGCATCAGGCACAAAAAATGCCAATAATGGTTGTGGCTACAATGTAAGCTGGATGGAAGTATTTTACTTTGTGATAGCAATAGCTGCTAAATGTGTGTCTTTTAAAGCAGCTTTTTCACTGGAAGTTTGAGTTTGTCCCACAAATGGGAAGGAAACAAAGCAGTGGTATATCCCATCGGCCGCATGCATGTGCACTGGTATTTGTTCTTGTTTTCCAAACATTGAGACAGGTTAAGAAATATGCAGGGATTAATTTTTTATCTTCATATTTTTGTGCATTTAGATGAGTTTACTCTTCACTTGTCTTGAAATAACTGAAGTGTTCAGGGGCTGGTGGAGCTGCATGCTTTGGAGTCTGTGGAAGTCAAACTGAAGTGCTTGTCCTTAGCACAGAGGACTTGAAAGGGATTTTCTGTGCCAGGTGTTTTTTGATGATTGAGAGGCCTTTAGACACCAACTCAGCAATCTCTCTCCCACATTCCTCCTGGCCTCGTTAGGTATATGGGTATCATCTGCTTTGCTCTCTTAGAGCTCCCTGAGAGCATGCTCTTTGTCCACTGCAGTTTTCCTACAAGACTTGAGTGCTGAGCAGTTCCTCTGGGCTCCAGCTGCAGGCTCCATGGCTTGGTGTGGAATCGGGTGGTCCTGCTGACAGATCAGGATAGCACTGCAAGGTAGGAGCTCCAAATTGGAGTTCTTTCATGCAAGGTTATTCAGAATGTGCTAAAAGTAGGAACTATAGCAAATGGATGTTTCTGAGAGGGATGCCATTGTTAGAGGAGTTTTCTTGTATTCTTTTTCCATTCTAAGAGCAGAGCATTGTTTAAAGTACAAGCCCACAAAACCCTCCTAAGTACCAGTATGTTTTAAACAAGAGAAGGCCACAGGCTTTAGCTCTTGGGAGAATTTATATGGCATTCACTGAGCTCCCAAAGTCCTAAGCCAGCTCTTTTCCAAAATATTTGCAACCAAACTGCTCCCTACAGTGCATGTGAATGCAGTGGCATAAATTGTTAGAAGTGCTATGATATAATTTGTAAATTATGTTGATTTACTCATTCCAAAGCCTTTTGAAGTAAATAGATTGTGTTAATTTTCTCCAACTAGCTGTACATTCAGAATAACCATTGAAACACTCCATTTAAATATATATTCAATTAAACTAATGATGTTTTAGAACATCCTAAATAACACCACATCGCAAGGACAGCTGTCCATATCCTTTATTTAGGTTTACATTCCGCAGCGCTACGCATTTTGCCAGTTTATTTTTCTTAGAAATATTAGTGTGAATTATCAACCTTTCTCCATCAGAAGCAGCAGCTGCTGCCCCCAGCTCAAGACTGGCAATTAAAAGGAGGAGGAGGGCAGGGAACAAAGGCCATCGTTAACAAGGAAAAGCTGTTCAGGTGTAATACATTGGTGTAAAGCTTAATGCTATCACGGTGGTGTAAAGAGACTCCAGGGTAAGGGAGAACTGGGCCCTGTAATAGCCAATGCAATTATGCAAATGAGTATTACAAAAAGAGCTTTTAATTGGGAATGCTAAACAACGTTTTAATAATGCCACATCATTAATCTGTGTGGCAGTCGGTTCTGTCAGAAGATAACTTGCAGTATAAGAAGCAGCAGCATGCCAAGGCCTTTGCTGAAGTGAGCTTACAGGTGTTAGTGTTCAGGTGAAGGGATTTTCCCCTCTCAGTCCTGTGAGTTTTCTTTCTCTACTCTGAAATCAGTTTCTAGTGAGTTTCATCTTCTCTGGAAATAAACCTCAAAGTACAACTAACTTCCAAGGTAATAATTTCTGGTTTGAACCCACTATGAACCCATATAAGCTCCCAACATCGTTGTCACCTTTTAATTTCAATAATGACTGCTTCTGTTTGCCACTAAACCTTCTGAGGTTCTTCCATTCGGTGTAGAAATCCACTGATGTTCAGGCTTGTTAGGATATGAGACCCCTCATTAACTCAGAGTATTAAATGAAACAGTTGAGTTAGTAACCAAATCGACAAAGAAACAGCTGACTCTCCCTATGATTAGGGACTTTGTCATCTCGTTCATGGATTAATTATATGGTCCATTATACTGAAATGTGTTTTTCATATTGAGACTAGTTTTGTTCTTGAGTTTTTGCACTTGCCAGCTGCTTTAATGTTCTTTATCTTTTTGTGAACGAGCTCCAAATTACAGATTTCTTAACTTGAAGGGCAAATTTAGAACTTGGTTTTGAATGTGCGTTGTTCAAGCTTGAGGATAAATGTATGTGGAACAGTCTTCAGCAGGGTAGGGCTTTCTCTGCTATGATGTGTCCATGAAAGCAAACAAACAAATGGGAATGGCCAGGGAAATGGGCTTCGATGCTGTACACCCTTCCTAGGAGCAGATGTTCTCCTGGGAGGAGAAGCCACGGAGGGAAAGTAATGAGTAAGTCTTTTGTAACTCTTCAGGAGGTTGGCCTGCTACACTGAACAGAATCCCCAGTCATCCCAGTTATTTATATTTGTATTCTAAAGATTAAATTGTATGGTAATTTTGAACCCTTATTTCAAGCAAACACTTCAATATGTTGACATTGTAGGGATTTGGTGAGAAACAGCCCTTGGCACAGAAGCTTTATAATCAAAATAGATAAAACCCAGGAAAGAATTACAGACAACTCATGTGTGTTTTACGGGCAGGAGGGTGCCCAGCCTGTGGAGTTAAATATCTTGGGGATGACACCAGGAGTTACTGGCAGGATGGTGGCTGTAAACCATGGCTGAAGGGGGACTTGGGCCCCAAGGGGTGAGTTTCATTCCCAGCAGGAATTGTAGAAGTGAGTGCACAGCACTGATTTGCAGCTCCTTGTGTGACAGCAGTTTTGAAGAGGAGAATTAGGGGTGACAGTACTGAAGGAAAAAAGGATAGTAAATGTTTTGACACAAAAAGGAAGATAGCAGGAAATTACTGGTTTCAAAGCCTCTGTTTTTACTAACAATTGATTTTGACTACAGGAAATGGGCAACCCTGTACAGGATGAAGTTTGCTCTGCATGAGGAAAGCATTTGGAGTCTCTTTGTGTTCATCTCATTAATTCTCTTTCTGCCTGTTAACTTCTAAGCAACACTTTCTAGAGAGGGTGAAGGAGTCAGCGGAGGGGAAAAAAAGTAAAATTCAATAGACTCTGAAAGCCTGCGGGAAAAGAAATTAATTGTGTAGCAGCAAGAGGGATGTTTGAAGGCTTTTCTTCTAGCAGGTAGCAGCCAGCAGAGTTCTGGGCTGAAAGCCTCATCCGGCTTCTAATCCAGGAAATTAATGGCAAAACTCCTTGGCTTGAGAGAGCGGAGTGGTGTGAGGGAACATGGTGTGGTCAGACAGACCACAGACTTCTTCCCCTAGGGATTCTTCTGGGTCAGAAGCCTTGTTTTAAAGACCTTCCAGGTATGAGTCCCTGGGATGTGTTGGGTAAAGAAAAGACCCAAATACAGCAAGTGTTAAATGGAAGTTAACTCTTCCTGAGTTCACTGGAGTGGGAAGTTCCCAGTTGACTCTCCTGGCAGAGGGAGGTATGAGGACCCTCATAACAGCGTGTTCTGCTCTTGTATTGCTCTGGGTCCGACTTGGGCTTAAGGGATGTGTTAGTAAATAAGCTGATGTAGCAGGAGCAGATCAGTGGGTTGAGTAGTTGGTGGTGGAGCTCAGGCAGTGCATTACACATGATCCAGGGGAAGATCACTTCAGATAACATCCAGTCCAGTCTCTCGGGCTGAGCTTTTCACAACTGACAGGGTTTGAGGAGTGAGAAGAGTTTGATGCTTGCTGGGAGGTATCAGGGCACTGCTTGTGAGCCAGCTTGGAAGGTCACAGCCCCACTAAGTGCTGCAGAGTCCTTGGAGCAGAGCTTCCAGAGCTGAACTGGAAGAAAGCTATTTTCCACGTGCCAGAACCGCTCTGTGGACCAACCTGAGGTGCTGTAAATGAAAACAATGGGGAATTGCTTCCAAATCCATTCAGCAGCCCCTAAACCAAACTGTTGCAGTTGATGCAATCCATAGTGTTGTACAACTTGAGGAAAGCAAGCCTGGATTTGTTTGTCTGTTGAGGGGAGGAAGCTGCAGCATGTCCAGCACTGCCAGACTCAGAGGTGGGATCATGTCAGGGTTGCGTGGATGGTTGTATTAAGTCCCAACCCAAACCATTCCATGATTTCCCCTCTCAGGAGGGCTGCAGTGTGGGCAGCAGGACTCAACGGCGTGTCAGCCACACACTGAGGCTCAAGGCAGAGCTGGACATGGGTGCTGTGGTTTCCTGCCAACTCTTAGCAGATGAGCAGGAGCTGCCTTCTGTTTTAGAGAGGGGATTTTCAGGCTAACACTCTGCCAGGCTATAAAGTACTGGAGTAACACTAATGGCAGGAGTTGTGTAAGTACCAAGATAAACTCAGCTGTATTTGGGTAGGGAATGGAAATTCAGGTTTTGATGAGGGTTGTGACACTCCAAAGACAGTGATAAGGAACAAGCACTTGAAAATGAGGTATGTGTTTATCTACAGCAGCTGCCTAACCAGGGGAATAGGAAAATTAAATTTGTCCCATAATTATCTTTTGTACAAACAGGCAGTGTCCCTCCAGCCAGGCAGCTTCTAAAAAGCCTATAATTATTGCATGTAATAACTACCAACATTAATCTTAGCTGTTGCTTGTACAAAAATTATAAATTACTGCACCAAATCCTATTACTGCAAATATTAAAAGTTACTAGGCATTTATTTGAACCTTGATTTTTTTTTTTCTTGTAACTTTGTGTTAATTTTCTCCATATTTCAAAACTCCAGCAACCATTATAATAGAGGTTTGATAGTTTAAAAAATTCATTACTCTGAGATTGGACTCATATGAAAAAAGAAAAGGTCTTGAAGCCAGGGTAGATTGTGACTGTTACTTGGATTTGGGCAGCTCCATGTTTGCATACAGAGTGTTTCCCAAGAGTTGTTGGGTCTTGCTGCTATGAGCAGAATACCTGTAGTAGTGTGTTTGAGCCCAAAAGCCATCCCAGCCTTTGCTTGCACTAGGGCTCAGTCCTGCAGCAGTACTGACTGCTCGCTGGAGAAGCGTTTACACCTGCACGTAAAGGCACTTCTGACCTTTGCTGGAGCTGTGCTGGAGTGCTGAACGCGTGTGGGACTGGGAGGGAGACAGATTTACACTCCCAGTCGTTACTTGGTCTTAGATCTGAGGTGTAATTTTCAAGGCTGCTATTCCAGTACTGCTGGATTGAGGCTCAAATGAGCGTTTAGCACTTTTATTATTCTCAGATCCCAAGGTGCTTGCAAAGGCTGGAACTTTTTGATGTTCTTGGAACAAGAGGACTCAGTTATTTCTGATTTCTTCTCGGGGCCCTCTCAAGCCCGTCTTCTGTTTGCTTACAAATGGAAGCAGCCATGGAAACAGGTGGATAGCAGCTGAATCCAAAAATGTATATGTTGTGCCCCATTTTCAGACCTTTGCCCAGAAACTGAGGTACCTTTTTCCCACTTGCTGTTGTGCTGAAAGCCAGGAGAGAAGCTTGGGTATCCAGTCACTTAAGTCATTAAGAATTTAAACTGTAAAACAGTGTTGTTTTCTTGGCTGTGCTGGCTTAGAAACAGAGATTTGTGAAATTTTTCTCTAAAGGATTTATAGTATTCTCTCTGTTCTGCCTACATAATCTCCTACTACCTTTATTTCTTTCCAGTTCTCATGTTTAGAAGGCCTTATGGGTGGGGGGTTTTATTTTGTTTTTTTTTTAAGTTCAGGTTTTAGCTATTCAGATGTCTCCAGTGTGTCCCGCTGGCCATAAGGAGCCATCCACCTCCTGCACTCGTAGTGGGACATGGGCAGCAAACGCTTTGAAATGCTGCAGGACCCTGATGGATGAGCAGATGCACGAGACAGATGAAAGAGAGATGAAAACAAGGTAATTGTCTGTGAGCAGTTGATGGGGAGGATAAGCTGAGTCAATTGTGGAGCATCATCTTTTAAAATGGATTACTTAGGCGAGCTTGTGGTGTACATATAGCTGGGTACTATGTACTGTGCTGGAGTAGAACCAGAAGAGAGTATGAAGGGAATGGAAAGATGGAAGGTAGTGCTACAATCAGATTTGCCAGGCACAAGTTGCCCTCAGTCTCAAGGCTTTGTTGCTTGTAGCTGACTTGTGATCACATGGCAGACCCTGGGGACACAACTGCAGCGCTGTGACGCTGCGAGGCCATATCCTGTAACAAGCATGTGCCTCTCCATTCTTACTCCCACTTGCTTTAGCTGCTCAGGTTTTTTTGCAGCAGCTTTTTATAGCGTTGGATCCGGTTTTGCCAACAGGGAGAGCACGGCAAGGGAACGTGTGCGTGTCTAACCGCATTGCCAGGCGTGCAAGTGTCTGCCTGCGCAGCAGACTCGGGGACAGGCTGCTGACAGGTTGCCTTGTCTGCTGCTTTGGCTTCAGGGAGGCTTTTTCTCTCCCTGAAACCATGTTGTGAGAGTAAACGATTCCGAAATCTTTCCGAGCCGGTGCAAAGTCTGATTTTCACACAGCGAGCGATGTTATTCCAGATGTCCCTATTTAGAGCTCAGCAATAGCATCTTTCTGTTGTTCTCTGCAGCCAGTTTCCGTCCACCCTGGTTTTCCTTTCAGAAGGAATGATGATGGCTCAATTCAGAGAATAGTGATGGTTGTTCCCCCCTGGATTGTCAGTCGTCACTTTGTTGCTGTGTCGGTGCGGGAGGGATCTGTGAGCCCTGCGAACCACGCCGCATCTTCGGAGCTGTTGTGACTAATTCTTTTCTTTAAATGGAACCATTCAGGCTGCTTCAAAGGCCCCATATATCTTCCTAGTTTGAAGAATCATTATCTGCTTAAGGCAAACTTTTTTTTTTGCTGCTCTGATTTTAAAATAAGTATCCTCTGTTCCACCCTACACCAGCTTCTGATCCCACACAGCTGTACAGCTGGGGAACTGCTTATTTCGGTGTACTTAGCCCAGATTATCTGAAATAACAGCTGTCTGGCTAGTCACTTCCATAGTCACTAGCTCACCGGGATTGCAGGCAGGATTCCCAGGTCCTGAAGTCCTACAAGAATCATTAGAAAATAGACACTGAACTTGTTACTCTGTGTAACTCGAAGGAGAGTCATTTTGACAGGACGAGGATATTTAATGTTCCTGAAAAGCAGACACCCAGAGCTCTCTTGGAAAGATGTCCTGTATTTAATTTTCTACATACTTTGTTCTGTTGCCGCACAGCTTTCTGTGCACTTAATTCAACCCAGAGAAATCAGGGGTCAAATTCTTTCCTCTTTACTTGCATTCTTTCCTTAAAAAGGGTGATTGTAGCCCAGGATGTCTCAGACCCATAGATGAGTTGCATCTTTTGCTTCCCTGGAGTAATACTCATCCATTAGAACAAAAAGCCACTGTGCTGACTTGGTAGCATTAAGCACTCTTTGTTTAATATAAATTGCTAATAATAAATAAAGTGCAGCAAAGAATGAGTGTCATAACTTTAAACTTTATCCAGAGCTGTAACTCTTCTCCTGCAATCCCATCTAAATTTACTAGTTAAGATTTGTCCATTCTCCAGATGTGGGAGCTGTGAGCATCTGCACACTGCACCTTTGGGTTGGCAGTCACTCAGCAGCATGCCCTGTCTCACAAAACCCTGTATCTTTAACCCCCCCTCACCCCAAATATCCAGGCTAGGGTGAATATTCTCCTTCTCTGTGCATTTTGAGCAACGTTAGGAGAATGGGATCTCTTAAATTATTAGCTTCAGGGCAGCAAAAGGTAAATGACTGGGCTGATGAACTGATGAAGATCTTGTTTTATGGGCTTGGTTTTGCCTGGTCACAGAAGATGGTAGGTTGAAGGTCCCATGAGATGTTATGGGGGGTTGTTCTGGTTTCCTGTTGTAGCATCATTTGGAAGGATGGACCTGACCCTTCCACAGAAACTCTCTGCTCAACTGATGGAAGTGATCTGTTTATCTGAAATTCAGTCATTTAATGGAAGGGAATAAATAAAACATGGCAATTCTTAGTCACTGCCTATTGCTAAGGAGACGTATCTAATACTGATCAGGATTTATTCTTGGAGAGTGTTTTGCCCGTAGCTCCCTGCCTCCACGTGTTTGAAGAAGGGTGGTTGGGAAGCCAGGAATAGTTCTGCCATGGAAGCGAAGAGGCAGCAGTCTTATTCAGACTCAGCGTAATCCTCCCCGAGTCAGAAGTAACCGTATTGACTTCAGAGCAGTTGATGTCTATTTTTTCCCCTGCCTCACACCTAGCTAGTCATTTAAACCTGGGCAAAGTTAGCACTAAGTGAATGTAAAATGCTGCCAAATCACAGTAATAGCTTTTTATCCACTCAGATGTTACTTTGCACATGCTTTACTATCCCTGGCTATAAGTAGTGGAAAATTAGGCCCATTAGGGTTAGCAGGATAGGTTTCAAACTCTGGAACATTTAAAAAGAAATTGAGTCTTCAGGACTCTTGCGAGGCAGAGGGTGCAGTCTGCATCCACTTGTGTACCGGATACTTCAGGCTGCCAAACAGGCAAGCTGAGCTTTGTTTTCAGATGTGTGATATACACTTGCCTTTGGAATCATTCAGTGAGTAGCTGGGCTGGGTTTGCAGCATACTTTCTGTGGGCATGCTGATCAGAAATAGGCCCATAACTCATCCGCTATCTTTGAAAATGCCATTTAGTATCGAGGAGCGTTGGCTCTTGCTGTTGGTGGAACTATCCTGGTCTCTCTAGCTCTTATCCTTAAATGTCATTTTGTTGCATTCTGATTTTTTTTTTTTTTCCTGCACTGAGAATGGATTTTGAAAGTGGAGAGGAAAATAAGCTGTTGTGAGCACCCAGGAGGCCAGCCTGTAAGCAGACTGGGAGGGGTATGGCTGTGCTGGGACGGGCAGAGCTCAGATCAGCCAGAGGTCCATGAACAATAAATACACAGAACTGGACAAATAAAGGATGGCTGTTGTTAGGCAGACCTCTGCTTGTAGGAGCAGGGGAGCCCTTGTGAATTATGGTAGTAATATATGCATTTCCATGAAGCCTCAGGTACTGTTGTACGTGGAACTTGGCAGTGTGTTCAGCCTGGCTTAGAAAGGATCGTGGTGTAGACCTGAGGCCAGCTGGGATACAGTAAGGCACATCTTATCTAACCTCTTTAGCAATGATTTGGAAGAGAAATTGCTGTTCTGAGGTGTCAGGATGTGCAGCCTTAATACAAGACCTCACGCTGAGGATTTTGTTGTCATCTTGGATCTATGTGGTAGTAGGATGCTAGCAAGAGATCTATAGGTAATTCTCATCCCACAGACAGCAAAGGAACTGCTGCTTTTGTTAACAGGGTCAATTACACAGTGTAAGTATCATCCATAACTGTGCACCATGCTTGGGTCAATGGATCAGTGTACCTACAGCTATGTAGGCAAGGTAGATGGGAAGTGTCTTCCTGAATTTTTAGGTACCAGAAAATGGAAAGAAACGGCTCATTTGTTATCTTGAAGTGATATCATCCAGTCTCTTGACCACCTTCTGTGTTAATCCTCACTGAAATGTTTAGAGGATGAAATGTTTGACCTGTGTTTCTTAGGTTTACAGAAAATTTGGAGGAAACTATGGAAAAATTTTCACACAATCCAATATGGATGTAAATATTCAGAAGAATGGCAGTGTTAATACTTAGAGGATTGGAGAAACTTTCCTCTTGGTCACAAATTAGTGTTTATAGTTACAGATTTTTGTCAAAAACAGCCTTGGGAAGAGGAGCATGATCCCTACAATTACATCCTCAGTCTGCTCCCACTTACCCCCTCCCCAAGAGTTCCTGTTGGTTTCAGATGTTGTTAAATGGCCACTGATTTTAAAATAATCATGATGAAGAACCTGTACTTCAGGCTCATCCTGATCTTACTGATTCTCATGGATGTTTTTGTCTTAATTCCAGCTTTCTTGTCATGATTTGTTCCTTAGCTGACTGGTTGCAGTTCATCATAAATAGCCTTTCTGCTCCATAAACTCCACTGCTTGTCTAAATTGTCTTCCTGGAGCCCCAGTATCTTGTTAAAGACATTAGTGTCTTTTCAGAGGCCTGCCAGTGGTTCCGTATGGAAACTGCAGCGCGGTTGCTACTGTCGGACTGACTGAACTGCACCCGCCCCGCATCGATCTGCCAGGTCCATACGCTGTCAGGGATGTTACTCTGGTTTGCTACCCTCCTGGCCACCAGAGCCTGTGAGTGCATTAGGCAATGTGATTAACCTCTGCTGTCCGTGGCCTTTTCCTCCTCAGTTGCTCTCCCTGTGGGCTGCACACAGTGCATTGGCATTGTGTGTGTTTAATTAAGTGACGTGGGGATGGCTGATGTGGCAGTTTCTGCCTTTGACTGCCTCATAAAACCATCTGGTGAACGTTTTCGCTGATGGTTGGAGTAAGATCAGAATTAGCCTCTCCCTTTAATGTTATTTCAGTCCTAACATTAGTGCTATTTAGGTGTTGGGCATCTTTTTAGTGTCCTTTCAGGTAATTTTTGGTTCAGTTTGGAAGCCTGGGTTTAACTCCTCGTGCTGCTGTGCGTTTCCTGTATGACTGGCTGCACCAAGCTTCTGCAGATTCACTGACAGTGCCCTTTGGTGCAGCCTGATGGCTGGCAGAGAGACCCATTTATCCTACTGGCGCTGAGTGCTCCTCCCAGGATGCCTGTCTGGTTTCCCTCTCTGGGTTTGCATGCAGAACATGGGATGACTGCATTTCTGCCCAGGCTGCCTCCCCTCAATGCCTGTGCTCAGGCTGGCTGAGCTTCACATTGGTCTGTTCTTGAGTTCACTCTCTTGGAAAAATGGCCTAATAGGTATTTGTTATCTTACTGCAGGCACTGGTGAAGAAATCTATTATGAGTATTAATTTTTGCAGCACGCTCTGGCTGACTTCACTCGTCCAAAGGAAAGCCAGTAAACAGAGAGCTTATTAAACAATCAGAATGTTAAAAATTTGCAGGCACAACTTGCATTTATCAGGTGTGTTGTGAGTGTTACACAAGAACTCCATCTTTTCCATAGCACCTTGCTTTGAGGAGTAAAGGTACCAGTGTCATTTGGTGAAAGGTTGTGTTCCCTTTTATTTCCCCCTGGAATGTGCTGCTCCATTTTCCCGACTGCAGGTGTTCTCCACTCACACTGCCCTAGCTATCACACAGGCTGATGAAATGGTTTCCCCATCCCAAGGGAAAGAATGTAATTAAGCATTTTGGTTATGTTGGGCTTCATATCAGGGCTGAGCTTTTGCAGGAAAATAATGAACAGATTAGTAACATTGCCAAGAAGAGATTTAGAGTATCATCTCTGATTAAGCTTTTCAAAACCAGCCAGGCAACAATGGAGAGAGGTTAAAGCTGTAGAAAAAGCACAGTGGAAAGAAAATGCCACATTTAGTTTGGTTCAGCTTATTCCCTCACAAAGCAATCACTGGAGGCAGCGTTGCAGAAGAGGCTGAGGACTGGGGGTCAGCCCTTCTGGGGCATGTTCCTTGCTTTGTTACTGGGCAGCGCGTGAACACGGTGAAATTTATTTCCCTCCTCTTCCATCACCTATCTGGAATTCTGGGGAGGCTGGATAATCTTCTGGGTCATTCTTTTTATAGTATCTCCTGTAGGAATCTCAGCTGTCCTCTCTGGGTGATGCTGTGATATTAATCTGTATCTGGCAGAGCTTGCCGAGCCCTACAGAGCAGCCTGAAGGCTCTCACTCCTCCTTGCTGGCTTTGCTCCAGTTGTGCTTGAGGCTGTTGAACGTTCACGTTAGGTCTGCTCCATCCCAAAGCAGAGGTTGGTGCTCACTATTTCTGTAAGCAGAACTATGGCTGCAGTGAGGTTTGTTTCCTCTCTCACACAAACCCCTGTAAAACAAAGCAAAGCAGGTTCATTCTTGTGGCTTTGTGTTGCTCTACTCCAGCCACTTTTCCATGATTTTTTCCCCAGCAGTGCAGAGTGTTACCTCCAGGCAGAATGTGTTCCCTTCCAGGCTCTCTTTGAAGAAGACTTGGATCCTTTGGCTGGTGCCATGTGTGTTCTTCTGGCCACCACTGAGTTTCACCCTTTTTGTTGGACTAAGGTGTGTCCTTGCTGGGTGTCACCAGGAAAAGACTACCTAGTGCCCAGGTAGGAGCAGAGTTCTGGCTTCATGCCACCTGTATGAGTATGGATGATCTCAGGGAAGAACTTGGGCCTATGTATGGAATGATTTAGGTCTGTATGGAAATCTTACATGGCTTGTCAGCAGGTGTTACTGGACTCCTCTGTAAAATAGGTCTCATTAACTGCAGAATTCTCCCACTCCTCCTTCACTCAGCGTATCTGCAGGTCTTGTTTTGCCTTGTAGCAAATTTCCTCCAGTTCCCAGCATTTAGGCAAACCCAACAACAGTTCCTTTGATACCCATATTACTGGAGGGGGGGCGGGGGGAAGCAGCCCTTAAAGAAATACTCTGCCCTCTTTCTCCCTTAGCTCCCTGCCCTCTCATCTCAAAAGGAATTTCTTGATTGTTCTTTCCAACGCAGTTATAAACTTAGCTTAAAGGGAAGGGGAAAAGAGCTTTCTTTATGCTTTTTTTTTTTTTGTCTGCTCCCCTGAGTGCTTCTGTTTTCAGTCATTCAGCCTGATCTCTGTTCAGCAGGGCTTCTTGGATGCTGACCACAAAGAAGGGGAAGAAACCCTTTGAGTTGAAGTTACTCGCTAAGTTTTTTTTTTCCATTGCCTCAGAAAATTTCCTAATGGTGGGGGAACATCAGGAGTTCAAGGTTGCATACATGCAGCTCTGACTATTTCTCTGGGCTTTGAAACCTCGTTTGAAATCACACAGACTGAGCAGCACAGACCTACTCATAATTCTAAACCATTTACTTCCAAAGGCGACTCCCCTCAAGGCAGGCAGCGTGTGGCAGGGCAGTTGGAACAGGCCTGTGAGTCTTTTCTTCCCAACTTAAGAACATAAGAAGTGGTGTTAGAGATCATGAGCTCTGTTGTTTTCCCCAAATAGCAAAGCTCCTTGGTCACTGCAGTGTGTGTGTCTACAGGGCAGCTCAGGCCCTGGGTGCAGGACTCACAGCAAAGCCTGTTCCTGCACCAGTGCCCCGATACGGGCCTCTCAGTGCATGGGAATGGCAGGACAGGCAAGAGTCAAGTTAATCCTATTGATTTCTCAAGGGAATATGCGTTGTTGTCATCTTTTTCTAATCATTTTTTAATCTCTGTTTCTTTTTTCAGTTCCCCTTGCTTCCATAGCACTTTCACCTTGCCCTTCTCAGTCTCTTCCCATTTCACAAAGCAACAGGGATAACGCTGCCAGGATCAAGCTGTCAGGCACAGTACTTTGACTGGCTTTAGAATCAAACAGAAAAGATATTTCTGAACTCTGGGTCCTCTCAAGAGATACAGATCAGGTGTCAGCGCCTTCAAGAGTATAAATGAAAAAACTCGTGTGGATTTCATCAGTTTACTGAGGATCCAGCCCTGGGCTTGTGTTCCCAGCCTGTAGGATTCGTGAGGAACTGGCAGATTCAGGGTCTGATGAACAGACAGAGCTGAACGTGGGTCAGTGTGATGCTCTAACCGTGTTGTTTTGGGTGTTTTATGTGATCCCTGCCTCAGTGGCAGCACCGTGTGTGCCTGTGAATAACAAAACAGCTTTGGAGCATCTGAGATCACACCTCAGTGGAGAATAACATATAGGAGACTGTATGAGATAATATTCCAAACATACACTGCTGCCCCTGTGTGACTGAAGATGCACAGTCTGGTTTTAGGTGTGTGGAGGGTTTGTCTTCCACACGAGTTTCTAAGCCAGACAGTGAGTAAATGTGAGACTCGTCTGGGTCTTTCCCAGCAGCCTGGCCCTATACAAATCACCCTCCCCTCTCCTCCTCCCTTGGATTTTAGGTCTGGCACAGTCCAGGCCAGATATCTCGGAAGCTGACATTTTCCCTGGCTTCTTGACAGACACTGAGGTAAGGCAGTGACTTAAGGCTGCGTTGTGACTGTTGTTAATGTCTTCAGGATCTGGAGTCCTGAGGTCCTGGGAAGTTTTGGATCTTGCTCTTTGGGTTGGGTTTGCAGTGGCTGAGATGGCAATCTGTCTGCACTGCTACAGGGATTCACGTGACTGAAAACATTCTTTCTGTTCCTCTTTTTCTTGTATTTGCCTGCTGATGTTGCCATTTGGCTTCTGTCTTGCTGGGGGATGTTCTGGTGTAACCCCCCCGTTTCTGTTGCTGTGCTGGGGTCGGAAGGTGGTCTGGGGCAGGGATTGACTGCAAAGGTGCAGAAGCAGATAAACCTTCACACAACCAACTTGTAAGGATGAAGCCAAGAATATATATTTAGAAATCCATTTAGGTCTCTCCATCTTGCTTAAAATGGAATTGGATAATAATACCTGGCTGGGCAATACAGTTAATGAAAAGCACCGAATGTAAAAGTTACCAAATGTAAAAGTTGAATTTTTTATGTGAGCTTTGCTTTTCCAGTAAGCTTTTAAAACCCTATTCTCATTTTAAGCAATCTACTGATACATTTAACAAATGTCAAGATGAAATGCTTCAGCAGAGATCAAAAAGACCGAGGGTTTTATTGTACTACTCTTACAGCACTGATAGCCTGTATTGAACTTTCATGCTAAGGATCAATAGCTTCAGTTGATCAAATATGGTGAACTATCAAAGACATCGGGCTCTACCTAGAGGACACTTCAGATTGAGCTGTCTCCCTTGAGAGCAGTACGACTCTTGGATTTGGGCTTTGATATTTGCTCGTGCCCTTGCTTATTTTGAATATATTAATTTATTTTGTAAACCCCTTGTTGCCTTGTGTATTCATGAGTATTCTCCATGCCCCAGCATGGCACGCAGAGATCAAAGGCACCGCTTGCCATGGCGAGGTCAGTGCTGGCCCTGTGAAAGCCTTTGGGTTTAGCTCAAGGCTGTAGTTCCAGCAAACCTCTCGAAACCAACATTTTAGAAGACAGGATGGCAAGGAGAGACACAGTGGGGCTGGGAAATGCAAATGGGCTCATCCGTTGAGGTGAGTAGGACAGGAGCCCAGGCTGATGTCTGGGTGCAGATGGCTGTGAAGGAGGAGGGGGAAATGATGCTTCCTTCCCCCAAGGCTGAGCACTGAACAGTTTTCCCCTCAGACTCCTGAATCTTGCTCTCCCTTCCGCAGTAAGGGGTTAAGAGCTCTCAGCCAGCGACCTTGGAATAAACATTTGTGTTTGTCAGCAGAGCTGCTGAAAGAGGAAAGCGGTGGGAGCGGGGTGGAGGTGGCTGCGGGAGAGGAGGAGAACGAGGACTGGAAGGATGCAGGGATGGAGAGCTAAAAAGCACCAGAATTAAGCTTTCAACCATGTTTTAGACCAAGTCAGCTGAAAGAGTGTTTTAGTCTGAGTAAAAGGAGTGGCAAAAGCTGAAGAATGCAGAGAGGCAGAGGGGAGGGTGGTGATGGCAGGTACTGCAGGTGGAGGGGGGGAACTGTAAAGCCCTCAAGCTGTCTGTGTTCCTCTGGCAGTGTGCCTTGCATCACCTGTCTTGAGGTGCCTTCCAGGGGCAAAAAGGGGCTTTGGCTGCTCTGCTGAGGCAGCTGGGGAGGGGGTTTGTGGAGCACACGTGTGCCGGTGCACAGACCCGCAGGGGGTGAGTAAACCCCCGCTGCAGAGACACACAGAGCAGAGCAAAGAGGCATCCTTGTGATGACAGCCCATGATATGCAGAAAGAAGCACCAGGGCTGGCGTAGCATGTGAGATTGAAGGTGGGGTTTTGCTCTGAGAGGAGAATTACAGCTCGGAAAGGAGTTTAACATCCCCAAGAATGATGTTACGAGGAGGAATGTGGCTTTGGTCCATTCTCCCACTCCTTCTCTGCTGCTTTCCCAGCTGGGGGATTTATTTTCAGCAGCATGGTGTCAGGCAGGAGGTCGGGAGCATCGCAGGAAGATGCTCTGTTACACCGATAGCCTTGGGGGGGCAAGAGGCTGAAGACTGGGGGAAATACTTCAGGAGTGAGTTAAGTTACGCTGCGGTGCACCCCATTTTATCTCACTCACTGCAGCAGAGCCTGTTCGGTTTTGAACCAAACAAATTGGCATCTGAACCTGTGGCCTGCTAGCCAGACCTTACCTCATGTGTGAACATCCTGAATGGGAAGTAGCTGCAGTGGAACACAAGGAGTGCAGCTGCCCTTGCACTGACCGTGGAGCAGGGCCTGGGCCAGCGTGCCCCAAACACCATCCCTCCCCAGCCATCGCCACGTGGCTGCTCTTGTGAACGCCACAGTGTCAATGAGATGCTGATGTGGGTTTACAGACGTGGGCAGAGCTAAGTATTTCTGGTTCTGGCTGGGCTGTGCTCAGAGGCAGCGTGGCGAGCAGAGGTGCTTGGTGTTTCCAGCCTCTTTAGATTCCTGGTCGGTGCCTGCTGATGATCTGTTTTAATGCATTCCTTCTCTCTCCTGTGCAGTGTAACCTGTATACCTGCACTGGCAGATGCAAGTTCCTTTTACCTCATTATAGCCACAGAGAAGACAAACAACTCCTTGGTTTTCCTTTAAATGGGCACTAAAATTAGCAGTGCTTATTTTACTTTTTAAGGATTCATTTTTAAGTGCTTTTTTTTTGAGAGACAATAGGAAACATGGAATGGAAAACAACATAATAGCACACAAGATGAAATTCACTGTCTTAACTGTCATCACATGGTTTAGGTGCCATTTAAAGCCTCAAAACAGGATCTAAATTGCTTATAGGACCCAGTCTTGTATCTCCTTATAGAGATAAATTTCATTCTGCAGCAGTGCCCTCACTGATTGGAATAAATTGCTCTGGGGAGTTGATGTGCCTGGAAGCAAACGTATGGGTGGGGGATAAGTAATACTACAGAAGCTTCCTCTCCTGGTATATACAGTTTCATTCATACACTCACAGCTCTTACAGCAAAAACATTCCTGGTTTGCATGTTGAGGCACAGCAGTGCTGAGTAGTCAGAGCTGTGCTTGAAAGCGATGGAAAGCCCTGATCTGAACATGTATTATTGTCTGTATCGCGTTCTGGGGCACTGGAAATTAAACACCTGAAGTTAGTGGTCTCCCTTGACCATAAAGGCCTTCTTCGTCTCAGTTTGCTGTTTGTCATCTGGACATTATGTCTTTTATCTCTTGGAGATGCTGTGAAAAACAAATTGTTTCTGAAAAACTCAAAAATAGAGTGCTGAGAGCAATAAAAAACCTGGTGAGGAGCTTAATTGTATCTTCAGGGAAGGTTTACAGTAATACACTGTAAATAAGGTGTAGGACCTCTCACCAAACGATAAAGGACATGAGAAAGTATTGAGTAGCTGTTGGGTAAGTGAGGAGAACCTGCTCTGTACATCATGGACCCTGCGTCTGGGGAGAGTAAGGAAGGGAGGAAAGGAGGGTATGGTAGTGAAAGATGGAACTGATCTGTTAGAGCCGTGCAGCTAGCTTTAGGGTGTATGGCTAGTACTTCCTAGTGCTCAGTTCTTTGTCTCCAAAATGGGCTTTTTGGGAGGTTACTCTGTCACAACTGTAGTTCTCAACAGGTGTTGATGTGTAGTTGGGTAGCATTTCTTTGTGAAGTGTTGTGAAGAGGAGAAATGATGCTGGAAGGTCCAAAAGCTGCTTCTGTCTTATAACAACTGTATCCTGTGCAGCTGAATGCAACAAAGTTGTGCTCAAAGATGACAAATAGATTTTGACTAGTAAAGGCCCTTAACTGCCCTTCCTGATTGATGTCATCATCCCCTTGTGAATGTTTTGATGCACTGCCAGTTGCAGTCACATTCTGAGTGTCTTCTTTGGTCTCTGTTTTTCAGGAGCTGAGCAGCAACAGCATCGAAGCAATTCTAATGTTTGCAGCTTACCAGGACACGGTGCTGCTCACCTGGGGAAGTTACTAGAGGTTGCTTCATGCTATGATACAGACTTTTCCTACTCAAGCACGATTACCTCTGTCTTGATAAGAAATGAGAAGACCAGCTCTTGAAAGATGAGGCCAGATGGATGCATAAAGGCCAGCTTGCAGAGTTCCCTTCCCAGCAAACCTGTTTGTGAGATGGAAGATGTCTTTTCCTTATTTGTGGGGAGGAATGGCCATTGTCGCATCAAACAAAGGGACAGGCTGGAGCCCACAAGCATTACTGTCTTTCAGTGGGACTAGATTCAGTCTTCTGACACTGGATCAGTCCAGGTACCTCTGAAAATGTCCTTATCATGCTCAGAGAGCACAGAGAGTGGCAGGAGCATCACTGACTCAGCTGGAACAGAAGCTCCAGAACTCTTGCAGAGGTACCATGATACAACTAACAAGAAGCCTTGCTGTGGCTATAACTAGCACTGACTTCTCCATCAGACATCCAGAAGTTGCTCCATCATCTCCTGTCAGTGTCCTAAATGCTTCTGGGCCAGCAGAGCATAGGAGCGACACATGGCAGTAAGTGTATGGCTTTACAGGTATTTCTTGGGTTTGGGGGGTGTTCCTGTATGAAGTTCTGCCAGCATGGATGTGGCTCTTTAAAGAAAGGAAAAAAGCACAACTTCATTCATGTCTGATGAACTAATGTGTGTACATACCGTGAAGATTTAAAGGGTGGTGGAAGGGCTCAGTGGTATGGTTAGAGTCCCATTCTTGAGGTCAGGAAAGTCCTGCAGTGATCTCAGTGCTGCCTGTTTAACTCCTGAAGATTGTTTTGTCTTTGACTCTCATGGTAAAGGGATGTTTTGTGTTTGGGTGGATTGAACCATTGTGATCTGAGAGTGCAGAAGAGACATCAGACTCTCTGTAGAGCTGAGACCATAAATACCTTAACCATACACTTGTGGTAGCTTAGGGTGACCTCTGCCTTTGGGAACGTTATTTTACCAGGTATTTTGGGGTAGATTTGATCTTCTACCTTCAACCACATCTCTCAAGTAGTTAGGACCATGTGGACCCTTAATTCTGGATAGATACTGCAGCAGGATGTGGGGTTTCTCCCACAGAAGGAATTCAGATACTCAGGTAGCAGCTAAAAATACAAACTGCTGATGGATGTCACTGTAGTGATGTAGAGTGATGTTGTCCTGGTACAAATGCCCTGTGAGATGGAGGACAAAATGAAGTTAAACTGTTTTATAGCTGTGATAAACCGCTTGTCTGGCAGAGTATAATTTCACTGAATAACAGGTATTTGCTGGGGCTTTATTGAAGTGTTATGACTCTGGTAGCTTTGCTCTGGTTTCCTACTGACCTCAGTGTTTTACTAAAATCAGATCTACTCGTGGCTTTGGAGAGGACTGACTGGAACAAACTGGTTTCTTGAAATGTCCCACTTGTTGCCAGTAGCTGTGATGTGTGTGTCCCGTCCTTGTCACGAGTTGAACACTCACTGTTGTCTGGAAGGATTCCTGATGGATCTTCGGTTTTTTGGGTTCATCAAACCTTCAGAAAAGGAGACAGCAGTAGTATCCTGGTGCTGGTGAGAGCATAGGAACCTGAAGAGAATTGGATCGTGTTTTGGGCATGGAAGTTGTGCTGACACCAAAGCAGGGGTGTGACCCCAGATTGTGTGCACACATGGATGCTGCTCGTTGGTTGTTTCTTGGGGGAGCAGGGAGTGTAAATCACAGCAGCCTTTGCCTTTATAGTACTTTATCTGTTGGATTGAGAACACAAGAATGTGTTCCAAATTTCCAGAATTTCCTCTAGCTCCTGCTCATGAAGAGTTTAATATCCTAAAGCTTTCTGGCTCGCTGTAGCCCTTGAAATTGTGGTACCTTTGCTGGTAATATTTCTCCTCCACTCAGCTGAGCGGGAGGGCTGATTTCAGGGGCTGCTTAATAAAAAGCAAATGGCATTTCAGTCTTTGATAATGTAACACTGCATAGAGTTATCACCTATCTGTTCACTGGAAACAGCCTGGTATAAACCACATGGAATATAGAAACTGCAAATGGAAAATTCTTCTTGCTTCAGCCCACTTCCTTTTGTTACATCAGCAAGAGGAGTATTTATAGAGAAGATACAGTTCTCTCTGTGAGTGACAGATTACCATCTTTGCCCGTGCACGTGACTCTTAATATATCTGCAGATATATTGACTATGTGGGTGTCAAAATAAAGCAAAATAATACATAGTTCTTCCAAGCAGCTCGACTTTCAGAGAGCTTATTGGTGTTGTCAGTTGTTACATGACGAGATGCTCAAACTGCAGAGTGTATATCCACTCTTCTTGGAACTAAAAGGGAACTGATATTCAATATTCACTGTGAGTTACAGTCATGATTGTCAGATCAAAGTAACATCCTGTCAGTTCTAATTTGCTGCTGTTTTCCTGAAATTTTCAAGGGCTGAATCCTTCAGTGTTCCTATTCAGGTGTCAGGCTGGCATCGTGACGCATCCAACCTGTTACCTATTGGCATCCTGATCAATGCAGCCCAAAAATATGTGTTACTAAATGTTACAGAACATCCCTAACATATACCAGTAAAGCTGGCAAATGGAAATGGTCATAACTCCTAAAACTACTGAGCTGATTCCATTCTTTGTTTGTGTTTCTGTCAGAATACAAGGTAAATAAAAAGCCAAGCTCGAGGTTGACAGTACCAGTTACTTTTAATTAGGTTTAAATTCTGCATGATTGGATTCAGTAGTTGAAAATTGTCTTCATGCCTGCAGTAGACCATCATGAATCTGATTACTGGAAGACAGTCTTACTAAATAGAGGCTAGGTTTTGGGTTGCTGTGAATTAGTAAATGGAGTTGGCACACAGATGCTGGAGGTGACTCTTCCATTCTGAGCATTTGTGTGTGTCTCTGCATGTGCTAGTCCCAGCCAGTTAGCAGTTTGGAAGCTGACATTGTAGATGTCCTGATAGCTGAAGAGGGTGTGCAGAAGCTCCAAAAAGATGAGAAGTCTATTAGCTAAGAAATCAGAGGAGCATTGATTTAGTCATTTGTGCATGTATTTAATATTAAAAAAGAAATGCCAGTACGTAAAACTTTTGGAAGTGAGTTCAGAGCAATGATACAGTGATAGAACATTTTGATTTTCTTGGTTTCCACTATCAAGTCCTTCTCCTGCCCCTCTTTTCTCAACAGTAGCTCTGCAATCCCCCTTTTAATGTGTGATCTCAACCAGCACAGAAATTATCTATCAGTTGACCATCTCAGGTCTCCTCTTGATCTCTGGCTGGGAATTTCTCAGACCAAGGATGCTGCTTTCAAGAGGATGGGATTAGCCTTCAGCAGTGGTCAGTATCTCCTTATCAGCAGCCCCCAGTCCTTGGGTTTGGCTCTTAGAACTGAATAGCATCATGCTCTGGCCTCGCCGAGGAGCATCAGTGCTTGTTCACCTACGCGTGTGTGTGTGTGTGTAAGTCCAGAGCATCAAAGCCTTTGGGAAGTGTTTGAGGTGTCCCAGCCTCCTGGGGCTCACAAAGACCCTGTAATCGAGTCAGCAGCAGGAGCTGAGCGGGGTGTGATGTGGCTTCGATCCACACTTAGGCAACCTACACAGATCCTTTACACGTGGGTAGCAGAGAGTTAACTGGCTTCTCACTGTCGCAGCGTGGGGTGGTAGGAAGCAGCAGGGGACAGCAGTGGTGTCAGTTGCTCCAGGAGTATTTCCAAGATGATCTCTAGAAGCAGCCTCTGTGTAGGCACTGAAGTGGTCCGGATTAATCCAGGCACGTACGTTTGCTTACATTCCCTCTGATTTATTCCCTTCCAAGTTGTGTAACTACAGAACAAATGTTTCAAGTAGAATAGTAGGAGCTGAAAAGAATAACAACATAAGCAGAAGGCACTCACTGATGCCAGTAAATTCTTCATAGCTGTAACTTATTCATAAACATGAGCAGATAAGTATTCAAGGGGAAGAAAGGACTAATTTTTAAGTGATTGAGGCAAAATTTCTTCACACAAAGTATCTTACAGAGCGCTCCTAGGCAAATCTAGTGATAAAGGTAAAGTGCTGTTGAAGAGAGAAGGAGCTGACATGATTTTAGTGGAAATAGAGAGGTCCAGAACACGCAGCCAACATGTTTGTTATTTAAACAGAGGCGTTCAGGCTGATGGTACATCGTTTCCTGGGGTTAGTAAAGGAAGGTCTCAGCAGCTCTCAGGCTCTGGGTGAGCTTCGTGTTTGTGTGTAGCACAAGAACACAGATCCAGATGTTAATATCAGCCATCTATCAGAGAAGGGTCATTTCTGCTTACAGCTTCCCATTCTGAAGGTGATGGTGGAAGGCAGGATGTGCAGTGGTACATAAAGGAACCAGATCCTCACAGGGAGACAAACCTCTACAGCCTTTTCACGTGGGGTTTGTGCTGCAGGGTCGGAGGCAGAGCAAGCACACAGCAGTGTCTTTGCTTACTGAGGGCTTTGCTGTGTGGAGTAGCCGCAGCGTCACAGACCCCGAGGCAAAGGGAAGCATCTCTCTATCCCAGTTATTTTTATGGAGGGTCAATACAGATTCAGGAGTGACTTGTCCAGGGATTTGTCTGGTGGCTTTGGCAGAGCTGTGAATTGGGAAAACTGGCTTCAGGTCCCACTCCTGTGCATGAAACAGGAATGTTCTCCCCAGCTCCTCATCGGGTGGCAATTACAGAAGTAGAGCGAGGAGAAGGCACACTGGAGCAGCACGCCAAACCTACGGGTGGGCTTGTTAGCGATTTCCTTTCTCATTTAACCACATAAATAATCAAATGTGAATATTGGAAAAGCTGAGCTATTTCCCTTGGGACCCAGGCCTGCCTGGCACGTTTAAAATATACCTGAGCTGTCAGTTTTTCTAACTCTATCAAGGCTGAACCAACTGTAGGACCTGCAGATGAAAGATGCTACTTGAAAAGGGAAAGAAAGCAGCGTGTTAGGCCCATTTAATTTAAATGTGCTGTATTAAATCCAAAGCTGCCTCTGCTGTGTCCATGCAGTTTGGCTCCTTATTAGTATCACGACGAAAGAAAAGATGTTTTAAAGCAGGCATGGCTTGAGATTAAGGTAATTTAAGTTAGCACAGTGGTTTAGAACACCGAGGCCCTTTTGTACTGATCTCATTTTAAAGGGAGAAGGGAGGCTGGGTATGTGGCAGCTTTGAAATGATAACTTATCCCCTACGCTTCCCGGATCCCCTGAGAATACGGGAAGATGTGTTACCTGGAGGAAGGAACAATGGAGGGAGAGGAGCCAGTTTACCCTGAGACTGCAGTAAGTAGGTCAGCCGAGCGCAGTCCTGCTCCCCGTGTTTGTTCTGCCTGCTTGGATGCAGCGCTGCTGAGCTGCACCAGCCCTGAACTCCATTCCCAGCCGTGCGATCGTCGATCAGCCGCTGCGAGCCAGCCAACCTGCCAGGTGCTCACAGGCCTTGCAAACCGGCTTTGAAGAGCTCAGCAGGGAAGAGGAGCTTTTATTTGTTGGTTGCAGACCTGGCAGATAACAGGGTAGGATGTGATTGTGTGCAGGGGTTTGAAGTCACCTCCTTTGGTACAAACAGCACCACTGCATTAACCCTGGTGACAGAGGCCCTTGTTAAAGGCTGGGATTAAAAACAACCCTGAGATTGCCTTCGGTTTCCCTTCTTTGGGAGGTTTCTCTTTGGGTTTCTATGTTTGTGTTGGACCTGTTGTTGTTTCACTGCCCTTGATTGGAATTTCTTACATGACAGTTTAATAAAAGCAAGGAGAGCTCATTGTGTGATTTAATAAAATCTCAGAGTTCAGGTATTATGAACATGACAGAGCAGAACAATCCATCAAGCTGGTTTCACTGGGGAGAGCGTTTCCGCTCTGGAGCCACCAACCTCACCAGGATTTTAGGGTGACTGTGCTGCTCAGTGTTTTCCCAGGCAGAGGAAAGGGAGCCTAAGGTGTAGTATTTCTGTTTGGATTCCAAACTGGATGCTGAACAAGCAGGAGCGGTGGTTCGCCCTGTGTTTGTGAGCCTCATCAGAGGCGCTCAGGGAGCTCCCAGCTCTCATCCTCTGCAGCTTGGCGTGTCTGTAGCCTGCGTCGTACCAAGGGAAAGAGGCTGTGTAGAAGATAAATGTTATCACCAAGGCTCCCAGAGACAAATGTTAGCAACACCACCACTTTCAATTAGTTATTATTTCTTTGGGTGAAAATATCCCCAGCATTAGGTAATGCTCTCTCCATAATTGCCTATTCCAGAGGTGTTTTAAGTTAATGAATAACTAGTTTGGGGGTTAGCTTTCAGAAGGGTTTGGTTTTCTTTCTCTGGCAGCCTGAGAGTGCTGCCCATTAAGTGCATCTACAGAGCACTTAATGACAAGAAATTTGTTTGATGGAACCATCCCGTGTAATGAGAGATTTCAGCAATTTATTCCCTACAATATGTTAGCACCAGAAATGAGAACTTTGGACAGGCTGGTGGGCAGGTGTGAAACCCGGTCGAGTCTCCCTGTAGACAAAATTCTATTTACCACGGAGAATTTTCCTTAAGGATATGTTATTGTGACTGTGAAATGAAAGTAAAATGATGCACATTCAGAAAAGGTCATTTAAGTATAAGCTATTTGACAAGATAAATTAAAACTTACCCCTTAGCCTGCTTGATGTGAGCTAAAACCTGGAATTTGAGGGCTCGTAGGTGATTTTAATTCCAAGAATAAATTGGTTTTGGGGTCAGATATCCTCTGGAACAGTCCCTATCTGTTATGGGGTGTAGCTGAACTCCTGTTTTCCTTCAGCTTGGTGGGAATCGAGGAGATGGGAATGGTTTCTGTGCCCACTTCTGCCCTTGCTTTACCTCCTCTTCTGCTAGAGCTTGTCTAGGGCAATGGCTTTTCTTTCCAGCGGCCTCAAATGAGTTCCTTTGCTCACATACACCTGATGGCCTGTGTGGGATTGTGTTCCCCATTGTTTCAGATGCCTCGAAAGATGGAGCTCGGTCTCATCTCATCTGGATGGGAGACAGCCCTGAAGCCTTTCTGGGCAGTGGGGTTTGTTGCTCCACTCCAACCCACTGGTATTTCCCCCCAGTTCAGGCAGAGGGAATATGGCAACTCTATGTCTCTGCCATGCTCCTGGTCCTCAAGTCAGAATGCTTAACTAGATTTTGGGGGTTTTGTGGGGTTTTTTAAAATTTGCCTTTTCAATTCTTAGCCTTTTCCCCTCTCAGGTCATCTCTCTCACCCAGTCAGCCATGAAAATTAACTCAAAATTAAGTCCCTGCCTCCGATTTTGTTCTGTATGTACATAAATCCAGCAGCTGGAGAATAAAGGCAGCAAATCCCACAGAACTTGGGGGAGCTGGCGGCACTGATTGCAGCTGCCTTTGTTGCCTTTCAGCATCGTTCACTCGAAGTGGTGGGAGGACAAGCTGAAAGCAAAGACCTAGGACATTTCCAGGAATTAATAGCTACGCTGGACCGTCTTGAAAGATGTCTAGCCAGCATCCTTGAAAGAAGCTGTTAAATAAATGTCTGTTGATACCTTGTTAATCTGACATGATGCAGAGCAAAAGCAAGTGTGCCTGTGTTGTGGAAGAGGCGGCGTGTGAGAGACCGCTGAAGGCGTGTGGTTTTGAAGGACATGACACTTCAAGTTTCTTTGTGCCTGTTAGACAAAAGAGGGCATAATTAGACTTCAGGCAGGCTCCTGTCCTAAAGAAATCAAGGGGGAGTTTCTTTATATGTCAGGTTAGCGACAGTGTCTCCTATAGCTATAAACCTACTCAAGTGTTTCCAAGACCTGGTTGGCATCTGAGCTTGCTGCTAGCTTTGTGTATCCCCAGCTAGAGGCCTGTCTCTTGAATGGTACATCCATTTGCTGTTATTATTCCATTGTCATGTGGTTTTTTGTCTATTATCACCGCAGCCATGTTTTGAAATAAGTACTCCCCTCCCACGGATCTGTTGCTTTGCCGTGTGCATTTGGAGATGGCTCGTGCTGCATATCAATGGGATTTAGCATGAAACAAGAGAAGTCCTGGGATTTTCGTAAGCCAAGCCCATCATCTGTCTTTTGTGAGCTTGGAAAGTTGTCAGTCAGAACAGAAAAAATATTGGCAAGCCTGGCTGTTCCCTTGCTGCTGAATGGGTTTTTGGAAGGACAACTGAAGTCATGCAGTGAATCCTTAAACAAGTTGGTAAAGGCAAATGCGGAGGAAAATGTTGCAGTCAGGGGGAGGTTCCTCCCAGGCTTTTGTTGGGTAGTGCTCTGGGGACCATCCAGCTACAGGGGGCGAAGCAGTGAGGGGATGGCAAAGCTCACCATCTTGGGCAGCACCCTCTGCACTGCTTTAGGATAGGGAGACTGTCCCATCATACCGTCTCTAACCTCAATAAATAAAGTCTAGTGAGGAAGAATTAACGTCAACTGTTAGACCTGAGGGCTCTTAGGAGGGAAGCACAGGTATTGCCAGCACACGGTGGGCAGCAATTGATTCTGGGCCTGAACGGCTGAAGGCTTTGAGCTTCCTCTGAGGCCCCTGGGAGGGTTTCTGTGTCTGGGGTGTGAAAAATGGACTCACAGCCAGCACTTGGAAGAACTGGCAAACAGTTGTGTTACGGGTGGTGTCTCTCAACAGCAGCTCCAGTGGTAATGCTGTGTGGGATGGGTGTGAACCTGCAGTGAGAGAGGAGAACAGTGTTTGCTGTTCTGTGCTGTGCTAAGAGAGGCTTGGGATGTGTCCTCCTCGAAGGGAGCCCAGGACCTCGCAAAAGCACAGCTGAGAGCAGCCATCCGGGGAGCGGGATGCGATGGTGGCATGACTGCTTGGGCACTCACCATGCAGTTTTGGTATTAAACACTTTGACTTGCATCCTAAAGACAAGGGGAAAAGAGATTAGGTAATAATATGTGTTAGATTAGGTAATGTATGTAACTTTGCTAATGTCCAGGGGGACCCTTGGGAGGAGCAAAGGATGTCTGTAGAGACACTACATCAAATATGTGTTAAAATACATTTTCCAGGATCTTTCTGTTCAGTTTCCTCAGTGGATTACCCTTTTTTTCCTTCCTTCTCCTAAAGTACAGCATGGGCCAAAGCTCTCACCCATGTTATATGGTGCAGTTCCAGTAAGTGCAACATGCTGACCCCTTTGACATGATTATTTTGGTGGCGAAAGCAGAGAAATTAATTGAAAAATAAGGAAAGAATATGAGAGGAAGGAAATGAGTTTTCTTGCAATCTTTTAAGTAGGTCCAGTTGCAGCTGTGACAATTCAGGCCACTGGAACTGTTTCCTCTGAATTCCATTTGTCCCCCTTACGCTGACACTTCCCAGAGTGTTAGCGTTTGCTTTTTGTTCAAATTTTCAATTCTACACGAGGATATGAACATTTATCTCCCTGCAGCTGGCCCAGGTTAAATCCTAGCCTAAATCCTGAAGTGCTACGTTGCCTGATGATGCATATTGAAGCGATACCATCACAGATGGTCAGTGTGAAGTAGCGTCTGTGTTTAAAAAAAACCACCAGAAAACAAGTAGCTGTGCAGCATGCTCGGGTGTTGGGGGCACTGATTTGAGAAACAGTTCTGCTGAGCACCCATCTGAGATGCCTCCCAATGAGCAGTGAGTCTTCAGCAACATGTTGATGCAAAAACTGGGCTGATGTATAATATCTCATTAGGTGTCTGCACTGCCAGTTCTGTCTGTCTCGTTGCTCTCAGCTGGGTGTTTGTATTTGGTACCTGGCAAATGTTTTGGCACAATCGGTTTGAAATGTTTCAGTGATTCTCATTTGGAAAATTCTGGTGCTGACTCCTTCCCTGGAAATGACCTGTTGTAAGAGGGACCCAAAAAAATCCTCCCCTTGTACCGTTCCTGGGGTTGTTACTACAGTAGTTTTCTTTCAGTAAGGTGTTTGGCCTGGAAAATTATTGCCTTTTCCAGTCCAGAGCTCCAAGATTTCTGAGAAATTTGAATTCCAGCCTTGTGCCCTTTCTTATTTACCGTGGATCGCAGTGCTGATTGATGAGTTGCAAACACCGAGTAGCGCGTGTTCTCTGGGACTCATTAAAACTTGGGACCAAGGTCCTGTTTGTATTTACCTCATCTCCAAAACCCACAGTGCTTTAAATAAAACCTTAGGAGAGGATTGCCAGCGACGTTGGAGCCTTGCGTCATCCCAAATGAACAGAAATTGCAAGTGTTTTGTTATTTTCCACCTAAAAAACCAAGAAAAATGAGGTCCACGTGCTAAATTGAAGCTCATCCTTGACGTCCCTCTCTTCCTCCATCCTCCCTGGCCGCTGCCTTGCCTGTCTCATGTTAACGTTGCCAAGATACACCGAGCAGTTACACCCAGGAGTTACAGCAGCCTGCAATCGGTCTGCATTTTTCAAAGCCTTGTCAGACTTCTAGCTCATCAGTATTCATGTAGGTGTAATTGCACCTGCAAAATTGGAATTACCATGTTGATAAGCCCCTGACAGAAATGGACTGTGACTGAATCTGGTACAAAATTGATAAGCTCTTGCAGGGAAGGGTTGGATGAAAGAGAGACACCTGCTCATACACAGTTGTTTTGAACTGGGCAGGCATAAAACATGTCTCCTTGACATCCCCATTCCGGAGGCATCATTCAGAGACCATTTCCATCAAGAAACAACACCTCTGGGTGTGTAGGCACGGACCGAATCGCGGAGCCTCCATCCTCGTGTGGTCTGGCCTCTGCCAAGAGATGTTTTGGAGCTACTTAGGGGCTTCTTGGTGTGAGGAGGACATCACCGGTGATGGGGGAAGATGGTTTGGATTTCCCCTAGGAAACGCTGCCAGATTTTCCTGGTTCAACTCCTGCTGTAAATAAATGAGGAGTCCCAGTGCTCCTGAGCAGCGTGCAACCTCAGTGATAAGTAAGTGCAGGGTTATTGTGTGTGTGTGTCCATTGAAATACAGTGCCCTTTGTCACTCTGAACGTGTACTGCTGAGGCTTCCTCTTAGAACAGCCTCAATTAACAAAAACCCTTCAGACCTAGATGGGTTGTTTAAGGGCATAAAATAGATACAGCTCAGGCCTAAACTGTGGGGTTTTTTTTTTCATTGTTCTCAATGTTTAAAACTTGAAAAAATGAAGATTAGTGCCAGTTCTGAAAGAGATTGTAGCTGCTCCTGCACTGGTGTCTTCCAGCTCCCAGCGCTGGGTGCAAATAGTGTTTTCCTGTTGCATCTCAAACACAAAGAACCCCCAGGTATACTTATTACTGCTAATTATATACTTTGTGTTTAATGAAAGGGTCCTGTCTCCTGTCAGAGGGTTTAATGAAATGTTAATTTTTTGCTACTAATCAACTTGAAACATAATAGCAGCAGCTCACTAACAAATGGGTGAACTTTGTGTTTGCCCTGGACTGTTCTGGAAGGTTTCCAGGTGCTTCCTAGTACAATTCATCTCTCTTGCCGACTGCAGGAAAGTAGCAGCTCAGCAGAACACGTATAAATCCATCACACTTCAAACAGTGTGTAACCAATTAAATACTTACCCTAGTTTTATTTTAGCCTGAGAAACGTGTTCTATCATTGCAGGTTTTCTTCTAAGCAGTCCCACAAAGGTTATTATGTACTCTTGAATTCTCTCCTGATAAATAAAGATGATTAAATGCTCTGTCAAATATAATAACTCACTTGCCTAAATCCTGCATCCCAAGTCACGCCGTCTTTCTCAACTCTGCTTAATACTTGGAGTTCTTGTGGGGCCCAGAATCTTGTGAGATCTTTGAAAACATTAATGCAAAGTCTGTGTCTTTCAGGGAAGCCACAGGACATCTTTGTGTCTGTACAAAAAACACCCCAAAACGTTATTATATAGCGAATAAAAAATACTTGGTTAGAGGTAGAGTGGCTGTGATCGTGTCCTTCGGTCTAATTGAGGCACCTTACCTTTGAGTTCCTACTTCTGGATTTGTTGAACCCACTGAAGCAGACTCAGTGTTTCTTGGGGAGAGAAGGAAGATGAGGAGGAAGAATTGTTAGGTTGCTTTGGCTTCTTTTCTCCACAACTTTGGATGTTACATTCTTTGAATTGTGTGTTCTCTTGTACAATATCTGATTGAAGTATTTACAGTTGTGGCACGTTCTCTTTTCCCTTTCCCCACACTTCACGGTTTTAAATCAAGTATTTCTATTTGTTTTAAAAGCAATTATTACTTTTAGTATCTTTTTTTTTCCCCCAGACATTTAATAAGTCATTACAGGGAAGGAGAATGCTCAGAGGTACAAGTGAGGTTTATTGAATCCAGGTGTGTGTGTTTGTGTGTTATCTCTGGCAACCAAGCATGTGGAGATAAAATAACATCAGGGAGGTGACAATTGAACATATCAAGTAGTTGAAATAGTTGAATTTAAGGTAAGGAGTGAGAAAGGGGGGCTGAAAACTCGGGTTTGAATATGGAAGCCTTGAAAGGAAAATTGAAGCCCTAGAGATAATGATTGATTGACCTGACATCGTTTAACAAAGAGCACCAAAAACTGTAAGAAGTTGAGGAGCTGAATTCATGACCTGGAAAATAAACTCAGATTAAAAAATATCCTGGTGATGAGGTGGTTTGTAGGCCTGAAGATGAGTGAATCTGAGATGATTCTTGTTTTTTTCCACCTGTCCTTTTCTTTCTGCTAGGGCATTATCAAAGAGGTTCAAGGTTGGATAATTCTGAACTCTCTGGTGTGTCAAGCTGCCTTCTGTTTCTGTAGGAGGATACAGGGTGATAAAGGAACATCACCATGAGTGTTGCTGGTGGCATCTGATTGAAAACAAAAATGGCTTTGGTTTGGTTTTTGTTTCCTAATTAGCATGTAAATACAAGTCTCTTGTCTATGGGGAAAATATGATTGTGTTCTAGAAACCAGGCTTGTCCTTCAGCGTTAGGAAACTCTGTTTATTCAGGCAAAGCTGAAAAATATATGCCAGACATCTGCTCCAGGATGTATTTCCTGGCTGTTTGTTGGGAGGCCGGTGTCTTCACTGGCATTGCATTTGGCCTGATCTTCAGCTACTGTTCCAGCACTTGTTTGGAAAGAGGGGCAGGAACCAAACACGGTTCTGAGATGTCTTTGTGCCTCCGTTGTTCGTGGCCATGGAGTGTTTGTGTGAACTCAGGGTGGTGTTGGCCTGGGAGGCCGGCTGGATGCTCGTACCACCCTTTGTGATCAGTTCCTTACACGGCTGCTGTTTGCTCCTCACTTCACCTTGGGAATAGGAATGGTACCAGGAGACAAGTCCTTACATAAGCTGTAGAGGAACCAGTCTGCAAGAAAGGAATTATTTGGGCCTATTTTCCTGTCATTTTAAGGCTGTGTGAGAGGGACATCTTGGTATAATTGAGAAGCAACCTCATTATCTGTTATTCTCATCCTTTTCATCCCGTGTTCTCATTTTCCCTGGGTTCAAATAATTGGACAAACAAGAATTTGCCCTTTCAGTGTGAGCTTTGAGCTTTGGCCTTGTCCCTGCTGTGCTCTGGATGCTGCAGTCGTGTGTGCAGGGGGAACTCGAGGGTCAACTCCTGGGTGCTGCTGTGGTTCATCCCCAGCCAATAACAGAGGGGAGAATGCAAAGCAACTTGTGGGGTGAGATAAAGATGGTTTAATAGGGTAATAAAGGAAGAGAATAATAACAGTAGTAATAGTAACTTCTGCACCTGGCAAGGCTGGGGAAGCTGAAACGTCCTTGGCTGAGTGTAGACACGAGAACAACCCAGCAACGGCCAAACCCATCGGGGTGTTATCAACATTATTCTCATCATAAATCCCAACCACAGCCCTATACCAGCTCCTACGAAGGAAAATTAACTCTATGTCGGCCAGGAAACAGGACAGGTTTGTTGTTTACTGGCTCTGGCATCGATTCACTGGATGTCTTTGGGCATGTCACAGAGTCTGGTTTTGGTAATGCGCCTGTGACCATAAAAACTAGACCACTCATTCTGCCCCAGAAAGCAATTTAAGATTTAATTAATACTTGAGGGCCACACTGCTCCAGTGAAATTACCAGTAAGGTCTGTTAATTGTGGTCGGGTAGTGTCCTACATTTGCTACTGATTGGAATACAGATTTGATATTGAAAAAAACGAAAGAAACCAGCGTCAAACTGAGGAGTAAACAGCCTCCTGTGTTCCTTGGGTCTCTCCTGGAGTTGGCATTAAATGCAAATTGGTGGAGCCTCAGAAATAGGAATAGGTAATGAGAAACAGGATATATTTTCCTCCCGCTCATCTAAAAATACCTGTGTGTGGGGAGGTGTTTCTGGGGAATGAGTAAGTGTGTTCATCAAGGTAGGAATAGTCAAGGAAAGACAGGAGACACGGTGCTGGAACGAAACGGGTGTTTGAGGATTTGTGTGCCTTCTGTGTGACAGCAGGATTGATTGCCAGGGTTTTTTCCTTTTAAGTTTATTTTACTATTTTATTATATGTTTTTAGAACTCACTTAAAAAGCAAAACTGGATGTTTTCCCCGACATCCTCCTTTTGTTTGGAAGTTGTGTTCCTGCTAGGGAGATCTCACCGTGCCTCATCTGCTACTATGAGAAGTTTGAAGTTTTAGGAGATGCCCCCCCATCCCTGTCCCACCTGCTTCCCTGAGCAGACCCAGGCTTGCCCTTGCTTTAGGGAGCCAGGGCTGGAGCATTGGGAGGAGAATCGTTGGCAGCCTTTCCCTTCAGCACTTAGGGCCGTCCCTGTGCAGCGTTTTCTCGCTGCCCTTAAATCAGGCTGTGAACTTCCTATAAAGATTACTTTAAAACCCATCAGATATATGACATGTTTATGGGATCATGACCACATTACTCTGATATGAGGAGGAGTTGGTTTCCTTCTTTTTTTTTTTCCCATGGTAAATGAGAGTGTGTTCTCCTTTGGGTCCAGTGCGCTTCGTGATGTATGGAATAAAGCAGGCCAGTAATTTAGTTAAGATGAGTCAAAGGCAGTCACCGACTAGGAGCATCCTGACATGACCCCACGTGGGATTTACAGACTCATTTTAATTCACGGCTTCCCGCTGATCCCGATGAAGTCCTATGCACTCCAGCTATGTGGCGTAAGGTTGTACGAAGTGCACCAGCAGGGTACACCAATTCACTGGCAGTAATTGACTGGACTGATATGGATCCACCAACCGTAAATGAGGTGGCCTGCCGACTCAGGAAATACCAAGACAGTGTTTCCCTCTCCGTCATTGCAGCAGTAGAAAAACTGGTTCAACGACTTGACAACAATGTGTCCAACTCCCAACCCGTATGGAGCAATGTTGCAGCTACTGGGAGAAAGCGTCCATCGTTCCAAGAGGGAGAATACACACCACGACGTACATTGTGGTTTTACCTGCTTGATCATGGAGAGGACATGAGGGAATGGGATATGCAGCCCACCTCAGCCCTTCGAGCACGAGTAAATGAGCTGCGGGGTAAAACATTCGCACAACGAGATTCTGCCAGGAAGAAGGCTGCACCAGTTTCTACTGGGCAGTTCCCTAGACCAACTGGAAGGCCTACCTATATGTCTGATGTGTCTGATCCTCTTGAAGGGACCTCTAAGTCCTTTATGCAACCAGTGGAAAACAAATATGATCAGCAGCAATAGAGGGGCCCTGCCTCCAGCCAGGTGGAGGAGAGGGATAATCGGGTTTATTGGACTGTGTGGATCCGATGGCCTGGCACGTCAGATCCACAAGAGTACAAAGCTCTGGTGGATACTGGTGCCCAGTGTACTCTAATGCCATCGAATCATGAAGGGGTAGAACCCGTTTGTATTTCTGGAGTGACAGGGGGATCCCAACAACTAACTGTGCTAGAGGCTGAGGTGAGCCTAACTGGGAAGGACTGGGAAAAACACCCCATTGTGACTGGTCCAGAAGCTCCGTGCATTTTAGGTATAGATTATCTACGTAGAGGGTATTTTAAAGACCCAAAAGGGTACCGATGGGCTTTTGGAATAGCTGCTTTGGAAACAGAAGGAATTGAACAATTGTGTGCCTTGCCTGGACTCTCGGAGGACTCTGCTGTTGTGGGGTTGTTGAAGGTTGAAGAACAGCAAGTGCCAGTTGCTACGACGACGGTGCACAGACGACAATACCGTACTAACCGAGATTCCCTGATTCCCATCCATAAGTTGATTCGTCAACTGGAGAATCAGGGAGTGATCAGCCGAACCCACTCACCCTTTAATAGTCCCATATGGCCAGTGAGGAAGTCCAATGGAGAGTGGAGGCTGACAGTAGATTATCGTGGCCTAAATGAAGTCACTCCAGGTATGAGTGCTGCTGTGCCAGACATGTTAGAGCTCCAGTATGAATTGGAATCGAAGGCAGCCAAGTGGTACGCCACAATCGACATTGCGAATGCTTTCTTCTCGATCCCACTGCCTTTGCTGCTGGCTGCCTCTCTGACCACTGGCAATTATGTTAAGCTTTTTAAGACCCTGGGACTGATCTGTGTAGCATCTCTAGGGGTTTAAATGGTGGTTCTGAGAATGTTTCTTGCACCATCCTCTTGGTCTATAGGATGAAAGCACCTAGATGTTGAAAGGCACCTGTGATTCTGGGCTGTTCTTGCCTTTAGCGCCGTAACGATTCCTCGTGCAGCACTGAAAGCTAAACCCGTGAAAACATCTGTCCTTAAACCTGCAAGCTAACTTTTTACTTAACTTTTAATTACAGTGCTTCCCAGTGGTGGTGGTTGTTGGGTTTTGGGTGGTTTTCTTCCCCTGGGAGGCTGTTTTTGTTGTTTGCCTTGCATCGAGGAGCGCGCGTTAGAGCAGTGAGGGCAGATGCGGTGTAGAAATCAGAAAGGGCAAGGTGCTGAGAAAGTTTATGCATTGAAATCAGTGGAAGTAAATGTAGTCCTGTCAAGATAATTATTATGAGGAGTAAAAGTGACCTTTATAGCAGGAAACACAATTGCATTGTCACGGCCCATTATTTGACCTTCTATAAACCATCCTTCAATGCTGCTAATGAGTACTTCTGTGTACGCGTGTTGACAGCCAGGACATTGTTGGGAAATAAGTGGCACCTAGAAACCAAGCAAAATATTAAGTACAGAGTACGCTTATTATTTATAAAAGATCCCTATTAATACACCTCCATGGTAGAGTAATTAGTGAAAACTTTGCAGGACTTGTTCCTCCTGTCTCACTCATGGAGCTGAAGGTTTCTGCTTTGTAAGATGCTAAAGCCAGTTATTTCAGAATGTGCTAACAAGATCTTAAAGAAAAAAAGCCCTTAGCCTACATGTTTTTTAAATTAAAAGTAATTCAGGGAGAGTTGGGTGTACACTCCTGCCTGAAGCATTGGCATTGTGATCTTACTTTTTTCATCATATGTGTTAATGGTTTGTTCGTGGACCTTGTAATGTTGTAATTTACCTCGAGAGGTGAATTTTGATGCCATGTTTCTCAAATTCATGAAAGAAACTTCCCATCTGAATTTTTTTTTCTGCAACTTTTTATTCAGAGAGACTCTTTTACTCGGACCACAACCAGGAATCACAGAACCCCAGGCTGGTGTGGGTAGGAAGGACCTCAGTGCCCTCCTGCCGTGGGCAGGGACACCCCCACAAACTCAGGGTGACCCAAGCCCCATCCGACCTGGCCTTGAACTCTGTCAGGGACCCAGGGACAGCCCCAGCTTCTCTGGGCACCCTGTGCCAGGGCCTCCCCTCTCCCCAGGAAGGATTTTTGAAAATCAGCTTCTGCATCCCGTGAAACAGGGGCTGGGAAACCTCCCCTCACGAGCATCTGACACAGACCCCATGTGGCTGAGCACTCTCAAATGCAGCTCAGTAAGAAAGCAAGCCTTAATTTAGGACTTCATTTAGTAACAGAGACTTTTCCATCCTCTGAACTACACTGTGTCCACAGGCGATTGCTTTCTGAAAGTCCATAACTTTCCACTGAAGCTATGGGACATGGTCTTCCAGGTGTTGGCTTTTGTTTTACTGAATTTGGGAGTCTCAGCTATCATGGTACATCCTTGAGGAGAGGTTCCACAGCCTCAGAAGCAGCAGCTGTTTCAGGGCAGCCTCAACCATAAGAACTTCCCTCGTTCTCTCACTTTTTTGCTATAAAATAAGCTTTATCTCTGGGGCTGGAAAGCATCTTTTGGGGGGGAAGTATTTTATAGATTTGTTAAATATATAAAGTATATTTCTATTTTGTTGTATATGTATTTGGAGACTGGTCTGCTCATCCCTCTGAACAAGGCCACGTGTTTGACTTACCTGTGGGAATCACATTGTCAGCACTGGGAGTGACTTTCTGGTGCTGGGCGATTAATACACTGCTCCCAGGTCTTGCAGAAGCTGAGCAAACATCTTCCTTTGGGTAAGTCCTTATAAATGATGGTCAAGTCACCAGTCAGACTCCTCCTGGATAGAGATTGAGCTTTTCAGGAAGATGGTGATGTGAGAAAGCTTTGAGCTTTCCATGGGCACAGCTGGAGGTGGCTGCAGCAGCGTCAAAAATCATCCCCAGGACTGAATTTTACTGTCAAAAATGTGGAATCAGAAACCCCATCTCCCCTTTTTGGCACAAGTGTGCTAGGTGGCTTACGTTTCATTCCGAACCAAGAGACAGAATAATGCTGTCAGAGGAAGCACTTCCCGAATGCTGGATTTATCTGGGAGAGCATTAAAATGTAATGGCTGTTAGATCTGCCTTGCCAGGGCAGTTCTGGCTGTCGCACGGACCAGCCTTCTGTTCTAGAAACCTGCTAAAGCCAGGTAGTGCCAGCAGTTGCCTTTGGTCTCGGCTGCACATTGCAAGCACCACTATTGCCCTGTGCTCACTTGCAGGGCCAGGGAAGGGGAAATCAGAGGAGTAATTCCAGTCAGTCGAATAGAGGTTGCTGAAGTCCCCACCCATCTGTTGGGAGGCTGTCTCAGTCTTACTTAAACAGTTCTGACTCTTGGGTTACTTAATGTGTTTCAACATGAGTTTATGATCAAGCTATAGCTGACCAGATCTGCACAGCCTTTGTGAGGACAGTTGAAGCCACTGCTTACTCTCATGATAGAAGACAAAAAATTCATGTAGAGGATGCAAGAGACATTCAGGAGCTGTGACTTCGGTCCCTGGCCCTGCTACAAGGTGTAGGGCTATGTTACTGAAGCCCTTTCTGCTTTATACAACCCCCAGAAGATCCAGAGAAATGGTCCTCTCACCTACCACTTGCCTGTCTTGCCTGGGATCACACACAGACTGCCCTTGGCTTTGGGCTTTACACCTGCAGAAAGACTTAGCACCTCGATACTGCTTCTGGTCATCCAGTTCTGAGATGCAGTAGATAATATTTTGGGATATGGCTAGTGGTGTGTAGAGACCTGTCACTTCTCATTTGAATTAATTTCCAACCATTAACTTGTTTTTACATCTTTCTTTGTTGAGAGGGCCTCTTCTTTTCCAGCATACTCTTAGAGCAATCATTCCACCTCTGTTATTGTTCTAATAAGCATTTCAAGCATTTTAATCATCAAGTGTTTTCTTCCCTTTCCTCTTCTTTCTCCCCCTCAGTGGTGAGGGTGTGTTGGACTCACACCTCCGAGTTTCCAGTATATTACATGGCTCCAGAGAACTTTGTGTCTTTCCTAGCAGCTGCCCTGGGGAAGAAACGTTTGAGCTCAGCACTTCAGCATTTGTGGACCTCAGGCTGTGGTGTATGTCACACAGGGATGTGAGAGTCACAGGTTCTCCAAGTCTTTACGTGTCCTTGGTACCTGCTAACGTGGAGGCTGTGGAAGGTGGTGTGTGAGATGGAGGGCATCGATGGGAACTCGGAGGGTATTGTTTTCTGGTGCAGTGACACCTTGAAGATATATTGAGTGTACCAAGCTCATGAGGCTTGACTGAAGGGCACCTTCTGGAGCTTTCCTTGTCCTGTGTGTTTGAAGCCATGTAACGATACTGGTGTGGTGCTGGGCACTTGTGCCAAGCACAGAAAGCTTTTCTACCGAGGAAGCAGACAGAGGAATATCCAACTTTCAGTGAGGTCAGTGGGACTTGGGATTCCTAAAGTCCTTGTCCATCTTCTCTGGTAATTTGCACAGGGGGAGTAAGGTAGTGCTCCACCCTGACAACTCATTCACTGAGTTATGTCTGTTTCTTGCATTGCAAACTCCTTTACTCCAGACTTCATGTGCCAGACCAACTATGTCCTTCTTGAGGCCATGCCCAAGGGGGAAGAAACTCTCTCTGCTTCTGCAGTGTCTACCAGTGCTCAGCCCTGAGTGGCATGTTAGACAGGACCAAGCCCAAAGTTGTGCTTTTCTAGTCCTGCTCATTTCTAGCAAGACTCTTCCATCTGACAAGACAATAATGTTGATGTTGAAAAGTTGCCTTTGTTCCTTTTAGCTTCTGGTGGCCTGGGGAAGTCGTTAGTATTGCAGAGGTACCTGGGATTGTGCGGGTGGTGCCCTGGGATTTGGGTTTTCTCCCCTGGCATTGGGAGTGAAGGCTGGCATTTAAACTGTATCCTAACAGATTCAGGAGTTTTCCCTGTGTGGTCACAGATATTAATTGTTGAGCCCATTTTCAGAAAACGGGGGTTTAATGGCAGTTTGGAGGGATGCTAAATGGGTTTGCTTTCTTTGCTGTAGAGGATGCCAAAAGATAGGCTGCTTAAGGCTTGAATATTCAGGGTAATGAGGCCCGGGGGGATAAGTCACAACAGTCTGAGCACCCTCACTGCGCACTGGGAAACACTCCGGACGTGCCTGTCCAGAGAGAGGCCGGTTCTGATTTATTTGCTGTGTTGTGGCGACTCTGCTGACAGAGCAGTAGCGATGCTCAGCATTGATCGGACGGAAGCTACTGAGAAACAGTCAGGAAACCTCATTCCTCACGCTCAGCCAACTCTAGCATGCTTTAAGCGCTGCCTTCCCAGCGTGCAGAGGGCTGCCAGTCGCAGTATTGATGCTATTTTACTAACAAAGTTCTAGTAAAATGCGTTGCAAACCTGTCAGAGTGGAAGGGACCAGATCCTCTGCTATGACCCCACCGTGCAGAGCCTGTCCAGCACTTAGGGGATGATTCTGTTCCATGCAAACACAAGTGCTTAACAGCTGCTTTTTGTCACTGATGTCTTTCTTTTCTGTTTGTATTAGGTGATTATTACTTCACAAGGCAAAGAATTAGAACAGGAGAGTCAATGTGCATGCTTTGCAGAGAGGTGCGAGCCAGCAAGGGTGTCTGGAGGGGAATAACAGGGGCCAGCAGCAGCATTTGAACTGGTGCCCTTGGAGAAAAGGACTCTCCTGTTCAGACAGAGAATACGCTGTCTGGAGGCTGAGCTGCCCCTGCCCGTCCTGTGTTACAGGAGAAGAACGTTCCAGAAGAGCTGTGAGCCATGTGGTTTATCGTACCACTGACGTTAGCAGGGCACAAGGAGATAGATACTTTCAATTGCCTAGTGCCAGGATGTCTGAGGAGGGTACCCGAGTTATCCCACAGTTAGCCTCAGCCTCGAGGGAAGAGAGGGTGGATTCTTGCATCAGCTCCTGGAAATCCCATCCCCTTAGACTGGAAGTTGTTTTGAAACAAGGAGGTTTTGTTTCTAGAACTCAGCCCAGCAGGACAGCATTACTGCAGTTAATACTGTCAGTAGCTCCTTGTTTAGTCCGATATCTTTCTGGTGACGTAAAATTCCTACCATGGTTTTTCGTTGTACAGCTCAGTTCTGGAGATGTGGTGGGCTGGGGTTTGTCTGCTGGCAGCTGCAGGGCTTGTTTCTCTCACTCCAGATAAAATGTGCAACACTAACAGTAACAGGTTTTCCTTTGTCATCAGGCGTCTGTGATTGAAAGCAAACCAGGCTCTTATTCCTCAGGGATATTGCTGTTTCTGAAGATCAGGGGGGAGAAGAGGGGTGGAAATCCCCCTTGCAACAAAAGTATTAAAGAGTTCAATTTGTTAAGTTAATCAAAATACTGATGAGGGAAACTTGATCAGAGTCTACCCCACAGGGAGAAGTTATTTGATTGTAAAAGGCTGCTTATTCTGAGCCATAATGAAACAACAATTCTGATAGTTGGAAGTTTTCTAGGAAAAAATCCCATCTCATACCAGAAATCTGGGGCAAACCCTTACAAGTGAGTAAATATTTGGAGAAATTGCTACAGTTGTGGTGCCTTCACATCCCTCCCTTGCCTCAGTTTCCCCATGGTACGATGACAGGAGGGGTGCTCAGCTGCATCTGTAGGAGCATTACCCTCTGCTGGGGGGTAGCACTGCGTGTGGGTCCTTGTTAGTGTCCTACCTGGGGCCATCAGCTTGTCCATTCGCCTTCAAGCTGTGCTGCTGGCAGCTTGGCCATGAAGTTCTGCCACATTTCCTCCTGAATGTGAATCTGGAACTCTCACACCGCCGAGCTTCGCTCCCTGCACTGCCACCACGACCCACTTTCCTCTCCCAGATAAAGCTGCCCACAAAGCAGCACCGTTTCCATGCTCCTCTCCACCCCCACATATTCTCCTTCCAAAACACTTCCCTCCTCCTGCTGAACTCTTGTGCCTGGTCATTGCCCTGAGCCACTGATCAGCTTTAAAAAACAGAAATGCCAACAGCCTTCAATTGAGATTTCAGAAGAATGAGGAAAAAGAAACCATCAGGCAGAAGTCAGTGGATGTGGGGCCACAGCCACAGGTGTCCCGGCAGGGTCTGGAGCATCAACTGATGCAGAGAGAGAGCTGCTGCTGTTTCCTTTCCTAACGCTGCCCTTCTACTTGGGTTCACTCTGGAAACCCAGGCTGCCAGTTGCTTTCCCAAAATGACATTTGGAAAATCCAGGAGCTGAAGAACTTGCTTAAACTTTAAAGCATGTCTCCCTTCTTAGCACTTTGATCTCTCGGGTGCCCAGGCGAGAGGAAGAGGAGTGCTGTCCCCCACCTTCTCCTCCCCTTTCACCTGTACATGCCCTGACACACAGTGGTGTTACCCATCTCAGCAAACTGCTCGTCTACATGGCAATATTAGCTCGAGTCCCAGAAGCAGCATCATTATGGTACTTTGCCTGGGATAATTATCTTCTTAACATGGGTAATTAGGCTGGTTGCCACACTGTGCTGACTCAGCTATGCTGTGCTTGCTCGTGGATCATGCTCAGCCCGGAGCTAACACGAGTATCCGTGCTGCAGGGATAAGTAGCAGCGTAAAGCCCGGCTCTGCGGAGGCGCTTGAGAGCTGTATGGGAGCAGGCTGCTCAGCTGGGTCAGCATAAGGAGACTCTCTCCAGAGGACTCCCAGCTCCTGCAAGTATGTTGTCTCTTTAGGTTATCCCGAAGATCAGGATTATCTGGGCTGGGTTTCTGGGTACTGAAAGATTATCCATCAATTGCAGGTGGCCAGTTCTGGGGCTGAGGCTGAGTAACATCTGGGTCCGTTTCTGGTGCCTACTGTAGCCTTGACAGATGTATTGGAATCTCTTTCACTGCTTTTGGAGAGAACCAGGTCTCCTCATCCTTAGCTGTCTGCTTCATCTATGGGTTGTTTTTTTTAATATACTCTTGGAGACTGGGATTTCCCTGGTATCGGCTCATTTTATTTTGCTGAGAATGGTCCAGAGCCTGCAAAACTTTGCAGTTAGGGTTTTACTTGGCTTCGTGTCAAAAAACATACACTGATTTTACATGAAAAGATTCTAGTTAGGCAGGAGGTGATAAAGCAAATTGGAGTTTGGCAAGGATTCTGGGGCTGTTAAATGCCATCGGATCCCTTAATGATCGCGAGTGCTCGCACGGCCAGTTCTGCACCCCGTCCAAAGCCCGGTGGCACCAGGGGTTGTGCATGCAGATTGGAGGACATCTGGTACAAACTATAGGGATGTATTTTCTCAAGAGCCAATGAAAACCTTACTGCTACCTGAATGCACAGACACCCACCTCTCAGTCCCACATGGATGTCTCCAGCTTTTTCTAACGCCGTTCCTTTAAGCTTGTGGTTTGCAGCCCGTGTCCAGGTAACTGTGGGCCTGTGTGTGGAGCCAGCTGAGGAGCTTCCATATCTATTAACCTGCTTCCTTTCCGAGCTGGAAACCTCCTTTCCTTTCTGCTTTAGAACTTGTTCGCAGTAAGAGATGTTTGTGTTCTGCAGAGGTGACCCAGCTCTACGCCTGCCATTAGCTCAGAGTTACCAGCTCTTGGCTGCCCATCTTGGACAAGATGAGGAATTAACGGCAGCTACAGGAAGTAGACAGCTGGTAAGGGAACATTTTCTGAATGGTTCATTTGGATTTCACCTCGACTCCCCACACTTAGGTTTGATTTTTTAGCTGGTGTGAGTTCAGTTCTGCTCATTGAAGGACCGTTCAGTGCTTTGTTTCAGTGAGCATCCAGCCCTCTCTTACTGTCTCACTGTCAAAACACCGTCAGCGTTCCAGCTAGACTGCTGTATCCATTCCATCCTGATGTTTTACCTGCCTTACAGGAGCAAAAGTCTGCTGGGCTTCACAAACTGAAGAACAGCACAATGAAACAATCGATTCCCTGGGATTGAGCAGATGCAGCTCGCTCACCAGCTCAGCATGCATCTCATAAGCTAAAGCCACCCCTTGTGTTTGTAGTGTCTGTCCACAAACAGCTGATGTCATGTGGGATGTGGAAGTGGCATCCTTTAGTGACCCTGCAAATCAAAGTCACCTCCTTGATAGCTACATGGCCTGGGTGGGATGCTCAGAAAGTGTGAATTTAAATTCACCTTGTTGAACCTGACCAAAATTAAATTATATTGACCTTCTGTGTAGACTTAATTCAGGGTTAAGTAGCTATGATGTGCTCCTGTAGCTGATTGGACTTTCAGAGGTGTTGGTCCTGGTTGTAGCTGCAGCCCTTCCATGCTTGCAGACCCACACACCCCTAATACCACTGACCTGATTCTCCACTGCTTCCACCAGGTTCTGTGCTCATTTTGCACAAGTGCACCAAATCTTCACCTGAGGTGAGAAGCAGGATAAACTCAATGCACAGCACACCTCTGTCAGCCTGCTGCTCCGTAATCCTCTGACCTAATTTGCTGCTGTGTATAACACAACCTCTGCAGCCACTGAGAGCCCGAACACTGAAGGGAAAACCCCTCTGTTCCGAATGCTTCTCTAGATTTCCTGGGTTTGAAAACTCAATGGAAAAGCAAAGGGCTAAGAAGATTTCTTTAATGTAGGAGAGACTTTCCAGCAGAGAGATAAATAGGTCTCACTTTGCCCATTCTCTGCCACAAATCAGAAACAACTCCCCGGAGCTAACGATGCTCTAGCAGTGCGCCCCTGTGAAAGGGGGATTTGGGGCTTGGGGTTTACTGGATTTAATTCATGCAAATGTCTTAGACTCTGGCAGGCTTTAACCCCCTCTGTGCAGCTGTATTCGAGGCATCTCGTGCTATGTTTGAGTTGCACAAGAACTTTTTGGGGTCACAGACCAAATGGTGCCAGCCTTCTGATTTAGATGGGTGCTGATTTACACCAGCCTCACCTCTGAGTAGGCAGGGAGAGATTCTGGGTGCTGTTTCTCTGGAAAAAGCACCTTTGTTATTCCTTTGGCAACATGGGAGAAGTCTTTACCTGTCTTTTATCTCCAGTGCAAGACTGCTGGAAGTAGCTCTGTAGAGATGGGCTTTGGAAAGAGCTGGACACTTGCTCTCTCCTAATGGATGTTGGATTTCCTTACCTCCAAGAGATTACCCATAGGATACGTGGGGGTTTCTCCCCCTTTGAAAGAGAGCCAGTGTTAATTCTTTGTAACTCTTGCCTGGTAACTCCAGGTCTTCTTGACACCAACTCATTATTTTTCCTTTAAATTACTTGAGCTGTTGTTTTTTAATGGTATCTGAAGATGATGTTGAAAGAAGCTATTTCTGTCCTAACACTTCATTAAGGGGATGTACAGGAATTTTCATTCTGTTTTTTCTTTATGATGATTATTTCATCATACTTTTCCTCTGTTAGTAGGTATTTTCCTCCTTTCTAAGATAAACAGGAGTGATCTTTTCAATATCTGGAGCATTGGCATTAAAAAAAGATGACTTTAAAGCATCCTATAAACTGAAATAGAAAATGTTGGCTGTGCTATATAATTCTGCTGGAGAGAGCTTCTAAAGCCCTATAGAAAGGTTATCATTTTCTATAACAAATACAGACTTTTAATGCACTTTCTACAAAATCCTATTGGGCTTCATTCCTATTAAATTCTATGGGACTGAAGATGCCCCTGAGGATTATCCTGATAACAGTGAGAGACCGTTCTGCTGGGTAATGTATCTTCAGCTGGGCTGTTTTCAAGCTTGCTTTTTTGCAATTATCTGGTAAAACTTTATCACCCTTCTTTAATTTCTCAGCTGTCTTTCCCATTCTGAAAAATGCTGATGAGATCTCACTTTCTGAATTCCAGATTACGAGGCTGTCAGAAGTATAAATATTTTAGAGGTGATTATTTGGCTTTCCAATAAATTAGCATTTCTTGGAGTCCCCTAGAACGAACCTTTTGGGCCAGGTGGATAAATTGTTGTCAGTTATTGTACCAGCATGTTGCTTTCCATTTGCAGCTCGGCCTTTGCTGCTGCAGAAACAGGGGTGGCATCTCGTGGTGGTTTGCTGTATTTTGGGTCTCCAAGCTGAAGGATCCCTTTCATGAGGCGTGCTTGCAGGTGGTAAAGGACACGCTGTGTGGTGATGCTTCATCTCCAGAGGTCCCTTCCAACCCCGACCACCCTGTGAGCCTGTGATTCTGTAAATGCTCCAGCTCATCCCTGTAGAAGTATCACCCTCTTCCCCTCTAAAGGGAGCTGAAGTTCTTTGCCCAAATCCACCGAGTTTCATGTAAATTAGATGCCCAAAGTACCCCTGATGTGAAACCCTTCTCCAGCGATCACAGCTCAGAGGGAGTGGCAGCTCTGCCTGGGCTCACGCTGCATGACATCTGCTCAAATGAACCGAACATCAGGACATAATGGGCCTTGCTGGCAGTCCTCTGCGTGCCATATGTTGAGTGCATCTGGTATGTGGCACCATCACCGAAGCAGGTAATTTACTGCAGGAAGAAGGAACAAACTGTGCGTGCCAATTTATCAAGGTTAAAAGCGGTGGCAATGAAGACACCATGGAAAGGGGTGGTGTAGAAAGGTCTGGGCAGTTTCTTCTGAGGTGGAGTAACTCTGTAGCAACTCTTTCCATCATTCTGGGGAGGCCTGATTTATTCCCCTGAGGGAGAATGTGAGTGCTATACCAGACAAGCCCACAGGATTCCAGTCGCTTACTGGAGATGGGAGCTTCATCTGATGCTCCAGACCTTGGCATCATCACCAGGTTGGGGGGGGGTTTTGCAGGGACCTGTCCATAAAAGAGGTAAGATATGTATCTAGAGAGATACATGTGTGTGTGAACTTGAAAGGGAGAAGGCAGATTTGGATCATAGTTTTACCTTGGGAAGCAGAGGGGTGATGCAGTGATAAGATACAGGAAGAGACTTCCAAGACTGGGAAGACTCGTATCCCTTGTGTAAGTCACGATGTTAAGGATTCCTTTATTGACTCAGTTGATTTAGCTTGTAGGTTAATTCAAGTCTGTGTCCCTGTGGGTGTGTTTGGCTGAGGGGGGCAGTGTCCACACGCTGTTGAAGACTGTATCTATTACATCTGCATGAAATCAAAACACATCAAACATCCAGTTTTGTGAGGGCAAAATTCCCACAGCTGAGCTTCCTATCCTCATGTTGCCTTGTTGAAGTAAAGAATCAGCAGTTGACCTGGCTGTAGAAGGTAGGAAACAGCAATATATTCCCTGCGCGATCGTGTCCAGCACCTTCCCAAAGGTGAGCGTGTCTAGCACCCACTGACCTTTTATTCCCTGGGTACACTGACACTGTCTGAATGCTTTGCGATGACCTTTAGGCACCAGGAATGATGCTAATCAACATGATGTAATTAGAATGCATCTGAGTGGAGTGTGTCAGGAGAGAGGGATTGTCATTTCTCAGAAATATCATTTCAAAATCTTGTTTCATGCAAAGCTCTCATCCAAAGTACCGTGCTGGCTCGTTTTGGCACAGTGGAAATGAATCATTGGCTCTGATTGTCTGGTCTAGGAATTCCCATATATCAGCAGCCTTCGACGGAATTGCAAGAAATACAGGAAAGCAAAATTCACTTTGGGGCACCCTTACTCAATCCTGTGTACCGAGTTCAGGTGAGATTGAGGATTTTGCTTCCCTGGCCGGACCCTTGGATATTTTCCTATTATTAAAGGTACCCAAACAACAGCCTAGCAGAGTATGTCAGGACCTTTCATAAAGCCTGAGTTTATCTTGCAAGATAATCTTCTTTCTTCATTAAGAGCTCTGTGGCTGGTTTGGGTAGATGCCCAGAGGATGAACATTGGCCACTGCAAAGAACAAACCTCATGGTCTGAAACAGAAAGTCTGTTAGTCCTTCTCTTGGCTTTTCTACGTTGGTGGCAGTGAGATGGGAGTCCCTTTCTTTCTTTCCCTTCCTTTAAATCAAGCTGAAGCACAGGGTCTGTGAGTTAATATCCTGAGTTGATGTAAAATTGATTCCATGACCTTTAGGAAAAATAAAATTAAAAGTTACTTTCACAAGGATCAGAGCAAGCAACATAAGGGAACCAGGCAGACAGTACCGTGCCTTCCCTCCCCAAACAGCTACCGGATTCTGGGGGTTCAGTTTAATACGATTAACTTCATCTGGGAGAATGCACATCCTTTGACAGCGACGATGAGAGACCCCGTAGCGGTTCTTCTAATCTAAAAACAAAGATGGAGTTCTAAGTTGAGGCCCCTGGCAGCGATTAGCTGGCAAAGGCATCAGGACAGAGCTCACAGCAAGTTATTTAATTCCCCCCCCATGTTCATCCCCTTTATCCAAAGGGTTGGAGCTTACTTCTAAACCAGCCGTTTTGTTCCTTCCTTCAAGACAGTTTGGGCTCTTTTATTCCCCTTTTTTCCCCCACTAACTAAATCATATTGGACATTTCACGCTGAACACACTGGTAGTCTCTAAAATATCAAACGCTTTGTCCCTGGGAGCCCCCTAGGAGTTGCTTTTTTTAATGGATTAACTATGACAGGGACTGCACTCCCACAGTTTTTAAAATATACAATAAGTATATTACATACTTTTAAAGCTATAAATAAGATTTATACACAACCCATGGGGATTTTCCATTAAAACTTCATAAATCACATTGTACATTATCCTTTTTAATCCTCAGCCTTGCAGTGTTAGTCACCAGAAAATATATTTAACCCTGTATAAAATTCATGATAAGCACATATAAAGAATGTTAACAAGAGCTTTTATGGGCTCTGTATTTTCTTACCCTAATGCTTTTTTTTTTTCCCTTCCTGGCAATTATTTGTAATAGTAGCAGTTATCTCCTGGCCCTGCTTTATTAACTGAAAACCCAGGTGCTTTGCCTAGAATTGGTCCAGCACCGACCAGCAGAAGGAGCTTTTGAAGGCGACTTTCAGGTTCCATGTCTCATTGGCTCTCACCCTACTGATGAAGCTGGTCCTCCCTGCTGAATGGCAGAAGAGGAGCTGATCTCATTGCATCACACTGATCTGCCTTCAGCTATTTGGCTTGCCTAATGTGTCACAGGATTCGGAAGAGCAGAGCCTGCCACCCCCTCGGCAGTGGTGTTCCACAAGGGCTATTTAATTCCCTCTTAATATTTTGGGAATGGTCTAAAAATGAGGCTTTACGTGGTGGGATCTTGTCACTCAAACAGTTGCTCGAGCTGAGTTATCTTCCTGTCCTACTCTCTTTGGTTCTGGAGAAAGGAAGGTGCTCAGGCATACCAAGGGTGCTCCTAGCCCTAAAGCTTGTGTTACAGTGTGGATTCCCCAAAGCTGTGTTGCCAAGAATAAGCACGTCTCCATAAGAACCAACTCGTGCCTGGGAGTTTCAGTTTAAAGCTGTAAGGGGCTCCCTTAGATGAGGATTCATTAGGATGCAGCTGTTAGTATGTGGGGCTGGGTTTTTAATTCACATTTGTGTGTTTTCCTCTCCTGACTAGGAGTTGAAGGAGATGTGTTTATTCCCATCGTATATATGCAGAATTTTAAATTCAGAGCAGTTTCACTGAGTTAAACTGGGATCACTGGTGCCCTGGTGCTGGTTTCGTCAGACAAACTGAAGGTGGTGGATCGTAATGAGGTGCTCTGAGGTCTGCTGTTACCTCTGTGCTCGTAGGGACATTAAGTGTTACTTGGGTTTTGTCTTTCCAGCACTGGGCAGACGTGGTTTGCCAGTACCAACACAAAACAGACAGAATGAGCAAGTTCCCCCTCTGGTCTGTGGGTACCCTGTGAAGGGAGCTACTTGTCCTTATCTTAAAAGGTCCTGGTTACGCTGTCATCTCTTCTGCTCTGCCTGGTCATCCATCCATGCCCTTCCCAACCCACATGCTGGCCTTTCTCAGTAGCCTGGTTTCTCCATAAATGCTTTTGTTGTCTGCAAAGACTCCTTGGAAAGATCTAAAAATCCACTCTGCCTTCCTCCTTCTCACGTCTGTAATCCCAGTGTGGGTGAGGAAGACTTTGGCCCAACTTTACACCGCTGATTGGCACGCACACGGGAAGCGATGCCGATGTTCTTGAGCACCAGGATGCTTTTAAAACCCTGGGACATGCAGTGCAGCTGCCTCCCCACCAGGAGCCACTGGCAATCTGACTTTAATTAACAGATCCCTTCCCGTTTTCCAGCAGGGATGTTGTTTTGTAGAAAAGCATCATCCTTAGTGTGAGGAAGAGTGGTGCCTCAGCACCACAGAGACAAGCAGCAATCTGGGTTGTGCTTCAGAGGCTTTTAGGAACAAGCAGCTCTGATTAGCTTATTGCTGGCCCAGCCAAAATAATCATTCATCAGGCTTGGGAAGCTCCATTAAGGAGGAAGGCAGGAGGAGTTTCTTGTTTTACAGGTGTGTTGGAGGACAGGAGGTGATTTCATAACACAGTATGGCAGCCTAGATGCCGGGGTGATGGGTGGGGTAGATCCTGCCCTGATGTAGGTGACAGGGGTGGACTTGCATGATTCTCCTCAGCCGAATGGCAGCTCCTGTTTTGACTGGTTCTGTCAGGAGAGCATGCCTCTATCTGATCATGTAAATGAGGTTTTTCTCACCAAATGCAAACGAGATCGCAATGATGACAGTGAAGTTCATTAAGAACTAAAGAGCAGAACCATGCTAATAGGGACTGTGCCGGTACCTGTCCGAGACAACCTGCAGTCTAACGATGAGATGCAGTCTGGAGATGAAAGAAGCAGCAGGGTTGTGGAGTGATGGGGGGTTTTTACTTGAAAGTGAGAAACTAAGGTAAGTGTAGAACCTGTTTGTGCCTGTGTTCAGGTAGGAACTCTTACCTACTGACCTACAGTGCTTGCTTAATGTGACTGGGGACAGGTACCCAAAGGCAGAGCGTGACAAGTTCCTATGGGGGACGCGTTGAGTGTCTGCTTGTGCTCCCATCATAGGTGAGGGGTAGGGATCTGGTGCGATGTGGGAGACAGCAGGGAAGATGAGAAGGTGACACTGGGAGATGTTGGTCTACAGCACAATACCTATTAACCCAGGAGGTGCCTTTTCTGTAGTGAAGAAGAAAAACTGATGCACCTTCCCCAGCTTTACAGAGCTAGTGTGTCAGTTCTTGCCCAAAGGTGAGAAGGTTGCACAGAAGAATCCCTGGCAGCTGGTGGTGTAATGGGAAGGGGGCCAGTTGATATCACACTGGGTGAACCACTTGAGAAGTTCTGGCATTTGTGCAATGGCATCTGCTTCTGCAGCCCATCAGAAGGTGCCAGATGCTGCCTGTGCAATAACAGCTTCTCTGGTTTGGCATTTGTGTCCTACAATTTACAGCTCTGCCTCATAAATGTTGGGAGGGGACAACTGCATGCTGCTGAGAAGAAACTCAGCTCAGCTAGGTGATCTCTGTGCAGACATGTCTTGTCTGATCCCAGGCAAACCCTCTCCTCATGGTCAGAGCAACTTGAGATCTCTAGAGAGTCCTGGCATCGCTTCCATGCCTTCGGGGTTGTCATAACCTCAGTGCATCGGACCAAGTTGTTTAGCATTTAGGTTTGGGGTAATGATCTTTGGTTGTATGAATCTTGTACCCAGGATTGATTTACAGGGCAGCCTGTGTGGACTCTGCCCTGTAACGAGGGTCCTTCCCCATTTCAAAGATCAGGAGAGAGGTACCCTCACCAGGATAAAATAGGTTCTCCATCATCGGAATGCCTTTCTGTTGTACCCTATGAAAAAGGGTATTTGCCATATGTGTAATGTTTGGTATTGTCTCCACCTAAAGAGAGTGGGGGAAAGACATTTGCTTCTCTACACTGACACTCCAAGGGTCTGAAAGTTCAGGAGAAACTGCAATATTTCAGGGTACCGGTCAGATACCTGCGACTCGCAGTGCAACAGAGATATTTTCCCTTTGGGATCTGATGGAGGAAACTAATATGGCTAATGAAGGGCTAAATAATAAGCCCTAAATCAGGCTTCCCAGCCTTTTAATTATGCTGCATAATTATTGGAGATTTGCCATCATCTTTTTAATCTGGTTGATTAATAGGCAGCTTAGCCAATCCACACAGCAACCTATTTACACTTCACTGGCGATTGACTATCGGATGACGAATTACAGAGACTTTGGCTGGCAGAAAAAATACCAGTGGTTGGTTTGTGTGAAGCACATTTATCATGTGTGTCAAGCCTCAGCAGAGGTGACGATTGGCTTCTTGCTTTGAAGAAGTCAGAGGTGGCCTGTTTGTCAGCCCAGGCTGATCCTTCAGCTTCTCTGTCTTCTCCCTGCCTTTAAATCTGGTACCGACCCACTGAAGACCCTGCACCTCAGCCTCTTGTGGCACTGGGGTTTAACCAGCTTTTAGGCAAGTTGTGGAGGGGGGAGCTTGTCCGTGCTGCTGAGGGTGGGTGACCTGGCCATGCTGCTCTGGGTAGAGGTGTCCTGAGTGTCCTGGTGGATCCCTCTGCGGCTCTGAGCCCACAGTTGTATGTGCAACTTAAAAATGAGCTGGAAATTATTTTTCCTTCTTTCCAATGACCAATTGTTCCTTTTTTTTTCCCCTTACTTAAGTGTATATGCAGCTTGGAAGCAGGCAATGAATAAACCTGCTTTTTTATGATTGAGTGGTACAGGGAGGAAGAGCTTTGGGTTTTGTGTGAGAGTTCACGTGCTTTATTAAATGCAAAACCCATTTAAAATCTGTATCTTACCAGCAGTAGAACTCACTACAACTTGTGCCTGGTCTTTGGCTAATACCTACTTGGATATTGCTGCTGAATTCATTTGAGCTCGGCTGCTCTGAAAAGATCTGACCCATCTTTTTTAATGATGCTGCCTGATTTCTTATTTGTATATATATTGAATTCTACTTGGGAATCACACGTGTTTAAATTGTTATGGATGCTGTTTAGGGATTGTGAGAGACTAGCACATTGTGATCAAAGAGATTAGGATTTTAATAACTTCTCCACCTGTATCCCTCTTTGAACAAAGTGTGCCAAGGTAATTACATCTTGGAAAATATTTTTGTGCTGAATAATTCAGTTGAAGCGGAACATATTCTCTGTGCAATTTGCTGAGCTCTCTGCACCACTTGGATCTTGATGGGACTGGAGGAAAGTCGTCTTCTGGCCTTTGCATATGAATGTGATTGAGCAGCAGTACTGCTTGGAGCAGCTACTTTTCACAAGCACATTTTGGGTGGATTAGTTCCTTCCATCTTGTTCACTCTGGGAGCTGGAGCTCAGAGACACCCGGTCTGTCATTCATCCTGTGATAAGCCTGGTAAACCACTCGGCATTATTTTTGACTTTTGATGGTTCAAGCTGTTCTGGAGCAGCAACTGGGGAGCAGGTATGTTGTAAAACATTGTGGCCTTGCATATTCACATGTGCCGTTTCCAACCTCCCCTTCCCGAGACGGTTTTGGCAGTGAAAAGCCAACCACTGAAATGTTTGTAGGAAGCAAACAGGAGATGTGGGCTTGCAGGCAGGACTGAAAAGTAGCTAGTTAACCACTGCAAGGAGAAAGGATGGAAAGTTCCTTCTGTGTTCTCTCCTCGGAGCCATCTCCAGCTCAGCTTTCTGAGCTCTTACTTCATGCTTCCCCTACGGCCGAACATGAGCAGTGTTCACTGTCCCAGGACAAGGCTTATGGACCCGTAATTCCCTGGTTTCCATGTCCTGCATGCATGCATACATTTAAACAGCTGTTGATCTCTGTTGACAACAAGACTTGACACAGAACCTGGTCACTTTAATAACGTTCTTGGGATGTTCTGGGTCGATTTTGTTTGTGTGTCCTCCCCCAAAGTTCGTTAGGGTGCAGGTCCTGCAGTAGCTCTGTGTTTGGTGGATGCTGCATAGCTCAGCTCTGTGGTGCTGGTAACACTAAGGACCCCCTTAGGTAGGTGATGTGTAGAGGCAGAGTTGGCCTGATCTGCAGGTTTAACTATCGAGCATGGTGGTTTTTTCTCTCTCAAGAGTGGTTTGGGTTTGTGGTTCTGGCTCCTGGCTCCATCCCTACTATTAGCAGCTCTTTGGGTAGCGGCTTGTCCTGACCTCAGTGCATCAGACCAAGTTGTTTAGCATTTAGGCTTGGGGTGATTATCTCTTCTTGCTGGATCTTGCACCCAGGATTGATGTACAGGGCAGCTTATGTGGACTCTGCCCTTGCTGCCCGTGCTTGCCTCCATCATCTTCAGTTTTTGTGGCAAATTTGAAGAGATGAATTAAAGGGGGACACCAGTGTTGCAAGGCTGTGTGCTGGTACCTGACCTGGGCTTTGGGTTGCCTTTGGGAGTGGGGAGTCACTGATTTGCCTGCTCTTTTCCTTCCCACAGCCCATGAGTAAATGTAGCTGAAAACTCTCAACATGTGTACGGGGAGAGAGAGCTGACACGTGTCAGCGCTTCCTTAGGCGAGACGAGGGTCCTTAGCCCATGTCAAAGAGCAGGAGGCCAGAGGTACATCCACCAGGATAAAACAGGTTATCCATCAGCAGAATGCTTGTTTATTTTACCCTTTGACTCCCTGTTCAAACAGAACCAATAATGCTAAATGAGTATAATTGGCCTCTGTGATGAAACGCCTGGCAGGGGTCAGCCAGGAGCACTGGGGCTTATTCTGAACATCTCTATGGGAAACCTTGGGTGTGTGTAAGCTGTGGCTGTAGCAGAGCTGCTGACAGGCTCATGGCTGTAGTGGCACAAGAACAACTATAACAGAGTGTGACGGAGACATAGATTTTTCCATGTACAGGATGTGGATGTTGGTAGACTAGTTTGGACCAAAATTACCGCACAAAATTGATTAGATCATCGAGTAATGAGAATCATAATTCTAGCAGTGGCTTTTTGACATGATCTTGACAACATAATTAACCTAGGAGATGTTGAGGCGATGAAAATAGAAAAGAAACCCATGTAATTATTGGCAATAAAATATAAAAAATGTTACGGAATAATAAAAAGCTTAATCTTTTGCCTCCCTAGCATATTACTGTAATTGCACCTTTTAGACCATTGCCCCAAACCCCACTGCTGTCCTAAATGTGAAACCTTTTTTGAAGAATCATACTCTGTGTATTGCTTTGCATGTTCAGAATTGCAGCAGGCTGATCAGCGGCGTTTTACCACGCCCAGTTAAATTGCACAGCTGTTTGGAGAATTAAGTAATGTATATTATTAAGGAAAAGGTGAAATTAGGTAAGCAATGCTCAGCAAAGAGAAAATTCTATTACTCATAACTGATGGTCGTAATGGAAATGTGTCTGTAAAGTTGCAGTATGACTTGAATTACTGCTTTTGGCAGCTGAAATGTGTAGCTTTTAATTACCTTGATTTAAGTCAGATAATGGATTCACGTACACTATATTTTTATTATTGCTATTTATCTCTGCTCAACATTGTAGTTTTATAGAGTGTCTTCATAAACCTGCCTTCTGGCTGAATAAATACCTATTAATGCTCTCTATAAACATGCAATGCATAGGGCATTTGTACAGAAAGTTGAGCAAATAACTGCCCCAAATGCCCATTTTCAGCTCCCCTCCCTCCATGGGCGCATCTTCTCCTCAGGGACAGCGCTGAAGGGACTGCATGGGGAGGGACAGGTGTCACTTCTGCTTCTCTTTTAGCCCTGCAGTCTCTTAAGTCACTGACACAGGTATGAGGAAGGGAATTTGCAGTGTCCTCCATCTGCTTTGCACAACTCTGATGGAAAAGACTCCAGAAGATACAGATTGGCATTGGTGGGAGATCCATGCAAACCTCTGGGTTTGGATTCGGAGAGGTTTTGCATCAGGCTTCCAAAGGCTTTCCCAAGGTGCCTGACTTCCTCAACCTTCTCCAGTGTGGAGTCAACTGTAAGACCTGTGTTAAAGGCAGCAGGGAGAACCACTAATCCATGGATGAGCCTCAGCTCTTTAGTCTGTGGAAGGATGAATGGAATTCCAACCCTACAGACTGGTCCCTCTGTGGGGGCCGGGCTGCACTGGGCCATGCTGCCTCAGCCTGGAACTCGCAGCCCCTGTACCATGTAGGAACTCAAGTGTGCTTCCCAGGGACACCTCCAGAGTAAGGGCAATGAAACCTCCTCCCTGGCTTAGTGGGCCAAGGGAGAGCCTTTAACAGCTGGGACCAGCTTGAGCTGCATGAGGCTAGATCAGTAAGGTAGATTCGTGATGGATCTACTGACTTATTCCCATATAGGACATAGATTAAAGAGGATCTTCCTGTCTTTCTATCCCACCCCAGCTACCTGGTGTTCTCTTTGGCCTTTGGGGAAGGAGGGAGGGAAGTCAGATCCTGCCTGTGATGTGTAACCTGTAAGAACAACCCACTGTCAGCACGACCCTCCCTGCACACGAGGCTGTAATGCAAACTTAATCAGCTTGAAAAGTGCTGCTAGCACAATGCATGCCACCTCTTCAGCCTGTAAATAATTGTGAGTGACTAGGCTAGCTATTTCTTAATCATGAGCACAGGGGGAAGTTAACCCCAGCATGGAGCAGCCAGCAGAATTGGGTTCTGTAGGTTGTGTTTGCTCTGGTCCCTCACATGGTGTTGAGGTGCTGGAAACACCCTTTTCACCCCTCTCTCTGCCTTTTGTCTGTGATCTCAAAGCACCCCACAGCAGGAATCAGTTAAGGCTGAGAACATCCCCAGGAGCTGGACAAGGGACATCAGTTCAGCTGCTAATCCCCTCTGCCCAGAACAACTCCATAGGCAGCAGTTGGAAGATGCTAGCCCTGTCCAGGGACCAGGGACACGGCCCTGGGAGTGGTTCTGGTAACCCACTGCTCTGTGTAGCTGCTCTCTTGGTTGTGGCAATCAGGCAGGATGTTCACACAGGGCCGAGTGTGAACAGAGGTGTGAGTATGTGGATTTAGGGTGTTGGATGTGTGGATGTTGTGGTACAGAGCAGGGATGAGCCCCCGGCTCGGTGTCAGGGTGATGCCAGGCTGTCCCCTGGCCGGTGGCACAGAGTGTGATACACTTCAGGCTGAAAATAGCTGTGTGAGTGGGGAAACCTGGGGTTACTGCTAATGGCTGACTAAAATAGCATGTGTATCTACTACATGCAGGTTTTTAACCATCTTATTGCTTCCCACACTCCACCACCGGCGAAAGGTGGTTGTTTAGCGTGAGAACAGTTGCTGAAGGCTCCCGTATGGCCAGAGCAGCTTGTTAGACCATCTCACACAGTAGGACCCAACTTCTTATACCATTGGGCTTATTTAATGAAAATCAGGGGGTGAGGAAGTGTCCTGTGATGCTGTTAGCAGATGATTGTGCTCTGAAAGAGTGGGACTTGTGTCTTAAAGTGGGGTTGGGAAAAGAAACTGAAGCTTTTGACAAGCATGCTCCTGGTAAATCCTTCCTTTTCTCATAAAGGATCTGTCTTTCCTCCTTGTATTCCAATGTTTGTGGTATGAGTCCAGCAGGAAAAGCAATCCCACACCCTCCACAGAGGGATGGGGTGAAGGATCCACTATCTCGACCTGTTTTTGCAATCCCACAATGCTGGTGTCTGGTGTTGGGATCCAGCCTGTCCGCCTTTGACAGGAGCAGCAGGAGAAAGAAGCACCTGGGGAGCTGGAAATAGAGCTTAAAGCTGAATTTTATACATGTTAGCAGGAATGATAAGGTGGTGAGGGGGTGGAAGGAAGACATCACAGAGCCTCTCATTATATATCGACACGGTATCTGACCTTCCCATCAGGAATGTGGCTGGGGAGAGAAGGCTTTAATATGAGTATGAGAGCTGTATGCACATCTATGCATCTGCACACGTGTATGGATATGTGCCTGTCTTTTGGGTGGGTGAACTGTGTGTAATATTATTGGGGGGTTGATCTATAAGTACGTTCTCTAGTCTATCTGCATACATTTTGCGATCCATAAATCAGATTTTCAGTGATGTGCAGTACAGCTGAGTATTCCAGATAAATGCAACTTTCAAGCAATGATTTCTAAATCAAAACGAAGCATTTAAAATTCCCTGGCAGCTTTTATAAATCAGTGACCCAAGATGGAATACCCCAAGCGCTGGGATGTGTGTATTTTTAATTTCACCTTGTAAATCACAGTGGTAGGAAGCGAAAGAGAGGGAGAAAGATTGTGTTTCTTAAATGCTTATTTGTAGACATGCCCAGCAGAGAGAAACACCGGGAGAGAGGTCGCCTGGTTCCTTCAGCTGAGTTTCAATTTACCTAGAAAAGCATCACGACAAAGCTGTGCTACCCAAGCCTGCTGAACTTGGTTTATTTTTGCCTTTTTCTCTTCTGTTTCCAGCTTGCAAATATAGCTCAGTAGTGGTTCAACAAAGCAGTGGGTTTGTGTTTGCAAGGGGAAGCGTTCCTGAGATCCCGGGGCTGCAGTGGTTCAGTGCAACCACTTGTGGAGAGAAATGCAGCCCCAGCTCCATCCTCACCCCATTAGGCAGCAGATGAAGCCTTCCCTGGGCTGTAGGAGATCAGAGGCACTGGGTGTACTTGTGTTTGGGATTAGGGTGACCTTTTAGATGCAGACCCAGAGCACTTGAGTGCTACAGGAGGTCTGAAGACCAGGAGATTGTCAGGATCGAAGGGTGGATCTCTCATCCCAAACATAAATGGCCTGGCTGGCATCACATGTTGGTTTTCCCCTGACAAAGCCTCTTTGATTCTGCCAGTGCTGGAGCAGGATTAGGGATTTACCAGATACCCTCTGGCTTCTGCAAGGGGTATCACAAATTAATGGTCAGCAATGTAAACGAGTGAGATGTGCAGATGAAAGGCAAATCAGTGTTGCTATTAATCAAGCAAACACATGGCATGCTCAGTGTTGGATGAACTGGGCCAAAATTCTTCTTGTGTAACCAATATTTAGTGATAGAATATGGCAACTCGAGCGTCAGTTGACTCATGGCAAGGCTCTGTTAGAAAATAGTTACTCTATTTCGGAATAGCAGTCTGACTAGATGTATACTGAGATTGGCAGCTGCCTTCCTTGCATATGCTGAGGAAAATGCAAAAGGTTTGGAGGTTCCTTTCAGATATTCCAGTTTGTCCTTGGCTTGTTTGAAGTGTGAGAATTTTTGAGGTGTATAAAACTGAGCTGTAAATTTAACAGAAGACAGATTTTTGTCAGGAGATGCTGCAGTACCCACCTCTTCCCTCATTGGGGACTAATTGGCACGAAGAAGTGACCAAAGCTGAGCAGAGGAAGAAACTTGACACAAACACAAAGGCAGCATTAAAAGTCCATTTCAGGTTTGGTTTGACTTCTGAGCCTGGGAATGGATTTGTTTAGCTTGGCTTTGATACTGAGCAGCTCCACAGCACATCACACTGGGGCAGCTAATAATTCCTTTTTGTCCTAAATTGTATTAATTTAGCAAAAGCCAGAGTCCAGCTGACTTTGGGCAGGGGCTTTGGTCTCCAAATATGTTAGGCTCAATTATCCTTGACTGAGAATAACAATGATGGGCTGTTAGCAGCCTGGTAACCCTCCCATTGCCTTCTAACGTGGTGTAATGTCTTTTTTTAAGCACATGGGTCTCCACAGAGAATTGTGGTGGTGGGCTTGCTGTCTTCAGGCTGTCTGCTGGAAGTATGTGTGTTTCCAGAACGTTAGCAGAACGGTGAAAGCAAATGCTCTTTTATGTGTGGGGCTCTTCATGGGAGCTTCAGAGGGCTCCTCACTTAGCATGATACCTAATAGGATCCCTGGCAGCGATCCCTGAAAGCCCCATTGCTGGCGGCTAGGAGTGTGTACAGGGGGGAGCTGCTCGTGCCACTGTCCCACCATGGCTGGATGGCCCCATTGGACCCTTTGCCTCGATACAGCCCTTTAAATAACTCCCCAAAGCACCAAACCTAAAGGAACTGTGCCTGCCCTGATGGAGGGCAGTAATATTACTGCTCCAACATTGTGATCCGAATTCTGAGCAAACCCGCCCTGCGATGGGGGATATCCAGATGGTGTCTTTTACACCTCCTCTTCACCAGCTTGGGTGTATCTTAGCACATTCTCCCTTGTCGTCCTCCCTGCCTTTGACAGGACTCAAACCCTGTGGGTTTTTTGGGTGTTTAGATCTTGGCAGTGCAGATGGGTGAGATGTGCTTTGAAAGGCCAAAGGATGGCAATTAGTGCTGTGTAAAACTAGTGACCATGGTGAGTGGAGCAGAGGAGCCAACAGCAGAGGGGAAAATACCAGCTTCAGAAATAACCAGGTTGCATTTTAACCACCTCTGATTAAAATATTATGGTTTAAATGCTGACAGTGGGAGAGTAAAGGTCAAGGTGGAGAATTCACTGTGGTGCTGGTAGCCAGCAGTCCTCATGCATTAGTGGCTACTAAAGGATTCTGGAGAACTGGGAAGTGGGATTCCGTGCTGGTTACAGATCCTGGCTGCACTGTGAAGAGCCACGAGCTGTAGGTTATGAAATGCTAATTGTTGCACTTCCCAGTCTGCTGGTCGTGAGCACTGAGCTCAGTTACTGCTGATAGAGCTGTGATACCCTGAGGGCCCAAGCAGGAACAGGCACCGACCCAGCGCTGTGTTGGAGGCAGAACGGCTGGTGTATCTACTTATATCTCTTGCACTAGTGAGAATAGAGTGTGTAGAAGGGCTGTGTGGTTTCTTTCAAGTCATGAGAGGGTATCTGTGGCAGAAATAAAGATTCATTTTGTTTCCTCAGCTCTTCCCAAGTTCTTCCTTTTACCCAAAACCATTTTGTCACCTTAAACTTCCCTGCTGAGAGCCTCCCAACCTCCCTCCTTTTAGGGTAAATTCAAATGAGACTGAAATAGAGAAGGGAGAACTTGGAAACCTCAGTCAACTCAAGCTCCTGAAGAGGAATATACTCAACAAATCTCAATCTAATCTCTCTGCCCGAGCTTACATAACCAGGAGAGCTGCTAGATGGCTCTGAAGAGCACAGAACAGTGTGTTTGGCAATGCATAGGCTAGAGGAGGAGGCATATGTGAAAAGTTTGTGTGGCTGCCTGGTGTTTGTGAGGCCAGAGGAGCATCCTGCAGACAGACATGCAAACGGGGCACCTTAAATTGATGGGGAGGCACAACCAGAGATTTTTAAATCCCCTCTTTCTGCATTCACATTGGTGCTGACTGGCATAGACTTGGGGAGCCAGGCTGAGAGAGCTGGGGTGACTCTGGGGAGACCACCGAACCCCTTCCAGTCCCTCAGGGTGCTCCAGAAAAGCTGGAGAGGGGCTGGTGCCAAGGGCAGGAGGTTCAGGGTCTGGACTAGATGATCTCTGATGGGGTCCTTCTGACCTCAGCCTGTCTGTGTGTGAAGCTGTGAGGCTGACACCCTGGTGCTGCAGCGTTCGGTGGCATTGGGTAATTACAGGTGTGTTATATTTAGTGGGTTAGATTAGCAGAGTCAGGTTGCCCTGCTACAGTGAAAGAGTACAGGCAGGGAGGGGAGAGGAAATGCTTTTTATCAGCTTAATTTCTGTAATAAATTGCCCATGATGTTTTTTTTCCTCTTGCTGTGAGGGTGGGGGCTTAGTTTGAGCTTGAGGTTGACTTTGAGCTCGAAGTAATGCTAGTCTGCTGTGGCTTGTGTTTTTTTATACAGATTACAAAGAAGGGAGAAAGAAAGAAGTGCATCTGGGCTTGTATCCAATTGGATTACTGTCAACCACATCCAGCTGAGAAGGGAACAGACAGATGTATTGATGGTCACTGAAATGAGATGGAACAAAAGACGACAACCTGAGCAGGGAAGAAAAGGTACTCTTTTAAAGTGGTTGTGTTTTGATGGTGCATTATTCTGGGCTTTCAGAACTTTCTGCATACCCCTGTATGCCAAGTAATCCCCCCTCCTTTTCATTCCCCTTTTTGCCTCGAGGACTTTTCATTATTATTATTTTTTTAATCAGAATTCAGCTGTCCTTCTTTCTTGTCAAACATCCTTCATCATCACAAGCCAAGCGGTGCCTCTTTAGACTTTTGTAACCTGCAAAAGCCTGCTGCTCTCTCCTCCTTTTTATGATGTGGAATATGTAAACCCCTGGAACCTGGGGGTTTTTTTGGTTGTGTTGAAGAAAAGACCTCTCAGTTACTTCCATTTGTCTGTTGCGTTACGTGTTCTGGATGTACTTTGCCTTTTGGAAATCTTTCTTCTTGTACAGTCTGGGCTCACACATTAGAGTGAAAACATAGTTTTTCTTCCCCACCATGTGCTCTGTAAGTCACCAACTTCACCAGATTTTGACTGTTGGATGACTTACCTGCCTAGGCACAAATGTGGTGCCGGGGGGATTTCATACAGCCCGAACCTCCCTGTATGACGCTGGTTAAATCACTTTGGCCCAGGTGATCGCAAGCATTTTGGTACCTAATTTCTCTCAAGGTGGCAGGAGATACCTTTGGGATCTGTCAGAAATCCTTCCTTGCCTTGCTGTAGAGATCTTCCAAAACAGTGTGCGTTCTGGAGTGAGGTAACGTCTTGCTTCTTCCATCTATCCATTAATTTTCCTCTCTGTCCATCCGTGAAACAACAGCCCAGTCCAGTGCAGCAAACACACCTCCAAAACACCAAAAAACTACCTGGGTAAGGGTCTACCTGGGACTCTGTCAGCTGTGGTTTAACTGCTGGCTGGTGATCGGTCTTTGCCTTGATTTACCTAATTTTCTGTAACAGGGGAGTTGATGCCTTTCTTTCTGAATAAGGCTGAGGATTTTATTGATGGAAGTCTCTCAACTGCAAGGTGCTGTACAGGAGTGTAAAGTATTGTTATTATTCCTCTAAAGCGTGTTGTCCATAACTCACAGCACATATACTTTATGAAACGTGTTAGCTGTGCAGTTTTCATTTTTCATCCTTATTTATTAATGCCTTTTCAGAGCACTTTAGATAAGTATTTGGAAACCTAGTTATAGGAAAGTCGTATTTTGCACATTTCACTTTAACTGGGAAGAACATTGTTTTCTGATTTTAATCATAAAAATGAAATGCTCCTAATAGAGCGGAGAAACCCAATTTCCTCAAGAAGCATTTGCAGGCTGATCTGGCTCAGATATTCCTGTGATCACAGGAGAGTAATATTGTGGGCATGAGACAACGTTCTGCACTATACCTGAAACAAATAGAGCTGTACTGGACAATTACACGTTTAGCATCATTGACTTTCAACTAGATGGTGAAGACAGTCTTTACTGTCCATTGTCAATTACTAACCTTCACAGCCACCGTGCTCCTTAATTCTGAGGTGTGAGGAGCACGTGAGGGAAGGCAGCTGGACACTGATCCCTCTGGAGCACTGTGGCACCTATGAGATTTCACGGTGACTCTGCTGCGTGGAGGCAGTATTTGCAGCTGGCTCCTTGCCTGCCTCCTCTTCCTCCTCTGAATTACTCTGTTTAGCACAGGACAGGAACAGTTGGGCTTGATGATCTTAAAGGTCTTTTCCAACCTGGTGATTCTGGGATTACCCCAGTGAGCAGCCTGGTGACTCGGAGGGGATGAACTGCGTAGGCACTCGTGGGAGTGGGAGCTGAGTGAGGAGCTGAGGCTGTAGCACAGTGGCCAAGTCCCACTGGCTCAGTCCTTTGTGAGGACCACCCCTAAATAAAGACCAAGCACTGCTGGGTGTGGGGGAGTTTCCAGGATGGGGTTTCTCCTCCATCGCTTCGGTGCAGGACAAGCAGCGCTGGTAACGAAGACAGCTCCTGGGTTGAGCTCCTTTGTTCTCCTTAGCAGGTGTCAGCCCTGGCTTCGTGTTAGGATGTATGTGCCGGCCCCTCGGTGGGCATCGTAGCTGCTCTGATTGACACCAGTGGTCTTCTGAGCCCTTTGGATATGAAAACATCTTATTTAACAAGGGGTCAGGCACAAGAGCATCAGCTTCTTGTGTTCTGGAGTCCAGCAATGCCGTTCACTGCGTTTCTCTGACCCTTTCTCTGCCCATTCTGTAATGAACTTCCCACTGCATTAACTCAAAGTTAACCTTGCTTACTGGGTATTGTTAGGTGAACCATAAATAGATTCAAGGTGTGGAGAAAGCACAAGAGGCCCCCGCCGTGCCAAGCAGCGCCTGGCTCGGTTTATGGATTTGTAGGCAACTGAGATATTTTCTTTGTTGTTATTTTTCCCCCGCTCCTCCCTCGGCCCCCACCCCTTCTTCCCAAATCTGAACTAACATCACTTGATTTTTCAATATATATGCAAACAAATCGCAGCAAGTGATTTCATGGTCAGTGCTAACAGTTCATTTGGAGTTGCACAGCAGCACATTTGGAGAGGGGGGGATCAGGCACAAAATGATATTGGCAACTCGTTGCTGGAGCTGCTGGAGGATTAGGAAGCTTACGTGAGGGGCTGGAAGGTGCATTATGGGATCAGAAGCAAACAGAAAGCACTTCAGGCAATGCTTTCAAAAATGCGTGAGGAACTTTAGGAGCCTTTGACTTTCAATTAGAGCTCTGGAAGGTTTGCCACCGGTGAGTTCCTTCTGGCAAGGAAAATAAGTTTGTAGGCACCGAGCTTCCTCTTGAATTCATCTCAGCTTGACTGAATTTTTCTGGTTTGATTGTTTGGAGGTGGACATTTTTTCTGGATAACTACCTGATTTCATGGGGAAACTTTCCACCACTGTCCTTTTCAGCTGCCTGGCTCATTCTCCTCTCTGGTCTCAGGGAAGTCCAGTTCCCCATATGCATCCTGAGCACTCCTGAGGTTTAGTGCTGATGAATTTGCTGTGGTTTCTGATGCCTCTGTGTTCTCTTGGCGGGTTTCGTGGTCTCAAGCACAGGAAGTCATGTCTCTTACAGAACACCTGGGTGTTCTGTATGGCTGTATCTCAGTGTAAATCATTTGGTAGATCTCTCCAAATGTGTTTTTAAGAAGATGCACCTATGAGAATGTTGTGGGAGAACTGTCACAGAAGCCAATAATGGGTTGAACAGAACTGTTTTGCTTTATTTGGGAGGGCTGGTTTGATTCTGGAGTGAAAATAATGAGCCCTTCTCTCCCCAGAAGACATCCTCAAGGTATGCGGTTTGATACCTCTTATGGTCTGCGATGTCATTAAAATGATGAGTTTAAGATAGAAGACATTTGCATCGTAGTGTATAGCACTGGGCAGTGACACTGGCTGGTGAGGCAGAGTGCAGTGTGCAGGGAGGATGGGTGCTGGAAAAACAAAAACAGGAAGGAACCCTTCAAACAGGGAGATGTTTAATCTGACAGCCCCGGGGCAAAGGGAGCGGGACAGGGACCCTGTAGTATCCCAGCCTGGGGGTCACTCAGAGTCTGGGTTCGGTTCTTGTACCTGTCGTAAAGACCTGAACTCTGACAGTGCATCGCTGAGCAGGGGCTGCCCGGGGCAGAGCCAGGCCCAGGGAGGTGCCCCTGCCCTGGCCAGGACACGTGGCTTCAGCATGTGAGGTGAGGAATGTTAATTTGTTTTAAGACCTCACAGGTACCATCTCATACATAGGTTGGATTTTGGTTTTTTCTTCACCAGTGTTCAAAGAATAATAAAATGGGCTAAGTTCTAGGTGTTTCCCAGAAGGAATTATTTACTGTCCCAGGGTGACATGCATTAAATGTTAACAGACAATATCTTGCAAGATTTACTGGAGGAATCTCGGTGCTTCTCCCGTTTGAGCTATTGAGTAAAGATGAGAATTATTGCTGGGTATGATGAACAGCAACAGTACCTTGTGATAAGTTTGGCTGTAACTCACCGTTTACAGCAGGTCACCACTGCAGTGATAATGCAAAGGAAATTAATCTCTGGCCCTGGTTAAATGAATGCAAGCTTGGAAAGAGTAGCACAAAGGTGCCCAGCTCTCACACGGGGATCAGCCATTAATAAACGTGTTTAGAAAGAGATTCTGTAGTCAGTGAACGCTGTGCACATCCTCTTGAGCTCAGATAGGAGCAAAGGGTGCAGAACTTAACTCCTGCTGAAGACCCTGATAGTCTGATCCAAAAAATTCACGTGATGGTGCAGAGGATGGAGAAGGCTCCAGAGTCACGTGGAGTCTGTGCAAGTAAAACCATGGGAACAGGTAGCGAATCCCTGCGCCAAGAAAGTGTCACCTTAGTGACACTCACCTAACCAAACTGGACTGTGGATCTTCAAACACGTGGGAGATCAGTTCACTGCTTTGGTTTGGAAAACTTCCTTGCTTTGGGTTTTGCACGCTGGGACAGTCAGGCTCGGTCCGTGCTGCGCTGCCAGGCCAAATTCCTCCCCTGCCTGTTCATGCCCACAGATCAGATACAAAATTAATCATTAGATGTGCTCAGCTCCACTAAATTCTCTGTCCTTTTTTTTTTCCATCATTCTTCTATGTTTTTAATGTTTCTGAATGAACAGGAGAAGCAAGCAGGGCATCCTTTCATCTCTCTCTTTCTTCCTGAGATAGCAATTAGCACGCTGCTCCGTAGTTTGCAGGAGGCTTGAAACTCCACCGCTTGAAATTTGTTTTGAAGGAAACAGTTCTGAGGATCGTGGCTAATAAGGTTCACAAACACACCTGTCTTCTGCAAGCCAGCCGCCGCGGTACCGCGACTGGCGTGGAATCAGTTATCAGCTGCATGGCTCTTATCAGCTGCGAGCGCACGGGATGGCTCCTTAGGTGGAAATGTACTTGTTCAGCTGAGACAGATCTTACGTGCCATGAGAAATCCAAGCTGGGTTTTTCAGGAGGAGCAGGAAGGAGAAAGCAACCGTCAGGAATTCTTGCTGTAGTCTTTTTGCATAGTGCTAACTACTGACTGGGAAATACCAGAGGGAGAACTTGGCCCCAAAATGAGCTGCTGCTTCTGGAGAGTAATTAGTTCATTTCTTCTGGCCCTCTGTTGGAGCTCGGTTGGTGCTTAACTTCAAGCTTTGTCGCTGAGTTTGTGCACTCTCCCAGCTGAGCTTTCCAGCTCTGGAAAAGCACTCACTGCCTGACAGCAACAGCAGCCTGGAGTTTCCAAGTACTTGAAATGAAGCTGTAAAAGCCGTAAGATCCTTTTCCATATCCCCTGGAAAGCGACAGCACAGTGGGAGACTGAGCCTGTTGTTGTAAAACAGCCTCTCAGCACTCAGATAATAGGGGTGAGCGTCAGGAATGAGAAGGGTGACAGCTTGTCGCACTGAGGGGAGCAGGGTCAGCGCCAGAGCCAGCCCAGTGAGGCTGATACTCCAGCGCTCGGCCCGGCACGGCTTTCCTTGGCCTGGGCAGGCTGAGGTCAGCACGGTCAGACAAACTGCCAGCCCATAAAGAGACTAGGATGGACAGTGAGGTTTCAGGCATGTTGGTAAAGACAGGCACTCCTGTTCTCTGTAATGGGCTCCTCTGGACTATACCCATCTTGTACAGGTCACCTGTGAAACGTCTTCTTTAGCTTACTGCTTTATTTTCTGCCAGTGGTACTCATTTCCCCAAGTCCTTCCTGAGAGTTATTACCTGAATTGCTCTATATTGCAGCTATAAAGCAGTCGCCTGTCTGGATGCTCGGGCAGGAGAAGGGACCCTGTGCTGCGAACAGGACCTCTGTGTCTCCATCACTCTGCTGCTGCCTCAGAAGGAACTAGCTGAGAACACAGCAGATGTGGATCTTAGGAAAGGGACAATCCAGAGATTTTTAAAATTTGTTTTATTTTACTAAGGGAAAATATTCTTTTTTTAAATCATGCTTGGCTTCTGTGTTCAAAGATGAGCCCAGCTGACTACCAGAGATATTCTGTCTCTCTGCTGGACTAGCAGTAAGCAGTTACCACCCTGACTTCTCCCATTTGGCACCGATACAACCTGTGTAATTATTGAAACACCTCTCCTCTCCCTTTTCCTGCCTGTTCTGTTTGCATCTATACGTTGTTAAAGGTTGGGGCTTGGAGTTTTTGCTTCGTGCTAACAGCTTTCCTTGCAGTGGCTCTCCTTGAGCTGGGGAAAAATGACCTCAGTAGCCATTCATCCAGGAACAAAATGTGGTGAATTTGGGAAAACGTCTGAGCTCTTTGTAGTGTTTTCCTTAGAGCGTGGGGGGAATTGTGTTGTACTTGACACCATTATCTCTGTGCTGTCTGATAGGTCATTCTAACTTAAATAAGGAAAAAAAAAAAAAAAAAAGATCCAAAAATTCTAATTCTGAAGCTGGGGGAAGGCAGGAGAGGAGGAATCTGCCATTGAGGGGGCTTGGCTTTCCCAGCGAGGGGAGAAAGCCGGTTGAAGTCATTGGGAGAGCTGGAAAGGGCACCCAAGTCCTCTCCTGGCTCCCCCATCACCCACCCCTCTCTTGGGACCGCGTTAACTCTTTGCCATTCACAGTCACAGTTCGGTCCATCCCATCCTGGACCAGCACCAGCAGTCACAGTCTCTGTTTTCTAACAACATTGCCTATGTCAGCAATGTAAAATCACCCTCACCAAGGCCCTTGGTAGCTGCAGGAAGGCGACCTGTTAACATGGCGCCACGCGTGCGAGCCACGTACAGCATCCGGGCTGGAGGTAATTAAAAGTCTGGGAGCTGCAGCGCTCCGTGATTAATGCCTGAGGTGGCACTTGGGCTCCTAATGCTAATGGGAAGTGACTTGCTCTGAGCCGCGCGTGGTGCTGGGGTACCTCCGGAGTAATAAAGGTTGCTCCAGGCATATTGCGTGGTTCTTCGACTCATTAATTATAGCTGCCCAAAGTGGAAAGTTTATAATTAAACATATAGTTTACTCTTCTACTTTTGGATGAAGTAAATCAAGGTAATTAGATTTCTTTTCGATTAAGCGTATGGAGCCGTTCGCGAAGCGCGGAGGGGTGTGGGACATGGAGGTTGCTGCACGAGGGGTTTTGCCCTGAGCTCAGCTGAGACTCAGTGTGCAGTGATGTCATTCATGTTTATAATCAAACACAGTCAGTTTAATTACCTTTATGGGCGGATTTTGACTCTTTAAAAGGAGAGGTGGAGAACTGAACAGGCAGCTTTCGCTGCTTTGGCAGGAACTTCTGTTGGGATGAAGCCAGCCCTGTTTCCTTCACTGAGAAATGGAGTTGCAGGTAAAAGTTTTGCAACTGAAAATACCAGGCCATGCAATTAAAAATAAATAAAATAAAATATTCAGGTGTCCCAGTGCAGGCACGTGGAGTTAAAGAACCAGGGTTGTCAGTAGTACGTTAAGCGTATTGTATGTTACCCATTCCTAGGCACTGCTGTGATATCTGATGCTCCCTGTCCCTTTGTACAGCACTAGCTCAGCCATACAGGGAAACTGAGGCACACTGACTTAAGTCACTGCTGGTTTGCACAGGAAGTTTGAGCAAGAAACTGATGAGTGTCTGAGCGCAGGCGAGTTCCCTCTGCGTGGAGCTTTGTGGTTCAGCCTCCCCTGGATTGCTCTGAGGCAGGGAGCCGTTTGCATAGGGTCACGCAGCTAGCTGGTGAAAGGCAGGAATAAATGATGGGGCCCTTGGAAGCTCAGATCTCCTGGGTCTGGTCCTCCCGTCCGCTGCCCAGAGCTGTCTGGAACTGGGAGGCTGCAGCTCTGGTGTCTCTGAGCGGGTGCGATTGAGTCAATAGAAGTCAGACTCATTAATCCTGGCCCGCGGCAGGTCTTCCCGGCTGAGAACAGTACAGAATGGCTCCTAATGACTCCAGTAGGGATCGTATGGAAATAAAGGAGTCCCAGTACTTGGACTTCTTGAACAGGGGTGGTGGTTGATTTACTGTCTCGCCCCCCCTGCGCGCCCTGTTGGTCGTTGCTCCCTGTTGCAGGCAGATATGAGGTGTGTATTGATTACTCGGGGAACGCTAATGGCACCTGTTTCTTTGTAGAATTAAACCTGACACGTATGCTTAATAATGACCTGGCCAGACTCTGCCTTTAATGAGCTTTTCCAGGCCCTGTGTAGGACTCTGTGAGGTTCTTTGCTGCAGGGTATTTTTATGATACCCAAAGACAAAGCGTGTTGTGCCTGGTAATTCCAGTGGTGCTTCGGAGCCTGCCGTGCCGCACAGCATCGCTGGAGGATGCCCCGGGCGCAGCCACGGGGGGCTGCAGCTGCCAGCACAGACCATTGCTCCTCCAGAAGTCGTGCTGCCCGAGGTGCTGCACTCAGACCTGGTGTCCATGGGAAGAAACAAACAGGTTTTCGAATCCCATGCAGGAAGAGAAGGGAGGAATCCTCAGGAGCTGCCCGTGCTCTGAGCAGCTGAGGTGCAGACCTTTGCCAAGCTCCCAATTTGTTGTACAAACCCACAGCAAACCTTTCAGCAGGTGTGTGGCTGTCGGACGAGCTGTGTGTCTGTGATGTCAACCTGTCAGTTGAAGTGTGGCTTTTGAAGGCATCTGCACAAGACCCACCATCCACCCTGCCAAAAAATGGAGGGGTGTTGGGTTTTCATAGCTGTTCCCTGCAGGAAACAATAGTCAGACAGTTAATTAACTGTGTAGGTCTGTAGGAAGTTGTGCAGAATGTGTTGCACATCGGTGGCACCACATGTTACCAAGAACCCAAAGCTTATTTAACCCAGGAGAAGAGCAGCTGTCGTCGGGTCCTTGTGTTAGTGCCCGTACCAGAGTCTGGGCCTGCGAAAGCACTGAGTGGCTTCGGTGTTTAAAGGACATCTGGAAGGGAAACTGAAGAAAAACAGGATGAAAAACTTGCAGAGTATGAACAGAAGGTCATCACACGGAAAGCTAAATGTCACATTTCTTGCTCGACTTGGTAGTGTTACAGCAGGAAAGATGTAGCCCTTCAGTTCTGCCACTGCAAAGAGTCAAACAGGAGTCCTTGAGCGCAAACACACAGATCAGAATTAAATTCCCTTCTAACTCCTGGGTAATAGAGTTCTGTCAGAGCCAGGAGTCTATTAAGTGGATAAATACACACGTAGTTCACTAACACTTAGCATTTCGGTGGTATTTTGCTGAAGTAAGCACTTAATGTGATTATTGTGTTTCAGCCTGATTTAAGATGACAAGCTTTGCATTTCCTAAATATTAATTAGCCCTCAATTTCTATTTATTTAAACTCTGAGGCAGCAAGTGGGTAGTTACGTGATTTACCTCTACCTCCTGGCACTTACCTCATCTGGGACATTTGAAATGGAATTCCAAAGAATTAGCCATCGTGCCTGTCAGCATAAAGAGCGAAGAATAGAGCTTGTTTGGTTTGTTGGGGGAAGTGATCATCCTAGAAACAAGGCAGGGGGGCCGTTCCTCTGGAGCTCAGTGCCCGAGAGGCTTTTTGATACCTCACTGGGGAAAAGCAATAGATTTTTAAATTGATTTTTCGTTTGCTTGATTCCCTCCCCAGGACTAGGCTGTTCCCTTGGGACTGGCTTTTTGGGGTCTGTAGGCACACGCTGCAGCACTGTTTTTCTGGTGCTGCTGGGGTAAATCGCTCAGGTGTCCTAGCTGTAAATACCTCGGCCAGATTGCATTATCTGGGAGGGGGTTTGAGCCATGGCACAGGAGCAGGGGTGAAAGGGATGGGTCTGCAGCAGCCCGTGGCTCCTGGGGTGAGCGCTGCCTTGCACGGGTGGATTGCAGCGGAAATTGGGTTGCATGAGAGAAGAGGGTATTGGAGACAGAACGTTTTCCAGATCAGACCCCTTCAGAACATCTTGGGACCGTCTGAATTCCTCCGACCTCTCTGAAATCCTCGCCCCGTGGTACCTAAGAACTCGCATGCCAGCTGTGGAAACATCTCATTCAACTCACCGGCGGTGCGGAGGAAGGATGGGTATTTAAAGCTTCAAATGGGCTGAGATTAAAAGACTCCGGGCACCCAAAGCTCCTTTTGAATCCACTGGGAATTTGTGTACTCAGCAGCAAAAATAGAGCCGTATTTTTAGAGCAGCACCAACCGGAGCATCATGAATCTCCCCCCAGGACTCCTGCTCCATTTCTCCAGCGCAATTACGGCCTTCGCCGCGCTCCCTTTGCTATTACTCTGTATGTAATGAGGTGATGGTTGAAGTATTTCAGCTGTAATGGACGAATGGCCACTAATTTGCCTCGAAACACGCCTTTCCCTTTTAAATACCTCCTCTCTGTCAGACACTGAGATGCTGAGAGGCTTGCACCACGCTGGAAGGAGCTGTTGGTGTGGTAGCAGAAGTATGTCACCCAGCGGTCATCTGTCTTGCCGCCGCCTGCGAAAAGCTTTGGATCATCTTCTGTTTTGGAGACTTTATTTTTAGAGCTGTACTTTTTGAATCTGTTATTGGCCACCAGTCAGAGAACAGCGGGGTTAATATAGCGCTTGGTGGAGCTCGCCCATCTGTTCCAGTTTCCATCCAACCACGGAGTTTTACAAGGGCTCTCTAGGAGGGTTTTGAGTTATCCAATTTGTAGTATTCTCTAATATAATCAGCTTGGTAGCACTTGAAAAGCTCACTGTGCCAAACAGGAGGGTATAAAATTTGCTAAGAGACAAAGGAGCTTGGAAATCTGAGATTTTTTTTTTTTTTTCACATTTTCAGGAATTATGTTTATTCCAATTCATATTGAAATTAGAGACTGGAACAGATGGAGTGATTGTACAGTAAGAGGAGATTAGCTGAGGCTTTGACACTCTATCTAATGAGGAATTAAAGGCAGACACGACTGATTGGGTTTCTTCTTTGGGGTCTATTGATGTTTTATTTGCCCTGTTATTTATGTCACCGGTAACACGTCCATAAACAGTCTGACCCAGTCTTATGGACAATATAGATCATCAGGACTTGTTAAATTGTGTATATGCTGTCTCCTGAAAGCCACAGGCCCTGTAAGTGTTGGTAGAAGGCAGATATTTTACATTGATAGGACAGCGTGTGGGTTTGAAGTCAAGAATGAGGGGACGCCACAAGCTTTTGGGCAGAGCTTTTCCTTAGGCTGTGATCAGGGCTGTCTTAACAGCTCCATGAGTCAGGATGCTCCTCTCTTCTGGGCTTGTCTTTCTAACGGTGAGCTGGGTCCAGCAGCAGCATCGCTGACGGGGATGTTTGCATTGCTTATACACAGCACAGGTTTTATATGTGGATGTGGGGCAGTGAGAGGATGGGTGAACTGCTCTAATGGGTGTTAGATGTACTCTGGAGGCAGAGAGTTTCTGGTTGAGTTTATGATGGGAGTCTTTTCTCAGTTTCCACCAGCGCTGAGTCACAGAATGAGAAGCAGTGCAGTCATTGAGATCATTCCATGCTAATGTGGATGGGCAGCCTTTTGGAGACCTTATTACAGAAACCTAATTAAATCATTGTTCACCACTTCCCAACCCCCAGCTATGAAATAACCATGAAGTGTGGTGACTTTTCTCCAAGCAGCCACCATGAAATCTGCACAGATTTTCCATCAAAAATGGACAACTGTGAAGATTAAACCAAAGAGCGCTGGAGGCATTAGATCCCTGCTGCCTAATTAAGTGCATTTTTCTTCTGGAGTGGGAGAGCTTCTATTTTTTTTTCCCCCTCTGTTAACTAGCACCAGGCCTGGACCTTAAGCATCCTGTGGGGAGGGGAAAAAAGCCCAGAAAGAAAAGCTAGGATGTCCTGTTTCCCCTTCCTTCCCCCTTCCCAGTTCTCCTGCTTCCTTGCTGAGCAGTTTTCTACCTGGTAGAGAGTGATGGGGAAGGCTCATCGGAGGGAAGAGCCATCCAGGCATAATTGAAGGGAAAGGAAAAGGGTGGCTTTGTGTTTCTTTTCTTTCTAATTTGCTGGTGGTTGAATCACCTCCCCGAGACTCCATGTTTAAATTAGATTTTTATTCTTTTCCATCAGTGCTGCCCAAGACAGGGGAGGAGACGTTCAGAGTTCTAGGAATGGAGTAAGACACCCAGGAGCCCCTGATTTCCAGTGGGAAACGAGCATTTAAATGGTCCTTTGTGCCTTTGAAAACCTTCTGTTAAGGTTAAGCTTCGTGGTGGAAGAAGCCCTGGTGCAGTTTAGTCCCCGTTACCTTAATTTGAAGAAGAAAACCCTTCTAAAGGTAACTTGATCACCGTTTATCACTGCCCATGTGGGGAGGATGTTTCTGATCATAGCAGACTATTTAATCTCTCTGACAAAAGCATAGCAAGACCCAAGAGTGGGAGCCTGAAAGCAGGCAAGTTCGGGCTAGAGATGGAATTGAGATTTGGAGCAGTCTGAGTTGTTAACCCTGGAAATAACTCCACAGATTCTCTATCACTAGTTTTTATCCCTGCTCTCTGATGCAGGCTGCTCAGGGATACCAGACCCAGCCTGCAAACAGTATTGAGCTAATTATTCCAAGCTGATGCTGGAGCGTTGTGGGCTTCTGGGACAGAAGTGGGATCTTCCACACGGATACGTATCAGGTTTTTCAGAGCTAATTACCCTGAGTCCCAGACAGCACTTTATTGCTCTGTACAGCCGGTTAAAGTTGAGGTCAAGAGCTGGAGATCAAAAAGAAGTTGCAGGCACGATTTGAGATTGTTGCTGTGGTTCTGTGCTGGCTGCTGTAAACACTAGAAAAAGGGTTATTAGGACCAGATGATTTCTGTAACGTTTCTATGTGCCTCTTGAAGAAGCCCTGTGTTCTTGTTTGATGCCTTAAAAAGCAGCTAAACTTTGTTGAAAGGGCTGAAGTCTCCAAGTAGCAGGACACATCCAACAGCACTCGTTACTCTCAGCATGTTTAGTGTGTAATGTCATCCTGATTCCCCCCCTGTGGATTCTCCAGGGATCCTGAAAAGTCACATTGTTTTGCTCCGTATGATGCTCAAAGCTTAGGATCACCATGGCCTGATCCGGAGTGCTGTGTTATTTTGAGGACATGGGGGAGTGAAGCAAGCCCCTTGACTTGTTAAGGCTTTGCTGGACTTTCTCTGACATTGCTCTCTCTTCTTTTCTTCTCTCCCATCAGTTCAAGGACAGGGCTGGCAGGGTTGAGACCACCTGCTCTAAAGTCTTCCTCTGTGGAGCAGCCAGGGCACTATACTCAGTTGCCTAAAGATTCCCTCTCCATTTCAGGAACGCCAAGATCCATGTGCTTCAAGTCAAGGTCATTGCTGCTGCAGGTTATTTTTTCTTTAACAGTCTGTATTTTTCTCAAATACCACATTCAACAAACTTTCTTTTAGAAGAGCAATGCTGTGGAACACCCCTGGAAAGACAGAATGGCCCTTTTTCTGGCTTTCTTCAAGTATTCTGTGCTTTAGATGTGTTTATTGCTCTGGGTTTTTTTGGTGGAGCCATATAAAATTGTCAGTGCCTATTAATACACTTTGCATGGCTGGCCTGAGGGCAGCACACGTACAGGAGCGAGGTTCTGGTCCTTCCCAGGTTCACATCTTTACATTTGCAAGGAGGAACAAACCCTCCAAGGAGCAGTGCAGCATCAACACAAGGTCCTTGGGTGCAGCAGACCGCCTCGGGCTGTTTACTGTAGTAAATACACTTGTACAAGCACATTCTGGCAGTTGGCTCTCCATGGACACTGCAGCAGCAAAAGGGGGGAAGCGGTTTGCAAGTCCTCAAAGCTACCCTGCTCCAGCACCTGCTTTAATTCCGACAGGCAGAGATGTATGATAGGGCCTTGAGCTGCTGCAGATGAATACAAGATGGTTTTTCAGCTGGTCAAGGCCCCATTTTTAATTTCCACCATCAGGTTTGTTCACCAGCATCAGCTAAACAGGACAGGACAGTCTGGGGAGAAGCTGGATCAGGTCAGGGCCAGAGGGAGGAGGCCCGTGGTCCTGAGCCTTGAAGTGTTCAGGTTGTCTTAACTTTGGGTAGCCAAGCAGCTTTGGTTTGGAAGGGCCACCTTCAAGATCAGGGCTGGGTGAGGGAGGTGAAGGCAGGACCTCTGGGGAGGGGCAGTCCTGCAGTCATGCTCAGCGCAGGGTGTTGAGGTGTGGTATCTTTGTGGCTGTACGCTGGTAGTTCATGGAACCCTTGTGAAGCCTGGTGGGGTGCCAGCACAGCGAGCAAGGCATGTCGTTAGCTGTGTGTGCCTGAGTGAAGGTTCTCAGTGGGCTTTAATGATAGTACATTGTGCTTTAATGATAACACGTGGTGCTGCTGATGTCTTTCAGCCAGGGATATGTAAATAGCAATTGATTGAGAAATTCCCTGCACTTGACGACATCTCTTTGGTTGGTATAATCAATAACTCCTGAATGGCACATCTCACCAGTATGAAACTTGGTGAGAATGCTCTGCCCATCAGTAAGCACCTTACTGGTTTGAACACGAGCCTGGAAATGCCAAAATGGAGAGGCCAGAGGAGAGAAGGGAAAGGAGCCCCTGCAGTAAGAGGTGAAGGAAGAGTAACAAGGGCAGAGAGCAGCTGGGGAGGCTGTGAGGAAGCCAGAGGGACAGACAGATCCTTTGGTTTATGCTGAGAGCTGTGCAGGCAAAAGCCACACGAGCAGGTAAACTGGTAGGGGAAAAATGGCAGATTTTATGGAAAGACAGTGGTGGCATTGAGAGCAGAACCAAGACGTTCTCACCTCAAACTCCAACCTTGTAGGGCCGATCTCACAGCTGGTGTGAGCTGCAGTTTTACATGAAGCAATGTCAGTTTATTCGAGCCCCAGATATCTTGATTGGAATCTATGGTGGTAATTATTCATGCTCACCATTTGTATTTTGGGACTAATTAACTATTCTAGGTTCCTATAAAGAATATTGTCAACTATTTAATGGCTCATTGAGTTTAGCAGGATTTCTAGCTTCTCTTTTACAATTTCAACAGAATAGTTATTGTGATTTGTGACTTGGAGTAACAGCTAGTGAGCTGTGAGCAGACCATGCGTATTATGATGTTAGTTCTACCCTTTGACAAATAGGTTTTAATTGGCTTTACATGGATTTTGCTTGATGATACAAGGCTTCTGGAGATAGGAGGTAGGATAGGAGAGGGTTTTTTCCAAAACACATAAAAGCAGTGCTGTCCTGCCAGCACATGTTCCACAGGCACTTCTCAACTTTAGATAATGAGGATGAATATTTAAAATTAATTCTGGTGTGTGTAGGTCTTGCCTCTGCCTTCGTAAAGGTGTTAGAGCCAAGGTCGTTGGCCTTAATTTCCCACTAACAAAAGAACTTCATGTTTCTGATGGGCTCAGTGCCTTGGCTTTTGAATACTTCTGAAGGTGTTTGTGTGGTGAATAGTGTGTGCTGCTCTGAAGTCCTGAGCTTGGGTGCAAGGTTTTTAAAAGCGTGGTGTGGAGCACTCCTGAGATTAGTAACTCTGGGAGTAAGGCTTTGTGAGTCACTTCTCTGCGTTGTGATAAGGAAACACATCCCCTGTGATCCTGCTCAGAACGAGAGGGTCCCATGCTGTAGCATCCTGCCTGAAACTCCTCTGTGTGGGGATCTGAGGAGGGGAGGGTCTCTTTGACAGGCAAGTATGTAATTGCTGCCTCTGTATTAGCAGATGAGAAGGCCTCCTGATCACAGGCTGGCTGGGGCTGTTGAGATTGAACTCGTGCCCTTGCATTTCCTCGGGAAGAGAAGGGGAGACTGGTGGGGCTGAGAGAACTGGCAAGCACAGCATTGTCATGTGCTGTGTCCTTCTCACTCCTGCCTGCATTTAGTTCCAGGGTGGGGATAAGTGATGCTCATGGCTGAGGCTGGCCAGGCCAAGAGAAAGAAGGAACAGGGGGTTGTTTTGAGACCCGCTCCATTTACAGACTTTTTGCTGCTCACATACAGTTAAGACAGCAAATTTTGACACCTTGCCATGGTCCAGCTCCACTCTCCCTTTGCTCCGTTACCACTATTTCCCTGCTTCATATCCAAACCATCAAGAAATGGGGGCAGCAGGACAATTACTCTTTGCTTTCTGCTTGGACATCGTTGTCACGGTGGTTTTCTTCTGCCTGAAAAAGTATTTGGGAGGATCTCAAGTGTTTGTAAAATACAGGAATTCAAACCAACCCAGCCTTTAATTGATTCAGTATTTGGAGAGGCAGTGGAGAGTGATTGAAAGCCCTGTCCACGTGGAGCAGCCGTGGCATGGTGACCGTGGCGTGGTGACCGTGTTAGGTGGTTGTTGGGCTGAAAGGAATGAAGGCCAATTAATTACCCACAGATTCAGCTTCTCTAATTCACCCTCTACCCTGAACGAAGAACATCTCCCGGAGTAGTTTGTTGGCAGTAGGTCTGTTAAATCTTTCACAGCTTTCTCTCCTCCTCAGTAGCCAAGCCAACTTGCACATTCCTCAGTGAAGGGCTGCGTGCTCAGGCTTGCAGACCACAGCTCTGACCCAGCGTGGAGGCACTTCCCTTGTTGCACAATTTGCACCTGTCACCTCCGAGATAATAATGAAATCCCAGGAGAAAAGAACCCCACAGCTGTCACACACGGAAACCACATTTGTGTCCTTCCCCTTGCCCCAGCTGTGTACTGTGACTCTGTTAATGTTGGAGTCAGGAGGTTTTTAAGGCATGGTAGTTTTTTTTCTGGTTGAATTCGATGGACATCACAGGACTCAGAGAAGAAAATACAATCCATCTTCTGTGAAATGAACTCAGTCATCCTTCAGTTTATTGAGTGAGAGGGAATACAAAACAAATCCACAAATGTCAAAAGCAGTCTACAAGGGATCATTCCATTTCTTTTTCCATTTGTTTCCTTGATTAAAATGATTTTTAACTGATTCCTCTCTTAATATAACAAAATATAATTCACTTGAATATCCTCCTGAACCTCACTGCCAAAGTCTGTGCTGGGCCCAGTTTGCTGGAAATGGGGTGGTGATGGTGAGGGACTTTGTGAATCACACTCAGCTTCAGTGATCTCTTTAGCCATGGGAATGTGAGGAGAACAATTTGAGCCCCATTAAATTTGGCAGCAGATTCCCGCTGACTTGAATGGGCTGGCGAAGTCCCCTGTGGTGATGGAGATGGAGAGGAGGACCTTTAGTGATGTTTTTCTGTCTGTGATGTTCTGCTGGCTGCAGATATGCCCTTTGCAAGTGTGGGCTGGTAGTTCCTCTGGTAAAACATAGTCTGAGGCCTAAGCGCAGACCTCGCTCTGCAGCCCCTGAGTAATCCACACATCTCCATGGGCCTCCCGCCTCCCCTGCCTGCATTTGCTCTCTGCCGTTCCCGGGGTCCTTCAGGAACCCCCAGGGCCGTTACTCACCCTCTGAATAAGGTTGGTTGAAATGAAATACATGATTAATTTAGGCATGAGTCAGACCAGCCGCATGAGAACATCAGGAACAAGACCAGCGACCCGGCCCGCTCATCGTGCTGCCCTGGCAGTAATGCTGGAGGAACGGGGAAGCAGACGTCTTTCCCAGTCACAAACCCTTCCAGTTAGATCATCCGGTGTCTCTTCTGTTTCCTGATGGAGTCATTTTGTCTAGGAGGAAGAAGTATGTCCAGCTTTCCACAAGGATTATGAAGGAATCCTCTCATCACTCACTCGGGGCTGGAACCTGTTCTTCCACTCACACCAGAAGCCAGTGAAATTGCTTGTGCAGTGTCTGTCATCTGGGGCAGAAACAGCATTATAATCCAGATTACCTGACCCAATTTTGTGCCTTGTCCACAGGAAGGTCCTTATTCCCTAATAACCTCTAAATGTGAGGATAGCTGGGGTCTTTCTGAGCAGCTGGGGCTGTTCTTTGAACTCCAGAGCATAATGAAACATTAAGCAGAGGAATGGAATCGAGCACCTGATGGGCGTGAAGATCGTGAGGAGCTGTCTTTCCAAGCTGGTACAAGATTAGTTAGGGAAAAGGGGTTTTTCCTCCACCAAGGCCATTGTTGTTATATCAAATCTAATATCCTGAAATGAAAAGGAACTCTTGAAAAGTTGGAATAGAGTAGTAATGAATTAAGGGCCACCAGACGGTGTTGGTTTAATATCCCATTTCAAAGAGCTGAATTTAAGTGAGAGATAATTTAACAAAAGCACCATTAGGAATTTTTTTCTGCATTAATTTTAGAGCCAGGTCTGAAACAGGAGGAAATTTGTGCATCTGCAAGGATTTGTACTCGCAGAGGATCTGAGCATTTGCATTGCAGTCTGGAGCCAGATCAGCAGCCCCAGAGACTCGCTCACTTCTCCCTCTGCCCCAGCCCCGCTAAGGGAAGCGCCCATCTCCTGGCCTTGGTGCTGGCAACGCTCTGTAAAATGCCACGGAATCCATGGCAATCCCATGCAATCCCCAAAGTCAACATAGGAGCTTAAATTAACGTTTAATTAAAAGCTGACACAGGAAGGGAAATTAAATTAATGTCCTAATTAATGTTTCGGGTTTAGTCCAAATAGCAAACTTAATGATTCTCTCTTCCCTTTTACAGCACTACACTTACCTCTGAGCAGTGATGAATTTTGGCTCATTTGGCCCCAATCCTGGAAAACATCCTCATTAAAAAAAAAATGTATTGAAGCCCACACTTAATTCTATTCCTGCCATGCTTAATTGCTGGCCTGGATGGGCATGGGCTTAAGTCTTTGATTACATCAGGTGGAGCTAGCAGGAAAATTTTGCATAATGGGCCCCAATTTGCTAAGCTGATTTGACTCTTAAAAACCTTGACTTAGCACACACAATGGGAAGGGAATAGCGTTCCTCACTGGGGCTGTGTTTCTTCTATTGCCGTGGTTTTCATGGAGTTGGTATTTTTGTAGACATCACTTTATGATGGAGAAGAATCAGGAGTCCAGTGGAGCAGCAAGTGTTCTGCGAAGGGAAATGAGAATGGGAGGAGTACTTGAAGGATTGAGACAGCACGTTCCCCCCATCAAGGTTTGTTTCCTCTAACAAATCCTGGTTTCTTCATGGCAAAAGGCTTCTGTTTGACAGCACAGCACGGCGTCAGATGGAAAATGCTTAGATATTTGGGATGCTCCACTGGCTGCACAGTGAGCTTGGTGGGATGGGTTTTGGAGCCAGCCTACCACTGCAGAAAGAAATGTAGTCCTCAATGGGACGCTCTTGCGCCCCAGGGATTTGGAAGGGGTGGCCTGGGTTGTAGGGCAGGAGGTGATGTCCTGAACCCGTCTGGAAGGAGGGGAGGTGAGGCAGAGGCGGGCTCTGATCGGTGTAGCGGTGGATGACTTGCTGGAGAGTGTGCTTTGGGTATCAAGGGCTGTGTTTGTCTTCAGCAAGGGCTTGATAAGGGGAGCAGGAGGTGAAATGCTCTGACCCGGTGCTGCACAGGTTGAGTGAGAGGTCCTGGAACACGGCCTTGTGACCTCACGTTTTGTGACTTGATGGATTCAGCACAAGAATCAGCATCGTGGTACAGACTCTATCACTCAGGTGGGGCAGTCCTGCCGCAAAGCAAAATGGTTTTCCTGGCTTCCTACTCCTAAAGCTCTTTTGTTTTCATTCTTCTTCCTCTTCCATCATTCAAACCATGCCAATGAAGCGCATCGTGCGCTCAGAGCGCGAGTCACCGTCAGTAGGTAGGTGTTAAACCTCCCCAGCGCTACTGGGAGGTCAAAGCAGAGACTGAAGTTTGCAGATTGAGCTGCTGAAAATGCAGCAGCCATCGCCTTCCCCTCCAACTGCTCATTTCTACCCGGCTCAGGAGAAATTTGGGCGGCTGCCCGATGAGCTGTGCTAGCTGAAAAATAACCAAGTCCACACAAAAAAGACCTAAGGAGATGTTCATGTACACATCAAACCATGGTTCCCCTCTCCTACAGCGTTCCCATTTCCTGTGGTGTACCAAACCAGTTTGTCTCTGCTCTTTTTATGACGCAGGGTGCCACGAGTCAAATTCTTGATTGGTGCTTACAATGAGGAGAAGGAATGTTGTGTTCCCGGCAGGTCTGGCGTTGGAGTCGCCACACCTACTTGTTTAATCTCTCTGGATTCATGTTGCGTGCGACGGGGCAGGATGCAGAGGTGGGCAGAAGGGTTCATGAGGTCATGGGAGGAAGAAAGAAGGGTGTGTATCAGAAAAAAAACAACCACATCATAGCTCTTTCCTGCACTGTTTGCCTTCTGGGTTGAGCCCCGTGCAGTTTTACTGAGACTCTGAAGTTTCTCTGCAGCTGCGTGAGCTGGAGGATGAATGTGCATGAAAAGCTGAGATGCTCACCCAACCCCACAGTTCCAGACTGGCTTTAAAAAAAAAAAAGATACATGTTTTAACAATTATTAAGAAAAGATGCCCTGAGTCTGAGAAACCATCATATCAGGTGTCACCAGGTATCTTTGAGTTGGAATCAGTGAGAGCTGTGCTGCTCGGGCGTTACTGATTGGTGACTGAGAGATGATGCTCGTGGGGTTTTGCAGCAGCATCTCCCTTTTCATGTACGCAGCGTTCTCCCTCCGGGCAGTTCCTCAGCCTTTGTAGCTTGGAAAGGAAATTGGTTTTGGAAGTTTTAAGAGTATGGACTCATTTGGTAAGAATCAGTCTGGTCTGAGGTCTGTGGGTCTCTTCAGATCCCGGTTTGAATGTGTAGAGAGCGTAAAACCAGTGCATGGGTGAACCCCCCCTCCAGAAACCCTCTCTGTCCTCCCCAGCACTCATGCACAAGAAGAAAGTTCCTCCTAACTGGTCAAGGCTGTGCCTGGCATGGAAGGGCTCCCTGTTAATCCCAAGGGCTGCGTACCCAGGGCAGGTCCAGCCCCCAGAAACGAGCACACGGGGAGCGTGCGTGTATTTGGCATCGGGGTGGGGTGGGGAGAGAAAGAAATCCATCCGATTCTGAATCCAACTCACGCTGCCTGGGTGTCTGCAGTGTAGGAGCATTTCTCATCCAGCTACTCTGGCTCTAACTGTTAAATGTTTTTTTTATTAGCAGCTCTGGTATTGTGCACACTGCAGGATGAGTCAGTGCCCCTCAGCGCAGAGCTGGGAATCAATAGACCTCTGCGAATTAGATAATGTGCTAAAATATGGCTATCTACAGAGGCATCGGGTTTGGGATGGTGACTAACAGGTTAGTGGAAAGGCACGCTGAGAGCAGCCTGAGCAGGCAGTAATCTTTCTGGAAGCTTCTAAGACACAATCTGCTCGTGGTGGTTAAGCATCTTGTGCACCGTGATCACGAGGATGGGAAGTTGAGCTCCCAGGCCCTGGTGTGCAGAAATGAACCTTCTGCAAGGCTTTCTTTTCTCTCAATGGAAGAGACCGCCTTAGGATGGTCTGTGGGGGGAACTGGCTGCAGGCTCTGCACCCCAAAGCCTGATCAGAGGCGTAGGTGGGGGACAGATGGTTATTCCCCTTTGCTCAGCACCGGTGGGACTCATCTGGAGGTGTGGCTCTGTTCAGTCCTGTGTGCCCCAGTACAGGATGCACAGGGGCGATCACAGAGTAGGGCCACAAAAATGGGTGATGTGAGGATTGGAGTGGCTGAGCCTGCGCTGAGCCAGGGGACATCTCCAGAGGGTCCCTTCCAGCCTCAGCCCTGCAGTGAAAATCCAGCCCAGGCTCGACACCCCTCACACGGCACAACGTGCAAGTCTGTTAAGTCAGAATAGATTCAGCCTTGGTGTTAGCTCTGCAGAAATACCCATGGCTGCCTGAGATGCTCTTCTCCCCCCTCCAAATGTTGCATGAGAAGCCTCCAAGTCTTTATTACGGTGGTCCATTTTATCTAATGAACCTTGCTAGCTTCTGAAAATAATGAGTCAATGAGCTCCCTAAAACTGTGCCCGTTGCGAGTGGCGCACTCCCGGCCGCACTCCTAGATACCAGTTAAGTTTGCACTGGGGATTTTTATTGTTGTTTCTCTAAACAGAGAGGATCGCCTCAGGCAGGGCTGAAAACTGCATCTCCAGCCAGCTGGGGGAACTGAAAGTCAGAAACAATCGTCAACAAAATAAATTCCTTCCTCTTGGCACAGAACACTCTGGACTTCCCAACTCCAGGTGCTAACTCCCTTCGCCCCTCAGACTCCCACTCCAGACTGGGAAGGGAAACAGGAGTCATAAAATACAGCTAGGCATGTTTCAGGATAAAAGGCCAAATTAAATCCCTCCTGTAACTCCATGGCAGAGAGAGGAGAAGCTGGAATAACAGAGAGTCGTGGCTGTGCACTGGGATGATCCAGCGGCTCCTGCTTGTGTCACTGGGCAGAACTCAAGGAATAATCCATTTTAGGTATTTATGTAGCCATCTTTTGCAGAGCAACTTGCTTTGGAGTGCTTTTCCTCCCCAAAAAACCCCGTCTGACGTAGGTAAAAGTTTTTATCTGGGTGCTAGAGATGAGAGAGGCACCGCTGATGGCAAAGGCAGGTGTTTAGGGATGGTTTGGAGCCTTTCCCATGTGGACAGGGAGGCTCTTGGCATGGCAGTGACCAAATCTGAGCTCTTTCAAGTCCCAAGCTCATGTACTAGCCGTCAGGACACAGCTCTGAGAGATTTCATGGGTAATACTGATATAAATATGTTAAAGCACTAGATCTGGCCTAGGAAAGGCCATTGAGCTGTGATGGGGTATGGGGGAGTCACAGACTCGCAGCGCTATCCGGGTTACCCACCCCAGGGCTTTGATTTGGCAGGTGTTGCCACGGGGCAGCTGGGTTTTTGGGTTTGGTTTGGGGTTTTTTTTTTAAAGGTAAGGATTTGTCTGGATAGAGGGGAGATCTTAGGGACCAAGGCACTGCTTTTAACATCTTCCCCATCTGACAGGTCTTCAAAGCCTTGTGCATTTCAAAGATCACCACGTTAATTTAGCATTTCTTTCACCAGCAAGGCAAATACGTTAGATGTGAGAGCAGGAGCACCTGGGAGGCGAATGACAGATCAGAAGGGAAGGATGCTTTATAGATCTGTGACAGTCCTGGTTGTCTCCTGCGACTGATGGCGTTGAGTGGAACCGTTCCTGGCACATCCCTTTCTGTGTGAGTAAACTCAGAGAAGGAAAGAAAGGAATGTTGCTTTCTTCTGTGGCAATGCTGAGCAAAAATAAACGAGTGACTCTCTGGCCTTTGATAACAAAGGTAGCAAAAATACTGTAATTAATTGTATTTTACTTATCCACCATTTGCCATGGGAGAACAGGAGGTAATTATCACACAGGCTGTGATATATGTCTGTATATATCGCGCTGACAGGTATACTTAATGCTTGAGGTCTTTGACCCAAAGCCAGCTGATATTGATTTAGATTTTCTGTAGATCAGATCCTCTTCCTGGAAAAATCTGCAGATTAAATAGCGACTTAAAAAAATTACCCAAGGTTTATACAAGTGTAAATGTGAGAGAAGAATTCAGCCCCAAAAGACCTGTCTTCTGCCAGGGAGCAGGAAGCGTGTGATTTCTCTATCTTCTGCTTAAAATGAGTCAGAAACCCTGCTGTATTTTTATTTCTTTCATTCCTTATGCTGCTGTCCCTGAAATCAGCAGCATCTCACGCAGCTTGTTCATGGAAACAGGGTCTGTACTGAGATGCTTTCCCCCCCTCACCCTGCACCCTGGGCTTTGAGCAGAAATTCCCAGGGAGATGTGTGTGTGTTCACATACAAGGTGAGTAGCAGTTTGTGGGGCTGATTCCTCACTTGGATGTGGAGAGCAGCAGCGACCTTGTGCAGAGCCCATCCTTCTTCCCAGGAATGTTAAATTCCTCCATTCATCATCAAGGATCAGGGCAGCTAAATCCAGATAAATCTAGAGCAACTGTGCTCACGCCTCTGGAGGCTCACAGGAGCTGATGTGGGAGTAGAATTTGGTCCAGAAGTGTTATTCTTGCTTAGACAAACCCAGTTTCTGGTGGAGAGTAAGCTCAGTATAAACGTCAGTGGTGTTCTGCAGCAGAAACTTCATTTTATTCAGGGGAAAAAATGATATGGGGTATGCAAATTCTGCTTTTAGATGCTTTGGTGTAAACTGGGAGTAACTCATTGACTTTCAAATCTTTGCTCATTTAGAAATATTCTTAACCTTGTTTCTGTGTGTTAACCATAAGATTTTCTTTCCTGGGATGAAATGCAAATCCAGAATAAGACAGGGATTTTTGCAGAGACCTAAGGAAATCAGGAACCCAAATCCCACTGACACCCAGTAGGATTTAGGTGTGTAAACTTCCGTTGCTTCTGTGAAAAATCTCAGTTTAAGACTTAAAAACAAAACCAAAAGGGCTGGCAGCTCCTTTAACTTCCTGAACATCTTTTAGAGAGTGGTTTATATGATTGAGTGCTGAAGAGCTGTCATAAACCTTTTCATTTAGCAGCATCCCCAGATAGAGAGCAAGAGGAGATTGCAATAACGGAGAAGAATGAGAAACGGAGGATTTGCTGTTCTGCCTTCAAACGTTTCTCCCCAAATCCCATGTCCTACTCTCAGAAATGGAAAGTGTCTTAATTATTCAGGGGAAGAAGGATGCCCTCCTGTAACCCGCTGGATAATTCTGCTGTGTCTGCAGGACCCTGAAGTACTTCTCCAGTTTCTGTGCCTTGGAGTCGGCTGTGTGTTCGAGTGCTTTTAGATCCGAGAGTCGTTCATAGGGAGGACATGGAGATGGAAGAAACACCTCCCAAAATGTCTCCTCTTGCCTTGAAGTCTAACTGGACCACACAAGGCAGGGTTTGTATCACAAAGTTCAGCTGGAGAGGAGACAGTCACCGGCGAAGACATCCTTCCTTTAGAAGGAGGAATCCCATACCTGCTGTTGGGAGCAGGTTCTTGGAAAGCATAGGAGGGATCCAGGGTTTGGAAAGAGGTGAGGTTTGGACTTGTCATGGGCACAACATCATCTAGCAAGTCTCAAGTCGTCCTGGAAAACACCAGCCTGGAGCCTGCAAGGCAGAAGGTGTTATTCTGACAAGGTGTCTGCGAACGTGTGCGGTGCTGCAGCTCACGTGGGTTGGCAAAGCTACTTGTGCTCTAACGTGTTAGAAATACCCAGAGGGATTCAATACATGGTGCTATCTGTCAGGGCCTGATCCTGCAACGTGTGAAATGCTGTTTCCAGTCCCTCCTCTGGTCACTGGAAGAGATGTTGGCCCAGCACCAGCCAGGATCGATCTGCCAAAGCTCCGGGCGCAGAACAACGGCGAGCGGCGTGTGAGAAGTCACACCATGAGAAGGCTGAAGAGCTTATGATGGTTCTTTCCAACAGTGAAAACTGTCTTTTTCCCTGCTCCGGCATTTAGCTAGCACCTGTCAAAGAAGATTAGGAGAAGGGAGATGACATGGAATTAAGAGGAAGATTTCTAGTGGCCAGAGTGGGTGATAAAGCCCGCTGTGCGCCCGCCCGGGGTGTCAGGCTGCTCTCTGCATCAGAGACCTGCCTTATTAGTACAGGGGAAACAACCAGCACCAGCCACAGCCATAAATTGTACAGGTTCTGCTGCTGGCTGCTGCAGGTATTTTCTTCTACAAAGAAAATGAGTGTATTTCGAGTGAATTGCTATCAAAAGTGACATGCCTTTTCTTTTTAGCCACCTAATCTAGAATGCTTTAAGACAACCAGGTATGTAGATGGCGAATGGTTACTGCTTCCTCACCACCAGCCCCTTCTGCAGCATCTCAAACTCTCTGAAAACTTGGCCAAATCCTTTGCCCCAGCGTTTGTTGTGCTGCAGAGCAGGGCAACAGGAGCTCGTGAGGGTTGGCGCTGCACTGGAACACATGCTGGGAGGAATATGGGTGCTCACAGCTCTGTCAGTCCCTTTCTAGGACATTCTCCTGTGATACCTCAAGTCAGGTCTGAAGCTGATTTTTTCTAAGTCATCTTAGAGCAGTTTGGGAAGTGGGAGATCGTGTTTTGGTCAGTATGAGTGCACGAGATGGAGCTGGAAGACCTTCCAAGGCAATGTAAGAGTCACCGTTTCCTGTCACTGATTTTTATGCTCTGATGACCAGGCAGAAAAGGCAGGGACCCCTGTTAGTGGGGTACACAGACATCCTCTGTGGCCCCTGGGATGAGAAGGGCTGTGATTTGGGAGCATGAGTTTCAGTTCAGTGTTTCAGTTGCTGGGTGCTGTGATTTTTCGCTATGTAACTTTTAGCAGGAAGGGAAAATAACTCCGTCCCTGCCTTGAAGGATTTGGGTGTTCAGGGTGTGTTTTGAGATGCTTTATTCAGAGTCCAGATCCCCTTTTAGAGCTACTGTCATCTGAGTATAGATTGTTTGTGCTTCTGGAGACATCTTTGACTTGCTGTTAATTTCTGTTTTTTAAAGTTCCTGGGAATTCCTTCCCGTGGAAGGAGTTGAAGCAGCCCTCTTCTCCCTGTCTCACCAGAGTACAGAAATATTTTCCATGAACTATCTTTTCCTTTCTTTTTTTCTTTATTCTTTAAGGTTTCATAGTTTTTATGCCAGTGAAACCATGCACTTCAAATTCTTATCCCAAGGTTTTTTGAGCTGATTTTCATGGCAGATACAAGCAGTGATGCCTGCACTGATCTCAGACATGGTTTATTTTTATTCTTATATATCAGCAGCTATTTGTCACGCTACCTTGCAATGTGGGACTCACATTTATATGGTTTGGGGAGATGTAACTCATTTTCTGTTTAATCCACTGTCTGTCAAAGCCAGAGATTTAAGATAGAATACTGTGGGCTTTCTGACATGGTGCACAATTTTTTTTCTATGTGTATTTATTTATTCTCTGTGCACACTGTCATTTGTTAGGTTGAGTGCAGAAGAAAGTTGGTTTGCCAATAGGTGTAATTTGAGAAACGCTCTCAGCATGGAATGGACTGTAGATGGGATTCCTCCAGGATCCTGGGGTATTAAAAATGTCCTAGTGAGTACACGGCATTATCAGTCCAGTTCTGCTGTGAGGAAAGTCTGAGCAAGTTACTCCCCTCCTGTTTGTTCCCTGGTTAAAAAAGAAAAAACCCTCTTGTTGATGGTCTCCTTGAAGTGCTTTGAGATCCGTCGACCAGAAGTTCTTGTGAAGAACCAGAGCTGAGGTGAGCATGGGTGAGGTGACATGCAGAGAGGAGTGAGAGCAGCAGCTGAAATCCTGTATCCCGGTGAGATGCAGGTGATGCTACTGGGTAGCAAATGGATCATGCAGTATCCTGAGCTGGAAGGGACCCACGAGGATCAGGGATCCCTGGAAACACTCAAGGCCAGGTTGGACAGGGCTCTGAGGAACGTGGTCTGGTTAAGATGTCCCTGCTCATGGCAGGGGGTTGGACTAGCTGGCCATCGAGGTCCCTTCGAACCCAAAGCAGTGTGTGTTTCTGTGCTGACAGTCTTCTGTCCCAGGGAGAGGTGGCGTTTGGAAAGCATGCTGCCACGTAGCACCCAGCAGCTCTGCGCCTTCACCTCGCCGCGTCTGGCACCCAGCGCCAGGGTGAAGCGCCTGTCCTGGAAAGCCCAGGCTAAATTCAGCAGGCAGCCAAGAGGCAGGAGGAGGCAGGGAGCTGAAAGCAGCTCACTCGCAGTTGGCATCAGTGCTCAGAGGTGGAGCTGAGAACAGGACCTGGCCTCCAGGCTGGCTCTGGCTGGTGCTCAGGCGTTCACCCAAGCTGTCGCCATCCTGCACCGCGCTGGGGGAGGCATGTCAGACGTGCTTAGCTGACTCACACCCAGCCAGTGTGACAGAAACGCTCGGGACAGCATCCTGCCTGAGCTAAAAAAACAAGAACTCGCTCCAGATCTTTCTAAAGAGCCAATGATACGCACGAGTGTAGGTGTCATCCCTTCGTCGACAGACAAAGCCTTCAGAAGACACTTGAGGGGCGTCAGCTGGGGAAGGACTAACCTACAGCCCCAACCATCTTAGCAGAAGCCTGGGAGCACCCTGCGTTAGCTGCTGGTTATTTCAGGAGCCTCCTTCTGTCTAGTGTGTCTGAAATAGGACTTTGGTCTTCCTGGAGTAAGGTTTGGGGAAAAAAATGTCATGTTTGCTTGGTGTGACAACAGGCTCGGGGTTTCCTGCAGGAGAGTTGGGCTTGGGACAGCTGATGGGATAAGGAACAAAACCACTCTGTGGAGTGCCGGTGGGGGTTAGGCTTGTGAGTACAGGGCTCGGTGGGCTGACAGCTGCCCAGGGTGAGATGCAGTAGGTGTAACACGCAGCAAGAGGGAGGGAGGAAACTCTCTTCCTCCCCGACTGTTAAAATCAGAGGATGAAGTTAGATCAGAATCAAGGGTCGGAGCATTGCTTCAGTTTGGTGATGAGGGGTTGGGTCCAGGCATCCTTCCTGGTCAGTGTAGCTCGGTTGCTGATCAGCCGTGATAAATTAACAGTGGACTTGAGCCTTTAAAGTGCTCCTGGACACTGGCAGAGGCTAGTGCAGGGAAATAAATATCAAGGAATTAACGTTGTGTTATTGCTTTTCCTTGAGACTCTGGTTCCACATCACCTGACGGCAGAACATAAATTTGAAGGCTCCAAACACCACAAAAAGCAGGTTTTCAGGTGAGAGAGCGTACAGAGCACTGATGAGATGACAGTAAACAAAAGAATTAGGTGGTATTACCAGGAAGATCTCCAAGAAGTGAGGTCTGAAATAGCCTCCCGTGAGATTTGGACCAGACAATGATATATAAAGAATGCTCCTGAGAGCATTCACTCATTGTCAGAAGGATAGACTATAGAAAGGCAGCTCTGAGAGATCTTCTCCATCATTTCTATGAGTCAGTATGGTTAGGTGCTGTCAAAAGGACGTCACAGGAGCATTTCTTTTGGATTAGACACTTGTTATCGGTCTGGAGTGCCGGGCAATTGATGATGTGAATTCATTGATGTGCTGGACAAGGTACATGAAGGCTGAGAACATTTGTCAGTCTTGGACAAGCTCTTCCCAGACAAAACTCTGGCATCCTTGTCACTTGAAGGGAGTTTATTACTTCTTAGTGAAGAGCAAGGTAAGAAATATAACAGATGGAGGGAGGCTTGCGAGGCATCGCCAACCCAGCTGCCTAAACCGGGTAGGGACAGAACAGATGAGCTTCATAATGGTGGCTTGAAGGCACTTGAGCTGTGCATTGCATAGGTGCTCCTGGGATTCTTCAATCGCCCTGTGCCCTGACCAACCGCTCTTGGGCACACAACTGATCTGAAACTCGATCATAATTATGCCAGGGTGTTTACTTACCCAGAGAACTAGTCACACATCAGAATTGACTTCGCTTGCTCTCTTTAAACATTTCCTTACAGCATGTGGGCACCGCACACAGGGACATTTCAGGCCCCTAAATGCAGCTTCAGGGTCCAGGGCAGAGCTTACGTGCTTTGTAGACGTTGCCCACATCTCATACATGTCCCAGCAGTAGGTAACATCTTGTGACTTAGTGAAGTTGTGACATTAGTGATGACCTCTGCAGTTGGTGTATTGGAGCTAGGAGAATCACGAATCCCAAAGTCTGTCCAACTGATTTCCATCACCAACAATGTTTTTAGGTTTAGGCTGTGCCTTAAATGCCTAAACCACGTTTAACATTTCGGCTGACACATCTGATGCTTGGGAAGGACTGGGAGCCTGCACCATCAGTGGCTCAGATGTCAAACATGAACTCTTCATGCTGCACAAAGTCACTTCTTGTTACCTAACCCTTTTTTTGTCAGTGTTTCCAAGTGGAAAAGAGACAAAAACCTGGGTGGGAGTTTGGGCAGCATCTCAGAACCTGACTTGGAGAACTTGACTAGCGCTTTGCTTGATTCTTGGAGGGATCCAAATGTGGCACCTACGTTAGATACTGGAAATTGAAGGTAGTTAGGAGATGGGCCAGGAAAAAGTTCCTAACACAGCCTGTGGGAAGCTCTGGAAGGCTGAGCAGCCTCTCGTCTTGGACCAAACAGCTCCCTGCTGCCAGGAGGAGGAGGATTCTGAGGAGCCGTTGCAGGAACATAGCTCATTTGGTTTGGGAAGGTGCCCTGCTGCAGACTCTGAGAGGGAACCGGCGACGGGAGAGGAAGACAACAGGTTGTTGGATTTCTAGAAAGGAGAACCTGGAGGAAGAGAAACTTTCAGGGATCGCTCGTAGGTAGGGAATTCTCATGTTGGAATTGAGAAGGAAAAATCTAAATGAGGATGAGGATCACCACGTGTAGCTGTGAGGCTGTGGTAATGTATAAAGGGTTTGGATGATGGAGAAGAGAAAGGAGAAGGGTCACCAGACAGATAAAATTGGTGTTGGAGATTGGCTGCAGCGCTGCAAGGAAGCGTTTTGAGGGAGGGATGGGGTAGTTCAGGGCAGTAGCGATAGGGCCAGGAGCTGAGACACTGAGCTCTAATCACGGTGTTTCCACTGATGGTCTACAGGCTGTGAGCAAGACAGCGACATCCTGAGCCCCCAGTGCCTGCGTGATAGCACGGCGGAAGGTAGGATCAGAGCTCTGCTGCGCGGGCGGCTTGTGCCTTTGAAAATGGGAATGGAAATAAATAGTGTCCTGCCTCCCACAGCCCTTATCAAACTCAATTCACAAACGTTTGCTGGAGGCTTTGGAGAGATGTACCAAGTCTTCTGAAAGCCCCCTCTCTTATCAGTGCATCCCTGTGCTGTGTCCGGCAGGGCATCGGGACTCGCCCAAAGAAATCTGATGATTTGCATTTGGCTTTGGCTGCAGAAGCTGAAGATAAAAGTTATTCAAAGCTGGAACTGTGATTTTTAGGCGTTTATGAAGCTGGTGGAGTAGATTAATTTGGCTGTGAGATGAAGAAATAGGATAGATATATCTCCAGGCTTCTCTAAGTGATGTGCACCTCTTTTTGGCCAGTTTGGGGTTTTTGATGGTACAGATACCACCACTAAAATTCATTCTTCTGTTGTCCCATGATCTTGATTGTTCTTTCTGATGGCAGTGAGGGGTTACTATTGCATGTACTGCTTGCGTCACACAAACTCTCTCACATGCCAGACCTGGCTCGGTTTGTTTCTTACCCCCCTTCTTACTGGATTTTGTCCTGGGTGGAGAGGAAGTACGCAAGGATTTGGGGGGACTGTGGGATTTGGGAGTTCAGCCCTTGAACGCTAAGCTCGGTGGGTGGGAAACAAAGTGGGCCTATGGATTGAACAGGTACAGAGTGGGTCTGGCCAGCAGCATGTGGGGCACAAAGAGGAGACCCAGCTGGCTGTTCTAACAGTTTCATTCAGATCTGCTAGAACAGAGGCATCAAGGGCACCAGAAACTGCTCAACAGGGGCACAACCTTCACCCTGGGGGTTAGAAAGCTACATAACTTAGCTAAAATGTTACCTGAGCTTGGAGCTGGGAGGCCCTGGCTTTGGTTGTGTCATCTGACTGATCTTCCCACTGGGTGCTTAGCAGATCCGGGCTCCTTTTCGTTGGAGCTGTGTTAGAAGTGCCAACTGCTAGAGTCAGGAGTGAGTCGGAGGAGCTGCGGCGGGGTTCCCGTGGTGCTAACGCTGTGGGTGCGACTCACTGTGGAACATATGGTTTGCATCTCCTCTGAGCCCCGGCTTCAGCGAGCGGTGGTGAGTCACTCGAGTGGGGACAGGCTTGGGCTTTTTTGGGTTTCATTTAACAACAAATGCTTCTTTGGATAAATTTAGGCTATTTGATAGGAATGCCAGGGATGCTTGAGATGATGGGGCCAGGTAGACCCGGGTGGGTCAGCCTCCTTTGTGCGTTTAGGAGGGTGGCAATCTATCGGTGAGCTCCAGCTCCTTTAAATACCAAACACCATCCTCTCTGATGGAAAGTTTACTGTTGGTGGGGCCGGTGGTCTTGCCCACTCGCTCCGTGCCCGCACACGAGACAGCAGCCTTGGCTTTGGAAATAAAAATTAATGTGCTACATCATCTGCTAAAGTGGTAGAATCATTCTGATATGCAGAAGTATCAGGCTCGTTACGAGCGCCGTTAGTTAACCATAAAAATGTGAAAATGTGAAACCCAAAAGACATCTGGCTCGTGTCTCGATCCATCTTTTTATGCTCTGTAGACAATGCGCCCGTGTCGTAGACCTCCAGTCTGTCTCCAGCGCGTGCTGTTACCCTCATATAAATATACAACGCAACATATATCTTAAGGGTTAGCTTTGACAAGACAAGATTGCAGTAATGGTCAAAGGCAAAAGCATTAATACGATAAATAACAGTCCAGTGCAGCAGCTCAGAGCTTCTAATCCCCGTCAGGTCCTTGTGGAAGAGCGTGGGGTTGGGGTGAATGAGGCATTCAGAGGGAAAGCCAATTGCCCAGAAATCTTCAGGCTCGTCGGTAGCACCGTCCTGAACTCCTGCCCTGCTCCCAATCGCCAGCAGGCATTTTCTTTCCTTGCAGATAGTCGGTGTAAGTATGAAATATTCATGTTCTCTGGCTCCTTCGAGCGTCTCACGTATGAATTCTTTGAAGCCAGGATCATTCCTTGCCGTGGTTCTAAGCAGCACAGAGTCAGGCAGGAGAAACCTTGGGTTGGAAAGGATGTTATAACAAATGGCTGTGACATTCCCAGACACTTCAGTAACGCGAGTCCTCGCGTTGGGCAAGTCTGTGCGCTTTCAAAGCGAGCACAGATTTACTCCTCAGATGTTCCTGTGCTGCTCTGGGTGACTTCAGGGCCCCTTCGGGACCAGGTGAAGCTTGAAGTGATTCCCGGAGAGCTGTGCCTCTGCGTGCTCATTTCAGGTGTAAATCCAGCTTTTCTCCTACAGCTGTGGCAAGTTGGGATTCTGAATCTGAGACCCCTGCTTGGGATTGTCCTTGAGAGATGAGGGAGGCAGCAGCCTTGGAGTAGTATTTGGCTGACACAACCTGTGGTGGGGACGTTTCGACATGCTCACTGTGAGCCCAGCACTTAGCATAGCAGCAGCCCGGGCTGCAGGGCACCAGGACCAGAGATCAGTCTCTGGTTCTGTCTCTAATTTATCATCAGCAGGAACCTGTCTCTCTTTGTGTATCTGTTTCTCCACCAGTGAGGTGATGCCCAGATCCATTAAGGAGCTTTATATAAAAGCCAAGTGATCATCAAACCCAGAACTAGGGATGACTTTGAGTGACATGTGGCAGCGATGGTTTTACTCAGGCAGGTAGGCATTATTTACAGATTTCTGTCTTACTCTCCTCGATCTACCCATCATCTGTGACATGACTGTGTCGGAGCTCAGCATATCTCTGGATGTTGCTAAGGTTTTTCCATTCCTTCCCCTTGAAGAGCCCTGATCCAAATCAGTGAGAAACCATCTGCTGCCTTGCAAACTTGAGGCAGTTTTGGGTGGAAATTTGGGAAATCAATTAAATATAACTTTCTTGTAATTGGAATTTATAGGTGCTTAATGATCTCTATGCAGAGCTATTGGTTTTGGAGGAAAACGTGCACAGGGAAACAGCCTGGGGACAGTCTGCTGGGGAGACAGTCTGCTGAGAAACAGGGATTGAAAAGCCCAGGATAAACACGTGCTGGAGGAAGAGGATGCAACAGGAACTCAGCTCTGTCGGGTCCCAGTGGGGAGAAAGCAGTAATGGCCACTGAGGTTAAGCAGTGATGTAAGAGCAAAGGGTTTAGGTTAATTTTGGAGTACGTATCTAGGAACTACGAGCAGCCCTGTGGGGAGGCGAGGCGGGAGGCGTCTGGCTGTAGTAGCACTCTGGGGCTAGAGGCAGGGAAGGAATGCTGACGTGTAAAGTCACGGCAAAGATTTCAGCTCCCACGAAATGGCTTTTTACACCTCCAGGAGGGAGGGGGATTGATACCAACTGCTCTCCTTCTCTGCTTTCTACCAGAGAAACTAGAGGTGGAACAAATCCAGAAGCAAAGCGTGGGTGACTCGGTGCCGGTGGGAGAGACTGTAAGCACGAGGCAGGATGTGGTGGTGTATTAGGAGTTCTGTGGGTATAACGGGAGAGTAAACCAGGTATTTCTTACAGGGAGGAGCTGGGTGTGGCTGAGCTCAGGCTGCAGTGGGATAAACCTGAGAGCGTGTCTTTGAAGAAGACTTCTCTCCCAAGCTATGGTCAGGAATTTAAAGCAATCAGAGGCTTGTTGGCATTTTAAATCAGAAGTAAAACAACCGGTGCTGGTGCTTCGTTGGGGCATTTTACTGGTTTTTCTGCTGCTGTGGTGATGGTGGCAGAACACAATGTTCTTCATGAAAGTGTTTGAGAGGTGAGGGTCAGAAACCCAGGGCTAACATCACATGGTTGGTGTTTCGTTGCCCGGGTAGCGTGGCCTGTTCGACCCTCCCGGTACCACTCACACTGTTGCACTTTGATGGGTGAATTATATTTTTAGTAATTTCTTCACTGTGCTGTGCACTGGAACGTAGGAAGCAGCAAAGGTGTGTGTTGGATGGGAACTCTTAAACTGAGCTCTTAATCTCCGTGTGACTGGCTCTGACCAGTGCCCTTGCCTTCTGGAACAGGGACGGAGAGCTGCAAGCGGCTCTCCAGGACTCTTGCCTAGCACTATTCGGGTATCTTAATTACAGGAGACACCAGAGCGCTACAGATGATTGACAGGTTGGAACGAGACTGAAAGTTTGCCACTGCCACGTTTGTTTGTGTCATTTAGAACTGTTAATTGGACTTCATCTTAATAATAGTCTGGACTTCTTCAGAAACAAACCCCTCGAGGGATGTGCTCCCCAGCTTGGAGTTCCGATGCGGTAGCCAAGCACGGATTGGTATGGGGAGGCTGTGAAATTAGTTCCTTTCAGAGAAAGGTTCAATATTGTGTTATTCTTATTATTTTGTTTGCCTCAGGCACTGAATCTCCCACAATGCACCCTGGGTGACAAAAAGTGGCCCCTTTTTTCCCTCCTTAGATTTATAATTTTCCCCAAGTCTGATGGTAGCAATGAATCACCGTTCCTGGAGCTCCCTATGTATCAGGAGTGGCAGAGGAGTTAATTGCACAGCCAGGGAGCTGCATATTAAACAACTCCTGGCGATTAGTTTGGGGGGTTGTTCATCATTAGGACCCTGATCAAACCTTGCTGGGCTTCCCTTCCTGCTGTTCCAGCTTCTTCTCCACTTACTAAAAATAGTGGCTAACCTACCAGTGAATGGGAGTGCCAAGGGATTCTTTCTTTCCCTCCCCAGGAGCTGGGTTCTCTAAAGAAATATTGTTTCTTAATTAATCATTTATCCACTTCATTAGGTATTGTCAGCAACTGAATAGGAAATGGGGCTGCTGAGATGATGCACGCTTGTATTTGTTGTGTTTTCTGGGGAGCTGGCGATGGTTTAAACAAGGCCTTGTGTTAGAGGCACCAAACTGTTCTGTGACAGGGAGAATGTGAGGCAGGGCAGGGGTTGTCCAGCCTCTGCCACGTCACCAGCTCGGCTCTCTGCAGCATGTCCAGGCCGTTAGCAGTGGCCATTCCAGCTCTTTGCTGGCTGCTGGTCACCCCTCGGGTCGTAGCGTGGGGCCGTTGCAGCTCTGGAGCCCCACAGCAAACCTCTCAACCCCCACGCTGGCTTTCAGTGACCGTCACTCCTGTTGTCTCTGCTCAATGAATAAGCATCTCTTCTGGTTATTAATTCATCCTGCCTTTTATTATTATTTTCTGCTGCTGTCACTCCATCAATCTGTTCTGTGACAGGGAGAGACGTGAGCTCCATTTGGCTGAATAGAAATGCAGATGTAAGATGGCCCAAAGGACAAACCCTGGGAGAGCACAGGGAGAAATAACAGAAATGAACCTCTAATGCAGAGTCCATCCAGTGATTTTTATATTTCTTTAATGATTGTCTAGTTTCATAATGTTTCATGCAAATAAAGGACATGGTACAAATGAAACATGGACTACCTCCTTATGCATTCATCAGCAGCAATTACTCTTTGCTCCATATATTCCAGACATATCTAATGACAATAGCTGAACGCACTGAATTGATTATAATCAATTAGGAACCCTTTTTACCTAAATAGAGATTTCTTATTCATGATGGATTTTTATAATCTCAAATGTCCTTATTTAAAATTCAAAACCAAGAAACTCTGACCCAGAAGAATGTGGGATGTATTTAAAAAATCAAACCCAGAAATCCCAGAAAGATGACTTAAAGCAGACCGAATAATCGAGCTATTTAATCATCGTGCTGCCCATCAGTCTCTGCTCTTACAGTTGCACTTTCTGACTGTATGGAGGACACACAGAGTTCAGGAAGGAGGTATGTTTCTGTTGAAAAGAAAGCAACAGTGGCAGCGATGTTCTGTGGCAGAGTCCATGGGTCCCTGTTCCCTGTGGCCTCAGGCTCAGGATGTAGACATTAGCAGTGGCCATCTAGAATTCACCAAGAGATGGGCCTTGGGTGCTCTCTCCAGTCAAAACCAGTGTGATGTAGACATGCAGAGGTTGGATGGATGCTTTGAGAGGAACCAGAGATCCTGGAAAGGTTCTTTGAGAGGACTGACATGGAATTTGTTGGCCATATTTAAAAACCTGATGTTAACCTGTGCCCTCCCTGGCTCTGCTCCCACATCCTGCCACACAGAAGCAGCATCACCAGCGAGGAGCAAACTCCTCCAGTGACCAGCTTTGAAACAGACACCCAAAGGGTCTAATTATTTCCCTGGGTCCAATGCTCAATGATTTCCAGTGCAACTGCTCACGTAACAGTTTGAGCTGAGGTTGCTGGTGTGTGGCCAGAGTGAGGAAGTACCTGGATTAATTACAGCCCTGGCGACCTGCTTCCCCTAGCCTGAGCTCCCCGGGTTTGCAGCTAATTCCACGTTGGCAGGCTCTGTCCTGGTGACAGTGGAAGTGGCAGTGGGCTTGTGCAACGCTGCTTTCACCAGCCTCATAAATTCCATGTGCTCCGCTTGATACTCTGAAAAATAGATTGGAAGCTCTAGAGTGGGTTTTGCTCATTAAATCCACGTACATTCCTGGCGTGGAAGAGGGAAGAAGTGATTAGATCCCACTCAGCCTCTTCTAGCTCCTTTCCCTTGGGCTATGATGACTTAGAGCAGAGCAGGATGGTTTGGGGTAGGAGAACAGAGGCGGTAGGTGCCGACAGCTCAGGGGAATTTCCATTTTTAGGGCATTGCCAAGAAAAGTGAGGCCAGCAATCACTGGCAGTTTCTGTTACTGAGGTACTTCTCTCATCATCCTCTCTCTCCTCACACTCAGACTTGTAGGTTAGAGGATTGTAGGTTAGAGGACTGCAGTGGCACTTGGGATGAAGCTCTGATTGCTCGCTCTGTACGTCCTCAAGGCTTTTTTTATCAGGATGCTGAGTTTCTCTGTGCCTTAGTTTCCCATTCTTAGGGTGAATGGGTATAATAGTTCTTATTCCTTCATCTGCCCTTTGTCTTTTGTATAATTTAAGTTATAAGCTCCTTGAAGTAACTCTGGGTTAATAAGTGGAATTTCCCTGTTACAGGAGTCAGTATTGGTTGGTTCTTTCCATACGTGTGACTTGGCAGGGTGTTGCCTGGGGTGGAGAAGAGAGACGCTGATGTCTGAGATGAAATTTCATTAAGCTTTCTGCTTCTTTATGGCAGCTGGAGTTTCTTCAGCCGATCCCAGCATCTGAAAAATCATTATTAGACCAGTAATTTCTGATGAACATGTTCTAGGAAACGGTGTCAATTATAAATGTGTAGGACTCTGTTATTTCACTCTATTACCTGTAAATGACTTATGCAGGAGCAAGGAGTTAAATTGATAAAAGGCAAATAATCGATGGGTAAGATTGCTGAGATTAAATCTGGGCTGTGAAAGGGCTGCTGAGGGAAGATCCAGGCCAGGAACATCTTTCAGTGCTGGCACCTTTTGTGTGGGAGCTATTGCTGGATGTTTAGCATGTCTGAAGGTGGGCTGTGCTAGACCCTCAAGGTGACGTATGGCACTGTGAGGACTGTCCCCTTGGCTAGGAAAGCCCTGAGCCCCAAGGTTAGTCCGTGATGGATTTCCCCCCCATTGAGTTTTCCAAAAAGCTTTTGTAGACTGTCTCTCTTAGACCTGAATTTAAGTTTCTTGGAGCCATATTTGTGACTGAGCTCTAGAAGTGAAGCTCCTCCAAGTCCTTGGCTTTGCCTTAAGTTCGTTGATAATTTCAGGATTGCATCTGGTGGGGATAAGAGATGAGGTTATAGAGACACACTGGGCTTTCTTTAGCAGAAACATATTTCGACGTGGCACTTCCAGGACATGGTTTGGTTGATGTGGTTGATGCTCTGTGGATGCAGTGTGTTAACAAGTGAAGGGCTGATTTAGTTTAATATTTATGTTTCTGTGTGTGTCAGAGATGAAGATGCTGTCGTGCAGGCTGCCGTACTGGCTCAAGGACAGGCATTCCAATAGATTCTCATCTCAGTCAAGAGAGAAAGGGAATATTATTCCCAGTTTCTTGCTGGGCATGAGGACCCTGAATGCTTTGCTAAGGGGTGCCCTGGCAGACTAAGAATTTTAACTTCCAGCATCCCAGCTGAGGGCAGGGTTATTGGAGTGCTTGTACACAGCAGGTACAACGATTAGATTTCAGTTCTGACCTCGTACTTGTAGGCAGCGCTGCTTTTAAAGCACAGGGACTGAAGAGCTTCATTGTACTGGGTCAGTTTGATCTGTCACAGTGAGGGCTAGAAGAAAAAAGTGTTCCAGGTGCTGTTTTTGTGTTGGTAACCGAGGAGATGGTGAAAGATGGCAGGACATCGTTCCTGTACGCTGAGCCCCAGACCTCAGCTCATTAGAGAGTTGGAGTGATTACCTATCAGTAAGTAAACTTGCAGGATTTCTTTGGCAATCTGTTTTCTGCTAACATGTGCGAAGCAGGGTGGGCTCAGCCTTGGCTGAGAACTTGTCCCTCCCCTCCGACACTAGGCACTCCAAAAGCCAGCACCAGCCTTGCCAGCCTTCCTCCCCTCGCCCTCTCACTGCTGTCCTTGCTGAACAGTCCATAAATTCCGGGAACCTGAAGAGCCGCTGAAGTGTTGAGCATCCTTGAAGAGTCCTTGTTCAGTCTTTTCACATGACCAGAGCAGGTCCCTTGGGATGTTTGGAGAAAGTGCTGCTGACTCCAGCCTTCTACTGGTGTTTGACACCGGTGACACCCAAGTTTCTCATTTTCTTTTACCTTTTTTCTGCTGAACCAGCGTTGCCTGGTGCTCCAGCCAACCCCCTTTCATTGTGGCTGGTCAGAAGCTTACAGCCATCATCTGCATCTCCAAGCCCATCAATTAGTTTCTGTTTTAATCAAGGGATCGTATCTTTCTCTTCAGGCCCATCAATCATCTCTGACTCTCTGCGAAGCTGCAGCCATCCATCCTTCACCTGCCTCATTACTCAGAGGAAGGTTGTGCTGCGATGGTGGGCAGGGAGGTTGCTGTGCCAGCGCTCCTGGAGAGATTGCAGCCTGGAGGCATTCCTCTCCGGCGGCTAGGGCTTCAATATTTCTTCCTTTCTTTTCTTTTTTCAGGGGACTCAGACCACTTAGGATGGGGGGTGTTTGCTGATGTAGCTCATTCCCACCCTGAGTAGGGAGCCCCATGAGCTGGGGTGTTGTGCGGTATCGTCCAGCATCAAACAGACTTTGACAGCAGCTCCACCTCTGCAAGAGGGAATGGCTCACACGAGAAAAGGCAGCAGCATCCGTCAGATCTCAGCTGGTGTGTCTCTAATTAAGCATATAGTAGACCTAATTAAATGGGAAACAAGAGTTTACATACACGTAAATCCCTTTCTCTAGGATCAAGGGAGTATGGCTAGCTGCTGCCAGATGTCTTCCTCTCCGGGCTGGCAGTCCCGGTATCGTGGCCAGCAGTGGGATTTAGGAAGAAAACCATTCTCACTACAGAGAGGTGTCCCCACGCCCCACGGGTGGAGCAGGGGTCACACCGTGTTGGGAACTTGCTCTGCTGTCCCCCATTTCTGGCTGCAAGGGGGTTACCCACCAGCTCTCTGCCTTGCATACAGACATGCGAGCTGAGCGAAGCAGCAAATAAGACAGAAGCACAGAATCACAGAATTATCAAGGTTGGAAAAGACCTAGAAGATCATCCAGTCCAACCATTCACCTATTACTACTAGCTCCCACTAAACCATATCCCTCAATACAACATCCAGTCTTTCCTTGAACACCCCCAGGGTTGGTGACTCCACCACCTCCCTGGGCAGTGCATTCCAGTGCCTGACTACCCTTTCTGAGAAGTAGTGCTTCCTAATGTCGAGCCTGAATCTCCCCTGGCGCAGCTTGCTACCATTCCCTCTAGTTCTGTCACTGCCTACACGGGAGAAGAGGCCGACCCCCAGCTCACTACAACCTCCCTTCAGGAAGTTATAGAGAGCTATAAGGTCTCCCCTAAGCCTCCTCTTCTCCAGGCTGAACAATCCCAGCTTCCTCAGACGCTCCTCGTAAGGCCTGTGTTCCAGACCCCTCACCAGCTTAGTAGCCCTCCTCTGAACGCGTTCCAGAGCCTCAATGTCTTTCCTGTAGTGAGGGGCCCAAAACTGAACACAGTACTCGAGATGCGGCCTCACAAGTGCTGAGTACAGGGGGACAATTACCTCCCTGCTCCTACTAGTAACACTATTTTTGATGCAAGCCAGGATGCCGTTGGCCTTCTTGGCCACCCGCGCACACTGTCGGCTCATGTTCAGCCGTGCATCAATCAGTACCCCCAGGTCCATTTCCTCCACACAGTCCTCCAGCCACTCCGCCCCAAGCCTATAGCGCTGCCTGGGGTTGTTGTGGCCAAAGTGCAGGACTCGGCATTTGCTCTTGTGGAACCTCATGCCATTGGCTTCAGCCCAGCTCTCCAGCCTGTCCAGATCCCTCTGTAGGGCCTCGCTACCCCCAGGCAGATCCACACTCCCAGCCAATTTAGTGTCATCTGCAAACTTACTGAGGGTGCACTCAATGCCCTCATCTAGGTCATCAATAAAGATATTGAAGAGGACAGGCCCCAGCACCGACCCCTGGGGAACACCACTCGTGACCGGTCGCCAGCTGGATTTAACTCCATTTACTACCACTCTCTGAGCCCGGCCCTCCAGCCAGCTCCTTACCCAGCCGAGGGTGTACCCATCCAAGCCACGGGCTGCCAGCTTCTGCAGGAGAATACTGTGGGAGACAGTGTCAAAGGCTTTGCTGAAGTCTAGGTAGACCACATCAACAGCCTTTCCCTCATCCAGCAGATGGGTCACTAGATCATAGAAGGAGATCAGGTTGGTCAAACAGGACCTGCCCTTCATGAACCCATGCTGGCTAGGCCTGATCCCCCGGCCATCCCGCACATACCGCATGATCTCCCTCAAGACTATCTGTTCCATAGCCTTCCCTGGAACCGAGGTCAGGCTAACAGGCCTGTAGTTCCCCGGATCCTCCTTACAACCTTTCTTGTAAATGGGAGTCACATTGGCAAGCCTCCAGTCTTCTGGGTCCTCACCAGTCAGCAAGGAGGACTGATAGATAATGGAAAGCGGCTCGGCTACCACCTCTGCCAGTTCCCTCAGCACTCTCGGGTGGATCTCATCCGGCCCCATGGACTTGTGGCAGTCCAGTTGGAGTAGGAAGTCTCTGACTGTTTCTTCCAGAATCACAGGGGAGTTAGCATGCTCCCCAGCTGAGACTACCAGGTCAGAGAGAGGGGTACCCTGAGGATCTGTTTGACCTTTAAAGACAGACGTAAAGAAGGCATTCAGAACCTCCGCCTTTTCCTTATCCTCAGTGATCACATTCCCAGCCTCATCCAGTAAAGAGTGGATATTCTCCTTTGTCCTCCTCTTACTGTTAATGTACTTATAAAAGAGTTTATTATTCTTTTTCACCCCAGCGGCCAGGTTAAATTCAAGCTGGGCTTTTGCCTTTCTGATTTCACCTCAGAAGTGTAGCGAGGCGTGTTTCTCATTAAACACGGCAAGTGGAAATCCAGCTCCTGGAAAAGGGAGCTCATTCATCATATCTCATGGGTGACACTGTGTTATATTACCTCTGGGGCTGTAGGTAAACTTCTGTCTTGCTGGGTAACACAAGGAATCAGAGCGTTGTAGTTGCTAGGGTTTCAGCTCCTCCCATCTCCTCCATCGCAGCTCTTGTTAACTGTGTGGGGTAACTTTGGGCAACACCATCCGAGCCAGCTGGGATAAACCCCTCTGCATACCCCACGGTGCCTCTGTTCCCAGGCACAGAGACCTCCCAGATGTAACATTTGGATGGTGAAACTTTGCACCCGAGGATTGGTGGTCTCCCCACCTCACTTGTTCTCTTACACTTAGCCCATCCCTACGGAAGGCAATGTTCCAGGGCTGATACCAGCTCTGAGCTGACACGTGTGAGACAGCGACAGAAGCTGCTGCACCATGTGTTTATTTTGTTTACAGGCAGCATCAGCAGCTACAAATTCAGGCCCTTCCAGTAAAGTTCCTGACAGTAATTGTCCTGTTAAATTTGTGTGCAAATTTTATATCGAGATGTTGGTGTTTGATGAGTAAACGCTGAGCTAACAGCTCATCTGACCCGATCGTTGGGGTGTGCAGGCACCAGGATGGTTGTGAAAACTGGCTGAACAGAATAAACTGCTGCTAAAGCATCGAAACCTCTGGTTTCATTTTTCCACTGCTCCCAGCACTGCACATTCTTCTCTAAAGAATTGTCATTCTCATCCTTGGTACTTTCCCCTCTGTTTTTCCACCGTCGTGCTGCTGTGTCAGGGCAGTGGGTCCCTCGTGGCACCAGCCCTGGTGGGATGGGGGTTCCAGTGGCTGGAGATGCTTCTCCGTGGCTCGGTTCACCTGGTTTCTCAGTTTCCCAGTGAGGGGGGGTTAGAAAGGCAGAACAGATCTTCATGCATCAGTGGCAGCCCGCTCAGAAGTGGAAAATTGCAGGTGATGGTGATAAATCCTAGGAGGGAAAAATATCAAACACTAGTGAGCTTCTTAGTTAAAACATTGCTCATCATAAGTGTCCTACAGAAGGGAATCACTCTCTCTGTGTGATATAAAAACTCCCAGCCCTGAGAGAGCTCCACAACCCGGGAAGAAAAGTCTCTTTTTGCATTTAGTGTGATGAAGCAGGAGGCAGTTGTGCCAATACAGAGTTGCCTGCCCAGAGGAGTTACACCAGCCAGGTGATAACAGCCATGGGAGATGGGTTTTCAAACGCTGGGACATTGTGTATGAGTAGCAGGTGGACTGTTGGTTAAGCTGTAGTTTTGTGGGGGTGGAACATTGTGTATTTGATAGAAGAGAAAACATGGTGGAATGGATAAGGGAGTAATTACCCATGTTGTTGTTTACCGTTCTGACCGCAGGTCACGGGGGGGACGTAACAGCCTGGGTACCATGAAGGTCATATTTCTAATTTTAATGCCTTGAATTTGCTCTCTGGGCTGAGGTCAAAGATGGCTGTTCATCTGTGTAAACAGTTTTGATGTATAAACTAGTTTAATCTTCCTTTCTGTAAGGAAATGTGTACTCTAGATTAGGTATAAACAATTTTTTGCTCTTTATTATCACGTCTCTGCAGAGAATGCAGAAGTTATTGGGTGCAGTCACAAAGAGCTGGATTTCTTCCTTGACTGCTCAGTGTTGAGACTGGAACAGAGCTTATATAATTTAGAAATATTAGATGAATAAAATGTGAAAGTGGCTTTCTCTCCAAGCTATCAGTTTGCCAGTCTCAGCTGGAGAGCAAGGAAATGATTTTTACAGATTATGTGACTTTATAGTATCACAAAAGACGTAGGGCAGAGTCTGAGGAAGGAGGTTTTGGTCCTCTTTTTCTGCCCTTGAAGGTTTTGCTGAGTCCAGCCAGGAATGCTGAACGTTAGAGCGGAGGGGGACCCCGAACTGTCCATCTCAACATCCCCCATCCACCACCTCGCCTGCCCAGTGGGGTTTTTTTGGGGGGGTCATGCTGTTGTGCACAAGTCAAGATCCTTTTCAGTCCTCCTACTCTGGCAGCCTGCCACGGAAAAAAGCCCCTTTCATCTTTCACCAGCTCTGTTGTGCTGCTCGAAAGCTGCCTTCTCCCCCGGCCCCCTTTCCTGGAAGCCCAGGAAACATTTTTTGTTCTAGGAATGGTCTTTTAAATGGAAACTAAACCCTGTTACCAAAGGCAGATTCTGTACAAGTGTTTAAATGAATGTAGGCAGGAAAAGCGTGTTTTCCCCTTGAGGAAACAGTGAAAACACATCATGCTGCCCCTCGTTTTTATCCAAGTCCTACATCTCTCTGTGGTACATACATCATCTTTGCCCTTACTGCGGGCACTTTGCTGGGCTTTGCCCACGTCTGACCTGGCTTTGGGGCCTCTTCCCATCGCTGGGGCTGTGTCTTCTTCCATGCAGCTTTCTCTGCTGTTGTATTTCCCCTTGTTTTTCTGAATGAGCCTGGAATCTCTCAGTGACACCGGTGCACAGAGCTGGGCAGTGGACACTGCTCGTGGCTGGTGGGCTGTGGGCTGATGCGAGGGTCTGGGAGTCCATGGACACGTACCTTGTTCTTCACTTGACCCAGTACATGCATGGGGCCAGAAATACTCCTCAGGTTTCTCTCTCTGGAAATGAGGAGCAATGATTATTTATCTCCACCAAGTGGAAGAAGAAAATCAGTGTTTAATGGCCAAGCTAAGACCTTAAAAGCCCATGAACCTCTCTGAGCTGGGACTTGGGCACGGAAATGGCACGATAGCCGGCACCATCCATGTTCTCAGCACTATCCATGGTCTCCAGCTAGGCCAGGGATATTACAGTGGTGGCTGTTGTGATTTACAGGCACACAGAGGGAAGGATGTTGTCAGCGAGTTCCCTCTTAATTTGCATTCTTCCAATCTAATCAAACCTTTGTAAACACCAGCTCTCCGAAAATAATAATCAACAGCAAGAGACACATTGGCAGGCTAAGGGAAGGTGAATTAAGATGCTTTTCTTTCTCCTATGCTAATCTTTTCCTAATTATGTTTTATTAATATTATGATGCAGGCGCTCCCATTCTTGTTTTCACTCATCTTGTCCGTAGTTAAAATCAAATTGCAAATGAATGAGCTATAGATTTGACTTAATCACTTAAGCCTCTGACTTTCATCATTTTCATAAGCAGCCCCTACAGTCACACCAGCATCAGGTACATCTTTTCTTTTTCTTCTATTTTTTTTCCTTTTTCCCTCTTTTTGAAGCATTCTTGCATGATTATTCTGTGGGTGACATTGACATTCTGTTATGATAAATTGGCAGAGTCATTATCATCAGGAGATGGGTTGGGGTTTCTTATGTTTCTAACAAGGTGCTTTTCATTCCAGAGTTGGGGAGAGGGGGGAAAAAAACACCCCAGCAACCCCTTTTTGTTTTAAACAGCCTAATATTGCTGCTTTTATGTCAGAATTGCTATGGAATAATTTTATATTCTTCCCTTTTTATTCTTGAGGGATGCTTTGAAAGGCCTAATCAAAAGGGAATCGAGTCTTGAGCTTGGTTGCTCTCTGTAGATGAGCGAGGCTTTGAAGTGGATCAGTTGGCAATCCAGACTCTTCCAGATGTAGAGTCCACGGTGCCCCTAGCACAGGCCAGTATTTTTAGGGGAATGTATGGCAGGACCTGGCATCTTCAGACACCACACGACATGGTGTCCAAAGCCTATGATATTCAGTGTATAAGCCATTGGCTTGGGTTCGGGTGGGCTGAGCGATGCCTGTGGCTTGGCGGGTACCGCAGAGCAGCTAGGACACACTAGGCTTGGTTTTGTAGCTGTGTTATTGTTCAGGTGCAGTGATGGAGTGAAAAGAATTGTGAAAGAAATGTAAATGTGTGTCACGCTGAATTTAGAAGCTTCTGCTCCAGATCTGTTTTGATAGAAGTGCCAAATTCTATCAGCTTATTTTATTTCAGGTGGCTCTCACAAATCTTCCCGCTGGCTTGTCCATCTGTTGAGGCTGGTGGGGTTTATTTTCTGGGTTGGGATTTTTTTTGTGTGTTTATATGGAGAAATAAGGATACCCTTCACCACTATGGACAATTTAGAAGATATTGCCAATGTTCTGTAGCTTGTCAGAGAAATGTCAGCCCACGAGGTTGTTTTTTTCCCCGAAGAAACAAAATAATGCCTTGAGAAGAGAAAATATTTCTTGGTTGACAGAAACTATTTAAATACATAATTATCACTGGGAGGGAGTCATTAAGATGATACTTTTTCTTTTTTTTAAACTCTGATGAATGTATTGAGTTATTAGTTGCATCAGAACCATTTATAGATCTAGCTTAAAGACAGATATGCAAATAGGATGTGGCAGCATACGCTCCAGCTAACGTACCCTGGCTGCGGCTGCGTGATGATTGAAGGGCTCAGTTCTGATCCCACAGAAATGGGACAGAAATCCATTACAACCCAGACAGCCATCCCAGATTGTCCCAAGGATTTGCCAGATGAGCCTGTGGATGGACCTCAGTCGATCAAGGGGTGCAGTTCAGTGTTGGGGGGGGGAATCAGTTCAAGCCGCGTACCTGCTCGAACACCACTCGGCGTTTGAGAAGACACATGAGGTCTTTTGGAAAGCATAGTTTTAAGGGCTTAAGTGGAGCTGAAGAGGCTCCTGCAAAGGGCTCTGTTTTCACCCTGAAGGCGAGGAGGAGAGTATCTTCATCACCAAGTGCTCCTCAGTGCTTTTTCATGCTCTCTCTTCCACTCCATGAACGTGGCATTTGCTGAAGAGTCAAGGAGATGAGCAAGCTGCTAAGAACGGAGCCACTCTTGAAGATTTATTCATGGCTAAGGAGCAAATACATCAGTGCAGCAGGAAGGGGACTGGGATTAAGATAACACTGGATCTGTAGAGGCCCTGTGAAACTGGGGCGTGCAGAACCCGTTTCTCTTCTGGCATGGACTGACACGGTCGTCGGGTCACACAAGTTGACCTGGGGTATTTTTGTGCCAACAGATTGCTTTGTTCATCCTTTCTTGATGTAGAGTTCCCACTCTCTTACCCAGATTCTTTTTCTGTCTGTCGGATCCAGCTTTTATCTCAGTGCAGAGCTCTCTGTCCTGTCTGCACTAAGCTGTGGCCACAAAGAGAGCAGTCACCAACACAGAGAGATGTGTACTACAAAGCTGGGAGGGGTGGCTGACACACAGGACACTGCACTGCCATCCAGCGAGACCTGGACAGGCTGGAGAGCTGGGCAGGGAGAAACCAGATGAGGTTTAATAAAAGCAAGTGTAAAGTCTTGCACCTGGGGAGGAATAACCGTCTGTATCAGTACAGGCTGGGGGATGACCTGCTGGAGAAGAGCTCTGTGGAGAAGGACCTGGGGGTCCTGGTTGATGACAGGTTGGCCATGAGCCAGCAGTGTGCCCTGGTGGCTAAGAGGGCCAATGGGATCCTGGGATGCATCAGGAGGAGTGTGGCCAGCAGGTCTAAGGAGGTGATCCTCCCCCTCTACTCTGCCCTGGTCAGGCCCCACCTGGAGTGTTGTGTCCAGTTCTGGGCTCCCTGGGATAAAAAGGGATCTCCTGGAGAGAGTCCAGAGAAGGGCTACGGAGATGATGAAGGGCCTGGAACAGCTCCCCTATGAGGAAAGGCTGAGTGAGCTGGGGCTGTTCAGCCTGGAGAAAAGAAGACTGAGGGGGAACCTAATTAATGTTTATAAATATCTTAAGTATGGGATGCAGGGGGAATTGGCCAACCCCTTTTCAGTAGTCTGTGGAGACAGGACAAGGGGCAATGGCTGTAAACTGGAGCACAGGAAGTTCCACACCAACATGTGGAAGAACTTTTCCCCAGTGAGGGTGACAGAGCCCTGGGACAGGCTGCCCAGGGGGTGTGGAGTCTCCTTCTCTGGAGAGATTCAAGACTCGTCTGGACGCCTATCTGTGCAATATGTGCTAGGGAGCTGCTTTGGCAGGGGGTTGGACCCGATGATCTCTCGAGGTCCCTTCCAACCCCTACAATTCTGTGATTCTGTGTAATGGCAATAAATGGCTGACACTCTTGATTAAATTGCCCCCGTTGATGGAATGGAACATGAGTGTCTTGCCAGAAACCTTGATTTTTCTCCTGCTATGCACAATGTATTTGCTTTCAAAGATGCAGATACTTCCAGGAGGAGCAATTGAATATGCAGCCTGTCACACCAATCCGGGGACATTCTCATGCTGAACGCTGTGATCTATAGCAGGACATGTTGGAACGGGGAACCTGTTCCTGTTACTCATTAATCTTGGAGTGCCGAGGAGAGATGCCCTATGTGGTGTGACACAGCACATCAGGCACGTGAAGTTAAAGAGCAGTAATTAGAGTCACCCCTGGCGTTCCAGCTGTTCCCACAGCACTGCCCTGCACACACCAGCTCTCCACAGACACTCTCCCCATGGTCCTGTAGCTGACAGACCCAGTCACCCAGTCATTTGGATCGGATACATCTCTGATAACTCCTTAAAACGAGCCACACGCATGGTTCCAGCTGGTGTCTGTAACGGTGTGTGTAGGGAAAGACTTTCTTCAAGAAGAGAAGGTAGTTGGGGGGCCTGGACTGTGTATTTTTCAACCAGACTGTAAGGGGAGGGTTTTGGTATTGCCATCACTCGTCGTAATTGCAATTATTCTTAATGGGGGCATCCTTTGGTTCATAGCTTGTACAAGTGAGTCTCTCCAAGGCCAGAGATGACTACTGGCTGTAAAACAAGCTGATGGGTGTTCGGGCCAGCATGAGACGATTTGGTCTCAGTCCAGCTCCCAGTAGACGTGTATCCACATTGCAGGAAGAGGACACTATTAAATGGCCATTGAGTTGACGGAGTCAGAACAAAGACTCAGCGAGCTGTTGATACCGAGTTGGGATGCTGGATGCTCCAGGGTGTAGGGTGCAGCCTCCCTGCTCAGGAAGCAGGGTGCTATGGGCACCCGTTCGTGACTCTGGTCGGGTTCCCTGACCAGAAGAATGCATATTGCCTCCAAAAGGGCAATAAAGGCTGCTCACAGAGGAGGCTGTCAGAAGTTAGTTTGATATTTCTCATTACTGTGCTCGTTAGTGCTTTTGATGGCTAAATGGGCACGCACCTGTGTCCCTGGCCAGGTTCTGGTTTTAGCATACGTGGTCAAATCCTGCTGTAGAGACCCAAAGGAGCATCTTCCCTGAGAGACACGAGGTACTATCTTACCTTCTGGTTGTGCTTGGGAGCATGAGATCTGGGCTGGAAGAGGTGGACATTGGCATCGTTTCTTTTCCTAAATTCCAGATTCTGTCACTTATCAAATACAGACAAGCACTACAAGATGAGGCAGCTCCAGTGGAGGAGAAGCTCCTCTACAGAGGAGATTTTGCAGAAACCTTATTTTTGTGTTGGTCGGTGTTGTCAGTGTGGCACGCTGGCACCTGGTGCAATGGAGCACTGCTCTTAGCAGGGCAGAAAAGCCCTAACAGCAGCCATCAGCTCTGCCAGGAGCAGCCGCCTTCCACTGGTGTAGTGTGAACATCCCCGCTGTAAATTCAAGTAGAAACTCTATTACTGAACAGCCAAAGAGGGCTCGTGTCTTCTGCTGAAGGCACATGTTCTTCTCTGCACGCATCGCAGCTGAACGGGCTCCTCTTCATCTGCCACAAAGCCTCAGGGGGAAAGCAGAGAGAAAAAGAAAAACCTGGTGAGAATAAAGGTCACTGTGAGAGACAGGGATTGAGGATGAAAAGCCTCCGGAGAAAACAATGGGTAACAGCTCTCCAGGTGTCGGAGAGGAGGGGAGGGCGGTCAGTGCCCCCAACCTCTGCTAACAAGCTGCCTGAGCTGAGAAGCAGCAGTGCTGCCGAGGAGGGTTTGCTCTTTCATGAAGCATCTGTCTGTGCAGGAAGGCGTGGGATGCAGGAACAGGGTAGAGAAGGGTGAGTGTCACTGATTTAATTTGGTTACAGTGGTGGCGATTCTCTGTTGTATCAGGAAGTGTCGGGTGGTTTTGCTTTTCATTCCCTTTTTATCTGATCTGGTTGATAATGAAAAGCCTTGGGAGGATGGAGGAGCAGGAATTACCGGTCCAGATGGTACCGGCAGGTCTGGTTGCTTGGGTTCTGCCCACTGCCAGGCATTGAAGAGGAAGGTGGGGGGAACTGGAAACGCCTTTGGTGATAGGGGTGATGGTGAGGACTTCAGGAGAACAGAGGAGCTTTGGGTAGAAAGGTCGAAGGTCCTGTGTGAAAACTCACAGTGGCAATGTGTTCATCCTGAGGCGGGAACCCGGATCTCAGAGCTCAGTGCGGGTGCGCGTGGTGTAGCTGTTCCTGGGTTCCACAGCTACAATGGGCTGAGCCCAAAATGCCCACCGCTCCTTTGGGGCACACATCATCCTCTAGGCCCTGTGAAGCTCCACCTTACTCTGATCAGGAGCCTCGGGTGGCCTCAGACAGGTCCCTACTCACACCGAGCACAGACCTTCCCAAGGATGAACATCCCTCCCCAAGTCTTACATCTCTGTCACCCAGGACCCGGCTCCTCCCCCTGGGTCTCGGGGCGATAGCTGCCAGCCGCTGTTTTGTTGTCTGTTTACTCTTTTCTCATCTCTTATGTTCATGTATATTTATGTGAAGCTCCAAAATAGCCAAGAGCACTTTAATCAGAGGACTATCTGCAACCTAATCAGGGATAATACTAATCAGGAAGTTCAGAGCACGCTTTAACACTTACTGCAGGAGGGGAAAGTTTGCTCCCAACTCCGAAACAGAGTTTGGCGACTCATCTTTTGCTTTTTGCTCCAGTTATAGGAAGAGAAAACAAAGATTTACTGTTTACATCTGGTGTTTTAAAGCTTCACGGCAGGAGCAGCGAATGCTGGATACGTCTTAGGAGCCGGTGTTGTCGTGAGGAAATTATGCAAACAGCGCCATGCTAATTTAGATCCAATGCCTCTTGTGTTTCCAGCCGTAGGGATCTCACTTTTCCAGCCAATCTCTCCAAATCCCACCTTTTTTTGTCGCATGGCTTGGGTTGGGTACATGCTCGAGCTTGCAGGAGGATGATGTTAATGCAGAAACGCTGGGACGTGCCTTCTGTGTGACTTGTTGGGGTTTTTTTTATTTTTAAATCATTGACTTTGCAATCTTGATAACTAGGATTTTCCAACAGAGATAATGTTCAAAAGGGAGGGAAAAAAGCTCCTCTATAAATAAAGGTATAACTTTGTAAGGTGTAGCAAACTTAAAATTAGAGCTCAATGAGGGTGTCAGGCCTGCCAGGCAATACTGTGCAGCTGTTTAACACGATGCCCTTGCTGGAGCTGAGAGAGGGTTTTTTTATTCTCACTCAGACACAGAGTTTGGCAGAAAATCCTTTTACATGATCCACATGAAAGTCTTGGCTTCCTGAAGTCTTCTCGGATCTGAATGACAAAAGCTCACATTATCTGCCCCATTTTTCAATTGCAACTTTATGGGATAAGGAACCACAGTGCTACTGGATTATATCTTTAATGCAGATTTGCCGCTAAGGTTTTATTTTTAAAGCATTCATCTTTAGCAGGACGTGGATTTAAAAATAAAGGAATCATCTCTTAGGTCACAATCCTGCCTCAGCTGAAACCGAAGGAAGCAGCGTTGGGCAGTAATTCCTGGCTCGTTAGCGTGCATCTCTGCTTGCTGGGTGTCTTTCTTCCCTTTCCCTTGGATAATAAGAAGCCGTGGGCCCGGCTCCCTGCGGCGCTGGTCACACGGATGGAGCTCCGAAGCCACGTGCGCCTCGGGATGCAGGCGCTGCGCAGGGCCAGGAGCGACTCCCCTGTCCCAGGGGGTGCAGTGACCCTGCTCGAGCCGAGGGAACAGAACAGGTATTTGCTCTGTGAACAGCCAGACATGGTGTTGATGCCAAATGGTTGAGTCAGCTCCAGTTCAGAGCAAGAAGCTGGTTTGGCATCAGCGTAACTGTAGCGTGCTCCACAGCCCCAGTGTCACAGAATCACAGACTGGTCTGAGTTGGATGGGAATCCAAGGATCGTAGAGTTCCAACCCCCCTGCCACAGGCAGGGCCACCAACCTCCAGGCCTGGAGATGACTGACATCCACGACTGAGATTCCCCTGTGTCATCGAGCTCTGTGTCAGGGGAGGAAGGATTTTTCCCATGGCTTCTCAGCTGCCATCCCCATGTGTCCTGTGGCTGATCTCCCAGTTCCTGGGGACACGTGACAATGCAGCTCCTGCTATCAAATCAACCTTCCTACACTTTTTCTCTGGCTAAACCAGCCCATGAGCTGGTTACCCTCTGTCAGCCAGGATGAATCCTACACCACAGGAAACTGGGGGGGTTGAATTTGCAAGGTCAGGACATCCAGAACCAAAGAACTGGGCTGGCTTCATGTGCTGATCCTCTTGGATAATTATCCCATTCGCTTTAACACTGCTGTGGTTCAGAGTAGCGGTTGTGGTGGATTTAGAGCCATCACAGTCCTGATGAGCTGATAGTTTATAGCCCTCACAAAAGGAGGGGGTTTTTTTCTGCTGTTTTAATCACTAGCACAAGCTAATTGCATCCCTTTCTTTCCTCCTGCGAAGCAGCGACATGACGAAGCGGCAAAATAAGAACCTTGCGTGGTCTTCACAGAGCAAGCAGGCTTGGGTTTGCAGAGCAAAGGAAAGGAATCAATCACTTTCCCTACACAAAGACTAGTTTTAAGTCATTGGCGAAGCGGGAGATGTTTTAGGATCAGAGAAGTGGCTGTAATCAAAAGGCTGGAAGAAAATGGGATTCGTTCAGAAAACTAAGGACCTCATTAAAAATTAATCCCTTTGCTGCGTATTCAGATGGTGTATTGATTAGAATACATTAGCAGATCTCTTTAGACTTACGGTTGCTTTGGGTGGGGGGGAATTCACACATTGTCTCCAGTTCCCTACAGTATTTAGCCACCTCAGGATGCAGTGTGATAGTCAAGGGAAGGTAGGTACCTGCCACCATGGCTGCACAGGGAAGGGCCGTGATGCTAAGACTTTATCTCCGCTGCTCCGTTCCTGGTCATCGCCCTGATCCTCTGTGATGAGTTCATGGCTGCTTAGGTCACTCCTCCTTCAGCATCAGGGCTGTTCTCACGGGGAACTGCAGGTCCAGCTGTCCTTGCACGGCACATTGCTAAGGATTCGGAGGTGAGAGGGGGAAAAGCAGTTGAGGGGGAAAAGGTTTATTATCCAAATCCCATTTCCTGGTTACCAGTGTGAGAACTCTCCAGGTTTCCACCCACCCTGGCAGCTCCCTGGGGTCTCAGTGCTCATCATTCATTATCTTCCTCCTTTCGCCCAGACAGTGAATGCAGCGGGTCCGAGCGGGGCTCGTTGGGAAGACGCCTCTGAGCGTGACCGTGGTGTGATGTGAGGTTATGGGCCGTATCTGCCTCCCCAGTTAGACTTTAAATGTGTGTAGGAGTGAGCATCAATAGGAATCTCCTCTCACCATCCAGGAGGTGATGTCTCCTCCCACGCTGGATCCCGGTGAGTTGGTGTACGTGGTGTGAGTGGTTGCGCTGCTGCTCTGCATTGTGGGCTCTCACTCTGCTCACATTTACCTGCTTGGTCCTCAAAACTTTCAGCTGATGGCACCTCCCCAGTGACACTCGGTCCTCTCAAAAACTCCTCTTCTTTCCCTATCCAATCCCCACTGCTAGAGACCAGAAAATCCGGTGAGGCTGACAGCATAATCTGCGCTCACAGATCTAATCTGGAATAAACTCAAGCATCCTTTCAGTGCCAGTAAGCGTGTTACACCACCAAAGCCACTTCTGTGTTGTCTGGGACACAGGCTTTGCTGTCAGCGAGGGCTCAGCCCAGGAGCTTCAGCTGACAGCATCCTCTGGAGCATATTTTTGATACCAGGGCTAAAAAAAGACACATGGGGCAGAGCTTCCCACTGCCCTGCTTGAGACGCCGCGGCAGGCGCTGGGTTTTCTAAGACACAGGTGCTAATTACTGGGAAGCAGTTTCTCAAGAGATGCCAGTCCCCTAAGGGGAACTGTTGGAGGAGGCATTATTTTCCATCTAATCTGTTAAATTTAGAAGCTGGGATGGCTGCCACCTGGGAGACCCCTCTGCTTATTGACTTATGGCAGCACGCTGATTCCCACCGCTGCCTTGGCTCTGCTCTCCTCCCACTGCATTTTCTCCATTTGCATGTCAGCTGCATATTACCAAAATTGCAGGCTGCTTTTCTTACTGGTTTTTAATACTTCCTGAGCAGATGGGAGCCCTGGCCAGGAGAAAGGATTTTACTGGTACGAACTGCAGTGAGGACAAAGCCTGGATCTACTCGGGACGTACAGGTAGGAAAGAGCAAGAACAACTGTGAGCCTGGTATTTCAGGCCCACAGCTCTGAGAATGACGCCTCGGTGTGCCTGGGTGTCTGCAACATCAGGCTGCGAGCTGCCTGGAGCAGGCACTGCTCTGTGGGCAGCATGTAACCAAAAAAGGACATTTCATGGGGAATCTTGGTCTTGGATGTCAGTCATCTCCATGCTTCTAGGTCTTGGTATTCTAAAGAAACAATTAAAAGGTTACTTTCTAGTAACCTTTTCTACTTTTTCTAGCAAAGGTTACTCTTCTGCCCAAACGTTGCTCCCCATGAGATAGAGAAGTTTGTGAGGTTCTTGATTTTACTGCATTGCAGTGAGGGCTCAGAAGAACCAGTGGTGGATGAAACCTGCTATGATGGTGCACGCTGATGTGAGGAACCTTATTTTAAGTCAAAGCTATGGTCAGCATCGCTTTTGGTGATGATCCAAGCTGTGTTACATCTTCTACTCATGACAGGAGGCCCCCACTCTGGAGGAGATGCCCGTTGTAGGAGCAATACCCTTTTCCATCACCCAGCTCTTCCATCACTTCACCATCACCCAACCTCTCTGCAGCTTGCTCCAGGCAGGTGACGATGTCCTTGGGGAACCCTCCTGGTCACCGTGACATTCAGCATCTCCCATCTTCTTTCTGCTCTTACAGTTCTTGCACATACCTACCTATCTGCTTCCCCAGGGCAGCCTGGTCCATAGCAGTCCAGAGCCGTGCTGCACGACCCCGTATCACCCAGACAGATCCCTAACACCCAAGTGATGGGCTCCAGCTCAGTCCTTCACCATGCCATTGAGTTCAGAGAGCTTTGGGTTGGACAGTGAGCCTTACTATGTTTTAACTTCTCCCTGCCTAGCTCCTCACTTTTTTTCCCTGGGTTTAAGGCAGGCCTTCCCACTTTACTTTAACAAAGTTTTATGTGTTTTAATTTTCTTTTATTACTTTGTAGCCAATTTCCAACTGCTTCACAAGACAAGTCAATGAGACAGAGCTCCTAATAAACCTGCATTCATCAACGCCTTGTTTTACTCTCTTTCATCTCTAACTACTATCCAATCACTTGGACAACTGATGCTTCTGAGCTTGCAATTAGACCCATGTTTTCTGCTTCTGATGAAGTAAGATTAATTAAATCAGTGCTTTTCAAGACCAGAACAAATGCAGGAACATTTTTTGGCAATTTTCTTCTCTCCTTTAAACCTGCAGCCTATTAATTTAAGACACCTGGCACAGAAGTAACATTTTGCCCTGATAGAAAACAATAAACGGAGATTTATACACTGGAGCCTTATGGAAAGGCTTCTTTTTCCTTCCCAAAATGCAAATTACAGAATAAAACAACATGAGATCGGGGGGAAAAGTTTATAACCCTTCATCCAAAGGATAAGACAGACTTCTACAACGATCCTTTCATTTTTTAACCACACCTGAGAGAGAAGGAAGGTACCACAGGGATACACCAGCATCATGATTTGCCCACAGTGAAATTAAGAGAAGTGGTAGCAGGTGGGTAAACACAACTGATAAGATGTGATCCGATTTTCACTGTCCTGACCATCTTGGAAAATTCCAGAGCCTATCAGAAGTCTCTGCTGATTGATACCAGTTGGTTTGGCCCAGGTGGTGCCACCTGAAGGCACCTGGCTGGAGTGGGATGCTGTGTGATCCAGGTTGTTTCCACCTCTCAGCATTCAGATATTAATTTCCATCTCTGATGCTTTGCCCTGTTTGTATCATTTGTAATCTCTCCAAGGTCAGAAGGTGCCTCTCACTCTGCACACACAGTGTTTATCATCAGAAGACCTGCGCTTTGAAGTCAGCTTCAGCGTTGCTGCAGTCTAAATATAGACATAACAAGGTGTGTCAGTGTTGTAAACCATCATTATCTGTAAGTAAAATGTTTTCCAGCCCACAGATAAAAGAGCTTTTCAGTGCAAAGCATCCCTGTTCCTGCAACTTACTTCTTGTTGGGCTTTATTGGAGTTTTAAAAATAATCTTGAGTATCTTCTCTGGTTTCCTGGCTAATGTTTCAGAGTGTGTGCCTAGACACAGATAACAGGCTCGCTAGCGCTCACCACAGTTGGTGATTTATTAAAAAAACCATAATACTATTCAATATTTTCCTTAAAAACCCCTTCTTTCTGGAGTCTTGTGCTACTCATGTGAAATACTGGGTTTTCTTTTAAAACTACACCGATGCTGTGACTGCAAACAAACCCCAGCATGCTCATCAAAGGTAAGCAGCAGTTTGCATCTGAGGTTCTCCAGAGCTTTGAGAGAGATCTCTGTCATGTGGGGAGGTTGAGGCATGGGTGGACAGAGTGATTTGCTTATGAATGCTGCTCGTACACCCAACTAAATACCTTGGTTTTCCCTCCTTGGTCCTGTTGGTTGCATCCTTGGTGTCTCCAAGAAGGGCTTTTACTCCTCCTGCCCTTGCTCTATCTCCTCCATGGCCCGTAGGGAAGGTCAGGCTCCAGAGCTGCCAGTCCAGCATGAAATTCCCATTACAGCACAGAGTTCATGGCTCTGAGAGCCAGGGTGGGATTAGCCTTGTAACTTGGCAGGTTAGACTCACGCTGGAATTTATTTGCATTAAACTAGAGTTTAACAGCAGCTTAAATCCCTCCCTCGCGCCGATGCAGAGACATTAACACTGTGATCAAGGCCTCTCAGTCCTTCAGCTCTTCATCAAGCCCGGCACAGAGCCGGTCCTCTCATAGGGAACCAGGCACCCAAGTGCTTTAAGACATCAGAACTAGGCAAATTTCTCTTTTCTCCTGGTTTAAACCCTCCAGCCTGCTCTTCAGACCTGCCCTTTTCCTGCTTCTTGTTACAAACGAGTAAAGCAATTAGGGCTATTGTGTTTGCAAGGCTAATAATAATTAATACATTGATTAAAAATAAGAAATGCAACTGGAGCAGAGATGAAACCCAACCCCTTTTCTACCAGAGACTGTTTCCTAGGAGGTTTCCTTCTGTTACAGGAATATTTATTTGCAATCAGAAGAGCATTTCTTTCTAGTGGGAGAATAAAACCTCGTTTTCTCCCCAGCCTGATGGGCAGAGGCATATGTTTTTAATAAACATACAGAAGGAGGTTTTTTTCCCACAGTCAGGAATTTAGTATTCAGGAGCTTTACAGTGCTTTATAAATCTCCGTGCCTCTCCTTTCCTTTTATTTAATTAAGGCAATTTTCAATCTGTGTCCTCTGAAGTCCTGGTAGTTACACTGAGTCGTGCCGTGATCTTTGAGGCTGCGCAGGGGTTGTCAGCACCCAAGCTTTCTCTGCCACAGGCTTCCCCTGCTCTCTTGAACTTTGCTCCTCTGTTGCTGGTTTTTCATTTGCTTTTTTTTTTGGCTGTGGCCTTTGGCAGAGGGAATCAGCCACGATATTCCACACTCAGCTGTCTTCACACGATGTCCTTGCCTCCACTGTACAGCTCCAGCATGAAAAGAGGTGGTTACATCCTTGGGATCCGACTCTCTCCCATGTTGCCAGTGGTTTTCTGGAGATGTTCGGGATTTTTAAGGGTCTGATCCAAAGTCAGTAGCTTTGCAGAGCGGTTTGCACCAATTTAAAAGTTGGGTCATGTCATAAGGGGTGAAGATAGTATTTGTCTTATGAACACAGGACCTCAGGAGATGATCGAGTCCAAAGCAGGTTCCTTAGGACAGGATGGATGCTGGCTCTTGCCATAGGGACTGAGCAGCCTGACCATCTCCTGGCAGCTCTTAGCCTGGACACAACCCCTGGCTCGGGGACATGCTGGGATGGGTGGATGGGAGCCTGCTGTGCCTTCCCCTCCTCGTTCCTCTTCATTCAGAGCACAGCATGGTCATTAGTAACCAAGTTTTTATACTTCACAGTCAGCCTGGCCAGGTCATGGTGTGTTATAAATCTCTGACAAGTCAAGCACTGCATTTTGCTGGGTACAGGATGTGCTTGGCACCATTAAGAATAATAGCATGAATAACCATCAGCCATTAATTTTGACAAGATCAGGCCCATATCACCTTAAGAAGAGTGTGCTGATGCCATGGGAGACGTTTGGCTGTTTCCTCTGCTCACTCCCTTAATGAATAAAACTATGGAAGTCGCTGTGGTTTGTCTGACAGACAAACACCCAGAGCCCATGGGGACAATTCCTCCTGTCAGGATGTGTGGGGGAAAAACACTCAGGAATTACTGCTGGTGCTGAGCACACCCCGCACGGGCAGCCCCAGGGTCTGGCAGAGGCCTCTGGCAGGGTGAGCAGATTTATTTCCTGCTATAAAAAGGGATAAAACCCCCTGCTTCCTCGTGTGAGATTGGAGAGAGATAAATCCATCCAGATTCCCAGGCTTCAGGGATGTTTCTTTATGGAGAGGCGGCCTGAATGACTGTCCAACACCGAGCTCAGTGAGCCATTTGCTGGCACCTTCCATGTACCTGTGAGGGGGTTTGGGTGCTGGTAGCTATTTTCAGGTTTCCCTTAGAGAAAAGAGCTTTTTTTCCTTTAAAAAAATAAAAAAGCCAGGCTGGGACAATTTGTTCCCTGGACTTTGAACTGCTCAGAGTGGGGAGGAAAAAAAAGAAAGGAAAATACAAGGTGAAGAGAGGGCAGGAGGAGAGCTGCTGCCAGCATCCTGCACATAGACAGCCGCCTTTGTAAGGCTGCAGGTACCGTCGCTGCTGCTGTCACTTGAAGCAAGGCATTGTTTTGTTTAAAAGCAGCATCTTTCCTCGTTATTCTCAGTAACTCTGTGCAAGGCTGCTGCGTGTTCGCTGGATGCGCCGAGTTCCTCATCAAAGTGAACACCGGTGCGCCGGCATCCGGGGAAGCGCTGTGCAATTAGGAGCTTTTCTCATCCCAGCTCGTCTCTTTTGTTATCCAGTGCTCCTCTGGGATCCGTGGTGGAAACGAGGAGGGCAGGGGTGGCAAAAATGTCTGTGCTGTGTGATGGTAATGGAGCCTTTATGCTTGATTTGGATGTCGATGGATGCTGTCGCAGCCGGTGTGCGGGTGCCTCTTTCTATTATCAGGGCAAACCCGGTGAGCTGAGGCCGTGTGACCTCGTTCCAGGGGGTCTGGGGATTTTTGGAGGGGTCCTGCTTCTGCCTGTGTGCAACCCTCTGTGCTCTAAGGTGCTGGGTGCGCAGCAGAAACCTTCAGTACCTTCTTTTAGAGGGGGCTGTGGCTGCATGAAGCCTTTGAACCAGCCCGGCTCCTGCAAAGGACTCACGAATCCATCGTGATGTGAAGGCAAACAAGGAGGCACACGAGCTGGGCGCCCTCCTTTTCTCTCCTTGCTTTAGTTTCTGCACAAGATAAAGGCATAAATGTCTAAATATTTGGGCTGTGATTCATTCCTTGGATGCTTTCCCCATGAAGGGTGTTTCCTGTGATTAAGGAGCCAGGCGTACGGCAAAGGAGAGAGGATGGAAAGGTTTCAACCTGTGTGATTGTTTCATAGTGACCCTCCAGCTCCCGGGGCTTGGGATTCATGTGTTCCCCTGACACAGGGATTCGGCAGTGAGGACGCTGTTGTGCTGGTCTGTCTCTGGCTCCCCGGGTGGTGCCGAAGCCGTGTTGGGTTCCCAGGTAGTTCTCTATCTGAGGAGCTGGCAGGACACGAGCAGCTGACCTCACATCAGACACAGGCAGCGCTTTCCCTCTGGCGTGGCTGCTGTCCAAGCATTTCAGTGTGTAATTTCCACTAATGTGCAGAACTCTACTGTTAAGTACATGAAAGGTTTACCTAGAGCTACCCCTTCTGTAATGTTCCTAATGCCTGCAGTAACCACGTCGCTTCTAGTGTGTAACTCTTGGTGGCTCAGTGAGGTCGGGATGATGCAGGTGATGCCCTCTGCTTGCTCAGAGCATATGGTACCCTGCAGAGCGCCGTGTCTCCCAGCTGCCCTCAGAGACCAGGCACCATTGGATTGAGGCCATCAAATCCCTCTGACTCAAGGAGATAAAGTCCCACAGAGATGGTCCCTCTGCCCTGGCAGGGTTAAAGACCAGGTTGGATGGAGCGTTGGGCAACCTGGGCTAGCAGAGGGTGTCCCTGCCCATGGCAGGGGGTTAGAACTAGATGATCTCTGAGGCCCCTTCCAACCTAAACCAGTCTGGGATTGTGTGAACAGCAAATCTCTTTTTGCTGGGAGATGAGGGCTCTGCAGACCACTGCTAGCACCTCCTGTGTGTACCCCACCTACTGCACCTCACTGTGGCCTCAGCCTTCCTGTTCTTCCCCCCTCCTTCCTTCCAGAGGGTGAGGATGATACCAAGCAACTGCCCCATATACCCACTGCTTTGGGGACTCTTGCTCCCATCCTTAATCTTTCCATTGCACTAATAATTCAGCTTTGATCAGAGCATCCTTATGGGACATGGGCTCCTCTGTTCCCCTCTGTGCAGGAGAGATCCCCTACGGCCCTGCATGGGCAGAGGAGCTGGGGCAGCTGAAGTGTGGTGTGGTTGTTGCAATGCAAACACCTCGTTTGTTGGGTTGTGTTACTGGTTTAAAGCAGAAAGGCACAACTCAACCAAAGCCAGGCCAGCACAAAAAGCTGAAAGCCAATCTGGACTCATCAATAACCCACTGCACATCCTTGCCTGTGCTCTGAGCTGGGACAACACAGCAACGATCAGCACGCAGGTCAGGATTCACTGAGCTGTCCGAGGAGAATTTACTCTGGCTGCTTCCTGACAAGAGACAGAGGTATAAAAAACAGCGCAGTGACTTCTGCTCAAGGAAGAGCCGTGTAAAATATTGCTGGTTGGAGCTGTAAAGGTCACCTCGGTAGAGGAATGATGTCTGCAGCTTTTGGCTTCGTGTTCCTTTGGGCAGCGGGTTTGGGAGTTTGTGTGAAGGCAAAGAGAAGGAGCTGCTGGTGGGTGATGCAGCACCCATGGTCTTGAGCTGAGCATCGGTGTTTGCCTGGCGATGAGTTTTCTGGTTGGGTCAGGTTTGTAAATCAGCTGGAAGCTGCTCAGTGTTGTGTTATAACACTTCAGTGAGGCCGTATTGTGCCGACAGCGCTTCTCCTTCCATGGGTGCTCAGGAAAACCACCCACCAGCCTGGGGACACAGTTAGGCACTGATGCTTTGCACCAGGTGAGCAAGGTGGGGGATGAAGAGGGGTTAATCATGAGATCTGGTGATCCTACACCTCGCTGTAAGGCCTGGAAGAGTTTGCTCTGCAATAACCTGATGATTTCTCCATCGTTGCTGGATAGGCGGCCAGGAAATCTTGCTGTGGGCCAAGATTCCTGTGTATATTCAATCCATGAATCTGCCTTGTATTTCTAGGCTGCACGAATGGCTCCAAGCTCCAGGATTCACAAGGGCACCCAATAGCCTCTGCTGATCGCCCACTCCCACCTCTCCAGATAAATCAGTCCCGTCCCGAAAACCCAAGCGAGCCCTGGGGAAGGAGATGGGTGAATAATTGACATAACAAACACGATTTTTATTTAGTTTGGAGCTTGTTAGGTTACATTTGCATAGCTACAATGTCAGATTCATTATTCATGAGCATAAGCTGCAGTGACCCCCGCCTCCCCGACTCGCGCAGACGTTCACAAACACCGGCTCCCAGAGCCCCAAGATTAGACATCTTTCTTGCTGCTTTAAGCATTTTCTCTTTAAAAGGAGCATGGCAGAGCGACAGCCTGATTTTTTATTCATGTGTGGGTCTTTTCAAGGCATAACGTTTACCACAGTACATGAAAATCAAGCTTGCAGGTCGGGGGGTGGGGGTGGTTGGCAGGGGATGGGCACGTCCCTCCTGTGGTCCCATCCTTTTCCCAGGTCAGGAGGAGCACTTCCCTTCACAGAGCATCTCCCATCCCACAGCAGCTCCTCAACCAGTGGGTGACACATGTCATACCCCAAGTGCCACAGGAAAAAAGGGTCCTTGAGTCAACCAGTTGTGTTTGTGTCTCCTAAACAGGGGGATGGCAGAGCCTGTCCATGGCTGGGGTGGAGCTGGAGGACAGACTGATAGTGTGGACAGATCCTGGTCACTGGGAAAAGAGGCTGGAGCCAAGAGGATAAAGACAGGTGGGTGCAGGAATGCTGAATGGAGAGATGTCTGGCTCTGTTAGCGTAGAGACAGCTGCTTTGGGGAAACCCTCCTGGGAAAAGGCACAGGACCCTTCAGCCAGCGCCTCTCAAGGATGGCCAGGGCTGAGTCTTCCTCTGCACAAGAGGAAGAGCAAAACAACCTTGGCGTCCAGCCGTAAGCATGAGGAAGATGGAGCGTCAGAACAGCTCCCTCTATCAGCACATGGCCTTTGAAACAGGAATATCAGAGGTATTTCAGAGGAGCCTCTCGTCGTTTTGGGCCCCCATTAGCATGTTTAGCACCAGGAGGGGGTGAGCAGAAGCTGTTGGGGGAAGAGCTGCCAATCACACAGTGATTTGTGCTCGGTGTGAGGCACTCTCCTGCACTCTTACCCTGAGAAGAAAAATGTAATCAACAGAAATGATGCTAAGAAAAGTAATTAAACATCTCAAAAATGCTGGAGATTGGGTTTAACATGTGACAGGCACAAAAGAAAGATGATGACAAGGAGCGTTTCCAGGAGGCAAAGGCAAGACCCTGGTAGGACACGAAGTGCTGGGTATCTTGACCTTCTCTTGCTGTTCAGCAGCAAAGGGAGAGGAAGGCACCAGCCCTGCTTCCCCCCACACTGTGCCCTGTGTCCCTTCACCACTCGCAGAGCAGGGACCTGGGGGTGGGGGTAAAAAGCAGCAGCAAAGCCTTCACCCTGTCCTCCCCCCAGGTCTCATTCCTGGTGACTTTGCTCCCTGAGAAACTCCCCAACATCCAGTGAATGTGAATTTAACCTCAAGACCAGCAGAGACTTCGGGCTGAGCCTCTCGGGGGGGCTGCTCCGAGCTCCCCCACCCCCTCATAACGGTGTCGGGTGGGGGTGCAGGGAAAAGGCATGGTCTCTGGTGCCTGACAGCCAAATCACCTACCTGCACGAAGCCCTGCTTTAACTACCACTTGAGTCAGAGGGAGAACACTCTGGAGAGATGCACCCTCGCTGGGTACCCACAGAAACTTCCCTGGAAGTCTCTTCCTGCTCCAGAAGTGGAAACTTGATTCCAGCATGGACCCCTGGCCTTGGGCGGGGCAGTGCCGGCGGGGGTCCCCCCATCCAGGGCCAGGCTGTCCCCCGCTGACCCCCCGTTCCTGGGCCGCACCTGCCATCTGCTGGCAAATCGGGGCAAGGAAAATATGGTCAGGATGAGTTTTGCCAAAAGATGCTGTTTGAGGACAGGGGCTGGAGAAGAGGCCGGGTGGGATTCGGGTGCTTTCAGGGGAAGGGCCACACGCAGCCTGCGCAGCCCCTGGCCCATCCTCATCGCAGGCAGTAGCACTCGCGTCGCTGGTAAATCCTTGGCCAGGAGGCTTTGCTAGAAGCAGTAAATTGTCTCTCAGGTATTCTGATTTCTTATTGTGAGACTTGGAAACTAAAAAACCACCCCCAAAGTCTGGCTTTTAAAACTGCCCCTTTTCTTCACTTTCAGTTGGGATCTTTTCCTCTCCCCGTTACCTTTTTCCCCTTCTTTTCCCACTCTTTCCCTTTGCCACATCCCCTCGGTGGATAAATGGACTCTGAGAGAGAGGAGAAATGCTCAAAAACCAGATACCAAAGTCAGCAGCCAGAAAATGTCCTGATTTTCTGTATCAGAAAGAAATAAACTCGGAGAGGTTTCTCAAGTGCCAGTGCTAATGCAGGGCGTCGGAACTGGTGACCTCTGAGGTCCTTCCCCACCCAAACCAGTCTGGCATGCTGTGATATCTAAGCTTAGAGCTTTCTTCCAAAGCTGTCATGGCTTTCAGGTGTAGGGGTGGTGGCAAAACCACAGGAAAAGAGTCAAATTTTGATTGACAGTTGTCTTATTTGCTAGCAGAGGGAAATGGGGTGCTTCTCCTGCCTGTCCAGAGCAAGCCAAGGGGTTTTTAGGATGCTTTAGGAGCCAGGATGAATGGGCTCCTTCCCTATTGAGAAGAGGGTCTTGGGAGACCTTCGAAAACCAGCTTGGCTTTACATTTTCATTGATGACTGAAATGCTAACGAGGGTCCAGATAAGGTTCTGTGAGAATAAAAGCTAAGCTCAGGAAAACCCATAAGCCCGGAGGAGTGGCCTTGCACACCTGGGTGCTCTGAAGAGGGAGACAAGGGTTGGTCTCACAGGCCCTTTCTAGCCCAGTCTCCCTGCTTTGAGTTGATACCTTGAGTTTTTCTAGGCATCATTTTCTCTTTTAAAAACTAGAGCCCTTACCCTTGGGCGTAGTCACCTCGTGAGCAAAGCATCACTGTCACCACAGCTGAACTCTTCTCAGGGACGTTCCCTGAAAGGAGAAGCGGCCACGGGCACAGGTGGAAATGTGGGATTCTGTTTACACACAAGATTTTGCCTCTTTCTTTTAAGCGTGGGAGCTGTCAGACACTGGAGCAGGCTGGCCAGAGAGGCTGTGGTGCCTCTGTCCTCAGCGATACTCAGACCCCACCAGGACACGGCGCAGAGGATGCTGCTCCGAATGGAATGACCCTTCTCCAAGCAGAGCTGGGGACAGCCCTGACCCATTCTGTGCTTTCAGAGTGTGACCTTCCATCTCTGTTCCCCATCCCATCAGTGCTGCTTCGTGGCTGCCTGTGTCTCACGACCCTGGTCTCCCATTTCCAGGTAAGGAAAGCCATCCCTCCCGCCGCAGCTCCGTGTCCTTTCCTGGCCTGTTTTCCTCTAAACAGCAGAGCAGCCGAGGGCTGGAGCCTGCTGCTGCTGCAGAAAGCAGGGCTCTGCAGCCCTCTAGTGCTTATCAAATCCATCCAGGCAGCAGGATTGGGGAAGAAGGGCAAGGGCAGCTGGTGCTCAGCATCCTTCATCTCCCACGGCTGCGGTTTGCCAGCCCAGCGACTGTGGGTGCAGACCCAAGCCCCATGGCAGGGTTGGGTGGGGGGTATCAAAGCCTCTGCCCTGGATGGGCAGGGATGTGGGAAGCTGCCACATTTCTATCCCAGCCTCTGCAGCCATGCAGCCCCAGCAGAGCATTCTTCTGTGTCATCCCTGCTGTAATCCTAATTGCTCCACTGTCCCTCGTCCCCGCAGCGCTGAGTGAGGATGCTGATCGCCTGGGGACCCCCACAGCGTGTTCCCTTGGAGTTCACTGTTCCCTTTGTAGGGAAGTTATTTATTTTCCAGGAGAAGACAATGTAGCTACTTAAACATTGTTCTTCCCTGCAACGCTCATTTAAGAGAGAGGGGTTTATTTGCTAACAGGACAGAGTGCCAGCTGGTATTTACCTAAACAGCTTTAATGTTTAGACAGGCTCTGGTTCCACAGAATACGTTCCCACTGGAGAGGCTGTGCTACAGAAGCAAAGCAGCACGTTGGCCACATGAAGGGTGGATCCATTTCCCAGCACTGACATCTGGTATGGAAATGATTTAATAACTTCATCCTATGGAGCATCCCTGGGGGGGTTCGTTATAGCCCCTCTCTACCTGCCCCGTTCAGCTCCCTCTGTCCATGCCTTCAGCCTTCCTTTCTTGGAGCACACGCTCTGCTTCTCCACATCCCACAAAATTAAGGATGAACCCCCACGTTTGGGAGGCCCAATGAAGGGAAGGGATTAGGAAAAGGGTATGAGTTACTCGTCCCTTTCTTGACAGCTTTTGGCTCTTGGTTTTAGGATCCTCCTGCATCATCTCAGTGGCAAAAATACACACAGAGCCAACTTGGGAAACTTTTCCTGCATCTGTTTCACTTCTGTCAAAAAATTTCCTCTGATTTTCAATAAAACTCAAGCCCTTTTGCCAAATAGCAGCTGGAAAAAAAATTAAAAGTTAATTAAATGACATACTGTCGCTTCCCAGGCTCCTTCTGATAAAATCCTGAAAAGCTCCTTTACAATTGGATTTCTCCCACAAATATCCACTCTGACAAAAGAAGTCACCTGCATATAAAATACTTTGAACAATTAATTCTCTGGAGCTCTGGAGAGAGATGTGCTGATAGGAGCTGCACTGGAACAGGTCGGCTCTGCCTGACAGCTATTGGGCTGAGCTCATCCCCGTCCTGGGGTGCAGGTCCTCCCACGCAGTGCAGGCAGCGTGGGGTGCTCCCATTTTCACTTCACCCCAATCCAAAGGATTAGGATTTCTTTAGTCATGTGTTCTTCGTGCTTTTGCCATTAAGGCCCTGAAAAGCTGCAGTGTTAAGATTTTATCCCTGGCAAACTTCAGAGGCTTAGGCAGGAAGGAGCTGCTGGAGCCAGGAATCCTGGATGCTCTGCCAATGCTTGGGACCTGTGTGTTGGTGCAAGGAGCAGGAAAGGTCCCTAAAGCACCACCTCCCCCATAAAGGTGACAGCAGTGGCTTTACAAGGGCCAAGTCTCTGCAAGGACTTGGAGAGAGAAGTAAAAAAAACCCCAAAACCATGAGGTAAAAAGCAACTAGCAGGGGTACACCAGTGAAAACGTGGGATTTGGTCCATAGATTCAAAAGTGCTTTGGGGTTTAAGGAGAAGACATCGCATAAACCCTCCTCAGAAGAGGAATCTGAGCTACTCTCCTGTACCACCTCTCCAGGCTGAAGCTGCCTTCAAAAACCCAACCTGAATAACCTTGTCATTTCAATTTTTCACACATTTCCCCATGCTGTGTGTTCTCCAGATCTGGGAAGTTTAATTTTCCCAGCACGACTGCTAGAGGCTGCTAGTTCCTATCAGGGCTCTCTCAGCCACATCAAAGGGAACAGGACACATCAGAGGGGAGCAGAAGGGCCTCAGTCCTGTCCCGGGGGATGCTGCGGGCTCTGAAGCATCCCTCAGCTTCTGGGAAGCGGGGTTGGATTAGGGAAGCGCGTTGCCAGCGATGTTGCAATGCCCAAGAGTTGAGAGGCTGTTGTGTCTCCTGGGCTGCACCTTTGAGTCCCAGCAGGACCCTCGTCAAGGGGGCAGAGGGTGATGATTTCAAACTCCCTCTTCTGCCAAAAAAGAAGAATTTTGGATTTCGGGGAAGGAGGGTGTCTGAAACATGGAGGTTGGAGCTGCCTCATGAAGAGGGCTGGATGCAAACTCAGCATCCCTTGGCTTATCCCAGCTGTGTCTGCCCTTGTGCAGGCAGCAGCATCTCCCTTCGGACTGAGCAGGAGGGGGCTCGCTCTGAAGCCTTGCCTTGCCTTGCCTCGCAGTGAAGTGTTGGTTATCAGCCAAAAGACGCTGCTCTGGGGTAGTTAGACCCTTCCACAGTTACTCTGAGCCTACAAGGGGTAGTTGTAGAGGTGTTTTTACCCTCTCACCGCGTTGTGTTGCAGTGGCAAAGTCCTTTGCCCATGGCTTGATTTACATCCGCTGTGCCGAATCGGGATGTATCCTTCGGGATGAATAAGGTGATTTATTGTCCTGCTGAAGGGGAGGGTTCACATGCTGCCACAGCCTGTTTTGGGCACAGCTGGGTCGTTGTTGGCAACGGACTTTGTCCTTGCTGGGGCTGGAGACGCCTATGGCTGAAGTGCCCTTTGGAGTAAGGGCCGTTCCCTGGGGACCCCGCGCAGCATTTCGTAAGAGGCTGTCACACTCGGAGCACCGAGCCCTGCAGAGCACTCGGCGTGCCACAGTCCAAGGCCTGGAAGTCACCAGGTTCCTTTCTTTTTTATTTGTTTTGTCATTAGAGAAGCCAAAGGCACCGGCACACGAGCATCAGAGGGATGTGGAAATCAATCCCTCCCGGCTGCAGACCGCTCGGGGGGAGAAGTGGCGGCAGAGGAGGAGCAGGGAAGGTGCACGTGTGGACGCAGGAGTGTGGGTAACTCCTCTGGCTGGGGGAGCGTGGGGTGGGGATGGGGGCTGCCTGCTGGACCAACTGAAAGGAAATAAAAAGCCTTGTTGGGTCTGGATCGTTTGGGCTCTTTAGTGATAGGAATTGTACCCTGGGTCTGGGGGTGACCTGTGGGGGGCGGTGAAATGAGAGGAGCTGGGGTTGGTATCGGGAAACTCGTGTCAGGGTGAAGGTGAATCCTTTTGAAGCTGTGATGCAAACATTCCAAGGGGGATTTCTGCTGGCTAAAGGGGCTGTTTGCTGTTGCTCCTGGGATGATCCTGCAAGGGAATTCAGCAGTTTCCCCCTTTTTGCTGAAGAACTGTGTCAATCTTGCCTGCCCTCCCCAAAACATCAAGGTACAGTCCCCACACATCCATCCCGCGGGGTAATGTATCGAGCATCCGCCGCAGAGCACAGATCAGTGTTGAAGGATCTCCAGCGCAGCTTGTGATGGGGGAGAGGGAATTCTTGGTCTCTCCATGGCTGGCACAGCAGAGGTGGGATCAGTCCTTGCTGACCGTGATGTCTCCGTGATGAATCCAGAGAAAGCAGGGAAACTTCCCAGTCCGATCTAACCAGTAAATGCTACAGTCCTGTGGACCCCTGCCAGCTCCACTGAACTTCCAAGTAAGTTTGAGAAGCAAAGAAAAAGAAATAAAATAAAAAATAAGTATATTTATGTAGTATTGCACCATTCCTGCATGAAAACAATTCCCTGGGGATCTCTCCTACCTCTGAGCCCTCTCATTTCCCTGGCAATTTATAGGTATCACGAGGGTGCTGAGGGGACAGACTCCCGTGCTGTTTTGAATCAGGGCAGAGATGAATCATTTGGCTCCATTCTGTAATTAATTATTCCCTTTCCACACAATGTACGTGCCACAGGGAGCGGGGAAAAAAGGGACCAAAACTTTTTGTGGAGCTGGATTTAAACCAACGAATCGTCGTGGCCAGAGCAGGGGGTGTGGGGGGAGGGGGTGAGGGGGGAAATACTTGCAAATGTCAAAACATTCCAATCTGACGATTACAAATCTGCGCTGTGGAAGCGCTCCAGCGCTCTGGGCAGGAGTTAGGAGCGGAGCACTTTGTGGAAAGCGGCGGTTTTCCCTTGGAAACAGCCCTGAAGGGAAAGGGGGGAAGTTGAGTGGAGGACAGATCCTGAGCGTGACGTCCAGGGCCAGCGCGGTCCTTTCCAGGCTGACCTGTGGCTCTGCATGGGGTTTGTCCCCTCCCTGAAAGCCCAAGAGCTGCCTGGTTGGTGTCAGCCTGAACCAAACCCCTTGATCCGCCCTCCGTGGGTCTCGTTGCAGGGCAGGTGCTGAACTGGGCGTCCCTGTTACGTGTGTTGGTGCAGTTGTGCTTTAAGAGGGTGAGGAATTCTTCTCTGACATGGATGTGAATGGGAATGTTGGTGGGGAGACAGTCTCATTCCTGGTGTTCCTTTGCTGCAGCTCGGTGGCAGGAGGGTCCCCAGGTACGTGCTGTCGGTACCTGTGGGCCCTCCATGCCTCAGTTTCCCCACTTACACAGAAGGAAATCCGTTCTGGCCCTTTGTGGGGACGAGCATCCTTGGTTCTCACTGCTCTGGGGTATAACAGCAGGGTGGGAAGAGCCTGGTGATGCCAGGAGATGGCACCATCCACCCAGCTCCACGTCGGGGTACCCCGCTCCCCGCAGAGGACTGGCACAGCTTCACCCTGGCATTTCTGTGTTGCTGCCGTCCCTCGGCCCCGCAGCACGGCCCCCGCGCTGCCCTGGGCATGGGTACACACACCCCCCATGGAGCCCCCTACAGACCCCCTCTGACCTGCACCCCGTCCTGCCCCAGGCTGAGGACAGGGTCACGGAGCAGCCTGCATGGGGCTCTGCTGTCCCAAGGCTCCGATTTGTGGCCCTTTGGGTTTCTAAGGAATTTCAAGGCACCAGGAAGCGGCGTTTTGCCTTCTGCCACCCACCACCCCCAAGGGGTGGGGGTTGTTTCTGCTTTCTGGGGAGCAGCCCCCACCAGAGGTACCTGGGCAGCCTGCTACATCCCCTTTTATCTCATGATGCCTGTATTTAACGGTGTTTTGGGATCAGACCTGCAAGGAAGCAAAGGGAGAACTCTGGCAGCTGGACTTGCTGGGAGGGATCTCGGTGCCGCTCGGCATGTGGGACTTTCTGCTCATCCCACTTCTCCACATGGGCATCGTGCAGAGCACACAGGTACCTGTGCAGCTTGGGAGGCAGGAGCCCCTTTTTGGAAGTGTTTGGGCTTTCCTGAGCTGGGATGGGATGCACAGCATCCTCACGGACACCCGGCCTTGGTGCCTCGCTCGGAGCGAGCGGTGATTTAACTGGGGATTGTTGGTGCGGTGCAGCAGGTGCCGGTTCAGTGTGGGACTGTTTGCCCAGGTAGGGATTTTTCCTCCTTTCCTTGTGTGTGTGTTTGTACTTTTTTTCCCCAGTTCTCTCTGCAGAGCTGCCTGCTCACCTCCCATCAGTGTGTGGCATGTGTGTCTTCAGCCCCCAAACCAGAGGCTGCGCCATGCCAGATGATCTGTGCCCACTTTGCCCTCACCGTCATCTTCAGGCCGGGCAGCATCCCTGTCCCCAGAGCGGGCAGCATCCCTGTCCTCAGGGTGGGCAGCATCCCTGTCCCCAGAGCGGGCGGCATCCCTATCCCCAGGGTGGGCAGCAACCCCATCCCCAGAGCGGGCAGCAACCCCGTCCCCAGAGCGGGCAGCAACCCCGTCCCCAGAGCGGGCAGCATCCCCGTCCCCAGAGCGGGCAGCATCCCCATGCAGGAGGGCAGCCTGCCAGCAGGCACCTGCAGACATGGTGGGACACTGGCAGAGCCGCCGCAGCCCCCAGGCAAGGAGCCGGCTCCCCGGGGCCGCGCTGGGATGTCTCCCCCGCTCCCCGAGCCAGGCTGCAGAGATCTTTCCGGCGGGCTCCTCGCAGGCGCTGCCTGGCCGCCTGCCCAGGAGTTTACCCGCCTGTTCAAAGGCTTTTCTTGTTCTGCGCCCAGGCTCCTGGAGAGCCCTGAAGAAGGGCTCCTTTCACAGCCCTGCCTTTCCTAGACAGAAATTGTCATTTTTCAAACACAGTTCCCTTCTCTTGGCCCGCAGCCCTTTGCCTTCCCCGCGCCCTGACGTCAGGCTGCTTTTGTGATGCTCGGGGCAGCAGTTTGGTTCTTGTCAGCGGATTTAAATGACGGCTGGGATGGGTGGCCAGGATGTGCTCCCAAAGGAGTCAGCACCTTCACCCGAGCCCTGGGTGCCCAGCAAAGAGCCCCAACAGACACAGAAAACTGTGTTATCAAGCACTGTGGTGAGATGGGCATATAAAAGGTTATTTCTTCTTCTTTCTCACTTCTTACTGGTGTGTCATGCTGCCTGGTGGTGTTTGAGGCTGGCTGCAGGGTGGGGGATGCAGCGGGGCTGTGCGAGCTGTGGGACCACGGTTTGGTGTCCTGGGAGGACTCCAGACCTGCTCAGCTCCAGTGCATCCCCCCTGGGGACAGAGAGCTCCCGGCACCTTCCCCACCATGGGGAGACACCAGCGAGGAGCTTGGGTCTTCCTTGAGCCTGTGGCAGGGGAAGCTGCCACCGGCATTGCGAAAGGCGCTGTCCCAAGGCAGCTCTTGTGAAACACAGCGAGCTGGCACAGATGCCGTCACCAGGCCCAGGTACAACGTCACGGCTCAGGAAACCCTTCCAACACAATCCCAAAATAGAAACCATCCCCAGAAAAACGATTCCCTCCTCCCTGCCCGAGTTCCCCTCCTTGCATCAGCTGCGATGCCACGGCCTCGGCTCGCACGAAGGGCCCGGAGCCTGGCTGGCAGCAGGGGCTTTGCAGGGCTCCAGCCGCTCGCAGCCGTTGTCGGTGACTCTGGGCTTTGCCCGTGCTGCTCCTTGTGCTCGAAATTTTCCAGCCTTGGCGCCATCCCAGCAGCGAATTTTGTTTTGCAACCGAGCAAAATTGCCTCAGTGTTGTCAAGCTCAGCACCCGCCTGGGCCAAGTATGGGTCTCCCCAGCTCTTCTTCCCGCTGCCACCTCGGCACGGAGCCGGGGCTGTGTCCCCCTGGTGAGGTCCCCTGGGCCGCAGGGCTCCTGTCCCCACTGGGGTTACACTGCTCCTTAAAGTTGGGCTCAGGTAAGGGGCCCGAGCAGGCTGACCCGGTGGCTCCTCAGCTGTGGGTGGGACCCTGGAGATGTCACCCTCTGCTCGAGGCTCCACTGGCAGGCGGCATGGCCCCGTCCCCATCCCACTGCTGCAGAACAGGGGTGGCAGAGGCGGGGATGCAGCAAAGACCCCCCTGTCCTGCAGACGAGGAAGGCAAAAGCACCACTGAGGGTGGCAGCTGCCAGCCCCTTCCCCGCTCTGTTTCAGGCCAGGTGCAGAGCATTGAGGTGTTTCACAGTCAGGTGCAAAGCTTGCTGGGTCCCAGGCAGCGCGGTGGCAGTGCAGTGACATTGCTGGGCCCAGGTGCAAGTGTCAGCCGTCCCTCCCAAGGTTGGTCCCGCTGGAGAACCGCAGGTGTGAGATGCTGCAAGATCTCAGAGATCTCCAAGCGCTTGGGAGCATCGGACCCCCCACCCTGGGGTCTGTGTGTGTCTCTCCCTGCTTCCAGGAGGAGTTAGGGCAGCAGAGAACGCCTGGACCTGTTCTACCTGTGTGTGATTTCCCTGGGCAGGTACGAATTCCTGCCGTGCCTGCCGGGCTGAGTCACGCGTGTCTCCTGCGGGTTCCCGCGCCGCCGCCGGAGCTCCCAGCCTGTGCAATCCTTCACCTCCAGCTCCGCTTCCGAAGGTGGCGAGTGAGTCATGCCCGTGGGCGGCCGGGTGGCCTATCGCACCGGGGAGGGGGGGAAGGGGTGACGGTTTGGGGGGGTGAAGAGGGTTGTTTGCTTTCCCACGTTCCCTGGTGTGTTTCTTTGCACGCTCCGGTGCAGCTGAGCGGCTGTGGGGAGGGGGCTCTGGTTATGCCGGCGCTATCCCAGGCCTCCATGGAGCTGGCATGGCAGAAGGCCCGGCTCTTGGTGGATGCCCGGGAGGTTGCTGCGTGGGGACACGGGGCCGCGGGCGCTGACTCAGCGCTCCCGAGCGGCGTTGGACGGGCGCGGGGCGGCGAGCCTGCCAGGCAGGCACAATGCAAATGATAGATAAACAAGCAGAACAAGGACAAATACATCAAGCTGGGGCATGTGCCATGCATTGTGACCTGCCGCCGCGCCTTTTGTGTCCACCGGATTAATGGCTCGGAGACACAGGGCCTCTGTCGGGCCGACGGCTGCTTTCCGGCCGGACACGGAGGTCCCTTTGCCCCGCTCCGGTCTTGGGCAGAAAGGAGGGGCATGGGGGGGCTTCCCCAGCCTGGGCGCCTCAGCTGGGTGCCTTGGATGGGTCCCACCTGCATTGTGAGGGTATCCACCACCTCCCAGCCCCTTCCCCAATGGGGCAGCCATTTGGGGGGGCTGCTCCCCCCACAAGCCACCCCTGCGCCCTCCCTGCTCTGTGCATCCCTCCCCAGGGATGGGATGTGCTTGCTGGGGGGGGTGTATGGCTGGAAAGCACCTTGGCAGGACCCCGAGGAGGAGGGAAAGCTGAGCACGGCCTCGGGATTTTTGAGGGCACGGCCAGACGTGCAGCCACTCGAGTGCTCGCTGTGTCGCTGGCGGCCGCAGCTGAATGCTCCTTGTGTCCAGCTGCTCTCCGCAGCACGGATCAACGTGGCTTTCTCACCACCACTGTGGCTGGTTACAGAGAGTGGGTAAAGCCACGGCAGCCAAAACACCTGGCAGAGGGACCTGACAGCCACCACTGGCACCGGCTCTGCCACCAGCCCCTCTCCACAGAGAGCTGCTCGCTCTGATCCGTGCCCACACCACACTTATCCCCCTCCACTGCTGCATACAGATAAATACATATATATATATATATATGATAAAACCCCACGACCTGATGGGTCTGCTGTTGGTGTTAGCCCTGGGGGTGCCAGCCTGGGCCATTCCTGCAGCCAACAAAGCCCTTTTTAGGGCTGGATCCAGGGAGCCCATGGGTCAAAAAATCTCTTTATTTATAGAGGCTTTCTGCAAGGGAGAGTGGTAAACAGAACTGGGGGGAGCTAAAGGAACGCCCTGGGAAGGAACAAAACCCCAAGGAGTTATTTAGGAAAAGAAAAAAAAAAAAAAGAAATAGAAGGAAAAAAAAAAAAAGAAACCCACCCCAAAAACCCAACCTGAAAAACAAAAATCCACGAATCAAATGTACATTCACGGGGGAAAATCCCGGCTATGAAAGAGCCTTTCAAGCTGCCAGCAAAACAGAACCGGCGGCTGCGAGATAAAGCCAGGAAAAAAAACCACCCCAACCGTCCACTAAGGCCCCATTTTTAGCAGGCAGGAGGATTACGGGCTGGAGGAGACGTCAGAGGCGCTTCCCCTCCGGCAGCAGCCCCAGAACGGGTGAACCCCCCGCCCCCTCCAACCCAGCTCCAAATTGGGGATGGGGGAGCCCCTGGGGTGCTGCATCGCTCTGAGCATCCCGGGGTCGGGATGTGTGAGCTCGGAGCAGCCACCGGTGCCTGACCCTGGGCATAATATTTAATTTATCCTCAGCCCATACGTTAAGAAAATAAACAAGGGGGGGTGTGGGGGGAACTGACCCCCAACCCCCCCAGCCTGCCGGCTGCCGCAGCCTGATTGATTTCTGGGTTCAACAGAGAAGCCAAAAACATCCCAGCGGCTACAATTTGGGTTTGTGTGAGGCGTGGGGAAGGGGGGGGGGGGGGGCACAAGGCGATGTTTTCCCTTTGCCTAATTTTCACAGTCACAATCCAACATAAACAGGCGGCCGGAGGCTTTTATGCCGGACACCAGCACACAGCCCCCTTGTTGCACGCTGCTTCGGGGCAGGATATCGATAGGGGGGGTGGTTTGGGGGGGTGTTTCTTGTTTCTTTCCCCCCCCCCCCCCTTCTTTTTGCTGCCACGTCAGAATATTTTAAGTGGAGATTAAAGGGTTCTCTGTTGCGGGAGGGACGAGCGGATAGTCCTTGTGATGGATGGGTGGGTGGTGGTGGTGTTCCCAGAGATATTCCCCATCCATCGTGGAGCAGGGGCAGGTTGAGTCCCCTCCTTGAGTACAGAGGGTGTTTTGCAGCAGGGAATCGCCTAAACCAGCTGCTGAATCTGGGCCATGCCCCACTTTGGGCTTGTTTTCCCATTGCCTCCCCCCACGGAGGGGTCCGAACTGTCGTCCTCCAGCCTCAACAGCCACTGGAGTCGGGGGGAGATGGGGCAGGACATAGGAAAGGTTCAAAAATAAACACATACTGAGCACATCCCCTGTTTTGGGAAAGGTGAGGGGGGTTATGCACCTTTTCATTCAGTGTTTTGTCCTAAATGAGCTGATTTACCAGACCAGGACTCTGCTCGCTGCCAGGTGGCTCCAGTGTAGAGGAAGGAGGTGGGGTCTGACCCCTGTTTCAATCAGCATCGGGGGGGGGGCAATAACCCCTTTGATCTCCAAACCCAGAAGAAGCCTCTGACGAAGAGCGATTCGATCAGGGAAAGGAAAACCCAACCCCACAGAGGCTCTGGCCCTGCACACCTTGCCAGGGGTGAGACAATCAAGTCATTGTCCTCATGGGTCTGTAACAGTGGGAAAGGCGTGAAAAGCTGGGAGCAGCTGGAGCAGCGATGGGCCTGGCCTGCGCTTCCGACACAGCATCCGGCTGGCGAGTGCCAGGGCGGCAGGGGGGCATTGGGGCTGTCTGTGGGTGCTGGGGCTGCCCACATGCAGCTGTCCCAAACCCCGCAGGCAGCACACGGGGTGCCGGGCAGCGAGCAGGGCAGCTCTCTGCGCCTCTCCGCAAGCCTTGTGCTGGGATCTCTTTGGTCACGTATGATATATTCCCATCCTGCTCTTCCAAGGTGACTGGTTACCAATAAAAATTTTTTTAAAATAAATCAATAAGCTGATTTTTCTCCCCTTTTAACCAGAGCCGATCCAGCTACCCCCTCGTGCCTGCCAGTGCCAGCCCTTCCTGCCCCATTACGGCGTCACTGGGGCCGCGCATCCTCGTGCCAGGAGGAAAGAGCCGCCTGTTCGTGCGACTCGCCTGTGACTGGCTGGTTCTCTAGGTACTCGAGAGCATCCCCAAATTCCTTTGGGCTTACTGCTCTGCCCCGCTCCTGCCTGCCCTGCCTGCAGCACACTCCTCCCTGCCAGCTCTGCCGCCCTGACTGCACCGGCCCTGCCGCCATTCCAGTTCTTGCGGCGGCCACAACTGCTCCACTGAGTGATTCACGCCGGAGTGGGAGGATTATTGCAAAGGAGGAAGCCTCTATTTACAAATAAATATCCCGGTTATCAGCCCAGGGGAGGGGGGAGGCAGGAACCGAGGGAACAACACAACCTGGCTTGCACCGGGGTCGCCTCCCACGTTAACTTTTGGCTGGAAGTGACTCGGTGGCTGCTGGCGGGGGCTGGTCACCCTTCGTGGGGACGGTGGGAAGCCCTCATCGTCACCACAGCCGCCCCAGGACCCAGCAAACAGCTGGGTTTCTTCTTCCCTGGGGGGCTGTACCAGCCTTGTGGTGCACATGGGTTGGGGGGTTGCCCCACAGGGTGGGAGTGCCGTGGGGTGCTTGGAGGGATGGGGAGCCAAGGCTGCGCAGGCTCCAGAGCTGCTCCTGGTTGGATACACGTGTGTGGCTGGGGCTCCAGCGGGATTTTTGTGTCTTTTTTTGAAGGGGGGTGACAGCTGCTGTGCCCAAACACTTGGGCTTTCGGGGTAAAATGGTGCTGGGGGTTTGGGGATCGGCAGCGTTGGGAACAACCGGCTCCCAGCCCCTTCAAAGAGCTGCTTTCAAGTGCTAAGGTGAGATGGTATCACCTGGGAACGCCGGGAAGGCTCGGCTGGCTCACACCGCAGGGCTGGGAGCCGCTCCCGCAGCAACGCTGGCTGAGCCCCGCCATGGCCACAGGGGCTCCCTGCGCCGAGGGGGGTCCGATGGGGCCCTCCGCCAGCCCCCCCACACCCCACGCTTGCCCCTCGCCTGCAAGGCCAAACCCCATCCCAGGGGGCTTCCAAGCAAGACACTGGCTGACCCCACAGATGGTGCATCAAGGGCCACAGGGCCTGAGATGTCTTTCAGGCCATCGCCCTGCGATGACACGCTGCCCCCCACCATCACCGCAGGAGACCCCAGCTTGGCCCTGTGGATTTGGGGCTGTCGAAGGATGGGCGCAGTGAGGTGGGGACTGCAGAGGAAGCGGCACAGGCACCAGCCAGCAGCACACGAAGCAATGAGCAAGGTGGAGAGATGGGGAGGGGGCTGCCCCTCCCGGACCCCCTCCCGCAAACCACCCGCAGCGAGGCAGAGCCAAGGGGCCGCAGGGGGGTGGGCTTGGGCCCAGGGTGGGTTTAGCTGCCGAGTGGGTCCCAGTGGGTGCCGTGACTCGCCCCACAGGTGTCACCCCCACCCCAGCGTGACACAGGGTGATCCCGAGACCAAATTACCACCCGGGTAAGAACCGGGTGGGAGCCCGGGACCCCCGGGGCTGATCCCCCCCGCGCAGCAGCAGCCGGACAGGGGACCGGACACCGCCACCATGGTGGGCGGGGGGGGCACAGAAGCACCGGGGGGGAGCCCGGGGGTGGCGGGGCCGGGGGTGGCTCCGCCCCGGGGCCGCAGTGGCTGGCGGCGAGTCCGCGCCCATTTCCGCCGGCGCGGAGCCCGGCCCCTCGCCCCGCCGCGCTGCTGCGCGCCCCGGCACCGCCAGCGCCGCCCGCCCTCCGGCCCTCCGGCTGCCCCAGCCCCACCGCCAGCATGCCGGGCGAGGCGGCGGCCGCGCTGGCCATGGGTAGGTGCGGGGGGGAACACGGGGGTGGGAGCCCCGGTACTGCCCCGGTACCCCGGCCGGCCGCTCCGGAGGGGGTTGATCCGCCACCAGCGCGGGGTGGGGGCTCGGCGCGGGGTGTCTGTGGGGGGGTGTTGGGGGCTCCGCTCCGCCAAACTTTCTCAGCAGCCGGGACAGAGCCCGGTCCCCACCGAGCATGCAGCCCCCAGCATCCCTGCCCGGGTTTGTGGCAGCGCTGCCGCCGGGGGTGGGGGGGCCGGGGGGTGCTGGTGACTCGGGGAGGGTCGGGCTGTGCATCCGTCACCTCTCGCTCCGTAAATCCTACAAAATATTTGGCTCCAGTCCCTGCCGGAGCTCTTTGCCTAACCGCTCCGGCTGCTGAGCACGGCCTCGGCGGGCAGAGCAGCCCTCCGGACTCGTTCATTTCTTTGGGGTTAGAGTTAATTAGCTGGAGCGCATTGCTGGGTTGGCAGTTAAACAGAGGGGATGTTAATCGTGTGCTCCTTCGGCTGGGAAAAGGGGTGAGGTGGCGGTGAGCGGGGGGGTGTGTGTGGCGGGACCTGGGCGATGCTGCGTGCGGGACGGGATGGGATGGGACGGGACGGGACGGATCCTCACGCACTCCCCAGCCCGGAGGTTTGATGACTGTAGAGGTGGGAGAGGACAGACTTTGGGGCGTGGGTGCTCCTCACCGGGACACGGGTGATGATTTGGGACTGGGGAAGGTGAAACCCCGGGGCTGGTGTTTCCTGGCCCCCGGTTGGGTTTGTTTGCTGTCCCAAAGGAGGGGGGGGGGTTGCGCGTTCCCTGCCTGTGTCATCCGCAGCACCGGGGCTCTGCTGCTCCTCGCTGCAGCTCTGGGGCTGGGGGGGGACATGGCAGTGCCTGCCCGGCGGGAACGAAGCTCTTTGCAGCACTTGGGTTTGGGAAAGTAGCTGGTCTTGGCCCTCCTCCAGCCCTCCTCTCTGGCTCGAGCACAGCCTCCCTGCTCCACTCCTCCAGCACGGCTCCTCTGCCCAGCATCCGTCTGCGGGCGGCTGTGCCCAGGGCCGATGCACAGAGCCGAGGGGAGGATCAGAGCGGGTTAGAGGGGAAAACTTGGGGCAGGGAGCAAACCCCAGCGCTCAGCAGGAGCTCCTCACTGGAGTGGTGGGAGTCATGGGGGACCGGAGGAGTTGAGCCCTTTGCTGGTGGTGGGGGAGATGTGGAGGCTGGTAATTAGTGTCGTGTCGGGGATGGAGTCGTTAACTGCGTGCCTGTCCAGCAGTGAGGCTCGGGCACCCATCGGGAGGTGGGATGCTCTGCCCAGTGTCCCCACGCCAGCTCTTGGGGAGCTCACTGGAGCCCTCGGCCAGCATTGGAGATGTAAAAGCGCTGCCGAGGTGCAATGGGAGGTGAGGCAGTGGGGCAGCAACTGGGGATGAGGTGATTGCACAGGGCAAGCTGGGTGCTGCCTTGGCTGGGCTCCTCTGGCCAAAGCAGCTGTGACAGGACCGGGAAGATGCAGTGCCAGACCTGAGCAGGGTCCCAGCAGCAGGACAGACAAGCTGGGATGTGGCCACCCTGTGACACAGGGATGAGCCGTTCCCCAAATAACGCATCGTTTCCTCGGCGCGTGGGGGTGCGAGTACCAGCACGAGCAGCGCGGGAGGGCGAAGCCTCTTCCAGCCACCAGCTGCTGGAGGCAGCAAAAGTACAGAGCTGGGAGGAGATGGGATGCTTAAAACTCGATTTCCACGGGAAGAACATCCCCAGGGGCTGGCTGGGGCTGCAGCGGCACAGGGAGAGGTGTGGTGAGGACCGGCAGGGAGAAGCCGACGTGCTGTGGTCACCATAGCTGGCTGGCTGGGCGCTCCCAGGGCTGGCGTGTGGCTCGGCCTCTCGCCGGTCACCTTTCTGCATGATTTGATCAAACCCAGGGAAGGAATTGGGTCAGACCCAGCGCTGGGGGCTGCTCGCCTCGTCTGCCTTCATACCCTGGGGTCGAGCTGCCCCAGCAAAGGCTCGTGGGAGGGTTTCCCCCGCTGCAGGGGTGGTTCAGGGGGTTGTTCTGAGCCTGCCTGGACCTGTGGCCCCTGCACCGTGCTCAGGGTCGCACAGGGTACTTCTGCCTGCATGGAATATTCCTGCCAGCACAGGACATTGTGCTCCGGGGACCCCCTCACACTGTGGGAGTGCAGCTGCGGGTCTCCGGGGAGCACCGGCAGCACTTGGGTGTCAGGCAGCGTTTGCAGGCGGGGAGGGGGGAGCAGGGCAGGGGAGGGGGTGGTGGGGCTGTCACGGTGCCCAGGCTTACGTCGACGCTGGATCCAGTCCCACTGTGCCGACGCGGGCGGGAGGAGCTGGTGGGGTGACGCAGGGGGTGCTGCCCGGGGCTGGCTGCCTGGCTGGCACCCCCCTCACCAGGCTGGGCAATGGATGCTGTGAGGGGCACTGTGAGCTGAGTGGTTTTGGTCCCTGTTCTGGTTTTCCAGTGCCCCAGCAGAGCCTGTTGTGTGTCCCTTTTAAAACCCTCATGCATCCCTCGGGTGGTTGTGTCTCACAGGTATGCTGCTCGCTGCTTGCCACGCGCTGGAGAACACCACGGCGGCCCAGAGCGGTGAGTGTGCCATGGGCAGAGCCCGTGCGATCCCGGGGGTCAACGGGGTGGGTGTGGGGTGGCTGCTAAGCACGGGTGCAGGTAGACTATCTGCACCCCAAGCGAGTGCTGGACCAGCCGGAGGGATGCTCTTGCATCCCATCCTCCTCCTCCCTGGGTGGTGTTGGGTCCCCCACGGTGCTTTGTCCCCAAGGGAAACCCAGGAAAGGGGGGGCTCTGCGGCAGGTTTTTCTCTGCACCTTGGTTTTAGGGGGAAGGGGCCAAATCCTGGTGCGTGGGGAAGTCCGGTCTCGGTTACCGTGCCGCAGGTCCCGTGGGGAAGCTGCTGGTGCCTGACGCCGGCGCACGGCGGCACCGAGCTGCTTGTGCCAGATAAATCGGCTCATTCATAAGTGCTGCACAATGGGCTGGGACAGCCAAGCGCCCGTCGCCTCCCTTGGCACAGGGTGGGGGGCTCTGCCAGCGGCAAGGGACGGAGAACCTCCTTTTGGGGCTGGAAGAATGGGATGCTCAATGGCATTGGTCAGGGAAGAAGGAAACAGCGCTTTGGAGCAGGCACCGGCACCCCGAGGGTGCCCGCAGCACCGCTCCCCACGGATGTGTGCCCGAGCGGGAGGCTGGAGGCGAGGGGCTGCTCCGAGGGGGGCGGTGCGGGTGGCAGCTCCGTGGGGCTGCGGGAGGATGAGGGGGCTGCAATGTGGCCAGCAGCTGCGAGCGCTGGGGTTTAATGCGAGCCAGGACGCCCCGGGAGCCGGCGCTGGATCCGGGGACGTGCCGCTGGTTGCCCCGTGCAGCCCTGCTGATGCTGTTACTGCTGGGATCGGGGTGGGGGGCTGGAGCCCTGGGGAGAGCAGTGGGTGCTGGTGGTGGGGTTGTGCAGAGTGTTTGGGGCTTTGCAGGTAAAAAAAAAAAAAACCCAAAAAGGGTTATTTTTGTGGCGATACTGAGACTGGAGCAGGGAACCGGGGTGGCCAGGTTCCCCCCTTGAACAAATCCATCCCTGGGGATGGAGGTGCCAGGCTTCTCCTGGCGAGGGGCTGCCTTGGGGCGCAGATTTCGGCAGCGATGCGGATGGCAGCGGCGTTTCCCACTGTGATGACCAAGCCCTGAGGATGCTGCTGCCGACACCGGTCCCTCCCAAGCTCCCACCGACACCTTTCACCCCACCGCCGGGACCGTGGCTCGCTGAGCCAGCCCCGCTCCGTCTTCTCCTCGCTTCGCCTCCCCGAAGACCCGGAAGCATTTGACAGACGTGGGTTTAATTACCCCGGCCTGCCATAAATTCACAGCAACAGGAACTTGAGGTGGCTTTGAAACGACAGCGATCGGATGTGCTTTATCCCCGGGCTGAGCCCGAAGCAGGATATTTGTTTTCCGTCTCGGCTGCGGAGGATAATTCAAACCAGCGCGGGATGTAATGGGAAACAGCATCCCCAGCAAAGCCACGGCTCTGGGGCTGCGGCCGCCTCTGCTGCTGGGTAACTCGCCTCCATTTTAAGCTTTAAGCTCTTTAGGAAATTCCTCCAGCACCAGCCAGGCTTATTCTCAGCACTGGTTTAAGTGGGACCCATCTGGGCTCTGTCGGGTGGTCCTGGCCAGGATGCAGCCGCTGTACCACGTCCCACCCGGCAACCCCAAAACAACCATGGGCAGCCCTCACCCAGCGCTACCCACCCGCCCTCGGCGATGTCTGGCTTGGTGAATGCCATCAAAATTGTCCCTTTTTCCTCTTGTTTTGGCTCCCAGCTCCGGGCCCACCGGTGGCGGCGGCGGTGAGGTCTCACTTCAACGACTGTCCCGACTCACACAGCCAGTTCTGCTTCCACGGCACGTGCCGGTTCCTGGTCCAGGAGGACAAGCCAGCCTGCGTGTGAGTGCTGGGAAAAATCCCCATGGATCCAGAGCTGGGGTGGGAGGGGCAACCTCCATGTCTCCCCTTGGCCATCCCCTGGGAACCCTCCCCCCAAAATGGGGGTTGAGCCTGGCTTTGGGGGGCTCGGAGCGGAGCTGCAGGCGATGCTGACACCCTTCCCGTCGTGTGTGTGTTCCCCTCCCTGGTGCAGGTGCCACACGGGGTACGTGGGGACGCGGTGCGAGCACGCTGACCTTCTGGCCGTGGTGGCTGCCAACCAGAAGAAGCAGACCATCACCGCCTTGGTGGTGGTCTCAGTGGTGGCCTCGGTGCTGCTCATTGGCGTCTGCATGCTCATACAGTAAGTACGGTGGGCACAGGGCAGCTCAGCACCCCTCCTGGCTGATTTGGGGCAGGATGCAGCCCCCACTCACCCCCCCACCAAGCCCTGACCGCCCCCTCCCTGCTCCCTTGCAGCTGCTGCCGGCTGCGGAAGCGATGCCAGTGGTGCCGGGCGCCCGTGGGCGGCCAGGAGAAGCCGGGTGGGCTGCTGAAGGGGGGCACGTCCTGCTGCCACGCTGAGACGGGTAAGGGGGGGACCTGGGCAGGGGGTAAGACAGCAGGATGCTGGGCTTCCCGGGGTATAACCACGCTCCCCTTCCCCACAGGGGTCTGACGGAGCCGGGGAGGGTCCCACCGCCGCCCCCCCGTCTCCACCCAGGATGCCCGAGCTGGGGACCAGCAGCATCTCTCCTCTGGTTTTTTTGGTCTTCTGATTGGGGTTTATTTTTTTTTTGGTTTCTTTTAGTTTGTTTTCCCCCGCTTTTTCTTTATTTCCTCCCACCCCCCACGGAAGCCAGCAGCCAGCACCCAGCAGCCAGCACCCCGGCCGGAGATGCGCTCGGCAGCACCGTAAGCGCCAAAGCACTGGCAGAGCCACCGGGCATCACCCACCCTCCCCCTGCAGAGCCCAACCCCAGCCACGTGCTGCCGGGGTGGTTTTTGGGGTTTGGGCTTGGGGTTTTGGGGTTTTTTTTTGGGTTTGCTTTTCCTTTTTATCAGATTTTTTCTTTCCTTCCTGGTTTTTTTAACCCAGACCCCCCATTCCCACAGGAGGGGGCTTTATTTTTCTACAATAGAGACAGAAGCACCAGCAAACCCTCCGCCCCGGCGCTCGCCCGGCCTGAGCTCGCTTTGGGGACAGATATGAGCTTTTTATTAATAATAAAATGAACCTTAATCCTAGGAAACCTCCTCAGGCCAGAGCTCTAACCGCCCGGAGCAGCGTTAATCCCTCCTTGTAACCAACCCGAAGCTTTCCTGGTCCTTGTTTGGGTTGGGGGTTTTTTTTTGTTGGTTTTTACAGTCCTGGTTACTCCTCATGTCTTCTGTATATGTTGCACTGAAAGTTAATATTTAATGTTTTAATTTATTTCGTGTGGTTAAATTAATTTTTGATTTCTGTAATATGTTACTGCGATCGGCTGTTCTCTCCCCCTACTACCTGGAGTTAGAGTTATTTAAGTGATGATATAAAGGACACTTTTTTCAGAAAAAAAACGTGGCTCTGGGGGCTTCTTTGTGGGGGATGTTGGTGAGGGAGGAGCTGGGTACCACGGGGTGCTTCCCCAGGGTGCAGAACTGATACCCTGGTGATGGGCTCAGTCCTGGTCCCCTGTGTTTACTGATACCCCAGTGATGGGCTCAGTTTTGGTCCCTGCCAAGTTTCCAGCCCTGACTCTGCAGTACTGATACCCCGGTGATGGGCTTTGCACCTTTCCTACACTTCCCCAGCCCCAGTGGTGCAGCACTGATACCCGAGTGATGGGCTTAGGTGTAGCCCAAACTGTGAAGCAGGGAGGGGAGGGGGCGGGTGGATGGGGGATTTAATCCTGAGGCAGGGGGTTAATATATTTTGCCTGTGGAGGGGGGGCTGCAGCTTTCTGGGCAGCACACAGCAGCACCTCCATCAGTGCTGCCCTGTGAGCAGCAGGGGTGCTGTGCCTGTGCGGGTGTGCGTGCTGCGTGGCGTGGGGGGTGTGTGTGTGTGTGTGTGTGTGTGTGTGTCTGTGTGTGTGCACCCTTCCCTCTGCACACCCAGCGCTGGCCCAGCTGGTGCACAGGTGCCGGAGCGGATACAGCCTGGCTGGGGCTGGGGGTAGGGGGCCAAGCAGGCAGCACAGCATCCCCCCCCACCAGTGAGGTCACAGGCTTCATCCTGCCCTAGGATGTCCCACTCCCACCATGGGGTCGGGACCACCCAACCTCCAGCCTGGCCTCGGTGTGCCGGGCTGTGAAATGGGCTGGGGGGGTGCAGGGTCGCACCAGGCTGGGCTGGGGGGGTGCAGGGTCGCGCCGGGCTGTGAAATGGGCTGGGGGGGTGCAGGGTCGCACCGGGCTGGGCTGGGGGGGTGCAGGGTACCGCCGGGCTGTGAAATGGGCTGGGGGGGTGCAGGGTAGCGCCGGGCTGGGCTGGGGGGGTGCAGGGTAGCGCCGGGCTGGGCGGGGGGGGTCTGGACCAGCCCAGAATAAATCAGCGCTGCTGCCGAGCGTGGCCGGATCCGGCGCTCCCTGCGCCCCACGGGGCCCTGCTCAGGTTACCACTGCGGGGGCGGCCCCAGGGCTATTTTGGGCCCCCAGCTCTGGCTGTTACCGGACGTGGGCTCTTTGCTGCAGGGTAGGAGCAGAGCAGGTTTTTGAAGCAGGGGTCAAGCCTGCCACCCCCCCCTCCCCTTTCTCCCTGCACATCAGGATGCTGAAACGGGAGCAGGTCCCTGAACACCCCATGGGCGGGGGGGCTGTGTCTGCTGGGAGGGGATGGGTGCCCTGTGTGCAACCTGGAGTGTTTTGGGGGATTGAATTTGGTTCCTTTGCTCCCAGCGCTGGTCAGCTGCAGCTGGGGGGGGCTGGTGAGGGTTGTGGGACGCAACCAGGGGCTCTCACTCCCTCCTGCTTGCTCTGGATTTTCCCCCATGGTGGGGCACGGGCAGGGTGGGGCCGGTAGCTGCCCCCCACCCACCACTGCCCGGCCCAGGATCTGCCCACAGTGGCAGTGCCCGGTGCGTCTCAGCCAAGAATGATCCCGGTGGGGCCACGTCAGCGGGGGGCTGAGATTGCTTTGCACTGTGATGGATTGCAGCCTGGCAGCGGCATCGCATCACAGCCCAGTGCAGGTGTTGAATCATAGCACAGCCACTGCATCCCGGTGCAGCCACTGCATCCCGGTGCAGCCATTGCATCCCGGTGCAAGCATTGCATCCCGGTGCAAACATTGCATCCCGGTGCAGCCATTGCATCCCTGTGCAGCCATTGCATCCCGGTGCAGCCACTGCATCCCGGTGCAAACATTGCATCCCGGTGCACTCACTGCATCCCGGTGCAGCCATTGCATCCCGGTGCAAACATTGCATCCCGGTGCAGCCACTGCATCCCGGTGCAGCCATTGCATCCCTGTGCAGCCATTGCATCCCGATGCAGCCATTGCATCCCTGTGCAGCCACTGCATCCCAATGCAGCCATTGCATCCCTGTGCAGCCACTGCATCCCGATGCAGCCATTGCATCCCTGTGCAGCCATTGCATCCCTGTGCAGCCATTGCATCCCGGTGCAGCCACTGCATCCCGGTGCAAACATTGCATCCCGGTGCAGCCACTGCATCCCGGTGCAAACATTGCATCCCGGTGCAGCCACTGCATCCCGGTGCAGCCATTGCATCCCGGTGCAGCCACTGCATCCCGGTGCAAACATTGCATCCCGGTGCAGCCATTGCATCCCTGTGCAGCCATTGCATCCCGGTGCAATCATTGCATCCCTGTGCAGCCACTGCATCCCGGTGCAAGCGTTGCAGCGCCGGCATTCCATTGCGGTACAGGTGTTACATCAAGGCATAGGCATGGCATCGCAGTGCAGGCATGGCATCACGGCGCAGGCGTTACGTCACGGTACGGGCATGACATCACGGTGCGGGTGTTCCCTCCCCGCAGCGGCGCGGCACTGCCCGGAGACACGGACCTTGCACTACCGGCCCGGGCGTCCCTCCCCCGGCGGCTTCCCCGGGCGGTGCCGGGGCTGCGGGCCCGCCCCGCGCCTCCCCCCGCACCTCCTCCCGCGGGGCGGCGCCGGGCCGGGCATGGCGGAGGCGGCGCAGGGCCGGGTGCAGGCGGCGGTGGAGGGCGCGGTGCAGGAGCTGGAGCGGGAGCGCATCCGCGGCATGCAGGTACCGGGGAGCCCGGGCGGGGCCCCGCGGAGGCGGCCGGGGGGTCCCGGGGAGCCCGTGCTGCCCCCTCCCCCGTGCGTGTGCCCGCCGTGCCCCGCGGCCGGGCCGGTCGTGCCCCGCACCTCCGGAGCACGCCTTGTAGCCCCCCACCCGGGGCATCCCCTCTGCCCCTCGGGAGGTCCCTGTGCCCACCCCCGCAGCACCCCCAGCCGAAGCCCCACGCCAGCCCGGGCTCCCCCCCCCCCGCCCCACGCATGGCCCTTGCCCCATCGCCGCCCCACACCCTGTGCAAACTCTGTGTCCCCTCCCCTTGCCCTGGGCGAGCTCTGCGTCCCTCCTGCCAGCTTCATGGCCCTCTACACATGTTCCGTGCCCCCCCCTTCACACCCTGTGCCCTCCCCCCCTTCACACCCTGTGCCCCCCCCTTCACACCCTGTGCCCCTACACACCCTGTGCCCCCCCCACATTCACACCCTGTGCCCCTACACACCCTGTGCCCCCCCCACATTCACACCCTGTGCCCCCCCCACATTCACACCCTGTGCCCCCCCCCACATTCACACCCTGTGCCCCACATTCACACCCTGTGCCCCCCCATTCACACCCTGTGCCCCTACACACCCTGTGCCCCCCCCACATTCACACCCTGTGCCCCCCCCCATTCACGCCCTGTGCCCCACCATATACTCTGTCCCCCCACCCATGCCTTGCAGCCCCCTGCCTGGGGAGCCCTCTCAGCGCTGCAGGCTCAGGGTGCAGCCAGCTCCTTGCAGGATGTTCCCACAGCACAGGGAGGGGGGGGAGCGCTCCTCGCAGGCTGCACCCCACTGATTCCCCCCCCCCCCAAAACTCCGTGTCCCCCCAGGGCACCATGTTCCGGTGCAGCGCGCGGTGCTGCGAGGACAGCACGGCCTCCATGCAGCAGGTGCAGCGATGCCTCGAGCGGTGCCAGGCGCCCCTGGCCCAGGCACAGGCCATCGTCACCGCCGAGCTGGAGAACTTCCAGGTGAGGGGGGAGCGGGGTGGGGATGGGGTGGTGGGGTGGGGGGGCAGACACACGTGGCTCATGCCCCACTGACACCCCCCTTCTCCCCATCCCATCCCTCACTGCTGAGCTGGAGAACTTCCAGGTGAGGGGGGAGCAGGGTGGGGGGGCAGACACACATGGCACATGCCCCGCTGACACCCCCCCCTTCTCCGCATCCCATCCCGCCCCACCAAGCTGGAGAAGTTCCAGGTGAGGGGAGAATGGAGTGGGGATGGGGGGTATGGGGGGGCAGACACACATGGCTCATGCCCCGCTGACACCCCCCTTCTCCCCATCCCATCCCTCCCCACCAAGCTGGAGAACTTCCAGGTGAGGGGGGAGCAGGGTGGGGGGTGTGGGGGGCAGACACACGTGGCTCATGCCCCGCTGACACCCCCCTTCTCCCCATCCCATCCCTCCCCACCCCACAGGACCGGCTGAGCCGCTGCACCCTGCACTGCAACGACAAGGCGAGGGACGCGCTGGACGCGGGGGGCACGGAGGGGCGGGTGCGCGCCCAGCTCGACACCTGCCTGGCCGCCTGCGGGGATGACCACCTGCGCCTGGTGCCCGCCATGGCCAGGAAGATGAAGGACGGGCTGGCCGCGCTGCAGCAGCCGTAGCGGGCGCCGGGGCCCCACGCGCTCATTAAAGGCGAGGCGCCACGCCGGGTGCTGGGGAGCCTGGCTGCCTGCCCTGCATGGGGGCAAGCCCGGGGGTGGGGGTGTGCAAGGCGAGGGGCATCCCCTGAACTGTGCCCTGCGGGATGCTTGCACGGGATGCGACGGGCGTGCTGTGCGCCAGGGGGTGCGTGCGGGGCGGGGCGGCCTGGGGGTGGGATGGGACCCCTGTGAGTGTGCAAGGTCCTGAGTGAGCATGGGGCAGGGCAGCCTGAGTGTGCAGTGCACACGTGTGACAGGACCCCTGTGTGTGTGCAGGGCAGCCTTGTGTGCAGTGCACACGGGTGTGACATGATCCCTGTGCAAGGTGAGCTCAGGGCAGCCTTGTGTGCAGTGCACACGGGTGTGTGCGTGACGTGGGGTGACCCCTGTGTGTGATGGGACCCCTGTGTGAGCACAGGGCGATGCACATGTGTGTGACACGGGTGTGTAACAGGACCCCTGCACGTGGGCCAGGCCTGGGTTGAGCTGAGGGCAGGACAGCCTGGGTGTGCAATGCACACGGGTGTGACAGGACCCCTGTGCAAGGCCCGGGGTCACACACACACACACGCACACAGACAGACAGACAGACAGACAGGGGGCCTAGGGCGCGCGCAGGGCGCTCTTGCCGCGCGCCGCCCCGCGCTTCGCTTTTCCCGCCACGGCGCCGCTTCCCGGGAGCGGGAGGTGGGGGCGTGTCCCTGCCCGCGGGCCCTGATTGGCTGCCGGCGGAGGCGCGAGGGGCGCCGGGTACGCGCGCAAAAGGGGAGGGGCGTGGGTGGAGCGCGCCGGCCATTGGCTGCTGGCGGAGGGTGACGTGCGGAGCGCGGCGGCGTCAGAGCGCGGCGCCAGCGGCAGAGCGCGGCGCCAGCGGCAGCGCGGAGGCCCCGACCAGTCGCCATGAGCAAAGCGCACCCGCCCGAGCTGAAGAAGTGAGGCCGGGGCGGGGGATGCGGGGCGGCGGGCCCGGCCTGAGCACGGGGGCGCGGGGTGGCGGCGGGGGGTTCCGTGCCGGGGGGTCCCGGGGTGGCGGTGCCGCCCCCGCGCTCACCCGCCGCTCCCGTCTCGTTGCAGGTTCATGGACAAGAAGCTGTCGTGTGAGTGCGGCCCTCGCCGTGTGCGTCCGGCCCCGCCGGCACCTCCATCAGACCCCGGCTCTCCCATCAGACCCCCTCCCCGTGCCCCCCTCCCATCAGACTCCGGCCCCATGCCCACTTCCCATCACCCCCTCCCCGGGCCCTCCCTCCCATCAGCCCCGTGCCCCCCTCTCATCACCCCCTCCCCGGGCCCTCCTTCCCATCAGACCCTGGCCCCATGCCCCCTTCCCATCACCCCTTCCCCGGGCCCTCCCTCTTATCAGCCCCCCCAGCCCTTCTTCCCATCCTGCTGTCCTCGCAGCCCCCTGCAGCAGTACCGGTGGGGGGAGGAGGGGGGTACCAGCCCCTTGAGCCAGCGAGTGAGGACCAGACTCACTAGCCAATAAGACCAGTGGGGTTTGACAGGTTTCATGGTTCAAAACGAATGATTTGGGGTCGATATGAATGTAAAGCTTACCCCCCCCCCCCCCCCCCCAAGCCCTGAGGGTGGTCTCTCCTTACTGCGGTGGGTGTGATGCTGCAAATGCTTCTGATTAACTAAATCCCCCCCCCCCATTCTGTCCTTGTGGCCCTGCTTGTTTGTAAAGCTGCAGCTCTGGGGAGGGAGCAGCAGCCATCCCCTCCCTGAAACCTTGCTCCCATCTCCTGTAGTGAAACTGAACGGCGGCCGCCACGTGCAGGGGATCCTGCGGGGCTTCGATCCCTTCATGAACCTCGTCATCGATGAGTGCGTGGAGATGGCCCCGGGGGGACAGCAGAACAACATCGGCATGGTGGTGAGCAGGCCAGGAGGGAGCCTGCTAGGGTGCCAGACAAGCTCGATTTGACCTGTGCATGGTTATTATAACAGCACGGAGCCACCGGCGGGGTTTTAAGGGTTAAAATCAGTTGGCTTTCATCCTCGTGGGGTATTCAGCTTTTTAGAGGAATAAAGCTGAGGGAGGAGGGGAATCTGCTGCATCTCACCAGCTGTTCTGACCTTCTGCTTCTTAGGTAATACGAGGAAACAGCATCATTATGCTGGAAGCCTTGGAACGAGTATAACTCTGGAGGAGCCTGTGTCGTTACCGGCTGTGACAGACCCAAACCCCAATGTTCTGGCTTTTTTCTACTCAATCCCATCTGCCCTGAAGCATCCCCAAGTGTAAACCTTTCTTTTTTTGTTGCTGTTGTTAAAATAAATTTTGTAATGGTTGACATAACTTGTTCCAGCTGTACTTGTGTGTTTGGATAAGGGGGCAGCTGAAGGGTGCTGGTTCCTCAGTGCACACAGGGTGGGTGTTAGCTCTGCTCCCCAGAGCTTAAGAACTAGGGGAGGACCCACAGAAGGCTGAATTTATGGAAGTGGGTGTTACATTTTGGTGGCTGGCCCTTTAATATGGTGTAAAGAAGGAGCTACAAAGCTGTGTTGAGCTTGTTCAGTGGGTTATTGGTTCTCTGTTGGCAAGAAAATGGTAGAAGTCCTGCTAGTGAAGGAGTTTCACCTGAGAAGAGCAACATAGAGCATTTGTACCATGCTGGGCTGCCTGGAAGTAGGAATTTGTTCTTTAAAAAGAATCGATTTTACTCTCCCACACCATGGAGTTGCAGTGCAGGAATCAAAGCCAGTGGGGGCTGGACAGGATGAAAAACCTCCCAATTTTCCCCCTAAATGGGACCCTGATAGAAACTTGCCTTTTTTTGTTAGTTTTATGAGCAAACAAGCTTCTGCCTTCAGGTCCTTATCGACAGACCTGGTCTTTTTGTCCTGCCACATTATTAATACAGAGGTGTTAAGTGCTTTGAAGAGAGTGGTTTGTTTTTTTTCTTGGAGACTCTGCTTAATCTCTGCCTGGAATGATTGGACAGATTGTGAGGGTTGGGGTTCTTTTTTCTGGGTTTCCCCCAGCAGAGGGAAGTCTGTTCCACTGGGGTGGGAAGCGTTCTGCAGGGATAACACAGACTGTAAGTATGGCAACGTTTCTCTTTGTTAAACTTTATTCATTAGGACAGGATCCAGACAGGGCTGCGGTACCGTGGGGTAAGGGATACAGTCTTAATTACTCCCAGTCTTAATTACTCCCTGAAAAGAGTTTTAACTCAAAGCCAGTGGTGTGCCCTGCTGTAGTGTCAGTCACCTTAACTATTTCCAACCTCGTTAACACAAAGGACATCCATGCTTTTGCTTATTTTCTACCTGTTTTGGCAACTCATGTGCTCCCCAAACAGCCCCCCCCACACACCCCTGTAATCTACAGTACTTGTTCTGTGAAGCAAATTAAGGCAGCACCCCCGATTTCCACTGTGCTAGTCTCACCCCTGAGGAACAATCACTTGTTAGACCCAACAAATAGCTGTGGAGGGGGATTTACAGCTGAGAAGTTGAGTTATTTTTGCCCCCACCCTGCCTGGGACGCAGCTGGAGTGGGACAGCAACGTGAGCAGGTGAATCACAGTGATGCAGACCCAGAGTTTGGCAGACTCCTGGCTCTGGAGGGCACTTTTGGGGTCAATATGGCATTTAAAAATGGCATCTTTCATCGTGTGAAGGCATAGAGGGACGGATTTTTTTGCTCAAGGAAGGGCCATCTCGCTCAGGGGAAAGCCTGCTCCTGCTTTTCAGTGCTGTTTCAGCGTGTCCCAAGCTGGCTCAGTGTCTCTGCCTCCTCAGGAGCCAAGCAGAGTTCCTCATTCATTAGCTTTAATTACAGGCTAAACAACTACGGTATGCAATCCCAATGTTTAGAGGTTTGGAGCCAGGATCTTCCCCTGGGTGTTGGTTCTGCGGGGCTCAAAGCTCCGTTTTCAGCTTCTCATGTAGATCCTCCTGGTCGATCATGTGGGTGTTCCCATACCACCGGTGATAGGCAAGCAGGGCGGCGTTTTTGGCTGCGATGGCGCTCATCTCCATGGCGCTGGCAGCCCGCTCGATGCCGTTCAGGTAGTAGACGTTGTCGTGAAGGAGGATGGGAGGGCATTCCTCTGGGGGGCTGTAGTGAGGGTACGCCAACCACTTCCTCACTTGGATGGAGTCGTAGGAGGTGAAAAGCAAACTGAGCTGCTCCTTGGTGAGCACCTCCTTTGAAAACACCTTCCAGACAGCCGATTGCAAGGCCAGCTGTCCTTCACCGCTGACATCTTCCACGGGGGACACCACCGCCAAGCTGTTGATGAACAGTTTGGGGTTCTCCGTAGTGAAAATGGCACCGAGGCGAAAGGCAGAGGGGTCCTGGTAGCCAAAGAAAGAGGCGTTCAGTCGCCCGTGCACTAAGGTGGTGACGGTTTGGTGGTAAGGGCTGGGGAACTCGGGGATGGGGGGGTCGAAGTTCTTGAAGGTGATGTTGGCCATCTTGCGGCTGAGCGGAGCAGCGATGACAACGATGTCGTACGTATCCCCCGTCAGCCCCGACGTGGTGTTGTAGGTCACCTGGTAGAGCTTCACTGGGTCTCCTGGGGAGAAAAAGCTCAGTTATCCCTCTCCACAGCCAGAGGAAATCCGATTTATCCCTCTGACAAACATCAGGCTTTTAGAACACCGTCCTGCTTAGGCTAATGACCCCTCGTAATGAGCTGCAGGAGCTTTATAAACTTAGCTGAAGGAACACCACGACCTGGGGCTTGGAGCAAAGCTCAGAGTTCATCTTAAAAGACCAACAAAAAGCCAGGCTGCTGCTTCAGTCCATTAAGAGCTGCAGCCAAGATCGGTCTCTGGCTGCCACAGAGTGCCATTTCCCTCCCCACTGCAGGGAAGGCAAAACCCGACTCACCTGTGGGGCTGGGTCTGGTTTTAGGCTCTATAGACACAACCGTACCAGGGATCACATCAGCTTTGGAGGCATAGATGAGGCCAGTGCAGACAAGTTTGTTCCCCCCTTTTACCGACCACAGACCCGATTCCACTGAGGCCAGAGAAACAGCACCTACGAGGAAACCACAATGGTTAGAGGGGCTTGATCTGTCAGGGAGGGTTTGAAAGGGAAAGTGAAGAATTTAATGGGGGGACACCCCATCTCCCTGGGACACAGAGCTTGCTGAAGGCTCGCTAGGTCAGCAGTAAAGGCACCCAGGTACCTGGGACAGAGACGGTGGGAGGTTAACCCACAAAGCTCTCACCTACAAAACTGTTGATGTTGACACCTTGCCCATAATTAACCCTCATAGCTGGACAAACCACCTCGGTTATGAACTTATGGGAGAAGCCGGCTTTCTGCATGGCCTCATCAATTGTTTGGTTGAGCATCTGGGTGAAGTCGCTCCCTCCCAGGGCGTGAAGCAGCTGCTCGTTGCTGCTGAAGGCATAGTCGTGTGTCTGGTAGCGATAGATCCTTGGAGCAGAGGCAAGAAATAGGTTTGCATGGGCCGTGGCGCTCTCATCTCAGGAAGGGGCCGCAGGGGTTCAGTCAGGGGCCTGACCTACCGCATGAACTTGTCCAGGATGTCCTCCACCCACATGTACATTCGCAAGGCGTTGAGCCCGTAGTGCCAGAGGAGCTTGAGGAGGTTGATGATGTACCAGCTGCTCTCCACGAAGACAAACTCTTCCCCGTTATAAATGCCTGCCAGGGTGCTGTGTGCTGGGGCAACAGAGAGGCCTCGGGGGAAGAGGATGTGGGGAAGAAGGTGATTTAATGAAAAGTAGAGCTCATGGTGCGTTAAACTGTATCACGCCTCGATTTTAACCTCCTGGGATGACCTCGCTGCATGGTGATAAGGGTGAGCAATTAAAGATTGGGTCCCCACGGTGCGGTGGGGGGAATTAGCCCTTGAGCAGGAGCCAGGTACTCATTCCCAGTGACTTTTGGACCTTTCTGATGGGATTAACGCGTGGCCCATGGCGGAGGGGGCGGGGGTGTCCTATTTCCAGTGGTGTGCAGGTCTCCTTTTCCTGGGGTGCTGGGCAAGGTTTTGGGGGGGTTATTGTGTAAGGATAAGGGAAGTAGGGATGCTGGAGAAAGAAGGGGGGTAATGAGCCTTGGGGGTTCGTTTTGGGGTTGATCCCCAGCAGAGGGGGAGCGCCGGACCTTAAGCATCCCTGGGGCGGGGGGACTGATGTTGGGGTGCCATGGAGTGGGGGAGAAAGGGGTGTCTCCACTCACCCAGCTCCTTGACGAAGTGCTTCATGTGCAGGTTGAGGGGGTGGATGATGGACCCTCCCGCCTCGTAGCTGGCTCCCTCCACCTGCAGCGTGGCCAGCCGCCCCCCCACCGCCGCCTTCTCCAGCACTTCCAGCCGGACGCTTCTCCCGAACTTCTGCCTCAAGAAATAGGCCGCGGCTGCGCCTCCGATCCCGCCGCCGACCACGGCTGGAAGAACCGGTACCGGCGGTCAGCGCGGCCCCCCACACTCCCTCACCCCCCTCCACAACACCCCCTACCGCCCTACCGATCCTGCCGGGGGCATCGCGCTGCGGCCGGCGGCCCGCGACGGGCAGAGAGAGAGCGGCGAGGAGCAGAAGGAGGCGCAGGGCCGGCATGGCGCTGGCTCGGCGTGTGGGACCGCCCCGTCAGCTGGTGTCATTGAAGCGGCGCGGCGGGCAGGGCCATAAGGACAGGCGGCGGGGAGGCCCCACAGCGGCGCCGCTGGTGTAGTGGTATCATGCAAGATTCCCATTCTTGCGACCCGGGTTCGATTCCCGGGCGGCGCAGTTAGTTTTTTTTATTTTTAATGTTTTTTTAAACGCCTTTTTTTTACGATCGTGTGGGGTCCCTGCGCTCTTACTTCCCCTTCCCCCGACGGGGCCGGGCCCACACCCCGGTACCGCCGGGGAAACTCCGTTACCGGTGGTCGGTGATGGGGCGCATGCGCGGGCTCGGCGGCGGGCGGGAAGGTCGTCTCTCTCCCGCTCCCCGTGGGCGCATGCGCGTTACCGCCCCCTCTCGGCCGGCCGGGCCCCTTCGCCCGCCACCCGCCATCTTGCGAGAGCCGCCGGGGTTATTGTCCGCCGCTCGGGCTCGGCGGGGCCGGCGGCGCTCGGGCTGCCCAAGCGCTGACGGGGCCGCGGGGCCGGCTCGGCGTGAAGAGCCGGGTCGGCGGGGCGGGGGCGGCGGCGGCGGCGCCATGGAGGATGAAATGCCCAAGACCCTGTGAGTGGGGAGGGGGCGAGACCGCCTATTGTTCCCGGCTCCGCGGGGAGGGGCGGCCCGGGCTCCCCTCACGCACGGTTCCTCAGGCCCCGGCGGCGCGATCGGGCCTCCGCAAACGGGCAGCGGGCAGCTGCCCCCGGCACCTCAATCGCCTCCAGTGCCAAGGGGGGAGCGGCCCTCGCCCGCCCGGAGGCTGCGGGGCGGCCGGCCCCGGCGGTGCCGCGGGGGAGCCCGGCCGGGGCCCGCTCTTCCCGTCCCCTGCCTTCCTTCCCAGTGGTGGTCACCGGCTTGTACCCCGGCCCGGGGCTTCCCCCCGGGCCTCTCCAGCCCACACCTGGAGGGAAGGGAGCTGGGGGGATGTACACACTCCCCCCACCCGCGTATATCCCATAACCCCCCCACCGGCACTCGCTCCACGTACGTTTTTCGCGAGCATCTGACTGAATTTTACCATTTCTGGGTTATGTTGGCACCGTCAGCTCACGGGGAAGGGGGAGGCGAAGGGGCTGCCTTGGCCTAACATTGCCAGGGCCCCGCTATGATGTTCAGCAGCTTGATGGAAATAAACGGGAGGCGCCCGTGAAATGGGCGCCTGTCCGAGTGTTCAAAGCACGCTGCGAGCCTGTTATTTCCCCAAGAACTAATGGTAGCTGTAGGGCAGCTCCTCGCCGTGTGAAAATCACAAACGGGGTTCCTTAATTGCAAGCAACTTTTCTGGCGGCGTGAGGCAGGCAGCTGACACCCACTGCTGTCAAGAGGGATTTGGACTTTCTTAGGCTCTCACTCCTGTGTTTGAAAGGCACGGGGGAGCTCTGTGTGTCCTGTGTGTGCGTTCCTCTCCTGTCAGGCAGTACCTGGAGTGGTTTCCCTCATTTAGACCAGGGAAATCTCATGCTCCAGTCTTTCTGTGCCACCTCTGCGTAAAGTTTTGATCTCTGCTTCAGCACAGGAGTCGAGGCAAGGAAAGTGGGGAGGGAGAGGGAGTCTTTCCAAGCTGAGGGGGAAGTTTTGCCAATGCACGAGGTACCTACCCCAAGGGTTGATAAATGGCTTGGATGAGGGACCGCAGGAAAACAAGCCTCTTACGTGACTTAGGCCAGCTCCTTCGGTCCAGGCTGCCCTTGGTGGTAAACACTCTGTCTGCCTCCCTGTGTGTACGATCCCGTTGTCTTTCTAGCGCGTGCATTTTTGGAACTATTCTTGGTGTCTGCAAACATGGGTCAGACCTCTTGGTGTATTTGTGTGTTTATATTTAGAGAAATGGTTTCTCCCCCCCTCCCCTTCCCAGTGAAATTGTTGTCTGGAGTCTTAGTGGTCTCGGCCATAGGCGACGTACACTGGAGGGAATGAATTACCTGCCCTTGAGCACGTGCAGCTCGTTGCACAAACCCTGCCCAGCTGCTGAGCTGCAGAGTGTTGAGCAACGTGCTGAGAGCGATTTTTCTCCGAATCGCTCTGAGTGACTCTCTCAAGTCACATGGAAGGTTGTCATGAGCTGAATTCCACAGATTTGGTTTAGAATGAGGAGATTGAAGGAAGAAAGCACAGCTAAAAGGAGTCTCTTTCCAGCTCGGGTCCGAAGCATGCCTTTGATTGCACCAGGGTTTCTGTAGGTAGTGCTACAGAAAGCCCATCTGGCTGTGGGTGATGGTACGTTGCCGTGCTGGGTGGTGAGGGGCCGCTGAAGTGGTCTGCCACATGCCTGCCTTTTCCTGTAGTTCTGTGTCTAAATCATTTTTTCTGGAAGGGATTCCAGACGTTGGAAATAACCACTTGTTTTTTGCCATTTCCACGTAGCCCGTTCCTTAGGGGCGGAGGGTTGGAGCCTTGGAGTTTGGAAGCACCTTAGGAGCCGTATTAGTTATGTAAATGATTTCCTGGAGAGGCAGCTCGTTTTCACGTGGCTTGTTGCCTGCCTTGAAAGGCACTCTTCAGCACTGCAGATGATAGATTTGAAGAGCAGGTACAAGGCAGACAGTGTTTTTGAACTCTACAAAGACCTCTTGTTTGTGTTTTTCGGGCGGGTACTTAGATGCTTGTGGGATACCTGTACTTCTGATTTACTTTGTGTGTCAAAAAAAGGTGCAGAAGTGCTAGCAGCCAGTTGGTATTGCTTTTCAAGACGCCGTGTAGTGATCAATGTGCAGTGAGTAGATGGAGTTGTCTGCATAGTTTGCCTTATATAGTATAATCCTTCATCAGCAAAGAAACATCAGAGTCATTAATGAGAATCCAATTAGCAGGGAAGAGAGGGAAGGGCAAGGTGCAGGAGGTGACCTGTCACGAAGGAGAGATCTCCCTCTCTATTAGGTGTCCCTACCTGTCAGCATCGCCCTGGCACTCGGTTATTTCATTCTAATACTGGTCCAGGACAAGGTCTGGGAGGGATGCACTGTTGTGGTTTTGCGTGGCGGGGTTCTGGTGTAGTGGGGGGGCTGCTGGGGGGCTTCTGCAAGGCGCAGAGAGAGGCTTCCCCCAGGCCCAACAGAGCGAACAGCAGCTGGCTCAGTGCCGGACCCGCCACTGACCAAGGCTGAGCCCATCAGCAACGGTCACAGCACTGCTGGGAATCACATTTAAGAGGAAAAAACCTGCAAGCAGCCACTTTTTGATGCCAGAGAAAGGAGTGAGAAGATGTAAGAAACTGTGCAGACACCAAGGCCAGGGAAGGCAGGGGAGGAGGCGCCCCAGGCACCGGAGAGAGATTCTCCTGCAGCCCCTGGAGAAGCCCGTGATGGAGTGGGTGTCCCCCCACAGCCCATGGAAGATGACAGGGAGCAGAGACCCCACCTGCAGCCCACAGAGAGGCCCCACGCTGGAGCGGGTGGAGACATATGGAAGATGCTGTGACACGCATTGGAGCAAGCTCCTGGCAGGACCTGCAGCCCACAGAGAGACCCATGCTGGAGCAGGTTTGCTGGAGATATGGTGGCCCTTGTGACTCCGTGGGGGACCAGGCTGGAGCAGTCTGGGCGTGAGAGACTGCACCGTAAGGTGACCCACGCTAGGGCAGCTGGGGGAGAGCTGAAGCCCTGTGGGAAAGGAATCAGATTGGAAAAGTTCATGGAGGACCGTCTCCCGTGGGTGGGAAAGGGAAGGGTGTGAGGAATGCCCCCCCACCCCGGCTAAGGAGGAAACCAACTCAAGAACAGACCGAAACCCCCATCCCTGGTCTCCCTGGTGACACCTGGGTGGGGGTAAAGGAAGAGAAATCATGGATAAAGTTATAAAGTTGAGTCCGTGAAGAAGGGAGGGTGGGGGAAGGTGTGGGTTTACTTCTCATTGTCCAACTCTGGTTTCTCTGTGTGTGTAATAAATTAGATGGGGTTTTTTTAATTCCGTGTTGAGTCTGTTTAGCTTGTGATGCCAGTTGCAGAATGATCTCTCCCTGTCGTTATCTTGACTCCTAAGCCTCTCAATACCTATTTTCTCCCCTGTCCAGGTGAAAAGGGGAGTGACAGAGCGACTTTGGTGGGCACCTGGCCTCCAGCCAGGGCCAAACCACCACAGGTACCCTGCCCGTGTGCCAGCTACACGGAAACAGCTGCGAGGAACCTGCGAGGAGAGGTTTGGTCAGTCAGGTGGCTTGAGAATAGCACAGGAGGGACATGTCAGAGACAGCACAGCGATTGTTGCTGAGGGGTGTTTTTCCCATCACAGTTGATTGTATCGCAGGACCCTGCTGTAGTGTGTCAGCTTTGTGGGTTGGAGAAGCCTCTCCAGGTGTGCTGGCTGTGGAGAGTGGGCAGCAGATGTGGGCAGCGACGGGTGGTGAGGTGATGCTGACAGACACTGCGAGGAGAAAGCTGCTGGATCTGTACAGCGTTAAGTGACTGTTGTGCTTTATGATTCCCTCTCCCTTTCTTCATGTCTTGTGAAACATTCATGTTTGGTGGCCCATGGGAGGATGTCTTGACCATGTGTGCATGAGGAGCTGAGGTTTGGTTTTACTGTTGTGTGGAAGCAAGTAGGTCAATGTCTAGTGTGCGTCTAGTACGCGTTTACACACACTTCTTCTCCATGTGATGTACACATATGTGTTGCTGCTGTCGATCTTTTGAGGATTGAAGTGTGGGCATGCAGAAATTCACAGGGCTCTCAGACATGGCTTACCTAAATCCTGCCTTTTCCAGCTAAATCCAGTGCCAGGGCTTCATGGGATGCCTGTCTGATTATCAGGGTGAAAATCCAGCATGAGGGCAAAGGTCAGGCTGTGGACACCATGTCTAGGAAACTTCTAGTTATAAGTAAACTGTTAATTGCCTTGATTGAAGTGCACTAGTTCCCCTCTGTTAAAAGGAGCATCACCAGAGGTCGAGCGAAAGGATGCCTCTGAAGATCTGATTCTGGTGGTGATTTTAGAAAGGAGTTTGGACCTAAGATAGCTGTTCAGATGGCTTATACAGAGCTTGCTGGATCACCCTGACAGAAAAACAGAGGCTATGTGTCTTGTTCCCCCCTCGCTCCTCTGCTAAACCAAATATTGGAGTGCATCCACCTCTTCAGGAAGGCTGTTCGCAGCCTTGTGTCAACAGAAGGGGCTCGAGAAGTCCCTGGTTTCGTTGCCTTGTTTTCTTACAACATCTTTGCAACTCTAGCACCGAGACAGGGAGGGCAGCTGATGGATGGACGTGGTTTCGGCAGCGCGATTCAGCTGGGCTGCTCCTTGCAGAGGCCGTGGTTTGCCACATAACGTCCCTTTGCGGGAAGGTGGTGCTGTGCCTTTGGAGCTGAGGTTTCTCTCTGGGCTTTTTTTAAAGATCCCGTGATTTGGGCTTAACAACAACAACAACAACAAAAACCCCTCCCGTGTGTCAAGGATGATGTTTGTCGCTGAGGATGCCAGAACCCTGCCTTGGAGCAGAGTTTGGGGTTGTGTTTGTGCTGGAAGAGGCTGAACCTTTCCAATGGAGGCGGACAGGGGAACTTCAACACGTTTGCCCTGGGTTGTTTCAGGCAGATGTAGCGTTTTCAAACGATAAGGCCTTTTTTAAAAGGAACTGACTAAATATTGTGCAATGTGCTTGCTAAACACCAGATTGAGCTACTCGGGCAGCTGGGGAAACGCTGCTTGGTGAAGGATGCCTGCGTATGGTTATCATAACTGCTGTTTCTGTACATGCAATCAGTTTGGCAGGTCGAATTATCTGTATGCTGTAGCTTTCTGTTGAGCACCCAGCCGGCGTGAGGTTTTAGAAATGCAGGCCTTTGGTGGGACTGAGGACAGGCCTTGCTGCTTCCCACTGTCTGCCCCGTTGCTCTATGAGTCGAGGTGCAATCCTGCCACGCTGTCCTGGTGTTCAGCTGGGGCAGAGTTAATTTTTACATGAAGCTAGGAAGGGATGTGTCCAGGACAGCTGGCCCAAACTAGCCAAGGGCTATCCCATACCGTGTCATGTCGCACTCAGTATGTCAAGGGGGTTGGCCAGGGAGGAGGGGTCCCCGATTGGGGCTGGGCTGGGCATTGGGTTCAGGGCTGCGAGCAAACTGCATTGCATATGCCCTGCTTTGTATACTCTGTTATTAGTAACTGTCCTCATGCCAGCCCAGGAGTTTTACCTTTCTCTTCCATAGTCTTCCCAGTCACACTGTGAACGGGCACCGGCTGCCATGAGGTTAGCTGGTATTTGCCTGTGGCATTGCTGTCATGCCCGTACCTCGGATGACATCTCTTGGAATTTATTAATAATTGCACCTAATCAACAGGGAAGATACTTTCTCCCCCTCTTTCACCTCCCCTTTTCCCTGAGGGGAGAGGCATTTGAATATCCTTGCGATATTCAAGCCAGCATGCTTCTATTGCTGCATCTGTGGATGTGTCGGGTTTCAAAAACTTGTTTTAGGGACACTCCCCAGAGATCTGCCCTATAGCTGCATAATCTGGAGTGGTACAGCATGTGGGACAGTATGGGCAGGTACCTAGAGGTCTTCTTATCCCCAGTGCTTTGGAACTTCACTCCTGAACCACTACAGGATCCCCCATCCTGCCACGGGGGAGGCTCAGCTGCTGGCTGAGCTTTATTTCAGTGGCTTAACCGGGCTGGTTGGGTGTTTGGGGAACAACTTTGGGCTGTGTTTGTCCACTTACCAGCAAGCAGACTGGACTGTCAGGATGGCTTCTGACTTTGTCTTTGATCCTATAGGTACGTGGGGAACTTGTCAAGAGACGTGACTGAAGCTCTAATCCTCCAACTCTTCAGCCAGATCGGACCATGCAAAAACTGCAAAATGATAATGGATGTAAGAGCCTTCACCTCATGATTCTCACTGTTCTCGTAGCTGTTGGCTTTGGGCTGTACTTGCATGTTTCAGAATTCCACTGGAAATATGGCAAGGCCACACGAAAGGATCGTGAATAAGGCTGGAGGTCATAGTTTTGTACTTTGGGTGTCATTTCTGCCTCGTATCCAGTGCTAAATTGAAGGATGGGTGGATGTTGTGAGAGGGAGCGGGCAGATTGATGTATGTGGGTGTTGCAGACGGGAGTTGAGAAGTCTTTGCCATACTTCTGCCTTTTTAAAGCAGAACTGAAACCTGGAGCCTTATGAGTTCACTGACTGAGGGCTCTGTGTGGAGTAACAAAGCCTGTCTATTTTGAGGAGTTCAGATGTAACGAATGAAAAGCCAAGTATAACAGTGAGGGTGCAGTTTGGAGAGGTGTGTGTCAGTAATCCCTGGCTTGTTTCCTTTATCAGACAGCTGGAAACGATCCCTACTGTTTTGTGGAGTTCTATGAGCACCGGCACGCGGCTGCAGCACTGGCTGCCATGAATGGCCGGAAGATAATGGGTAAGGTAAGCTGTCATGTCTACAGGGTGAGTTGGAGCTGGAAATCAGGCTGGCTGAGATGGTGTGGGGTGTGTGAGGGAAATACCAGCGGAGCAAATCCCTCTTGAGGCAGAATGGATACACTGCTAATGCTGGGGCTGGGTTTGGAAGGAGGTGCCAGTGTGGTGCAGGTAACAAGAAGAGAGTTTTGGCAGTGGTAGGAAGAGTGCAGTGGGAGGTGGGGGTGTAGAACCCAGGAGGGCTCAGCCACAGCGGGGACAATGAGTATTTTAATTCTGCTGCCCTTATTAGGGCAAGGTCCCACTCCATCCCCTGCAAAATAACCCGATCTGGCCCAACCAACCAAAACTCCCAGACCAGGCCTGCTTCACGGTTTGCCCTTAACCAGTGGGACACAGTTTGGAAGAAAGAACCCTCTCCCAAGAAATTAATCTTAAACTTGGGCTTTTCCTCCTAACTTCCACATCTGGTGCCCCTGTTGCCTCAGAGTGAAGTGCTGGAGGAAGCTGAGCTTAGTTGGGAGTTGCTTGATCTAACGTGAGCAACTAAATGTTTGCAGGAGGTTAAAGTGAATTGGGCGACGACCCCCAGCAGCCAGAAGAAAGACACCAGCAGTAAGTGTCACTTACACTTTGAGTACGTGTTAGATTTGTGTGAGTCTTTTTTAGATGTAGACCATAAGCATCGTACAGTTCTATAATTTGTTCATAATCCTAAAATACTATTTAATGTGTTTGTGTTAATAAACTTAAGAACAAATCTAATCTTTGTCATCAGGTAGTACCGTTGTCAACACACAGCATTCACAAGGTAAATGTATCTTCTTAACCATAAACTGAAGTCTCTCAAGGGTGTTCACTCACCACCTGAAGCTATGTGTGGGGCTTTGTTTGGTAATGAATTTATTTCTCATGGAAAAATGACTTCCCTGTGGGCTCAGAAAGTGATCTAGCGGCTGCTGTCCAGTTCTGGTGGTAATCTCCAGCTGTTTGTCAGGAGTGCACTTGCAACAAAAAACCAACCACGAAGCCCAAAGCCCCTGGTCCCCTGCTGTCAAAGCAGAATAGTTGGCTCCCTGTGAGATCACAGCACGCACTCGGGCAGACAGGCTCCTCCTGGACTGTTTCTGAAATGGGGCTCCATTGCTCCTGGTGAGCCTCTGAATTGCTGCTTTCCTCAGCAAGCTTTGAAGTTCTGCAGTCCAGTGGGGTTAAGCTACATCAGCGTCTGAGCAGACGTGAGAGTTTTGTGCCTGCTGTAGTACAACTATGCCTGCGTATCGCTAGGATGGTGTGTGACCTATTGTTTCATTGTTGCAGAGAACCCTTAAGATACAGGACTTCCATTTCTCTTTGCAACCTGTTGTTACCCCTCTGCTATAAATTGAGGGCATCACAGTTTCCATTCTGTTGCCTTCAGTCTTGCACATGGATTCACACAGACTGAATTCATGTGGTGTATTGGCTGGGCAACCAAAACCCTTGGCTTTTGTGAACTCAGATTCTTTAATAGCAAACCGTTGCAGTGCAAGGTATTATTTCTATCTGTTCTCCACAACCTGTGGTGTTAACCCAGACATGGTGCTAGGTTCACGATGTGCCCTGCTCTAGAAGAAGTCTTATCCTGCACTTCTTGAAACTCCTAGTTGTTTTGGCTGATCAGATTTTGAGTAGCTAGCGATCTCCTGCTGTGTTGAAGCTTAACATGAGCATACAGAGAGAAGGATTTTCCTGCAGTCTTGGCACATTAGGCAGATAGCTTCAGAGTCTGTATGGGCAGTGCTGACTGGTCTTGAAAGCAGTTTGTAAAGTAGGACATGTGACTGCTGTATGGCACTGTAGGATCCTTAAAATCCCTGATGGTGTAGCGCTGCCAGCAGAGGATCTGTTTCGAGCAGCAGTGTGTCCTGGTCAGTAGTAAACTCTAGCCTTCATGTAGATTTTCAGAGCAGCCAGAAAGCTGTGCTTTCTGAGACTGCTGTGTTCTGCGTGTGCACGTGTTCAGGAGTCGCCTTCAAATGTTAAGATCCTCTTTTTTTTCTCTTATTTTCTCAAAAAGACCATTTCCATGTCTTTGTCGGAGACCTCAGCCCAGAAATCACAACGGAAGACATAAAGGCAGCCTTTGCACCCTTCGGAAGAATATCGTAAGTCATTTCTTAGGGTGAATAACTGAAATTTCTCTCTCCTAAGGGGAGGCAGCCTTATGCTTCAGTAAGTAAAAGAAGGAGAGTTGTTGCAGTGCAGGAATCTCTTGGTACAGCGGCTTGAGCCTGAGCGGTCGGGCGTTAAGCAGAGGTGTGTAACCACCCGGTTCCTTGGGAGTAGTTGTGCTGTCCTAGAGAAGCTGCATCCCACTCGCTTTGGTTTTACACTCCTTGCCTCCTTTGGCAAAGCAGCACTGGAAGCAAAGGGATTCCTCACGCTGGGGTTTCACCAGTCCTCTCAGCGATCAGATCATCACCGTGCTGGGCAGTTTGTCACTGATAGCGTTTGCACCTTCATGTCTTGAGGGGCTTTGGATGTTTTTTGTTAGTCATGCTGTGCCAGCCACCACGGTAGCCAGTGTTTTGGCTTGGTTTGTTTTACTTTTTGGTTAAATTCCCATTTCCCACAAAACGAACACCTTTTTTAGCACAACACTCATTGGGGCAACCCCCAGGGGCTTGCAGCTAGAGCAGCCTCAGAGTGTTTGGTGCTGGGTCAGCATCAGCCCTTGACACAAAAGGGCTCAGCTGAAACCACAGGGCATCTCAGCTCATGGACTTGCCCTTGTCCCAGGGATGCAGAGCAACAAGCAGCTGTTACAGCAAGCAGACACGTTACAAACGGGGAACAGTGCTCACAGTTCTCTCCCAGCCAGTTTGTTGTAGTCAGGGTGTAGCAGAGTCAGGAGCGGTTCGTTCATTCCATCCTCCAAACATAAACCATTAATTTTCCTTGTAGTGTTGTCTGTACTGGACATTGAAGTTTCTTGATGGTGATGTAAGAGAACATAGAGTGCTTTGGAGTGTTGTGTAGTGCAGCATTTAATTGAAGTAAGTTTGTTTTTCGTTCTGTTTTTGTTCTCCCCCCTTCAGAGTCTAGTGTATCACTCTGTTAATGCAGCTTGATTTCCCCTTACAATAAGGCTTTAAAAACAAAAAAACACCCCAAAAAAGGTGATCTGAACACACCTTGCTTCAGACAAGGGTAACGCTTGGCCCCACCTTTCGTAATTGTCATCTGGGTGAGGCGGAGGGTCGGGCTCCGGAGGGGAGGCAGTTTGTCCCCCAGCCAAATGCGGCCTGGATGGAAGGGGCAGAGCTGAACTGCTGGAACGAGCGTGGAAGTGAGATACAAATCCGGGCTGTGAGGGAGCTGTGCAAGAGAGTTTCCCCTACGCCAGTCAGCGCTGGGTTTCTGAGGGGACAGTTCAGTGGACTACACCATTTCCCCTAAAAAACCCCAAACCCCTCCTCCTGAAGCCAAAACCAGTGCCTGAATCTCAGCTGGGGGAGCAGAAGTATAAAATCACAGGGACAACCATGGGTCCACAGTGGGTAGATCTGGGACCGTGCCCATAGTCCCACCTTTTCTAGAAGGGCTTTTTGGAGGCAGAGCTGTTGCTGTGTGCTGGTGGTGACAGGGGAGAAAGGGGGGAGCGAGGCTCTGGGTTTTGAGCAGCTCAGCTCACAGCGCAGAGCTAACACCCAGAGAGCTCGGGGTTTACCCTGGCCCAGAGCACTCTTGTGCTAAAACAGAGGGGTTAAATAAAGCTGAAGGGACCTCAGTTTCTTGGTTAAATTGGAAGGAAAAATACCGCTGCTGTCTCAAACGAAGCTCCTTGACTTGACCTGTTCTTCATCAGTGACTGGTTTCTGGGACTGGGGTGCTAACAGAATATTTTCCATTATTTTTTAGTATTGGTTTTGGGTTTTAACACTCTTTTTCCTTGGTGCTAAACTGGGCTTTTTTTTTAACGACACCGAGGTTGAACTCCTGCATGATTAGAGCATAAGAAATTCTGGTAATTCTTTGCATCTGGAATTCTGTACTTGCTGTAAAAGGCACACTCGTGTTGTGGTTTCCTTCTGTGCTTGCTGTACGCATGTTTTCACTTGTTCTCAAGTCTTTATTTTCAAAGTTTTCAGTTGAGGGTAAGTAGAGATGAGTATTTTCCCCCCTGCCTCCCTCCGTAGGCTCTTCAGAGCAAACCCCCCTAAGCTGACCCAGTGGCTCTTCTCAGGCAATTTGTCGACCCAAATTGGGAGCTAAACTAGGAAGGGGGAAAGAAAAAAGGGGAGAAGGGGGGGTGTGTGTGTGTGTGGGGGGTGTCTCCTGAAGAGGAAAGAAACAGCATCGCTGCTGTAGCTTTGGGAGAGGGGTTTTCCTGGGGCCGTGGATGAGGGTGTCAGCGCTTTGGGCTAACGTACGCCAGAGTTAGCCCAGTTACGATGCAGCGTTTGAAGTCACCGTAAGGCTTGAAGCCCCCACCCCTGCTCTGAGCATAACAAACCTGCTGTTCATCCTGACTGTGCTCGCCCAGCCTCAGAATGCCGTGCGTTGTGCCCCTGGTAATGCCAGTTTCTCTGAACCCTGGCCCTTTATACAGCCGCGAGTTCCGCCGCATGACTTGCTGACTGGTTTTCTGCCATCCTTTCTGTTCCCTTCATGCCTGGCTGTGTGGGGCAAAGGAGGGGAGGAGAGGGTGGCCTGCAGATGAGAGCATCTCGACGCTCAGCCAAGTCGCACACAAATTGCCTGAGAAACACTGAGGCAGCGTCCCACGAGCGGGGTTTAGCTCTTGTAACGGGGTTCTCCTTTTTAAACTCAATCTCAAATAATAGGGCTCTGGTTATTTTGCAGAGTGTCTCTGAAGAATGGACAGAATTGCCATGGCAAACTACAAGCTACAGTTCACAGTGGACAAACGTTGTAGTTTTCTTATTTACTTTCGTAATTTTTTTATTACTTGTATATATATACATATATATATATATATACTTCCTTTCTTCTTCTTTTATACCCTGTAGTTTCCAATCAGTCCTGTATGATTGCTGTTGTACAAATGCACTTTAAATGATGTGTAATATGTAGATTAAGTCATGAATGTTTCGGTGTTTGATTTTTTTCTTCAATGATTTCTGAAAATGTCAATCTCTCAAAATTTACAGCTGCCCACAGTCCAAAAAGGGGGTAACGAATTGACCTGAGAAAATTAAAGAATTCAGTTAACAGGCGACGTATGCCTTTTAATTCCTATCTTTTTTTTTTTTCCTTTATTTTTTCTCTTTAATATTTTGAATGAGTAGGTAGAATGTCTTGGCGGGTAGCGTGTTTAAAAGTTGCATGGTTGAAGAGAGCCGTTCAGCTAACGTTAGCCAGCTACCTGCCTTAAGCAATTCTTTGGAAGAGCTGCTTTGACCATGCTTTGTGTCTTAACAGTCCGTAAAAGCCTTTTGAAGCGGGAGAGAAGCTATCGATTTGCATGTTTACACAATTAAGTTTAATTTTGCTACTCCCTGGCAAAGCCTTAGTAAAGTTCTGTGTAGACAAGAAGCCTTTTGCTTTGTGTGTTGCCGGTGCAATGAGTTGAGGGTAGCAAAGGGGAACCGTGACAATGAGCCGTTCGCGTGACTCGAGCGGTGGTTTTGGTGCATCCAGGTCTTTCCAAGGTGCTGAGCTGCCTCTTGGTTCTGCTTTTTAGGGATGCACGTGTGGTTAAGGACATGGCAACGGGGAAATCGAAAGGATACGGCTTCGTTTCCTTCTTCAACAAATGGGTAAGCTGCCGCACGGTCTGCAGTGCCCCCGGAAAGCGGATGATGGTTTCCAGCACCCGCTGAGGGGAAGGAGCGCTCTCAGTCCCCAGCTCTGCCTGGCTTTGCTCTCCCCATCCTGCCGAGTAGCTTTTCCCTCTGCTTGTTGCCGTGCTCTGCTCTTGCTTGAGCGTTTCTAAAGCGTGTGCTGAGTGACGTCAGAGTGTGACAGTCTGTTTGGCGTGAATCGAGAGGGTCTTGGATGCGCTCAGTGAGGCCTAACGGTGCCCCTCATCCTGCTGAAACCCCCCCTCCTTTTGAAACAGGATTTCTCTGGGTGTATCACAAGTGTCAGACAGGGCAGGTACGTGTGGCCACAGCGTTTGTTTGGCTCTGTGGCAGAAGGAAAAGATGCTGATGTGGGTTTTTCTTCTCTCCCTCTCTCATGGGCAGGACGCAGAGAACGCGATTCAGCAGATGGGCGGTCAGTGGCTGGGTGGAAGGCAAATCAGAACGAACTGGGCAACGAGAAAACCTCCGGCTCCAAAGAGTACATACGAATGTAGGTTCTCTGTTTGTTTGTGTCTTTGCCAAGCTCCCACCACACCGGGAGAAGGGGGAGCCTGGGAGCTGGTGGGAGGAGGGAAAGGATCACAGTATCAGTGTAGCACATGCGTGTCCCATCCACTGAAAGACTCTGTGAAATCTCTTTTTAAGCAAACGCCAAACAACTGTCTTACGATGATGTGGTCAATCAGTCCAGCCCCAGCAACTGCACCGTGTACTGTGGTGGTGTTACCTCTGGACTGACAGGTATCGTGGGTTCCAGCTGCCGTCGCGTTGACCGGCTCCGAGTAGCGCGGCAGTGGCCTCACATCGCTGCTCTCTTTCTCCCTGCTGCAGAACAGCTCATGCGCCAGACCTTTTCTCCCTTCGGGCAGATCATGGAAATCCGAGTCTTCCCGGATAAAGGCTACTCCTTTGTACGGTAGGCTGAGCTGCACGCTCCGTGTCGGGGGAGTTGGTAAGAACATGGCTTGGTGTGCTTATGGTGGAGCAAAGATGGGTGTGTGCCGACCCAGGAGGGTGCTTTGCAGTGGCTTTATCTGACTGCAGCTAGATCTGAGGAGCGAGTCATGGCTTGGGGCAGGGAAAACTTTTCAACCCAGCCTAACCTGGGGCCGTGCCCTCTAGTGTAGGAGATCTCTTCCTGGTCCCCTTGTCTTATTTCCCAGCTCAGTTACTGGGCCAGACGGTCGGCTTTCCAAGCCTTGTCCAGAACCCTCCTCATCTTTTTATCAACGAGGCTCCTGATGATTAAATACCCAATTGTATATCGACCCGCTCTCCTTGCTGCTGAGGTCTCTGCGGGGAGAGCAGCCATCATCCTAACTGTCCCTGCTGCCCACCACGAGGTGGCAGGAGAAAGCTCCTGCTCTGACAGAGCCCAGAGCTGCGCTGAGCTGGTGGGCCTCTCCTTCAGGGCCAGTCCTGCCTGCCCCTCTCCGTTTGTATAGTCACAACTTGTCTCACGACAGGTTTAATTCTCACGAAAGTGCTGCACATGCCATCGTTTCTGTCAACGGAACAACCATCGAGGGACACGTAGTGAAGTGCTACTGGGGCAAGGAGACACCAGACATGATCAGTCCAGTCCAGCAGGTCAGAACTTCTCCTCAGCTGAAAACCAGGGCTTTGCTCATTAGTCTTTGCAAAAAAAAACCCCTTGTTGAGCGTTGGTAAAGCCTGTGTGCATGCCGGTTAGAGATGGCACAGCATGTGCAAGCTACGCCAGGGCTTGTTTTATCAGGGGGTATTTCTCTGAAATGCAACTGAAGTTTTTCAATCCCTTGGAAGGGAAAACCAAAAGGACTCTTGGGGGGGTAAAAACCTCTCGTGTAAAATCGAGAGGCGGCAGCCGCACTGTTGATTTGGGGCGCAGAGTGATGCTGTCGTAATTAAGGCACTTGCTGACGAGGACAGGTTTGGCGGCGGGGTGGGGAGAGGGGGGATTAGTGTTGATGCAAATTCTCAGGCACCACTTAAATCTGGGGCCCTTTCTGCCCTTGCAGAACCAGATCGGTTACCCGCCGGCGTACGGGCAGTGGGGCCAGTGGTACGGCAATGCCCAGATCGGTCAGTACGTGCCCAACGGCTGGCAGGTCCCTGCCTACGGCATGTACGGCCAAGCGTGGAATCAGCAGGGCTTCAAGTGAGTATTCAGGCTTTGAAGCGAGCGTGTTGGACGTGATGATCTTGATGATCTTAAAGGTCTCAATGATCTAAAGGTCTCGATGATCTTAAAGGTCTCAATGATCTTAAAGGTCTCGATGATCTTAAAGGTCTTTTCCAACCTTGTGATTCTGTGTGTGTTGCCTTTAAATTGAGCGCTTGAGCTTTTTGACGCTGGTTTTACCCCCAACGAAAAGGCAACAATCCAAATCAGTAGCAGCATAAAAGCTCCTGTGATGTTCCTTCATTACACTGGGACCTGTGGGGATCTTCCCTCGTTACCCACACGTTTACCTAACGAGCCTCTCATTTCCCCTGGCAGCCAGACGCAGTCTTCAGCGGCGTGGATGGGCGCCAACTACAGCGTGCAGCCACCGCAGGGGCAGAACGGGAGCGTGATAGCCAACCAGACGGGGTATCGCGTGGCAGGCTTCGAAACGCCCTGAGCAGGACAGGGGGACTCTGGACCCGGCGGGCCCGGCGGGGAGGAAGGCTGCCGGGCAACATCGCGGAGCGTTCCTCCGCCGCCAGGATCTATCGAATCAAGCACCAGATAATGATGTATTTATTTAAGAGAGAGAAAACAAAACAACCAGGGAGGGGGAAACCCCCCTTCACACACACACACACACACACACACACACACACACGCTCATTTTTAGTCATGAAATCATCATCCGCCTTGTTTAAAAAGCAAAGAAACAAAAACAAATCACACGGAACGAGATGCTGGATGTCTGCCAACTTTTGCCTTCTTTTTTCCTCCTTTTACGTGTTTCTTAAGATTCCACATTTTTGAAACACAGCAAAATGCAGGGACTTAAACTGCCCCTGAAAATCGGGGGGCAGCGAATTGCACAACGGCGACCTTTTTGTCGTCGGGGTTTCGTTTTTTTTTTGGGTTGGTGTTCGGTTTTGGTTTGGTTTATTTTATTACGTTATTCATTTGTTTTTCCCTCCCCCCCTGCCCCGTCCTCGGAAGTTTGCATTCAGAACAATATCAGATGTATTCTTAGAAATGACAGCAAAATAACAAAAACAAACCAGAAGAAAAAGAGCAAACCAAGCCAAAAGCAGGTGAATCCTGAAGCCGCCGCGTCTTCAGCCTTCGCACCGTCTGTTTTCTGAGAGCCTCTTGTATAAAGCCTCCGTCTCTCCGCCTGTTGTTACCCCGCGGGGTTGTTTTTTTGGGTGATAAATTATTAAGTTTACATCGGGGTTTTATTATTTTCTGTATCTCAGCGTGTCTGTTCAGGGGTGCCTTTGCCTTACGCCAGCGAGGATTTGCCACCCTGGGACAGCGAAACAAAATCCTGTTACTGAAACGTGACGAATTCCTCCCAACCAGCCGGGGGTTGTCGCTTTGGGGGGTTAATTTTGGGAGGGTTGGGGAGGGGAATTGCGTGAGTTTGTTTTCACTTTTGGCTTTGGGGTTGGTTTTTTGTTTCGTTTCGGGGTTTTTTTTACCGATTTCTACATTTCCCTGTACTGATTATGTAAAATATTTTGGCAAATTAATATTTTGCACAACCTTTAGCCGCCTTTGTACGTTTCCTTATTTAAAAAGGGGAGGATGCCAGGTCCTCTGATGGGAATTACACCTCCAACCCTTCCATCTCTTCTCCTTTTGCATCCGGATGGCGACATTACACGCTCTGGAGCTCTTGGAATTTTTAAGGATTGTATAAAATTCCCACTTCCACCCCCATAATCCCGCACGGAGCCCCCTCAGCTTTGCAAACCGAGGTTTGTTAGTTGGTTTGGCTTTTATTTATGGATGTTTTGAGGCCAAACCCGACCTTTTTCCATCCTACCTCTTGACCAGCCCCAAAAAAATGCAGAAAAAAAGGGGAAAAAAAAGAAAAACATAAAAACTGAAGCTCGTTGTGTGTGATCTTTTCTTACACCGGGGCCCTACCGTCGGTTCTTGCCTTCCTCAGGCCGGAGGGGATGTTTGTGTGTGGGATTTGGGGAGAAAAAAGCTGAAATCGGGGAATTTGGGGTTAGGAGACGCGCCGCGCGGGGGATGCTGGGAGTTGTAGACGCAGTAGCGCCTCCGCGGCCTACAACTCCCAGCATCCCCCGCGCGGCGCGTCCCCACCCACGCACACGACGTGCCCCGACGTGCCGAGGGGCGGGCGGGAGCAGGAGGGGGTCGCTCGCCGTCTCTCAGGTAAGGGCGTGAGGCGGGAGGGGAGCGGGGGAGGCCTTGCACCGGGCCCGGGCCCCGAGCCCGGTTCCCGCTGGGACGGGGGGTTAGGGGTGTCCCCGGCCCGCGGCTCCGCCCTGTTTGCTCCCCTCTGGGAGAGGGATGGGCGGCTGGGCGCCTCGGCCTCTCCACGGTGAGCAGCGAGCCCGGCCCACACAGTGGCCCCCCCGCCTCAGGCTTAGGCCGGGCGCTCGTCCCTCACAGGCCTTCCCCCAGCGTTAATAACACCAGCAAGGCCCGGGCCCGGTGGAACCCGCTCCGGGAGCTGCTTCTCGGCCTCCTCCCGTGAGCTGCCGCGGCTCCAGCGACCTCCCCTTCGCCTGCGTCTCTGTCGTGCCTGGGGGAGAAGGGCTGCTGGTAAGACTCGCTTTTGCGGGGGTCTCTTTGCGCGGTACCCGGTTTTCCCCCCAGATAGGAGGTTCGGTGGGGGTGCGAGCGGAGGGCCGTGTCCTCGCCGGGAGTTAACCCTTTGCTCCTCAGCTGGTGCATAGCCTGAAGTAAGTGGGTGGATGAGGAGGGAACAGCCCCTTGCCCAGCCCCTTTGGCCTTTTTGTTTTTCTTTGCTCCCCACCCCGGCTTCCAGTTCAGTGTTCCTCAGAGCAGTTCTGGGGTGCTCTGCGAGTCCCCGCGCATCCCACTGCCGTGGTGGGCAAACCCCCAGTTTGGCTTTACATCCCGCATCCATAGTTGCCCTCAGGGAGGTGAGCCTGTGGCTGGGGCCATGAGCGTGCACACACCAAAAGCTCTCCTCTTGGCCTCGTTTTCCTCATGTTGCTGAGACCATGAAATAGCAGGGGATGGAGCTGCTGGGGTGCGGCACTCCCAGGGCTCCCCATGCTGTCCCTCCGTGGGTGTCACAGGTTGGAAATGACCATTCCTGTCTTGTGTCACTCCTGGGAAGGAGCTGGATTAGGCGGTGTGTGGGTGCAGCAGGCTGCCATAGTGAGCGGCAGGGACACTTGCCTGTCCTGCCAGGACAGGGCAGCCAGTCGCTTCCCCCCACTTTCTCCTCTCTGCTGTTTCTGTGGACTGAGGATGGCTACCGCTGTCCCTCCCACCCCATCTGCCCCCCAGGCTTTTAACTTGCTCCCCTCTGCCACCGTTCACACACCTATCTCTGCCCTTCCAGATTCGTCGGAGTATGGAGCCAGCATCAGTGAGGACCAAAGTCCCATCCTTCCTGTCCGACCTCGGGAAGGCCACACTCCGGGGCATCCGGAAGTGTCCCCGCTGCGGCACTTACAACGGCACCCGAGGCCTGAGCTGCAAGAACAAGACCTGTGGGATCGTCTTCCGCTACGGCACGCGCAAGCAGCCCAGCGTCGACGCCGTCAAACTCATCACTGGTTCCGACTTACAGGTTTACTCGGTGCGGCAGAGGGACCGGGGACCGGATTACCGGTGCTTTGTGGAGCTGGGGGTCTCGGAGACAGCCATCCAGACGGTGGACGGGACCATCATCACACAGCTCAGCTCTGGCCGCTGCTACGTGCCCTCGTGCTTGAAGGCAGCGGCGCAAGGCGTGGTGGAGAACCAGTGCCAGCACGTCAAGCTGGCCCTGAACTGCCAGACCGAAGCCACCCCTCTCGCCTTGAAAAGTTCAGTGCTCAACTCCATGCAGGCTTCTCCCGAAACCAAACAAACCATATGGCAGCTGGCAACCGAGCCCACGGGGCCGCTGGTGCAGCGGATCACTAAGAACGTCCTGGTGGTGAAGTGCAAGGCCAGCCAGAAGCACAGCCTCGGCTACCTGCACGCCTCCTTCGCCCAGAAGATGAGTCCCAAATCCCTGGCAGACCACAGGTTCTCCTGCTCCTGCCAGGCTCTGAAGCCCAGCAAGGGCGGCCCAGCTGAGGAAGAGGAGGTGTCGCCACGCTGCATTCACTTCTTTGCCTGCATCTGCGCCTTCGCCAGCGACGAGAGCCTGGCGCAGGAGTTCGCCCACTTCCTCGCCTTCGACTCGGGAGGTAGGTCAGGGAACGGGTGACAGGCTGAGGATTTTGGGGAGGGGAGGGTGAGGTGTTGTGGGGGCGGGGTCAGGCTGATGGTGCCTCCGCCCATGCCCTGACAGCTGCCTGGCTCTGCCTGTGCTGCCCTCACACCTGCTGCCTATCGGGGCTGTATTAGCTGGGGCTTTATTTCCTGGCCCCTCCCTTAGGGAGCACAGTGGGTTTTTCAGGGCTGCTGCTTGCTCCTGGCTCTCAGTGTGTGGGAGCAGAGCAGGGCTCTCCCTTTGCCTCCCTGCAGCTGAAAGGGGAGACTTGGTGCTATCGGGCTTTGCTGTGACAGACACTTGGGACGAGTCAGGTTCCTCTTCCCTTTGGGCCAGGGCAGTGCTGTGGCTGAAAGAAGCTCAGCTTGTTGTGACCCCCTGTCTGGGAGCTCAGACCCCAGAGGGTTGTGCACCCCAGTACGGGCACCTGGAAAATCCCCTCCACTGTCTTTAGGCACCCAAAGCTGAAAGTCTGCACTGAGGAGAGTGACTGGGGTGATAGGAGTGAGTTAAAATCCCCACTTGCCCCCACATTTCCCCCACCCTAAGAAGCATGTCTGCAGGGCTGGGAGTTTGGGGTTTCTCTGAGTGCATTTGGGGTGTGCCAGCATGAGGAAGGGGACAGCAGAGCCCCCACATACCCCCAGCACTGCTGTGTGCGATGGAGCTGCTGTTAACCATGGGGCCTTGTCCTTTGTCCCAGGTCTGAAAGGCATCGCGGTCCCGCAGCTGGTCGGCAGCCCCGAGTCCACGGTGCAGGCTGGGGAAGTGGCTGCAGCCAGGCCCAGGAAGAGGAGAAAGGAGGGAACGGCTGGTGAGTGGCGACCGGAGGCTCTGAGGGACGGGGCGGACGTGGGGTGGGCATGGTCTGAAGCCGACTGCTGCTGCCCGGCTGGGGCGACCGCAGGAGGGGTGGCCCTGCCCGTGCTCTGCCAGCCTCAGGCCGTGTCTGGGGCTGAGGGAGCTTCCCAAGAGGGTCTGGGGTGTTGGGTGTGCTCCTGCCCTGGGCTGATGTGGGTCATCTAGTGAGGGTTGAGGCGTTAAGAGCTGCGGTGGCAGCCTGCTGAAGGCGAAGAGGCAGTTTCTGCAGCAGGGATGGCTGCATGGGGTGCCACAGGCATCTGCCAACACTCTCTGAAACAATCCCTCAGGAACGCAGGTGACCAGCCCTCTTCTGGCTCGAGACCCGGCTCGCAGCAACCCCAGGAGAAGCAGCCTGAAGAAGCCGGCTGTCACCGCCTCGCCGAAAAGACAGGGTAAGTCTGGCGTCTCGCCGGTGGTCAGGAGCGCTCGGGACAGGGTGGATGCCCCCAGCTGTTCGGTTCGTGTCACTGTCACCTCTGCGGAGGGGACAGCCAAGCCTTCTCCAGCCACTGTTCCTCTAGGAGGCAACGCTGGGCTTGGGCGTCCCCACTGCTCCTTCGGTGTCACTGGTAGCTGCGTGTGGCTCAGAGCTCTGGCTGGCTGTGAGCGTGGTTGGTAGAGAGAGGTGATGCCCGTAGTGGCTCTTTGGTGGATTTCATGGTGGTGGTGCTGCTGCCGCTGCTGTGAGCAGGCGGGCAGGCAGGCAGGCAGGCATTGTCTTAGTGTTCCCTGATGGGATTCAGCTCCCTCTTGGCTAACACGGGGAGGCAGATTGGTCTGGGCATGGCGGGGAGCTGGCTCACTGTTGGGTTTTTGCCGCTGCCCATGTTTCTGGTGGAGGACATGTGGGTGAGGACGTGCGACTTGGGCCAGGGGAGCTGTGGTTTCCAGTGATGTGTTCTTGCTCTGAAGCTCCACACAGTAGATGGTGCTGTCTGTCTGTCTGTCTGTAAGTGGTTGGCTCAGGCTTTGCCTTTGCCTTTAGGTGTAAGGCTCAGGCTTAGTCTTTCCCTTAGGTGTTTAGGTGTCTGGCTCTGGCTTTAGGTGTCTGGCCTTGGCCATCTGGCTCGGGCTTAGTTTTAGTTTTTGGCTGTCTGGCTTCTTTGGGTGTCTGGCTTGGGCCGAGTCTTTGTCTTAGCCAGCCAGACACCCAGTGACTAAGACTAGCTTGAGCCGAGTGTTTGTCTGTCTTTGGGTGTCAGGCTTGGGCCAAGGCTTTGTTTTAATCTAAGTCTTTGTCTTAATCTAAGTCTTTGTCTTAGGGTGTCTGGCTTGAGATGAGTCTTTGTTTTAGTTATTGCCTGGCTGCCTGGCTGCCTTGGGCAGAGTCTTTGTCTTAATCTTAATCTTAATCTTAATCTTAATCTTAATCTTAATCTAAGTCTTTGTCTTAGGGTGTCTGTCTTGGGCCGAGTCTGACTGGAGGCCTGTGACTAGCAGTGTTCCCAGGGCTCGGTGTTGGGTCCAGTCCTGTTTAATATCTTCATTGACAACCTTGATGAGGGAACAGCATCCACCCTCAGCAAGTGCCGATGATACAGAGCTGGGAGGGGTGGCTGACACGCGGGACACTGCGCTGCCATCCAGCGAGACCTGGACAGGCTGGAGAGCTGGGCAGGGAGAAACCAGATGAGGTTTAATAAAAGCAAGTGTAAAGTCTTGCACCTGGGGAGGAATAACCGTCTGTATCAGTACAGGCTGGGGGATGACCTGCTGGAGAAGAGCTCTGTGGAGAAGGACCTGGGGGTCCTGGTTGATGACAGGTTGGCCATGAGCCAGCAGTGTGCCCTGGTGGCTAAGAGGGCCAATGGGATCCTGGGATGCATCAGGAAGAGTGTGGCCAGCAGGTCTAAGGAGGGGATCCTCCCCCTCTGCTCTGCCCTGCTCAGGCCCCACCTGGAGTGTTGTGTCCAGTGCTGGGCTCCCTGGGATAAACAAGACAGGGATCTCCTGGAGAGAGTCCAGAGGAGGCTACAGAGATGATGAAGGGCCTGGAACAGCTCCCCTATGAGGAAAGGCTGAGTGAGCTGGGGCTGTTCAGCCTGGGGAAAAGAAGACTAAGGGAGGACCTAATTAATGTTTATAAATATCTTAAGTATGGGATGCAGGGGGAAATGGCCAGCCCCTTTTCAGTGTCTGTGGGGACAGGACAAGGGGCAATGGCTGTAAACTGGAGCACAGGAAGTTCCACACCAACATGTGGAGCAACTTTTCCCCAGTGAGGGTGAGGGAGCCCTGGGACAGGCTGCCCAGGGGGTGTGGAGTCTCCTCCTCTGGAGATATTCAAGACTTGTCTGGACGCCTATCTGTGCAATATGTGCTAGGGAGCTGCTTTGGCAGGGGGGGGTTGGACCCCATGAGCTCTCGAGGTCCCTTCCAACCCCTGTGATTCTGTGAGTCTTTGTCTGTCTCAGGGTGCCTGGCTTGGGCAGAGTCTTTGTCTTAGTCATTGGGTGTCTGGCTTGGGTTTAGTTTCAGTTTTTGGCCCTCTGGCTTTAGTCTTAGCTCTTTAGAGAAAGCCCCTCTCCCTGGGGGTTGTGGCCTGGAGCTTTGGGTCAGTGCTTTTCTTCCTCTTAGCTTTAGTTTGGGCCTAGAGAGCAGTAGAGAGCTCTGCTCTCTCCCCACTTGCCCCCTGCCTTGAGATAGTTCTGGTTCCCGGGGAGCAGCAGTGCTGTGTCAGGTGCCGTGGAAGCTGCTCCCAGGGAGACACAGCAGCACATCTACAGCCCTGCAGCAGCCAGGGTTGAAAGCAGATGATGGCCCCTGTTCCCTGGAGCAAAGTGCCACAGCTGATATATGAGCTGCTGGAGAGGCAGTTGGGGCTGCCTCTGGTGAACAGGGCTCTGTCAGTCTCTGTGCCACTGGTAAAACTGGACTGGAGCTGGGCCAGCTGCTGCACCTCACTCAGTTATTTCTCCCACCCAGCACCTCACTCCTGTGCCAGCACCCAGCCCCCTTTCCCTTGCTCTCCTAGGCTGCACCCAGCTGCTGGATGAGGCACAGGTGACCCTCTCCTTCCAGGACTGGCTGGCCAGTGTCACTGAGCGCATCCATCAAACCATGCACTACCAGTTTGAGGGTAAGGCTTGGGGGCACAACTCCCCCCCATCATTGAGCTCATGGCATTACCAAACCACCACGAGGCCAGGGTTAGGGCAGCTTGGGGCCAGAAACAGGGAGGTTTGTCAGCTTTGATTCAGGCCCTGGCTGGGCACTGGTACATGGCAACAGCAAGTGTGGTAACCCTGGGAGGGGGATTCCCAAAGGGGGAGCAGTACTTGAACTCAGAGTGGAAGAGGGGAGGTAAGGGCAGCTGCCCAGGGGGAGGGTAGGGCTCAGCAATGCTGGTACAGCCCTGTTCATGCTGTCCTGAGGGCTGGCATACCAGCAAGCACTCAGAATTTATTAAATACCCTGAAGTCAGTAAAACCCTGCAGCAAAATCTCCTGTGTGGCACTGGGGCATGGGGGTTACTCACCCCCCAGCACAGGCCCAAGAGACCAAGGACCCCACAGAGTAAAGCACCAGACTGTATTTCCAAAATACTTTACTGGGACAGGAGCTATATCAGATCCAGGCTGCACTGCTCCAGGCAGCTGCTGGCCAGAACAAAGGTGACCCAGCACCCCCAGGCAGCTGCTGGCCAGAACAAAGGTGACCCAGCACCCCCAGGCAGCTGCTGGCCAGAACAAAGGTGACCCAGCACCCCCAGGCAGCTGCTGGCCAGAACAAAGGTGACCCAGCACCCCCAGCCTCCCACCCCAGAACAAAGGTGACCCAGCACCCCCAGCCTCCCACCCCAGAACAAAGGTGACCCAGCACCCCCAGCCTCCCACCCCAGAACAAAGGTGACCCAGACCCCCTTGCCCTCACCCCACATCTGCTGTTGGTGCCCACACAGGCAAGCCCGAGCCCCTGGTGTTCCACATCCCTCAGGCTTTCTTTGATGCGCTGCAGCAGCGGATCTCCAGCGGGAGTGCAAAGAAGAGGCTGCCCAACTCCACCACTGGTAAGAGGAAGAACACTTGCACCCCAGCAACCCCCTGCACAGAGCCAGGCTGGGCTGCTCAGGAGCAAACACCCAGCAGCAAGAGATTCCTTCCCCCAGGGCTGGAGCTCAGAGGGAAGGGGTGCAGCTGCCTAAGGCTGGGAGCTAAGCAAGACCAAGGCCAGCCTGGCTCCAGCCTCTCACAGGATTGAGCTGAGCACCAGAGCAGCTGCCAAACCCAGCTCAGCAACACTTAAAACTGAGACTATGCTGAGTCCCCCCCACCAGAGCTGCCCCAAGCCCAGCGACATTCACAGCCCTCACTACAGGGCAGCAGCAGCACTGCCATGCAGTCTCCTGCACAGGCATGTAAAGCCAGGCTTAAGTGCATACTCAGGCCTCTCCCCCATTAATGCACAGCCTCAGCACTGCTGGAGCAGGGACTGGGCTGCACTGGGAGCCCCAGTGCCTCCCCAGGCACCAGCACAAAGCAGCTCTTAAACACAGAGCCAGTTAGGCAAGAGCTGCTCCTCAAGTGAGGCTTAACAGCACAGAAGAGGCCCCAGCCAAGGACAAAACCAACACCCCAGGCAAGAAGCAAGGCCAGAGAGAAAAGGGGAGCAGAAAAGGAATACAGCCACCCCCAGCCCCCCATTATCTAGTGAGCACAGCCCCCTTCCCTCCCACAGCCTTTGTGCGCAAGGACGCCCTGCCCCTGGGGACCTTCTCCAAGTACACGTGGCACATCACCAACATCCTGCAGGTCAAGCAGATCTTCGACACGCCCGAGGTAAGGTGGGGAGGCATTCCCCCAGCCCCCCGAGCCCCCCCCCCCAGCTCCTCACCAGGGTGCCCCCTGCTTGCCGGCAGCTGCCGCTGGAAATCACCCGCAGCTTCATCCAGAACCGAGACGGCAGCTACGAGCTGTTCCGCTGCCCCAAGGTGGAGGTGGAGAGCATTGCCCAGGCCTACGGGCAGCTGGAGAAGCAGCCAGCCATCCGGCCCCTGGAGCTCAAGACCTTCCTCAAAGTGGGTAAGCAGGGGCACCTAGGGGACAACCCCCCAGCAGCTCCAGCAGCCGAGAGCACTGCAGCACAGGAAGGAGGGCACAGCGCTGCCCCCACTTCTAGACTGCTGCATTGTTCCTCTCGGCGAGAGGAGCCTCCGCACCCAAAAAGCAGGAGGGCTCCCCCCACCGCGCGGTCCTCCCCTTGTGCCTACCCACACGCAGGGGCCCCGAGCATAAGGGGCCCCCTTAGACCCCACCCCCGGGGGAGAGAAGCGGTAAGGGGAGGGGGCAGGAAGGGGAACAAAGTCCCCCCACCCCCCGGGGATGGAAAAAGAGGGGTGAGAGGGAGTAAGGGGGCAGGGCATAGGGTGGGGGTGGAAAGGGGAGGAGGGGGCAGGGCATAGGGTGGGGGTGGAAAGGGGAGGAGGGGGCAGGGCATAGGGTGGGGGTGGAAAGGGGAGGAGGGGGCAGGGCATAGGGTGGGGGTGGAAAGGGGAGGAGGGGGCAGGGCATAGGGTGGGGGTGGGGGCCAAGCCCCCACCCCCCGGGGAGGGGGGACGACCCCCCCTGCCCCGAGCTCGGATGCTGTTGCCCACCCCCCTCCCAAAAAAAAAAAAATCTCAAAACACGTGAGATTGTCGCCGCCACACTGCCCGGCCCCCTCCCACAAGGGAGAACAAATACTTGCTCCTGGGTCCCTCCTCTTCCCCGCCCGGTACCTGCAAGAGACAAAAAGACACATTAAAGCATCGCCCGCCCCGCTCCCCAGGGAACACCTCCCCCACCCAGAAGGAGCCCACCCCCTTCATCATCGAGTGGATCCCCAACATCCTGCCCCAGGCGCGCATCGGCGAGCTGCGCATCAAGTTCCAGTACGGGCACCACGGCGCCCCTCGGCCCGGGCCCGGCCCCGACCGCCGCCCCCCCGGCGCGGCAGAGCCGGCGCTGGAGCTGCCCCCACTCACCGCCATCGCCTTCCCCTGAGCCGCGCCCGCAAATAAAGCTCCTTCTCGCCGCGTCCCGGCCTCGCTGCTCGCTGGGGGGACGAGACCCCGGGGGGCTCCCGGGCCCACGTCCCGATGCTCCAGAGCTCCGTCCTGGGAATAAAAGCAGAGACAGAATGAGCACGCCAGGGCGGCGGGAGGGGAAGGGAGAGGGTGAGGGTCCCAGCAGCCTCCAGTTTGCTGTAACACCACTGGGCTGGGGAGGCCAGAGCCTGGTACTGGGGAGGGGAGCGATGGGACCCCACCCTGTGGGGTGGGGATCCCAGCAGCCCCCAGCACTTACCAGTGTGATTCCCATCACTCCAGTTTGCCATAACACCACTGGACTGGGGAGGACAGCCTGGTACCAGGGAGGGGAGTTATGGGACCCCACCCTGTGGGGTGGGGATCCCAGCAGCCCCCAGTGTGATTCCCACCACTCCCGTTTGCCATAACACCACTGGACTGGGGGTGCCAGACAGCCCAGCACCAGGGAAGGGAGGGGAGGGGAGTGATGGGACCCCACCCCACAGGGTGGGGATCCCAGCACTTACCAGTGTGATTCCCACCACTCCAGTTTGCCATAACACCACTGGACTGGGGGGCCAGACACAACCCAGCACCAGGGAAGGGAGGAGAGGGAAGTGATGGGACCCCACCCCACAGGGTGGGGATCCCAGCAGCCCCCAGCACTCACCACTGTGACTCCCACCACTCCAGTTTGCTGTAACATCACTGGCCATCACTCCACCTACAGCAGGAGAGAAAACAGACATTGAGTTGGTTCCCCCCACCCCAACACAACGGGGGGGCAGAGCCCCAGGGCCACCCCACAGCCACCCTGCACAGACAAACCCAGCACCCAAAGCTATCCACTTACCAGAGACCCTGCACCCCCAGGCACAGGGGGGGCTCCACCAACAGCAGCCACTGCCTAGAGCTGAAGAGAAGGGAAAGCCAGCACCCCAAGGGCTGGGGGGCACCCAGGGAGGCTGAGCACCCAGCATTGCTCTGTGCTCCCCAGCCCCAGGGAACAGCTGAGGCAGCCATGCAGCAGCATAGCACCACTGAGCCCCCAGAGAGAGCCCAGAAAGCCACCAGTGAAGCTCCCAGTGAAAGCATCCAGAAAAGAGCTCCCAGAAGAGCCCAGTTAGACACCAGTGAAGGCACCAGAACAGAGCCCAGTTTAGCCCCCAGTGAAGGCACCAGCAAGAGCACCCAGAAGAGAGCCCAGTTTAGCCCCCAGAAAGCCACCAGAAGAAAGCCCAGTTAGCCCCCAGTGAAGGCACCAGAACAGAGCCCAGTTTAGCCCCCAGTGAAGGCACCAGAACAGAGCCCAGTTTAGCCCCCAGTGAAGGCACCAGCAAGAGCACCCAGAAGAGAGCCCAGTTAGGCACCAGAAAGCCCCCAGAACAGAGCCCAGTTAGCCACCAGTAAAACCCTCCGAAAGCTCCCAGAACAGAGCCCAGTTAACCCCCAGTAAAGCCCCTCAAAGAGAGCCCAGCTCGTGCTCAGAAAAGCCCCAGAGAAGAGCCCAGGAAGCGCCCGGGAGCTGCTCGAAGCTCCCAGTAACGGCCCGTCGGCCCCAGGGGGGTTTAAAAAGCCCCGGCCAGCCCCGCCCCGATGGGGCGCAGCTGGGCCCAGCCCCGGCAGCTGGGGGCCATCGCCTCATTAGCGCAGCCGGTCCCGATAGCGCCGATAGCGCCGATAGCGCCGATAGCGCCGCCTCCTTCCCGGGGGGCGTCGCTCTCTGTCCCCGCCCCAGCCCCGCCGCGACCCAGCCCCAGCCCGGGCGAGCCACGTCCCGGCACTGGGGAAGGGCCGAGAGTCGCCCCGGGGCGCGGCGGGGCTGGGGGGGCCCTTCCCGGGAGGGAGCAGCACCCCCATCTCTGGGGTGGGGTGGGGTGGGGTGGAGGGGGGCGGCTTTGCACGCGGGGCTCCTCACCTCGCACGAGGGCGTTGCACGGGGGATGCTGTCATATGCGGGGGTGTGACGTCACCACCCCATCACCACGCCCAGGCGCCGTCCCAGTATCCCCAGTATCTCCAGTACCCTTCCACCTCGTTTCCCCAGCGCCACAGGCGAGACTCCGCTGGGGGGCTCGGTTCCTCTTGGGGTATTCATTCGGGTAACGAGTTTCTCACGGGGACAGAGGGGACCCGGCTGCAGTCCCGGTCCCTGCACACCCTGCCTGTGTGCCCCCCGCTCTCAGACGGGACGGGGCTCCACGGAGATCTGGAGGGGGCTCTGGGCTCCCCCTGGGAGTGGCCGCTGCTGGAGCTGGAGCTGGAGCTGGAGCTGGAGCTGGCAGCCTTCGCTCGGGGGTCCCAGCTCTGGGCAGTGGGGGACCCAGTGGTTCCCAAGGGTGCCCAGCACCCACACTGCAGCACTTGGATGTGAGGTGAGGGTGCAGTGGGCTCAGCCTCGGGTCCCAGAGTGGCTCTGGGAGCCGCACCACAACACCCAGTAGCCCCCAGTACTGCCCAATGCTCCCAGGAACCCCCAGGTGCCAAAATACTCCTACTCCCTGTTTCCCCACTTACCTCCAGTTAGTGTACCCCAGGACTCCCGGTACACACATTACCCCCAGTGCCACCAGTATCTCCCAGTGCGCCCAGCACCCCAACAACCAGCGTTACCCCAAATAACCATGTTTAACCCAGCATTCCCAGTACCCACAATAAGCCTCCATTGCCCCAGTACCCTCAATAGCCCCCAGTAACCCCCAATAACTCTCATTACTTCCCATTGCCCCCCAGTGATCCCAGTAACCCCCAGGACCCCCCATTACCCAGCCCAGAATCCTCAGCTGGGACTCACCCTGACCCAACTGCAATAAACCCACCGGTCCTGAGAGCTTTGCCAGCTCTGAGTTTATTTTGTGCTGCTGATGCCGCTGCTGCCGAGAGGCTGCGCCAGGGGAGAGGAGGAGCCACTGCTGGGAATTCTCACCAACAATCACCAGCTCGTTCCAACGTGCCCTCTCGCCACGCCTGAGGTGTCTGTCCCTCACAGCTGAGCCGTGGATATCGACTCTTTTATATTTAATGTCTCTCTTCCATCTTTAATGGCTGAGGAGCTTGTTCCCCAAAGTGCTCTCAGCAGGGGGGGAGCGTGGCTGGATTTAATCCGAATTTCTGAGGCTGGAAATGAGCTGCCAATAATCCTCAGCCGTTGTCTCCAGCAGGCTGCGATTAATAATTCCTTTTGTAAAAGCAGAGCCCTTTCTTCCTCTGCTCCCAGGAAGTCTGCATGAAAAGTACAGCTGCAAAACCAGCTCCCTGGGACACCTCTCCCCAGCCCAGGCTGCCCAAGGCCCATCCAACCCGGCTCCATCACCTCCCTGGGCACCCTGTGCCAGGGCCTCCCCACCCTGCAGTGAAGAATTTCTTCCTAATATCCAATCTAAATCTCCTCCCTTCCAATTTAAACCCATTCCCCCTCGTTCTGTCACTACATGCCCTTCTAAAAAGTCCCTTCCCAGCTTCCCTCTAGCCCCTTCAGGCACTGGAAGGTGCTAGAAGATCTCCCCGGTGCCTTCTCCAGGCTGAACACCCCCAACTCCCTCAGCCTGGCTTCAGAGGAGAGGTGCTCCAGCCCTCTGATCCTCTTCGTGGCCGCCTCTGGACCCGTTCCAACAGCCCCATGTGTGTTCCGGGGGCTGCGAGGAGCTGCTATTCCAGGGGACGGACACTAGATGCCACCAAGAGACCGGGCCGGAGGGGAAAAGCGCAAGCCCGGCCTCGCCAGGAGCAGCGGGGAAACCCGCTCCTCCCTGGGGACCGGCAGCATCCCTGGCCCGTCCCGTCTGCGGCGTCTGGGATCCGCGGGCCGGACCCTGGGCAGCAGCCGAGGAAAAGCAGATGACAGCGGCTCACACTGGGCCCCGAAGAAGAAGAAGAAGGAGCCGCTTGCACGGTTGGAGAGGGAACGTGCAGCGTTTCAGCTTCTCCAAGCTCCCACGGACATCCCACCTCCCGTGTTCCTGCGGGGAGCGTCACAGACACCAGGGTGGGACTGTCCCTGAGGCAGCTGTCGCTGGGGACACACTGTGAGAACAGAGGCTGCACCCATGGAGTCAGGTGTGTCCGAGGGGTCTCTACCCACACACATGAGCTTCACCCCAAGCCCTCCCGACCTCTCAAAGCCACCCCGAGTTTCAGGGGTGATTAAGCAGCCGCTGGGCTTTTAGCATCCAGGCTGTCACCAAAAGCAGGCTGCCCTCTGTGCCAGCCAACCCATGCTGCTCTGAAGAGACCTGATGTATTTATTATTTATTAGTAAAGCTTAATGTTCTGAGTAACTCTGGGAGCCAAGAACCAGGAGTTACCAGTTGCCAACTGGTAGAGTCCTGCAGGGACCGAGATCAGGGCCCAGTGTGGGACAGCATCGTGCTCTGTGGAAGACAGCAGCTCTGCCACTTCGATGTGCCGAAAGCATCACCAGGTGATGAGTGGTTCCTCTTGGGATCCCTGCCCTCAGCACCCAGCAGGCACCACGCACCCAGAATCATGTTGTCACTTCTCTGCACAGCCAGGACCCCCGGGCCAGGGCCTGTGCCTGTGGCAGGGCAGCCCAGCTTACTCCATGGCGCTCTATTTCTGGGGCTCAGGGGCGCCCGCACTGACGTCACATCCCCGTTGCCAGGCATTTAAAAATACATGTGCTGCCTGGAAATAAACTGACTTGCTGGCAACTGGTAACTCCCTACAGTGGGTAAGAAAAAGCTTCCCTCTGTCTCCCTATTCGTCTGATTTGAATTAGGGAGTTTAGTACAGACAACCCAGGAGAGTGTGTTGTCAACACCCTGCCCAAGTATCCACCTGAATAAATCTCTACCACTCACTCATTGATTCCTCACAGCTGCCCCTCAAGAAGGGCAGGAAGACTTGGTTATATCATTGCTTTACTGACATCAAAGGCTAATCAGAGCAAGACAAAGTGCTTGATCCAACACCAGCTTTCAGGATGAAGCACTGTGGGATGCTGGGATCAGACTCACGTTCCGTCACGAGCCCGTGCAGGAACAGAGGCAGGGATGATGGCTGTTAGCCTGGAACACTGGCTTGGTCTTGAGAGGTGAATGGGAGACACAGGCTGCTTAAGAAATGGGAAAAACCTCACACAGCTGCACAAAGGGGATGGAGCCTTTTGTCCCGAGAGAGGATATGGTGGGTGCCTGTGCAATCTGCAGTTCCTAGCCCAAAGCCTGCAGCAGAGAGCAAAGGAGAAGGCTGGAGCTCTGCTGCTGTAGCCCAGCAGCACTCTGTGCCTCCAGCGACACCGCTCAGGCCTCTCTGAATGTTTCTCCCCTCTTAAGAGATAAATCCCTCAATTAAGGGACCGGCTCTGACGCTTTCCCATGTGGTGATTCAGCTCCCTGCTTGCATTGAGCACCAGATGGGACGACTGATTCACAGGCAGCAGCTCGAGCTATTGTTTGATGGGAGGGAAGGCAGGAGCAGGCTTGATCTGCAGCGTGATGAAGCCTTCCCCAGCCCTCTGAACACGGCACCGTTTGTTTCAGTGCTGCAGGGAACAGAGGGGGCTCCTGGGGCAGCGCAGGATCGGTGTGCCTGGGCTGAGGGGCTCTGCAGTCATTCTGCTGGGACTCAAAATCCAGAGAGATTTAGCTGCTGCAGGTTCTGCCCACGTAGGAAACACCAGTTAGATTCACACACAAGTAGAGATTAGAAAATACACTGTCAGAACAATTCCTCATGGGCTGGAGTCCCCACTCTGAGAGGGATCTGCCAAAGACTCAGGGCCATCTACTCATATTGCAGTCAATGGCTGTAACTTCTGATGCAGATATTCCAGTCTCACTAACAGGACTGCTGTTGTATTGTAATATAATGACAATAATAAAGTATATTATAGTCTCATTAGCCAGTGTAAAATCTTCCGGATTTGGTTCAAAAGAAATCAAGGACTACAAAACATACCCAGCTCTTGATAACACAGATCCAGAGGTGGTGCAAGTCAGGGAGGCTGTACCCATAGGAAGGGAACAGCCAGAGTTTGTATCACCCACGCTCTGCAACCCAGGCACGAGCCCCCTCTCTTACCAGAGCAGGAGGAACTCAAGACCAACCTGGGTCACCTTGAGAGGAAAAAACAACCCCACACACCGAGTCCTGTTGGGTACAGCTCACCTGAGAAGCAAGAAGAGATGCAACCTCGAACTGTTGCTGCTCTCTCTTTACATCATTGCTGGCAAGCTCGCTTCTCTAAGGTTACCTAAGACTAATGCATCCAGATGAGGCACTGTCCATCGTTCTTCAAGGCTGCCACACTTCCTACGAGCATCCTTTCTCCTTCCCATCACCAGCACTCCAGAGGCCAGCACAAGAAGGTCCTTTCCAGCTCTTTCCCCACATGCCCACCCAGCCCAGCAGCCTCCCCAGTTCCAGCCACCCCTTCGCACCCCCACTGAGCCATCACCAAATCTCTGGTTTCTGAGGGAAAGGACGGGACTGTGAACAAAGCTTCTGGTATTTTGGGGGGGCTAAACTGAGCTGTATGATCTCTGTCTGGAAAATTATCTGCCCAGCCACTGTTCCTGGCATTCCAGTCGACAACTTGACGCTGAGAACGTGGCTAAATCGTTATCAATACATAAACCGCAGTAAGCTTTAAGGCTTGGGAAGAACCCGTGTTGTAAAGCCCAGCTTCAAGCCCGACTATCTCTAGTTTCAGAGGCTGTTCTAGCTCTGATCCCAGAGCTTTCCCTGGAAAAGGCCGGTGGGAAGGAGTCCGCGTCCGGCTGCGCACCGCGGAGCGGCGCTTGGTGGCACTAGAGATCGCGGCGGTGACAGCGGGGCTGGCGGTGAATCAGCAGCATCCCTGCGCGGGGCCGTGCGCTCTGCACCGGGGCTCAACGAGCAACGAGCTCCGGGCCCGGGCTGGCTCTGAACACGTCTGTGCCGTGCCATTCCGAGTGAAACGTTATCACCTTCTGGTGCTCCACAATCCTCTCTGGAGTCTCCACAGGGAATTGTAAATTCTCACAGTGGCTAAGGAGACGGAGCAACTTCTCTCGTTTCCAGCACCACAAGTACACAGACAGGCAGCAATCCTGCCTGCCGGGCTGTAATTACGAGCCTGCTCTTGCAATCAGCCCTTAATATTAGCAGGAAGGCTGCTGAGCTGTTATCTGGATCCCCCAGACTCTGCGGCAGCCCAGGCATGCCAACGAGCGGGCAGCCTGACTCTGTGTGCAAGCGCCTGTTAAACAGATCCCCTGTATCACACACAGCTTTGGTTTGCTGAGGTGTTACCTGTGGGTTTCAGTAACAAAAATCCACCACTGCTTCAGTTTCTGAGGAGAAGGCTGGAGTCTCAGCTGTGTCTTGTGACCAAAAGCCCGATTAAGAGAAGATGCGATCCGAGCATGGAACAGCAAGTACATCTGGTGACACGGGAGCTGCTCTTCGGGCAGCACCTTGTGTTGGGCAGCTCTAACTCACAAGGCAGGCTGAGGCAGAGTATCCTTTTGACATAAAAATAACTCCACTGAGTTCATACTACACGGATGCACAAGGCTTGAAAGGGTATTTCTGAGGTGGGTGGGTGTTGTATAACCAAACCACTGTGCCACCCAGGGCTGCCCAGCGCAGTACAGCCCCGTGACTGCTAAAGCACTTTTCTGAATCATTTCTGTCCTTCAATCCCCTAAACCCTGCTCCTCAGTACCTCTAAAGGCCAACTTCTTTTATGACCACATGTAAAACAAGTTTAAGGGTGGGTTAAAAATCTCAGGGAAACTGGGCAGCCGAGTAACTCTCCTTCCTCCAAGTGCCAAACTGATTCAGCAAATTCCAGCAGCTGCTGTGGGGAAGGTTTGATGACTGGGTGAAGTCAGAAGCAGTGCTGAATCCTCCAGCTAGCTCCTTTTTATACACAACACAACCTTTTAACTTGCTAAAAGGCAGCATCAGGGAGAAAGTTTTCTTGGACCAAGTCAAGTCAGGGGTGACCGAGCTGGGGATACGTGCTGCGTGGAGCCTGCCATCCTTCACAGGCTCATCACTGCTCCAGACCAAGAGCTGCTACGAACACACTCACTGCTATAACACGATCCCTCTTCCCAATTATCATTAAACAAGGAGGGTTAAAAAGACAGCCAGCCAGAGCCCGATTTCAACCCCACTGCAGCAGGGACTGCAGCAAGTGGATCGGACACACCCTATTAAAGATGCAGTACATCATTTCTGCCCTTCAAGCTTACTTCATCCCCTTTGCTGCAATGCTGTCGACAAACACAAAGCTTAACCCTTTCGAGAGCAAGCTGCCTGAGAAAAGCAGGCATCGGGCTGGGACACAGCTAGAAACTTGGGATGCAAGTGATCTGCATTCACTAGGGGTACCCTCACGAGGAGATTTCAATACACACGTGTGTGTGCATGTGTAAAGAATACTTGGGTCTGTTGTTTTTCACACAGGAAGCACTTGCTGCAGAGAACAAGGCTCCAAACACCTGCCTGAGAACCCCAACTTCGCTGCAAAGATCCATCCAAGGCAAGCAGGATGGTGCAGTTCCCCCAGACCCATCGGGTTATCCGGCAAACCGAGGCTCCACACAAATCCTCTTGCAGGCTTTGATGAAACTTCTGATGGAAAACGAGCTCTCTGTACATCTAGGTTAGCTTCAGCCAGCGGTTTCAGTCTGAAGAATGAAGGAAAAGTGGGACTCTGCTGGAGCCAAGGCAGAGGCACGCTCTCTAAAGGAACACCTTTGACTTTTAATGTCACAACTGACCTGAATTTCTTCCCAAATCAAAATTTTGTCCACATCAGTCTATGAAACAACTCAATCTATCCCACACTAGTGTTTACCTTTGGCTGCTGTTCCTCCTCCGTGCTGTTTGACTAAAGTTACTGTGCAAAGATCTGAGGAAACCCAGACCAAACACTCTGCAGTTCCCCTATTCGAGGCTGCCTGTCACTGGCTTGCAGGAGAGCTGCTGGAGACAGTAAATTAGAGCAGTCCCAGAGGTCAGACCTATTTGAATATGGGAAGAGCCGAACCAGCACCATCCTTGACTCCCCTGTGAAGGGCAGCCCAGATTCTGAGCACGCAGAGAGAAACCTATGGGACTTTATTAATGACTCTGCAGTGTGGGCAAGAGGGATGCGCTGCAGAGCCACGCTGCTCTCTGCCAGAGCCTAGATTCCTGCCTTCCTCCCATCCCTCCTCACAAGTAACTATGTTAACAGTCTAATTGCCTGAGGCTGCAGGAAGGAAGAGAAAATCAAGACAGAACAGGGCAGAAGGAAGCAGGGAAATGTTCCTTTCAGAAAGCGTCTGGTTATAGAGGAGAGAAGAGAACCAGACGCCCTGTGGAAATGCAAACGAGAATGACATTGAGCATAAGCCAGGCACACGTATCTGAGGGGGAAAACTCCTCTTTTGTATTCACATCAATGCCTAAACCTCCCATTAACAGACAAAAAGAGATCTGTCAGTAGCTTTTCCCTTCTCTGGCTTGTCTGTCGCAGCTCTGAGGGTGAGAGCTACTGTCTCGCTGCTGACAGCTGAAGCAACCAGCCCTCCTGCTCGCTCAGGATGAAAATAAAGAGCAGAGGTTTCTGTTAGGCTGGTGGGTCTGATTGTTCTTTTACACTCGGGTGATTGAGCAATGATTCAGTTACGCCAATAGAATCACTGGTGGGTATAAAGACATCTCTCTTTCTCTCTCTCTCTATATATATATATATATGTATATATATTTTAAAATCTATAATCTATTGAATATTAGTTGTATTTTTATATATAAGAGAGACTCAAAGCAGCCCGTGCCATGTAAAACTGCTGGACAGTTTTATACCTGAATTTAGAGACACCTGTCCCAGTAACAGTGCCAAGAAAAGCAAACCCCTTGTCTAGTACTGAATACAGGACTTGATGCAGTGGGCTGGAATAGAAAGGAAATCAGAGAGGGTTCCTTGAGCCCACCAGCACTTGCCCACCAGGCTCCATGTGCACATTTACTTTTGCACATAGAATCCTTTACATTTTACAGATGGAGAAGTCAAGGTCCAGACTAACTCGGAGCTCCAGGGTGTTTGCAGGGAGTTAAATTTGGGACCAACCAATATGAACTGGACTAGAAACTGGTTTCTTCCTACTGGTGCCACTATAAAAACTGCATCCTTACCCTCTGCTGGCTGAAGATGCTCTGCTCGAGGCCCTTATTTTGCTCCTGTCCAGTTGCTGACTGGATACCTGTCAGGGGAGAATTCACCTCTGGGCATCCCATATGAGCTCGCTGTGGGGCTGAGCACTGAGCAAGCTGAGCAGCAAGGGGTCTACCTGCACACTGATCTAATGTTAGGAGGCAAGAGACACAGAGATCAATACTCCTTGTTCCTTTAACAAGCTTTGGGAGTGCAAACAAGTGATTAGGGCAGGAACTATTAATCATTCCCAGGTAAAACCAGCTTCTGCACACTTTCACCTTGCCAGTGCCAGATTCCTGCCCACATGCCCAGGATGCACGTTGTAAGCCACAGCACCTGCTTGGCTCCCAGTCCAGCTTTTCCCCTCCAGTCCCTACAGGAAGTCTGAATGCCAGAATTTATGGCTACATGCCAGTTCATTCTCCTGGATGTGGTTAGCTGCTCTGTCAAAGTAAGATGATGCATAGGTGTTCTTTCAGGAGCAGTGAAGCTCAGGTACTAATTCATTTAAGGCACAGTAAATCATGCCATGGGGAAGCACAAAGACACTGGCATTAAAGAGAGAGTCCAGATACTCCTGGTCCTCCTCACTAGGTACATAGTCTGTTAGTATTTTCTGAGTAACAGATCCTGTTCAGTGCTCAGCTCCTGAAGCCTCAGATATGCAGCCTTTCAGGCACTTTAACCTTTTCCTTATTTATCCTCATTCCAAAAAGAAACCAAACAGTCCCAAAGAAACTGCAGGACATTATATAATTCAATTTAAAGTGGGAACTGTTCAGGAAGAGGTCAGCTAGTATACTGGGGTGACTGGTAGAGAGTTCCATGAAGTGGAATATGGAAGAGAAAGAATCAATCTGCACTGCACAAAATAAATCACCTTGTTTTCTCTAAGTGACTAAGGGACACCTAGAGATACTGCACAGGCAGGTGAAGGGAAGGGTCTGCATTACACACCGTTGGTGCTGCCTACTGCAAACCACAAAGCAAAGGGCAGGGAGAGGAGAGGGGCAGGGAAGGAGGGAAGAGGGAGCAGTTCTTTCCCAAGGAACAGAGTTGTTTGGTTTATTGGCATGTGTGATGCGTAAGGTCAATTTGTTTGCTGTTATCTGCCAACCCACAACAGTGTCATGTTCTGCTGTCACTGCTGAGCCAGACAACTCACTGGCACTCACAGACAGGCCCCAGCTAGACAAAAAGGATCTTGTGAAAGACACAGGGCCAACCCCCTCCTGAACCCAGCCTTACAGCTATTATTTACTCACCTTATCAATGTAAAACATTCCCTCTGTGGGAATCTGTGCTTGTCCAGTTCCTCCTGCAAAACTTTCACACATCAGTTCATTCTCAGCTTTTTAGCATCATCCTAACATGGGAAGGACCCACAGGACTATATTAGGATGTCAAAATGTCACTTGTCCATAAGGGACAACAGAGAGACAGTGTAGGAAAAATAAGATGTATGCTTTTGCACATCAAAGGAATGGAAAGAAATAGTGATTATGGCATGTTAAAAGATGCTCATCTGCATTACAGCTGCACTGAGTCGGCACTGCCTCCACCTTGTCCCTCCAGGATGGGGATCAGGCAGAACAGTGAGAGTTCATTGCTTTGCCAGCGTGATCGGGCTGTGCATCCAAGGGTACAGCTCAGGGGAGAAGGGCAGAATTGGGCTTTTCCTGCTCTGAAGTTCTTTTTGCCTTGTTCAGAACAGGACAGTAAGAAAAGCTGAGGCAGTATTCTGGTGGCACTGGCCTCGTCCCATAAAGCAGTGTCCACACCAACACCTTCCAGTCAAAGGTGAGGGCACAGGCCCCTTCTGCTCCCAGAGAGCAGAGGTGCAGCCAGACACTGGTTTATTTTTAAACCACATTTGCATCCAAACCCCCAGCTTGCAGCCTCATCTGCTGACCCTGCAGTAGCAGTTGCCCTTGTAATGGGATCTGCAGCCTTTTAAAAACCAGCCCATTGATTAGCTGCAGGACTGCAGGACATTGTTCTGCCTGTTTATTTATTTATCTGTGCCTGGAGCAGCACGTTAATCAATGAGCAGAAAAATGGATGGGGAAAAAGCAGCAATAATCTAATATGGAAGCTGACTCCTGTGCTCAAACACTACTGATCAGGCTGGCCTTCATGACTACCTAGCATGAAATTTAACCTTAAATGTGACTCCAAGTTACTGGAAAGACTGCAAATAATTGTGCTCTAAACAGCTTCCTTCTTGACATTACCTATTATTTCTGTGGAGGTGCACTGAAGCCTCGTCCTAAGCCAGGAAACCATGATGTGAGATACCAAAAGCAAGGTAAGGTGGTCTGAAAAGAACTCTCCAAACTGGACCAAAACACTCCAGTAAGAAGTGTGTGAAGGAAGCAGTATCACATAGCTAGAACAGGGCTCTGCTGGTAAAAAAGTGTGGATTTTATTCCCAATATTTTGAAGGTAAGGACTAGTTAGAGCAGTGGCAGAGCCTTCTGATTGCGTTGACTCTCTGGGCAGGAAGGCAGATCAGTAATGAGGCTGCTGTGCAGGAGAGGCAGACCCAAAGTCACGACATCTGAGGGGTATTTCTCAAGGTGTAACTGCACAGCAGTCACTTTAGAGCAGAGGATAACATGCTGTAACCCTGGCTTACCTTTCTGTGAGGCAGTGACAAGAGCATGTAGGAGCATCGTTGCTGGTGGCTTTGTGCCTCTTATAAAGGATAGCAGCAAACCTGTGCACTGATGACATTACCTGATGCCTGAGAGGGGGCCTTATTCTGCTGTCTTTCCAATCAATGGTGAAATTCCTGCTGGATGCAAAGGTGGCAGATTGGGCTCATTAAATTTTGAGTAAATTCAGAGCAGCATGCTCAGTGTGAGCCTCCCCCCTCAGCTATTGTTCAGGCTGTAATCAGGCATATCCATCACAGTGCTTTGCATCTGTCCCTGCCCTCCTTCCCTCTCCCAAACCTCATCCCTGAGTCTGCCTGAACAATGGACGTGATGACCCTATACATGATGACCCTATACATGACGACCCTAAACGCCCCTTCCCTCTGAGGTGCTTACAGATGGGAATATGCCTTTGTTCAGAACTTCTCTCACAGTGTGGACAAGGCTGAGGTCAGCATATGGCATTGGCTAATGGGCCCTCCCATCCCTCATTTCTCAGATAATTTGATAGAACTGATGTCTCTATCCCTTAACAAATTGAATTGAAAGCGCTGCAGCAGCTGCACGTGTAATGGGATCTACATGCTCTTCAGCAACCTACTTTATCTCTGGCTGTTCCTTTAGGCAGTGATAGAAAGTGTGCAGGCAGAGACTTGCAGAATTTGGGGCAAGAGACAGGACAACACCCACCTCTCTCTGAAATACCAGCTATACACACCTGCCTTGTCCCTGTGACAAGTGCAGCTACTCACCCCTTGGTCTTCTCTTGGTTTTAATCAGAGCCATTAGTCCCACAAGAACAGGGCACCCCTGGGCTAACAACCTACCTAGATTCAGTTCCTACTCTCCCATGGGCACCCTCAGAAAATCACCTCCAGCCATCGCTACAAAGACCTTCAGGAGCACAAAATTCCTTGAGGATGCCTCGTGGGACTCTCAGAAACCCAAAAAAGTCCATTGCATGACTTGCTCTCTGAGAGTCTGTAGAGATGTATGCTGCTCCCAAGCGCTACCCAGGGAACAGTGAGTGTGCTGTTACAGGGATGCACACAGAGGACACAGGCACTGAAGCTCTGCCAAGTCTGGACACTACAGAAACAGGAGCCAGTGGGCTCATGCTCTGATCAGAAGCGTTCATTAACAATTTTACTTTCCAGTCAGGCTCATGCTTACTTATCTTTTTAAACTGGGATGCACATGTGAGTTTTTCCAAGCTATACAACTCCAGATTCAGAGATAGAAGAGAGAGAAAAAGATACCTGTTGTACACCCAGGTAATAACTCATCCCCTGTGACAACATCCAGCAAATTTCCTCTTGCTACAATTTCAGCTAGTACCTGAAATCCATGTAGGTGATCAGCTATGCTTAGAACAATGTGTAACCAGCTCTTCTACCTGCTCACACAGCTGCTTTGTGCACCGTTTTCCTGGGGTCTGGAAGCACAGCTGTGTCCTCATGCGTTTCTCCCCTTCATCCAAGCCTCCAGCAGAACTGAGAGTTGGCATAAATAATTCACAGCGTGTTACCAAGAAAAGCAGCAAGGCTGCAGCACTGACCCATCTTCTCAGATGCAGGGTGAGTGCAGCGATGGGACTCGTAAGGGCTGGATCTTGAAGGACACCCAGGGTGGGGTGGGCTCCTCGTGGAAGGCAACACTCGAAGAACTGGAAGACAACTGGTGTGAAACAAAAACAATCAGGAGGAGTCTCTGCATTTATTTAGTGCTACGACAAGAGTAAAATGGAAGATTTAGCCGGATCCCCCAAATGAATGTCCAACTTCTGTGAGAACCACTGTACATGTGTATAGGATATCATATTGCTGCTGTTCCTAGAGCAACTACTCCTGCTTGGATGCCTGGATTTTCTGAGGAGGACAGGTGAAGATTCAGTCTTAGGACTCAAACTTGTAAAACTGCCTTCTCAGTGAGTGCCTGATGCACAGGAATCCATCTCTGGTAGCACCAACCTTGGGACTGAGTTCATCCCCTTGAACTACTTGCTCCTATGCCTCTGGCTCTGAACCTCACAGGTTTAACTCTACCCCTGAGCAAGGCAGCAGGTAATGACAGACATGTCACATCCATAGCTGTTAACACAAGAGTGTTGTTTAACCTGCTGATAGAAGGTGCCCTAACTTTGTACTGTTAGTTCATGCTTCTTTCCAGCAAAGGAATGACACAGTCACTGTGTGCCTCCCATTTACAGACTCTGCGACTGACAACCTGCACCCTGCTCTCATACACCAAACATCTGGGATCCAGGCTGAATCCTGGCACCTCTCTGACTCTTCCCAGTCGCTCTTCAGCATTATCTCATGCAGATGGAGTGCTGTAATTACACCTGTCAGATCCAGACACATGGCATGAATCGTGTTTAAACGCGGTGGGAGACAGGGAGAGAAAGGTTTCATGGGGTAAAGGAACCCATAAGAAATCCAGACAGAGGTTAAACATTACTTAGGGCCTTGTACTAAACATTTTATGCTATTAAGGTAGGCAATATTATCCTGAGAAAGGGGCAGGGCAGGACTGAGCCACGCCTCAGGTTAACTTTGTGTTCCCTTTCCTTCCTGACCATAGCAGTAAGATTAACGACTTACAGAAAACAAACACTGTTTTTTAAATTGAAGATTCCTCTAATGAGAAGTTATAATTTCTACATTCTTGTCCCATTTTCAGCTTTCTGATCCCACAAAGTATGAAGGTCAGGATGTTAAAGGGTACATCTATCCCCCCATCCCCACGTGGTCTATCAGATACACGCCCCTCCACAACAAAGGATGCTGTGCCCACAGATCCCTAGAGCTCAACAGAATGTAAGAGTCTCTTTTGTGTTGGGCTGATCCTGGCTAGAATAATCACAGCCTGCCCTACCTCCTGCCCACCCCTCTTCACGTCTGTCTGTTTGGCCATACAAGCACACTGGGCACGGTCAGGGGGTTTGATGAGACCTGTCCATAAATCCCCACCCCACAGGGAAGTTCAGCCTCTACATATGAGCACTTCCAGCACACAGTGCAGCCAAACCTTGCAAATCTCAGTCTGAATTAGTGGCTGCAGCAAAGGCTCAGATGGCAGACATTTATTCCAATTATTCATGGGATGGCAAACCAATTTTGTGCCTTGTTAAGTAAATTACTCCTTTAATAGGATGGGTTTACATATCTGGTGTCCTAGCCTGGGGAAAGAGGAGTTTTCATTTTGCACCTCATCATTACAAATGTTGACAGGCTGCAGGAAAGGCACAGCTAGTAGTTCCCATTTGGAAAGACACCGATGGGATTCTTAACCAGAATCAATAATCAAATGTATTAATTAATATCCTCATTTTGGCTTCACATTGCAGTGGTATAATTCTGGAGCAACTCATTGGAAGCCATGAGGTGATCCTGGACTTCAAAATATATAAATGTAATAGGATCATCTCCAGAAAACACTGCCAGTACCACTTAGACACTCCTTATCTAATAGGTAGGACGATCTGAATCTCCTTTGAAGCTGATTAGTATTTGTGATGCATCAAGACCTGCAGATTCAAAGATCCAGAATAAAACAACGCTTTACTCTATTATTAGTCAATTAAGCACATTGAAACCCACACTGAAATTAGATGGCTGGAAAAGCCTTGACAGAACACAGCTTGCCCTACCCCCATTCATGTCTGCCTGTTTGCCACACAAGTGGGCATGTTCAGGGATTTCAAAGTCTCATGCAGCCTCCTCTCCCCTTTCTTTTCCTCTATCCTTTAATTCTATTTCTTTGATAAACTATTCCATTTCAAGAGCCTGGTCTTTAACACTCCTGTAGGTACCCAAAGTGCATTAGGAACGATCTGCCCGTTAGCAGCCAGAGGAGAGTCCTAGGCAGCAGCTCCAAACCCTCTAGAGCAGTTTCCTGGGCTCAGAGACTTTGATGGTTAGTGGGGGAGGAAGACAGCGACACACAGAGAAGGGAAGACCAGCAGTCTTCCTACACACACTCCCTATTAACTCGAGCAATCCCCTTGAAGATACTCAAATTAAATCTGGTGCAACTGACGTAAGAGGCAGACAAACAGATCCTTGTGTCTATATAAATAACTTCAAGAAAATTGCAGGGCTTGACAAAGAAGATCCCCTAATTCCAAGCCTCCACTCTAACTAACCCTCACCTTCCTACAAGGAAAAATAACTTACCCATCACGTAACATCTGCACACCCCTGAAGACCCACAGCTGGGAAGGGCTGAGCTGAACCAGGTTTGGAAGAGGAAACAATAAGTATGTGAGCAGCTTCTGTAACACAGGCCAAGGGAAAGGTTTTTCCAGCAGCTCCACTAGAAGCCAGAATTTCAGAGCTCAGAAACAAGTTTCCAAGCTCTTATCCTTCTAGCAAATTCTCCCTGAAAGTCATGTTCCCAAACAAGTCAGGATTAGGGCTTGAGATTTAGAGTGGGTCTGTGCCAAGGACAGCTGTCTAGATTTAATCTGTGGCTAGCAGTAGCCACTGAATTAAAATAAATGCTAGTCAGAAGCAGCAGGGACTAATGATCAGGATTATTTTCGTGTGTAGCTAATGTACCCCTCTGGCCTCAAGGCTATTTTTGAGGCTGCAGTTAAGATTTCTGGCAGCAAGAGCTAATGAGCCAGATTTATGGTGGGACTGGCCACAACTGGCCTTGCTTCGTCCTCAAACTTGGGAGGAAGAGGAGGAGAAACCAGCTTTCAGTGGTTTGTTAAATGGTAAAATGTTCATTCTTGCACATATTTCACTGGTTTTTGCATTTGGGAATGAATTACAGTGTGATCACCATGGAGAAACCCCCCCACATGAAAACTACAGGTACTCCCTGAAGAAGCTGGATTGCATGCTCTGAGTGGTACATGGGGTTAAACACTACAAGGGGATTAAAAAGAAAAAAGGCATTTTAATCTATAGAGTTTAGTTTACTGCATAAACCTACAAGTGTTCTGGAAAACACTGTGCATGATCACTTAATTAAAAGACTTCATCATAACGAAACACAAATCGATGGTGCAATAACCCCACTGATGTTAGATTTCGAGACCCTGCTTTACAATATGGGATGGCAAAAGAGCTGTAAAGGCACGAACCATCATCCTCCACCTAGAAAGCTCACTCTAGTAAATCCTTTGGATTTGCAGGAGGCCAGGACCCTTCTTTAATAAATCCCTGTCTGGTACTGCAGATGTGAACTGCCACTAACGTTTGGAAAGGACAGAGAGGGGGATGTGGCTGGAAGTTTTCCCTATGCCAGCTGTTGGTGCTCAGCCAGCACCCACTTCTCCCCAAGCCCCTGACTCGGTGAGACAAACCCAATCCTACACTGAGATTCATCTTTCATCTTCCTCCTTTCCAGCAGAGCTTCCTCACCACAGCTGCAGGCTGGTTTTGGGGAGTTTTACTGCAATCCCTGAGGGAAAAGGTTAAAAGAATAGCTTGTCCAGCAGCAGTGGAAAGTAGTGGTGCAGAGTGCTTTATTGCTGCCTATTCCAGCAAAACACACACACACACACACACACAAAATCATGTTTCCCCAGCCCCAGCCCTTCTTCCAAGAAATGTCTGCCCGATGGATAATCACTGCTGATTCAATGCCCAGGAGGGCTTCTTTAAAGAACAAAATCGCTGCAGCATTCACTGTATCCATCAAACATTATTGCTGCTCTAGAGGAACGGGAAGATCTATTACCAGAGGAGAAATAGATTCAGCAGCTACTTCTGGTGGCTACAGTGATACATTTCTTTTAAAGCAATGCTGCCTTTGAGCTGTGACCCAGAAAGGGGAGGAAAAAGAAAGGAGAAAAGAGAGAAAAGAGAGAAAAGTCTGGCTAGAGGAGAAGAGGAGCCTGTCTCCATCGGTTTCACTGCTGGAGCCCAGGAAAGCCTGGGAAGGAGGAGCAGGCGCTGCAGGAGTGACTCAGCATCCTTCTGCGGCAAAGAGGGAGCATGTCAGCAGCCACCGCCCTTCCCCGGCTGCCAGCACAGGGCCTGCCCCTCCCCACGAGCAGGAGCTGCAGGAGAGACACCGCAGCACCGTGCCAGACCCCCTCCCATGGGGAGCTGGTCTCCTTCTGCCTAAAAACCTCCCTGCTAATGACTGCAAGAGCCACAGCTCCCTCCATAGCCATCTCCTGGAGCCCAGCTCCAGGGAGCGCATCACCAAAGCTGCTGTACCTCCCTGCTGCAGCCTGGGGACCACCACGCTCCCATGGAGCTGCAGAAACACCCTTAACTCCCACTCTGCCATATTCACCTCCACCTCACCGGGAGCAGCAGAGCACTGGATGCCTCATCCCCTCCTGCATCATAGAATCCCAGACTGGTCAGGGTTGGAAGGGACCCCAAGGATCACAGAGCTCCAACCCCCCTGCCACAGGCACGGCCACCAGCCTCAGGCCTGGAGCTACACAAGGCTGCCCAGGGCCCCATCCAACCTGGCCTTGAACACCCCCAGGGATGGGGCACCCACCCCCTCTCTGGGCAGCCTGTTCTAGCCCCTCACCACTCTCTCTGTAAAGAACTTCCCCCCAATCTCTCCTCTCCCCCTTCCCTCCTCCAGCTTCACTCCATCCCCCTTGTCCTGTCAGTCTCTGCCCTTTAAAAAGCTGATTGCCCTCCTGTTTCTCTGCTCCCTTCAGGCACTGGAAGGCTGCAATGAGGTCCCCCATCACATCTAGTTCTCCCAGAACTGTATCCCACCAGCTCTGCTACCTGCTATGGGACAGCAAAGGAGGAAAGGGCCAAGTGAATGGCGTGTCCCAGCCCACACGACTCAAGATGCTCTTCTGCAGAGAGTAACTGAGGAGTGGGGAGGGGATCTCATGCTTTCTTTGGCCAGTTACCCAAGATTGTTGCTCAGTGTGCAAGGGCAGGCAGAGAACTTGATCCCTTTGTTCTGAGCAGGGTGGGAAATTGGGCTCTTCCCACTGCACTTGCTGTCCCCAAACACTGTCTTGCAAGTGAGCCCTTGGCACAAGCTGTGGGGAAGTGAGGGAGGCAATCTGCTTATGTTTTGCTAGGTTTATCTTTATTTCCTACCCCACCTTTTCCATTCCTTATTTAACACTTTCCTCTTGGGTGTTGATTTTTTTTGGGGAGCCATAAATGGACTTTTTACTCCTGCCCCAATTTTACCTGGCCCCTGCTCTCAGAACACCTAGGGGAAATAAAAGAACTTCCCTGGGAATAAAACTGTCCTGAGCCCAGGAATACCCCAACCACCCCGTTCTGATTCATCATTTTTGGCTACTTTGGGGGAGGAGTTTTCTGTAGTCCAAGCCACAAAAGCTACATCTTGGCATGAGGTCTGGAGGTGCTTTGGGGAGGGGGCAAAGCGGGGTCGCTGCTGAACGGGAAAGGGGGGAGGCTTGCTCTTACTGGTTCTTTCCTTGCTTGCAGCAGTTAGGCTTCTGGCCAAAGGCAGCCTGGGACATGGTAGCTCCTCCTCTATGCGGGACTCTCCTCCTCTCTCCCTCCCTTCTCCTCTCTCTTTGAAAGTTGGTGCAGTGTTGAACTTTTGCCAGGAACCGGACCTGCTGCAGAAGCAGCGGCTTCCCAGCGGGAGGAGGGAAGAGGCAGGCTGAGGAATGCTTTCGCTGAGCTCTGCTTGACAGCAGCTAGTCAAACAATCTCTTCCCCCTCTTCCTTCCCCGCTCCGCTCATTAGCAAGCCCCTATCAACCCACCGCAGGGTCCTACCATCACATCCCTGCAGTGGCAGGCAGAGGACACTGCCAAGGACTGGTGCAAGAGAGTTTGTTCTCTCCTCTTCGGTTGCAGAAGGTCAGATCCCCCTTTACCACGTCCCATCCCTCCCTAAGGACGCACAGAGAAGCTTCCCTTCTTCCCCTGGGGCTGCACCTCTCTTGCTATCCCTGGCACACCGGTCCCAGCTCTTACCAGACCGCACGCAGCCAGATTCCACCTTCGTCTCTGAAAAGCCCGGTGAAGCTTCGGCTTCCTTCCCGACCCCCAAACTGGGGGTCCGGGGGTAACCCCCCAGCAGGAGGCGCTGGCGGAGCACACGGAGCTCAGGGTCCTGCTGTCCTCCCGGGAGCGCAGCGCCGGGATGGTCCCTTCCCTTCCCTTCCCTTCCCTTCCCTTCCCTTCCCTTCCCTTCCCTTCCCTTCCCTTCCCTTCCCTTCCCTTCCCTTCCCTTCCCTTTTCCTTTCCCTCTTCCTTTCCTTTCCCTCTTCCTTTCCCCCTTCCCTTCCCTTTTCCTGCTTCCCTTCCCTTTTCCTCTTCCTTTTCCCCTTCCCTTTTCCTTTCCCTTTCCCTTTTCCTTTCCCTCTTCCTGCTTCCCTTCCCTTTTCCTGTTCCTTTTCCCCTTCCCTTCCCTTCCCTTCCCTTCCCTTCCCTTCCCCGCTGTGCCCAGCGTGTCCCAGGCTGTCCCGAGGCGTGGCAAGCCTCCCGAAGGAATGCTGTGGGTCGGATTCTAAGGACAGTGACTCTGCCCCCCAAGGCAAGGTGCGGCTGTACAGGCCTGGCCAGCCCACACCTGCAGTGTGTTCAGTCCCTGCTCACAGCAGCATCGCACCTTGGGGGCCCCGAGCTCGGTAGGTCGCCTCCTGTCTTACTCATCAGGCTGCATCACTATAAGAAATAACTCCTCCCTTCCTCCTGCCTCCCCCTCAGCTGCCCCACACACATGCACCTCGAGGCGGGGGCCCCAAAACGCACCTTCCCCCCTCCCTGGCTGAGCTGTGCCTACAGATAAAGGGCTCTGTTTCCCGCTGGCTGTGCAGTGCTGTGGGAGCAGCTGTTTCCAGGGCTGCAGGCTGACAGGACAGCTTCTCCTTCTCAGCAAAATCTGCAGACTCACTGCATCTAACCAGCCTTCTGAGCACACACCTCCAGGCTTACCGGTCTTAGCCCAAACTTCAGATGTTGCCTGATTTAAAGTTCACATTAGTTACAGGGATGATCCAGCTCGTGCTGCTTCTCCTGTGCTCAGAGCAATGGAAACAAGGCACCATCGTGCTCACACATCACTTGAATAACCAGAACAGAAGGAGCATCCCCGCCTTACAGAAAGTCACACGTCCCCAGACACTGCAGATGATGCGACAACTTCCTCTCTGCTGTCTGCAGGTACCCAGGGAAAAGCCACACAGCCACTCCTGAAGTAAAAAAGAAACACCAAAGGAGTTAGTGACATTGCTTTCTCTGTCGAGTACACAACTGGCCCAGCAAACAAACCATGCATCTTTCCCTGGAACCATAACAAGTTATCTTGAAACTTTTTTCCCACTACTCCAAAGTCCATCTTAGAGCTTGTACAAACATCTTCACTGAAATCTATTAACAATTATTGCTCCTTATGATGAAAAAAGCCTTAACTGATGCAGCAGTGCTTACCTGCACGCTCTGCTTTTATTGATAGTGACACACATAGAGCTCCATCCCTGTGTGGTACAGGCTGTGTATAAATTCAGGGAGAGCACCTGCTCTTAAGCACTTGAAATGCAATTAGGCAAGCAAGAGCTGGAAGGGAAATTGTTAGCTACAGATCTGAGGCACTAGGACTAAGCCTCCAAGCAGCTGCCTTCCAGAGCGAAGGAGCCGTGGATGCGCTTTGGGAGGAGCACCTGACTTGGTGGGATTACACACAAGGACTTCTTTAAACCTGTTCTCAACCATTTTTGGTCTGTGTCTATGGACTCTGTTTTTCTCATGAGATGAGAGGGCTTTGTAGCCCATGAACACAAAGGAAACATTCTCCAACAGTACAACAATAAAGCACATGGGATTATTCCTCTAGCATGCTGCCAGCATACACACTGCTCATGCCACTGTCCCTGAAAGATGCAATGCACCACTTGTGCAGTAACACAAAGATATTAACAGGGGTTTACCCTGTGGTTTTATCCTTTACCAACTGAAAGTCTCCAGGAATTCCAGTTCAAAGCATGAAACCAGAAGGGATAATCTTGGGTGGATTTATAGCATGTGAACTGATGCAGGCGTAGCAACCCTGACTGGCACAAGAACCCTCCTGGGTTAGGGTTTAGTGAATGATGCGCTTGAGAAGCCTTTGCTACAACCTCTTGTCTTCTGCTCATGTCTTGTTCCCATCCACTTAGTCATTTTGATACCCAGAAAAAGAGAACATATAACTACAACACTGCTGTAGGTTAGAGACCTCTCTCAGCTTTTCCCAGTCATCCCATCCACAGGAACGAACTGGGAGACAGCAAGAATCCACCCCTGAAACTCCTCACTGCAAACAAAGAGCTTTTACACCTCTGCCCAGCTCTGTGCCTCAGCAGTGCACACCCTGCTGTATTGAAAGGTGAAACATGACCTTTCATGTCTGGCTCCAGCATGTGAAATATGCTTATTTTAGCTCCACAAACATCCTCTCATGGATCCCATCAGCAGAAGTAGAAAAATGAGAGATAAAAGGATGTATCTGGCTACCTCATCTTTCCCAATCCCATCTGCTCAGAGCCATCCTCTACAGCAGCATCTCAAGCGCTTTATCCTACCTCCGTAATAAATGGCCAGGTTATTCTCCTTGAAAAGCAAAGTGAGTATCATTCCTAGTCAGTTCTGATGGCTGTGTTTGGGAATCAGCAGACCCTTGAAGATTTATCTTTCTTTTTAACCACAGAGGCTAGAAACTGCACTCCTTTCAGCTGCTGCCAGAACTGCATCCCAATCGCATCCCAGCCGGGTAATCCAAAGCATCTCCTTGGTTGGGGTGCAGGAGATTAAACTGGGAGCTTAAACACTTAAACTGGGGCTGGTTTGAGTGCACATTTCACCATCTCTGCTGCAGACAGGAAGCAGACTGTCGCTCGAAGGTAACGCTGATACCCATCTGCTCAACAGCTACAGCACCCCTTTGAGATCCTGGAGTAAGTAAAACAAGTGGCTGGGTAGCTTTTGGCAGTGCCAAACAAACAGAGGCTGGTGAGTTTCAGACACTGAGTGCTTTTGGAGCTGTTATTTCAATAATACATTTTGCTTATACAAAGGTGAAATTGATGCTGCAGGTTTTACTAACCTGAGGGTCTTTTAGAGGGTCAATGCCAAGTGCTGAGAATACTAAAAGCGAAAGTCCTCAAGGTCCAGATCTCCTGAAAAACAGACTCCAACTCCCACTGGCATCAGGGAAGTACTGAGGAAACAAACCCTGGGGAATAGGATTAGACAGAGGTTAAAATTGTGAAAAGAATTAATGAATGTACATTTACCAAACAAGAACAATAGGATGGTGATGGTGAAGCCAACTGAAAAGAATCAGTGAATGTTTATTCACATAAACATTTAGCAAAGGCTTGGAAGATTAAACACAATGCCTGGAGCAGCTGAAGCTAGCTCACTGTTTGAAGTTTTCACCACTAGACACAGAAAGGGCTCAGAGCTTATCACCAGGATAGCAGAAATTCTAAAAGAGTGGGATAGATTCTCCCCTAATCCAGCCTTTCCTTCTGCTGTGAGGATCATGGAGAGCCTCAAGGCAGAGGGTGATGCTCAGTACCTGCACAAGGCTCCCTGCCACACACATCATGTTCCTGCTACCCAGACTATTCCCAAGCTGAGCTGATTCTCCCACACTGGGGGAATAACTCTATTTTAGGTTTCATCATCACAGAAGGAGAAGGCTGTCACGTAACATCACAGCTCTTCAGATGTGGTAAGGTAAGACAAAAGCCTGGGAGCCTGACACAACTCCAAGCCATGAAAAAGGAAATCTTATTATTCAGCAATAAAAGACCACACGATCTGCCTTCCACTCCAAGCCCCAGGGTTCCAGTTTTTCAGCATCTTTGCACTCCCCCCACAGCTGAAAATGGAAAAAAAGAGAAGGAGAAAAGAGAGAGGAAGAAAAAAGAAACAGAAAGGAAAAAAGGGGAAAAAGGGGAGAAAAGGGGGGGAAAAAGGGAGGGAAAAGGAGGGAAAAGGAGGGAAAAGAAGGGAAAAGAAGGGAAAAGAAGGGAAAAGAAGGGAAAAGAAGGGAAAAGAAGGGAAAAGAAGGGAAAAGGAGGAAAAAGGGAGGAAAAAGGGAGGAAAAAGGGAGGAAAAAGGGAGGAAAAAGGGAGGAAAAGGGGAGGAAAAAAGGAGGAAAAAGGGAGGGAAAAAGGAGGGAAAAAGGAGGGAAAAAGGGGGGGAAAAGGGGGGGAAAAAGGGGGGGAAAAAGGGGGGGAAAAAGGGGGGGGAAAATAAAAAAAAGGAGCCTCCCTGCCCAACAGCCATTTCCATGGAAGTGAACTATTTCTACTTCCCTCAAAAAAATATGCACAAATAAAAAGGAAACCCAGCAACTCCTCATCTGCCCTTATTATATCAAGAAAACACTTGAATTCTCACAGCTAACATATAGCATGAGAGCCTCTCAATCAGGCTGTATCATTTAATCCATACATTAGAGTGGTGCAAAGCCATTTTCTCCCTAGGAACAGCAGTGCCAGGGATTAAAGCCCTGCAGACCTCTGCAAATGTTTCCATTAAATCAGTGTAACACCAGAGTTACAGGCTGCATTTTGTCTTTTATCCCACCCATGCATAAGTCCTTGACTCTCATCCTTCATAACCAAACACAGTGCTCAGAGCCTGATGCGTGCAGGGAGATCTGATAGAGGAAATTAGCTGCACTGGCTGCAGAAGTTCAGTAATTTTTATTCATATACTGCAGAGCTGAGCAGCTTCAGCTTGCTGCTGGGAAACATAACCAGTCACCACACTGCAGCACAAGTCAGACAGTTTTATTGCTCACTTTCCCCTTGTGTTTTATGGTCAGCAGTACATGCCAGGCTATTAAATAATGGGATGCTTCTATCTTGCTAAGAAATGCTTGCCCATATGCATGGCAGGAAGATTATATACATGCTAAAAGGGAGAGGTGGCTTTGTGCACACCCCACATCAATTTTCTTGCTGCCTATGCAGCATCTCTCAAAAGGCTTAAAGAATAATGGAGTTACAGGGAAAGCCTGTGCCCAGATTCTGTGATCAAAGGAAGGATGCGTCCTGGTAATCAAATATTCAGACTATGCTTGAGTTCCCTGCAGACCACAGATAGAAAGTCCCTCTGCCTTCTAACTGTGCATGCAGACCACAAAGAAATGCTCTTTTTGACCCACATCTGATCCTTTTGTCATTCACACTGGCAAGTTTTTGGAAGGAAACGGAGTCTCTGACTGCATGATGAGCCTTTGATGTGCCCTCAACTGTGTTGTAAATGCAGCCTCATCTCTTCTACCCACTGCATCACCAACAGAACTAACTTCAGCTGGCGCAGCCAATACGTGGTCAGCAGAAACACTCCTTGCCTCTGGATACTGCTGCTGGTAGGAGTATTGAACTTCAAAAGTACAAAGGGAGATTAAATTTCTCCCATTATTATAATCTACAGTTGCTCAAGACCCTGTTCTTGCAGCATACGTCCCTCAAACAAACCACATATACATAATTAGCATTGAAAAATATGCAGTAGTCCCAGAGCTGGTTTCCCAGAGCAGCTCTTTGGGGTGTCCCAACACTTAGGGTTCAGTTTGTCTTTCCTCCTCAGTGTTCAGGTAGGTCACTGCACTGATGAGAATGTCTCAGGTCTTTACCCAACTCTGTTGCTCACACAGGCATGAGTGGAGCCCATAAGTATAACAGCACAGGGGAATGAGGATTTGTAGGCATACAGATCCAGCTGCCTCTACAAAGACCCCTGCATGTCAAAGTACTCATCTTTTTCTTCAAAAACAATTGTAACAAAGTGGATTTTTTCCAAGGAGATTAAAGGAGCTTTGTGTCCAAATTAGGATTTCAAGGGGAATTGGGCATTTAGAGACACGTGACAATCTCATTTGAATCATCATCCTCGGTCTGTATTAGATAGGTGGGCAGAGCACTCTGCCTCCAGCCAGCTCAACCAACTACACACACTTCAATTTAATGATACTCTGAGAAGGAATCAGGTAAGAATAGTAATTCAGAAACCACATTGTGAAGAACACTGACGTAGTAAAACGGGTTTCCAAGACATAAAATTGTATATGTGTATATATATATAATATAGATAATATAGAAAAATATAATATATAATATATTATATATTATATATATTATATATAATATATATTATTATAATATATAATATAATGTATATATATAATATAGATTTTATATATATATATTAAGGAGTGACTTTGAAAAGCCACTGGAAGGGGAAAAAAAACATGCTAAAGGTTACAAATACCAGCAAGGTAAAAAACCAGACATTAATTCTATTGTTTTCACAGAATTCCAAGGTTGGAAAAGACCTTTAAGATCATCAAGTCCAACCCCAGCACAGGATACCTACACATTACCCCCATCAGTTGCCCTGTGCTGTACCGTAAGATGAGATTGACTCCAGTCTTGCACAATCCAGTGTAAACTGCACCTTGTAACCACTGAGACTGGTGAGTTAACACTAATGAATACAAGACAGGAATTGTGTCCTGTAACTCACCAGACGATGGGGCAGGGGGCAGGAATCTTTGCTGCAGCTCATCACAAGTTCACTCTGAGAACTGCCACAATCGTTCTTTCGCTGTTTAAGGCATCATAAACCATCACTTTTTCAGGTGGCAGCTGCAAGACAGGTAAGGACACTCACAAGGAGGCAAAAGGCAAAGATGAAGCTCAGACCCTCGGGTAGCCTTAAGCAGCAGGACCTCAGAGAAGCCTCCTTACAGCAAGCCTCTGATGTGGCCCTCGGTCTCGAGTCTAACTCCTTACTTCTCCCTTCCAAAGCAATGAGACTTTGTGACTGAGTAAGTGATCTCTTTCCAAATGGGCTGAGGGGGCTTTTCCAAACCATGTACATCACACTGCTGCTGCAAGGCAGGGGAGTTCTGTCTTCTTTGTCCAAGAACCTTTCTGTTTGTGTTTAATTGCTAGAATCAAACAAAAGCAGAACATCTATTTAATTGATTCTGGGAGTTCAGAACTAACCTTTGAGACTACAAGGAAGGCTCTGCCATCAGGTTTTTGTGGCCTAGTATGGAGTTCTGATCCAAAGAGCAAACAAAGCTAATGAATCTTCTAATTAAGCATTCATTGATAGAGCTCAGATGAAAGAAGTGCCTGGCTGTTTCCTCTAGCTCTTGTAATCAAGAGACAGAAAAAAACTCCAAGTGAGCAAATTAATGTTACTGTGCACAGCAAAACAGAGCTGCTGTAAGCAATAATAAAATAATGAAAGCTGCTCAGGCACTTACTATATATGGCACAAACAAAGCAAGTAGCTGTTCAAAAGAAATAAATTAAATACATACTAGCACTTCTGTGTCTTCCAGATATTGTATTTCAGTCCTTGCAGACAAAATTCAACATGGGACTTGGACAATCCGTGTTAGTGTGGTCTCATTATATTTGGGATGTTTTAAGCAGATTTCCTAAAATGCAAGATTCACCCCAATTCATAGAAGGAAAATGCAGCAGGGTTAAGAGAACCTAGGTGGAACTGAGTATTTGCACATTTCTATTCCAGTCAGTCAGAGGCTTTGATTTCATTTTAGACATACACATTAAGATCTGGGCTCCTAACTTCAGCACAAGGGAAAGAAAAGAATATTCCCCTGATAGGTGGAGTGTTAGTAACATGCAGCAGCAAGTTTCAAGGGTGTTGAAATGGCAGGGGACTGCACAGCTGCCATTTCATCACAGCACTGCCTGTTATCCCTGTCATTCATCACAGTGATTGGCACTGTGTAGGGCAGCCAGCCTGGGGCAGGTTTTCAAGGGGTGACCCCAGACTTGGGATTCTTCTGCCTGAAGAGAACGTGATGCTCACACTGAACCAAAGCAGCAAGAGAGCAGCTTTAGCTTCAGCAGATGGAAAGGGACGTACTGCTAAGCTGCTGGGTGACTCAGATCATGGCTAATGACTGCCTGCCAGTCTTAACCAGAGGTGAGACACATGGCACAGACCATTTCATTCTAGTCAGCAGCCAGTTCCTCCTGTTCCTCCATTCACTGCTACTCAAGGGTTTTTCTAACAATGACATATCGAGGGACTAGATCATACTCTGCATTATGGCAAAAAGCAACGAAAGGGAGACAAAGAGAATCAGAGCTGGCACTACCTGTACCTGGAAGTACAAGTTTCCAAATGAGGATGCTGTCCGTAGTAGCTTTCTTTTCCTTATAGTAACGAAGCTCCATCCTCAGCTCTGAGTCACACTGGAATTCAACACTGCAGGGCTGTCTGCACACACACTTCCCCATCTTCCTGGCACCCGCTGCTGGCAGAGAGGAAGGGATTTGCATTCATCTTCCCTCCCTAAAAAACATGAGAAAGAACATTAACACTCTACAATTACACAGCTTATTTTCCTGGGATTTGAAGGGAAGTTATTTTAGAAGCCAGATGTACTCCTTTATTAATACATGGCAGAGCAACGATGCCATTAATAATGGAATCTTAACGCTGAGGTTGAATGCAGAGAAGATTAACATAAATCCATTGGCATGAAACAAGCTGTGCCAGTTTGCATTAGCCCCGTAACAACTTGTGTGCAGGAGCTCTCTGACCGAGCCTGCTGTGAATCCTTCCAGCTGCTGTAATGTCTGTATTGCTCATTCCTTCCCTCAGTGCTCTGCAAGCTACACAAGCTACTTTTTCTGGGCAAAAATCAAGGCCAATCTATGTTAGCAAAGGTAAAGCTTATTAGCACATTAAACTATGCCTGTAACGCTGTACTTGGTGTATACAGTGTCTGAAGAGCAGGTAGCTGTTCTAACATGTGTGATGCCACCACGACTGAAATTTAAATCACAAATTTTGAATCAAATTTTGAGTAGAATCCTCAGCTTTGCACAGCTAATTGAGAGTGATTCCACTGATCCTTATGGGGACACTTGAGATTTGCAGAATAAACCACCTCACCAGCTCTGCTGTGACGTAGTGACACACAAGTTGTTACCAGCCCTTAGCACAGGTCATTCCATCTAGCATGAGCTCAGGTGAAGACTCTGCCTTTGGACCCAACAGGCCACTGCCTTCCACAGCTTGATACCCCTCAAATTTAAATACCCTGAAACCTATGGAAACGAAACCACACAACAGGTGCAGCCCTGTTTGAGGGGACACGATTGAATCAAACCTGCTCTACCTTTAGTAGATGACTGATATTAAGCCAACACATCTTTGTGCCAGAAATACTTAAGTGCCACTGCAATTAGTGACACGCATACAGATTAACTCACACGTATCACCAAGTCTTTCCCTTGTCTTTAGGAAGCAACTAAACATTTCACGGTCTCTCTCTCAATAAATTCCCCCCAGCCCAAGCCCACACGAGTTCCTCCATGAAGAAGGGTTGGGGTTGTTTAAATCAGCTTGCTCTCATGACTCAGCGAGGCAGATTACCATTGCCTTTCTGAGCATCCAGGGAAGTCTGTGCTCCATATATCCTTAGATTACTTCTGACAACTCTCTTAATGCATTAAGTGCAGTTTGGACTGGCCAGCGGCTCGTCATGCGGGGCAGAGCAGCTCCTGTGCAGCTGTCTGGCTTTATCCTCAGCGTTAGCAGGATTAGGGAAGGATAAATACTCACTTTATGGCCCAAGTCTCTGTCAGCCTTGTCGCTAGAGGATGTCTAGCAGCGAGGGAAGCGTGGCAAGGTGACTAGGTATTGTTATACCCTGCTAGGGTTGCAAACCACAGCCCATGCCTGGTTCTTTATCTATGCTATTACCTGGTTATTGGGAACCCCTTGCCACAAAGGTGAGGGGCAGGAGGAACCCGAGGGGCACACACACCTCGCAGGAGTTGAAGGAAAAGACCTCAACCCCCCCCATACTGCTCCTGCGTGCGCCCCGGGGGTCCTGAGGCAGGTCCAGAGGTAAACGGCGCTCCCCACGACCCCGGCTACAACACGGGGCTTGCAACAACCTCCCCAGAGCTTCTGTCCGGGCGGCTTGTGGTGGGGAAGCGGAGGGAGAGGGAAGAGGAATGCCAGACACAACGCTGGCGGGGCTAGGGGGCTGTTGGGGGGCTGTTGGGGGGCTTGAGGCGAACCCCAAGCCGGCCCGAGGGGGGCTGAGGCAGGCCCAGGTCCGCCTGAGGCGGGGCGCGCGTGGGGATGCGCGTGGGGATGCGCGTGGGGATGCGCGGAGCAGCGCGTGGGGATGCGCGTGGGGATGCGCGGGGGGATGCGCGGAGCAGCGCGTGGGGATGCGCGTGGGGATGCGCGTGGGGGATGCGCGGAGCAGCGCGGGGGGATGCGCGGGGGGATGCGCGGAGCTCCGCCGCCCGCCCCGCCCCGGGCCCGGCCGAACCTCAGCGCCCCGCCCCGCCCCGCCCCTCCCCTCCCCTCCCCGGCTCTCCCCGCCCGGCGGCTGCGCCCGCCCGTCCTCCCCGCCGATAAATAGGGGCTGCCGGGCGGCACCGTTCCGCAGAGCAGCCGCTGTCCCTACCGCAGCCATGACCTCGTACGGCTACGACCCGTTCTTCCCCTCCTACAAGCGGCGGTACGCCGAGACCCCGCGGCTCCATGTCTCGGCGATGCGCAGCAGCGGCGGCTACAGCTCGGCGCGCTCGGCGTACTCCAGCCTGTCCGCGCCCGTCTCCTCCGTGTCGGTGCGGCGCAGCTACGCCACCTCCAGCGCCTCGGGCTCCCTCCTGCACTCGGTGGACAGCCTGGACCTGAGCCAGGTCGCGGCCATCAGCAACGACCTCAAGTCCATCCGCAGCCAGGAGCGAGCGCAGCTGCAAGACCTCAACGACCGCTTCGCCTGCTTCATCGAGCGGGTGCATGAGCTGGAGCAGCAGAACAAGGTGCTGGAAGCCGAGCTGCTGGTGCTGCGGCAGAAGCACGCCGAGCCCTCCCGCTTCCGCGCCCTCTACGAGCAGGAGATCCGAGAGCTGCGCCTGGCCGCCGAGGAGGCGACGAGCGAGAAGCAGGCGCTGCAGGGCGAGCGGGAGAGCCTGGAGGAGACGCTCCGCGGGCTGCAGGCGCGCTACGAGGAGGAGGTGCTGAGCCGGGAGGATGCGGAGGCCCGGCTGCTGGAGGTGCGCAAGGGCGCGGACGAGGCGGCGCTGGCGCGGGCGGAGCTGGAGAAGCGGGTGGACAGTCTGCTGGACGAGCTGGCCTTCCTCAAGAAGGTGCACGAGGAGGAGCTGGCGGAGCTGCAGGCGCAGATCCAGTACGCGCATCTCTCCGTGGAGATGGACGTGTCGGCCAAGCCCGACCTCTCCGCCGCCCTGCGCGACATCCGCGCCCAGTACGAGAAGCTGGCGGCCCGCAACATGCAGAACGCCGAGGAGTGGTTCCGCAGCCGCTTCACCGTCCTCAGCGAGAGCGCGGCCAAGAACACCGACGCCGTCCGCGCCGCCAAGGACGAGGTGTCCGAGAGCCGCCGCCTGCTCAAGGCCAAGACGCTGGAGATCGAGGCCACCCGCGGCATGAACGAGGCGCTGGAGAAGCAGCTGCAGGAGCTGGAGGAGAAACAGAGCGCGGACATCTCCGCGCTGCAGGTGAGGGCTCGGGGGATGGGGATGTGGGAGGTGGGGGGGATGCTGGAAGCGGGGGGCGCTGCCTCTGTCTCGGGATGCAGCTGTACCGCAGCGCTGGGCTGCAGGCAGCGGAATGCCGCGGGGCTGCCATGCGTAGCGCATCGCTTCTCCCCCGCTGGTGAAGCCCCGGCGGGGTTGTCGTGCGGAAGATGCTCGTAAGCTAAAATTAGCGGGGGGGGTGGGGGGGAGGCATAGAGGCTACAACCGAAACGGCTCTCACGTAGGCTGTGGTCCTTGGATGCTGGAAAACCGGGCTCCTAACATTAAGTAGGTGTGACATAAAATAGGGATGGGATAATAAGCGGTGGCTATAGGGATGGGAAGAAGTGGTAATAAGGTGGGATTTGGGATGTGTTGCCTCTTTGGCTGAGCATAGAGATGGAGCTGTCTGCAAGAGCAAGATTTAAGTTAGTAGGGTTGGAGACGTTCCTGGCAAGGGGATGATGTTGCAAGGTATGGGGGAGCTAAGGATTTTATGCTGTCCATATTGTTACTGCCAACAGGATACAATCAACAAACTGGAGAACGAGCTGAGAACCACCAAGAGTGAGATGGCTCGGTACCTGAAGGAGTATCAGGATCTGCTCAATGTGAAGATGGCTCTGGACATTGAAATTGCAGCATATAGGTATGATGGGGGGGGAGGGGGGTGTATATTTAAGTCAAACTCACATCAGATTCACCCTCTCCCTTCAAGGTAACTCGTTCTATTTATCATTCCTCCAGCAGCAGCTTTCATAGGTAAGTGTCAGGCTTGAATCAGGTCTGCTCTGTTTGCTTTCTGCTGGGGGAAGCAGTACTGAGGAGGTAAAGATTTGCTTTAAGCAAAATCTTCCATACATAGCAAGCTGCTGTGAATGGAGTGGTATGGATGTGTGTAGAGAACTCTGCTCAGAAAACATGATCTTAGTTCCCCATCCATACAAAACCCCTTCACTGTGAGTACAGCACAGGTACCCCTATCAGTGAGCCTCAGAATACAGATGGCTTTGTTGTCCAGACTGGAAAACCTTTCCTGCTTTTAAGAACAGACTTTATGCCTAATTTGCAGAAGCCATCTCCTGAAAAGTAAATATTTTATAACAGAATTACTGCTGAATAGCTGGTTAATGCTTTGTCCCAGATACACCTAGAAACTGTAAGTGCTGAAACGGAGCTTCTGTGAGGATGCCACAAGGGGGGATATTGAGAAAGTGGCTCTAAACCTTATTGAACAGCTAAATGTAACATCAGATTGTATCTGCATTATTCTCAGCAACCCTTGGGGCTGCTGAAATATTCCAGCAGCACCACTTGCTATAAAACCTCTAATCCTAGAGGGTTTTCCTCATTATTTTCCCTAAGGGAGAAATATTAATTCACCAGCAAGGCACACTTCAAATGTTTGAATTATTCTCCCCAGAAGATAGGGTAGCATTGCCACGTAGCTTTTCATTACGGGCTAGCTCCTGCACTCTGAATTATGCAGCCTGTGAGGCTTGTGCTGCCTGAAGCATCGTTGGATTTTGGCCTGTAGCTGAATCTCCTGAACACTGCTGCAGCACAACTAACTCACTTTCTGCTTGTGGTGGGTTCTTTTTCCTGCCAGGAAACTGCTGGAAGGTGAAGAGACCCGACTCAGTTTCACTAGTGTTGGAAGCATCACCAGTGGCTACACCCAGACCGCCCCCACCTTTGGCAGGTCTGCCTACAGCGGCCTCCAGTCCAGCTCCTACCTGATGACCACCCGTTCCTTCCCCACCTACTACTCCAGTCACGTCCAGGAGGAGCAGATTGAAATAGAGGAGACAATTGAGGCTGCTAAAGCAGGGGAAGCCAAGGCAGCCCCTGCAGAAGAAGGGGAGGAGGAGGAGAAGGAGGAAGGTGAGGAAGAAGAGGGAGGTGAAGAGGCTGAAGAAGAGGAGGAAGGTACTTACAGTCACTTTCAATCCCTCTCATGCTTCACCCTGCTCACATGGGGTAGAACACAGATATCCTGAAGGAGAAGGCTAGTGGTTAGACCCTTCAGGATTGTGATATGAGACCCAAAACACTGAAGTGGGAAGGGCTGAGTAGTGAGAGGAAGAGAAGGTAAGTGACGAGTATCAGGCAGATGATGGGGATGATTTTACTCTCTTGGGAATCATGGGGTGGTTTTCCATTCATGTTTCAAACCCAAGAATAGGAATACTTCAGCATGTAATGCAGCAAAAGCAGTACTTGGCTCCCAGGCATCCTCAGAGGAAGAGTGACAACACCCTGAGCTAAACACTAATTCCCAGAGAGTAGCCTGTGATACAGCAACATCACCTGGTGCCTGTGCATGTAACTGGGGTCAGACAGTAACTCCCTAGACCCCAGGCAGCAGACACTTTCTTGTTCAGCCCAGGTACATGCCACTTCCTTGCTGCCCCATAACTTTACCAAACTCACATTTTTAAAGAGAATGTGGAAGGAGAAGGTCTAGAAAGGGTTTTGCCCCCTCTGAGGTCTGGCATAGGTTGGTTGTGTAGTTATTCTCCCTGCAAGGCCTAGACAAGTGTACCTGCTTTCACACAATTCACTGCTAGCCCCATTGTTTCATCAGCTGCCATCTGGGTGTGGGGGGCTGAAGGGTGCAGGGATGCTGGTTCCAGTTAAATAGGGGTTAGGAACAGTACATGATGTGAAATGCTCCTTTTTATCCTTCAAAGGTGCTAAGGAAGAATCTGAAGAAGCCAAAGAGGGTGAGGAAGAGGAAGGAGAAGAGACAGCAGCTGAAGAAGGGGAGGAGTCTCAGGAAACTGCTGAGGAGACTGGTGAGGAGGAGAAGGAAGAGAAAGAAGCCCCAGGGAAGGAAGAGAGTGAAGTGAAAAAGAAGGCTTGATACTTTAGGCAGTCCAGCTCTCTCATCAGGTCAAGAGAATAAATGATGATTGACTGAGCTGAAGTTGCAGTCTCACATATTTAATTCAGTGACCACTGAGGTTTCAAGTTAATGATCTATGATGTTTCTCTCTGTGCAGAGTATCAGTATGCTTGCAGAGCACCACTGGCTTGCTCCCTGGATGCTGCATGGTCTACACGTATGAGTGCAGGGGTTTTGTCTGTCTTGGGTGATCCAGACCCTTAACAACTTAAAATGGGGGGGAAAAAATAAGTCATGGGAATGAAAGTTGTCTTTAACTTGCAGTTAAAAATAATTATGGAAACCTTGGGTGGGTAAAATTAACGGAGGCTTCAATAAGTATGTGCAATAAAGCTAGTCAATAAAGTTACAGAAATGCTTACACAGACCCCTGGCTTGTGTCATGTGTCACTGATGCACTTTATCAGCCTTTAAATGGTGTGTTGTACTGGTCTTTCCAGCCTTTGTACTGGGATTTGGGATGCTGCTGTACTTGGGGGGCTAATAGGTGGGCAGAGCTCCTTGAGGAGGCTGTAAAACTCCACATGGACATCTCAGGATGGTAAAAACACACTGGTGTCTGTGGTGTTGGGTTGGGGATGGGTCTCACTGGGCTGTTGTATGTACACAAGCTCCCTTGTGCCTTCTGAGGGAGATGTTAAGCCAATGCAGCTGTTCCATGCTGCTTGGGGGCTGTTCGGTGTCTGACAGGCAGTGAGGGATGGGGAGTGTGGCTGTGGCTGGAGCTGAGACTGGCAGCACTACCAGAGTACCAGGGGAGGGGGAAGGCTGCTCAAGCGTTCAGTCTAACCTGTGGTTGGGACCAAAACAGGAGCAGCAGAGCCTGGCAGCTCAGAGGGTGATGATGGGGTCCTGGGTGCTGAGCCTGTCTCCAACCAGCTCCAGCTGATGCTTAGACTTTGTGCTAAGGGCAAGTACTGGCCTAATGCTGCAAATTAAACTCTTTCAAAGAAACCAAACCTGTGCTAAAACCAGCACTATGTGGCTGCACTAAGACATTCAGCTAGATGGGTTTTCACACAGAGTTTTGGGGAAATGCTCTGATTCCCTAGGCTGGCTCCCTGGTACCACTGGTTTGCACTCACCCTCCTGGATGGCTGCTTTGCAGAGGAATTGTCTTGATAGGATTTCTAGGGCTGTTCCAGACACATCTCCCTTTGCAGTGGTGAAAGGGTTATAAAGATGATGATGATGAGGTAAGTGTTTCATTCTTCTCTGGGAAAGACTGCAGGAGGAGGAGGAGAATGAAGCTGCAGTAAAACCATTCAGGGAACAGAGCTGGTATGGACATGGAATAATTCCAGTAACACCAGCATGTTCCAGTTTCATTTCCAAATGCTTTAATTTTGTTCCCCTTTCCTTTGGGGTTTGGATGCTTTTGAGAGCTGGAAGGTGTTATTTTCCCTTTCTTGTCTTTACATATTTCCCTCCTTTCAATGGAGATTGTTTAACATGTGTTTACACAGCCTTTTTCTTACAAAGCAGGTTTTCTCTTCCATCTCCAGGACGCTGGAGCAGTGGGGGTACTTGCAGTACTGTGGGCTGGAGACTCTTCTTTAGCTTTTTAAAGTTGTTGATGGGTGGCAGGAGCCCTGCTTGCTTTGGAATGTGATAAGCTTAGTTCAAACAGCAGGGTACTGACTCCAAGGGATGGTGGTACTGGGAAAGTCCTATCAGAAAACAGTGTGGTATGTCAGATGGGAGAGAGGTTCTGCTCCTCTGAAGCAAAAAACATGGTACACACCAGAGCAGAGCTCTTCACAGCCATCAAACCCAACCACTGCCCCATCCTGCCTTTCTCCAAGCACTCAGCCTCCTTTTTAACTTTTCAAACTATCCCAAATCCTCGATTTTTCTTCCTCCTAGCTGTCTGTTCTTGCAGACACGCTCCTTCCCCCATCCAGCCCTTTGTATCCCTGTCGCTGCTGGGAAGCGAGGTGACTTGCAGCTCTCCCAAGTGATGCAGCCAGGCTGTGAGGCATGCTCCCAAGCCTGCACACTTAGAGATACACCAGCAAACACATCTCTCCTCGTTCCAATCCCTGCTCCTTATGTTATTTTTAATGCCTTGCAGCTCAAGGAGAGATTTCACTGCTCTGCAGGGAAGGGGTGAGTCACAGCCACAGCAGTGAGCTGCAGAGACAGACAGACTGCAGGGACCATCCAGCCCGGTTTGGTACCCCCCAGTCCCAGCTTGCTGCTAAGGTAAACTGGTGGGAGGGAGGATGGGAGGGAGATGCTCTCAGGGCTGTGGGGATCTTGCTGGCAAGGCTTGTTTTACCTTTGGAAACCCAGGAGCTGCTTTGACGCAATGCAGTACGAGCAGGCAGAGGGAGGCACGAGAGGAACTTTAGCCCAAGTTACAGCTGCCAGCAAAGCCAGGAGCCTGCCCCTGATTTTCTCTTGCTGTTTTTTGGGCCAGGAGGGGTCTGGATGGGGCCAGGACCTCACCCCACCAAAGACTAATCACGCGGAGGTCCTGAGTTCCTTGTGATACAGGTGCATGCACCACTAGAGGAAAACCTGCCCAGGGATAACATCCAGATTCCAGAACTGCACCTTCTGGAAAGGAAATAATTGCCAGTTCATCCTTAGGTTAGTTAAGGGCTGATTAATCCTGACTGGAGCAGGGAGAGAGCCCACGTCAAGGGGGAAAGCACAAACCCCGATGCCTGGAGAAAATTCTAGTGCCTGACTCAGCTCCCTGGCAAAGGCAACCAGCCTATTTGTGTTTTGTAATGCTACACAGCTTGTTTCCACCTGGAATTTACTGCTGGGATGCTGAAAATCTCTTCATTGTAGCTCTACCCCAAGCCAGCACGGTGAAAAGATCCCATTTGAGAGCCATCCAGCTCCTGAAGTCATGGGGGTATGGATGCCCCACCTTAAATAAGACCCATAAATATTCGCAGTAACCTCCTCTAATTACTGTTTTTCCCTTTCACATTGAGCAACGAACTTCTGTGTCTGAAAGTAATTAGTCCCTTCCCTGGTTGTGCACAGTCTGAGGAAGTAATTGGTGCAGAACAGGCAAATAACATACTATTTATGCATCCCTGCCCTGGAATTATGCTCTCTTTTGAAACTGTTTGATTGCAGATGTCAGTAGACAAAACCTCTTGGCAACATGAAATATTAATCAGTTCTTATAGTTTCATAAATATTTAGAAATGTGTTAACCAGTCGCTTCTTTCTCTTAGGGTTTGATGGGCACGTTTGTGGTGGGAAATAGACTCAGCTCACAAAGAACATGCAGCTCTGGGTATGTAACTAAAGGTTGGAATATGTTTTGGGTGGAACAGGGGAGGAAATTAGGCTGGTTTGAAATAGCCCAGGAGTTTGCCTCCCATGTGGGCTGCGTGGTGACTGCCCAAAACTGTTCAGCAAAGATGATGTCCCCGGGGCAGAGGTGTTGATATGACCCCCCTTTGTATAAGGAACTGCCATCCTGGTTGGAATATCCGTGTGCAAACAGAATCAGACCAATAATCATCATCATCATCCCCATCATCATCATCATCCCATGGTCCTCATACCTGCATCCCGCCAGGACTGAAAATAAAGCCCAACATGGAAAGCAGCAAGCCCAGCTCAGGTCCCACCTGCACCAGCCCATGTTTAACATTGTTCTCAAGTCCCAGACTGACACCATCAACTTCTAATTCACTGTACAAGGTGACCCCTCTTCGTCTCCATGCCTGGCTTTCAATGCTGGGGGGTGGGAGCCCACTGGCTTCACGAGATTTTAGCAGACTCTAGAAGCTGTTTGGAGGCAGGGAAACATGAGGTTGTATGTTCATTGTTGGTCTCTGGTTTAGTTCTGGGGTTTAGTCCTGTTGTTCTCTTGAAATGGTTTCTTAGATCCAAGAGGAGAGGAGCATCCTTGCTCACAACGCGTCGGGTGTTTTATTTTAACAGGACTGAGTGTGAACGCTTACAGAGCCTGGCTGGGCTGCTTCACTTCTTATCCAGGAAGGTATGGTTATTTTTAATGTCCTGTACACGTCTAACTTCCACAAATAAGCTCACTGCAGAGAAGCTGCCATTTAATTTGCTAACTCTGCCTTAATTAAGCGTCACTCAGCCAGCAAGCTGCTGAGCACAGATTCCCATTATTGGTATCAGCAGGAGCAGTGCTCATTACTTTGCTACACAAAGACACTTGGATTTATTTGAAAGGCTTATCAGCTGTGGGCTTCTTAGGCTTTTTCTGGTGGAGAATACACAGAACCCTTCCAATAAAAGCTGCTTGATCTCCAATCATCGATAGGGTGAGGAATGGGGAGGGGTATGCAAAGCACAGAGATCTTGATCAGACCTGCAATTAGGCAACAGATTTCAGGGCAGCCTGTGTGCTGAACAGATCTTTTCTTTGCTGGTTATGGCAGGTAGTGGTGTTTGAATGAAACACAATATTGATCCCCAAATAAGACCTATCAGCTCCCTCCTCTTTCCCTTTCTTCTCTATGTAATGGGATTACAGAGTGCCCTTTAATTGGCTTTCTTTATTAATAAAGCCAAGCTGGAAGTGGCAGCAGGCACAGGCCAAGGGTTAGGAGGCCCTTCTATTGGGCATCAAAACCCACTTCAATTTGGTTTTATCTGACAGCGGTAGCAGGTATAATCTGAGCCCTGCCCAGGTTTCCTTTCTGACACAATACCAGTGTCATCTCTGGGATAGTTTCCTTTTCTTTTTCCCCCTCCAGGAATTTATTTGCTCTCACTTTTGAAATTGAGAGGCAGGTTGGAGCTGCTGAGCATTTGAGACAGAGAATTAATAGGGATGTTCCCATATAATTAAGGCAGAAGGGGAAAAGAATCAGCAGCAGCTACCCCTTCTTGATGAACACATGGTGCCTTGTTTTAGGGAATCAAGGGATGCTCACACTCCAGACAAGCAGGGTGCTGCTGATGTTAGAGACCTCCCTGCTGTTAGCTAAAGCAACACCCCCCTCAAGCACCTAAAGGCCAGGCAGCACAAGTCAAGAGGTTCCTCTTTAGAAAGCACAGGGTGCAGCTCTTAAGTATTCACTTAAACCAGCCCAAGTAATTGTTACATTACAGGAACTCTGCTCATTATGTCCCCTCTGAGCTTCTAAATGGGAAAATGAGACACCTCTTCAACCCACACAACTCCCCTCCTGTTCAGGACAGAGCATCAAGCTTCCAACTCCAACCCTCCCTTGAAGAAAGCCACCAGACAAGTCATATTTTCAGTATTGACCTTTATTGAGCAAGAACTGCTGTGACTGTTTTACATCAAACAACAAAAGGTTGCGTACTGTGCATGTCAACTAGGTTCTCCCATGAGCAAAAGTCCACCCTAATTGCACCAGTGAGGTAAACATAATTATTTATAAGTAGCTTTTTTTTGTTTTCTTTGTTTTAAGGCTAGGAGAGTTCTGGTTCTCATGAATATTCTATTACTGTTTTCTGTTTGGTTTTGGCTCAGTTGGTTCTTTGCATAATACATCTGAAGTCGTTCCTCAGATATGTCCCTCCAACAGCTCAGGAAATTCAGAAAGCTTCCTCTGCACATTTCATCTCATGCACTATTATTAGTATTAGTATTAAATTTATTTTTTTGATCCTCAAGCTCTGTGGAGGGAGCACATCTTGAGCCTGCATGCATTCCCCCCCCCTTCCCCTATATTGCACAAAAAAGTAAAATACTGTGTGTCTGGAGCCTCCATGAGAGAACCCGTTCTGCTTTGAAGCCGTCACTCACATGCATTTTGTAGCTGTCATATGGCTTAACCTTTTGCACCGACCCAAGCTCTTTAATTGACTTTGTTAATTTAGCTATGGTTTATTTTATTCGGTCTCTTTAATCTCTTTTACTACAGCATGTGAGGTGACCTTCTCTACTTTCTTGGTGGACACTAATTTCTCCTCAAAGCTCTCTTCGTGTTCCTCCACCTTCTGAGTGACTGTCACTGACTTGGTGATGAATGTGGTTGTACTGTCCCCACCTTCAGTGATTTTCTCTGCTTTCTTAGTTACTACAATTTTCTCACCCTTGTCATCAACAGGGCTCACGTCCAGGCCGTTGGTGACAACTCCTTTGTCTTCCTCCTCCACCTCCTTCTCTTCCTTTTTCTCCTCCACCTCACCATTCACCGCGATGTCTTCTTTCCTGGCCTCCTTCTCCACCTCAGCACTGATTTTGGTTACCTTCGTGACAGTGATGGTCTCCTCCACCACAGCCTTCTCCTCTTTGGCTGGGGAAGCTGGTTTCTCTGGGGAACGGGGCTTCTCCGGAGTCACCGGCTTCTCGGGGGTCGCTGGCTTTTCGGGGGAGCGAAGCTTCTCTGGGGTCACAGGTTTTTCGGGGGAGCGAAGCTTCTCTGGGGTCACAGGTTTTTCGGGGGAGCGAAGCTTCTCTGGGGTCACAGGTTTTTCAGGGGAGCGAAGCTTCTCTGGGGTCACCAGCTTCTCCGGGGTCACTGCTTTCTCTGGGGTTGCAGGTTTCTCTGGGGTCGCAGGCTTCTCTGGGGATGTGACTTTGGGTGTCGCTGGCTTCTCCGGAGATGCTGCTGCTGCTTTCTCCTCTTCCTTGGCTGGTTTCTCCCCAACTTTCTCAACCTTCTGTTCTTTCCCTGCTTCTGCAGCTGTTTCCTTCTGGACAGCTTTGGCTGGCTCTGTGACAGGGGATTTAGGGGGGGACTTGGGGGGTGACTTTGAGGGAGGCGTTTTGACCTTCTCTACCTTTGCTGCTACCTCTTCAGCTTTGCCCTTGGCCTCGGCTTCTTCTGCCTCTTCTTCAGCCTCCTCTTCTTCCTTTTCCTCAATTTCTTCTTTTTCAGAGCCTCCTTCTTCCGCTGCATCAGATTTCGCTGCCTCTTCCTCCTCTGCTTCCTCTTCCTCCTTCTCTTCCTCAGGTGCAGCTGCCTTCTCAGAAACAGCTTCTTCCTCCGCAGCCTCTTCTGCTTTTTCCTCCTCCTGTTCCTCTTCCTGGGCCTTGGCTGCCATTTCTTCTGCAATGGCTGCCAGGGCATCTTCCATTTCAGACTTCTCATCCTCTACTTTTGTCTCCTCAATGATTTCCTCTACGAACTTGTGCTGGACCTTCAGCTTTGGTGGTTCAATTTTGGTTTTCTGAATTTTAGTGGATGCTATTGTGACAGGTTGCCTGTGTGTGAAGATGGGTCCAGTAATGCTTCCAGAGAAGGCACTGAATCTTGTCTCTTCACCCTCCAGCAGCTTCCTAAAGACATCCAGAGAAAGAAAAAGAAATATGAGCACAGAAACCCAACCTAAGGGACAGGTATTAGAATATTTCCCTCCATCAGCAGGATGAAACCAAGTTCGGATGTGGAATGTGCTAGAGCTGGTCAGCACGACCCAGCGCTCGCAGCCCCAGTTCATCTTTCCTTAAATCAGCTCTTTGGTAAAATTCAGAGTCAGCAAAGAGCTTTTAGCTTGGTTGGCATGTGGTGAGTGTAACACCTTTGGCTGATCAGGCTGAAATTCATCCTTGATGTCAAACACTTTAGCACAGCATAAATAAGCATGGAGGGGGGCAAAACAATTAACTCCATGGGATGCAGTATGACTTAAGCAAACTGATGGTTTGACACTGCCAGCAGACCCAGGTCGACTATCTCAGCAGGGATGCTGAAAGTTAATTTGAACATCTATCCCAGTTTAATAGTTTGGCTGTCTACCTTTCTTGGGTGGCTATGGAAACTGAGGAGACTTTGTTCAGCTAGCACACTTGGCAGCAAACAGCTACAGACCCAAGGGTATCTGTGTGTCTGTCTGAACAGCCTCAGGAGTTTAAGCAGATCTGGACTCTTTTTTTGCTTTCCTTACATTCAAAGGCATGTTTTTCATCTCAGCCTGTGACCCAGAAAAATCAGCAGCTCTCCAGCGAGAGCTCTGAAGCGATGCAAAAGAGACTAAAAAAACCTGCCAGGTGATGGCAATAGCAAGCAGCGTTCCTGCTCCAGATTAGAGGGGCTGCCTTGAAAGGAAAGTTGAGCAAGAAAAGGAAAAGTCTTTGTGACAAGCAGATTTAGCGCTCCCTGCTTGGAACCATGATCAAGCAAGTGCAGCGTCTCTCCTGAGCGATAAAAGGGAATTCAAGTGACAAGCGCCAGTTGCTTGGCATATGCAAAAAACCCCAAAACCCTGAAGCAACCAGGAATTAAAAATAAACCTGTCTTGTTTCTGCTGCGTCTCCTGCTCTTGTGCAGGAGGGCAGGATGCGGCAGCGGGGTGCTGCTGCACTGAGTCATGCTGTCCTGTGCCCACCCAGCTCCCCGGGAGCTTCATCACTTCTCAGAGCTGATGCCTAATGAGCTCTGGTTTCTTATTGCCAATGTTTCCTGGGTAGATTTAAGTGCTGGTAATAATTTAATCGTGTTCCAAATCTGCTTGTGCTCACTGCATTCAGATCTCTCATATCTGCAATAAAGCCTCTCCAGCCAGCAGCATCTGCAGTGCCATTAACACACCAGACAGGTCTGCAACGACCCTACCGTACCTGTATGCAGCAATTTCAATATCCAGGGCCATCTTGACATTGAGGAGATCCTGGTATTCCCTCAAGTGACGTGCCATTTCCCACTTCGTTCCCCTCAGCTCGTTCTCCAGCTGATGAATCGTGTCCTGCAACGGAGAAACGCGACAAACCCTCTGTGACACACACCGGGCTTCACACGGGGGCAGCGCAGGGGGTAAAAAGTTCTCAAGAGGGACTTCCCGAAACTCCTTCCCTTGGGAAGCGCCGGGATCGCGGCAGGACCCACCCGCCCCCCCCCCCCCTCGCAGCCACCCGCCCCTGCGCGCACCCCGGCATCCCTCGCTGCGGAGCTGGTACCCGGGCACCGCCACCGCCCTCCTCCCCCGCCCCGAACCGTGCTCGGCGGAGCCCGGGACAACCCCCACCACCCCCCCGCTACCTGGTAGGTGGTGAGGTCGTTGTTGTGGCGCTCCTCGATGTCGCTGAGCTGCCTCTCCAGCGACTCCTTGGTGCCGCGCACCGACTCCAGCTCGATGCTCTTGGACTGCAGCTGCCGGCGGTACTCGGCGATCTCCTCCTTGGCGGAGCGGATGGCCTCCTTGTTCTGCTCGGCAGCCTCCGTCAGCTTGGCGTAGCGGCACTTGAACCACTCCTCGGCCTGGTGCATGTTGTGGTCGGACTGGCACTCCAGCTGGGCGCGGATCTCCTTCAGCGCCGTGGTGAGGTCGGTCTTCAGATAGTCCTTCCTCTCCACCGTGGCGTGGGACGCCTGGAGCTGCGCCAGCAGCTCGGCCACCTCCTCCTCGTGGTTGCCCCGCAGGAAGGCCACCTCGTCCTGCAGCGACTGCACCTTCTTGTCCAGCTCCGCCCTCATCAGCGAGGCCTCCTCCATCTCCTTGCGCAGGGCGCGGATGGTGGCCTCCGTCTCGTCGCGCAGCCGCGCCTCATCCTCGAAGCGCTCCCGCAGGCGCTGGATGTCCTCCTCGATGTGCTCCGAGTCCAGCTGGATCTGCGCCTTCTCGTGGCTCACCTGCTCCAGGGCTCCGCGCAGCTCCCGCAGCTCCTGCTCGTAGGCATCGCCCAGCTGCGCCCGCCCGGCGTGTTTCTGCCGCAGCGCCGCCAGCTCCGCCTCGATCTCCTTGTTCTGCTGCTCCAGGTAATGCACCTTCTCGATGTAGCCGGCGAAGCGGTCGTTCAGCCCCTGCAGCTGCTCCTTCTCGTTAGAGCGGCTCAGCTTCAGCTCCGCCGCGCCGTTCAGCAGCGAGGACTGGCTGACGTCCAGGCTCTCGGCGGAGCTCAGCACCGTGGAGCCGTACGCGGCCCGAGCCGGCCCCAGGTTGGGGCGCTTGTAGGAGGAGGACACGGTGCTGCCCGAGCCCCGCGACCACGACTGCGAGCGGAAGCCGCTGGACGGGGATGCGCTGGCTCGGCTGTAGGTGGCCCGGGTCTCGGTTACCCGGCGGTACGAGGGGTTGCCCAGGGGCTCCATGGTGTAGCTCATGGTGGGACACTCTGGGGGTGGCGGGCGGCAGCGCGGCGGAGATCCGGCGGCCGCCGCCCCTTATATAGCCCCGCGGGGCGGCCCCGTACACGTGTGAGGGGGACGGACCCCCCCCGGCCCTGCCCCGGGCCCGCCTCCCCTGCTCCGCCTCTCGCCTCCCCCACTCCTGCCCCTTGCCCCGACTCCCCCTTTCCTCCCCTTGCCTTCCGTCTTCCCTGCCCCCCTCCCACTTCCCTGACTCCCCCACCCCCCCGATAGCCCTTCCCCTCTTCACCATTCCCCTGCATCCCCCGCTCCCTTCCCCCGTACCCCTCCTTCCTTGCCGCTGTTCCTCCTTCCCCGTTCCCCATCCCCTTCCCCCTCGCCGCGCTCCCCCCGTTCCCGTCTCACTCCCCCCGGGCTCCCCCTTTCCCCGCTCCTTCCCTCTTGCCCCTGCGCCCTTCTCCCCCCAGGCCATCACCCTTTCCCCAGGCCATCACCCTCTTCCTTTTCTCTCTTTTACCCGTTTATTGCTTTAATCCCTTCGCTACTTTTTCTTTTCTTTCTCTCTTTGCTCTCTTTTCTCCCCGCCTCCTCCCGCAGCGGCCATGGCGAAGCGGAGCGCGGTGCCGGCACCGGGCCGCTGCCGGGGGGCGGCGGAGCAGCGCAGGGTAGGGCCCGGCGCCGGGGCAGGGACCGGGACCGACACCGGCGGTGGCACCGGCGACTGCAGCACCACGGGCAGCTCCCGCGGGGAGCGGGATGCGCCGGGGGCCGCCCCGCACCGGGCAGTGCCGGGGTGAGCAGGGGGCAGAGGGGGGTCCCAAGACGCTTTCTTTCCCGCATCCCCCCTTCCCCAGGGTGGGTGTCTGACATTTGAAGGTCAAAAGCGGGCAGAGGAAGGAGGCTGGGTGCGTTCGCTGGGTTGCTTTGCGGCAAGGAGAGCTCCCTGCAAAGGCTTCGCCTCCGCTCGGGGCGCAGGGCAGGCGCAGGAAGGGGGATCCGCAGAGGGATGGAAGGATGGAGCCGCTGCAGTGCTGGAGCAGCCGGGCAGCAAACAAGAGTTTGGAAGACCCTCACTCCCCACCTCCCTCAGCATCCAAAATCCTTGTTCTTGATTTTTCTTCCCCTCCCTTTCCTCCTCTCTTTTCCTCCCAGCCTCACAGTTTCATCTAACGCCCGGGGCATTGCCTAGAAATAAATTCTCCTCCTTTGAAGCCTTGTTAAAACGCTATTTACAGGGCACAGTATACTTTGTATGGGCTGCTCTACAGGGACCAGCTCCCACCCAGACTCTGAACTCCCCTTGGATGGATTGCAGCTACACAGGCAATTGATTAATAAGCTGCAAAGATTAAAAAAAAGGAAAAAAAAGAGAAAGAAACCCACTGCTGGTGCTAGAAAAAGCCCTGTTCCAGCTCCCATTGCAAAGCAGAGCAGTGCTGAGGGGGCAGGATTTAACTCCTTGCTCAGAAGGGTGCTGAAAAGGGTCCCCTGTGTTCAGCAGCCTGTGAATGCCTGAGCATGCCATCCTGCTAAGAGGCAAAATCCTTCTCAAAAAATTGCCCGTAACCCGGGACAGGGACAATTCCTGGGTTGGCTGCTGCTGTGTCTTCACTGTGGGAGAGTTTGGGAAGTCTGAGGGACAGGGTTAAACTTTGCAAACCACATGGAGCACCCGCCGTCCCTCTGCTGGCTCATTAATATGATGCTGTCATAGGACTGCAGCACTGCAGTCGGGCGGCGAAGTCAGAATCACCCGAGCTAGATGATGAATTGTACTTGCAAACACAGGCAGTTAGATCCAGCATTTAACCTCTCTGGAGTTTGATATGATAAACACAGAGGAAAGGGTTCGTTATAATTTAAGCAAGCACGGGTTCTAAATCTGTTCCATTGGTTTTGTTAAAAAGTTCCCCCCCATCCCCAGTCGGAAAGCATCCCTTGGGATTTGATTGGAAGTCAAAACAAAACTGCTGTGTAATGTGGCATTGCATTTTGTTCCCTTTTTAGGGAAAAGGAGATGTTCTGAACTGCTTTATCACTGCTTTTGGGTTTGGTTTGGGTGGATTGTGTTTTTTCTTGCTGAGTAAAGGTTGGGGGGGGGGAACAGATGATGTTTTTATCCAAACTTACTGTAAAAGAAACCATCTGGTAACAGAGGAGTTTTTATCATCCTTTTAATCTGCTGGAAGCAAGGGAAGGGTGTTGAGCAGCAAGCTGGGAGGGGCAGGTTGAACTTCCTAACAGAACTCCTTTTCATTAAATCCCTCCCTGCATGGATTGTTTTAAATCCATTTAGCCAGTAAGCAAAATTAATTGCTGCTTGATAATCAAGCCGTGATAGCATGTGGCTTGTTTAACATTGACATGCAAGCAGAGCAAACTTCCACAGACCACAATAATTTTCACAATACAGTTTGATTACCCCGAAAATCAGGGTGTTTAGGGGAGAACCAGTTTGCCTTGGGGTGTTTGCATCGTTTGGATTTAAAAGCCCTTCTGGCCAGGTGGGTTTCTGATCTCTAATGAGATGCGTGTGGACAGCCCTCCTGCTCCCTACCCTGAAGGTGATCTGAAGGTTAGAATGAGTCAGGGAAATCATTCCAAATGGTCCCTTTTTCCTGCCTGAGCAGCTGATCCCTTTTTCTGTCCGGGGATTCTGAAATGCAGAGCAATATTTCTGCTTAGAGAGAACTTTCTGCCTCGAAGTTTCACAAGGAAGCCTTGTGAAATCCTTGCTGCTGCTGTGGAGCGAACGGCAACCTGGTGTCTCAGGCTCTGAAGCAGGAGGGGAAGGAACCGGCACCCCCCAGGGCCAAAAAGCAGCCACGCTGTGACAGACCTGCATTAAAGACATCCTACAGCAGGATGAGGCTGAGTTCTGCAGCTTCCTTATTAAATAAATAAATAAGGGAACAAAATACAGAAGGCAGAGATGCTCAACAGCCTGACTGCTCCCAGATAAGGGGGTTTAAGATATATATAGGCAGTGGTAATGAATTCCCTGGAGTATCCTTTAAAAAGTGAGAGAATCAGATGGGGAGAAGAAAGGGTGTGGGGTTTTTTGGGGGTGGGGTTTTTTTGGGTGGGGTTTTTTAGGTTACGTAGAGAGAGAGTAGAAAGAAGAGGACATTGTACGATGGAGGTGGGTAGAACTATTAAAAAATGTTTGTCAGCATTTATCTGGATAAGTGGCTGCCTATCTTTAATATAAGCCTGGATTGAGCTTAAGCTTGAGAAATTTAGGCCTGGCTAGGTCTTGGTGACATGCATGTGAGGAGGGCAGGCAGTAACATCAGAAGGAATTTGGATAGAGCAAGGAAATCAGATTTTATCCCACTTTTATGTTCCCCGAGTGTGAGTCCCCATGCTGAGAAGTTATACCAACTTTCATCTGCTGACCACCTTGGCATCTGGGAACCTTATTTGGTCACCATAAGTTTATAATAAATAATGGCCCAGATAATTGGTCTCATTCCAGCAGAGTCCAAGGAGCAGGGATGGACATTTCAGCCCAGCTGAGGGCATGTCTTCATGATATTTATAGAATAAGTAAGGAAACTCTTAGATTTATGCACTCAGAGGGCAGTCCTCTCTGGAGTTGGATGCTCCTTTAGGTCCCCAATTCCTAAGGAAGCCAGGAAGTGGTCAGCACACACAGGAGTGCACAGCACGCTGCAGGATCAGGCTGCCATGTGAATAAGCAGGGATATTCCAGCTTCATGGGAAACTGAACTTTTAAAAGGATTTACCTTTTTCTGTTCCTTTTTTTGCCATTTTTTCCAGGATTTTGAGCTCTGAAACGTCAGGTTCTCTGGGGTCTTTAATGATGAGTTATCATAATCATCTTCAGCATCGTTTGGGGACAGGCAGGGAAGGAAAGGGGACTAAACTGTGGGTGTTTCACCTCCCTCTGCCCCAGGCTTGCTGGGAGAGGTGGTGAGGCCGGGCAGCCTGGCTAATGCAGGGTGCCAGGCCCCTGGATGTCCTTTGGTCATTGGCTACCCTAGAAAAGCTGGACATTTACTGTGCTGCCAACATTTCCCAGTGGTGTTTTCCTTGTGTTTTTAAAAGGCTGCATCACACCCTCATTTTACAGCTCCTGTAATGCGACGTTCTCTTTCACGGCCACCTCCTGCCTCCTCTCAAAGGACCAGTCCTTCAGCTTGTGTGAATTCACAAAGGACCAGCGATGCTGCACGGCTCCAGCGAAGGACTTAGCCTGGAGTCTGATGATTAATAATAGAAAGGTATTCAAGAAAGGTTTCAGATCCTGCTATAAATTGCTGCAGCTTTCTCTGGCACGATGCAGGATCACGACATTCACTGGGGTGAGAGGGGAAAGGGAGGTTTTGTGCCTCCATCTCCGTTGTGGCCCTTCACGCCTCATCCACGTTGAGTCCTTGACCAGCACAACCCTTGCCCAGGGTACTTGGCCTGGGTGTTGAACTCCATCCCACCACTTCTTTTAACCACTCCTTGACCAATTAACTCTAGATGTGATGAACCTGCTATGGGTAAAGGCAGATTCAGCACACAAACGAGCAGTGACCCTTGTTAGTGGCAGCATTCCTGAAGTGATGGCCATGTACCTTAGGCAGATACTGGAAAGCTGGGTTCCCCACCACAGAACTGCTTCGTGGATGCCCACATGAGAGCAGCCAAAACCTGACAAAGCAGAAGTAAGACTGCCTAGGGCAGCTTTTCTTTAGGCAGGAGGAGTTTGGAGGTGAAGGTCACTGAAACAGAGGCAGGAGCAAACTCACACCTACTCAGGGAAAGGAGTGAGCTTCACTGGAGACCAGGACCCTCAGTTTCCTTCCTGACCCCCTTCTTTGATATCACCAGTTGTACAGCAAGGCACCTCTGATGCTATGGCATGATGCCACACCAGCTGGGGAGCAGTACTGGAGGTACCTCTCTGTTAATACTTCTGTCTCCCAACCATAGCAGCACCATTTAATCACAGCCAGCTTCCTCCAAATGCCTCAGTGTAACTCACGTGCTGACTGGGAGGGCTGGACCCAAGTGTGGCATAAACGAGTGTGAAGAGTCCCAGTGCTTTGGATGGATGTTCCACCCCAGTGAAAACCCCACAGAGCCCTTGATGGGAACTGGAAGTACTGATTTATCCCTGGGCTGAAAACCGGGATCATAATGGAGATACATCTGGGGAGTTTACATGGTTTAAAACCAGTTTCTGTGGGTTGTTGCAAATTAATTAGTCAGAACTGGGCTGGAGGCAGGGTGTTACTGCACGGTTAGAGGTGGAACAGCATGGAATATGGTTCTCTGATGTTTCAAACCAAACCATCCCGAAAGCTGCCGTCCAGAAGACAGCACAGGTCAGGATAACACCTTGCAGCGATGAAGTGATCAAAAATAGCTCTTCCTACCTCATTTTGAGAGGGTTTTTTTGTTCCCTAGCCCTCCCTTTCTAAAAATAGAACCATGAAAAGCAGTCACAATGTTTCCTTTTTATGACCACTTTTCCTCGAGCCATACAGACCCTGCGACATTGCTGCCATAGGGCAAAACTCTTTCTTAGAGAGCTGCTTCCAAGGAATAATGGAGAAAAATTGCTGCAGGCTGGAAATCTGAGGGAGTTAGCCAGAGCCACAGCTAACTTTGACACGGGTTATCACAATGTATACGTCGTGTGAGCAGTTAGAGGCATCATTGGGATAGAAGTCCCATCTTTCAGGACAGCAGGATTGATGACCAAACCCCACCTGTGTTTAGGATCAGGGTTGTTTTCAGTACACCTCCTCTCTGGACTAGTTTGCTCGGAATCTCCTGGGCCTGACACACGACCTGCAACAGGGATTTTCACGCAGCAAAGCTGCTGAGGGGGTAGATGGGCTGGGAGCTCTGAGCAGCGTCTGGGCTCGGAGGTGGGGAGCTCTTGGAAGCAAAAAAAGCCAGAGTCACTCCCTTAGTTTCAGAGAGATGCCTGCATTTGCTTCAGAGGGGTTAAACCCTATAATCTGTAAGGATTCGCACTTCCAGTGCATGGACCTGAGCCTGCAAGCAGTCGCTAGACAATACACGGCAGCTGCTGCTCCTTTGGTCTTGGGCTTGGCTCCTCCATGAGCATCAGTGTTTATTCCTGGTTACTGTCACTCTGCTGTTCTGCTCAGCTTCGCTTTGGTACTTGTTACCCAAAAAACAGCAGCTGCATCCTGCATCCCGCATCCCGCATCCCGTATCCTGCATCCCGCATCCCGCTTCTTCCCTGCAACATCTGACTTCACTTTCTTTTATTGACTTGTTTTTAGCTGAGGGGGGGTGGGAAGTGCACTTAAATATGGACCATTCTGATTTCTAAAATAAAAGGCCTGGTAGGAGGAAACAAGTTCTCCCTGCTCGTCTAATTTGTATCTAGGTTAATTGCTCTCATGCTGGATGCTTAATTGATTTGTGTGGAGAAAGCCAATGAACGGCTGTAACTCATTGACGGCTCATTTTTCTCTTTCATTAGTGCCTGAGGAAGAGTCTACCTGAGGTCTGTTCCTTAGATGCTGTATATAAAGTTGGGGGTGTTTTTGGATGCAGATCTCTCCAGTAAACGTTGAGCAGAGCTGAAGAGGTTTTCCAGGTAAGAACCTTTCACAGCAAAATTAAGAGAGAAGGTCCTGTTGAAGTAATCCTGCTTGGAGGACTGTGAAGGCTTTATGGGTGAAGAAGCTGAGAACTCTGTGATGTGAGTTATCTTATCAGTTTGGGCAGGGAGCTGGGAAGGGCTGGGCAACTTGGTCATTCCCCTTGTCTTGGAATCGTGGTAGCGTGGCTGCATTTCATCTCTTGGGGCTCCTTGCTATGACCTGCCCGAGCTTTCTGGGCTGAATGTGATGTTCTGGGTGAGAACCACACAATCAACTGCACACGTTAAGATTGTACAAGGGCCCTAGTTAAATACAGGTGACTCTTTGTAGCAACTGGGCCAACTTTCTTCTATGTGGCCACAAAATGCAACATCAGAGCCTGTGTGTTACTGCATCACCTCTGGAAGCCACCTGTGGTCTGAGGTGATGGTTCCTGTGATGGAGCTCACCATAGAAATGTCCAGCTCATGATAGAAATGTCCAGCTCATGATCTCTGCTTGAACCTGGAGAGGAATCATGGGGGTGGGCTCACTTTGTAAGAGGCACCTTGTGTTTTTGAAGCTGCTGTTTGGCTGCAGTGTCAGTTCAATTTCTCCAGTCTTAGAACATCTAAAGAATATTCTTAGTTGAAATCACTGTAAGCTGATTAGGAGGGAAGCAATAAATACAGATCAAATCCAATCACGAAAACACTCACAGTAGCAAATCAATAACTTCAGTAATATATTTTGCAAACTCATTTTACTGTAAAAAATGAGATACAGCTTCTTTGAAGTCTTGATTAAGCAGGAGCAATAAGTCTGCCTTTTTGTCTCCAGGTCCTCAGCTGGAGTAAAATTCAGAAGTTTTTAAGCAAGCTCAAAAGCAATGGTGTTGGTTTGTAGTAGGTAAAAGCTGGGGTGTACAGAACGTGCACCCAGGACAGACCAGGAAGGCCATCTGTCCCGGAGGGATGATGGAGAAGATGGTTGTAGGGAGCTGCCTGGGGCATCTCTGAAACGATTCCATAATGCCATTTAAAAATGGAAAAAGCAAAGGTAACGTTGAGGAGGCTTTCCCCCCCTTTTTTTAAAATCAATGACTCTTCTGGACAGCTGTACTTTTGATTACATCAGTGACTCGAAGCTTGTGATAAGACAGGAGCTTGTTTGTCATCTGGGATGGAAGGAAAGGTCATCAGAAATGGGTTTTTCTAAACTTGCCAGCATAAAATGTAATGAAACCTTCCTTGAAATGGTTCTACTCACTGTAGTCCTGGAGACTTCATTGCTTTCAGACTCCAGCATTTCTGCTTTGTAAGCGTGTTCCTCACTGACCCCGTATCGGCACGTTCACCCCTCTGACGTCTTTCTTGGCCCCATGGAAGGTGAGTGTGAGGAGGACCGATGGGGCAGGACACGTCGACATACAGACACCCAAGCGACCCTCAGTGATGCTGTAGTCACGGCGATGCCGCAGGACCACGACACGCAGACTCAGTGGGATTGACTGCTCTGCTTTGGGTTGAATTTAGCATTTTCCCTTATCAACTGGCTGTGTGGCAGTTAGATGTGCTCAGAAGAAAGAATGGAGAGGCAATCACCTGTGGGTTTCAAGGTCAGGGTGTCCTGCATTGGGATTGGAAAGGCTCCTTGCCTGGGCAGTGGGGGTGATGGCTGAGATTGGGTCAGATGTGAAGTCTGTAGGTTTTAGAATTAAAAAAAAAAAATAAAGCAAACAACATTTTCCCAACCGATCCCTTAACTTGATTTTCTTAAATGGGAATTATTTAATCTTTGTGGAGGATGAGAGAAAGCTTTATCTAATAATCTCATGTCTCCTGATGTGCCGTAGTCTGCTCCCTCTCCATCACTGCATCCATTTCCCCCATGTCTCTGCCTCGTGGTGACCTCCCTGCTGTTATGCTGGCTGTCAAAATAGCAAGAAAACCTCTTCTGGGGGCTCACACTGGTTTTTCTCCTGATTTCCTTTTTCCCATTTCAGTACCATGTCCTCTCCCAGTGACAGAAACACCCCCTGTTCCTCAGAAGCTGCTGTTCCCTCTCTGTCCCCCATACAGCTGCATCACATCCCATGATTTTAGCTGTGCCTAATTATTGTAACCTCATAACGTGAAGCAGAGATCACCATGCTGTGCTCCTGGTTTAGAGGTCATCCATGGCTCTCCCTGGATCACCAGCTCCCCTCGTCTGTCCCCAGTGAGGTCCCGACTCACACGGCTTTTCCTTCAGCTGGGATTCAATGGGAATTTCCCTCAGGTCAGACCTGGGTAGAGATTTGCTGGGATTTTAATGATCCTTCAGAATCACAGACTCACAAGGTTGGAAAAGACCTTTAAGATCATCAAGTTGAACCGTTCCCCTCCTATGCTAAACCATATCCCTGAGTACCTGATCTACCCATCAGCAAAACCCAGTTCTGACACCACAGATCCTGCGCTGCCATAAATCAGTCTCCTTAAGCAGCTTCCCCCCTTGTTCAAAAGCTTTTTCCAAATGAAATTTGTCTCTTCTGCAGCTGCTGTCACTCAGGGAATACAATCTCTGCACGTTATTTTGTTAGAGGCATTAATATGACACCCCAGAGCAAGTGCCAGCGGGGAGAGCGTGATGCACCGTGCCGAAGAGCAGCTGGGAGTGGGACTGCCTCTGGCATCAGGGATCAGGACAGGCTTATCCTCCTGCTCATCCCAGGGAAAGTCAGGAGTGAATTTGTGCCCTTGCTGGAGTGACCCGCTGCACAACCGCAGTGGAAAGAAGAAAATCCCAGGGGCTGGCTGCTAACGTCAGCGGCACCGGTGCAAATGAGAGCAGCCTCCTGCCCAGCATCCTGCCAGGAGCGTGGGAGCCTCGCGAGGCAAAAGGCATGGCCTCCTTAGGGCCCTAACGAGAAGGGAAGGAAAGAAGCTTTCCTTTTTAAGCCACGCTTGGATGAGGACCTTACTCTGGACACACCACACAGTGTACCTTCCCCAGCTCACTTCCCTGTTTTTCCCACTCCAGCCCTTTTCTCCCCATCAGATCCTGCTCTGTGTTGCTAATCCATGCCCCACACTCATTGGGCACCAGGAAGACAGATTACACATTTGCTGCCCACCCGTGGGGGCCTGGCTCCCTAACTCTGACCACAGCCATGGGGTGGGATGCGGGGAGCACACCCAAGCCCTCTGGTAAATGGTGGCAGCTTGGTCTCACCTTGACCCCTACAACAAAGTGCACTTTACTCCCTGTGTAGGGTTTGCAGAACCAGCCACGATGCTGGTGTCCATCCCAGTGATTAAATGCCTCCCAATAAACCCAGGATAACTTAGCGTGGAGTTATTAAAGCAGAATTTTATGGGCTGTAACCTGCTGTCATTCCCTATGCAGAGCTCCTGCTGAGCTCATCAGGACATCCATGGCCATGTGACGGCGTGGGAGGAACGGCCCTGGTCCTCCTCTGCTCGCTGAGCTGTCTGAGGGGAAAACAACCCCATGGTCTGCCTGCTGCATGTGCTGGAAGGGTGCACAGAGCTCTGCCAGGCAGCCACGGCTGCTACAAGCCATAGAGAAAAAACACTTAAAAAACAATATTTAAAGTAATATTGGAATTATTAGATGAATTGAGAGCCCTGGCAGCTTTCCTTGGGAATGTGTCACTTCTCCATCACCTCTCCAGTACTGCTCTGGATGCAGACTGGCATCCCAGTGCTCCTCAGCTCACAGCGATGATGATCACTATGGGTTCCCTGGCTCTGTGAAATGCAGCCTATACATTTTTTTTTTTTTTTTAAAAAGAGCTTTTTCTTCTCCTGAACACTTCAGGAACATTATTACATCACCCCCACTGCTCCCATCAGAAGCAGAGCTGACAGGACAGCTCGTTACATTACACAGGAATAACAGGGTATAGAAAATCCATACTTTAAGTACAGGTTCAGTGTAGCTCCAGGCTGGCCTCAAGAAATTGCTGCTCTGTTACTCTGCATTCCCAGCAGCGCATCGCTGCCCCAGAGGCTGCTGAGTTAATAACTCCACCACCCAGCATCCAGCAAAGTCATTTGTTTACTCTTGTGTGGTGCATTTATTAGATCTTAATGTTCCCCACCTCTTTGGGAGCACTAATTATAGCAATATTAGAGGAAAGTTCTCCCTGCGAGCTTGGTGGTTTGGGGAACTTTGGGAACTTTTTAAAAGGGGGTGGAGGAAATCTGTCTGCTGGAGGTTTGAGCGCCGTTCCCATCATCAGCCAAACCCGCCTAGTCCCTGGGATTTTAATTGTCTCAGCTAATTGTTTGAAGAGTCGCTCAATCAAGAGATGCAATGTGAAATTTCCTGTCAGGGTGAAAGGCTGCCACGAAAAGCTGACGAGTCTCGTCGAGTCGCCTGGCTTCTCCGGTGCTTTGTCCTGATGCAGGCTGGTAACAGGGAGAGATCACTCTGGGATAACTGCCAGAGCATCTTGCCTCTTCCAAACGGAGCCTTATTAGCATTTTGCCGGTTGGTTTCGCACCCGAAGCGTGTGCCTGCTGCCTCCAGCTCCCCGTTTGTGACCGACACGCTTGCACGACTATTTCTGCACCGAATCCCTCTGAGGGGAGTAGATGGATAGCGTTTCTTTGTTGCCTGGAGGAATCCCCATCCTCTTTCCCGACAGCTCTTGGCTCTTTCCTTTATCCCATTCCTTTTGCCATTAAGAGGAGAGATAAAGGTGATGCCTGGCAGCACCGTAGCCATTGTCTCTGTCCTTGATGCAGCTCTGGTCCTCTCTGCAGCTCCAGCGGTCCTGGGGCTGCCAGGGGAGGGGGACTGTGGGTGTCAGGGGGACTGTGGGTGTCAGGACCTGCAGAGATAACCACCGCTGCCTCCAACAGGGACCCATGAGACACCCCATCTTTACTGACACAGGCATGGGAGATATTAGAGCTGGGAATAGCCACTCTTAGCGTTAAAATACCAGTGCCAAGAACCGCTTTTTCTTCCCTTTTTATTCCCCCCCTGCAGTGAGGGTTGGATGCTGTTCAGATTATTATTTTTCACCCACAGGAACTGTGTTACCTCCTTTAACTGTGGAAAGGAAATGTTCCCCGTGCCAGATCCTCTCTGTGTCTGCAGTTTTTTAGCATCCCAGAGTACTGGTGGAAAGCGTCTTTTATAATTAGGATGGAGATGTTTGGAAAGCAGCACGGAAAGGAAGGGGGCAGGCTCGTTTTGGAGCAGCTATGAGTGATAACTCAGCATGTAGGGGCTCACGGTCGCCTTCAAACGTTGCTCTGCCCTAGCAGAGGGCTACTCCCTAAGTACAAACAGCCTGATTTCTTTCACAGAGCAGCAACTGACAGGTCCCAGAGCTCAAGGAAAGAAAAACGTAGGTGTTTCTTCAGCTTTTCTTTCTAAATAAATAACGTGAGTGAGCTCAGCGGTGACAGATGAAGTGGGGCTGGCCACACACAACCCCCCCACCCGCCCTTCTCTCGTTCCCTGGGAGCCAGCACCAGCTTTAGCATCGCATCCTGCATTGGGAGCCTGAGTTTTACATGGCAAAGCACTGCACTCCTGCGGTGGGAGAGGGGCTGCTCTGATTTGATGTGCACAGCAGCCTTGGGAAGCACTGTGATGAATTGCTTTGCTCTCTCCTCCCTTCTGTTACGCAGCAGAGCAGCAGCTTCTCTCTCTGGTTACTGTGCTAGGGGTTATTTTTACCTGCACATCGGGATATTTAAGTAGCACAGTCCCCTCCTCCCAGGCCATTAGAGATGTGTTTCACCCAGGAGGCCTTTCCCTCAGCTGACATCCAAAATCCCAAGCACTTGATGCAATCTCAGAGGATAAGTGATGTGACCAAGTCCCACCAGTAAGCTGGCACCCATGGCCCCAATACTGGGCAGGGATCTTGCTGCTCACCCCTGCTTGTCCTCAGGCTTTGCTCGTTCCCTCCCCTTCTCAGAAGCCAGGGGCTCATTTCTATTTTCTACCCCTTTATTAGACTCTCACGACCACAGTTCCCTTTGCAGAGCGATTTTCTCTCCCAGAGTCATTTCCATTTGCTGCAGGTAATTGTGCTGCCTCACCAGAGCGCTCCGGAAGGGTTCACTGCCCTTTGTTGGAGCACATCGGGCGCTGAGCCTGGCTGGTTGGAAAGCAGGATTAAAATGTGCCAGCAGAAGGGTTGTTCTGCATAAACCCAAGAACCAGAGAAGTTCACAAGGTAGAAATGAATGCTGGCAGGAGGATGGCATCCTGCGGGAGCTGGTGGCACCGAGGGGCTTCAGGTGTGACCTGAGGATTGGCCCAACGGGTTGAGCTGAGAGGAATTGTCCCCACACATGAATGTCAGAGGAGTTTGAGGGGCTGAGGGCTGAGTTCTCTGCTTGCTGAAGTCACCTCTTTGTATCAGGGCTTTTTAAGGCAAGTTGTGTTTAAAAAGGAAAATAAACTAAAGTAAAATTTATTTAGTAAAATAAACTAAAATAAAGTCAAATAAAACTAGTTTTTTCAGTAGAGGGGGAGTTGAAAGGTTAAAAAAGAAAGAGTCTTTTACTGAGGCTCACGTACAGCCCCAGCAGCAATAAACACACTGGATCCCTTCCTATAGCTGTGGGTGTTGCCATCACCGTGGGTGGACGTGTGGGTCACTCTTCTCCCCCTCCCATGCCTGTCTCCGCAGGTACCAGCCTGAAACCAGCTCTTGAGCCAGACTAGTGTGAGTCAGCAAGGCTGAGGCTGTGCTGGAGCTTCTCCTTCCAAAAATCCCAGCTCCTGCCTGATGAATTAAACATGCCCAAGCTGTGTGCTCTCTGCTAGACGGCTTTCGAGGTTTTTTTTTTTTTCATGTGCCACCTTCAGAAAACTAGAGAGAACCTGGGAAATCCTTGATGTGAACGTGGAAGTTACAGGGAAATGCTGATTTTGGAGGAAAGCTGGCAGCCTGTGGAGCTGTGCTGGGGAGGGAGGGGGGGCATCTTCTTAAATTCCTGGTTACAGAAGGGGGATTTTAGATGTTTTATCCTTCAGGAACTGTGAAAAACTCCTGAACTGAACAGCCAAGGGGTGCTGCTGTGCATCTTAAAGCCCTGTGTGAATCAGAAGATGGTGTGGAGGATGTTCTGGCTGATAATGGATGTCTAAGTGATAATGGGCTTGAAGCATAATTAATGCTAATGGATAGCATTTATATGTGATGTGAAGAACAGGTTCTGAAAGACAGATACAAAAATAGAGATAGAGATATATATTTTTAAACTCTGAAGACGAGACATCAGATCTACTAAGCAGTTATTTAGTGCATTTTATCTACAGAAAAACCTCTTTCTTTGGAAGCCTGTGGGGACTGGAAAATGCGTGGCCTGATTTTTCTCACATCCTGACAAATGAGGGATGCTCCATCTACCTGGCAGTGTCATTAGGCTGACACAGCTACGATGGGGTGGGGTTTTTTTGGCATTGAAATCGAGCAACGATGATCAGAGCCAGGATTATAAAAAGAAAAAGGCAGAGGGGCACTGTAGAGGGTATGAAACAGGTACTCATGGGCTCATGCCCTGAGGGATCAGTCTGTGGAAGGAGGGTGATTGGCCCCCAAAGGTTGGAGCGTGGAAGACTGCAGGGAAGATGCCAAAAGCCACAAGGTTTGGGGCAGTTCCCACATCCTGGAGGACCCTGAGGAGTAAATGGCTCTTTCTCTGTCTCTAAGAGCAGCTTGCTTCAACAGCGCTCCTGAAACAGGGTTGTGGTATAAAAGCATGAGCTAACCCTGACTTCCAGAGGGTGTTTTTTAGCCCAAATGCACTCCCTTCTTTCTTTTTCTTCTCTCCCAGACACAGTCTGCCCCTTCTCCTGGCCAGGTCTGTTCAGGTCTGTGTTGGGGAGACTCTGGCAATGGTCCCCAAATCCCTGTGAGGACCTTTAAATCAGCGATGCTTTGTGGGGCACCCTCCAACATACCCCAAATAAGTACCTCAGGCAAGGAAACAGCCGTGGAGGTGAGTGGGAGGGATGTGATGGGGACTGCATGGTACTGAGAGCTGGGCATCCCCGCACGTTAGCAAGGACCCTTTGTCCTCTGCACATGAGATGTTACTGAGGGGATGCTTGTGTCCTAGTTTCTGCCTCTTGGTTTCTTTTCAGTGTGTTTTCTTGCAGGAAAGGGGCAGACCTTTCAGTTTTACCTCTCTCAAATCTCAGGGATGCTCCTGGCAGGGGATGGCTCTCGCTCATGCAGTGACCTTTTCCTTCTCCTCTGCTTCTGTACTGCTCTACCACGGCACATTAGCACTAAAGTCTCTTGCTTTCTTCCCAGCCTCCCTGTCAGAAGCTCTCCTCTCAGTTTATCACCACTATTTTTGCTAACACTGTGTGCTGTCTTTCTCTCCTGCCTCTGTAGCAGTGCTCAAAGCTCAGGGGACCTTTCTGCTATTACCAAGTGTGACAAACATCGCACTGTGAGGAGCAGGGGGAAAGCAGACACGCTTATGTATTACTGACTGTGCCAATTAAGAAAGCAGCAAGGGTGGGGACTGCTACCCCAAGCTCCCAGTAACAGTCCAGTAACCCACCACATCCCCTCATTTGCACGGGGAAGAGGTCAGGCTCCCGAATGCATCGTGGCAGGGAGACCTGCATGAGGGTCCCTGGCAGGTGCTGCCCCTGTGCATTGGGGTGTGTTTAGCCAAAATACCAAGGGGAACATAATTTCTGGATCTGTTTCTTGGCACTGCTGGTACCCACTGAGAGCAGCTACTCGTGGTACTTCCCTTCTCCTACAGCATTTTTCCTTACTCTGTCTCAAAGAGATTTTTAAGGTGTGGGGGGGTCACCATCTTTCAGTCCCTTCTGCAGACACTGGGAAGGAGTTAAAAGGGAATCAGGGAAGAAGTGAGGCTCCTCTTGCACCCTTGCTGTTAGGAATCCTTCCATCTGCCAGGCAGGGAGTCAGCCACAGATACTCAACCAGATAAGCTGTTCTGATTTCTTTTGTCAGTGCTGGCACATTTACAGTACTTCGCTGGCACGTTGCTTGGGAATTACAGGCAGATCCTCTCCTGGCATAGTGGGAACAGGCACATCACATGCCACATACTCCTGTCTAGAGGCTGTTGGCAAACCGCAACTTGTAGTCAATCAAGGCAGGGTTTTATAACTGCTTCTACCCCCACCCCCTTCTCACATCCCTTATTTTCATCCCTGCACTTCAAAGCAGGATGATTCACATGTTATAGTAACCTACATTTGGCTTGGCACCACTTATGGGCTATATATAGATGACAGAGTCACCCTGTTCTTCCTTGTTGAGTCGTTTGGCTTTTTTTCTCCCCAGGCACGGAGCAGCTCTGGGTGCCCCATGGGCTCAGCGCGGAGCTGGGAGGGTAAAAGAGACATCCAGCATCTCGGGGTTTTGATTTGGGTCTGGCTCAGGGCTAAGATGGGGTGGGTGCCTTTGGCAGCTGCTGGAGGTCTGTGCTTTAGGAAAACCCCAAGTGCTCTCCTTCAGCCGTCACCTCTCTGCAGCGTGGGCGTAATGGCTCCGCTGTTATCTTTTGCACCTCTAGAACCAGACTATCCCCCAAAGGCTGTCTTTTTTCTTTCTTTTTCTTATTTTTCCTTTTTTTTCCCCCCCAAGCAAACCATCCCAGTTCCTCTTTTCATCTCAAATCCTTTGTTTCAGCAGCTGCCCACTGAGAAACACTGTCCCTCACGCCCCGAGCCTCACGGCCCGATAGAAAATGACCCACTGACCGCACCGCAGAGGGAAAGAGCCCAGCTGATCCTCCCCTTCCCCCCCCAGCCCCAAAACAGCCCCACTGCTCAGCGGTCACCATGCAGGGAGGTGGCAGCTGTGCTGCTGAAACAGCTTTATTGACGCCCAGGGCCCGCCTGGCTCCTGGACATCACTTACCAGCCGCCTCTCCCATACCTCCTAATAACGGCGCCGCAGCCGCGGGGACTGAGCTGAGGAGCGCAGGTGCTTCCCAGCCCCTCCGCCTGCTCGGCGATCGATAGGGCATTGCAGGGAGGGTCCTGATGAGAAATCTATTGGTAAAAGTGCTGTTTCGCTAATGGCAAGCACGGCGCCTGCCAAGAGCTTCAAGGGGAACTCAACCTCTGGCTTTTAGCTGGGTAATATTCGTTTCAGATGCGGGGGGGAAGGTGGGATGAGGTGTGACTGTGGGGACAGCATCTAGCAGGTTCTTCTTATTTTCTTATTATCTTTAAAGTGTTCAGACACAGAGGCAGGTATAAAATGACATTACCATAGGTGAGGATCAGACCTGGTGGACTCTGAGCCACAAAGTGCTGGTGTTTTGCCTGGAGGAAGCTCTGGTTTAGCTCTGTTACACCAGTCAGGAGATGGGGAACTGACAACACTGCATCCCATCCTGCAGACCCTCAGCCCTAGTCCCTCCTCAGGTCCCCTGCTCACCAGGGGACGCAGCTGATGTATCGGTCCTCGTGGGCACCTTTCCACCAGCCCTGTGATGTGCTGCTCATTCTTTGGGTCAAAGGAGATGCAGGAGAGGATGTAAAGTTTGCTCACAGCTTGCTCGCCTTCTGCTGTCTCTGTGGGCACCTGTCGAAAGATGGATGGCTCAGTCTCTAGGACACCAAGCTCTGGGTAAGGAGACTGAGGTTTCATTCTCTGTTCTACATGTTCTTTGAGATAAACCTAAATTGTCTGCCAGTAAAATGTGGGTAACAGGAATTCTCTCCTTAGAGAGTTAACAGGAGGAGAAATGCATTAGATGGTGTCGAACCCCAGATGCCCTGGAAGGCACTGAATGCTACCTGGTTGATGAGCTCCCTACACAGCCCAGCCTGGGTTTGCAGTATATCTCATTCCTGTAGACCATCACCGCTTGAAATATTACAGCTTGGGTCAGGCCAAAACTTGCTTTCCTGGCTGGGTGTTTTATTGCTTTCTGGAGCAGGCTCTACCCCCTCCCATTAATCAGGAAAAATGTCTTAGTCATCTGCAGCGTGCTGACCACAACGAAAAACCCGGCTGCAGGAAGGCTCTGGGGCTGGCACCAGCTCAGAGAAACTTTGTCTGCCTCTAAGTGCACAGGGGCACAAATCAATGGCTGGGAAGTGAGGGGACAGGATGAAAGAGGCACAAGGATGAATTCAGGGCACCAGAGTGTTTCTGTCTCCCTCCTGCAGCCCAGCTTGCATTGTTCCATCTGCATCTCCTTTTCCCCAGCTGCTGAGTTTTCCTTTCTTTGAACTGTATGGCTTTTCTTCATCACACAATTGGTAACCAGAGGGTCCAAGAAAGCTGTTCCTCCCAGCTGGGACCCTGGGGTCGCCCCTGCCCAGCGCTGCGAGGCAGAGCCTTGGCGCAGTGCAGCTCCCTGGCCCTTTGGGAGGGGAATAAGGCTGTGCACATTATAAGGGCAGCTGTGCAGAAGTGAGAGGTCAGTGCCTTTAGCCATTGCTAACACGCTTCGGGCACTGTGACAGACAAGGGGCGGGGGGAATCCCCCTTTACTCCCAATTCTACAAACTTTTTGATTGACCGCTCAGTTCTGTGTGCAAATCTCAATGGTATTGTTCACTGACAATATTGATCGTGATGCCTGGAGCAGATGGGCACAGCAGGTAGGATTTGAGGATGGATGCAGGAGGCAGACCTGTGCCCTGGTATCAGGGAATGATGGCCACCTCAGAACCCCCACTATGTATTTTGGGTCAGATTCCTTGAAAGCATAAATTTGCCCGGTGCCTCTGAAGGCAGATGTGCTGGAGGGAGCAGAGGCTGAGCTGGTACAGCTCTGGTTTGCAAAGCTACTGTGGTTCCAAGGACTTCCCAGCTTTATATCAGGGGAGGGTCAGCCCACATGGGCCGGTTTCTGTGAGCTGCCAGGCTCAGGGAGTCTTGGAGTTTTGGATCAGGCTCCACACCCATAAGCTCCCCAAGGAAAGCAGCAGCCCAGCTGGTACCCAGGAGCTGTAGCTCAGACGTCACTGCCCAGCCTGATGGCAGGTCCCCAGAAGAGCCGCTGGCTGCAGCCACCATCGTTTATCATCCATCAGACCTCACGCAAGGAACAAACTCCCCTCAGCTCCCTGCTGCCTTCCTGGCGTGGGCTGTCACGAAAGCAACAGCCTCCTTCACAGGAAGAACATCTCTGTTATTAAAGGTCTCGCCTGCTCTTTAGGCACGCTGCCCTTCCCGAGCCTCGCTGCTGGGATGATGTATTATTCTCATTCCCCTTCCTGCCCGACACGTCGCTGGCGGGGGAGCTTGCTTTATTGCCCATCACCCGCTGAGGAAGCGGGGCTTGGATGCACATCAGCTCTCATTAATCAAAACACTTCGGTCTCCTCCGTGCTGTAGCTGGGTAGCTGATGCTGTTTGCTTTCTTTTTCTGGTGTGCTATCCAGAGACCCAGCCTGATGGGAACCCTGGGCTCACTGACAGGGACACCCCGGGCTCGGGGCAGAGCCTGGTGAGGCAATGTCTGCATCAGTGTGCCCCGTGATGGGAGCTGCGGCCGTACCGCCGCCAAGGACACTGCAGAAAGAGGAAAGGCATCTGCCAGGGAGCACGGGAGCTCGGGGTAAAGGGTGTGTTTCCTTCTCACTGGGCTGTTACTCTGTTGTGGACCAGATTTTTTTTTCCTTTTACAAGGGATGAACCCGAGCAAACAATAAATAAATAAATAAACTAAACATCCCTTTCGTTTTCTCTAAGATTAAATGCTTTCGTGTAACTGTGCATTAACCTTTGGTCCTGCATTAGGCTGCTGCTGCTTTGCACCCTTGATGCTTTTAAGCCAGCACTGCAATTAGCCAAAGTGGCTCTTGACAGCCTTCCAGGCAACCCCAGTCCTGGGGGCCACATTCCCGAGGGGAGATGGATCAAGATGGATCACCGCTCTCAGGGCTCACCGGAGGCGCCTGGCCCGGAGGAGGCTGGAAAAGGAGGCACCTTCTCTGCTGGCTGGGGCTAAATGGAAAGCTTTGGAGCGTAGAGGGGGTTTCAAGGTGGCTTTCAGGCTGAAAAGCTTCCTGCTCAGATGCATTTTGTTGCTGAACTCCCACTCCCACAAATTAGATTACGAGAGTGCAGGAACCCTCCCCTGGGCCTCGATGTACAGGAGGGATATTTATAGGAAAAGCTTTTTAATAGCCTGAGTTGAAAAATCTGGTTTATAACAAGCCCATCCTCAGATAATTAAATAACCCAGCTATGACTAAGAATATTGATCAGGCACTTGAGCCTCCTCCCACCCGCACTTCAGCAGGAGGCAGAAACTGTGTGCCTGAGTCGGATGAATTTGGGAATTATCCCCACATCCCAGGCAGGATGAAGTGCAGGGACTGCCCTGGGTCCCTCCTTTGCCAGGTCGAAATGCTGAGTGGCTGGTGCTGCACAGCTATCCACAGGGATTTTGATGGGATGTTGCCATCTCAGGCATCGCTCCCATATTCACTAGTTATTCCAGAGAGCTCAGAGACCTCAGCTTCCCCTGAAGGTCCATGTGGATAAAAATAAGTGAATAAAGAGTGAAACAATCCCAGGGTGAATCACTCCAATTTTTTTTCTGTTTAAAATGTGTTTTCTCCTTTATTATTATTAAAAAACCTGCTTAAATTGAAGCATTGGAGTTGCTCCTAAATGACTTTTCTACTTTAAAATTTTGATTCACTCCTAGCAAGGATGCTAAAATAAAACCAAATCGAGGTAAAAGATTGTTTGGAAATTTTGGAAATTCTGGTTCCCACTCTCAGGCAGCTACTTGCTGAGTTAAATTAACTGTCAGCCTCACACACTGGACTCCGTGTCCTTTGGTAATCAAAATATTTATTTGATCCTAAATGTTAATCATGAGAACTGCTGTTGTTCACATTTTAATATCACTCCACTCTAGAGGCTCATGCATGGGCAGTTGCAGGGAGGAATCCTACATTTCTACTGGTGTACAAGGGGGTGTAAACGCTACAACACACTTTATATCATTCAGGTCATATTTGCAAAGGATAATAGAAAACCACAGACCTCCTTGGCCAGAAATCCCTGTGCTTGGGCCAGGGACTTCCAACGCCTTGATGAAGCCAGATTCAGCCATCAGCAAGGGGAGGGTGTAAAGCATGAAAAAATAGATGTGTTTGCCAAAGAGACGACTTAATCTGGGGCCTGGCTGTTGAAAACAGAGCCTCTTACCCTTCTGTTTCCTACAGGCAGCAGATTCCAACCGGTACAGAAATAAAGAGACCAGAAAGTGTTTGTGTCAGGCTTTGTGTTCTTCAGTTTTCTTTTGTGTGCAAAAATATCTCTAATTATCTGAGGAAGCAAGCGGGGTCGGAGGCACCTTGAACTCGCTAGGAAAGAATTGCTTAGTCCGTGTGTACCTCGCCTGGAAAATCTAATGGGAAAGACTGGCGCTCAATCAAAGCCACTGTTTGCCTGCATCCCAGCCACTGTGAGATCTTGAAGGTCAAACCACAGCTTGCTGTGCTGCTTTTTTTTCCCCTACAAAGCCAGTAAAGGAGCAGATAGTAGTGGAGCCACGCTCGTGGGAGTGGATGACACGGAACGGGATGTTGGGGGAGGCTGTGCTGGTTTTCTGCTTGTCCCATTGCTGCATCCATCATTGGCAGGGTTTTCCACACAGTTTTCCATGCTCTTCTGATCAGGAAGCTTCACAAACTGTCTACATTTCGTGCTGCTGGGATATTAGCCCCGCTGAAGCAAAGTGGCAAAGACCGCTGTGCTCAAAACCCAGCGTGGTCAACATCAGCGTGTGGCACAATGGGGATGTTCCTGCCTGGAGTAAATAGCTTCTCAGGGTTTGGTTTGCTTTTTCCAATCCCAAACTTCTGGGGTACAAGTGTGGGAGCAGCTCTGGTTCCCCATGAGACTCAGGGCTGATAGAGAACCTCTCAGTCGTGGAATGACTGAAGCAAGGGGCAAAGAGCAAGTGTCATCGAGGCGACTTGAGTGCAAAGATGTCATCTTCAAAGAAACCCAAAAAACCCCAGAAGAGACTAAAAGAAAAATGCCATTTAGATCTGCTCAGTCCCAAACGAAGTGAAGGTGTCCTTGCACCTTTACTGGGAGCCACAAGGTCAGGGGACATCCCATCAAGACAGGCAGCTGGAGGAATTCAGTGCCTGTTCTGAAGTGATGAAAAGTCCTGGCAGGATTTGGCACCTTCTTATGATCTGACCTTGGGGAAGGCAGATCTGCTTCTTGTGCATCAGCTCCCTGTCCTACCCCTAAACCACTTTGGGCCTGACGCCCAGAAAACTCCTGTCAGCACCGTTAAACATCTGGAAGCTGTAGCCCTGCTGTGGGATGCTGTGATTCCCAAACCTGGCTCCTCACTCACTTAGTCTCTTGCTGAATTTCTATCTCTTAATTCATTAGTTCAAATTCTCTGCTATTCACACTCAGCTTTGTTAGTACATCACTTTCAGATGGAATTAGGGTTTTAATTGACAGGCAGCCACTTAGCGGTTTCTACTATTTGGTAAAAACCTCCTCATTAGCCATCTCTCCCCTGGTATTTCAGTGATTATAACAGGGAGAGAAATGTTAGCTTTCCTGATGACTAACCATCAGGCTAGTGATTAACGGAGCTGCGGCCTTGCTTCTCAGCCCAGGCTTGATGGGAGTAGGGAAGTATTTATTGTCTTCATGAAATGAAGGTAAAAATGCTGCGGCTTTCAAGCTGCCAGGATGGTCCAGCAATTTATTTATTCACTTGTCTGATGTGTTGAATTCAGGAGAGCAATAAAACACTATCAGAAGTACTCTGGGTGCACATCAGATTCTGAAAATTGAGTTGTAAACGGAAGCATCGAGGGTGTAGGCCCCAAAGTCTCGTGCCTGTTCAGGACATGCAAATTCAAGCTGCGGTTCTTGATAAAGCACCTGCAGAATAATCTCAGTGGTGGGTCTTTCCTGAGGGTAACCTGGGGGGTTATATCATAAAGGAGAAGGGAATTGCTTCTCTTTTAGCACAAGGCACCAGAGGGTAAGAAAACCCACGCAGGCACTGGCGCGCGGTAAGATTTCACCCCTGGGTCTGTGTTTGCAGGGGACAACCTGGCTCTGTGCTGGCAGAGCTCTGACCCCAGCGTCAGCCCAGTAACAACAGGGCCCATCAAATCAAGGGCCTTAAATCCTGATCTGGCCCGGATTTAAGGACCCTCAACTATATATATTTGCAAAAGGCATACTGCAAACCCTTGCCCGAGCTCTCTGTTGAGAGACGCTGCTCTGGAGGAATTAATTTCATCCTCCACGAGCAAACCTATTGAGGAAAAAGGGTTCATTTTTACCATCGCTTTCCCAGCTGTAACTGCACTCTGACTGCCCGGAAAATGTAGCTCTAAGGGTTAGATTTATGGCACTTTTTGAAGCTTGTAAAACCATTTGCTTCTATTAGCACCATTCATCGCCCCGTTGCCATTTTTATGATGGACAAATCAGCAAGTCACAGATGGAGAAATACCAGGAATTAGAATCATCTGAGGAACCTGATTTCAACCCCCACAAATTCGGCTGGGAAGCTGGAATGACAGCCCAGGGACTTTCTAAGAAACACATTTATCCCTGACAATCTGGGGCCATAGAAAAATCATCACTGACAAGGGGGGCGAGGCTCCTAATCTTTTCTGAAGATGAAAAGGAGAAACGAACAGGACATGAAGAGCCAGAGAGATGCAGAGGGTTGAGGACTGTGTATGCAAGATGTGCTTTCTCAGCAAAAAGCCTAAATCTAGCCCTTGAAGGGCTTTTAATGTACTATTGGTCGGTATAAGGCCTGATCAGCCACCCATGAGCTGTAATGTGAAGTTTGCCAGAGAGCCTCAGGTTCTCCTTGCACTTCATTTATTATTTCAGGTGACCTCCAGTTGAATTTCAGTGTCTTTAACGTCTCAGATTCTGCCTAATTTTACAGGGAAGCCCTGGGTACCTATCCCACAATGGATTCCCTATATTCATCATCTGGAAAATGCAACTGTGGAGATGCAAATCAAGACAAAGGCACGTTCACTCCTATTGTGTCCACACCTCCCTCTGTGCAACAAGCCAAAATCCTTTATTTCAATATTAGCCTCATCTTTCCTGCCTGCCAAGCTTCAGCTTTCCATTCCAAGAGGATTTGTTTATTGTATCCAAGTTTTAAGTTCATGAGGAAGCAATATGACAAAGGAAAATGTGACACACTTTACTACACCATAGGAATGAAAAGAGATTTGCAAAGCCCATATCGCTTCCTACTCTGCATTTATTTTGTTTCCTAAACTAACCAAAAAGGAATAAACCAGCAAGTCAGCTGCAGCCTCCTCTGTTTATTTATCTGCTGTTTGAATGCCACTTCTTCAGCGTAGCTTTTTCCATCCCCTCTCTTGTTTGGTCTGGCTTAAAATACAATGTGTTTTGACTGAACCATGAAAGCTTAAAAAAACCCCGGTGATTAGAGATGGAAGAGGGAACAAAGCTCACTTAAAGCTCACTTCTGAGGAGGTTCAGATCATAAATGGACTTCTGACCTTGGGAAAAAAAACCCCAAACCTGCTCCAGGATCATAATTTAGATTTTGACTCTACCTAAGGCATACCAAGGATGTTTGCATTTTAAAGCAATTTAAAAGTGCTCCTATAAAGCACTTGACATTCTTTATGGTTTATTTTTGATAACCCTTTCAGCATAAAGTCTGCAATCCTATCTTCAAACAAAGTACAGTGATTTCTAGCAGCTGGGGGCTCAACTCCAGCCCAGCACCAGCACAGATGCTCCTGATCCATTCTACCTTACCACCTGCCCCCATCCTTGCCCAGCCCTCCCAGTGCCCTCCCTCCATCCCAGCCAGTCTGGCTCAGCCACACCTTGCTCTTGGGGTATTTAATCCCCTGCATGGAGGGAGGGTTCTTGTGTCTGTGGTCTCAGGAGCTCTGGGGTGTTTTGGGGGGTGCCATAGAGCTGGTAAGTGTGGTTAAGCTTTTCCAAGGTGATCCTTTGCATTTTTTGCCTGAGAATAGTTGCAATGCCTTAAAGCAGCCTGGATTTTTAGGCAGTGCTGTCTCATTTCAGAGGCAGCTAATTGTGAAGCATCCCTGAGGGGTTTGCTGGCGAGGAAGGAGCTGCCTTTGTGCCTCGGGGTGTTTGGGTGAGCTGCTGTCTCTGGGTAAGCTGCTGCTGATTGCTGTTGTGTGAGTTTTGATGTCTAGTTTGAAATGTTTGCCCTGATCTCTAGCTGGGTGACATTTAGAACCCTGAGGGGTGTTGTCAGGGAAGGTGCTTGGAAAGAAGCAGCATCAGTGCACAGGTAGTGGCCAATATCATCACCTCTCCATCCTGTACTAGGAGAACAGGGGAGAATGGAGCTGTGAGCTTATGATCATGAGGAATCACTCCTCCTGCTGAATGCTGGGGGCTTGGGCTCTTTAAGGGCCAAAAGAGAGAGCAGCACCTCTCTGATCTCCCAGCAGGATCCAGGCTGTACTTTGCTCTCCTGGCCCTAACACTTGTTTCTAACTGTGTCCCCTCTTGTAAGCCTGCTGACAGTGCCAGCTCTACTACAAGGGATCTGGGGTGCCATTATTAATGGGCATGTTAATGCTAATTGGAGCTGTGGCCATCAGCTCTGAGGCCTAGGTCTAAGGCAGCTGTGAGCCCTGGCCCATCTGCAAGCACTGGGTGTCTGAGGTATGGGAGGGATTTCCAAGTGTTAATTGGGTGTTTTCATAGGTCACAGGGGAAAGGCTCACTGTCTGTTTTAACTTGGCTCTTCCTCTTCACTGAGGCAGAAATCAAGCATTAAGAAATGAAAAGATGGTGGAAGGAAGATGCAATAATCAATCAAATGCTTTCCCAGCCAGAAGGGGCTGACCCTAAGGGAAACTGAGAAAGCAGGGGCAGCTTCCTTCCTAGATTAGAGGTGAAGTTAAGATGATCTCATTAGCATATCTTAATGAGCTTCTGCCCTTTTGGCTGGGAGATGGTGACTTCCCTGTGTGTGTAGTGTGGCTTGCTTCTGGAGAAGGGGGTTTGCTTTCACTCCCTTGCGCTGCTGTGGGCTCACAGCAAGTGAGACTTCCTGTGCTGGGAGAGAGATGGTGTTAGTGTAATCACAAGTAGTGTCTGATCAGCCTCAGCAATGGGGGACACACAAAGCAAGGTCTGAGCAGGCATAACATCACTGAATCCAAACTTCCCTGGAGCCTTGGCTTGCTGTTGGCCTCCTGGAACCACTGTGAAGTTTAATACTGCTGATACCTCAGAAGATGCCTCATGTTCTGGTGCTCCCTCCAGGTGATGTACCCTGAAAGTGGAATAAAACTGGCTTGATTTTATCTGACAATGCTTTTTTCTCCCTCCTCTGAAGCTTCTTACAGTAACTTATTGTAGAAGCAATCGGTGTGCCTTCCTGCTCAATATCCTGGGGAGATATTGGGAAGTAGCCGTGGGAGATAAGGGTTGGTTATTAGTGTGATCTAAAATGGATCCTGCCTCAGGCTAGCAGTCATCTAAAAATAAATGATCCCTAAACAGACACTTGGCACACACAAGCAACCTGTCCATCCAGATTTATTCCATTTCTTCAGTTTAAGATAATCTTCAGAAGTCTGTGTGATCAATCTGTTTCAAGTTCGCGTTCTTGGGGGGGAGTGAGGAGGGTTTTTTCTGGAAGCCAAGAGCTCAGACTGCCTTGCTGCTGAGACAACTCTCTTCTGCTCCTCAGCTTGGCAGGGTGGTCTGAGATGGTGTCAGATCAGTAGGTATCAGTTGAGGATCTGAAGATAAATTGCATTTTATTCACAGGATGTGAATTATTCTTCCCCCTGCTCTGCCCACGCACATTTGCTCCAGGGGACCTTGCTGAAAAGTCACTTGCTTTTTGTTCTTGTATTGATTTCAATCTTCAAACATCCCCAATGCTACTGTTCAAAGTAAAAAGCCACAATGGTGATCACAACTGAGGGATATGCCTCTCTAGCGAGGTAAGCTGGGGGGTTTCACAAGCCATTCCTTCCTTTAGCACCATCTCAGCAAGGATACCATATAGGAAGTATTGGCCCTCCAGAACAGACAGCTCTACTGCTGGCCCTGCAAATGGGGCCTTCTGTTGTCTAAGCAGCTGATCAAAAGCCTCCTGTCAGGAAGGATTAGTAGCTATGGAAAAAAGGCTAAAAACTTCAGGCTTGAGGCAAGCTGATAAATGATGTTTTTCTGGACCATCCATCAGTTTATTTTCCTGATCATAGCGACGCGAAGGATGGATGAGCTGTTTCTCTCTGCCTGACTTGCCACATGCAAAATGTTCATGTGTAGATGCTGGTGTTGGCTCTCAAATGAGCCTCAGGTCTAAGGAAACATCACCATTGGCAGTCTAGCCATGTTTGGGCACCTACTGTCATGGATCTGCAAAGGAACTTGGCTGAAATCGGGCATAGATGCTTTGATCTGCCCTAGTTTGGGCAGCAGTTGTACAGTTAGGTCTTTGGCTTGAGATATGTACTATCCAAACTGTAAACAACCCATAGCATTTGTCTCTTCTGAGATTTGAAGGACCAGACCTCTCATTAGCCAATAAAATAAATATTAAACATAAAATAGGCTGCTGTGGTATTGCTTAACCCAGTGGATGGGTGTGGAGCCTTGATGGCTTTTGTGTGTCCTGTCTGGTACCTGCAGTAACAGCTGAATGCTCAGCTAAATACACCGATTCATGAGGCAGACTAATTTTAGCCTGTGGCTTGCTTCAACTGACTTACAGTTGATGTCTTTATTTGACATGGCCTTCAGGAAGGATTTCTCTCATTCATTTATAAATCCTGAAGTGTAAAATTGATCTTTTCTGGCTGTTCCTGCTACTTCTCAGCAAACAAATGCTCTTTCCCCCAGGAAAGGGCTTTATATACTTAGGTTAATGATATGAGGAGGAACAGAAACACTTCAGTCAGCAGTTTAAGGGATGAGTATTGAGACAGGACTGCTTCCTAGCTTATTAGGTAAAGGAATGGATTAATTTTATGGAGGCAAACAGGAAGCTTTCTGTTGTGATGCTTATCTCAAGTAGTGCTGTGTATCTGGATGCTGTTGAGTGATTTAGTTAGCTCTTCTGTCCTCTACCTACACACTGAGGTCAAATGTAGTGTTTGGGAGTAAATCCAGGCTAATTTGTTATTAGACCATTTTTCAGTGGTTATTTGTGCAACTGCAGCCTTTCTCCTTATCAAGATAGGAAGCACTAATGCTATTTTGAGCCTTCTGGAGTCACAGAGCATCTGATTTCTTCAGGAATAACTTGGAGATGCATGGTCCTTGATCTTTGCAAAAGACTTCACAACATCTGCTCCTTGGTGCCACGCTGAAGATAGGACAGGGAATGTAATCCAGTCCATTACAGTGATTGTGTGCTTGAGCTGCAGTGTATTTCCAATTACAAAGTGTAGCTAAACCACACAGCCCTTGATTTATGCTAAGGTAAAAATGAAGTCCTCAAAGTCCCAGCCTCTCCAGTCCAAGCAGTGACTGCTTCATCCTTCCCTGCATATTATGGGCACTCAAATCTCTAGTGAAAAGCTTAATCTTGTCAGTCAGAAACTTCAAACACGGCCAAGATACCCCCAAACAGCTCAGACTGAAGCGGGGTCTCATGTGGGCTTGAGTGTTGACACAGAAATAAGTATTTGATGGAATAAATCCATACTGCCAGAATGCAATATGGATTGGTTTTGTTTCTGGATGGATTTGATCTTCCCTTCTGTAAGAACTGTGAGTGGCATAAATAAGCAGAGGGAAAACACTAGACAGCAGGATGATTCTTCTAGGAAAGGGAGAGAAGGGCAAGTCAACTCATGTATTTTAATTGCAGTTCTGAAAGATGCTTTGCCAAGGCAAGCAGATAGCATGTCAATAATCAAACAGAAAAACCCTGCATGGCAAATAGTCATGCCCCTTGCTAATTAGCAAATCTGCTAGAAAATGTCAGGCATGAGCTGCTCAAGGAGCTTATGTTGCCATCATCCAGAGGTGTCAGCAAGGTAGAATTTAACATCTGCTGTGCAGGCAAAGAATTGAAACAGATTGCTTGTGTGGATGTTATTACAGCTTCTTCAGGTCTTATTGCTGTCTCCAGGACACTAAGCTGCAACACTTGGGTGAGGTTAGACCCTACTGAGTCCCTGTTTTGATTTTGTCCTTCCCTTCCTCCCACCTGTCAGTCTAATCAGAGGCCATGTGGACTCAGATGTCATTTAAACCCTAAAGGGCACTGGTTTGGTAAAATTCCTGTATAGGGATTGGCATGGTCTATACCTGTAACACTGTCTTGTTTGTTCTCTGGCTGCTGTAACAGCCTCAGGCCAGGACAGCGATGGCACTAAAAGCCATCAAAGCCTGCTTACCAGCACACAACACCAATATCGTTCCACAAAAGCACATCCAGAAATGCTGAGCCTCTGAAAGCCCTCAGAAAACAACCTGGAATGTGGCTGGCCTTGTTTTAATACTTGTGCAAACAGTTCTTGAAGAAATCTTACCAGGTATGGAACCCTGAGTGTACCAAAGGCTTCAGGAAAGCTCTGGCTACTGGAAAAATGCTCCTGGGAGTCTGGAGACTGGTTTTGGTCTTGGCTGTGCAAAGCTGATTGGGCATCTGGAGGCAGAGTTCTGTGAAACACATGAACTGCAGGCACAGGAGTTAAGACATTGGGATTTCCTAAGCTCTTAAACAACGATGACTGCACAGAGCTGACCATAGACTTGTGAAGACTGCAACAAGGGTGACCTTTAAGATGAAGCAGAGGGCTCATGTCCTGCCTCACTATGTATCTACTCATGTGCTGTAATCAAACATAACCTGAGGTACCTCAAGTGTGTAACACAGATTCTCAGAGCTGGAAACACTCTTACAGGGTCTGGCATGACTGCCTTTGACAAGCCAGCTGTGCCTGGAGCAAACCATGTGAGTCCCTGGAGTAGTCCCTGAATAGTGCTGGGGCAGCCATGGCACTGTGAGCATGGTTTAAGATAACCTTGGCTTCCAAGTTAGACTCCTGGAGCACTTCAGCCTGGGAATCTGATTAAAAGTGACCAGGCTGGTAGTGCTGGAGAAAATTACAGCAAAATAAATGAGATAGCAAATGTAGGAGTAAGGTCTTTGAAGGAAAATCCTTATTAAGCTATTTAAATAAGTAAAAAATCAATAGTGCTTCCTACCTCGGTTTGCTATCAGCTGAGAGCTGGGTGTAACCATTTAATGTGCTTTCTCAGTGGCTTAGGTATTTCCATTTAAAAATATATATATATTTAGGGGCTGAAGTGATATTTATGGGGTCTGATATTCTTCTGGTGTGTCTAGGTGAGAGCTCCTTAGGAATCAGAAATGTTTTCATTGTTCTTGGTTACGAGTTTAACTCATGAGGCGTTTAGCAGTGCTCACAGCTTTTTAGAGATCTTGGAGGGAATGCATGAATTGGTCACCCAAACCCTCTTATTCCTGAGAATTTGGGGTATTGACAGGCGAGGCAAAGTCTCTGGGATCAGAGGACCATGGTGGCACAGCCCACACCCCTGTGAAAGAGCTGGCAGATAGTTTAAATCACAATTTGTGGGACTGGCTCTCCCACCCTTCCAGCTACAGCAAAGCCCTGAAGTCTGGATGGAGACGTGAATGCAAAATTCACTTCTAGCTCATGTAAACTGGGAGCATTCAGGAGGTAAAAAGAGATGGATGTAGCAGAATTACATTCCCTTGCAGTGAGGAAGGAAAGATATTAATAAATAGCTTTTCTTTGTCTCACATAACTACAATAGAAACAGTCAGGCTGCAGAACCATAAAAAGAAATTCATTTCATGGGCTACACAAGGAATTATGATGAGATTTCTAGCTAATGGCCTTTGACAGATGGAAGGGGTAACAGAAATGCGAGTGTATTTTCAATCAAAGAAGCAATGGAATGAGTTTTCTTTAAATGATAAACTTGTCACACGAGCTATCTGCTTGTTTTGCAAAGGAAGCAGTTTCTGAGCGAGCAGGAGGGGGAGCAGGAGGTCAGTGGAGCAGACTTCAGAGAGGAAGGCAATTGGGGGTGACCAACCTCAATTTAGTGGAGTGAAATTATTGTTCTTGCTCCAAAGCAATCCCTATGTGGGTAAAGATGCAGAGTACTTGTATGTAGTGATGCCCAGCTTAACTGAACTTCTGGGTAGTGCTGTGTGTGTAAAAAATGATGTGCTGGACCACTTCAGCTATAGCTGAACAAACACAATGAGCTGGTTGTGGTAGGCGAAAACCAGTGTGGAGTTACTGCCTGGAGTGGCAGGTGGGTGCAGAACAGGAGAGAAAGTGCAGGGTGTTATTTACAAGGCACTCCAAGGCTTTCAATATCAGATTTTCCCATAACCAAACATTAGCTGCCAGGAGATTGATCCGTCTGATGTGGGGGAAACAAAAGCCCTTGAAAGGAACCACAAGGAGCTGAAAAAAATTATATACATAGTGATACAGGCAGAAATGGTGCCTCTGGGAGTTAGCTCTCAAAGGAAATGCCAAAAATCTTTTAAATACATGAGTCTTCCCTGCCTCAGCAACAAGAGATTAACAACAAAGGCTATTAGACTAACAGGTGAAAACAAACCCCCCAAAAATTGGTGCTGAACAAGTAACACTAGTGAAGGACTGGGGTTTTTTTTCTATCCCTGTGAAGCCAGAAGTAATTTTGCAATTCTTTTCCAGCAGATGCAGACTCGGACACTAATATCCTGCTTCTTGAAGAGTTATCACCAGAGCTGTGCGTGGGCTTGGCCCACTGTTACCCTGAGCATCTCTGCAGAGAGCACAGCAACATGAGTGTGTTATGGGTGACGTGAGGCTGATAAATCTTCAGACCCAGGATGCAATTTACGGGAAGGAAAAATAAACCTTTTGAACCAGGAGATGAAGAAGAAAAACTCTGGGTCTGTTGCTAAATATAGCCCTGGCTGGGGAAGCATAATTTGATTTGTGGAAACTCACCGAGGCAGGCAACTGCAAGCCTGAATACAGAGTAATGTGACAAGGTAAAAGTGTGCATGGGTAAGGGTAGAAAGGGAGGATGAAGGCACCGACCAGACCACTGGAGATTTCAAAGCAGCAAGACCTGAGTGTGCTTGTAGCTGAGGCTTAAGGCTGGAGGTGGTGTGTGGGCTTCAAGACAGCAGCAGCGGTGGGAGGAGTTTGAGTGTTTCTCATGAGTACAAAACATCTTCTGCTCCTTCCTTACCCTGGGGTATAATGATTTTTACTACCCGAGTGCCTGAAGGAATACCCTGTGTCTGAGTGCTGCTTGAAGTGGGAGGCTGACGACTCTGACCCAAGGGCCGGATCTGGAGCTTGTGGACTGCAGCACGGTGTCAGCAGCCTGTGGTGCTGTATCAGCTGAACGAGCTTCATCTCTCCTGTATAGTGTGCTCTGCACCTCCACTGCAGTGTCTGCCAAGGCTGCTCCGAAACACCCTATTTACTACAAGTTTGGAGGCTGTTACAGTTAACAAGGATGACTACTCTTACAGATGCTGTGGTATGCTGTACAGAACACAGATAGGAGTAAATATTTCTTTCCCAACAAACTGTAACTTTATCAAACAAATACAGAAGGCCAAATATTTGTTGAAAAAGAAAAATATCAACAAAAGTTGAAAATAACTAAACTAGTGTCTTTCAGACTTGGTTTAATGCTGTCTAACAGGAGCAACTGTGATCAGCTTGATGTTTTAAAATTAATAAAACTTGGAACTGTGTTGCTTTGAGAGAATGATTTTCAAATTTTTTTTCCTTTTGCTCAACAGTGGACTTTAGTGCTAAATCTTCCAGGTTTTAGGAATTCAAAATGCCCTTTTTAATAAAAAAACCCTCACAACAGCCGTTAAATGTATAATCGTGCTACTAGGCCAGATAACTTTTACTGGGTCTGGAGACATAATTGCTGCTGAAATAAGCAATTAAAAAGCACTGAACTTTTCAAAGTCTTGCTATGGCAGGGATGTATATTCTGGTTCTTTGTTCTGACAGTGTCTGCATAGCTAGTGAAGTCAGATAAAACAACCAGCATCACCCACCACTTGAAAGACTGAGTGGTATTTGTGCTGAAGCTGAATTGTTATTAAGAAACGACTAGAATTTCCAATCTTTGGCTGGTTTTTTGCAAGCTGATACTGTTCCCACTTGTGCAGCCTTAATAAAAACTGGTGGCTGTTTAACCAGAAAAATAAAGTGAGAAGAATCTGGTGTCCTTATTTTGTGAAGAACTCTGGCCTAGTGTGGGTGCGAAAGGCCCTCACACCACCCACTGCCCCCCTCCATGGGCAGGGGTGCCCTCCCCAGCCCAAGGTGCCAAAAATGCCACCCATCCTGGCCTTGAACCCTGCCAGGGATCCCAGGGTAGTCCTAGCTTCTCTGGGCACCCTGTGCCTGGGCCTTCCTCCTCCCCAGGGAAGGATTTCTGCTTCCCAACTCCTCTCCCGCTGCCCTCCCGCAGCTGAAGGCCGTTTCACTGGGTGTAGCCCTGGGCCCGGCCCCCCTTCTCCCTGGGCCCGGCCCCAGCTGCCCTCCTTCAGCTCAAAGCTGTTCCTCTGGGTCTAGCCCTCTTTGCCCTTGGCACCAGCCCCTCTCCAGCTTCTTCTGGAGCTCCTGGAGGGCTGGGAAGGGGCTCAGAGTACTCCCCAGGCCCTCCTCCAACAACCCCAGCTCGCTCTCAGCCTGCCTCTGTTCTGCGTGCTGCTTATCTAATCGTGGGGGGTTGGATGCATACAGTGAAGTATCTGCACAACTGACTCTCAGTGGGATCACCTAACCCGATAGAATAACCAAAATGCTTACAAAATCCTGTAAACTGGCCATTTTCAAGACCATATATTGAAAGCCTTTTTCTTTCCCTGGGTAGAATTTGGTGCAAAAGTTTTTTACAATGTTATTGTTTGTTATAACAAGCTAATACAAGTCTGCAGTGCCAGAAAACTACCCTTTCTTATTAGAGCTGTAAAACTTCCCCCACCTAAACTCAATTGCTTACTGAAGCAGTTGAAATACATGAACCTTAAAGCAAATAATTTCCTGGTGTTGCACTTTTCTTGTAATATTTTGCTAGAAAAGACTGGGTGGTGTCTCTTCCCAGCCATGCCTTAATGTGTTTATCTTATTTGTTCCTCCCTCCTTTTATTTGGGGTAGAATTCAAGGATTTGAAGAGCACTGTTAAATAGGAACTTCTTTTTTCTTTCTTTTTTTTTCCCATTGTCCTTTGTTTTTTTCTCTCCCAGATTATCTGTGTAAGAGTATCTATAAATATCAGAGCAAGTCAGGCATGAAGCAGTTGGGGACTAAATATAAAGCCTAAGAAAAATACACAGGCAAAGAAGAATACTGTCAAGAGGAGAACGCCTTGACTTCATGTGACAGACGTTCCACATATCCACAGCAGGGATCTGCTAACTTCTCCACCATGGGTCAGGTCTTGGTGAGGTGTCAAATGCTTCACTAAGAGTTAGATCATGCATAAAGAGCCAAATCTGTTTACTGGTTGTAAGGGGATGTAAATAGGATGAACCCACCCCAGCCACAGGACCCAAATAGCCGGTGCAGATGATGATGTAACAGCTTTCATTATTGTTTTTTAAGACCACTAGACAAAGCTCTTATTAGAAATAAATATCTAAAAGCATCCTTCATTTGTATGCCCAGTGTTGATTCTAAAAATACGAGGAAATGAAGAGAGAATTTATCCAGTTCCTGTGATCTTAAAGTGGCTAAAAGGGGGTTTTTTTAATACCAGAAGTAAAACAGATTGATGGGTATTCCACCACCTACTAACTTCGATGAGTTTGTTTATATCTGGGATAAATTAGCAAAGGCTTCATATAAACAAGGTATTGGAACTGGCAGCTTGTGAAAAAGCCATGATACCAGAGGATTAATGTGCTTTTAAATTACTTTTGAAAATGACATGGATGTTAAACTGATCCGCTGCAACCCAGTGATCCCAGGGAAGATTTTCCTAGAGAACTTAGCTACCACCAGATAGCAAATGGTGAAGAGGAAGGCAGGGTGTGGGATGAAGGCTGACCTCAGGTGCTAAGAATTAAACTTACCTACACTGGGGCCAAGAGATTACAAGAACCCCTCCCATCCCCAGGCTTACTAATGAGCTATTTAAGGGTTTAATTGCCCCTTAATTTCCCAGCAAGGACATAAGGTAGGGGAGGAGCACTGTCCTCCGTGTCTGACCTGACTGAATCTTGGCCGTGTGTGGGGCCAGCTTTGAAGAACCAACCTTTTCTCTGGATGTTCCTCTTTGAGTGAACAGGAAAAAGCTTGAAGATGGATAGTTGCTGCTTTGATGTAATTACTTTGATTGCATTACTGGTTGCCTAGAGGCAGAAGAAGAAGCTATAGTCTCTTCAAGGGCCCGTAAGTCCAACCTCACTGGGTTTCCATGTCCTCCCCAGTATTTTCAGAGCTGTCTTTACCTCTGTGGATGCTACAGAAGGGTGCTGACTTGCAAGCAGACCAGATGCTGAGGGGTGAAATGGGGAAAAACAGCCTTCCTGCCTTCCCACTGCCTGTCTCCAGCTGGAAAGTAAGTGCCTGCTCCTTTCCTGGTTGTTGTGAACCGCAATGCGATGATGTTCTTGGGCACCCTGTTGTGTAAGGCACTGCCTCTACCTGTCAGTTGAGTTTATTTACTCTCACTGCTACAGCTAGCCCCTGGAGCGGTGTTTGAGACATTTGCTTGTGAGGAGTGTTCTGGTCCTGGAGGGATGTGTATCAGTTGTCTAAGGAAGTAATGAAATAATTCTGTAGGTGGCATCTTGCACAGAGCAGCGCTAAGCAGGTGTCTGGCCTGAGGGGTGTGGGGAGAAGGGGTAAGGATTGTGGGCAGGGGTGCAGGCACAGGGATGTGTTTAGCTGTGGTGCTGTAACGAGGCACAGGAAGGCAGGCGAGCGAGAGCCCATTGTAATTCTCCTCAGAGCTCGGGTTTGCTAAGGCAGCACAGCCTACGCTCCTGACTCACGGCTCTCTGCTGAGCAGAGGGCTTCCTCCCAGACAAGAGCTGCCTGACTCAAAGCCTGAGGAGAGCAACTAGGAGTGTTCCTGGGGCTGCTCACCAGGCAGTGTCGTCCTTCCTGCTCGCTGTGGCTCTGGGCAGCTCATGGCTCTCTGTCATGAGGCGGGGGGAGGTGACCAGCCAGTGCTGACTTGTTTCTGTTAATATATTGAGTTTTCAGAAGCGCCTGAAATAGGAGCATCAAAATTAGAAGGTCCTAGTTCACATAATGTGTCTAAGTCAGCCAAACTGGCACCGTGTCTGGCCTGTGCCCTGCTTGGTTCAGCAGGAGGGTTTTTTGCGGCGTGGCAGAGGGATGCGTGTAGCTGCTATCCTGTCTGTCTGTCTTTCAGGAGAGCAAGAGCAGGTTAATCTATGCTTGGGGGGGAGTGTGAAGCTGTGAAAGGCAGCAGCTGTGCCCCTGCAAGTGCACAATATCCGTGGCTTCAAATCCCTTTTGTGCAGACGACGCTTTCTGTGTGGATGTGGCTAGCAGGCTAGTGTATCCTCTTCTTTGTTAGAAAGAAGTCTTCCTGCCTGGGGCTGCTTAAAGTGTCATTTGGGGACCTCCTGTGCCTTCAAAAAAGTTGTCCCCATGCCAGGAGCTTGTCCACAGTTGGTGTAACTAGTCTGCTGATGGAGGGAACGGCGCCGGTTTGTATCAGCTGAATGCCTGTCCCATCACTCCTGTGCTTTTTCTCAAGTGTTACCCCAACTCCCAGTTAGCAAGAAGTGGAGATGCCTGAAAGCTGTCATCACAGGCTCAGAGCCTGCAGGGAGATGGTGTGATGCATTTTCTCAGAAGTTTTTTTCTCCTCCTAGTTCCTGTGGCAGGAGTTCTTGTCTGTACATTGTGAACAGCCAGACAGAGAGGCTTGCTAAGACTTTAATGTGAAATTCACTTATTTAGTCTTATAATTAGCTGTATCTGGGGGGGTTGAGTCTTCTCACACCTACTGTGGGAACTGGGAGTCATGCACTGAGCTGCAGAGATTTAAATGTGATCCGAATCCATCATGTTTCAGCCCAGGGGAAGCTGAACTGAATCTCAAGTGTCTGATTTTAAGCTGTTCAGGCAGAGCGGCCGTGCTGTGGGAAACGCACTGTTCCCTAACAGGACTGGACAAGGCTTTATAAGGTCGCTTATTGGAATGGTCTAAAATTCTATCTTTGCTCCCAGGAACTCGCAGATCTGGTTATGATACAGCAATAATACCTCTCTGCCAGAGGAGAGAGAGTACCCAATGAATATTCATTGTGCCTCTTGAGTGATGAGAGTAATTGTGCTTCAAAAAGGGGAAAACCAGTGGACTGGGTGGTTATATAGCAGACAGAGGGTGGGTTTCCCACGCAGAACCCCAATCCTTTGATGTAACCCTTTGTTCTGAGGGATTTTGGTTCAGCACAATGCAGGGTGACAGTAGTTTGGTCTCCTTGGGGCTCACTTCAGACTGCACCGATAGGTATTTTGTAGGCTGTGTTGCAGGACCATCTTTGCTGAGTTTTCCACTGGTTTTATATGGTTGTACCTTGTGAAAAGGGATTGATCCAAATCAGATTCCAGAGGGGAATTTGAGTGGTTACACTTCTTGTGTTTATTACCCTGAATGCAAATCTGAGCACTGTGTACTTTAAGCAGTGTGCTCATATTGCTGTGCTGTGTCTCAGTCTCCATTTTCCCCATGGTATTGTGTTTTGGGTGGCTAAACAGCTCTCCTTAGAATGATTTTCTTGCTAGCACACAGAACACTGCAGAAGATTACCTTGCACTTGGTAGCAGATATTTCTTGGGGCCAGCAGTTCTGGCTGTGCACAATATTGGGCAGATGAGTCACAAGGTCCCTGTTGAACCATGGGGGTGTGTGGAGGTTTTACCACATGCTGGTTATTAAAGCCGTTTAACAAGGAGAAAAAAAACCCCATGTCATTATGTGATCAGAGAACTAAGGGCTTAAGTACATGTTGGGAGAATTGGCTGCCTCAAGGGGTTGGGTAGAGAGTGTGGAGTTGAGCCAAGTGGGTTTGAGTAAAGCCATTGACTGCTGGTGATGGTCATCGATATGTAATTATAGGTGTGTAATTCTATGTATGTCTGTAATTAAGGTGGTGAATGCCACATCTTGTGCCTCGGCCTCTGGCTTTTTGAGGAGATGCCTTGAGGGGGGATGGAGTGGTGACAATGGAGGTAGCAACTCCAGCGTGGCCCAGTGGAAGGTTTTGCTTTCATTTGATTGCTGGGAGCCTTGCCTTGATACAAAAGGGCCAGAGAAGGAAAATTACAAAGAGGAGAGCCTTTGCCATACAAAAAGGGGTCTGAACAACCAGAAATCACTTGTAAGGAGGTCTAGAAGATGAACTCTTTAATGGTCAAACCCCAGAGGTCAGTGGCAGTTCAGCCAAGTGGTTTTGTGGCTCTGGGCTTTAGTCTCTCTGTTTCCTTTGTCTGTAAAATGGGTCTCCTAATCTTCCCCTCCTCCCACCCATCGCACCTGTGAATCTTGGGCCACTTTAGCCTGGCCTTTCCTCGGGGAGAGCAATTGTTTCTACGGGAAAGTTTCCCTTCTCAGCAGTTTGGCGGTTAAAGGACCTTATTGTGATGATAACTGAGCCTTCAGGGCTGTGCAGTGCGGGTGCTGGCTGGGCCTCTGGTGTGGCAGGACCATCAGGCTGCGTGGCAACTAAAATATACTCACGTGGAGGGGGGGAAAACTAAACACATTGCCAGAGCAGTGCGACTGGGAGGTAAGCCTGTCATGCCAGAGGTAGAAAGAGCCTTGGGGTGGAAGGGAGTTGGGCTGGGATGTGGCTGTTATGCAACTTAAGGTATTGATGCGGCGTGACTCCACAGCTCTGGTACATCTCTGTGCTGGCTGCGAGGTTTTATTACCCTCTGGATGCCAGGGTTTGGAGGGAGGAGGGTTTTATTGATTGCCGTTACAGCAAGCTGATCCTCGGCCAGTTGAAAGTGATTTCAAAGAAAGCTGATTTTGCTGATGCGTGTGGGATTTTGGGGTGGGGTTTTTTTTGCCTTAAATCTGGCCTGTCTGGTGCACAGGGAGCCTTCCTAGCAAGTTGGCTGGTGTCAAGGCACTCGCATAAATAACACTTGCAGCTTTCCCTGTGACAGTAGGGGAGGGAGCCTGGCATGAGGCACTGCAGGGGCGATGGCAAAAGGCAGACGGAAGGGTTGACACTGCGATTTTTACATTCCTCCAAGGGAACCTGAGCTGGAACATCACGCAAATAGACTCGGACCCATGGAGCATAGCGATCCTGGGAGTGTGGGGAGGAGCAGGAGCTGAGTCCTGAAGCTTTTAATGAGCCCAGGCTGCCACTGGGCTTACTGGGGTATAACAGTGGGATGGGTCTGTTGCCATAAATCCTCCTTGTGCAAAGTAAGGTCCAGAAATTGGACAAACAAACAAAAAATCAAGTGCTAGTGAAGGTTATATTTTTTCTCTGCTGTTGTTGTTAACTTGTGCTGCAGAATTTGAGGTTTAAACACTAAGCAAGAGCATCCCTGCCATCACACGGTGCCAAATTCGGATCATAGAATCCCAGACTGGGCTGGGTTGGAAGGGACCCCAAGGGTCACAGAGCTCCAACCCCCTGCCACAGGCAGGGCCACCAACCTCCAGGCCTGGAGCTACACAAGGTTGCCCAGGGCCCCAGCCAACCTGGCCTTGAACACCCCCAGGGATGGGGCACCCACCCCCTCTCTGGGCAGCCTGTTCCAGCACCTCACCACTCTCTCTGGAAAGAACTTCCCCCTAATATCTAATCTAAACCTCCCCTCCTTTATCTTCACTCCATCCCCCTTGTCCTGACATTCTCTACCCTTTTAACAAGCTGATTCCCCTCCTGTTCCTCTGCTCCCTTCAGGGACTGGAAGGCTGCAATGAGGTCCCCCCACAGCCTTCTCTTCTCCAAATCCTTCCAGTTGGTCACGGCAATCTCTGAGGGCTGGTAGGTCCTAGTCAGAGCTGTTGTTTCACATGATGCTCTGACAAGTGCCACACAACAGAAGAGTGTTTTTAAATTATAGATTTGTTTTTCCTCAACCCCTCAGCTCTCCTCATTTGCTTTCATGAGGCAGCAAAGCAACTGTAAAGTGAGGAAAGAATAGGAATTTTTTTTCCCCCTCTGAGAAAACATTTCTGGCTGCAAATTAAAAGGATGTCTATTTTCAGATCGGTTTTGTTTCAGTGTGGTGTGGTGTTACATGTGAAATGCAGAGCTGGTCCCTAGATGTGGGTCTGGATTCAGAGTTTCAGTGAATTTGTTGGAGAGCAGTAGGGAATGTTGGTGTTTTCTAAGGGAAAAAAAAATCTTTAAACTTTAAGCCTTGCAAAACTGCTGAGGCTTCATGTGGGGTTTTTCCCCTGATCAAAAAGTAGGGGAAAAAATCATGTAGGGAACATAAGTGGTAAGAGAGATGAAAAATGTAAGGGGGAGAGACTGGCATGAAACACTTGAGCAGCCCTAAAAGCTCTGCATTGCACTCAGGTCTGAATCCCTTGATGGACAATGCTCCCCTTTGACAGTAACAGCACGCTGAATATTCTAGTCCTTTGGGTTTTGCAAAGTTGGGGTGGAAATGATGTGGAGAAACCCGTGAAATTAAATTTTCAAGCTCTACTCAGCCCTACATGTTAAGAAAGCAAAATGTATTTAGGAAGGAGCTACCCTGAGCCAAGGACGTGTGACCAAGCCTGCTTCAGTCTGACTTGGAGCAGCTTGAGTGGGACCTGACCTCAGGTGAAGCTGCTTGCTGGGTGCTGTGGAGGTGCAGCAGGGCTCCCTAGGGCTGTCAGAGCTTGGAGAGAGGGGCAAAGTTGCCTTCAAGTCAACCAACGCTGGAGAAGCAAGAAAACACCTACAGGTTGAGTCAAGTGGCATCACTCTTGCTAGAGAGGTGACATGATCTAGAGACTGTATGGAAAAGTGGCTGGGGGTCACATTACCCCTCCTCACTGGTTTCCTGTGACCTCCTTCCTCTTAATATCAGTGAATTTTGCCTCTGGGTTCAGTGGCAGCAGGTTTGACCTGGGACTGGAGGGTTCCACAGTGTCAATCACATTCCTTTGCCTTGGCTTCCTGGATGGTGCAGTGGGGCTGAAGATGCTCTTACTCTGTCTCCTGAAGTATACAATTAGCTGCTGTATAAATGGTAAAATGCACTGTTAATATAATTATGTAGGAGTGTTGCTTAAGTAAATGATTATATGCCTTCTGAAAAGGTGGAGTATTTGCATTAATGTGCCAGGAAGGCTGGCCTGACTCTCCAAAAGCTCCGTCAAAAGGCTGTAGGGTAAGAGAAGTTACCACCAGTCTTTGGTCTTTAAAAGCACCTTGGCCATGTGGGACAAGGGAGGGAGGAGAAGCAGGAACATATGCGTGTTTCCACCCCAGAGACAGATTTCTCTGCTCCAACAGGCTTGGTGCCAAGGCAGCTTGGCTGCTCCACGTTTTATCTGCAATGCATCAAGAGTTTGTGCAGCTCTGTGTTTTTGGCAGGATTCTTGCTGCCTGTGCAGAGATGCAATCCTGCCAGCCTGCCCCTGTGAAATGCTGCATTCCTCTCTAGCTCCTGGCTTGCTGTCTGTCAGCCAACTGATGCTCTGGAAGAACCAAAGGGCAGGAATCTTCCCCTGGGGGAGGAAGGGTTGTGTTGAGGTTCTCTCAAAACTCCCATTGCTATGAGGAGACGCTGATTGTCCGTAGAGGGATTTGTAGGGATGGGGAGAACAAAAGGCTGTGCAACAGGTCCAGAATTGCTCCATCAGAACAATAACATGTTTTACATGGCTTGCAGAGAGAAACATAAATACTAGGTTCCTGTTCCCAGATCTGCTGCCATCCCTGTGCCCTGTTCTCATTGGCTTTGCACAAGGTGTGCCTGCCTTGCTGTTTAGAGATGGGACTGTAATGGTGTGTGGGTGGCATCTCCCAGATAAGCTTGATTTTTTAGGGTAGGTTGGCTCTGGGGATTGATGATCTGTAGCATGAGGACTTGGAGTACAAGTTGGAAGTAGAAAGTCATCAGGCAGGTTTGTCTGATATCCTGTATCTTGTATTATAATTTATGGTGCTGCAGAGACAGACCTGGCTGTGTTTTAAATGCTGTTGTGCTATTAAAATGTGTGATGAATAAAGAGCAATAAAGGAAATGTTTCTGTCATTGTAGTTTGTGGTGGGGACTAGGCAGAGCTTGGTGCACGTGCTGTGGACCATTCCCTTACAGCCTTCCCAGGAAAGCATCCCACCACTGACTTAGAGGTGCAGCTGCTTGATCTTTAGAACCTTTGAGCATTTTGAAGCCAGTCTGAAATTAATGGAAAAGGGTCCTGAAGATCAAAACCACTTAAGGCTATTAAGATTTATAACATTCTGATATTAAAAAAACCCCATAATGTACTCTTTGCACAGTTCACATTTTTCCTGATTGGAAGACTTAATGACTGGCTTGAAGGTTCTTCATTAGGTATTTCTGGAGAGGGAAGAAACAATAAGAGCAATTTAAGAAAATTAAAAAAAAAAAGGGGGCAGCAATGAATTTGGGCACTGCCTAGATTTCAGCTATCATAGATTATGGAGATAATGGCATATTAATGCACAAATCAATAGGCAGAATTAAAGCCAAATTCCCAGCTAGGCTTCTCAAAACTCCTTATTTTTCTCCCCTCTTAGAGAAAGGCTAAGGCCTGGTAGGAGGAGGGTGCTGAATGTCTTGCTGGTACAAATGTTCTCACACATAGTGAATAATTCTATTTTCCTCAGAATTATGCCAGGAAATGAGCATTTTGACAGCACTTGGATATGACAATGGGAGTTGTGACCACCTGTACTCGGAGCCGTGCGAATCGTGTGCAGACTGATGCTGGCAGCAGAGTATCATTTAGCTCTCATCTGATTAAATGGAGCACATCTGAGCAAGACATGGAGTAGCTTTAATAAGAACCAGTGGAGAACAGTGTCTTCACGCATGGCTTCTAATCCCTCCTCATGCTGAAAGCGGTTCATGTTGGGCCAAGATGCCCATTTTTGGCGATGGGGTTCATCATTGCTCTAAGTGCTTAACTGTTTATGACTAAGTTGCTCCTCTGTTCTGTCCCTAAGTGGGAGCAAAGGAGGTAAAGTGAGGAACTGGGCAGTGGATGGGGATTATGTAAGCTCTGTCTAGCCTCAGAGCACTGCAGTGGCATCAGCAGCGGCTGTACAAGTGGTCTGTCTGGGACTGTTTGCACGATACCTGGGTATGGGCGCTGCTGTTGTTTCTGACATGGCATGCAGCTAGAAAAGCCATTGGAAATTCACCCCATATCAAACATCTGTCAGCATCTGCCACACGTGTTTAGGCTTTTAGAGCTGTCTGAGTGCCTTTAAATGTTAGAGAAAGGGGCTTTCCAGTTCAAGCGTGCCTGATTCCTCTGTCTCCCTCTCCATCTCGGTGAGAGGTGTGGTTAAGGATGGACCAAGCTGTGTAGTTAAGAAAGGACTGGAGATTCAGGCAGCCCTGAGACCTGTTCCTAGTTTGGATGCTTCTTCCTGAGTTGGAGAACTCTGAGCCATTTGTACCATTCCCACTCCATACCAGCTTCTGCCCTTTACCTGGGCAAGGAAGGTTGTTCTTTACCAAGCAGAACAGCCTCGGCAGTGAGGCTGGGGAGACTTCATGCTGAAAGAAACCCTGAATAGCTTGGGTTTGGGAAGCAGACTGCTTGTGCAGCTTCCCTTCTTACCACAAACCAGCCTGCTTACTCAGGTCTCTTCAGAGCTCATGGTCACTCGTGTGCTGAGCTGCCTGTCGTACGTGTGGCCAGAGCTCCCCTGGCTCAGCTTATTCCTGCTTTGGGGCTCTTGCTGGTTTTAGTTTTATTTCTCGAGTTCGATGCTGCAGGAAAAGTTTAAACTGTGTCAGTAGATGGCACTCTGTTAATCCAGCTCAGCTCGGTGTGCTGGGCATGGAGCTGAGGCAGCACCGTGGGTTCGGGTGCTGGGAAAGGGGTGCTGCGGGGGAAGTGCCCAAGGCTCTGCTGGATGACAAGGTAGGTCTGCTTTGGCAGTAACAGGGGTCAAGATTCTCAAGTTCAAAGCAGTCCCCTGCTTTTTGCACAGTGTGTTTGTGCTCAGCCTGGGCAGGGAGTTGAAAAGCGCTGGCTCAGCATTGTGGGCCGCTCATCTGTGGGGGTGCAGGGGCTTTCCAGGAGCTTGTTCCTCCAGGGCAGCTGCCTTTGTGCAGCATCTTGTCCCCAGGGTTGGTATTGTGCTGTTTCAAGAAGGTTCTTGCTCTGGCTCTTTGTTCTCAATTTGGTTTTGTTGTTTCCCCCCCTGCCCTAGAATAAACAAACCCTTCAAACCAAAGCTGTTTCTCTGCCCACAAAATCCAGCCCTTCCTGCCCATTGCTAATGATTTCCTACTTGTTTTCTGTAGTAATCCCAAAAATGGACTTGTAGCTAATTGCACAAGCCTCTGTACAACACCCTCAGGATGCGTTTTACATCCAGGCCTCTTTCTCTGCTGGTTCCATGTTTGTTCTCAGCTACTCAGCCTGGATGTGCAGCTGAAAAACTCCACAATGGAATTAGGAGGTGTGATGAATTCATCAGCCCTGTTGTTTTCTTCAAGTTAGCAATGCTGCCCTCTGAAAAACCAGGGAGTCAGCATCCCTGGGCTGGGTTAAGCACTGGTAAAGGGAAAGCTGATTGTAAGTGGGATGGTTGACTAAACTCTAACTCATGTTTAGCATCTCTTAAAACCCTCCTGAAGGCTTTGTTGTGTCATTGCAGTGAGCTGTAGAGAAAAGTTCTTCAGGGAATCCTTAAGTAGCTATTTACCACAATGCTTCTCTCCCAGTTTTGACATCATTTTCTTGTGAAAATTCTCCGAGTGGGAGAGATCTTGTACCCCAGCTAAACTTCAGAGATGTCAGGTAATCAGGTAAAAATGTTGACATTAATATTCTCTTGTCAAGGAGATGTGTTTAATAAGCAATGTGGTGAGATACCTGGGATCAGAGATGTCCTGAGGGCTGAAATAGTAATTTGTGGAGGTTTCTCACTGGGGCAAACTGGCATCAGTGAGACGTTTCTCATTGGAAGGTGAGAGGATATTATAGGGTTTCTGTCACATGCCTTGGAGCTTATTTGCACACTCAAGGGGTAGCCAGGGAAAGCTCCGCCAGGAGATTGAAAAGCTAAAAGAGGTAGAATTCAAGCCAAAGTCTGCTCTGCAAGGTGATAATCTATAGTCATCTGGCCTGAGGAGCAGAATTTAGTTAATGGGAACAGAAGCTATGCTTGTGAGGGACAGGCAGGGACCTTCAAGGACAGAACAAAGGTGATGCTGTGTCCAAAGCTGCTGTTCCCCTTTCCCCTGCCCCAGGAGGTCCTTGTGATGCTCTGGGAATATTTTGTGTTGAGTTTGGAAGACTTCAGTGACCTCATCTGGGGTGTGTTTGCCACTTGGGGGGAAGTAGGGACACGGATACTGCTGTGTATGAAGCTGTGTTCCCTTGCTATGGAGCAGGAATGAAAAGGCTGCATTTGCACAGGTTATCATTTGGAACTGAATCTCAGGGTGGCTGGACTGATATGGCAAATTCCCTCTTAGATACTGGAGAAGTTGTCTATTCCACTCAAATCTATTTGAAGCTACTCTGTACAAGATCTTGTATTGTTGGCTGGAGGTTCCTGTCATTACCTACTGAACTCTGTTGCCTGAAAAGCTAGTTTTTAAACTCTTTTCCCTTCCATTATGAGACTTACTTGCTCTATTGCCTCCCTTTATTTTTGAGCTGTCAGAGCACGATCCCAGGCTCCTTTCCATCCAGTTAGCTTCAGCAACTGAAATGTAAGGATGACGTGGGAAGGGCTGTAAAATGATAATGGTGAGCCTGAGGGAGATGAGGAAAGGGTGGTGTGATTCAAAGAAGAGATTGTCACGAGCTCCCTTGGTAATGAGGATGAGTGGCTGCAGCTAATAGTCTTCTGGAGCATTAAGGTCTAAGCACTTTATAATGGACCATGGACTTTCTCTCTCTCGCATGACTGATGTGTAGAGACTCAATCCCAATACAGAGAATAATGTAGCCTTAAGTGCAGTAATACAATTACATGGATGACTCCCAGAGATAGCCAAGCTCCATCAGTGCAGGCTTCCCAAGTCCTTATCCCCACTCCATGTCCCCTTATCTCCCTACAGTGTCTAAATGTGCTCTTACATTTTCTGTGTGCCACATCAGTACACCTGTGAGTATGCATGCACATGTGTATTTATATATTTACATGTGAAAGGTGATTGCTTGGTGCTGCATTTCACCACTAATTGCATGGCAACCTTTTGTACACATTCTTCATATTCCATACACATGGATGAGCCACCTCAGCATGAAATGGCTGAAGTTTTAGAGCTTTTAATAAAGCCATACAGAGTGCACTGTCCCTCTCCCTGCTCTGCACCCCTGTACCAGCCTTACAGAAATCTGTTCTTTCAGCTCCCAAGAACTGGAAGGCAAAGTGGCAAGGAAAGGATTGGTTCCTTTTCAGCAGCATCCCTCACTGCTCTAAATGACAATAATTAGGGGACGTGTACAAGGCATCTCAGTACAGGAGGCTGCTCTGATGGGCCAACTGAATTCCACAGAAGCCATGTGAAATATTTCTGTTGACTTTAATCAGCTGTAAATCTGTCCCTTTCTGAGCCAAATCCCACAACTCCCTCATTGTATGAGCATCCCTTGATAACTTGTAGTTCCATGGAAATTCTGTGTCAGTGAGTCATTCCTGTCCGTTGGGTTACTCAGGATGAAGCCCTCTATCAGCTTCTAATATCTGTCCAATTACAGACACCACTTTGTGCTGGGAATTTCAAGTTGCTGGACATACCATTGGTGTGTGTGCATTTTTTAAATCTTTATGCTGCATATTTAGGCCATTGTGGCAAGAGATAAAAATTAATGTAAGGGAGACTCTTTTTCCTGAGTGTTTGACTTGATTCCTGCTTTACATTTAGATGGCTTCGTGACAGGCAGCAGATGGCTGCTTATTCTTGAAAGGGTTTGTTTCCCTGGCACTCCTGAGAAAATTCCTGAATTGATGAACCACAATATCTGTCACTCTGAGAGATCAAAAACTGCTGTGTGGCCCCATTAGCACTCACCTTGGGTAAAGTGAGGAGCCAGACAGGAATTACCATATTGATCAGTGGGGCTGCACTGAGTCCAATACCCTTGCTCTGACTCTGGTCACTACCTGCTGCTTCAGCAGAAAGCAGAGCAAGTCCTTTGAGAAACATCCCTGGGGTGGCTTGCTCTGAGCTGCTTCCTGACACTTATCTGCTCCCCTCCTGAGGCAGGGAGGGGCTGTGTCCATCTGAAAACCTGTCTGATGGCATCAATCTCAATGGCTTTGCTGCCAGTACCTACAGCTGCATCGTCAGGGCCCTGCTGGGTTATCACAGCTTTTCTTTTAATATCAGCTTTGTTGTTGCCCTGGTTTAGGGTGGCTGCCTGAGTCTCTGGGGCCAGGCTCCTGGAGCTGTAATGGGACTGATGATGGGCACATCATCAGTGAGGGGCTGTGCAGCCCCTGGGACAGGGGGGTCATTCCGTGGTCAGGGCTGAGCGGAGAAGAGCGATGGTGGAGCCAAGGGCATTGCAATCAGATTATTGATTGAAAGGGGCAGAATGCAGGAATCTGCTGCATTGGCAGAACTGGCCCAACCTACAGGTTTCTTCCTTCATGCAGGAATTTGTTAAAGAAATACAGTTAATTGAGATACTGTACCCTTCTTCCCCAACACACACAGTTGTTTGTTGTTTAGAGCAGTGGCCTTAGCAATAGGACTTTGCTGTGGAAAGGAAATAGCACACCCCTTGCTGAAGGTGGAACTGCTGGGAAATGGGGCAGTTGAGAAGTTTTACAAAAGCATTTTTAGGGGAGAACCCGAGTTGAGATGGCAGAGCCTGCTGTGCATGCACAGCTCTTAGTGAAAGCTGCTTTAGAGATGTATCATCAGTCTCGTGCATCCCCATGGATCCTGGATCTTCTTAGTACGGGGAGGAAGGGGGAGAATCTCCCTGTGTTGTAGGAAAATAATGTAATTTACTGTTAAAAAAGCAAGCACATATAAAGCATATGTGTTTTTGCTAAAGAAGTGTTCCAGGAGCTTGCTATAAAGAAGTTACCCTGGAGCAAGATGGGATGTGAATCTAACAGAAGTGTCATTACAGAATGAATCTGAGGAACCAACACAATTTAAAACTTTAAGCCAGAATAATTTGGCTGAGAACAATTTAGGAGGAGGCTACTAACAGACCCCAAAAGGGACCTAATGGACACGAGCTGCTGAGTTCTGGTTCTTTCCTGTTCTCCTGCACAGATTAGCTTAACTCCAGGGCAGTCCCTGCTGGCACAGACACTTTGATCTCTAGACAGGCTGGAAAGATGTGATCTTAGTAACTAGATTCTCATACCAGTTCCTCTTAGCAGTGATATTTATGAATGGAAGCTCTTGCTCTTGTAGCAGCATCACTTTTGAACGCTGATGAGGACCTAGGGGAGGTGATGTTCACTGCAAGCTGCTCCTCCACTGTTTTAAGAAAGGGACTGTGGAAAGTGAAGCTCTGGTCCTCTCCACTTTCTCTCTCCAACAAGGACTTGCTGTGTCCAGCTTCAGTGCATCTTCTCACCAAACCACACTTGAGAACAATGTTTTAATGTATCTTGGCCTGTTACCATGAAGTGGTTGCAGGTGGTGATGTGTGAGGAGCAGAGGTGTAGTAAATCCACAGATTTACTTAATCAGCTCCTGGCTGTTCCTGGCTAGCTTCTGCTTTACTCTCCCCTTTTGCATTATTGATAATAAAAGCTCAGTGCTGGGTATTAAAACCAGAAGAAGGAAGGCGTAACTGCTGAAAGGTTGGAGTCAGCTGAAAATAAATGTGACTTTACAGCTCCAAATGGCAATTCCACCACTCTGCTGCTTCAATCTGTCACATTGCCTTTATATGGTGTGAGAGGAGTTCAGTTTTCTGTTGTGAATGTGTAGAGGAATAAGAGAGAGATGGACTTGAGAGATTCAATTAACTCCCCCCCAACATAAAAATTAAAAATCAGCAAAGCTCAGGAGCATCAGTGAGTTTTGCATCACTGTGCTTTGCCTGGAAGCATCAGTGCTTGGCACTTTGCCTAGCTAAATCTCACCCATTTGAGAGCTGACAAAACAATACCTATTAACTAGCACAAATGGGCTTATTTTCCAGGAAACAAAATGGATTGTTTAAAGATCATGTTAAAAAAAAAAAACCCCAAACAACCCTTGTGGAGTATTTTCCCCTGTGGTGTCAGGTCTCCATGTGACACTGAAGTTTTGAGGTCCAAGCCCATGCTGGCCACATTGAGTGTTAGTTTGCTACTGGTTTGCACAAGGGACCAGATGAAACCTTGTCCTTAGCTGACACCCAAAGGTGTGCTGGAGCCTGAACCTGAGTGTCTGAGCTCACTGTTGAGCTCTTGAGGTGGATTTTCCTAAACCTGGTTTTAGGAGGACTGCTCTGCCTCTTGGTTCTGAGCTTAGGCATGTTCAGCTGAAATAGAGTGCTTTGGCAGTGTGGAATGATGAAAATGGGTGTCACAGGGGAGGTAACGGGATGGATTTTGCTGCCAGCCTAGAGGGACCTGTCACAGAGCCACCTGCTGTGTAGAATCAGGCCACGATCTAGGAACTGGTGATGTCTCTGCTGGAGACAAAGATGAGCTGTTTTTAACTGGCTACTTATCCCGAAGTGGAATCATTCCTGTTTGACCAGAACTCTGCTGGGATCAGTGCATCAAGTGGGTCTTGGAGGTTTACATGAGATGCTGCTGAGGCTAACTGAGGCTAATGTCCCTGCAAGGGGGGTGTGAGGTGGGGGGGGCGTTGCTAGACTGGAGGAAGTGTTGATGCTTTCCTGCTGTATCTGTCTGTGGTGTCCTTGTGCAGCTGCTATGAGTAACAGCAACAAGAGACAGTGCTACATGCTGCATCCTCCCCCTTGCCTGAGGAGCCTGAAGAGCTGTTGTGGTGAGCAAGGGGAAAACTGGGAATGGTGGATGAAGGGCTTTGGGCTGGTGGTGTCTGTTCTCAGGCTGGGTGTGGGCACGGGGGGCGAGGTCACCCCATGCTGCTGTCTCTGGCTGTTCCCTGATGGCTCTTTACCTGGATGACCTTCAGGAGGAAAAAAGGAGGTGCCTTGCCTGGCTTACGTGCTCTCTGCTAGCATAGAGGTGCCAGTTATTGTTGTGGCTTCAGTGGATTAAAGCATTTACCGTTTCAAGGCTGGAGTGAGGCCAAGAAGCTGACTTCATACATCAGGTGCCTTTCAGCAGGAGCTGATGCTCAGGGTACAGCCTGGTGCTAGACCTAAAGAGAGCAGACAGGGTTCTGGGCAGCTTCTCCAAGCTTATAAAGCTCCAAATGTGCAATGCAGAGCAGGCAGGAGGTGCTGTAGCCGTGATCTGTTATCACACAGCAAGTGATGATGATCCTGTTTCCTATCCCTGATGGCTTGTGTAACACAGAGCCTCACTGCTAGTCCAGTGGCTGCTGATCCAGGGAGCCAGGCTGTGGCAGTCAGACTGCTCCTATGGCTTTTTCCTTGCATAAAAGTGCTCACTTGCACGAAATACGAAGCTGAAGTGAACTCTTTAAATGTTTAATAAATGCCAGTGTCCCTGTCTCTGGAGTTCTCATGTGAATGGCTGAGGAAGGCCAGAGATGTTTGTCAGATGGGCTCCAAAAATGCTGCTTTCAGGAAAGGCAGTGGGCTGATGAAACCCACCAGGATCAGCTGCATCTGGAACACATGCACAGTGTGTTTCCCTGTGTGTGGCTGTGTGTAACAGATATCAAACCCAGGCTTTCAAGCCTGCGTAGATAACTGGAGCTAGAACCCGAGTTCAGCTCCAGACCCCACATCTCATTTTCATCTCATGTTCATCTAGTTTCTTCAGCCTTTAAACTCTAGACATGGATGTGAGTGGTACCCAGTGGCTGGCAGACACTCCAGGTATGACTGGGTGTGATGCTGCCCTACCCAAACAAGCCACTGCGAAGCACATCTCCCAGAGCATCACTATTAAAATGGCCCTGCAGAAACCTTGCTGAAATGTAAAATTATCCCCTGGGCTTTATCCAGGGCTCTGACGGGCTCATAAGATCAGTGATGAAGATTATATTTATTCTTCAAGGGGACAATTTGGGGTGGATGGTGACAGTCCTTATCAGCACAGTGGTGCAGAAGCCTATTGTTCTGCTTGTGATTTGAGCCACACTCTGTGCAATAATGAACAACAGCAGTAGAAGCTAGACTGTTGTGTTAGGAACCATTGATTCAAGTGAATCCATTTCCTTGGGGAATACTCACTAGTTTAAATAAGTGCATGAGCTTCATGCCTTCATTTCAGGGCAGGCAGCTACCTCTGTGTGTGTTCAGCTGTGGTTTGTGAAGGACAGCAGCCTGGCAAACAGCAAATGTGTAACACACTGCTGAAGGTGTATTTGAAGTCCCTTTCTTTCTCTGAATCCCAGAGGCTATGACTTGTTTTTGCCCCTAGCCATGGAGCCCTGGCTGCTCAGCTGATGCTGTAGCAGATCTCACTGTGTTTTTGCCAGCTGTGGGTATCAGCCAAGAAGCAGTGGTTGTGCAAGCACAGCAGCCTGTACGCTGCAGCGGGGGGGTATTTAACTTGCTCTGATCAAGGCTTGCACAGCACAGGAGTGGAGGAGGGCACAGCTGGCTCACAGCTTCCTCAGAGCTGCCTGGAACCCCTGTAAATCAATAAACCCAGCAGCATGCTGCTGACCCTCCCACATGGGTCATAATCAAGGAGAAAAGCCAGCCTTTCATGTCAGGCAGGATGGTGCTCCCTTAATGGGGTGAGACAGCTCGCTGGGGGCGTGCAGCCAGGATTCGGGTTCACAGGGAGATTGATCTGGCCCCAGTGATGTGGGGTGAGAAACCAGCAACATCTGAAGCTTGAGCAGCAGGGAAGGGCACTCATGGTATAAACCTTAGGGGTTGGGAGAGCTGGTTCTTACATGCACTGTGCTCTTCAATAAGCTCTTTTTTCTTCCACTCCTCTCTTTTTTCCTTGCTAAGCCAGGGCTGCTCTAAGGCAAAACTCATTAATGTTTGTCCAGTTCTTTGTAAAGCCCTCAGGAAAGGCTGAGCATGGTTGTAGATTGATGATGTGTTTTTAAGCTTTGAGTGTGTATGCAGCAAGGGATGTAACTCCATCCTAAATATTTCTTCTGGCAAAGAAAAAGAGGGGAAAAAAATAAATCAAAGGTGAGTACATAAGAGGGATGTGATCTTGCAACACAGCAGTGAGCTGCTTTTTTCCCCCCTTCATTAAAAAGAAACCCCTTTCATATCAAACTAGAAGTGAAGACATAAGAAAAATGAGTTCCCTTCTTGTATGACTCACTGAAGAAAAGCAGAGTCACCCTGTGGTAGCTTGTGAGGTTGCTGTGTCCTGGGGGATTTGCTGTATGATCTGTTTCTCTGTCCCAGCACTGCTGGAAGGCAGGATATGTGCATGTTGATCGTGCATTAGCCTTCATTAAACTCCTTTAGCCAAATATTGTTCTGGGATGCCAAGGGCTGCACAGGGCATCCTCTGGCTTTGTGTTTTCTTTCCATTAATTGTGTGACTTCTCTGCTCACTGTAATTAGAATTAGATAGCTGTCCAGCTCCAGGACTGAGGTAGAGATGGTTGAATCGGAGTTTAATAAACTCTCAAAAAAGAGTTTAATAAACTCTCAAAAAATCACAGCTTGCTCTTGTTGCCTGATAAATTCTGCATCTATTCCCCATCTGGATGCCCAGTGCCCACTGCTCTTGAGATTGGCACTGCCTTTGTTACTGCTGGTGTTGCTTTCCCTCTGCCTGTGTGGGTTTGAGTCCTGTGCAAGGGAAGGGCAGGTCACCCTGCCTCCTGCACCCCATTTTGGAAGTGTGGCATTCCAAACACTTCAGGTGTCACAAAGTCCTGGGGTGAAGACGTGCCCTCCTACACTCATGATGATGCTGGAAGCCTGCAGAAGAACAGGAGATGGATTTAGACAAGGGCCACATTCTTTTTTTTTTGTTTGAGGCTTTCTGCAGCCACCAGAGCGATTTGGGAAGATGAGATCCGTGGATGCTCCCAGTTAGGATGAGTCACTTGAGAGAATTAAAGCAAAATTCACTAAAGCAGCTAAATTATAGTAGTTTCCACTGTGGAGACACCCTATGCTGATTTATCTCATTGCATCATCTGACAAATGAAAATATCACTCCCCAAATAATAATTATCATCTACAGGGCCTTAATGTATGAGGAAGTATCAGTTAGATTCCTGACCTTTGGATAATAGAGCTCTTAAGGTTTAATGTCACAAGTGGTGCCTCTGGAGAGAGATCTGGTGGGGAGGGTTCATGTCTGAAGCACTTTTATGGCCTCTTCCAGTTGTATTTCATTCCTGCTGTTGGCTCTTTGCTGGGAAAGCTTGGGCTGTGCAGCAAGGCCAACAGAACGAGAACAAAACCTTCCTCACTTCCTTCTCCTTGGACTCTGTCTCTGTCTAGACTGGTGTTATGGTCAGGAGCTGTGTGGAAAGAGAACGTTGGGCAGAGAGGGGTTGTTTTTATAGCTTATATAACTTTCATTGGGGTACAAATGATGAGTCCTAAGGAATTCCATCTAATTATCTTTAAAAAAACCCCAAGTCACCATTCCACATCCCCAATTGTATTAAAAAAAGACATTTAGGAAGAAAGATCACTTAGGGAGAAAGATTAGCTTCATAGCCTGAGCCAGGCTGCTTCGAAAGATTAATGCTTTAAAAGATGTTGCTGCAGTTACTTCTCATGCTAAATAACATGTCCTTTGGATTTGATTGTACATTGTATTTATAATGTGCTCATTCAAATAATTATTAATTTTGAATTGCAGCCAATTACATTCTAATTCCATTTTACTTTGCATGGCTGCAAAAATGCTGTTAGGACTTGTTTCAGTGAATGCCTCCGATTACCTTTGCCTAGACTAAGATGTACCCATCAGTCTTGTCACTTAATCCTGTAAAATGTTTATATGAAAGTGTCCTGAGTACCAGCTCCTGAAGTCCTGGGGCGAGATCTTGAATTGGGATTGTGAAGCAGGCAGTGGGAACTCTATGGGAGTTCACTGCTCTGTGCCCCACACTGTTATTTTGGGGCTGGTTCATAGAATCATGTTCCTTCAGTAACTTTAGACTGTAAAAGCTTCAGCTCAATAGAAACTTCACTTCAAAGTATTTTGTTTTAATATCAGAAGTCCCCTCCATCGCTTGTTTCCGATGGAAAGCTGCTCTGGTGGCTCTGTTCCAGAGGAAATGTTGCCTTTAGTCTCAACATCATCAGAGAAACTCGGTGTTATCTCAACTAATCCCATCGATGAGGGATGCTTCCTGCATTAGCATCAGCCTAGCCTGGGGACAGTCACTTCTGGATCCATCCAGGGCTCTGCACATGATAAAATTATACCCTCGTTAACTCCATGGGGGATGCCTTATGTAGGTCAAGATGTCAGAGATGCTGCAGAGCTGAGCTAGCTCCTAGCTTTTTCCTTGGGACTTGGTGCTTTTTTTTTTTGATCAAAAGGTTTGTAGCTTTCCAAGGGAGAAGTAATCTTCTGGGAAGTCGGATTAAAGCATCTGAGTGTCTGTAGCTGACAGGGATGTGGCTGGTGCCACGTTTGGCTGCCTTTGATTTCCTACCCTGAGGGATCAGATACCCCTTCAGCAGGCAGACCTGAGCAGACCTTGTCCTCGTGCTGCTGCCACCTCCCACCCTTTGCCTTCCCTGCTCTCCTCCCTCCTTTTATACCAACAAGGTGCTGCAGGGGCTGTGGTGAAGGTGCTTGGTGAGTGCACAAGTGGGGGCAAGCTCACAACCCTGGTGAGTTTATCATCTTCCCCCGCTCAGACGAGGAACTCGCTGTGGGTGGGAGTATAAAATAGGTCTGAGTCTCCTTCCTCTGAGTTGGAAACAGCAAGAAGTCTTTGCCACAATTATTCCTTATCTTATGAAACCACAGTGGGTTGGTTTTGTTTCCCTAGAAGCACTGGGTGCAGGGTGGTGAGATACAAGAGCACCATGAACTGTGTTTTCTAATGACTTTGTTGCTTGCAGCTTTTTAGTTTGATATTTGCCTCCCTCTACCACACTATCCTCTGACCTGTGGGTATTACTACACTGTGTAAGTGATGAGATAAAGCAGAAGTAAAAGGAAGATTATTGAATGTGAGAGGAGAAGGGCAGGTGAAGATGGCTTTCAAGGTTCTTTTCAGAAGGCCCATCTAGGATGATGGGTTTGCAGCTCCTGGTGTTACCACCACAGTAGTCACCCTCACATGGGACCAGTTCAGTACTCCTGTTATTTGTCAGGCAGGGGCAGTACATTGGGAAGGGCTGCTGGAAGATGAATGCTTAATCTCATGTTAAACTCTGGACATGTGGCTGTTACACTCACAGGCATTGCTGAAGGTTTGTGAGAGGAGGCTTCCAGGGCTTGGCAAGTGGAAGCAGCACCAAGAGATGCCTGAACACCCTGTCCTTCCCCATTGTTTCCATAACCAGCCTGTTTCTGCTTGCCCTGGAAGAAATGGCAGCAGAGGCTATTTTGACCAGAGATCTAATCAGAAGCTTCTTCCTCGAGCTGCAGCTCTACAGATGCAATACACAGCCCTTTTAATTAAACACCCATCCTCGTAATCAAATGCTTGGCTTTTGGAGATGTCACCTTGTGTAACTTGATTAGATTTTACTCTGCTGGAGGATGGAATCAATTTTTTGTCTAGTTGTTTGCTAAGAGGTTTTTTATTAATAACGCAAATGGAGATCTGACTTGGAAGGGCTCCTCCTAGTATAGATCTGCTCCTTCTTGCCAAGTCTGTGTTCTTGGCCCTGTAGCTGAATCAGTGATGACTTTGGCTTGTTCTGAGCCTTGGTTTTCCCCTTGTCATTTTCTGGTGCCAGTTCCTCTTGTGGAGAATGCAAGTAGCTCTCCCCTGAACTCATAATCCCTTTGTTACCCTCAGGTATCCCAGCTCCTGGTGATGTGGGCTCTGCGTGCAGGGGGACGCATCCTGGTGGGGTTTGTTCCTTAAGGTTTGTTTAACTTCAGAGCTCAGGTTACACAAGTCCAACTTGAGAGAATATGCAAATACATTTAAGACACTTAAGAAGCAAGCAGGGTTTCCTGGGGTGAAGGCAGGCCTGTCTGGATTAAGCAGCCCTGACACATTGCGTGACTGCCTCTTTCTAGAGCTCTGACTCATTCATGCAGTAAAACATTTATGTTTCACAGCAGCAGGGCACGGTTGCATAGGTGAAATCAGATTGTTCAGGTAGAAAACGCTTCCCTGGGCTTCTGTCCCCCCCCCCACGGCAGCAGATGCTCCACATGGACACTTGAGAAACCTCTGTGCTTGGTGCTGGGATGTATAATTGATAGGGGCACGTGTCCCTGCTGCGGGCAGTGAGACTTCCCTGCATTAATGCATTACCTCCCCAGCCTCAGGGGCCTCAGCTTGATGTGTGTGTGCAGGTTATGTGGGGTAAATCTGTTGTGTCAGCTCTTCTGTGGACGTACTCACTCTGTAGTGGATGTGAGGCAGCTTGTTCTCTTTCACTGGGGAGGAAACTTCCTCCTGCTTTCCGACAGGAGAGGCAGCATGGCGTGGATCATGTCCTAAAGGTTGGGTCCTGGCTTTCCCCCTCCACTGATTCTGTGCTGGTACCAGTAAAGCAGAAACGGGGCAGAGCTGTTTGGCTGTAACCTCAAGACCAGGCAGATATGGAAGCTCAGGGCTGGTAAATGTGATATGGGGCCACTGCAGAGAAGCTGGTGAGCTGGTGCTCATCTAACTAATCCTGGCTGTTTGGTGAGGCTGGGCTGTCTTTGGGTCTCATCATTGCTAGCTCAGCAGCAGTTGGAAATACTTCATGGAATTTACTCATTTCATCAGCAAGAGAGACTGTCCCTCAGTGGAGAAAGAAAACTGCTCCCCCCAGATGAGAGAACACCTAATTATCTCGTTCTAGCTGTTGTCCTCTGTGCCCATACGCACTCAGTCGTTCTCGTTTAGTTCTGGCCCTGTAAGGTTCTGTCATGTAATAATTTCTCACTTGTAGCTGTTTCCTTTTGACAAAGTAAATGTCAGTGGCTGTTCCTGGGCGTTTTGCTGATGTTCTGAGCGTTGAAAACAACAGTTCAAATGTTTCTGTATTGATTAAATTAGCCTAAAGAAGGGAAAGTTGCATAAGCTGCCATAAATTAACCACTTTATTTGTAATTTGTGTGTGTGTGCTGAGTACTGCTCTAGAGACCTGCCCTAAAGCCCTCTGTTTAATCCTTTACTGATATTTTTCACCTAGGAATGAGATACCTATTTGCTCACTGTGGGGCTGCATTTTTGCTGATAAAAGCTCCAACTTTGGTCAAAGTTGGGCATAGAGTTAAAATCGGAGGATGCTGCATGTGAAAGCTCACCAGAGTGTAGTGAGGAAGCAGTACCTGACAGCAATCATGGGTTATTTAAGAGATGGATCCTGCTCCTCCAGTCTGTTCCAGTAGGAATTAATCAGAGCTTTGTTCTTATCCTGGTCACACATGAAGGGCTGTGTACGTCGTGCATCTTAATTCTGCATGTTGATGTCTCAGCGTGTGTTTATAAACCTACAGCTCTCTGGGGGTGCTAGGTGTGTGCCTGTGAATGAATTATAAATAGTTGGTTAGGCTGTTCAGATCTCTTTATCGCATCTGAGAGCTCGTTAAAACAAAGCAAATGTACTCAATCACATTTACTGGTGGGATGTGGCAGGCAGTTACATCGGGGGATTACAGCCCTGGGTTCCCTGGGAAGCAGGGCTGGCAGGGATACCACATGGAGCTGCAGCTCTCAGGAAACCAGAGGCCATTTGGCCAAATCCCATTTTAAAAGGGGGGGAGGAAGGGGGAGGGAAATCAAGGCTTAATCTGGTGGTGGTTTGGCTTTTTTCTTCCCCAAAGCACAGAGCAAATTATCACAGAATGACGAGGTTGGAAAAGACCTTTAAGGTCCTTGAGAGCTTAAGATCATCATCAGTGGCTGCTGCTGCAGCTTCCCTGGGCTCTTCCCCTGCAAGGACAAAACCTGTGCAGTGCTGCAGCAGCTCCAGCCTCTAAGCATCCCTGTTTAGAAGACACCTTGAAGTTTTCTTGTTGCTATTGCAATTGTTGCATGAAGGGCTTGGTCTCTGCTGTTGCCTGGCACTGCAGCCTTGTCTAGCAGGATGCTGAGGACTGCTACCCCGAAATTAAAGCGATGCTGCTGCTTCCACTGCTAAGGATGGGCTCCAGGCAGCCTCCTTGCCCCAGCACAGTGCTGGCTTGCGGGCAAGGAGGGTTCCTAAGCAGCAGAAATTGCTCTATGTATATTCAGGTGAAATTTTAACTGCCTGGAGCAGTTTCCTTGCTGATGGGTTCATCTACTGCTGTTTCTTGTGTTATTTTTAAATCTTCACGGCGTAGTGGTAGTGAGGGAGAAGGCTGCCTTAATTACTGCAGATGAAATAAATCAGGGAAATCTCATTGCAAATGCAGGGAGACAAGACAAGCCGAGCTACAGCTCCCTGAGTCATCCTGCCAATCAGGCTATTAATTTCAGGGCGAGGGAGCAGGCTGCGTATTCGCTGTCGAGGGGTATTGCAGGCTTGTGGGTCCAGGCTTGCTCCCAGACTGACATCCAGACAGGTGATGTAATGCTCTCTTGGATGAGAGCTGCCAAAATGAAGAGACAAGGCATGGAAAAACTCCTGAGTTAGACCTTAAGCCTTGTTTTTGCCTTTGTGGTGAGGCTGATGGAGGGAGTCTGTTGTGTGTGTGTCTTTGGAATGCCTATTCAGCTGCACTCACTGTTAAGGACTCTGGCAGTCCTTGGATCGGTGGTGCTCAGTGAATTTGGGTGTACAAGTAGGTGAATCAGAGGCCATATAACTCGATGACTAGAGTGGTAACTTCAAATATGAGGGAATCTCATGTTTGTTCCCAACTCCAGCACTTGGGTCCATCACCTTTGTTCTCACTGCACCAATTTTCACTCTTTACCACCCCCTGGGATCATTCCAAAACCTCCTGGAGAGCCAGTGGTGGTCCTAAACAATGTCCTCAAGGTCTGGCATGGGGCATGGAGGGGCTTGCTGGAGGTCTTGCTTAATTCAGTTGGTTCTCTGACCAGTTTTGGACTAATGGATCCGCAGTCTCATGCGTTTAGGGTTTTTACAGAAGGGATGATATATTGGTGAAGATGAGCCTTACATTTGTTATGTGACTGAAGTTTAGGCCCAGAGAAAGCCAGGTAAGGTGGAAATTCCAAGGTGGGAGGCAGCTGGTTATGTTAGCATAAGAATTTCATCATCTGCTTTAGCAGAAGTCGATGCTACAGGTATGAGAGCTTCCTCTGGCAAAGACAGGGACATCAGGAGCCTGAATTGCTGAGATCAGGTTCCTCTTGTGATAGATACATATATACATACAGCTGTAACTTCCACTTGCACATCCACATCTGGGTGTCTTCTTGCCAGATGCTTTTTTTTTTTTTAGCTGGTTCCTAAGTGTGAATTGTCAATAAGTTGTTTTCATCCTTGGGTCCCCCCAGCTCCTGTGGCTCACGGGAAGTTCCCTCCCATCTGTTCCTGCCATATGTTTTTTGATGGCAATGTGCACACTGGATCAGAACATGGGCATGGCTGGGATGGTGCATTGCAATTTCTAAAAAGGATTTTTCTTGGCAAAGTGGGATTTAGCTGCACCTAAAAAAAAAACCACCCCAGAAACGTGGTACTTCTCCTTTGCTAAACGCTACCACAATCTATTTTGAATAATATGAAACCCAAGTAAAAAAGCCATCTCTAGGATGACTTTTAAAATCAATGTGCATCTAATTGAAGTAAACTTCTTTCAAGGCACAGCAGACCTGTGAGCTCTCTGCCTGGGCACTGCTGTGGTTATATCTTTAAATCTCTTTATTCTACAATAGGGTTTTTCGTGGCCATATAGAAAACCCCACCCATATCTCTGCAGTATCTGCAGCATGAATTAGAAAGTCCATTGGGACATCTAGGTCAGCATGAGCAGATCTGACATCAGCCTGCAGATTATGCCCACAGTCAACAGTGCTGCAGTTGTTTTTCTTTCCTCCTCCTCTCCCTACGAGGGGGGGGGGAAATGACTCTCAAATGGCAACTGTAAGGAGTGTTCAAGTGTCTCTACAGACAGCCTTGTCACAACGCCCCCCTCTCCATCAGGGAACCCGCCCTGTGCCTCGTGTGTGGAGAATATATATAACCCCCTAATGCAGCTCTGCTGATGGAGAGCTGGCTGGGGTTCGGAAACCCAGCGGAGGGATGGAAGAGGAAGGAAGCTGAAAGCTGCTGCTGATGCAGAGAGGAGAAAGGAAACTCTGCTCTCTGAGCATAAGAGCTTTCAGTGACAGAACCCACAGCCAGATGCAGAGCTCGTTTGTGTCTCTGTCTAATGAGAGCTGCCACTCCAGCCTCGCAGAATTTCCCTACTTCTAAAGTGAATTTGCCCTGAATTGGCAAATCCGTTGCAAAATGCTGCTCCTTGCTCCTGTCCCCTGGCTGCCAAGCAGGCCCTGCCTACATTTTAGCTCTCCTTCCCCCTCCCTAGATCTGTATATTAAGATATAGTTCCGAATTCTCCAATTTCCTCTGCTTTTCACAACCCCAGGGGCTCTCTTGTACATCCTGGTGCTATTTTTACAACACTCTAATTATTGCTGGCCCCGGTGGAATTGATGTATCCTAGGGTAAAACTAAACTCGAGCTTCCCAATTATACACTGGTGTAACTCACTGGAATTAACCTTCATTTACCACGTTGTACTTTGGGACAAAATTCATCCCCTGGGATGTTGTTAAAGCAGCTGGGAATAGGTATGGTCTCTAGCAACTCCCTTGGAAGTGGGGTAGAAACCAGAAAGACTTGTGTATTCCCTAGAGAATGGGTACTGGTGTGATGCTTTCGTGATGGGCCACGCTAAAATGGGGTAAGGTTGAGATGATGTGCTGGAGAGCAGCTGCTGGCTGAAGGGGAGGTGACAGGGGTGTAGCTGGTGTGGGAAGATGTTGCAAGACTCTACAGGTCAGTGTCAGCTCTGGAAACACGATTCATTCCTGGTGTCCTCCCTCTTAGAAGAAAATCCTTTTCTTTTTTCCCCCCCAGGAAGGTTTGGCACAGTGTAGGTAGTGTTTGCCTTACCACAAACCATTATTTTCCAGTACAGGATTGTATCCTACCACCTGTGTGTGAATATCTGTCCTTCCAACACGCTGCGAGGTGCCCGTGCCCATAGTGACCTCAAGTCCTGCTGATGGGCTGATAAATCTGCCTGAATCTGGGTATGAGAAACTGCAGCATGTTCATGCACAAGCCACATAGGAAGAGCTGGGTGACTTCATGACGGTCTGTGAAGCAAGCATGGCTTGGTGTGTTTTATTTCAGCAGTGCTGATGATCTAGTGGGGGGTTGTGGCATCTTTTCCTCCCGCAAGGTGCAGAGAAGTAGAGCCCGATGGAAGCTGCATAGAGAGATGCTGCTAGTGGGATAAATAATAAATCAAAGGCAGATGGGGTGGCTGTTGCTTAATCAAAGGCCAGTGCTGGACAATGCCTCTCTGTCCCTTGAGCGGTGACGTGCTTGGATTACTGTCCAGAGGAACCTTTGTTCCCCTGCAGAGTCACATTAGCTTCCCGTGGGCAAAACGCCTGTCTCTGAGGACTCTGTTGCAGACTTCATCTTCTGCTAGAGATGACTATAAGTACTTTCTTTTATTATTTTCCTGAATTGAACATCTTCCAGTGCTTGAATGCAGTAAAAATGACATTTAGAGAGCAAATTGGGACATAACTCTAAGTTCTGAGGTATATTGGAATAGAAAGCTCCATGGAAGGACAGAGTAAAAAAAAATATTAAATATCCTTCTAACAACCATAACCTTTCTGTCCTATGAGAAGACAAATATTTTTAGGTTTATCTGATTTTTTTTTTTATATATGCAATACACTGACTTTATTCTTGCTTTTGTTTTCTATTCTGGAAACTGCTGGATGACATGGAAATGATGGCAGCTAAAGATCAGCTAGCAAATTACACCGATGCTTTTCTTCTCACCTCTTTTTTTCCAGTTATGGGTGGGGGAATAAAAGCATCAAATGTGACTGTAAAAGACTTTGATTAGCAGATTTTTTCTTACACGTTATGTGCCAGTGAGGGAAATGCAGGAGGGCAAAAGTTGGTACCTTGATGTAGCTTCTGTGTGCCTGGATCAAGCAGGAAATCTGCCTGTCATGACTTTGAGTCCCTGAGTAAAAAGCTTAGACTCCTATCCCTAAATGTAAGGATTACCTGCATAATTTTATAGCAATAATTGGTCCAGAAAAGCTTGTGGAATGGTTAGGGCATCAGTGTGTGATTGCTGGCTTGGATCTGGGTACTGGCGGAGGGAAAGAGGTAATTTGGGGGTGAGGATGGGGGAGGAATGTGAGTTAGCAAGAGGGACACAGCGTGTCAGAGCATCACCAACACGGCTCCTCTCTCCTCCTGGCTATCATGTGCATGCCAAGCACAAATAGCTGGGCAGAGGCTCAAAGGAAGGCACTAGATCTGCACACAGACATCTTTCTGATGTGTGAGAGGGTGGCAAAGCTGGTGATCCCCACAACAACCACCTGCATCTTTAGTTTTGCCCTTTAAGGCTTCACAGTGTGACATAAATACGAGTCATGGGGCTCCTAGGAGTTGGGAGGGTTTGACCTACAATGAATGTGGATTATCTAATTTTGCAGCACCTGCTTAATAGATGCAATTAGAATAAAGTGCGTGGACTCACCTGGTGCTTTAAGCCATGCTGGGAAGAGTTTGCATTCCCTTCTATTGCTGTGTGACTATTAATTCCATTTTCCATTTCATATGCTGAAACTTCATTAATTAAAGCACCTTTCTCTTAGGGATGCAGAGCACTTTGCAGCATTAAAGGCTGTTGGGCTAAACGTGCCTGAAGAAGAAACCCTACTGATAGATATGACATCAAGGACCTGATTAGATTATTAACTAGCAATGAGTAATTTTCTGCTAATTAGTCTGCTGCATCTACAATTACACCCTCCACTAAGGGGCTTCTGTGTTCAGAGGGGCAGGGCTGTTCCTGTCAGCCCTCTCTGAGCTCTGTCAGGTCAGTCGATGCTTCCCTGACAATAATGGAAGGTTAATTTAGTCTCTGTTGCCCCTGTGAATTGTGCTTGACAAAGCCAAGATGCAGCAGGAGCTGCAGATTGATGTTTTGCAATCATTTGAAGGCAGTGCTCCTGCTTCACAGATGTGTTCTGAGCACACACATACCCAGGTGGGAATTGAGCAGCCACGTTAGCCCAGGATCTTGAGGGTTTTATGTACTCAGCCTCCTCCTTAAGTTTGTATCTGGAATTATATCCAATCTAGAGCTGAGCCAGAGAATCTGGTCCCAGAGAATCAAGCTTTTAGTGCTCCAGCTCTCAACTCTGGAGTTCAACTGTTTTGTTTCAATAGGAACAACACTTTAACATTAAAACATGAACATGAAATCCTCAGGGCTCCTCTTCCTTCAGCCCAGAGATCACCACTGCTGACAGAAAGCAATTAAAACCAAACCCACACCTCCACAACACAGCAGGAGGTGCTGGGATGTGCTCAGGTACAGCCTGAAGGACAGCAAGGTGCTCCTTGAACTGCTTTGGTTGTCGTGTTGGAGGCAGACCGATGCAAGCCCCACTCAACACTACATTTGATAGATTATCTGTATAAAAGTCTGAGCCAGAGCCTGTGAGATTATGCCCATAGGCACAATTCAGGCCCACGGTGTCCACACAAGGTCTACCCAGAGTTTGCTCCCCACTGACATTCAGAATCCTGGTACAGTGACTGATTTAAAAGCTGCTTGAGAGATTTAGAATTAAATTTAGAAATTCAGGCTGCCTGGAACTGTGTGTCCTTTCCAGACAAATATTGTGTCATTAAGGAAGTAAATGATGATAACATCTTCAAACTTTAGCCAGTGTTTGCCTTTCAATGAGTTTTAGTCCTGACTTTTTTTATAAGCTTGGAAAACCTCCAGAAAGACTTAATTAATTGGCTTCCTCAGAATCTGTTAAATTCCTTTGTGTGCTGGGCAGGTTTATCTTTGGAGTGCTGTGATAACATACTGAATGGATATTTTCTTTCTCTGGTGGCTGTGTGAGTGTGTGCACCCTTGCTCTGTCCCATGACTTTTGTGTTTTCAAACTGGCCCTTCCATCAGGACACAAGGGGAGTGTGAGGAACTCGTACTGCAAGCCAGTAGTAGACGTGGTGTAAAGCCATGGGGCTGTTTAGGGGTCACAAAGCCAGCTCAGTGTATAACCCTGAGGTGGAGGCGTTGCTCTGTGTTTTAAGGAGATGCTGAGATGCTGTGGGTTTTGTAGGCTAACAGAGTGGTACTTTCACTCTGATGTAACCTTGCAGGACGTTGTATCCTCAACCTCCCATCAAATTATTCAGCTTATTTCAGGACAAACTCTGTGGAAGGCTGAGAGATGGTACTTATGGCTGTGGGTGTTTCAGGTGTACAACCTAAGGTGCTCTCCTGCAACTTTTCAGTGCTTTTGTGTTCCTTTAACCCCCCCAGCTCCTTGGTCTGTCTCTTGGCAAAGCTTTGACTTCAGCAGAATTGGGCTGGGGAAGAACTGGTGCTAAAAATACCCAACCCCTCTTGAAACGGGCTGGGGACCCCAGTGAATGCAGATGGAAAAAATGAGTGCAAGGGGCCCGTAGGCATCACACAAACCCTCTGCATGGGGAAGAATCTTCCCCTGAAGCCCTGGAAGATGAAAGGAGTGGGCACAGGGGAGATGTGTGTGTAGTTTCGGGAGATATTCTAAATGCTGTGCTAGCTTACCATGTGCCTGCTGTAATTATGGATCGCATGATTAAGTGTTTGATGTTCTTCATAGCCAAGTTATCAACATGTTCAACATTAATTTTGCTTGTTCTGCTTTATGCAACTTTCATGCCCCATAAAATGCATGTTAAGTGCTGGGGATGTTTAATAATGATGTTTTCACTGGGGTGTGATTATAAAACTCCCCTGGGTTAAAAAAAGATGAGAAATAGCAACAGATAAACTCTGACAGGATAGGTGAGGAAACAGAGCCGGTTGTTACCTTGAATGGTAGAATATCTCAAGTTGGAAGGAACCCATAAGGAGTCCAACTCCCCTGCTTCTCCCAGGGTCGTGAAACGATGATAAAGGAGCTTTGCTTTAGTTTGTCAGTGGGAGAGCCTTGAACTAGCATCAAAGTCAATGCAACGATTGAGTTTCCTTGTATTAATATTAAAAAGTGAGGAGCTCTTTAGTGGTGAGCAATGAAAAACCCAATTCAGCAGGAGCAGGTTGCCCTGGATCTCTTTTCAGTTGTGCCCTGAATTGCCATTGATAGCAGGAGTGATTTCTCTGGTCGTTTTAGGATATATATTCATGTCTATAATTACTTGGCATCGGCAGCTGCTAAGTGGATAAGGAATGGATGCAGTGCCTTTTGAAACTGCTTGTTGACACAGGGAGATGGGGAGGCTTCTCTGTGTCAGAACAGCTCAGGAACAGATAAAAGCTTCCAGCAATGTTGGTTTAGATTATTACTGCAATTTTATGGGCCAGTGGAAAGCAAAAAGTCTATTTCTCATACCTTTCCACTCTGAATAGTAAATCAATAAATAACTAATGGCAGTTGCTTTAACTCCATCGCTAATGGGTTGTTGGCCTGTTATTAAATGTCTGCAAATTGAAAATCCAACAAGAGCAGGAGAAAAAATGATCTTGTGTGAGTGGTACTTGCCCCAGAACTGCTGGGAAATATAGAAAAGAACTCGAGTCCTGTTTGATGTAAATTCAGAATTGTGTTTAAGGAAACACAGGCATCTGGAATAAGAGTTGGAAGGAGTTTGAACCCAAGATGGTCCTTTCTAATGAAATAATGAACCCCTGTGGGCTGACCTGCCTTGAAGGCATGGGAAGGGCAGCAGCTGGCATGGAGGGAATGGGAAATGGCTCATGGAGTGGCCAGGGAGATCCTAGGGTAAAAAGGGAGTGAATTGCAAATCTGAAAGCAGAAGAACATTCCTGCTGCTGTTTTGGCTATGGAATATGATTTGCTTTGGGTTCTTGGCTATAATTAGATTTTCAACATTGGTATTAAGCAACCTCTTTTTGCTAACCTACCCTCCTCTTTCAGTGCTGGATGGCTGTGCTTCCCCATACCCTGCACTGTTTACTCTGTAAATTCCCTGAGCCTTTGTTTGCCATGTGTTGTTGTATAAATATCCCTGATGTATTTACCATGGGCTAAAATTAGCTGCAGAAGAAGAGCATAAATCAATTGATACCTGTATCTGATTGTATCTTGCTGTGCTCTCTCAAAGAAGCAGAGCTGTGTAACACTTGCAAGCCATGCCCTGAATGAGCAGGTATTTCTGCTGAGTAACCTTCCAGCTTCCATTACCTCACTTGTAGAGAGCAAATTGTCTCATCACCCACTCGGTTTAGATGTTCCCTGCTGCAGAGAGCTTGTTCCCTTTCTCAAACCCTCTTGTAAGGAGAAAGCATTCTGTGCTACGGGATGTATCTAATTCATCCCTGCCTTCAGAGTGTGCCTTTCCTTTCTGCAAGGAAAGCCTGTGTTTGATGGACTTCTGCAATTACTAGGGAACTGCTCGGCGTCTTTGGGGAGGGGGGAAGATGATACAGCCAAGACAGTAACAAAAATCACTGTTGATTTTTGTGGGCTTGTTGCCATTGTCTCTGGTGGAGTTCCATCTCTTTATCCTGATGGCTTCATTCATCTCTGAGGCACAGTCTCCATCCATCTCCCTTCCTAGCAGAGGGGTGATGGGTGTTCTGCTTCTCTGCAGACAAAGGGGCTGTTGTCTGCATCACAGAATCACAGAATTGTAGGGGTTGGAAGGGACCTCGAGAGATCATCGGGTCCAACCCCCCTGCCAAAGCAGGCTCCCTAGCTCATATTGCTCAGATAGGCGTCCAGGCGGGTCTTGAATATCTCCAGTGAAGGAGACTCCACCACCTCCCTGGGCAGCCTGTCCCAGGGCTCTGTCACCCTCACTGTGAAAAAGTTCTTCCGCATGTTGGTGCGGAACTTCCTATGCTCCAACTTGCAGCCATTGCCCCTTGTCCTATCCCCACAGACCACTGAAAAGGGGCTGGCTGATTCCCCCTGCATCCCCTGCTTCAGATAATTATAAACTTTGATTAGGTCCCCCCTTAGTCTTCTCTTCTCAAGGCTGAACAGTCCCAGCTTACTCAGCCTTTCCTCATAGGGGAGATGCTCTAGGCCCTTAATCATCTTCGTAGCCCTTCTTTGGACTCTTTCCAGGAGATCCCTGTCCTTTTTATACCAAGGAGCCCAGAACTGGACACAATACTCCAGGTGGGGCCTGACCAGGGCAGAGTAGAGAGGGAGGATCACCTCCTTAGACCTGCTGGCTACACTCCTCCTGATGCATCCCAGGATCCCATTGGCTCTCTTGGCCACCGAGGCACACTGCTGGCTCATGGCCAACCTGTCATCTACCAGGACCCCCAGGTCCTTCTCCACTGAGCTCTTCTCCAGCAGGTCATCCCCCAGCCTGTACTGATACAAACAGTTGTTCCTTCCCAGGTGCAAGACTTTACACTTGCTTTTGTTGAACTTCATCTGGTTTCTCCCTGCCCAGCTCTCCAGCCTGTCCAGGTCTCTCTGGATGGCAGCGCAGTGCTCCTGCGTGTCAGCCACCCCTCCCAGCTTTGTATCATCGGCGTACTTGCTGAGGGTGGATGTTATTCCCTCATCAAGATCGTCAATGAAGATATTAAACAGGACTGGACCCAACACTGAGCCCTGGGGAACACCGCTGGTAACAGGCCTCCACAATATAGTGGGGAGCTGAGCCAGCCTTGGAAAACTGACTTCTCAGATGCGTGTAGCTTCTCCAGTGTCTAATGCTTTCTGATGCCCTCCCTAACTTCGTTAGAGGCTGATTCTGCTTTGTACTGTGAAGATACAGCAGCTGAGCCCCTGTCCTGCCTGGTGAAGCACCCCTGTGATGGGGACTTCAGGCTGCTGCTCAGCCAGGAGGTTTAATCGACTTTACAATGAAATGAGTTGCTAGGGATTCAGTTTCGAGAGGGGGAGGTGGGTGTGACTTCAGTCTGAACATGCGGGAAGTCAACTTTGCCTGGTGACTTTAACAAACAGCCAGATTGCTTCCAAGGGAGAGAGCTCTTGCAGAATAGCTTAATGGGCTTGACAACACTGCGATATGCAACTGTGGTGCTCCTGCAGCTGAGACTTTCTCCTGCCATGGTGCCAACGCTTATTATTCATCTCTTCTTGTGCATACGGCTGGACCTTCTGTCTAACGCAGATCCCTTCAACCTTCAAGAGCTTGTCAAGAGTACCCAAAAGTAGGACAATGCTGTGTGCTGTCCTACTAATGTGCTGCAACATTTGGTTTCAGTTTCCTGCCAGTCTAAATCGTTGTTTGGGGTATAAACGTCACTGCAGCAGTAGGAGCAGAGCCTCATCGTTGGACTTCGTGCAGATAGAGTAGGTAGCTACAGGAAACTTTGGAGAGAAGTCACTATGGGGTTGTAGTAGCAGGACAGCTCCTAACCAGCTGCTGGGGAGGTCCAGCAGTGCTCTGGCCCTGCACAAGCCATTAGCATGCCAAAATACAATGCCAAAGGGCAGCTGTGAGCCCTTTGCAGGGGACAGATGATTGGGATGTCAGTACCCAAGGGTCTCTGGCTCAAGTGGGTGTGCTGGCTGCCAAAGCAGGTCTGTTCTCTGGTGACAAGGGGAAGAAGGGGACCTGTATGGTGCTGCTCAGTGTGTTCTGTCACTGTGTTCGTATGCCCACATTGCTCTGTTGTTGGCAGCACAGGTATTGTGTTGTGCGAACTGGAGTTCACCTGAGCTTTTTGCCCCTCAAGCCTGGGGGGAGGAAAGGTCGTTCCCCAGCTCTGCCATCAGCTCCTGAGTTCTGCAGGCAGCGACTGTCACTCTTGGCGTGGCTGTAGAATCGCTTGGTGCAGCAGTCCCTTGGCAGGTCCCTTCCAGGCGTGATGCCAGCACGAGTGGTGAAGGAGACAGGAGACAGAGGCTGTTCTGTCTGCTGTGCTCTACCCTGGTCAGAGACAGGAACTTGGCACCTGAGGGCTCCTTGGCTCTGCATCTCATGTGCCTGCAGGGAAGACATGACAGCATCCAGCATTAGCACTTCACCCCTGTTTGTATTTCCTCTCACTTGTGAACTGTCTGGAAATAACCAAGGGGGCGACTTGGAGGTTCTGTTAATCGTAGAGATGATGCTAAGGGGTATTTGGGAGGTAAAGTTAGTTTTGCTGTGTAAGACATGATGTTCATATCCTTTCTGGTCCCAGGAAGTGTGAGGAGAAGGCCATCCCCTTCAGGGACCCAAGGGCAGTGAGAGCTGGTCCCACACAGGGTTGGAGGGAATTGGGGTCACCACTTCAGCCTGACTGACCTCCCAGTAAACTGGGATTGCTGGTGGCAGCGATAGAACCACTATGGTATTACATACATTGTTAACTGAGAGAAGTGTATATACATATGAAGACATACCCACATGAAAGAATACTTTCATGATAGACACAGATCTACACTGGAAACTAAAACCAAAGTAGCCTTAAAAGAACTTTCAATCTTCTCTAAGTTGGCACCACTTTTACACTGTGCTGAGTAGTGTCATCGTGAGCCTTCTGTATTTACATTTCCCTGCCTACCTTCCCATCCTCTCCAGGTCTCCAGCACCAGAGCTTTCCACAGAACCCCCAAGTGTGTTTGTTTTCAGTCTGGTAAATGTTGGTGTCAATACGATGTGCACGTGGAAGATGAAACAGGAAAGGAGTTTAATCTAGGAGGAAATATTTAGGCAGAGGCTCAGCATGTAAAGATCTAATGAACGTGCAGATGCTCACCTTGGAGTTGTGCCTTCTGCAGCAAGTGAGATTAAACAGTGGCTGTAGAGCACTGCTTTTGGGTAGGACCCCAGGCCCCATGCAGAGGGGTGATGATGCTCAGGCCCTGCTTAAAGAAGAGCATTCAGAAGGTAGATGTTGACTTTTTTGCCCTGTAGACCTCTCTGTTTGCTCTTGAGCTCTGGAGCGTGTAGCACAGCTGCTTCATGAGCTTGAAAATATTTTGGTGTATTTTTCAGGATTACTACTTGGTGGTTCCTAATTGACCTCTAATTAAAATGTGTTGTTTCTAAATCCCATTAAGAGTATTATTAATTAAAGGAACAGCTGGAGTGGGCTGCCCAGAGTTGCAGGCAGCAATGTAATGACTTACAGCAAGGATTCAACTGCAATGCAGAAGAAAGAAAAGTCAGTGGGGGGGGAAGAAATCCATGAGTTAGGGTATATTATTCAGAATTAATTTACATCTCTATCTTCCCCCATCTATAAAGCAGAGCATTTTACAGTAATGCATGGTTTGGCATCAGTAGGTTTCTTTTTTCCCCCCTCTGCTGGGAGGAGGAAATGCTGCTCGATGTGTCTGAGCACAGCAAGTAGTTTAGGAAGGTCAGACAGGGTATGACGTCGTTTGTCCTGCTGCTGAGAGGCACAATTGCTGATGCCATCGTTTGGCTGCTGCACTGCTATCTGTCTGCATTGCTGAGGTGGAGTGGGAGAAATGCAGTAAGATGAGGAGTGGCTGAGGGAGGGTGAGATAAGATTCGGGTTAATTAAAATCCGCGCTAAGATGCTGCACTGGCTCTAGAAGCTTCCATTGAAAATTAAACAGCGTGGTCTGTCCTCAAGGTTAGGATGGGGATGGAAGGAAGGAGAGTGCCAGTGAGCCCAAGAAGAGGCTGTGTCTGTGGGGGAGTCAGCCAGGATTAAGGCCAAATCCTACCACCAAGCCCTTTCAGGGGACGATATTTCACTGAGTGCTCTGCATTTACAGCCCCAGAGTCAGTGAAGCCCTTATCACCCTGTCAGAGACAGCGAAGGCACAGAGGGTGTTTCTCGTTTCATGGCCAGGGAAGAAGTGCATGTAAAGCAGAAAGTGCTGTGCTTGCAGTGAGCTGCAGCCACGTGAGTGTCTGCATCTGGGCTCTGTTGAGTCTCTACTGCCAGGTCAGATAAATACATCCCCTGCTGATCGTCTGTGTGGCTGCACTCAGCTTGGAGCATCACTTACAGGACACGGGTGCTCTTTTTGGGGGGGGCAGAAATGAGATGCCACTGTCTAATAAGAGGCCACGAGGAATTGTGGGGCAGGGAGAGGCAAATCCGGACTATTTGGGTACTACAGGTTGCCTTCACGTTGTAAACAAAGAAGCAAGTGGCTCCTTTGTGCCTCAGTTGAAAGAGGTTTGGAGTAAAACTGCTGCCAAGTACAGGGTCTTTTCTATAGAAATGTTGGGGAATGTTTCCATTTGTCAGCAGAGTGTCCCCATGCTTTGGATTAATGCATGAACCAAACCAAATACTGTGAGAAAATCAGCCTGCTGCGTTTATCTGTGTCATTCTTGATCCATCACTCTACACTGTGAAATCAAGCCCCGTAAATTCTCTAAGTGAAGTAATTGGAGTGTGGTTCCACTTAATCCATCCATTATTTTTAACCTTGACACCAAGTTTCTTGATGCTGCTTTTCTCCCTTTTTCCTGTTAGTTTTTCTTAATTGCTTGTCTTGGCAGCAGGACACTTCAGCTGTCCCAGTGTAATCTACAATATCCTCTGGCAGTGTTTCCAGAAAGGTTTCTGCAGAGTCAGCCTTTCTGAAAATAAAGCAGATACTGAGGTTAACATGAGAGGTGCATGCCTGGAGGTCACATTGTAATTTTAAATTTTTTTTTTTTACCGAGTCTAGGAAGGACAAGATTGCCTTGAAATCCCCTTTCTCCCTGGGTACCTTGAAAAGAAATGATCTGAGCTGGTGTGATAGGGTTGCTTGGTTGATTTGGTACCTACTTTTTGTTTCTAAAGTAATAATGCTCATGTAATCTTGTAAAAGAATTCACAATAAATGATTTAGCTGCTTTGCCCTGTTTGTTGCACATCACTGTTTTTCCGGAGGGGGGGAAAAAAGAAAGAAAAATCCTATTTAAAAGCTGAAACTGTTTCTGAAGAGAGATTGCATCTTGAACCACGTAACCTTTGAGCAGAGGAAACATCTTCAGCTCTGACACACAATGTGATAAATTTGGGGAAGATTAATTCTTTGGAATGAAGCAGCTGCTGTTCTCAATGGTTTTCAGTACCTGCTGCTGGAGGACTCTCATCACTCATGCTATTTTGAGACATTAATAAAGAGGCTTAAGGTGTAGGGTTTAAACATCATCTCAGACCTGGAGCAGCCTAAGCTCTGTGTGTGCCCCTTGTGCAGCAGGCATTCTGTTACAGACAGCCCTTCTGGGGAAGATTTATAGGGTGGGTGCCCAGTATATTTGTTGGAGATGTACTTGTAAGATAACAGCAATTACTCTTATCTCCTCATTTCAGTGAAGTGCTGAGAATTAGCTCCACTATATCTCCACTTCAGCATCTCTGCCTTTGCCAAAGCTGAAGTTTTTGATGTATAAGATTTATTAGGCATCGATTTTTATTTTTTTTTTCTTCTGTTAAGATTTGCTGCTAGATAATGTAGAGATCAAGTGCTGCTTGAGCCTTTGTTTTAAATAATGAGGAAGCCTGGAATTAAAAGAATACAGAGACTTTAAGTTTGGAGTGGTGTTTGGCGTTCAAACCCCTGTGTGTTGGTGGCAAACCCCTCAGGGACTTTTTCCTTGCCAGTGTGTTACTCCATCGCTGCCTGCAGTGGGGTCCTTCGGTCTGTCTGGAGATGCTGGGCTTGGCCACTGCATGTGGCAACATCCCAGGCTGGATAATCTGAGGCAACGGATCCCACTGTGCTGAGAACCTTTGTGTTGGAAGCACTGAAGCCGTGGGATGTGCTGCTGTGGGAAGCTAAAGGTGCTTGTTTTCCTGAGCATGATTGATCATGCTGTATATGATAATCAAATACTTCAGGAAGTTAAGTAGATATCTGCAGTGAAATGATCCCTTGTTATCCCTGCTCAGAGGTTTCTAGCTTCCTGGATTGAATATTTCTCTCTGACCTGATCTTTATAGTATTTTTGGCTACAACCCCCTTTGAGGATTGAGACTTGATCCAAGCTGACATGCCTTGTATTTCTAAACCATCTGTTTAGGAGCCCTTTCCTTCCTGCTGTGACTGATGTGTTGTTTCTGTAGCAGTTGAAACATCTGCCAAGAGAGGTGTTAGGCTGCCTGGGAAACCTCTGTTTTCAGGTGTCCCTGACCTAAGTGCTTTTTGCTGGAGCAACCCCCTCATTCCAGGGTGGTTCAGCTACTCCCACTCTTTGTTCTGACAATATATCCAGTGGAAAGGTGGAAGGAAGCTATATTAAATCGTGCACTAATGTAATAAGGCTAGCAAGCTGGGAAAGAGGCTGTCATCGAGTGAGTCCTGGTATGCAAAACGAAGCTGGCGTGCACAGTCCCAGATCCTGGGTAGCAGCAGGAGCTTCATTCAGTCAGAGGCACTGGGGAATGATGCAGGCTGTATCGGTGTGACCTGCTGCTGATTTGTCCCTGAACTGTCTTTGAGAGCATCTAGCAGGCTGTATAAAACAAACAAGAGCCTGACTAAAGGCTGTAATGAACAGGGAGCTGCAGGTAAACCCAGTCTTGTGCTTGGACATCTCTCTCATCATTTCACCATGCACTTAGTTTGGTGGCCTGAGCCTGTCCTGATGCTTGTTGACACACAGAGGTCAGCAAGTGGGTGCCTGTATCTTCTGAAACTCCCCAGGTTGGTTCCCTGCAGGGTGATGCCCTCAGCTCTGGCTGGGGATAATGGCTCAGGGACAGACACGGGTCTCCTCATGCACCACCGAGCTCTTCCCTTTTGTCTGTGTGGGATATTTACGGCTCAAGCTTTTAAATACATCATCACTTGTACTATTTACTAATGCCTGTAGATAAGATCGCTTACTAATATCTCACTAAGGGTAAGTGATTGGAAAACAATGTCCCCTCTATCCTTCTATTCCTTGTCTATCAGGCTCTGATCAACAGTTCCCTGCAGGCTTTTCCACTGATTTAAGGGATTTTTAGATCAGCCCTGCTGTGATGGCTTGAACAGGCAAGCTGCTGCTCCTGGGCAGCTCAGTGTTCCTCTGAAGAGCTGACCTTACTGAAGAGCACCCTCTTGTCCTCTGCTTGCAGGTGAACGTGACACCAGGCAAACACCCAACTCTGCATTTCTTTCTTGCCTAGCGTAAGGGGTTTGGGTGGCTCTTTCCTCAGAGGCTAATGTTAATATCTCTAAATCAAACCAGGAAAGCAAGCAGCAGCAAATGAGCACCCTTCCCTGTGCCAGATGTGCAGCTTTGGGAATAGATGGTGTTTTCCACATGTCAAAGGACCAAGAATTTGGGATTGTATATGAAAAAGGAGGCAGTCTTGTGAGGCCTGATGGTTTTGAAGTGTTGTGTAAATCTCTGTGCTAGTCAGGCGACGCAGAAGTTAGCACTAGCCTGTGATTTCTTCCATATGTGCTACTCCACTGTCGAACTGTTCTTTCAGAACTCTTAATGCCTGCCAGGATGCACAGTGCTTTTTCCTTGTCTCTTTTTTTGCACACCCAGTTTAGACTGGTGTTTATAGGAGAACAGTTCAGGGCTAAAATGACTTTTAGTAGCTGCTTCTCACTGAATCTTCGCTCACTTTCTAGAGCCTGTGGTCTCAGTTGAGCCCCAGTTTGTGGGTGAAGCAGCCCATGTTGCTGTCATATGCCACTGAGAAAGGTGCTTTGTTTTGTAGGGTGGAAGAGGTTGGGGATCTGGAAGTTGTTCCATAAAATCCTCATGGTCCTGTTTTAATTAAACATCCCTGGTGGGACTGGAACAGAACATGCCCTAGATGTTCCCTCTTGGCATCCTTGCAAAGAGGCCACGTGTGGTGGGCTGTGAGGGGTTAATCTTTAATTAAAGGGAGACATCCCTCCTCCTGACCAGAGCTCAGCAGGTTTGCTATGTGCCATGGGCTCCTGCTTGCCTCAGGAGCTGTGTCTCAGCCCAAGGAACAGCCTGGTACAGGGGCTGCTGCTGTGTTAGTCAGCACAGGGCTCTGTAAAGAGGGTTGGTTCACAAGTTCCTGTGAAAACATCCCTGTTTCTAAACAGTGACTGGCTTGTCAAGTAAATCGAAGCTGGCACGGATTATCCCTGTTCACTTACAGAACTGATTCTCAGAGATTAAAAGCTGTGACATGAGTGTGAAGTACTCTGAATTCTTGATGGGTTTGGATTTTTTTGGGCAAGCTTAGAGGAAAAGATGAGTGGGGAAATACAATGTAATCTTGTCACAGAAGCTCTCTTCTCGAACCAATGCTCTGCAGACAGACTAACAGGCATGCAGACCTAGGCAGCTTGAAGCAGCAAGAAGTCAAGGTTTAGCTTTGGGAGTGATGAAGGCATGTGGAAGATGAGCAATATGGTTGAGGAGGAGTTTCTGTTGCCTGACACCCTCAGCCCCAGGGTTTCAATCAGTAGCATCCCTGCAGCCTTGAAACCTGTGCCATTCCGTGTCCTGAAATCATATACTCCACACATGAACATGGCCTGAGGTGAACAAAAAGCCTTTCTTTTCCCTCTGCCCCAACAACAGCTCATAAAGCTAGCATCATGTGGGGATAGTATGTGGCTTTCCAGGACAGCTATCTGTTCTGCATGACTTGTGAGGTGGTCTTGAGAGACATCTGGGCCCTGTCTCCTGGATGAGAGGCCCTGGGCCTGTGTCCTGGAGAGAGGCCCTGAGCCCTGCATCCTGCCTTGGACTGCAGCCTGGGATCAGCCCTGGGCTCTGCGTAATGAGAGACCCCCGGCCCTGGGCTCTGTGTCCCAAGGGACCCCCAGGCCCTACATCCTGACAGGCCCTGGCCCTGCGTGCTGAGACACCCCCGGCCCTGGGCTCTGTGTCCCAAGTGACCTCCAGGCCCTGCATCCTGACAGGCCCTGGCCCTGTGTCCCAAGAGAGCCCCGGCCCCAGGCTCTGCCTGCTGGGGTGTGGCAGCTTGCAGATTTGGAGCCTGCTTGTGACCCATGTACTGCAGTCCAGTATTCAGACATCCTAATGTTTAACTTCTGTCATTTAAACACCTTTGACTTGGGTATTTCGTAAGACTTTATAGTACAAAATTTAAGCAAAATCAGTGTTTTTTTAATATTGTTTGCAAAATGATCACCCCTGCCTTGAATTATTAATTTCTCTTCGTTTTGCATGTCCTTTCAAGACCTTTTCTGAAGAGGGGGTTTGAATATATTTATTTTTTCAAGAGCCTGTGTCCCCACCTGCTAACGTGTTTAATATAAATTCACTGTCTGTCCTTGCAGATTACATTATGCAGTCTGGGGTTGATGGACTTTTTAATAAAGTGAATATTGGAGACAGGTTTGATAAAAGACATGCCACATCTAATGATGTTTAATGAAAATAAAAGCTTTTGGGTTTGGTGTCCTGCCCATTAACTTAAGTGTGATTATATTTATGGGCCGTCAGGCAGCTCAACACAAACTTAGAAAATAAAATTTCAGTGTTACAGTAAAAAATTAGAAACCAGGATGAATGCTTTGGTTGGGGGATGAATAGGGTGTGTGAAGGTCATGTTAAACCTGTGGAAACCTTGCCCCTGACTTCAGCAGGGCTCAAACGGGGTTGCAAATATTGCCAGAGACAAGGATAACACAGTGAATATTTCTGGATTGCGTTTGAATTCGTGTGTTTGATGTGTAACAGGATCCTTTTGTTTTCCCTGGTGTTCTTTGCTGGGTTCTGGGGGCTCTTTCTGGAGGTACTGGAGGATTTGGATGTGGCTTGTTCTACTTCTCACGTAGCTTTCCTGGCTGTGAGGAGGAGTGTGGGCCTGGCAGGATGTGGTCACCCACAAAGGGGCTCTAAAGCAAGCAGGAGAATTAAGACAAGTGAAAGCAATGACACTTCAGAGAGCGAGAAGACTTCTCTCTCACATCTAAGCTCATACCGAGTCAAAGGGCTTGGCTTTGAGGTCCTTGTAACGTGTGGGGTTTTGGTTTCATGCCACATCAACTCTCCTTCCTCACTTCTGCTTCCCCGTTCATAATGCAAAACCAGACCCATCTCAGTGAGTTTCTAAGCATTAAAAAACCCCTAAAACGATGCAGTTTTTAGAAGCCTCACCATAAAAACATGTAGGGTTTTCAAGTGGTCTAACGAGATCGCTTTAGACAGCAGCAATGAAGTCAATTTTGTTGTATTTTCTTTTCTTTCTCCCCTTTTCCTTCCTTTATTTTTTTTTTTGCTGTGTGAAAGCAATAATAAAAGAGAAATATAGGCACCAAGGAAAGGGAAATATAGGAGCCTGGGAAACTGGGAATAAAACTGCTTTTATTCTCCCCTCAACATAGAGAAACAAGCTCCCTTCAGCAATCACGATGGAAAAAAGACTGGGTTTTTTTTCCACTGGGTAAAAATCAGTAACCACATTAATTTGAGAAATACCACAAGAGGAAGTAAGTTTTGTCTGGATGAATATAGCAAACCAAAGCTTACACGTGGGGAAAGTAAAGACAGACAACCTCCTGACCATTTTCTCTGAAGTGTAACAATTCCTTCAGTCACTTTAGGTTTGGAACAGATTATGGATTTTGGTTTTTGGAGAAATCAAATACAGAATAATTTGAATTCTCTTGAAGGTTTCTTTAAATGTCACATGCAAAACACAGGGTCCTCCTGGGCAGGCTTCAGAGGATTGCCTGGGAGGAAGAGTGGCTGGCTATACAGGAGGCATTAACACCCCAAAATCATTTGGTAGAAACACAGAAGGCTGACCCCAGCCCTAGCACTATAAAAACATTCTGAAATGAAGATTTCCATGCTGAGTTAAATATTTTCTACTGCATGGAGACAGCATTAAGTACACAGCATGTGTCTGTAGCAGTTGTAGCTGTATATGTCGCAGTTACTCTTTATCTTTGGGTACCAAATATGCTGTGGATGAACACACATTCTTTGCATAGCTTGCACATCTTCCCTGTGAATGCATAAATCACTTCTAAGCCTTTCCAACCCTGGGGATACACAGCACTCTCTAGAACAGGGTAACGCTTCTAAATAACAAGAGCTGTGCTGCTTGCTTTGTTCCATGAGCAGGATCAGCACCGAGCATCTCCTGCAGTGCTCTGGCCCTGGGGTGAGGATGCTCTCCCAGTGATGCCTGGGTGGGAGAGGAGAGGCTTTCCCATCTGGGGACCAGCACCACAGGCTGAATCCTGCCAGCCCGTTTTGGGGAATCCACAGCTTGGGGAGTGCCCAGGTCAACAACTTGTGCATGGTAGGTGTGTCAGCCTAAGACCCCGGTGTATGGGTGGGCACAGCCCAGTTCTGTGAGCTCCAGAGAGCGATGGAAGGTTCAGTCCTGCACAGGGAGAGGAAAATATGCCAGGGAACAGACAAGTGCTGATTTATCTTCTGCAGCATCCAGCTGCTCAGAGGGAGATGGGTCAAGTCAAAGTCTCAGCTTAGACCTGCCACAGAACTGGGTGGGTTTGCAGAGCAAACACCAGCTGAAGGGGATGGGATCTGCCCTTAGTGACAGCCAGAGCTCGCTGGAAAATGAGCAGTGGTAGTACTGCTGGCTGGGGTGTTCTCTCTCCCCAGCTTCACGCTGACAGGACCCACTGCACCACCCACGCTTCCCAGCAGGGTCGAGCACCAGCAGCTCTCACTTCACAGAGCAAGGCTGGTCCAGATCACCAGCTTTTGCAAAACCTCCCACTGTCTCTGCCTGCTCCCACTGCTCCTGAGAGCCAGTTTGCATAAATACAGCTAAATCTGTCAAAACCGATCCCAGGGAAGGATGCTGTGCAGCCTCCAGCCTCTTCCCTCTACCCAGCATTGTGCCATGACTTTTCCTAACAAGACATGATGCATAAGCTCAGCAGGCCCAATCTTTACCACCACCTCTCATCCTGAGCAGCGCTTCCTAACAGGTTCATCCCTGGTGTAGAGGGCCGACTGTTGGCCCATGAATTTTTTAAACTAATATTGGTGCTTCTGTTGCTGCGTGTGATGGAGCACTCTGTGGGTACTCAGGAGATGCAAATAGATGTAACTGCTCCCCCCAGCCCCATCCGTTGGGTATAATTTGGTATAAATCTCACAAGCAGCTCTGGTGCTTAGCACACTTTAAATAAGTAATGAGGAGGCACTGTTCTTCTGATTGCAGCCTTTCCTAATGATGGCAGTGATTGAGTAAATGACTGTAACCCTATGTCAGGATGGCTTTTAAGGCAAGGAAATGGTGACATGAATAAAGAATACGTGTGAAATTAGTAACATAATCACTCAGGAGAAACAAACCCCACGGTGTTGGTATGAATTAGGGCTCTGGCTCGTTTCTGACAGAGGTCTTGGGTTTCTACTCTGGTTAAATTTAAAGGCTTTTGGGTCAGGTCTTGGAGAGGGAAGTCTGTCTGCTGGTCTGTAATGTCTAGGCAGCTGCTGTGGTATCTTGAAGAATGCACGAGCAGATGGCCCTCCTCTGCCCCTTTGCTGTGGGCTGTGTCTGCCTTGTGCAGTGAGGATGGGGTCTACCTGTGCCACACAGCGTGCTCATCCCAGCCAAGCTGTGTCTGAGAAGCTCCTGTGACAACCTGGAAGGTATAGCTAACCCCAGCGTGGCACACAGCCTGAGTGCTGCACACCCCAAAACCTGGGGCCCAGCACCCTTCCTTCCCAGTGCCTCTGGGATGGAGCATTTTCCATTTAGCTCACCAGCCTTTTGGGCAAAAAAGGGAGCGATTCCATCAGGCTACCTCAGGTTCCCTGTCCTCATTTGCAGATCTCTTCCTGCCGGCTCTGCAGTGGGTCATTAATATTTCAGGTTTATTTTCCATCCTGCAGCACACAGCTGATTGGGGCATGAAAAATTCACAGCAAATTATGGCTTCTGGAGGCCTGGAGATTGCTGGGTGAGTCAGGCCCGAGTCCCACTGCGGTTTGTCCCTCTGCCTCTCCCCTTTTTTTTTTGGGTGCTGGGCTGCTGCAGCGTAGCTGGACCTGTGCTGGGTTATTTGTGATGTGTTTTCCTTTGCAAGGCATCAGCATGGGGCTGGTCAGACAAAGACCAGTCTCAGCAGAGCGGGGTGTCAGTGGAGTCTGTGGTGAGGGGTGGCAGCATCAGATTTTAAGAGATGCTTTAGTGTTGCTGCAAATCACTTGTGCTATTTTAGACCAAAAAAAGCATCTCAGGTCCCTTTGTGTGGGCTACTAAAATTGCACAGAGTGGATCCAGAAAGGTACAACCAAACCAGCATGGTTGATGGTCAGGTAACTGGTCCCAGTGGGATCAGCCCAGAAATGGGCTTGAGCATCTCCTCCAGCCTGTGGAGAGAAGTGAGGACCTCTGAGCTTTGAGGTGAGGCAGATGGGGAGGAAAAAGAGAAGCTGGTGTCCTTGTTTTAAACATGGAAAGCTGGAATGTGAGGAATCTCAGGCTGGGATTGAGTATCCCCAACATGCTGGGTGTGCAGAGGGTGTGAAACTCCTCCGAAAAGCCAACCCTTGGTTGCAGCTGGGAAGGGCTGGGAAACCTGATGGCTGGTGTGGGGCTTGGTCCCACAGAGAACAGGAGAGGGATGGATTCAGCTGGGCAACAGGACTCTTCTCACTGTTCTCAGGTGTGTGGGGAGGAAGGTGTCAGAGGCAGAGAATGGAGAGGGGTGAACCCAGCACAGACGCCTGCAGTGAAGCCTGTGGGTGCTCATGGGCGTCTCTGAAGGGGGTGAATCATGTTCATCTGTTTCAGCACCTTGACTGGGAGCTACACTATGGCTTTTGTGTTTTCTCCTCTGTTCAAGTGATCTTGTGGGTTTGATACTGTTCTGAAGCCTCATCCCTGGGTAGCAGGGGTTGTACAGGAACTGGTTTATAAAACATGCCTAGCGATGCACTGCGGCACTTCAGCGGGCTGTGCCCACCGGTGCCACCCAGGGACACGTCTCTCTGGTAGCTGCAAATGGTGACATGGAAAACACATTATTCCAGGGCGCATAAGGACATGGAAAAAATAGATCTGGTGTATGGCTGAGAGCAGCTCATCTCTCCCTGTGCAGGAACGGGTGTGAGAGAGAGATCTCTTCTGTACCTGCAGCACAGAGCTGGGCATACCTGGCTCTGTCCTCACCTGTACTACAGCTTCCTAGCAAAGCTCCCCAGCCTTTCACTGCAGCTTTTGATGGCTGAAGGGGAGAGGGGATGATGACTCACTTCTGAAGTTGTGTTGCTCTTGTTGTTCATCCTACTGTGTGCTCAGGTCGATTTTTGTGAGGGATGTCACCAAGGTCTCCCTCAGCTCCTGGGTGCAGCAGCTTGGACCAGTCCCCAGGGAGCTGCTTTCCCTTTTTCCAGAGCTCTAGCAGACACATCTATCCATATTTCAGCCTCTGCTTTTTTTCCCCTGGACCTACTAAAGGCTGGGGCCCTGCATTACGTGGAATTATTTATGGATGGAGTGTCAGTATCAGGCTGTTAATGTCTGTGCTGCTCTCTGAAGATGGCTTTAAAGTGGTCTGGGGATGGGGCAGTTTCTGGCAGCTCCTTTCCTGGGGCTTCCCGTTGCCTCTGCACCAGAGGATGATTAGAAGCATCCAGCGATGCTGTACTGGGGGAGGTATTAATGAACTGGGGATTAAAGCTGGCACTTCTCAGCCCCTGGCAACTGACACTGGTGGCAAAGGCTGTCTCAGTGAGAGCTGGTGGGTGTGTAGCACTGGAGAGCCGTCCAGCCCAGTCGAGTGGGAGGAGGACAGCAGACTCTGAATGTTTCAAGTCTCTCAGCCAGGAAATCTTCCCTATTTCCATCGCTTTTCACTGATTTGCATGTCAGTGGCTTCAACCAGCAGCTTTCTATCCCCTTATTTATTAACACAGTCATGACTTGTGCACTGCTGGGGGCTGGGAAGGAGCTGCTGGAGTGAAGAAGCAGAAGCGGAAGGAAACTCTTGATTTCAAGTCACAAGTGTCATTTATTATTCATCTTGGTAAGTGCTGGTGGGACGACAGTTTGTTCTCTGGTCAGTAAAACCTGACTCAATTAGGCCAGGCTCTTGCTGTGTGGAGCTTCGAGCGCAGAGGGGCTGTGGTGTCACGTTTGAAGGGCTGGGCTCAGCCTGTTCATTAGTTGTCTGGTGCCTCCGTGTCTGCAAACTGGAACGTGCTCCAGTCTCTCCCCCCTCTCCCTGGCGTCCTTGGGTGATGTCTCCCGGATCTATAGCCCAAGGTCAGAGGATGCAGTAAATTCAGCATTGATTCGTTGGGGGTGATGGCACTCGTGGGAGAGCAGGCAGAAGAGACTCCTCTTCCGTGCCCCATTGCCCTCTGATGGCCGGTGCTGGGTTTGCACAGGGAAGCGGCCGGTTCCCAGGGATGGATGGGACCTGCTGAGGAAAGTGGTCAGTTGTGATGGGCCAGCGTGGGCTGTGCTTTCAAGGGCCCCCCAAAAGTGCCCACGAGGAAGGTTGATGTGGGGGTGCAAAGAGGAAGAGGTTGCTCTCTTGGTAGCATCGTTCCTCAGGGATGGAGGGAGGGAAAAGAGGGATGAACAAGGGTGGTAAATGCAGAGATTGAGAAGAACAAGGGAAAAAAGGCACTTCCCGTGAAGCACAGGGAGCTGGGGGAGTGTAATGCTCACTCATGCTAAGAACTCACCCCAATCTAATGTGGAAACTAGGGGCAAACTGCTTTGCTTTTGGGCTGGGAGCAAGAGAAGGGTCCAGCACAGCACATCCAAATCCCTGTCACTCACCGGGGTGACTGCAGTGTGTCAGAATCCCTTTGGTGGCTCACTACACAGCCCCAGGAGGTGGGTGGCTTGTTCTCTGCTGCATCCCATGCAGCTGGCAAAGGGTGCTGGGCACAGGACCCTGGACCAGGACTAAGGGAAGAGCTGGACCCGGATCAAACTGATGCAGAGTGAAAAGTGAGACACGTGGCGGCCCCCTGGGGTTACACGCTGCAGGCTCTTGAGGAGCTGCAGTGCTGAAGATGCCTTCATTTTGCTGGGTTCGCTCTCCTCTTGCAGTAGAGGCTTTTTAACAGCAGATGTCACGTTTGCACAGCAGAACAATGGATGGTACCTGCAAAGGCACCCTTCTGTGCCAGGCCTGGCTGGCTGGGCAGAAGGTGAGCTCCATCACAGGAGGTACCATCACCTGCCCTGTGGATGCTGGGGCTGTGAAAAGCTGTCAGACCAACCTGCTTACCTGTGTGTGCTCTTTGGTTTCTACTGCAAACCACTGCTGGAGTCAGATGCTTGGCCTCAGGCTCTGGAAGTGTTTGAAGTTAAGGAGGTTTGAACCCATCCAGGTCAGACAGAGAACTGCTTTCTGCAGGGAAAGTAAGCCTGAGCTCCATGGGTTGGGAGGAGAGTCTTACAAAGGTATTGAAGTGAAGGCAAGACTCTAGCCTTCAGCTTGCTTCAAATCTCTACATCCCTGGAAAATTCTGGAGTGGTCACAGAGTGGAAGAGGTTTGAAACTGAAGAAATAGATTTTAGCAGAGCAGAGAAGTTGTGATGCAGTATCTTGCCAACCCCTGTTAGAGACTCAGTTCACTTGGCAGGGATTGGCAATGCATGTGAATGATCTTTTTTTGGTCCAGATTGGGTGTTTTAGGGATTTGGCAAAGTTATAAATCATCCTACTTTATTTACATTATTGTCATATGTTTCAGGTACAAAAGGTGATATTTAAAAAAAGCAAAGTACTACCTCCAGTTCATCTGGAGTAGTTCTAACACAGAAACCTTTGTCCATACACCAATTACAGTTCATAAAAAATAAGTTCTGACTCTTTACACTGTAGTCAAATGCAGATAGATTGAAATCCATTCCTGACTCAAAGCAGTAATTACCCAAAGTGGAAGAAACTTAACCTCTTCCAAGAAAATGTATGCTAAAACAACCCCCACCCCATTCCTCAGCTGTAACTGCCCCACATCTGTGTGTTGCAGAGCATATGACACTCAGTTGGTGTCCTCAAGGCCAGCCTAGCCTGAAGGGAGAAACTGGGGGGGGGGTTAAGATGCATTTGCATATAGGTGGTGATGGCTCTGCAGCTGCTGTAACCATCACTGGAAGTAACAGGGCTGTGCACTGGAAGAGTAACTGGACAGTTACAGGTTCAGTGTCTGACCAGGATGACACGGATCAGGCTTTCAGCAGGCTTTTCCAGCCCTCTGAGCATCAGGTTTTTTAAGAAGTCCTAATAGACCCCAGGCAGAGCCCGACTGCAGGTAAAGGTGAGTCTGCACAGTGCTGGGCCAGGGCCCCAGACCTTGTTTTGGTCTTCTCTAGCAAAGCCACTATGCCCAAGGGCTGGAAACTGCCTTCCTGAGCCACAGGGAATCAATTTGGATCTGCATTCTGATTTTGATCCTGATCCAAACCCAAATCCAGTTCAAACTGGAACCCCTATAAAATTCTGAGTGCTCTGGGTCCAAGGCAATTTTATTTCTCTCTCCTTTTCTTTTCCCTTTCTTTTCCTGGTAAAATTTTTGTTCCTTGAAAAACACTTTAACTTAAAAATACCCATGCCAACCACATGAGTCACCTCAGTGCCAACAGTAACAACAGCAGCAGTGCCAGCACCCTCACAGTACCATTAGCATCCATGCCAAGAGGTCGCTGCCAAGCAGGCCCACAGTGTCAACAGTGCTGATGCCAACAGGCCAGGATGAATGAAGAACCCCTCAGTACCAAACCGGTGTGCAGAGCCCCACGCTGCACCCCCATCCCATAATAACAAACCCCCGTGCCCAGCCTGGTTCTCATTAGCAACTCTACAATAACACACAGGAGCAGTTAAACAGAAACACAGAGGTGTGGGGGTGTGTGCTGGCAGGGAGAAGCGCTCTGAGGTTTCTGGAGTGAGGGGCAGATGAAATCCATGATGAAGGGGGTTGGTGACTGTGCTTCCCTGGATTTTTGGGTCCGAGGGCAGTGGTGGCAGCTGGAGCTCTCTGGAAGTGGCACAGCTCTGGGAGCACTTGCAAGCAGCAAGCGGTTGGACTCATGTGTGTGCTCTGCTTTTGAGATGCTCTCCCTGCACAACCCAGGAATCTCCTGTCACAGGCGCCCTACCAGCCACAAGAGAATCCCACAAGGCTCTTTCCACAATCAGTGTCTTTCCAGGGTGTAATCTTGCTTCTCCAAAGCTAGGTCAGGCCTGAAGGACACAAACATTTCTCCCAAGGGCAGGAGGTTTACTCTGTTGCTGAAGACATCCAGAAACGTAGCAAAAAGTTGACAATTCAGGATTGTGGTGAGTAGCCACACTTTCCCTGGTCCTCTCAGCGTAGATGCAGGGCATCCCAGTGCAGCCACTTCTTGTGGTGCTGGCAGCCTAGGAGTTAGGATGTGTTAAGCAGTTTTCAAAACTTACTCCCAGTCTACACCTCAGTGCAGGCAGTGATTCTGCTTTGTTTTCTTTTGGACAGTAGCTTGATGTCATCACCAAAGAGTTTTCCTCACTGTCTGAAACCCAAACCTTTCCTTTCAAAGCAGCTGTCAGCCAGTTGTTTGTTTTTAAAGGGAACAGGAAGAGGATCTTGGTTGCCTTTGCCAAAAGTGGAGGATTCGAGGGACAAACAGATTGTCCCTGAAAATACCAGATGTCTCCATCAGCTCTACTCAGAGGCTTCACACTCTGGGGTTGCTTGGAGGTTTTAAAGCCTATGTGGAAAAGAAAGAGTTAAATCACGATGTGCCTGGTGCAGCTTCAGCAAATTCCACCCCAAAAGATCTGCTGTTCACTTTCAAAGGCAGTTTACCTTGGGTGGAGGTGTAGGCTTGCCTTTGGGAACTGGGAGAGGAGGGGGTTTTCTCACTGGTGCCTGTAACAAAGTGCAGTTCAGATGTCATTAGGGTTTCCTGCCTGAGCAGCTGCTGCTGCTGGTCCCTCATAGGCTTCCTACAGCATTTCCCTCGTGCAAAAGCCAGAGGGGAATGAGATTTACCTGCCCACATAGAAGGTGGCACAATAATGCCAATGCACAAGGGGAACAGTTCTGTCTGAGCTGTTTTTGGGGTGTGAAGTTGTCTGTATCAGGTACCTGTGCTCAGGCTGCTGAGGAAGCTAAAGCTGCACGTTGAGGAAAGCATCTCAAGGTCAGTGGGATTTAAATAAGCTTTTATTTATGATCAAGACATCCTGGTCCATTGCTCTTTATGCAGCACTGCCCTGAAATCGTGCTGTTAGTCTGAAGCTGGAGTCTACTCACTTGTATCAGGTGGGCAGGGGGACCAAATGCTGAGAGAGTAAATATTTGAGGAAGGCTTTTCTGTTTGAATGGGATGCTTTGGGGTTCCTAATGGTAAAATTCATATTCTTCTGGTTTCCATTAAAAAAAGATAATTCAAAATATATATGTATGGATTGATAGAGATCCCCTCACAGGAGGCATCTTGAGAGACTACCAGATCTCACAGAATCACAGAATAACAAGGTTGGAAAAGACCTTTAAGATCATCAAGTCCAACCATTCACATCCTAAACTAAACCATATCCCATCTCCTCAATGCAGGGAAACATTCCTGATATCTGTACTAGCAAAGATGCTCATCATCTGCACTGTGTTTCCACCTGGAATCCCTCTTGGCTTGGTACTGTTGCTAATGAGCTGGTGTAGAGGACTCAGTGCAGATTAGGAGGATCTTGTGTAGTTTAGGGTTACATGACAAGAAAAGGTGACTCCTCAAAGACTATGTGGATTGAAAGTCTGTGATTTATTTTCTTAATCATAGTCAGAAAGTAAAAATAGTAAGTAGTATCTGACAGCTGTGGGCAAGCTGGATGAGGGAGGGGAGAAGTTGCAGGGTTATACTTACAAAAGACTCTTCTGGGTGAGGTGATGGCTTGGTGGAAGGGACAGGAGGTGGGGGGCCTTTTGGCCTTATGACAGGCTGTAAGAGAAGAGAATATAAAAGATATTGACCTGAATGTGTGCATCTGTGTGTTCCCCTGAGAGCATGCAGGCTTGTGTCCTGGGTAAGTGTGTTAATAGGGGTAAAAGGGTGCATTTGCTTTGGAAGCAGGGATGCTTTATGCTGTCTGACCCAGAGAGAGCATGAGGGGCCTTATCTGGAGGGCAGTGGTGTCCCCAGCCTTTGGGATCGGGTTGTCAGCGTGGGGCTCTGTTGTGGTGTGACCTGGTCCCTGTGACTCCCCCAAAGCTGGCTCACACCTGCAGAACATCCCTAAAGTACTTACACTCCGGAGCTGGGGCTGGTTCTCCTGCAGTGGAGGTACAGGAAGGAGAAGCTTCTTATCTTTCATCTGAAAACAGGGAACAGAAACCCTGCATGGAGCCCTTGCCTTGCTCAGGACCTTTGTGTGCCACTCCATCCAGGACAGATTCCTTGGGGAATCAGTGTGTTTTGAGCTGACCCAGTTGCCCCCCTGCTCTTACCTTCTGGTCAGGTACCACCAGGACAGGGTGTTCTGTGTGCATGTCTTCTTGATGCACAAAGACTTGGTTTGTGGCTCCAGGTCCCCTTCTGGTGTGGCAGCTATGCAAACATTACACAGAGCTGTAAATCTTACCCCAACTGAAGTTAAAAACTGCTGAAGCTCAATGTCTGCCGTACTCCCACTGGTGTCCAACATAGCTGGGACCTTCCTCTCCTTTGTCTCCTCCCTCCCCTCCTTCCTTTTTCTCCTTATTTTAAATACTTAGGATGAATCTGGAGAGCTGCACTTTCACATCTCTGGTTCTCTCCCAACTATGGGATTTCTAAAAATGGTCCAATGAAGCCCATGGACCAACATCCTTGGCTATCCAGTGTCTAATTCCTTCCACCCCTTTGAAAACCCCAACCTTAAAACTGCCCCAGAAGCTGCTTGTCTTTGGGGGATTTTTTCCTAGGTGGGGTACGTGTTTTACCTCTTCTGGAAGACTCGGAGGCGGATCAGTAGCACTGCTGCGATTGCCAGGAGAGCGAGGACAACCAGCACAGCCACGACAATGGCGATGCCTGTCAGGGAGAGAGAACACCAGTTGCTCTTAGGTACAAGATCTGCTGTTGCTGAGCAGTTTCCCATCATGTCCTAAACTTTTTCACTAGGTCTAGACCCTGTTTGTCCTCTCGATTGCTTCTCCTGCTGCAAACGGTGGTGGAAAGGAATATATTCCTGCCCTTTCTTTGCCATTTTTGAAGGCCCTGGTTATTGCCTGAGCTATCCATGGCCTAAACAAACCTAGCCCTTTCCTTCCATCCACAAATCCCAGTTTGTTGTCATTCCTCTTTCCCAAGGGGTGGTACCCAAAGCTTTGGTGTTGAATACAAGTAAGGCTTCACCATTTCCCTTCTACAAGGCTATTCTAAGGCCTCCCACAAGCTGCAATGTAAAGAGCTCTTGTGAATGTGGAGAGAGGACAACAATAACTGATAATAAAGGCTTATCTCTTTCCCCCCCCTCCCCCAAACCAACAGGGTTCTGAACACAAAGTGTTTTCCCTCAGGAGATCAGCTAGAGGCCAGCTCCGTGCAGGTGATAAAGAAATGAACTTGCCCTTCTCCCTCACAGCAAACCCTGTGGGAACTTGCCTCCACTTGGCTTTGACAGTGAGATAAAGTGCTGTGCTCCTTATCTGAGTATGGAGAAAGGAAAAGCCTGCTACTGAGTTATCTCCTGGGTGTATCGCTTCTGCTAGGCTAGAAAGAAAAACCAACTTTCTCTGGTCATTGTACAAGCTTAAGGATGCACAGAAATTGGAGATGTAGCTGTAAACAGTCTGGCCCCCTGTGCAAGGAGCTAAAGCCACTCGTTTCATTGCTCAGTGGGTGACAGCACCCAGTGTGGGGCCACGCAGCACTTACTGGTAACTGCTGAGGAGCTGTCGCAGGTCGGTGGGGCCCATCCCTCTTCACACTGGCACTGCAGCTCGTGGTCACACACCTGGGGAAGGAAGCATGAAGCCAGGACTGTCTTAGGGTTGGAAATAGGAGCGAAGCTGAGATGTCATCAAGTTTCAGACAGGCCCTGAGAAGCTTTTTGAGGTCTGGAAACCCCCTCTCACTTCACTGGGACTGAAAGTTAGCAGGCTTGCACTGAAAGGGACAGGCCTGGCTGCTCTGCTGTGCCTCTCGCAGGTATTCCTGCAGTGGAAGAGCAGCACAGCTTTCTGAGAGCACCATTATCTTCCTCCCAAAACACCTGAAAGAGCCCAGCCACATGGCTCAGGGCAGGGCCAGCCTGTGTGTCGGGGTCCTGGGGTCTCCTTGGCAAATACTGATGCTCTGTCAGGTTAGAGTTGCTCTCAGAAAAATACAGGAAGCTTCTGCCTCCAGCTCTTGCAAATCCCCATCCCAGTGATTTAAATACTCTGAGCAGTAAGGTCTCTCACTGCTAAGCATAACTTTCTTGGGTTCTTTCTCTGGTTTGGTGGTGTTTTGTGGGGTGTTTTTAAAGTTAATAGCATCAAAGGGTCATATCTTACAGCGTGTCCAGAGCACTTGGCAGAGCAGTTGGTGGATCTAAAGACATCTTCAGCATAAACACATTCTCCCTTGCTGCACACCTGAAATGCACAGGGTGATGTTACCAAAGTGAGTTAAAGCTTTTGGGACATGCAGAGCTTGTGTGATACCGTGTGAAGTGATGGAGAGTGAAAGGAGGGGTAGAAACAGGGCTGCAAATCACTTAAACCTGTGTTGGGAGTTTGATATGTGGATATAAGTTTTCATTTAACCTTTGGGTATTTTTATAGCAATGGGGAGTGATGAAGATGCACAGAAATCACTGTGTTCCTCCACTCTTCAACCCTTCATCCTCCCCCCAGGCAGAAATACATAGCAAGGGATTTGGATGCAGCCCTCAGTGATGCCTAGGGTATCTGTTGTGGAGTAGTAATATGTGTATGATCTTTTAACCCTTCCTACAAAGGGCTGTTTCTGCTCTCACATGTGCTTGAGTCAGTGATTAATAAGGCAGCAGCCGAGGGCTGGGGCATTGGAATGCTGGCAGCTCCTGTTTGCTTTGCTACTCGGGTGGTGGGTGTAAGGCAGAAGGTTGGGCAAATCACATCAGCAGTTTAGCACCTGCTGCAGTTTTTCCCTGTTTAAAATCTTCCTTGTCTAGTGAAAGAGCTAAGGATACCAGCAAGGCTGGAAGGAGGAAAGCTTTTCTCTACTAACCATCCCATTCCCACACTTTGTTCCATCAAGAATCATCCCTGGGTCTGTGTCTCCGCTTCTAGAAAAGCTTGCTTTGCAGGAACTGAAGGTCACCAGGTTCCCCTCCCGAGGCAGCTCCATCCCCCCAGTGCAGAACAGTTTTCCACACATCAAGTCTCTGGAAGGAGAAGGAATGCTGCTAGAGCAATGCCACAGCAGAGCTGAGCTGGTCTCTCCTCCAGCTCGGATCTGTGTTTGTACAGGGACACAGATGAAATGGCTGCAGAGAGGAATTTGGGTTTGTGGTGGTTTCAGGTGGGTTTGTCAGTAGAAGGTGGCAGGTTCTTTGTCTTGAACTCACAGAATCACAGAATAATAAGGTTGGAAAAGACCTTTAAGATCGAGTCCAACCATTCTCATCCTAAACTAAACCATATCCCTAAGTACCTCATCTACCCTTTTTTTGAACACATCCAGGGAAGGTGACTCAGCCCCTCCCTGGGCAGCCTGTTCCAGCCCTGACAACTCTTTCAGTAAAAAATTTTTTTCTAACATCCAATCTAAACCTGCCCTGGCACAGCTTCATGCCATTCCCCCTTGTCCTATCACCTGGCTGAAGAGACCATCACCCATCTCTCTATAACCTCCCTTCAGGTAGTTGTAGGCAGTGATAAGGTCTCCCCTCAGCCTCCTCTTCTCCAGGCTGAACACCCCCAGCTCCCTCAGCTGCTCCTCATAGGATTTGCCCTCCAGCCCCTTCCCCAGCCTGGTTGCCCTTCTCTGGACTCGCTCCAGGACCTCCATGTCCTTCTTGTGGTGAGCAGCCCAGAACTGGACACAGTACTCAAGGTGTGGCCTCACCAATGCCCAGTCCAGGGGCACAATCACCTCCCTAGACCTACTGGCCACACTGTTTATGATACAAGCCAAGATGCCATTGGCCTTCTTGGCCACCTGAGCACACTGCTGACTCATATTCAGTCTGCAGTCACCCAACACCCCCAGGTCCTTCTCTGCCTGACAGCTCTCCAGCCAGTCCCCCCCAGCCTGTAGCGCTGCATGGGGTTGTTATGTCCCATGTGCAGCACTCTGCACTTGGCCTTGTTAAACCTCATCCCATTGGTCTCAGCCCATCGGTCCAGTCTGTTCAGCTCCCTCTGAAGAGCCTCCCCACCCTCAGGCAGATCAACACTTCCTCCTAGTTTAGTGTCATCTGCAAACTGACTGAGGGAGCATTCAGTCCCTTCATCCAGGTCATTGATAAAGATGTTGAACAAGACTGGAGCCAGGACTGAGCCCTGGGGGACGCCACTCGTGACTGGCCTCCAGCTGGATTTTGTTCCATTCACCACCAACTGGGCTCGTCAGAGAGTCCACAGTAATTTGCAGAAATGAGCATTTAACTGACCTGAGGCTCACCCAGGGCTCAAGTTCCCTATTCCCAAATCCCTTCCCTGCACAAGCACACACACACACGCAGACATCCTCCCATGTGGGCTTGCACATGTATCTGCACACGCTTTGCTTAGGCTGAGCTCAAGATTTGGGAACTATCATTCTCCCATCTGGCTTTACAAACCAAACTGGATGGGACAGCACCAGCTAAAATAGTCTATTCTTTGCTTCTGTCTCTCAGTTTGACCTGGAAGGGTCTCTCATCCCGAATCCCAGCAGATTCTGTAACACAGTGCTTACTTTTTCTGGCACGGGGTGTGACTGCCTTGCTCTTTCCTGCAGTATCCGTAGTACACCCCTTTCTCATTCATCCGGTAGCAGGATGCTGCGCCATCAGTAGCCTCTGTGGAGGGGGGAGCACGTTGGGATTAGTTTAGCTTCTCTGACTGGGAAAACTAATCGTGTCCCACTCCTCTGCCTCGTTAGGGAACAGCCTTGAAGTTGCCTGTGGGCCTAAATGACTCTGTCACCTCTGTCACTTCACACGTTAGTTCTGTGGGGACTGTGTGAGCCCAGCAGAACCTCTCCTGCACGTCCTCTCTCCACCCAGTACAAACCAGTAGACCTTGCTTAGGAGAAGGGACATAGAAGTGGAAGGCAGCTTAGGATGAGGAAGAGGGTAAGCCACCACAGACCTCCAGCAACATAAAGGCATGCTAAATATGGATTTTAATTTGAAATGCAGACGTTTCCTCTTCTATCAGGCAAAGAATACTGACCCAGTTCCTTTCCAAAGCTGTCTGAAAAGCATTGTGTGAAAGAGGAATACACTTACCACTTCCCATTTCTCTAGAAATACATTGCACTCCCCCCTCAGGGCTGCTGCTCACGTGATTATACAGGGCAAATATGAAAATAACAACAGCAAAGTGTATGCTACAGACTAGAACTTCTTTCTGCAGGTGCTCTGCTCCTGATTTATAAAGCCTTTGATGTGCTAGCAGACTAAGCTTAGCTGTGTCTCTGACCTAGACAACCTTCATTTTCAGTGCTGGCTTGTACTCACGTGGTCCGAAAGCAGCCTTGCACTGTTTCTCCCGGGTGGGACAGGTCCCCATGTAGCAGTAACCTTCACCATGGTTGCAGGGGTGCCCGTTCACCCGGAATCGATCCTCTGGGCAACTGGCAGAAGAGCCGGTGCACATCTCAGCCAGGTCACAGTCATGCTGAACTCCTCGGCACACGGTTCCTGAGGTTTTATACTCAAGGGGGAGAGCGATGCCACGCTTAATACACCGTCCTGCTGTGCCATTGAGAACCCACACTGAACTGGAGGGCTAAAATGAGGGGAGACATCTCCTCCTCACTCTACAAGGTGCATGAGGGGCCAGGTCGGTATGTAATTTAAAGTTGGTTATATCAGTTCACAAGGTTTTGGCCTGCCTGTGCCTCAGTTTTAGTTTCTGGGAGAAAAATGGGTAATCAAAACACTCCTTTCTCTAGGACATTGAAAGACTGAGTGATCTGATGGTTGTAGTGTGGTTTGGGATGGACAAAGCACACTTGTCACTGTGGTGCTATGTTGGTAACCACAAGTGAAGAAGACTGGTTCTTTTGAAAGGTGTATTACTGCTTTCTCACGGGCAAAACCCCCATCCCTTGGACACTGTGAGAAGCTAGAGATTACAGGGAGCCTTACTTGGCAGTTTTCACAGCAGTCTCCGTGCGCACACATGGAACCCTCTCTCAGCTTGCATGTCTCCGGGTTGCAGCAGTCGTTTGTGCACTCCTGCAACAGAATCAGCAGTCAGAGCTCTGGGATGCTGCTTTGGGCTTTGCTCCCCTCTCTACTGCCTTCCCAACAAACCACCCTGCACTTGGATCTGGAGGGAGGGAAGGATGCCTTGGAACTGTGCTCTGCTTCCCTGAGAACTGTCACTGCTGGAAGCCACGCCAGCCATCGTGAGTGAGGGAGTGCATGAAGAATTCAAAGCACCTTTGATTAGGAAAGGGCTGATAGAAGCTGTGCAGGAACTGGCCTATTTCTGCTGAGAATGGCTTTTCCCATTCCCAGTTCCTCTGTCACATGGCATGACAAACCATGCAGTCACCCTTCCCAGCAGCTGGCGTGCCCATCGGAGGGGTGACTGCAGGGATGGTTTCTGCAGAAATGCTTCAGCCAGCTTTGACCCTGAGAAACGAGCAGGCACCAGCTACTGCACAGCCTGAATAAAGCTCTCTGCCTCTTCCCAGGGTTGTTTTATTCCCAGTTACACAGATACCTCTGGAGTGCCACAGTCACATTCCTCTCCTCTCTCCACAAAGCCATTTCCACAGGAGGGAGGAGCGACGATGCTGCTTATAGCTGGGATGTTCGTTAAGCATCCTGGCATGTCACTCAGCATGTACTTCTCAAAACTCTGGAGGCTGCAGGAGCTGAATTTCTTGGGGATGATAGAACTGTAGTTGAGAAAGGGAGGATTTATGTTAGGGCAGGGAAAAGCAATGCCCTTTAGGAGAGAAACAAAATATAACCACCCCCCCCAGGCTGTTGGCTGCAACCATCCTTATAAATACATAGATTAATAGATCCAAGGGCAATCTCCTGCTTGCAGTGGGCTTAAAAAAAAGGAAGCAAATAGATCAGAAAAAAATACTGTAATAAATGTAAACACTACATATAATAAGCCCTACATCACAGAGGTTTAAGTCTGGGCTGCACAGTTGGTGCCTGGATGCTTCAGGCTTTTGAAGTCTCCGCCTGGGCTGCCCAGCTCTGGGTGTTCTACTACAGGTGAAAATTGAACCAAGTTCCTCTCTAACAGGTGCTGTTCAACAGTGTGAGTGCTTCATGTGGTTTCCACAGGAAACATCTTCAGGGTAATAGACCAAAAATAGACTTTAGGTAAATCTTGGGGAAGCTCTGTGACCTGAGAGGCTGCAGCAGTTTCATGCTGACGTGGTTATAAGGAAGAAACGAGCCGTGGTTTAATGGAAGGTCTCAACCTCACACGCAAAGCAAATGTGATCCAGAAGTGACCAGGGCTGGCTTGTTTGTTGGGGGTTGGGGTTTTTTTTTTTGTATCTGGCTGGGGATACCTTAGAATGTCTTAATTTTTGTCTTTTTTTGGCATGTTTTGAATGAAATAGTCTCAGAAGACAAAGATAATTCCGACTTCATTCTGGTAACTGGTGGCTTATCCAAAGCCCACCCCAAACCCCCTCTGTGCACCAACCCCCTCACCTTCTCATCCAAACTCCTACCTGATGGTGTCTGTCATGATACAAACTCTAGCACTACACGTGCAGGCGTTGGTGTCGTGACTCATGCCCAGGTTGTGTCCCATCTCATGTGCCATGGTGGCAGCAACAGCGATTTCATTCCTGCTATGATCCTGTAGAGAGAAGGACGAGCTATTGTTACTGGGAGCATTTCAGAGCAAGTAGGACCATCAGAGATGCCACGTAGCTAAGAGATAGGGCAACACACCAGGATGGATATGGTGTTCAGTCCCTGTGTGCATCCCTCCCATGGTTTATGTTACAATGGCAATGAGATGATACCACTAATGAATGTGGGTAAACTGGTGTAATTGGTTTTTAAATAAACATGGGGAAGTCAGGCTGCCAAGCAGCAACTGAATGTTAAGGGGAGCTTTTAATCCTCTCTCTGGATAGCTGTCTCTGTGCTGAGGGTAATTATGTGGGTATGATACAATTACTACTCGTTACACAGAGGTAACTATTGCGTATGGTGGTGTGCGTGTGTAGGAAGGAAAGGGAGATGCTGTGCTCCCTCTTTGCTCTTAGCTTGGTGTTCTCTGCTGCTTGGTGTGAGGGTGGGAAGGAAAAGTCCTGCTTCTCTGAGTGAAATCCCAATGTGTACAGAGCAGGTTGGAGTGGAAATGCATAAAGCACATGGCAGTGTACTGGCTGTGCTCTTCCCAGCATGGCACTGCAAATCATGCTGCTGCAGGATGCATCCCCACACCTTGGAAAGCATCTGCTTGTACAGCCATCCTGGGATTCCATAGGGTGTAGGCAAGCTGGAATTTAACATGGCTTACTCCTGGCCTCTGAACCGGGGTGCAACAGCTGATTCCTGGTGGTGTTGGTAAAATTTTGGATCTGGGCTCCTGTCTGGGCTGAAGTTTAGTAGTGCAGTAGTTTAGGCAGCTGTAGTTAAGGCTTTAAACTGATGTCCTGCACTGTGGCAGTTAGAACCACTTCCCCATTAAAACAGGGAACCTGAAGGCATAAAATCACTTCTCCAGCTCTACTGGAGCCTGGTACCCCAAATACAGGCATCTGAGTGTGGTGTTGGCATTCAGGAGACACAGACACCATGCTTGAAAAAACAAGAAATAAATAAAAACAAGTCAGACCTGAATAATACCTGCAGAATGTATATTACTGCATATGGATTTTAGAAAGGCTAATCCAATCGTGGTCCCCTCCAAGTCATAGCCTCTGCAAGGAAGGAGAAGGACAGAGTGAAATGCAGTGACAGGGGCAGAATGCAGATCTGAAGTCAAGGCTGCTTTGCTGGCCAGGCTGAAGGCTGTAAGCACATCCTTGCTCCCAGCTCTGGTTTGCATCCTGGATTTAATACAGCATTTGTGGACATGATTAAGATCACTGCAACTCTGAGAACAATTCAATATGCTTTTCACCTTAGATTTTTACTTCAGGTACGTTGTGTTTCCTCAGCCTTAGAGCATCTGTGTGAGTGTCAAGAGCTTGATGAAGTGCTCTGAGCAGAGCAAAGTGCTGGGATGGATCGGGGCCGTTGAATGCCAGCCAGAAGAGCGAAGTGAGTGCTGGTTTGGTTTGGCATTTCCCAGCCCTTAAGCTGGTGTGTCACAGCTCCTTGGGCTGCTAGACTGCACAGGAGCCTTCAGGACACTCAACTGCTCCATGAGCAGAGTGGGGGAAAGCAGAGCCAGGTGTAGGCAAAGTCCCTGTTGCCTGTTTTTGAGGGGATTCAGACAGGAACATTAGCTGCTCTGTCACCAGCGTGCCATCGAGGCAGGAAAAGAGAGCCTACCTGTATCACTTTGCCCTAGAATGAGTCCATCAGGATGCAGACTGGCTCAGTATAGAGAGCATCTCTGAGGGGTTGTTAAAGGACACATTCTTTCCAGGTGCTTGGAGCTGGGCACAGGAAGGGGGTGGTACACACGTGATCAGCTGAGCATTGTCGTTTCTCTTCCTCATCAATAGATCTGACTGACGCCACTTGGAGAAGCTGTCCAGAGTGAACCCTGCGTTGCGGCTCAGGAGGCATTTGTCACCATCTGTCCAGACTTCCAGCCCGATTAAAGCCACATGGATGTTGATGTCCTTATAGACCTGCAGCAGAGAAGCAGTGCTGCTGTAAACCAAAGACTTCTGAACAAACCCCCCAGGAGCTGGTTCACTGCTCTGCCCCTGGCCATGTAGCCCGCTCCTAAGCTGATCTAAGCTGTTCCACACTTGGTGGTTGCAGCCCAAACAAAACAGGGGATCTGGCTTTAGGGAACTCTCAGGTCTGAGGGCAAAGAAGGGTCCAGGTCTGGGGCCCGCAATACAGGAAAGATGTGGGACTGTTGGACAGGGTCCAGAGGAGCCACAGAGATGCTCAGAGGGCTGGAGCAGCTCCCCTATGGAGAGAGGCTGAGGGAGCTGGGCTGGGTCAGCCTGGAGAAGAGAAGGCTGTGGGGGGACCTCATTGCAGCCTTCCAGTCCCTGAAGGAAGCAGAGGAACAGGAGGGGAATCAGCTTGTTAAAAGGGTAGAGAATGGCAAGACAAGGGGAATGGATCAAAGCTAAAGGAGAGAAGGGTTAGGTGAGATATTAGGGGGAAGTTCTTTCCAGAGAGGGTGGTGAGGGGCTGAACAGGCTGCCCAGAGAGGGGGTGGGTGCCCCATCCCTGGGGGTGTTCAAGGCCAGGTTGGATGGGGCCCTGGGCAACCTTGTGTAGCTCCAGGCCTGGAGGTTGGTGGCCCTGCCTGTGGCAGGGGGTTGGAGCTCTGTGATCCTTGGGGTCCCTTCCAACCCAGACCAGTCTGGGATTCTATGATATGGACAGATGGGCTAAGTCTGTTTTGTAAGTTAAATGCAGTTCAGATTTAATTCTCTCCTATGGGTAGTAATGGAGATTGATAGTGCTTGCAATAGGAAACCCCATCACTTCTGTCTCAGTCCCACTCTGCAGGATGAGCTCTTACCGTGTTGATGTAATTGACTATTCCAAATACCCTTTCTCTTACAGCTTCCACGTCTTCTTCGTACTTCTTGTACTAAAAGAAGGGAAATGCTGTATGTTAGGAAAAGGAGAGGGGGGAAGAGTGATTTATCAGAGAAGAAATGTCCTGTGGGAGATGGCATTGCAAACCACATCCTGGTCTAGTTATTATTCACTGGACTGTCTTACCAGGGGATGTGTTTCGTGCTTGAGCCCTTTTAAAGCGTGTCTGGATGTGCAGGGTGCAGAAGAGGACAGGCACTGCACCGTGTGCTCTGAATTCTCACCATCTCCAGGTGGGATTTTCAAAACCACTTGACATTAGGAAACCCTATTCCTAGCCAAAGTCAGAGGTAAAACAGGGTGTAACACTGTAGTTCTAGCAGAAGCCCAGGGATGTGAGTAATCTCTAGTTGGGAAAGCTCACTTCTGGCTGCTCAAACGAGGGAAAAATGGGTTTAATACTCACCAAAGTATTGTCTGCCACTACATAAACTTCCAGATACTTTTTTGCTTTCAGGTATGCTTTCATCTAAAGGAAAGATACATTCAAATGACTTCTGAGGCCTGATTCAGTCTCTGCAATTTCAAACTCACATATTCATTATGAGGGTATTTCTTTAGCCAAGTCGTTTAGGATGGGGGGGTGAAAGGTAGGCTAGACACTAACACACTTATGATGATTATAAAGGCAGGCTGGATGTGAAGAAGCTTTTAGATGTTTAGAGATGCACATGGGCATTTGTATTAAGTACGTGCAGGGTGCAGGGGGGCTAAACTCAGGTGGTGACTCTGAAATCTCAGGTCTGTGAGATTTTTGCCTGGTTCTTTAAGGTCAGATTGTGCTTCCCTGTTTGCAATCGCTTCTCTTCTGGAGGTGCCACCAGCCAGAGTGGGACCTGTGCTACTCACAGGGTCCTTCCACAGCCACAACTCCTTTGCTGGCATGTACTTGCTGGACTGTTGCTTTACTCTGTACTTACTTCTGGACTGTTGCTGGATTTGAAGAGGTCAATTCGAGGGCTTTTCGAATCCTCTTCCCAGGTATTATTGATTAGGCCACAGGTTTTTACAGACTTCTGCTCGAGTTTCTCATATCTATAGACTGCATGTTCATCTCTGGCTGAGGTTCCCAGGGGCTCAATGAGGTATTTCTGGCCACGGGTCTCAAAATACCCACTAAAAAAATGAGACCTTCCAGTTAGATCTTTCCTCTAACATTGGGAAAATGCTCCCCTGCAGCTTCTCAGACTCAGGAGCTGTCAGATGCCATACTACTGTGTCCCCAGCAATTAGAAATGAGCAGATTAACTGAGCTTTTCGTACAAAATCCCAAACTTCCTGACCCTGTAGGTGCTGTAGCACTGAGAATAAAGCAGCTTTCTCTTGGAGCTTGGTGCTTAGAAGCATCAATCCTAAATGTTGGAGCTTCCTCCAGCTTAGGAGCATCAATCCGAAATGTTGACTGGCAGCACCACCAGTTTACAACTGGATCTGATATGGAATTAGTCATATATGAAATAATCATACATTAAATAAGTCATATATATGAAATAGTCATTATTGGTATCAGTGTCACTTTAGCTTCCAATCTATAAACTTTGGAATTGAAATAGAAAGCTAACTTCTTTTTTCCCTTCTTTTTAACCCTCCCTCCCTTATATTTCTTTTGGTAAACTTATTTACATCCTGATGCTATTTTAATTGGAGAAGGTATCCTCATAGGGAAGTGTGTTCTGCTGTTGGTACCCTTTGGGCACCGAACCTCACTCTTACCTGAGACCTTTGCAAGCGCTGATGCTCGCGAGGGAGTCGGCATCGTCCTGAACGTAACCTTTGTAGTAACAGTGGTCCTGTTGAGACAGGAAAAACCACGTCAGATTGGCCCTTATCTCATTAACTACAACAAATTGGCCTCAATGAGGTGAAGTCAGGAGATAAACTGCAGGAGCTAGGAGCCATGACAAGGTATGCTTCCTGAGGACACCTCCCATTAGATGGGATTCTTGAAGTGAGAGTAGGTGGGGACCATTTCTGGGGTTGCTGTGGCAATGTCCTTGTCCTTCAATGCAGAGTGACCCTTACTGTGACAAACCTGTTCGTGGCTGGCTCTGGTCACCACAGAACAGTACATGAGAATGAGAACCTGCATATTCACTGCTCCCAACGAAGCGTGGAGCTGCTGAACCAAGGTCTGTTACCAGATGGGTTTATTGTGGCTAGATTTCAAGGAAACACCCTTTAGTATTAACCCCACAATTAAACACATTAACTTCAACAAGATTAAAATGCACATGTTATAATAAAACAATAGGGGGAAAACTTTCATGACTCAGTTGAGCTAAGGATCTAAGGCCTAAGGAACATTTCTGTGTTCAGAGAGACTTCAGAGTCACTGAGGAAACCTTTACCCACAGCGTTTTCCTTCATAGGTTTCTTGAGGAACCTGCCACGCAGCGTTCAAACCTGTGTGCCGTGTGCCTGCTGCTTTCTCAGAGCTGTTTGGTTTCACTTTGCTATTTGCCCTCCTCCCATTGCCAACTTTCTTAGGTGAAAAGGGCACCAAGAAAGTGAAAATGTCTGGAGGAAGAAGTGACTCTCTGGGGTACAAGGGCAACAGCTCCTGCGATCGCAGCTGCACCATAGGGATTCCTTCTCCAGCAGGGCAGGTGTGCCTGTGGGAGGCTGTGTTTAACCAGGCATAGGTGCTGTTTGCTTCATACAGGATCCGTTCAGAAAGCGAAAGTAATCAGAACCAGCATCTTTTTCCACCACTAAAGCCCAGCTCAGAATGCTTTATTTACATTTCTTCCCCTCAAGATTCTCCTGTTCCTCCTGATCTCTCTGAGATGAGGAGTATGAGGCTCTGCACTCCAAACTAGGTGTGTCAAAGCACACAGCATAAGGGTGGATGCAGAGCTGCCCCGAGAGCTTTGATGAAGACCCACGACTGCCCAGTTTAATTAAAAAATAACTTCTCCTACAGGGACTTCCTTTGTGTCAGGGCCTGAATAGCTGATTCGTCATGGCTCAGAGAAACCACCTGGGGTAACCTGCCCTAGTGCTTGCTGCCAGCGTGGGTGGAAACGTGACCCAGTGAGGAAATGGGCCTTTATCAGAACCTGGGATCTGGCCAAGATAAGGCTGTAACTGGGAGTCCTGGAGCAGAGTGGCACAGGAGGGCAAAGTCAGAAGGTAGAAGGCAGCGGAGTAGCCCTGGTGCCACTCCCATTCCTGATGAAATTTGGCTCAGAAAATGCAGTCATCCACTGCTAAGATAAACAGGGGGTATCTTTGAGAGCCAACTCTGTGTCAGATTCTCAACAGGCGTTAAGCCACTGTAGCTCTGCCACAGGCAGGGGTCACATCTCCCCTGTCCCTAAACCACAGCACCTAGAACCTCAATTTAAAACCTTTTCTTTCTGTCCAGTACATGCTGTTATTTCATGGACCCCCAAATCTCATACAGACCTCCCCAGGACTGCAAGCGTGAAGGAAGGAAACCACCTCTTCTTACCTTGATCTCAGGACTTGTTGTTATCAGTCGACCATCATCAGAATAAACTGTTTCAGAATAGTCTCTAGCCAATAGATGCCTGCAGAGAGTCAAGGGCAATTAGTATTAACAATCAGTTGTAATCATCTAGAAATGAGGCGATTACACAGCACACAAAATATTTAGGGAATTCCAATGCTTACTCAGGTGACTGGTAGCATTAAAAAAATTAGGGAAGCAAAGCTGCTGGGTGGGGAATTCTGCTTGTTCATAATCCTCACTCAAAGGGACCTTTCTAAATTAACAAGGCAATTAAAGTCCAACTGCCTAGTAGATCTGAAAATCTATAATTACACAGGCAGTGTCCATCCTCCTTTGGTCTCCTGTGTGTGTGGACATTTCCACCACCCCACTGTGAGTGTGAAATGGGACTGAGAGGTTCCTGAACCTTGGGTGGAGGACACTGTGACCTCAGAGTAAGTGACAGTATTTCTGCCACTGCTGGGAAGGTGCCTTTGAGTTCCTGGTTAGCACACACGCTTGTGATCTGCCATGGGAGGGCAGATCCTGCAACGCTCTGTGAGCACAGGCTCCTGCACAGCAGAGCGTTAAGCAGAGGCTTAACAAAGCTGGGGCTGTGGTCTTACTAAAGCCAGCAGCAAAGCAAGTCTACACTTTTATGTGTTGGGGCAACTACCTCAAACTCCCCCAGTCTGTCTTTTTAAAGAGTGGGATTTAGTCCAATGTAATCCCCGCCCCCCAAATATTTAGATTAGATTAAACCAGGGGCAAACACCTAATTATGGTCTATATTTAACATGAACTGATTACAGCACTATTGTATTTACACAGCCCTGTGAAAAGTGCAAGCAAGAAAGCCAGCTTGTTTGATCCCATGTTAAATATTCCTGTGGAGCCAGCAAGCAGGAAATCAGGGCTGAGCTTTATTTCATCATAGAATCGTTCTGTGCTGCTGAGTGATTTCAGACTGCTCTGGGTACACTTTGCTCCACAGCAAATCCTGCTGCTTCCCCTATACCCTCTGCACAGCCTGTTTAAATGCTGCTCATCTCCTGAAGCCAAGGAGGCAAGCTCTCCCCACTTTCAGTTTCCATAGAACATTTAGTTGATGCCAGCACATATTAGACTCCAAAGTCCAACAGCAGTGGTGTTAAGGTGGGGAGTGCTGGAAGCTGAAGGATTATTACATTTCTTGTTACTATTTTCCATTTTTCAATAGGATCCAGAGCCAGCACAGCCCCACTTTGTGGATATTTCTCTTGCTCTTCTCTCTAGTTTCTACCAGCACAGAACAAATATAACCCATAGATTGCCCAGGGACACAGAAAACTTGTGAAATAATATGAAAACATCAAACATTCCATAGATAGATCCATTTAGGAAATCAGTGGGAGAGCAGAGTACAGGCAACTCATTCCACCTTGGTCATGTTGCATGTCTGTGTGGTCATTTCATGTGGCTACAACAGCAACATGATGCTTCCTCTCCCCTCATCTCCTCTCAGTGGAGGGGAAAGGTGTAGTTACCAAACCCCTGCTGTCTTCCAGGAGCCCGAGCCCTGATTCCCTGTATCCTGAATGCCTCCCAGGGCCACTCACACTCAGGAAATAACCCACAAGGAAGAAAGCTGAACTGAACCTACTTATTTTTCTGCAGGTGCAGTATGACTTCCTCTCCATCAGCCTGGATTCCATACTCCATCGTGTCATCATATTTTGTCTGCAAACAGATTGGAGTGTTAGGATATGGACCGTTAGGATTTCTGGCCCGTGCCACGAGCTGGCTGTCACTGGGTTACTAACTGCATTCTTTTCTTCCTCTTCCCACCAAAAATAAGTATTTTGGCAGTTGTATAATAAGCAGGAGGTTGCCCTCTTCCATATTTTCTAATTAGAGGAACAAATGTAACTTTGCAAGTGCATTTTTACAGTCATAAGCTCATATCCTGCCTGGTTGGGGAAGTGCTGCAGCGGATGCTTAGATTCAGAACCTTTCATAATACTCTTGAAGTGTGTAAGAGCATGCTTGCTCCTAAGCATTTGATTTAATTTACTTTGAATTAGAGCATCTGTAGCTTATTAAAAAGCTGAGAAGTATCAAACCCTGGCTCTTTGCAGAGCCACAAGTACAGAAGCCCTGCTGATGGCCTGTGGTGCCTCTCTGCACACACACCACAGCCTGGCTTTTCCCAGCACAGGACCACTCCTCCAGGTTTTTCTTCCACATCCTTTTGTAAGATCAAGTGTCGGGCTCCCAGTTCTCTTACCCTTGAAAACCAAGTTTCTCTAGCTCCAGAAAACCTTCCCCATCTCCCAGGAAAAAACAACCCAAAAGGAAAGTCATCCCTTTCAATACCTCTTTGCTTCTCTCCAGGTCTCTCTTCTGCACCATGTGCAGTTTCCGTGGGTAAACGATTTCATATTGCTCAACTCCAGGTAGCTTCTTGCTCGTGCTCCCTAGGGAGAGACAGATGTGTGGTGTGATGAGAACACAGGAGTAACTCCAACACTGTGTTTCATGTCTGTAATGACTGATTCTTTTGGGCTGTGTTATCATTCACCCATCACACTGCTCGTTTCTCATGGACCCTCTGCTCTGCTAAGCAGCCACCCTGTGACGACCTCACTGCTGCTGTCTGGACTGCAGATGAATCGATGTACCTGGCTCTTACCAGGTGTCACAATACTTGATGCAATTCCCTTTGGGTCTCTCTCCCTGGCTAATCCATCAGTGCTTTCGAGTACCGACACGCAAGGTGCAGCCTTGCCCTTCACATTCTGCAGGTGACATGAATTAATTTCACAGAACTGTCTAACTTTGTGATCTCCAAACCTTAGCATGTGATGACATGCAAGTTCAGATTGCCTCTGGATAAGGAAATGGATTGCACCACAAGTCTGGACCAAGCCTGGCTTTATCCTTTTGAAACCCTTCCAGCTGGTCTTCTCACTTGAGACAGCACTTTGCTGGATGCTCCCACCTATCGAGTCAGATTGAGGACCTGTGACAGGGGAAGGACTGGAGAAGGCAACTGGGCAAGGTTAGGTACAGTAATGGGGGGGGATAAAGTAGGAATCCAGATGATTCCTTAACTTGTGAAACCCTTTTTACTGGTCTGTCTTGTATGTCATGTTCTTGCAGTGGCCAGAAAGAACTTGCTGAGGAAATACAGTGCTGATGGCAAGGGTTTCTGCTGGTTTTTCTGTGTCTCAGCCTGGGGGAATCTGGACAAAAGTTAATTTGTGGTGTGACTTTAGAGATCTGGGTTAGCATGGGACAGGAACTGTTGGACTTGATGATCTTAAAGGTGTTTTCCAACCTGGTGATTCTGTGACTCGCAGGGGTGCTCAGCACCCTTTCCATCACTTGAACTGGGGAGTAGGAGGGATGTGCTGGTTCCCAACCAGGCAGCAGTGGGTTTCATGTGCCTCCCAAGCTCTTTACTCCCCTATGAAGGGTCGTTTCACCTGAATGGGCAAATACTTGAGGGCTCAGCATGAAGCACAAGGACCTGTGTTTGAGAGAACCCACACTCACAACAAAGCCCAGCCCACACACAACAGAGGGAGAGCACAACTCCTGCCTTAATTCTCTGCCCCAAGGCCAGGTTTTTACAGGAGCTGTCATTTTCTGGATCTGGAACAGCAGAGCACATCCTCATGTGAACAGATTAATTCTGCATAGCTGGTTTATTTGATTGCACCCTTCCCAGAAGTAATTGCAGAATAAACTGGGTTGTATCTTGATGATGCTGAGCGCTGCAGGGACAGGCAGGGTGGTGTATTTGTAGTAAGTCCTGAGAAGGGATCTTACACCAGCTGAGCTGTTACCCAGCACACAGCAACTCCCCATGCACTTGCTGCTCCCACACTCAGTGTGAGTTTGTTACTGTGACTTACAATGATGGTTTATACTTTATTTTAAGCAACTAATTCTGTTGGCTTTTTAAAAAATCTTGTGCTTTGCAGATGTGAGTCTTTGCATCAGCTTTCAGATTAGGTTCTTACATAATGATCACAGGAATGTTTCTCCAAGTCATCCATCTACTCCCTGTTGCAGACTTTACAAAGCTAACTGCAGCCCAGACAGTTCAAGCTTAGGCTAGATTTCAGTGGAGACTCAGAACTAAACTTGTCCTTTTCCTGCAGGGCCACAAGCAGCACTGGGAGGAAAATGGGTTAGTTTTGTTCTGGAACAGATTGTTTCTTCGAGGTAGGTTGTTTGGTTTTTTTAATCAACTCAGTATATTGTTTTTGCCTTGCTTCAGGCATTGTCTTGAGGCAGCTTTAAGGAGGAAAGAATTCCTTGGGCTTCATAAAACAGCTAGAAAAAGTGCTAATAAGGAACAAATAACGATGCACTTATCCAGGAGCCTAACCCAGGCAGGAAAACCATTAGTGGGGATCTCACTTTCAGGGAGGGAAGGCTTGGTTTAATCAGGATGCAAGATAACACCTGAAGCATTAGTACTGTACATGCTTTCAGCTGTTCTGTGCAGTTAATGAAATCATAGAGATACCTGCCCGAGTACAAATTACCTGGCTAATTGTGGCTGTAAAACCTGAGGGTGCTTGTGCACGCCAAGCTCTGGAAAGAAATGCTCTGAAAAGAAATGCTCTGTTCCCTGCTGACATGAATGGAAAGAAACAAAGGGTGTGGGGCAGCCAAGCCTGGTCTGTGAAGGTGAAGTTGTGTGGGTGCTCATAGCCTCAAGGATCACACGGGGAATAAGGGTGCTGACTGTGCTAAGTCAGGTATTAACTGAATCCAAATGAAAGTCGTTTCCTTTACAGCCAAAATGCTGTCAGCCTGAATACCTGTCCCAGTTGGGTAAGCTGTCTATTCACTTTACAGAATCACAGGGGTTGGAAGGGACCTCCAGAGCTGATCGGGTCCAACCCCCTGCCAAAGCAGCTCCCCAGTTCATATTGCACAGGTTGGTGTCCAGATGAGGCTGGAATATCTCCAGAGAAGGAGACTCCACACCCCCCTGGGCAGCCTGTCCCAGGGCTCTGCTCACTTGTAGGGATAGTACATCCTAAACTGGCTCCCAAGACCAACCAGTTCTGGGTTTGTAAGCAACCTACAGCCAGTTTTTACAGAAGTAAATTCTAACTAGACAAATGTAATCCCTTGGAACAGAAAGAGAAAAGAAAGCAGAGCTCCCTAACTTCAGCAGTGCCCTTTCCCCCAATGCCTTTAATTCCCTGTTAATAATTAAAAATTCATAAAAGCTGCACAAAGTTATCACTAGCAGTGCTGGTCAAGGGTGTTTTATAAAAAAAACCCCCAAACACAACCAAACCAAGCCATACCTTGTTGGAGAAACTGCAGCAGCACAACAGAAAGCAGAAGTAGGGTCGTCATCTGGGTTGTGCCCGTCCGGCGGTGGTCTCCGTGGTGTGGGAAAGCTGGTTCCCAGGCTGTCTGCCTTGAGCAGCCCTCTGGTGCACAGTGAATGAGAGGGAGTGAGCAGCCTGGCTTTATTCTTCTTTCGAGATGAGGAAGTGTTTGCTAAAGGTGTTGCACAACTTCAAGTCACAGAGCGTTCGGCAAGCGGAAGTTCCTTCTGCTCCGCTGGGGTCACACCGATTGGGATGTATCAACTCCTGCCTTAAAACAAGCCCCCTCAAACTCCTCATGGGGGGAAATAAAAACACAGAGGGAGAGAGGAGCAGTCCCAGTGTTGTCATCTTGGAGTCTGGCTGGTGAAACAGGAACGGAGGGTCTGGCTGGTGGCAGGAGGATGGGAAAGCTTCCCAGAGGTTTAGGACAGAGCAGGGATGTGGGGCTGGAGCTGTTTTCAGTTCTTGCTGCTGACCCACTGATCTGTACGGAAGGGAAGGGCCTAGAGCACCCATAAAGGTACAGGCAGTTCTGTATCTGTGAATCATACCCACAGGATAAACACTGAGTAGGTCCTTTTCTGCACCTTCTGTCCATATTAGTAATGTTTGCCTGAGGATTAGGTGATAATGGCTAAGGAAAAGGGGATGCAGCCAAGTGAGCAATGAAGGGGGTATCTCTCAAATCATTCCCTAAAAATCTGTGCTAGGAATGTACCACAGCAGCTGTGATAAAAGGTGCTTCTCTGTGCCCCAGCTATCAGTACAGAGCTGCTTCAGAGACATTTCACTTCCCATACGTTAAACTAGGAATTACTGAGGACACAGAACTAGACTGGCTCGTGCTCTACACTGTAGTAGATGAATATATCTTTTTATTAGCAATACACATTGTGCAGTAATATATATATTAGTTTTTAAAGACTATATAAACCTGCAGGAGGATTGTTATCACCATGGCTAGCAGAAGCTGACCTGTTGGAGTGTTATTGGGTAACAGCCTCTGTCTCGGGTATGTGCTGAAAAGTACTTGGGTTTTGAACACTGAAATCTGAAATTGTGAAGTCAGACATTCCCCTTAGGTTTTACTAAATCTATGGAAATTCTGGGACAGATTGGGAGCTACCAACAAAGAGGTTTGGAGCTTTCTCTGAGGCTAGAAAGGCAGTAATGAATAACAATCTGTGTGCAGCGCTGACCACTACAACCAACTGAGGCGTAGCAAACTTGATTTTAAGGGAAAAGCCTGATTATCCCTGTATCTTTATTGTGTTCAGCCACATACAGTGAGACAAAGTGATTCTAAAAGGGGTGTAAAATGCTGTGGAACAGAAGCAGGGCATCTTTGCATCCCTTTGTGTTGCTTTGCAGCGGTGTAGGCGATGGAAGGTGAGCTCAGAAGAACCTCTGACCGTGCCCCACAGGAGCAGTGCACCCCAGGCACTTTGCTTGCTCTGAGGGATGCTGGGCTGGGTACACATACAAACCCCACAGGCAGCTTCTCTTGCCATTCCCCTCAGTTTTTACAAATCATTTGTTTGTGTCTGTGGAAGGGTTTTCTCTGCTTTGGCAGATTCAGGATGTTTTTCCAGGGGATCTGGCAGTGTGAAATTCTCCTTCACGGGAGGAGCAGACACAGCCTGGTCTCCAAGCCTCCTCTGAGATGCACTAGTGCAAACACCGTGTTCTTGGTGAGTAATGTTGGGTTTGAACAGTCTCTGCAAGTGTTTGAGAGCCCCTGGAGCAGGATTTAGTGGCTGGAGGAGGGTCTGTGAGAGGAGAAGGGCATCTGTCTGCCATCTAACCTCAAACCTCACCTTTGCTGTAGGACGGGAGCCCGGGAGCCCTGCAGCAGTGTTGTCAGAGCTCAGGTCAGCAGTGATCTCCTGTATAATGGCAGTAGTAACCTGCTATTAGAACATGACTAATTTTAGCTAGCACTGTGCTCAGACAAAGGATGACCTTCGATCTGCTCCAAGCACCTCTGGAGCGAGCTGAGCCTTCCCAGGACAGAGCTGCCACCTGACACTGCTGGGACAGGAATGCTTTCTTGGTTGCAGCTTCTTTGTGACTGTACAGCTTGGAGAGAGAGAGTGAGCTGACTTTCTGTAAGAAAAGTCACATACCACCCCAAACCCTGTTGCCATCCCAGGTTACGACAGAGCTCTTCAGGCAAAGAAATCATGAAGCATCACTGGGGCGGGTTTGGACATACCCCTGCAAGGTGTTCCTTCCAGTCCCAGCCAGGGGCTGTGCAATTTCACTTGGCTCAGTGTCTTGTTAGGGCTGTAAAGAGAAAGCTTAGTCTCAAAGGTATTACAGAAGTTACATGGATGGAAATAAGCCGTGCATTCTTGGTCTGCATCCTTGCCTTACAAAAATAATTAAGAAAAATAACTGTGAGCAACTGGTTTTGAAAAGGAGTGGCTGCTGTCCAAGCGTTTATCTCAGCTCGTTCTGCGTGACGCACTTGGGAGCCATGCTCTGACCCCATCGATCTCCCAAGCTAATGGTCTAATAAGCTGGGCTGCTTTGGAGCAGTGTATAAAGGAGAGTTACTTCAGGAGTAGACACAACATCCCAACAGAGAGCCGGTGGCGAGAAGGGAATGTGATGTGGTGAAGGGCTTGGGTAGACTGGAAAGGGAGCTGGATGTTATTTCCTGTTGTGAGTTGAGAAGCGTTTGATGGTCCTGCCCTTGGTTCAGCCATTCTGTAATAGTCTGACCGTAGCTTCTTCCCCTGTGAGGGGTGGTCAAAGAGGTGCCTGTGAGGTCTCAGCTGACAGGACAGCTGCTTCTGACTTTGTGACCCCTAAAAGTTGTGTAACAGCTGAGCAAGTGGTTTTCACGCCTGTGGGAGTGGGGTAAAATGGGATGACAAGTCTGTCTCAGCATTTAATAACTAGTATATTGGTGTTTGTAACTCAAGTGCCATCTGTGTAATTAAAAGACAGCAGCAAAGGTTGAGATTTACCCCTCACAGAGGCTCTGCCACGTCCTGCCCCTGAGAGCTTCAGACGCATATTAAAACATGAGTAGTGTGCTGGGGCGGTGGGCTAGGCTCACGGGGAATCAGGGCTCCAATTACTCCTCTGCTGCTGACTTATCCTGAAGTGCACTTTGAACCAGGTCTGCCAAGGGATTAACAGGAATTCTCCAGAGTGGATCACCAGTGTTTCCCCTGCACTTCAGTGGTACATGTTCAGCCACAGCAGTAAGTGCACCAACGTGACTACTACAGAGAGCGATAAGCAGCTGAGAGGTACCGTGTTGTTACCCCACATCTCCAGCTGCTCCCTTCTCCTTGACCCCCATCCAACACTAACCTGCCTTCCTCCTTTCCCCATTTTCTTCTCCTCAGGCTGCCATCCCAGCCAGCCAGCAGGTCAGTTTTCCCTGACATGCCAACAAAACCGTGTGGCTTTTGCATCACATCAGCGTTCCAGCCCTACGCTCCTGTTTGCTTCCTCCAGCTATTTGCAGCTGCGTTCCAGTCTCCCCACAACCTGCCTCTTCGTGCCAGCCCCAGGCCCTTCCCCTCCACTTCCAGAGCTGATCCAAAGCCCATTGAACTCAACAGAAGGCCTTCTATTGCCTTCCAGGCCCCTTGGATCAGCTCTAGTTCCTCTTTAAAACCTACTCTTTCCATAAAAAACTTTTCCTCATGCTTGCCTCTGTTGTCTCACACGTTCCCAAAGTGAATTATCCTTCTTTCCCTCCTTTTCCAGTCTTCAGTGTTTTGTCCTTCTTGTTTTCTGGGTTTCTGTGGAGGGATGTAATCGGATGGCTGCTCTAGACCTGATCAGAGTATTTAGTTACCTCCCTTCTAGCTGTTAGTTACCTGCTCCTCAGCACACATGCAGTGCTTGGCTGTGTTTGCATCACCAGGGTTTAATATAAAGTAAGTAAAACATTCTCACCTAAACTATGATCAAAACTTCCTGAGCACCAGTCGAGTTGTTTGTGGTATCAGATCACAAGCTGTCATCTGATTGTGACTAACGAGGCTTCATCGCAGCCTTTTCCCATCTCTGTCACCTTGTTTGCCTGGGAGCAGATCACAGACATATATGGTGTGTTACAAAGAGATTGCTTTCTTCTTTCCTTCCCTTTTCTTCAAAATGCAGGACGAAAAATGGTTACATCATCTTCCTTCTGTATCCCCCTTCATTAGCTGTGTTTGGCTTTATTGTCCTGTGCCGATGCAACGTGGTGTCACTAGGAACCTCCTGCAGGCTGGAGGTAGGAGCAGGACCTTCCAATGGATGAGAAGTTAGTGGTGCTTGAGAAATAACTGCTTAGTGTGATTTAAGGTGGTTGTTTTGAATACTTCTCAAAAAAACCCACATGCAACCCCACTTCTGGCTGTGTTGTGCAATTGTGTGCACACCTACAGGCTGTTTAATGTTCTCCATGGGTACAGCCAGAGTGACAGTACAGGTCATGGTGAATTAAGCTCTGTGGTCTTTCTTACCTTTTGTTTTTAATGTGGTGCTGTTGTTTATGCTTGTGGTACATAAGCTCTGGCTCAGTTTGCCAAGGGATGAGGGAATCCTTGTGCTGCAGTGTGGTATCTAGCACAGTTCTCTGCTGGCTGGCATCCACCCAGGGCACTGCTTGGGTTTCGGGAGGGAGGAGGCATCACCCAGGGCTCTGTGGGTAGGCCTACTAGGCTGAGTTAGAGCTGTGCGTGGCAAAGAATGGATCCACACACCATAGGCCTCGTCTCTGCCCATCCTTTCTCTCCTTCAGCCCCATGGAAGGGTTTGCACCTGCCTGTCCTGCCGGCTGTGCCACAATCAGGCCTTTCAGCTCCGCTCCGTTCCCTCGCGGGGAATTCGGAGCGCCCTGGCAAGACACACAGCTGTTCTCTGGCAAACAAGGAAGGGGAAGCAGAACTATTTTGCCTGGATGACCTGTCGTAGTGTCTCCAGGCTGATGGACTCCAATTGCTTCCCACACACATAGAGTACACAGAGAACATTCTACTGAGTCACCTTACCTCTGCGCTTCAGGCAGGAACATGAACAAAGGAGCAACTGTCCAACCTGAGCTTCCTCTGCCACAGGAGGTTTTTCCTGGCATTGGAAGCTCGGTGTAGGTACCAACAAAGAGCTCCCAGTGTGGACAGGGCTACCCACCAGCCAGGCTGTGCTTTGGACCAGCAGAGTAAAGGTGCCTTCTGCCTGAGTAAAACAAGCCTGATGGGTACGACTGTGTCTAGGTCAGGATGCCATGTCTGGCACAGGGGTGTTTCCTCTACCCCAATCAGCATCCTTACGAGATACAGACTGCATACTAGAAATAGCCTGGGCTATCACAACAACCACAGCTCCTCTGTGTCTAGCCTAAGAGTTTGTCTAGGTCTTCTACTGCCTCAGAAGGTGTGTGGGTTTTGTGCCTTTTTGCTTTTGAAGGCCTTCATCCTGTCAAAGAAGAACTCTGTAGACACCACCAGGCTGCTCTGACCCCCAACATGCAGGTTTGGTATTTTGATGGCTATGGGAGCAGCCAAAAATCAAACCCAGCACTTGTTTCACATGGTGTTGGAGGCGGGTGTGCACAGGTAGCTGAGGAGGGGGTGAGCTGCAGGTGTACTCCTCGTAATGGACATGCTCTTAAGGCTGCTAAAAAGGGAGACTGGTGAAAAGGAGCTCCTGTCAGCAAAGTTGCATGCCATCTTCTCCTGACTTCCTCCTGGAAGCCCTTCCTGTGATGAATGCATCCCAAGATGACATTTGCCTTTTGTTTCCTCTCTGAAGCGCTTCCTCTTTTTGCTGCCAGCTACTTGAGTGTCTCAACCCAGGAGAATGACAAGAGGGGCTTTGTGCTCTTCCCCTGGTTACCCCTGCAGCCTTTGGCAAGGCTGGGCTGCTCAGGGATGGTCCCTACCCGCAGGGCCAGGGAGATAAATCTCTCTCTCAATTGCAGCCTTCAATAATTATCTTTCCTAATCTTTTAAGCCCATCTGTGAAGCAACAGCTATGTCTGTGAGTGGCCCCAGGAATTCCTTGACACTATCATTTCAAGATCAAAGGGTCACTGGGCAGGTATGAGTGAAGTTGAGACCCTCTTAGGTCTTCTTATTAATAAGAATTGGGCCTCAACAGTCGATAACATCTAGCTTTTCTATAAAAAGTACATAGAGGGACCAGGAAACCAGGGGCTGAAACCCATTGCTCCTCACTGCCTGTGCAGTGCAAGCGGTGGGGACAGTGGCAGAAGCCCTCTGTGATACATGGAGGTGTGTGTGTCTGCTGAGAAGGGCAAACCACTGAACAACAGTAAGATAGGAATTACAAACGGGTCTGTTTCCTGGGCCTCATCCTGGTGGACAAGAGGCATGGGGTCCCTGCTGTTCCATGTGGTTTTATGATGAGTCTCAGGACATTTACTGCTTTCCATCAAGTCTTGATCCCTGGAGTCATGACAATTTTTTGCAGTCTCAGCTTTCAGTTATTATTATTGTTATTTTCATGAAAAAGGAAGAGTTTTTATGCTGGAAAATGCTTGAAAACTTGAACCTGGGCAATATAAACATGAGAAAACAAATAAAAAGTACTCCAAATGCATTATTTTTATTTGTTTTAATCTCCTGGTCTCTTTGTTATTTTTTTAGGCCTGGCTGATGGTTTTGAATGCGTGGAGCTGGCAGTCCAGACCTGAGCCATGCCCTTTTCCAAAGAGGCTGCAAGCCATCAAAAGGAAAAGGTGAGTTAAAGGACATGTTTAATCCTGCTTTACAGGTGTAGAACTTTGGAGGGTTTGGGACAGAGGACTTGAGGTCTCATAGGAGCTCTGTAGTGGCATATAGATAACTGTAAGTAGTCTTTGACTGGGAATGGATGAGCAGAGCTTCAATGATCTGGAGGGGTCAGTTCCAAGTGGACAGTTGCTGGGCCCATGATACAATTCCATAAACAGCAATCCCTGCCTCCCAACTCCTCTCAGCTTGTGATCAGGAACTCATTTCGTGTGGCTTGTGTTCCTCCTGCCACCCTCATGCCCTGGTGAGAAAGACAGGCACTGAGCAGAGAGAAGGAACAAAGGCTGGGCACAGCGTGGCTGTTTGCTCACTCCACGCACTGTTGTCTTTGATCAGATAGGCCTTCAGCCAGGTGGTGGAATATTTCCAGATCCAGATCAGCCAGGAAAAAAAAAGTGAGCCTCTGAGACAAACACCAGCTGTCTCGAGTTTCATCTGTCCCAGGTATATACCTGCCCCATCGAGTCATATGATAGGGAGCTGGCTGGGATTCCCATGCAGACAGACTTCTGGTTCCATCCTGCTCTAAGGTGTGCCTCTCACTGCAGGTACATTCTCCTGCATCAGGGTTTTACCTGCTAAGTAGGGCTAACTGATATGGGGAGATCACAGAATCACAGCAGGGACCCATCAGACCTCTCCCCAGTGCCCCCCCACTATGGGCAGGGACACCCCCCTCCAGCCCAGGGTGCCCAAAAGCCCCATACAAACCAACCTTGAACCCTGCCAGGGATACAGGAGCAACCCCAGCTTCTCTGGGCACCCTGTGTCAGTGCCTCCCTGCTCCCTGGGAAGGATTTCTGCCTCCCAGCCCCTCTCCAGCTCTCCTGCTGAAGGAAATGGGTATCAGCAGCAAACCCCACACCTGGCAGGGTTGCTGCTTTAAGCCTGCTGGGGTGAGGTAGCAGAGGGCTGCCAGAGACAGGAGCCACCCTGCCAGCGACACTTTGGGTGCCTAGGGCTGGGCAGGTTGGCAAACTTCTTCTCCACAACCACATCTCCAAGCAGAGGCAGGAGGTTAGCCCGTTGTCCTAACCTGTCCAGGCTCAGTGCATCACCATACCTTGCATTCAGTCACCAACTTGCATTTATTTTTCGTTCTAAGCTGGAACCCAGCCAGGCTTTAATTGATGTTATTCAGCCAAAACTTATTTACCACCTTGCCCTGGTTTCCCTGTGACTTTTGGCCTGTGTGAGTGTTTTAGCTGGAGGCAAAGCAAAGCCTCTGCTTTAAAATTACATTTGTCCAGGAGAAGTTTGTAACCATCCTGTTTAAAGAGAACATTTACCCAGTGCCAACCCAAATGGACGCAGGCACCTTACATAGAAAAGGCCCTTTCAAGTTACTACCTGCAAAAGGTAAAATGCTGAAAATTAAATCGAGTGAAACAAACTTCCAAAGGCATTTAATTGAAAGGTAGTCAATTTTACACAGCACCCTGGGCTTATTAGCCGGGCTAATAAAATTTGGAGCTGCTAATCCACACTTTCCTGTTATTGTTGCTGTTTTAATCCTGAGAAAAACAAGGAAAACTATTTTTTGCATAAAAATATTGCGTGGAGGAGATAGCAAACAGCAGCAATGTGTGCTCCAGCATAGCACAGCTCACCAGCATGGTATGAAATATTTAATATTTCATTAAATATTCACTTGGCAGCAGTGCCAAGGTTAACACTGACAGGCAGCTGCCATAGAGTGGCTCTTCTTGTTGTGGTCTTGCCTCGTGTTATTGCAGCTCTTGGCTTTGGTTGACTTTTTCTAAGCTCTCACTCTTCCTCACCTTGTTTATTTGAGGCTCTGACAGCACTAGATAGTAAAGATTCCCCGAATCCCTGCACTGTATTAATGTGCTGCTAGCAACTACTTGGGTTAGCAAACAGCAGCAGATGTTCTTAGCTCATGCCATTCAATGACAGGCATAAAAGCATCCCTGTAAATGAGAGGTGAGACCTCAGCAACTCCTTTTCCCAGCTCTTTCATCCACACAGGGTGAGGCCTTTCACTTTGCCCAGTGTCTAAGAAGCAGTGGGGCATTTTTACACAAGGGTTACACCTCTTCCCTCCGTGCCAGCAGCCCCAGGCACCTCTGTCCCTTACCTGAGCCACTGGGTGGTTTCATGCTGCCAGGGATGAGCACCCAGTGCTCATCTCTCCCAGGCAGCCTGTGTATTACTCACCTTGCAGCCTTCAGGTGTAGAACTCCAGCCTTTGACTCCTGCACAAGATCAGGAAGAAATATTATTTAAAAAAACCACCCCAAAACACCTTAAATTCTGCTGTGCATTTGAACAAGTGGCCCCTGGCTGGAGTCTTCATTATGCTGGCAGTTTAGAGGCTTGATTTGTGTGTCTGCGTGCAGATAAGGGAGGAGGAGACCATGCAGAGGCACAGAGATTACAAAACCTTTAAGTAAATACCCCGTGTAATCACTGCTTTGTGTGTGTGGCAATTTCTCTAGTGGGTTTAGTTAAACATTTCCAAGTTCCTTTCTTAAAATAAGTCTGGTAGATATTTTTGAGCTCTGATCTGATGCCTAGGAAAATTAATGGGGATTTGTTTTCTCTCTCTCTCTCTCATTTTGTTTTCAATCATAAAAATTTGGGAAGGGCACACAGTCCTCTTGGCAGCTTGTTATGGTTCTAATCCAGAGCCAGACTTTTTTTCTTTTTAAAAGTTTCATAAAACTTCAGGGAAAGGTTTTCAGTTTGTTTTCTTCTGAGCATCGTGGCCTTGGTCAGTTCTGTGCAAAATGTGCCAGCACACCCCAAGAAAGGCTGATTTCTGCTCCGTTTCTAAGCTCACTAGTGCTGTGAACCCAAAATCAGGGGACAGAAACATCACAGGATTTCAGAAAGACCATATTTTGAGGGTACAATTACTCAAGTATTCTGCTAAATGAGCATTGGAACCCTTAAGGACTTTTCTCAGCTATAGAGCAGAGTAAAACATTGCATAGAAAGACTTTATAATAGTTATTCATGTTAAGGGCACCTAATTTTTCTAAGGATTCAAGGGTGAGTCCAACAGGGACATGAATAAACGTGGAAAAATGTAAAATGAAAATGTTTCATTGAATTGCAATGGATTCTGACTGTCTACTAGATAAATCATTTCTGTGACTTTACTTAATCAGTATATTGCATTTAAAAAGGAAAAAAAAAGAGAAAAGCTTTTTGATTTTAAGTCTTTTTCTCTTCTACTGTATGCAGTGAAGCAGCATTGGCTAAAGCTCAGTTGCTCCTTATGTTTAATGGTTGTGGCTGCCAGTGTTTGTGAGAATTTGCAGTCAAAGGTACAGATTTTATTGAGATCCCTGGGAAATGAGGGCTGTGGCACTTGCTATCCTTCCAGGAGATTGCTTTGGTGGGGCACAGAGTGGCCCAAGGGATCAGGAGCTGTTTCTCAGCCACGTTGCAGAGCAGCTGCCACTGAATCCAGCTTGAGACCTGAAGAGGGCTCAGCCTGGGGGGGGGGGGGGTAAAGCAGAAGGGCTCCTGGAAGAGATGGGATCTTTCCCTGGAAATTTATATCCGTATTTTGAGAAGCTCCTAGGATTTTTCCATAGCCAACCTCTCATTTCTTCCTATGGAAGCCAGGTATGCAGTTCACATAGGGCACACTCAGAGTCTCTGGCTTCTCCTGTTTGGAAGGTGCTTAATTACTCCTCAGAGAAGGTGTTTGGTGTGGTAGACAGGTCCTGCAGCAGCGTCTGTCTGGTCCAAACCAGAGCTCCCAGGACCCTGCTGCCTGGGGGAAGCAGTTCCAAGCTGAGTTAAGCTTTGACTCTTTGGCCATGCAAGAACACCCAGGAGGGGAGGAAGAGCCCAGGGCTAGTCCTTTACTTTTAATCTCACATAATATGCTTTTTGTTAGTGTCACTGTCTAATTCTGTATGATCCTGTACTCTGGCAACCTACCTTTACCCTGAGGAAAGGGTAGTGCTGCTCTTGGAAGCCTGGGAACTGCAGTGCACCATGCAAAGTGCTGCCTGTGTTCAGGATCTCCATCAACAGCTGTGAAATTTAAACAAAAGCTTTTCTGTGGTGAGTGTGAGAAAACCTTGGGCTTGTGGTGACATTTGGATAGTAAATACATGGCAGGCTACCCCATAAACAAAGCAGGAACAGCCCTGGAGTGACATCCTCTGCTCCTTATCCTCTTTTCACTGGTTAGGGCACGGAGACCACCTGCAGATCATGGCTTGTTTTGTGCTATTTATGATTTTCACCCACTTGCCATCTTGTGAAGCTGGAACTGCTGTCCCAGGGGATGCTCCTATAAGGACATCCCTGTCCACAGGCATGGGATGTACCGGCAGGGAACAGGTACAGACCCCTGCAAAGCTGTCTGCAGGTGGCATGGGACAGTGGACAGGCAGGACATGGAGCTCACCAGCCTTGGAGCTGTTCTAGAGACCTCTCTGTCACTGCAGGGTAGGCTTTACTATCTCTTCTCATTGACACTAACCCCAGCCAGCTTCTGATGGGAGGAAGAAGTCAAGAGCCAGGACACTGAGACAACTGCCAAGATAACAGCTTATCCAAACAGGTCTGTTTATTCTGCAATTTATTCAGTAAATTGCCCTGTCTGAGTGAAATTTGATGGGGAATTATCCCAGGCATGGAACATCCAGAGCTGCCATGCATCTCCCTGCTTCCATTAGAGCAAATCTGATCCTTTGAAGATGCTGGTTTAAAGAGCTGAGATCTATTTTGCACAGCTCCTGTTGATCAATGCCACCAAAGCAAATTCCTACAGCTCCAGCACCTGCCAGAAACTCAGGCTCTGAGATCTCTGCCCACGTCATTGTTTTCTGCACTCCAATTAAGTCTCATTACATTCATATTTCCTTCAGAAGGTTCTGGCAGGAAGCTCAGATCTTGCCATAGAGGTCACAGAATCACAGAGCTGTAGGGGTTGGGAGGGACCTCCAGAGCCCATGGGGTCCAACCCCCTGGCCAAAGCAGGGTCCCTAGGACAGGTCACACAGGTCGGTGTCCAGACAGGGCTGGAATCTCTCCAGAGAAGGAGACTCCACACCCCCTGGGCAGCCTGTCCCAGGGCTCCCTCACTGGGAAGAAGTTCTTCTGTTCACATCTTAAACTCCAGTTTAATCCCCAGCACTGGGGGATTACAGACCTGGTGGCTTTATACTTTCAAAGCTTTAGGGAGCAGGTGGAGTGAGTGGAAGGGGTGAAGCCATAAACCAGCTTCTTGCTACACTTTGGTAGCCTGTGCTTGCCAACTCGTCCTTGCAAATACTGCTCCAAGATGCACCTCCCTGTACGGGAACAGCAGGTACCTCCCTGCAGAAGGATCACAGATCTGATTCACCAGGTGGAAAAGAGAAGATCAAAGTGATTACCTGAGTTGTTAACAGGGCTGTTGTCAGGGCTGGGGGTGGCGATGAAGCCCAGGGGCAGGGGGGGACCAAGGGTGGTTTGGGAGTGGAGAGCAGCAGAAGTGGTTCTCTGAGCTCCCTGTAGCTGTGGCTTCTGTTGGTTCCTGAGCTGATGAGGTTCAAAGCAGCACCATGGTCTCTGCCCTCCAGGCTCGGTTTCTGTGTAGACTCAAACTCCTCTGTTGGACGAGTCCATGGGAATACGGTGCCAGCCGAGGTGTGCTGATGGGGAGGAGGGAAGAGGGGGAACATTTACAAGTAATTGAGAGGCCACACGGTCCTTGGACTGGGATGGCCTTTAAAGGTCCCTTCCAGCCTAACGCATTCTATGATTCTCTTTCCCTGAAGTGACAGTAGAATTACACCACACTACTAGAAACATAAACCCTTAGGAGCTCAGGTCATTCGGGAATTGCAGTGCTACTCAAGCACTTCAGAGAACAGTTTTGCCATGACAGGAGAGGAACAGTGGAGAGTAAGGCTCAGAAGTGATTACAGAGTGTGAACAAAGTCGGTTCCCTGCTCTCTGTAACTCTAAACATTTTTCAGGTCCTTAAGATAAGGATTTATTGCTGGACAGTCTGTGGGGCTGTGCTGTGCCAGGTTTCACATCGCTGAGTAACGCCGCTCAGTTGTTACAAGCCAATGAGTCTCTCTGTGCGTCATCAGAGTACTCAAATAAATAAGTGTGTAGGCATTCAGGTCTGAAAAATTCAGTGAAAGACCTTATGGAAGGGAAAGGAGGCTTTTCTTTCCCTTAACCTCTCTAGAAGTCCTTACTATCCCTGTTCTCATACCTTCAGAGCCAGCCCCACCAATGTGTACGTGTCCAAGTCCTCTGGGCAGGATTACTTGTGGTGGCATGGAGAGCAAGGGGTACCAGCTGCTCCGTCCTCTAGAATGGTGAGGATGAACCAGGCTTTGAACAGCTCTTTTCCTACGTTCAGAAGTTAGCAGTTCCTACAGCGAGAAGCATCTTGTTCACTTTACCCACCCTACATTTCAGGCCATTGTCTCCTATTTCCTCATTGTGGGTGTCTTACAGCTGCACCCTGCTTTCCTGTCAGGAAAGAGGTATGGTACAGACAGTTCTCTTTTCTCTCTTGCCACCCTCCTGTCCCTCGATGAGCAGCACAGGTCTTCTGCTGACAGGTTGTCTGTGCTGTGTCCTTGATGCAGAAAATCCCGTCCTTGGTGTTTGCAGCCTCATTGTATCTGCAGTTCCCAGTGGTGCCAGAGTTTTAACCCTTGCTTGCTGGGGTTGGGTGTTGGTGCTTTCACATTTATGCTCACACCTTGCTCTTACCTCAGTTTTCTGACCCTGAACTCCACAAGTGCTCCCCCTTGAAAGGCTGAAAGAAGGAAAAGGAGGCGCCAGGCGGCTACTAAAAATAGAATAGCCAGGAGCGAGGAGGAGGAGGAGGAGGTGGGAGGAGGAGGATGCAAGAGAGACTCTCTCAAGGCTTTTCCTAAGACTTTTGAGCAGTATCTGTAGAAATCCTGAGAAACAAAAGCTGATAGCACCTACTCAGGACTGCAGCAATGTGCCTGTTTACTCCAGGGTGAGTCACTCCGAAAGTGATAGTTGTGCCCTCAGGTTTAGAGATTTAAAGCCCTCTTAAAAGGTCACTTCTCCTTAAGATATTTCAAGCAGGAAGAGATGGATTCATTTGCTTAGGGCAAAACGTTGACCATTATATAAGAGTAGAAGTGAAGTAGTTTTGTGGGGAGTGAGTTTTACCTTAAAGCAGCCTAAGAATATCAGGCAGCTTGACTATAAATGCTGTCTCAGGGTATAAGGAGCTTATTCTGTTACTCCCTTTTTATTACCTGGTGTTTATCACCAGAGCGTGATAGAAAGCTGCTGATGGCAGTGTTACACAAGCCTTCTCAGAAACACTTGTTGAACTGTTTGAAAACCCATGTGGAAAGTGCACTTAAACCAAATGATATGTTAGTTATGTGTTACCTGGTTTGACTGCCCTGAGGAACAGAGGGTATTAATACTCCCCCTGAATATTAAAGCTGGGTGATCATAGTGCAAGACCCTCACATGTGAGTGTTTGGTTTTATTTCCTAGGTTAAGGACAGGTGATGGGCTTGGAAGGTGAGACTGGGAGCTTGCGTGTCTAGAGGTTGCTTGAATGTCTCCCCATTGTAGAGTGGTGCCTGTGCAGTGTGGGTGCAAGTGCTGGGTACATCTGCCTTGCTCTGCCACCTTTCATAGCCTGCATATAAAGCTGGTGAGTTGTGTTTCACAAGCCTGGCTCTCCATTTCTCCTCGAGGTGATGTGTCTCACCATGCTGGGGAGGCTGTTCAGGAAGTCGGGCGTTGGACTCGATGATCTCTTGATCTTGAGGTCCCTTCCAACCCCTACAATTCTGTGAAGCATCAAACCCCGCAGGAATCCAGAGGTGAGGTGAAGGTGTCCCTTTTGGTGGGTCCAACATGAGGGTACCTGTCCGGGTACCTGTCCCTCTATCAAGGCCAAGCAGCACCTGCAGCGCTGGGCCAGCGCTTCTCTCTTGTGTGTTGCTGCCATCCAGAGCTCACTGGAGTGAGGTGCATTTGAAGAAGATGCTCTGCTGGTTCTGTGTGCAGAAGGTAAAGGCAATAAATAATGAATGCCATACATAAAGAATGACCTTCCAAAATAGCATCAGATCCCAGAGAGAGCTGGAAGCTGCATCTGCCACATTTGGAGTGAGTCTGCTCTAGTTTCACACTCGGTCTGTTCTCTCTTTGCCCAGACACTGGCTTCAGTGAGGAGAGCATGGTCCTGTCAAAAGAACCAGTGGGACACCAGTGTTCATGGGTTAGTATCTCTGTACCCCCAGACAGGGACTTTTAAGTGGCTATAAAGAAAAATAGGTGTAATTTGGCTGCTCATAGTTATAGTGACATACCTCAGGAGTGAAGGGAAGCACAGATCCACCGTTTGCACTGTTGCCTGAGGCCTTCTGCTGGGGCTTCAAACAGACCTGAGCCTTGTATCCCTGGGAAAATCTGGCTTTGTTCTTGCTGAGGTTTCAAATGCTGTTCTTAAACCAAGGGAGTGGGGATCATACTCCTCCTAGTTGCTATACACCCAGCACCCTTCAGTTCAGGGGCCAGCCCCTGGCTCAGCACAACTCTGTTGGAAATCAGTGCCGGTGCCTGGGGACTCACCTGATGATACCTGCACAGAGGTCCTTGTGACCCACCCCGTGACTGAGGCTCGCTGCTGAATTCCAGAACTACTGGTCTGGTGTGAGAGAAAGCTCAGCCGTTTTACTGGAGAGCCAGACTCTGTTGTGAGACCTGCTGTGAGCTCTCACATGAGGAATGGGGAGCAGAGGCAGGAAAACAAATGCCGAGAAGGTGAGTCATGCGGCTCTTTACTTGCAAGCTCCACACTCCCCCTCTAGCAATATTCCAGCTCAGATCCAGGCTCTATCCCACTGCTACCTGCATGAACCTGTGAATGACTCGTTGGTCAAGTGTCTGGCCGCGTGGTGCCCGGCTCCACCGGCTGAAGCAGATAACCCCTCGCCTGCTGCCCCGGCGCAGAGCCCCAGTCTGCTGTAGCTGCTCTGGTTGGACACGTGGCTTTCAGAGCCATCCCTTGTTTCTTCCCCAGAAACCTCTCCAGACTGCTCTTTCTTAGAGTTTCCAGTGTCAGGCAGGTATGGTCTGGGAAAACAGGTCCCTGTTTTCTTCCTCTGCTCCCCCATGAGCAGATGAAGCATCTAAGCTTTTCTTGAATCCAAATCCTGGGCCAGTCCTCCCAGCTCTCTCAGAGAAAGACTGCTCAGGTGAGAATGAGCTAAGATTGTTTCTGCTAGCTGAAATGTCCTGGAAAACCTCTGTTAAATGCTGTTCCAGTTCCCACTCCAGAAGGTTGTTGCTCTCTGTAGGGGCCTCATTCCCAGCCTCATTGGGATGCTCCAGAGCAACTGCTCAAAGTGAAATCTTTCATGCAGCAAATTCTGATCTACAAGAAAAGGGATGAGGTTTGGAGGAACCTCTCCAGAGGAGCCCAAGGGAGAGTAACCTAAATCACAGGGCAAGTGCTGTTACCCACACACTGATTATTCTTGTGCTGGCACCTGAACCAGCCCAAGCAACTGATCCTGGGGGAAAAAAATACCTGAATGTTTTAAAGGCTTAAACAACACAGAGTCAGTATTAATTCGTTGGTTTTCTATGGTTTGCTTGTACATTAGCCTTGCAGGGGCCTAGAGGTTCTGCTGCATGGGATGTTTTCATGGAAAGGAGGGAAAATTTTCAGTCTCTGGTTCTGGGGAGAGGAGCTCCCTGTCCCAGCTCAGCTGGAGGAGGCGGTTTGGATCCACATTGAGAATATCCAGGCTGAGCTCTGAAGAACTTGCTCGTGTTCCTGGTTTGTTTTTTGTTGTTTAAGTGATAGGTGAGGACAGCTAGCAAAGAGTTAAAGCTTCCCAGAGCTCATTCTGTTCAGCAGTTGGATGCTGAATAGGAAATAATCCTGGAAGGTTCAATGCACCCCGAGAGGCAATAGAAAGCTACACAGTAAAATTGGGAGCCAGTAAACTGCTTACCTGCATTCACCTGGGCAGTACAGCATGGAACTACCTCTCTTGCACTTTAAATGGGAGAATGTACAAGGTTTGGTTCATCCCTGCAGTGTTCTCTTGTTTTCAAGCTGCTCTGAGCCATCGGCACGTTTCTATGGCACTGCTGGTAGGGCTCAAGCTTAGGAAAGTCTTTGTTGGCCAAGTGAGCACAGGACTCTGCCAGGGGAAGGGTGGATTCAGCAGCAGCGTGGGCTGGTGTTACTGCCTTGTTGAAATCAGATGTTCTGCGAGCTCAGCAACGCTGGTGCCCACGGGAGGGAGCCAAATACATTGCACTGAAGAAAGGAAAGAGCACCCGAACCCCACCACCTTTGTCTCCAGTGTCTTCGTGGGATGTTCCTGTGGGAAAAGGAGTAAAAATGGTGACTTCTAAATGTACCAGTGGGAACTCCTGCACCATCCCAAGGGGAACTCAGACTTAGCTGGGAGACTATCTGGAAGTGCCCAGGGGGAAGCAGCATCACCTTGAGCTGTGTCTCAGCACCGTGATACGCACACTTACTGATGGACGGCTCTCACAAGGAGAAGAGTCTTCTCCCTCACCTGAGCAGCACCAGGCTCACTGGAAAGAGATGTGTGCTGCAAATTTCCCTTCCCTCCCATTGAAGCAGGGAGGGTTGATGCTCTTTCTCATCTCCCTCATGCTCCAGTCCTGGGTACACCTGGATATAAAGCCCCCAGGAAAGCTCCCAGCTGAGGTGAGCCCGTTTCCCCCAGCCTTTACCACAGACCCATCCACCATCGCAGAGCCTGGGGAGAGGGGAGGCCACAGGGATGTTCAGGATAAAAGCAAAAACCCTCTTTAAGGGGCCCGGGCCCTGCGCCGAGCAGCTGCAGAGGGCTGTGTGGAGGCAGTGCCCTTGCAGGGAAAGCAGCCCGAGATCTGGGAACCTCTTCCTGTTTTTATTTTCCCCTCTAAACGAAACTTCAGCTTTGGTATGTGGCCTGGTGCTGAATGAGGAAAATATAAAGCAAAGAAAGCTTTCAACTGACTAAAAATAAACAGTGCTTTTATTGAATATGCTGGCAGATCTCACAGAAGGATGGGATTTCTTCATCCTTCGCTTCATTAGAGACACCAGGGGTGACTTTTCCATATTAAAAGGAGTACATTATTGTTATGTTTTCTTTGGTATTCGCTAGATTCCGTGAGTTTTTGAGCTGTTTGCTGACATCTGACATTGCTCTGTGATTGCACTTGGAGATGAGGTAGTGTGCACACATTTGCTATTGCTTTGAGATGGGGTGACCTTTCTCAGCTTGCTGAGGGCTGCAGCCTGGTCCCTTTTATCTGCATCCCAGAACGATCACAGCGATAGGCAGCACATCCTGCCGCCCCAGAGCCGGAGAGCTGAGCGCTGCCGCTGAAACCGCCCGTTGCTGTTTGCTGTCGCCACAACAGAGATGCTGGAGTGGGGGACTGGAAGTTGGCAAACCTGAGTCTTTCCTTCCAGAGTCATCCGGAGGGCTCCGAGGAACAGCTAGGACGTCGCCTCTCCCTGGGCTGCCTGCGTAACGCCAGTAGGAGCTAATGCAAAGCGCTGTTGAAGCGGGATGATAAATGGTTCTGTGGCTCTCGTGGGGATGATGCTGGTTCCCAGCAAACCCCAATCTCTCAGCTCTTGCTGACAGCGTAGCGGTACGGCAGGGGCACGGTGCTGCAGGGGGGTGCTGGAAAGGCAAACCAAATTGTATGTCATACAGTTACTTGATCTCAGAATCACAGGGGTTGGAAGGGTCCTTCAGAGCTCATCATGTCCAACCCCCTGCCCAAGCAGGGTCCCTAGGACAGGTCACACAGGTCGGCATCCAGACAGGGCTGGAATATCTCCAGAGAAGGAGACTCCACACTCCCCTGGGCAGCCTGTCCCCTCACCCTCACTGTGAAAAAGTTCTTCCACATGCTGGTGCAGAACTTCCTATACTCTAACTTGCAGCCATTGCCCCTTGTCCTGTCCCCACAGACACTGAAAAGGGGTTGGCCATTTCCCCCTGCATCCCACACTTAAGATATTGATAAACATTAATAATGTCCCCCCTTTAGTCTTCTTTTCTCCAGGCTGAACAGCCCCAGCTCACTCAGCCTTTCCTCACAGGGGAGATGCTCCAGGCCCTTTAATCAATGATAAAGAAAAAATTTAGAACAGCCAAAGTACCCCCCCTCCAAAAAATAAGGCACAAGAACAAACGATGGCTAAATCTGCTGTATGTAATTCATAACAGCTACGGGGGTGCAAAGAAAATAGACATGTCATGTGCAATGTTTTTTCATATGTTAAAAGAATACATTCCTTTCCCCTGCGCTGTAGTTATGAATTTGTCAGGGTTCACGTTTTTCCTCTTATTATTTCTCATTGTTAAAGGTCATTGGGCTTTAAAAATACGGATAGCCTGCGTCTTTGCTCTAATCCATCTAATGCACTGTATCCAAAGAGTAAATCCCTGACAGAGACATACCAGATGAATCCTCCTCTACCTCCAAGTTCTCGTGTGAGTGAGAGGATGGATTCTGGTAAGAAGAGGGCCAAGGTTTCATGGAATACGTGTTATTGCTCACAGCGATTGTCTGTGAGGCTCGCAAGGAACAGGAGTGTTTGCTTAGCCTTGTGCTGCTGGGATGGGGGCTGGCTTTGGCACCGCAGCCGAGCCCGAAATAGCCAGGCAGAGCGGAAAGGTAGGGCTGCCAAGCTGGGCCCGGCAGCTGCAGGTGTAAAAGACACTTGTGTGAAGCACAGTCTTCGCTGAGGGAGGCTGGTGTCTTCCCAGCACATCCTGTGAGCCAAGTGTGGTACCGATTCGGTGCTGGCCCGTGTGGGAGCCCCTTCCAGCGTGCTGGCTTGCTGGAGATGATGTACCTCTGCTCCGACTGAGGAGGACTTCAGTCTGCAAGGCCCCGTGCTTTCCCCAAATTTTGCTGTCCTACAAGAGGGTCATAGACTGAGGTCGCTTGTCAAGAGCCTGTCAGTGGTGGCTTTGCCTTGGAGCTGGTTCTCCACTCTTTGTACTCCAGTCTGGCGTCAGCACTGCTCCTCTGATTTTGTAACAGCCTCACTGGGGGCTTCAGACAATGGTTGTTAGGAAAATGTGGGTCCTTGAGGGCAGGCCCATGTAGGACAGACTTTCTAAGGTGCTCAGGTCCCACCATACACACATCCTGGTTCTGTTTGTAGCCTGGAGCAAACTCCATTCAGTAAATCTCTTGTTCCTGGAGTCCAGCAGTCGCCCCTCTGACTGGGAGGAGGATGAGGTGTATTTAGACTTTTGTGGGGTTTGCTTGCACATCTTTTTCTAAGTTAGAGTAGGGGTTTATTTTCCTTTCAGAGAGCATCTCCCCGTTCAAAGCTCTTCTGCACTGACACCGCAGCAGCACCAGTTAGGGTTGGTCTGTGGGTGATGTACCCATGTACCATCCATCCCTCTGCTCAGTGTAGTCAAACGTGGCTCTGGTCTGAGCCTGCCCGTGCTGCTGGAGGGGGGATACTGTATTCTCCCTCTGGGACCCTGGCATCTTACTTTGTTTGCTAAATGAAGCCTGCCTAATGAAATCTGTGCCGGACTGTCCTTCACTTGTTATTAATAAGCTCTCTGACTCAGAGCTTGTAACTTTGAGTCTTTACTATGACAACAGATAAAGTGACAAGCTTTGAAAGAGCTTGTGTAAGAAGAGGAGGGATTGGAGAACCTTTTGGCCAGGCTCTTTGTCAATTTATCCAAACAACTGGTTTGTACCAGAAAGTTTCAGGGACATGTCACCTCCTGGCCCAGGCTGGATGCACACAGGTACCTCAGCTGAAAGCTGAAGGCAACACAAGTGCTGGTGCTGAAATCACATCTTACACCATGGTGTAGCTGGGCACAGGTCTCATCCTAAACCTGCAGGTCTGGGAGTCCCCATCTTGTTATGATTTACATACCAGGGAGAGACTTACAAACTTGGAGAGGGAACTGTATTCATACGAACGGGGTCATGTTTGTTATTTGAAGCCGGCTAAAGTCATTTGCTTTATTGTTCTGGGGTTTGTTTGCTTTTTTTTTGGCTTTTCCCCTCCTCCTCTCAAAGAAAAAGCGAGCACTTGCACTGCTGTGTATGGGGAGGAGAACGCCCTGTCCCCTGAAGGCACAAATGCCACCAGGGTTCGTGTTATACTCAGGCTGTAGAGCTGTGGTCACACAAGATGTGTTCGGCTGGGGGAGCTGCGCTGCAGTCACACGAGGTTTTTTCCCCAGTTTAAGGACCAGCAAAGTGCATCCCAGCAGGAAACAACCGTTTTACTGCTGTTCTGAAACTGGCCAGTCCTCCCTGGGCTACAGCAAGAAAAGGGGCTCCATCCCCTCCTGGCTTTGGGATTGACTGGCTGTTCTCCCAGTCTAGGACTGGCCTGGGCCTCAATACCCCAATGAACCAAACATTTGGGGGTACCACACACTCTTGTATAGTTACTCTGTGCTTTGTGGGCACTAGGGAGCCACATGAAGCAATCTGCAGCTTGGTCCTAAATCATAAACCCTTGTGTGAAGGGGGTAGGAGTTGCTCTGTAGTTCAGTACAGATAGAAATTGCTTTGGGACAGGTGAAGTAAAACCCTGGTCTTGCTGCTCCCCTTTCAGCAGATGCCCCACAGAGAGCGAGCTTGGCCCAGCTTCCAGATAAACTGCCAGGTTTTCATTTGACATCCCTGGTGTAAGCAGTGTGGATGGTAAGGAATACTGAAGCCAGCTTTTTGGGTGATGGCAGAACGCCTGTCGTCCTCAGTAACTCAGGAATTGGCCCCGAACCCGTCACAGCTGAAGAAGAGATTTGAGTTGTAGTTATGCAGGGAAAGCAGTTGGCTGAGTCGTGGTGGTGGCATTGGAGATGCTGGTGGAGCTGCTGGTGACACGTGCAGTGTGCTCTCAGAAACGGGGTCTGCAAGCAGGGGTCGCGATGGGTGGGTTGGTCCTGGGCAGCTCAGATGCTTGCAGAGATGAGGGTGATAGAAGCTTCTGGTTCCCCATTGCGTCTTGGTAGGCTGGAGAGGCTTTGGCTGGTGGTTCCTCAGGCTTTCCCTCCTCTCTGTGTGCCTGCCCTGTGCCCCTGCTCTGCTTTAGACGTTGCCACAGAGTTGGTACAGGTCCTGTGGTGTGGGGACCACAAGGTTTGTGTTACCTCTCCTGTGCTCTGGTTTGCTCAGGGCCAGAGAAGCTCCTCTCATGATCCATTACCCACTCTGGCAGCTCCTAATCTGCCCCTGCTAACAGAGGGGCCTCATAACTTTGAGGAATTAAAAATAGCTTGCCTAAGGATCCTTCCCACCCACCCCAGGACAGAGCATTCCCATTCCCAGTGGATCACGGAGCCAGGGGGAAGATGACTTAGCCAAGGTCGCTCAGAAAATCGGTGGCAGCAACTAGATTCTGGTACTGTTTTCCTCCTTTACGTGCTGTTTTAGAACTGGTAGAGCTCTGCAGAGGTTTCTCTTCTGTGTTGGGATCGGGAGGGGGTGAAAAATGGGAAGTAAATGAGGGGAGGAAAGGGTAGTTCTGTCTAAATGGCCCAGTATAATTTTTATACTTCTCTGTGGGTTTTAAGTACTTAGTTAAAACAAAAAGCTTTTATACTAGAGAGGCCATAATGTAAGATATAAAGATGATCCAAAGCATAAAATAAAAGGATGGATTAAATGGAGAATAAAAAGGAAAATAAATGGAGAACTTTTGTGGTTAAGTGCTAGGGGCTTTGGAAAATAATGCTCAAATTAGAAGCATGTGCTCTAGAAAGTTACAACATAGGTATTGCAAAAAATGCATTCTTCCCAGAGGATGGGGGTGAATTAGCATTCCAAATTATGAAATGAGCTGTGGAAGAGATGTAGCCTTCTGCATGGGAAAACAAATTTAGATGGAGATCAAATGTGGCTTACGTAGGTAACTGTCAAGCACGACACGTGAAAGAAGAGAGCTCGTGGAACGCCAGTGGGCAATGTGGTACATCCACTTACAGGACAGGGGAAAGAGCTGGAGTAGAGAGGGTCTTGACTTTGGGACTTGAGGGGGCAATTCCTCAGATAACTCAATTTGCACAGCTTAGAGGTTGAGAGACGTCCCCACTCTCTGTTAGGGGAGAAGATGCCTTGCTCGAAGGTGGAGCGGGCACTTTTTATGCTGCTGAAGTGAATGGAGTTGAAATGGTTATGGCTCTTCCTGTGGTTATTCCTTTGGGCTGCTCTTCTTCCTGCATGTGGACAGAGGAGATGCCTTAATGGGGCAAGAGAGAGAGTTTATGGCTTATGGATCCAGAGGTCCCATGTCTGGGCAGCGGGCCCTCTTCCTACTTGTCAGAGAAGTGGCCAGAGTCATTATGTCTGGATCCAGGACACGTTCTTTGCTGAAATTTGCAGAGACCTGCAGCAATTTCCCAGGTGGAGAATTAAGGAGGGAGATGAGAATTCAGAGCCAGAGCCTGGAGGTTAAAACCATTAATTAGAAACCTCTGCCCATGGCTCTCTCATCCCTGTCCCTATATGCAGGGCTCGAACGGACGCACAAGCTTGTTTCTGTGTCTCTGTCCAGCACTTCTCTCACAGCACAGAGATTCTCTCTGTGCTTTAACCAGGCTTCTGAGATTTTTGGGTTTGTTGCTAGCTGGTCTGATCATACACTCCAAAGCCTTCAGCAGCTCACCCATCATGCTGTAATAATATATAACCTTGGAGTGTAAGCTCCCTGCACAGCGGATGGTGAACTTTCCAACTGGCTTATTTGAGAGACACAGCACAGGAGGAGACGAGCACTATTCCCAGCCTGGAAGAGCCAGCTGAGTTGGAATGAATCAGGAGGGGAAGGTTGAAAGCACCGTGGACAGATTTGCTGGATAAATAGACAATTCTATATCTATACAGTCAGATCTGTATAAGTCAGCGTGAAGGCAGCAGCCGGGTTTGTGCCAGCTGAGAAGCTCTGCGGTCTCATCTGAACTGACAGGCTCAGAAACGCAGCTGATGGAGCTTCCTTGAGGAAGTGACAGGGTGGAAATTGGAGAGGGACATGCTGTGCTGTCCCAAGAGCAAAGGAAAGAGGCAGAAACCAAAGTAAAAGGGTGCAAAGAGTTGGGGGATGCTCAGAGCGGCATCAAAGGGTTCCAGCTCTCCTCAGCTGCGACAGCAAGAGCAGAGCCTTGCTGCTCCTTCCCTGGAGCTGATGCTGTGAAAAAGCAAAGCACCCAATTACACCGTGTTAAATGTGAATCAAAATTAGGAGCAATGAATAGGGAGGCTGGTTGTTTCATTTGCACACCCAAGGCTGGTCTCATGACTGAATTATGCCCATGGGCTCTGCTCAGGCTCAGTCAGCATCGTGGCTGACAGCTGTCACTCAGGCGTTGGCATTATAATCATCTGAAGTGTTTTCCAGTTCATCTCTGAGAGCAGATCTATCTTGTGAGACTGTCTGGCCTTTGAGAACCAGAGGAAGAAGTGTTGGGAAAGAGCTGTGGTTCCAGTTCTGCGATGGCTGTTACTGACACTGGCTGCAGGATCCATCCCACCGAGCACAAGTCCGAGGCTGTGTATAGGTCTTTCTAATTTTATCCCTGTGGAATTCCTAGAAGCCAGACAAAATTGACTTTCACACAAGAATCTCCATTGTTTACACACCAGAGTACTCTGTTCTGTCAGTGAAACATGGTTTTTATTAGATTTCCCTTGGAAAAAAAGAGACATTTTAAATTAAGGGAAAAAATGTTTGTTTTAGGTTTTTTTGGCAAAATTTGTGGGTGGGTGGTGGTGAGCAGAACATGCTAATGCAACATCCAAGCTTGGTTTTTTTTTTTGTTTTTTCCCTTTCTTTTTTTCCAATTCAAAGGTTATCAAGTGCCCCAGAACATGCTTGGCTGGGAATCAGGGAGCAGTTGGGGTGGGAAGGGACTGGTGCAGGTCTCCAGCCCCACGCTCTGCACAAAGAAGCTGCAAGGTGAAGTCAGAGCTTGAATCTCCCTTGGGTTTGGATGTGAGTGGTGGGACTCATGCTAGAGCTTTAACTTCTAATGCTAGATTGAAGTGGATGCACTGCTTTTTCTGTCTAAACCCAGATTAAACAGGAGGGGCTGTCTGTGGCTGCTTACAGACCTTTAAAAGGGAAGGGGAGAAGGGAATTTTTGAGGATATGCCTGGCTGGGTAAACCAGCCTGAAGTGAATGTGAGGGAAATGCACTTAAATCCTCTTACAGCAGTGTAAACGAGCACAGAAGTCAGAGAGCAATGGGAGGGCATCTAGTCCATTCGTCCTGTAAGGAGTGAGACAAGGGGAAAATGGCTGATGGAATGATGAGGTGATGGACACAGAGTGATCCTGGACTGATCCTGGAATCTCTGACCGATCACAGCCACCTAGGGTATGGATTTGCTGCCGCTGGCTTCCCTGCTGGAAGCAAAATGAACGTGGAGGCTGCTGTGCTGGAAGCACACACTTCCCATGTAGCATGTGAAGGAAGGAAATAAGTGAAATAATAGTACTCCAGTAGTAGATTTAAAATCCAGATAAAGAAAATGCAGTCTGGGTTAAGTGTCTACCTTGGTGATCCCTATCTGGGCTGCTGGAACATTACCCACAGCAAGGCTTCGTGACAGGAGAGTCAAAAACGTCACTTTTCTGACATTAGAGCCCAGGCATCTAAAGATCAATTACCTGTGGATGTCTAATTGCTTGGGTCATAGTCAACTCTGTGCTTTAATTTTCCACCCAGTTGTTATTTCTGTCTCTCCCTCTCTCTTTTTTTCCCCCCTTTTCTCCTTTAGCAATGACATTTGCATTCCTTTTAGCAAAATACCAAGGTTAAACTAAAAATAATTCTGCCCATCAGTTTTAGATTAGGACTAGAGCAGGCTCAGGCTTACTGTAAATGTGTATGTAATGATTGCTGTGCATGCTGCCAGGAAATAGCTATGGTTCAGGCAGCTGAAGAATTAGATTAATGGTTTTTAACGTAATCTGGAGTTAGTTTTGATTGCCAAGTGGTAACTGCTAATAGTATCTGTGTTAATCCAACGCCTTTCATGAGACGTGAGGATACGTAGGAATGGTTTCCTTTCCTGCAAGGGAGGAAGTTTGGAAACTTGTGCCATTCTCCTTGGGAGTATTGAGGGAAAAGCAGCAGCACATCCCTGGATCCATCCCCTGGAAACCACTGAGCTGATGCTTATTCAGCTGCTTGGTGTTCTCAGGGTTGTTATCTCTGGTTGTGAGGGTGATCTACCTAAGGTGGTGTTAGAAACACACCCTTGCTTTCCCTCAGGACAGCACCGATTCAGTGTTTGGGAAGTTGGGTTTGTGAGTCTGCAGGGCTGGACACAGGAGATAGAGGCTGTGTCACGAAGCATTAGTCCTCCCTCTTGCTTAACTCAGGGGTTTAAAGGAAGGTGATGCAATATGTTAGTAGCACCACCTCTAATTACGAAACCAGACTCCTTCAGAGGCTGGTTGCCCTGAATGGCCATGGTCTGAGGACAGTAACCAGTTTCTCTGTTACCCTGTCAGAAGTTTCCAGCATCCAGAGCATTAGATTATTTTTGGTCCCCATGACTGAGATGAAACTCTGTAGCTTGCTTTCACTGTCACTTGAAAGGGCAAAGGGAGATCATTGGTGAAGTCACATCATTGTCCTCTGCTCCACAGCTGTAACTTGACAAACTGATCTTGATGTGATGGCATATAGAGGAGAGGATCTACGTGGGATCTTGATACCCCTCTGAGTTGTGTTTTAGGCACCAATCTGCATGACCCAACCATTTGACACCATGCTAACGAGGAGAAGCACCAACCCAACGCATTAGCTGGAATGAAACAGTATTCCCTTGACACACTGTAAGTGTTTTGCTCTCCAGACAGCCACAATGTTAATTTCCCTAAAACTAGCAGTATACCCAGGGGATGAAACCAGCCTCTGAACAGATGTTGAGTCATAGAATCATAGAATGGTCTGAGTTGGAAGGGACCCCAAGGAACACAGAGCTTCAACCCCCCTGCCACAGGCAGGGCCACCAACCTCAGGCCTGGAGCTACACAAGGCTGCCCAGGGCCCCATCCAACCTGGCCTTGAACACTTCCAGGGACGGGGCATCCACCACCTCTCTGGGCAGCCTGTTCCAGCCCCTCACCACTCTCTCTGTAAAAAACTTTCCCCTAGAAGTGTGTCAGTAGAGTCTTTAGGCTTGAGCGGGATAAAACATCTTTGATGCCCATGGTGTTCTTGACCTAGTATCTCAAATAGAAAGAGCTTCACACAGTTTGAGATGCAGAAATCCTCCAAGCAATGGCTTGAGGATTTCAGTCATGAGCAGCAGTAGCTTATCTTGGGGTAGGTGTGTGGGTCCTTCTGTTCTGTCTGTCAGCATCCCTAGTTCACCCCATGGGTGTCTCAGCTCCCTGCGGAGCTGCTGCCAAACAGCCCCAGTCAGCAGAAGGTCAGTGCTCCTTCTCCCACCTTTCTTTCCTCACTTATAAACTGCCTGAGCAAACGAGCTCTGCCTTCATCTGCCTTCAGCTCCAGTAGCTGTAGCTGCCCCTGTCCCTGCCACCACGGTTTGATCCTGAGCATCAGTCCCTCTCTGCTCCATCATTAGTGAGTGCAGCATCTGTGAAGAGCTGCAGGTGATTCAGCCCCATCTGTGAAGAGCTGCAGGTGATTCAGCCCCATCTGTGAAGAGCTGCAGGTGATTCAGCCCCATCCCCTCAGAGCTGCTGAGAGTGCTGCAGCTGTTCCTATGGGTGAGCGAGTCGTAGGGATCTGAGGGAAGTCACTGGTCTCATTCCCAGCCGTGGGCTCTACTCGCTGTAATTTATCACAAACCTTCAAGAGAGACAGTAACATTTGTTCAGCATTTATTAGTGGGGCTATAAAGCTTCCATCCTATTTGCAGTGGCTTTGGCTAATCACAGGGGCTGTGTCGGACAGAGACATGTAGTTGGATCAGAGACAGTCTGTGAGATGTTCTCTCTCTCTCTTGTTTGTTTTAAATCTGCTGCAGCCTTAGCTTTCTTCGCTGTAGGTGGTAGAATATTTTCACATGCACTTGCAAAAAGATCTGAGTATTTAAGTTTTTTCCAGTGTAATAAGGCCAGGTGTGGATTTGTGACTTAATTCCTTAATAACAAATGCACCACGGGCTGGAGGATCCCCATAGGAAACTCCTCTCTACTGCCTGACCTTCTTTGGAGACCAACAGCTTCTCCTCCTCCTGTAACTGGCCCTGGGTTGGCTGGTGTTATGTCCTGTGTCTGATCAGTGCCACTTGTGAAGCTCAGCCAGTGATTAAAGATCACAGTAGGACCCCAACCACACAGCTGAGCTCCAGCGCTCGGTGCTGTTCTTAAACGTACGTGTTACTGACTGAGGACTCCAACTCCTGAGGACTCCAACTCCTGAGGACTCCAAGTCTTGAGGAATCTGACTGTGTGGTTAAGAGGCCCCAGTTCCAGTTGGCAAGCCCAGCTTTACACTGGGAGCTGACACTGTGTCCTCCAAAGGAGCAAACTGTCATTCAGTTGGGGACGAAGCCCCTTCGACAGAGGTCACAGTTATCTGGAAACCAGTTTCTCCTGGAAAGCTTTGCACTGGGGCATGATGCAAGGTAAGATAGATGGTGCTCTGCTTCCCAAGAGCTGGTGGCTCTTGCTGCTCTACTCCATCATCTCAGGTCGAATGAGAAGCCACCAAAGACTTCACTGATGACATGGTTTTAAGAGCCTGGGCCGGAGAAGAAGGCTGAGAACCCTTCAAAGAGAGGCCTGGGTGCAATAAAAAGGTATGAGAGGGACCAAAGCTATGGGTGTAGGAGTAGAAATCCTTGCCAGAACCAGCCAAACATCTGATCCCACATAAGCCAGCAGGCCTAGGAGACTATTTTGTTTCAAAAATTATTTGTATTATGTACTTTATATTCTATTATGAGCAAAACAATTCCTGTTGTACCTTTGTGAGCCTCTGCAGGCTCCATGGATGTTTGCCATCTGGAGCTTGGCAAGGTTGAGCATGGAGGTTCTGCTTATGCAAAGCTGATACAGGAATGTGAACAACTGATGGGCTACTTTTAAAGAGTTAATTCCATAAGGCAGTTAATTACCTATGCCTACTGGCAATCCTTCCAGCAATATGTTTATGATCATTCAGAACATCTTGATGGGATGTGCTCTTACCACATGATGTATATCTCTGTCTGGAGTGGGCTCATCCTCAGTTGTTAACCTCTTGTGAGCCACTTATACACACAACTGTAATATGAACGATGGCTGGAATAATTTTCAGTCAAAATTACCTCCTGTACTATGTCCTGAGGTCGAGCTGAAATCCTCTACTCTGTCAAAGAGAGCTTTTAAAGAATTCCCTGCTTCCTTTGGCTTTGAGGAAGGGAAGTTGTAAATTTGATTTTTGGAGTTGTTCAGCTCTGGAACTTTTTAAACATTTACTTAAGGTTAAAAAAAAGAGAGTTTTTGGTGTAGAGCTATTGTGATTGCTTTTACATACACTTGCATATGTGTTTTTCTTCCTTATGGGTATGGAACAAGGAGTGGAGAAGATACATCATAAAAGTAATTTATGTTTTCAGAGCTCTTCTCCTATAATAGGAGCACAAAAAGCTGAGCTTAATAAAAAAAAGTCTCTGAAAAATATCTGCCAAGGCAAAAAGCTTTCCATTCATGCAGGGTTCAGCATATGGTTTCTTCATTTACTGGCCCTAACAGCTGACTTTATCTGTTAGCTAATTACCTAGTGACATTTAATTGAAACCTAAAAAGAGCCCAAGGGGCTAAAAATAATCACAAAGCACAAGAGAACACACCACTTGTTGGAAATCAACACGGAGCAGCAGAGCGATTCCTAGCACACACTCCTGATAGCAGGAGGGGATTGCAGGCTCAGAGGTGGCACAGGCCTCTATACCTTTTGGGGAGCATCTCTTCTTCTTGTGGTACCCTGGGCTCAGTCCTGTGAGGACTCTGGGTACCAGCCATCCTACTGATGGCTTCATTCATGAAACGTGCATGTTGGTGCCTTCTTGAATCCTTCCCTTGCTTATGGAGGGAGGACTTGGCATCCTGCAGAGCTGGAGGTGTTTCTCCACGTTCTTCCTTTTGCTTAGTGAGCTGTGTTTTGTGTTTGCTAGGATTAATTCAAAGCATGTGTGCATCACTGCAGGACCAGAGCTAAGTGCTGAAATATATGTGGTGTCTCTGTCTCTTTTTTCCCCTCCATTTCTATAGAAAACCCAACCCCAGCTTCCTGATGAACTGGTAGAGACTTTGTTTTAACTGAGTTCAAGGTGTAGAATTTATACTCTTCTACTGATTTTCAAGTACAGCATCCCAGATCAAGCATGTAGAATGGATCAGGGTCCATCAGAGCACTGCTGGTGACCAGGAACCGTTGCTGATGTGGGTGGGACTGTGGGTCTATACAGGATGCCCACTGCATCCGTGTTTGTGTTTTACAGCAGCCGACTTTGCAAGGCCTCCCTGCAGAGCATGAATTCAGTGCACCCTGTCCTTTATGACCACAAATCAAGGCAGTGGCCTCCAAGCCCAGGTAGTTTATCTCCAACAGTGGATGGCAGATGGATAGGAGCAGACAGGAAAACACAAGGAAACAATTGTGTGCTGGTGCTCGGTCTGATAGACAGTGGCCTCAGCCCAACAGCTGTCTGGCTGGCTCTAGGAGAAGAGCTACTTGCATGCTTCTGTATTTGCAAGGTCAAGGCCTTCCTCATCAAAAGAAGCTTTTGCTCCCATCAGCCCAGCAAAGCCAACTTCACTTGAGAGAGAACCCCCAGGGCTGTTCTAGTTCCTCCCTCTCTGACAAACAGCGTCAGCAGAGTCTTGATCATCAAACGCTCTCATTTAGCAACAATAGAGATGGAAAGAGGGCTGTGGTGCTTGGGCAATGCTTGCTCTGATGGGCAGGATGTGATGAAACTGCTATCTGATTTGTAAATGGAACCAAGGAGATCTGGAATTACCGACAAAGAGAAGTATGAATGGCCCCAAACCGTGCTGCTTGTCTGAATGTGACTGGACTCAGAGCTGCTGTGCTGGGATCCCCCTTCCAGATTTACATCTGGGTACACAGGGCACATCTAGAAATAGAGCTGGGGAGGAAATAGTTTTCCTGCTCTGCACCATTTGTGAAGATTTCAAACTTTCTGTTTCGCAACAGCCTGAAGCTGAGATCTTTTCATGGAAGAACCTGGGAGATTGCAAAATCAAAACCAGCTCAGGGACTAGATCACCTGGGATGCAGAAAACCCACGTCCCTCTTCTGCCTGAAGTGCAGAAGGGACCCGAACCTACACTGCTTGTGCCAGAGATGAATGCTCAAACTCCTCACCTGTGTAAGCCATCAGTCACCCTCTTGCACGGAGTCTTCTTGATCTGCAGCAGCAAAGGGATGTCCTTAGTGTGTCACTTGTCAGCTGATGATCTTTGCAGTCACTGGCCATCAACAGCCACTGCAAAAACTGCTGAAATGTGAAGGATTATCCAGTGTCAGGCTCAAGCTTCCACCTCAAACTGCTTCATTTTCAAAATCTGGCCATGCTTTGCCTCTGAAAGCTGCTGCCCTTTGACATGTGTCGCTCCATGAACTGCCTGTGATCTCGTACCTCTTAAAATTAGGAGCTGTGTTCTGCTTGGGGTTGTGCAAGTGCTGCTGTGTCTAAAGCACACCAGGGGCTCCTGTTACAGCAGAAGTGTATGAAAAGGTACAGGTGCCCTTTGGGCACAGAGTCTTGTAACGCTCTCCCATCTACTGCCTGAAGAATAATCTGATGCTGGGTGAACTCTGTTGCTCAGAGGTATTGATCCTGCAAACGCTGCTGGGAGTGTGAGACAGGGCACAGCAGCGTCCTGTCTGTCACACAGGGTGACCTTGGTCAGTCATCCCGTATACCTGTGAGGTCCAGAGAAGCATCAGAAGCAAGAGTCGGATTTTCTGCCCCACAGGGTCTCTTCTGTGTGTTTTGGGGGTTTATGGTACAGACAATGTGTGAGCACTTTGGTTACAGGCACAGTCAGGCCAAAGGGAACACAATATAAGAGTAATTTTTTCTAATCCTACAGAACTCATTACTTCAAAATGCCACTGATTAAAGGGCCAGGCAGTGCCTGCTGATTAAGATTCTTAAAACAAAGCAGCCAGACAATTTGCCCTTTTCAATTTGCCCAGTTGCCTGGACTGAGGATTAAAGGCACTTCCCTCCCTTGCCTCAGGTTTGTGAAGGCAACGTTCTCCCTACAGAAAGGATGTCAAGGACAGGGGTCCAATTTGACCTATTTCCTTTTATACAACATCACTAATTTTATAGTTTGCTCTGAAAACAATATGCTTTTTAACTTGATCCACAAGGCAGCTAACGAGCTATAGGCATGCAATCCAAGCAGGCCTGAATATGAAAACCAGACACCCCAGCGGAAGGTTCCCAGGGTTTCAAGCCTGAAGAATCTATTTATTCCACTGAAACTTATATTTACACTTCTTCTGCCCTTCTGCCCTTCACCCATCCATTCTGCAAATGAAGGGCACAGAAGGGCTGCGTGTGACCCTGTATGTGAGGAGTTAGATGTGGTTTTGACTGTGATTCCTCTGTTGGCCCTCTGCAAAAATAATAGCCTGGTCCAATCTAGTGGTACTTAATGAAGGAGTCCTGGACCATTTCCATAACTAGCTTTAGTTTTAATCCTTGTCCAATTTCTGAGTCTGGTCTGAGTCTGAAACCTCAAAGTCTGACTTTTCCCATTGCCCAGCAATTAGAGGACAGTATTAGCTGGAATTACTGGAAGGTGTTGGTTTAATTCCCCAGTCCTCCTTGATGCAGAATACATTATCAGGAGGAGAAGGGCAAAGAAAACATCATGTTGTCTGGGATGAACATCGTAGCCTGACTGCTGCTCAGACATGGAGCTTGGGGAAGCTCCATTTCGAATGGAGAACCTCTAAATGCAGATAAATGGCAGCTTGTTTCTGGCAGGCTTCATGTTCCTGCATTCCCAAGCAGGACATCCTCTTCTGTGTCCTTAAACACTTCATTGCAGGTCTGAATTCAGTGTGTAGAGAATTTCATCCTGACAGCCACAAGCCAGCTGTTAGCTGGCTCTTACACTGCAGACCCAGGAACTAAAGTATTGGAGATACAAAGAGTTACCTGAGTTCTGCCAAGCTCCTTTCATATTACTGCTTCTGGATGCAGGAGGAGAAAATCAGTGTCCGCTTTAGAGACTCCATATAGTCTGTTTTGTGTAATGGAGCAGTAGGCAAGTGTCTTCCCAAGCAGATCAGCCAGTGCTTGGTCATTTTAAACAATGTCCTGCATTAACTGTTGTTTGCAGATCAGATTTTGACTTGCCCGTTCCTCTGCGGGCTCTGGGAATGGCTGGTATCTCAAGCCTGTTCCAGGCTGTGCCTGGCTCTCCGTGTTCAACAGTCCAGATGTTTTTTACCATAGGCATTTTATAAAAGCCTAAGCCAAATAAATACACACTCCTACCCCTCCACCTCTCTCAGGAATAAGCACTCCCAGAGGGTCATTAAGGCTCATGCCTGTTCTCTTCTCTTAAACAGGAGCAGCAGTGAACAGCCAATTCACGTACCAGCGCTGGAGAATCACAGTCCTGACACAGCCTGCAGGCTGCATCCTCTCTCACCCTGCCACCCTGCCCCAGCCTGTGTCCCAGCTGACAGAAGGAGACAGTGTGTCAGCAGGAGAAGCTCTGGAGCCCACGGCCAGGCTGGATGCACAGCACGTCAAGTAAACAAGATCATCTCCCCCCACCCCGCCTCTGCGTCCCCTTCCCATCACCCATAACCACCATTTACAAACGAGATGACTTGTAGCTGCATCAGTGGAACTTTAAACCAAGCATTTCCCTGGCAGATCCCTTTGAAATGCCGAGTGGTTTTATAATGGGAAGAATGAACCAAGAGGTCTTACATGTCTCTGCTGTTGTTGTTTATAATCACGGTCGACAGCAACGTCATCTTGTAATGCTTCGCCCACTTATCTTGCCACACAATTATTCATACCAGAAGTGGGGATGGGAGGAAAAGAGGTTTCTCTGATTGTTATGTTTTGTAACCTCATCCTATTTTTAAAAGGAATATAGCCCAGAACCAAACTGTGTGGGTTTAACTCACCTCAGTGCCACCAGAACCTTCGTTACTGCTCCCAGGTTCTTTGTGGGTAATTCAGATAGCCTGGGAGCTGCTCTAAATGATGCTCCTAGGGATGTTATGGTGCCAAGCTGTGCCAGGCTTGCAGGGTTTTCTGCCCCCTCCAGCCAAGCTATCTGTGCTGAGAAGGGACCAACTGCTCTCCATCTTTTTCCCAACCGTGAATACTTTGCACCAGCTTGGACTGGGGATGCAGGTCTAGTCCTAGATCAATCTAGATTGGTTTAGTTACAGGGGCCAGGCTAGGGAATTGGACCAGCCCTTGGAAATGATGGGTTGGAGAGCCACAGAAATGTAGGAGATGAAGGCAACTCTTGGAAATGCTGATGGGATAGCTGCCTGGCCAGAGTCACCTGCTCACACAGAGTCAGGGGGATGGTTTTTCTTTGTGGCCTAACAGCACACTCAAGGGGTCACCTTGAGGCTTGAAAATGTAAAGTCAGATCAATCTGTTGGCTGCAATGCAGCCTGAATCCTGGCCTTGCTGTCCAAGGATTCCCTGCACCCACCAGTCCCTGGGGATGTAAGGGCTGAGCTACACAACATGGGAGAAACCCAAAGGGAGCCAAGTCACCATATAACACAAACCTGGGATGTGATGATGTTTGATCAAGTCCTCAGTCTTCATTATATTGTCCTGTGTCTCATGTAGGACTAACGACCAGGGTGCTCATTAGTGCCAGAGGAAGAAAAGAGCCTAAACACCCACTGGATTGAGAACTCTGAAACAAATTTAAGGAGAGCTGGTGAGTAGAAATCTGTTGGTGGAAAGTTTAGCTGAGTTAATAGTGAGTTGCTTTGAAGCCAGTGTATGTAAACAAACATATATACGTAATTATTTACCTCGGGTTATTTAGGAATCTGCATGGAGCTATTCAAAACACACTTCTTCCACTTTATTATTGTTTATAAATCTCTCCTAGAGTTCCCAGGAAAAATACAACCCCTATCACTAAAAGGGTTATGTAACTAGATAACAGAGGGAGCACTCTGGTTGGGAGATAGGTGTAGCATGGGAGAGGAGCCAGTGTTGTGAAGTCCCACAGTTAATCAGCAGCAGGCTCGTTAATACAGCTCCTTCCCACGAGTGTCTTTCCATTCAGAAATCCTTCTTGTGGCAGGCTTTGTGCTTCGGCCTGTAGCCTGCCAGCACCTAGTCAAGGCTGCTGTCCTGCTGAGCCAGCTGTCCTTGAGAGTTCAAGGAGAAGAATTAGTCTGTGTGCTTCGTTTGGTATCTCCCCTTGAGGGGAGGGATGATGGGGGCACTGTCCCCAGAACTTGAGGGGCTTTGTGTCACCTCCAAAAACCTGAGTAATCTCTATTTTACAGTGCTGTGAGGGTCATTTCTGTGGGATTTGTTGCTTTCTGCGTGCCAGCTTGCACCTCTGCAGCTCTCACAAGCACACACTCCCACACAAGTTACTAATTAGCCTTTCTTGCTCCAGGCAGCTCTGTGGTTCTGCAGTTCTTATACACCTGGCAATTATCAACAGCAGTATCCGGCTCTCTGCAGTGGGCTTAATGTCCTGTGTATAAATCTCTTCTTAAATTACACCAACCATCCACCCTAGAAGAAGAAATAAGACCAGAGTGTTATCTGTGTCCTGTGCAAGGGCTGGAGTGTAATGTCTCCAGTGACAGAGACCAGCCGTGGGTCTGTCCTGCTGCTGCACCAGGCAGGCGTGATTGGAGCAGCATTATGGGCTAGCAAGAAGGCAGAAGAAGGTAATTAAGGGAATCTGGAACAGATTCTCCCCATAGGAGATGATGATGTGATGGTGACTTACGCCAGCAGAAGAGCTGGTCCACTGAAGCTCATCTAAGATTTTGGGGTTATTGAGTTAAAAACTACTAAAGGTGTATTTTCACCTTTGGCTGATAAGGAGATGGCTGCTCTGACTAATTATCCTGGCTGGAGAGCTTGTTTGGAATAAATAGATAAGCTTTCATAGATCTGGAGTCATGTGCAGTATGACCAGTGTCCTGCACTCAGCTGCTTTGATTGTACTGGAGGAGGGGGGACACAGCACACAGAACCAGTGACACGAGGGTACAAACTGGGTCTCCCTTCCCAGTCTACCAAGGCTAATGGGAGCTGCCTTTTGTTTCAGCTTTAAATATGGTGGGATAAAGGCTGAGCACTCTGCAGAAGTGTAGCTGGGTTTTGGGGATTTGCTTTTGCTCTGATGTGAGAGGGGGAACTATTGGGGTGTAGACAGAAAGGGTTACCCTCAATAAATGACCTCTAACTGATAGGTCACAGGTTTTTCCCAGTCCTTCTTGATTTCAACACTGATTTTCTTCTCTGGGACAGAAAAGCAGCAGCTCAGAAACGGATCATTTGAAAGGGAAAAGACAGTGAGATGAACAAATTCAGATGGGGGCACTTGAAATGCTGTGTTTGAAGCATCTTGGAATGTCTTGCTTTGGTTTAATAGTAAAAGTTTTACAAACTTCTCTCTTTTTTTGGTGGAAATGAACAGTTCTCCAGTGAATTATTCAAGTTCTGGAAAAAGGGGAATTTATGTTCTGTTTGAAAAGCTGAAAAGAGGAAAAATTCAAAGAATTGCCTTTTTCAGACAAGGAAGTTAAATGAAGAAAAGACTCGAAACCAGAGGAGAAACATAATAAAAATGTTTTTCCATTATGTTCCCCTATGTGCTGAAAGCCAAATTTCCTAAGTTTTTAACCTGAAGGAGCCATGGTAAATGTCCACTGTCCCAGCCAGGCTGTTATATGAATCTAACTTTTAAATGGAAATCGGGTACAGCCTGAATTCTAAGAAAGGAAAGGATGCTGCCTAGGAAGCAGGACGTTCTGGTTTCATCAGGGGGGGAAGAAAATAACTGGAAAAACCTTCCACAAAAGCCATTTGTGAGGGTTTTACATGACCTAGGAAACACTGTGCTTTTTTAAACAGGGTGCAGTTGTAGTGGCTCAGTGGCAAAGGTGAGTTTGTGAGGAGGGTGAGCTGTGAGTGGGACCTGGGGAGCAGAGTTCTCCAAAGCCATCAGGACGTGGTGACCCGACTCCTTTCATAAGGTGCAGCGCTCCCTCCATCTTCTCCTACTTGAATTGCATCTGATAAATTGGTTGGTGCTGCAGAGTTGCTTCCACTTGCAATGAAAAGTGCTCACTGGGTGAGTCAGGGCTGGATCTGAGCCCCTGCTAACTGCAGAGTTGCCACGTGTGCTCGCTGCTGCTCTCAAGCACAGGGCACTCCTGTGTTCTTACATATGATGGGATGCATCCATGGCTCCCACCCATGGGTTAGGTGCTGGGATCATAACCAGTTTTGACCTATATTGCAGCTCCTACAGCTCCTGTGTTTGTCCATCAGTGGAAATGGAAATAGCTTTTCAACCCTTCAGCTTTCAGTAGCAGCACCAACACTTGTATCAGGGAAATGCCTTGCTCTCTCCAGTCAAGAGTCCTGACTGCAGATAAAGACAGCCTTTGTCTTGGTTTGCATTATGGTTTTAAACAACTTCACCAAACCAGGAACTGTTTCTTGTTCTCCTTTCTGCCAGGAATCCCAGCCATCTATGTGACATTCAGCCCCAGGAAGGTTAGAGGGATCCCACATCGCCAACCAGAACACCAGGACAAGGTACAGCAAGCCCAGTCTGAAAGGTAAGGCTAAGACACAGCTTGAACAACTCTTAACAAGTGGCTTTTACAGTGTGCAAGTTTCATCTGTTCTACAAAATATGGGGGTTGGATGCTTCTATCCCCCCTGCTGTGAAACCATGGTGCTCTGGTTACTCCTCTTGTAGTGTGTCACCAGCCAGGGAAAGAAACACCTACATTTAATTCACCACCTCCCAAAATAACATCCAAAACTGAGAAAGGGAACTGAAATAACTACCCTCACAAGGACTTCTTCAGGAAAATAACCTCTTTAGCCTTCTTTCCAAAGGATTCCCGATGATATCCAAGTGATGCCTTGCTTGGAAGGGGCAGCCACCTTTGAACAGGTCCATTGGTTATTTCTTTTCTCCTCTGTGTTCAGACAAAGACGTAGAGCTGATGCCTGGGAGGGCAAATTCTCACAGGAGTCCTCCAGTTTAAAGGGATGAGTTAACTTGCTGGGTTTTTTTTTTTCTCCCTGATGCTACTTCATGCATCATATGACAAGGCACATCTGCTCAGTGACTAATAGAAAGGGAATATCCCATGCGTGTCAGCGGCACAAGCCTGCCTCACGCTCAACCTTTCTGAATCTTTTTGAGGGCTGGTTATGCAATAAATAAATGGGAGACAAATTCATCCCAGGGAAGAACTTTTAGTCAGCCTTAAAAGCAGCAATTTAGCTTGGAAAAATAGCCAACATCAAAATAATAATGAGGGCATGTTACTGCTGACAGTCCCGGAGACAAGAATTCTCCGTGCATCCAGAGCCAGCTTCTCCAGTCCTCTTTCCTTCATATCTTAGCTCTTACATATGGAAAACCCTCAGCAGAGGGTGTGGAGGAATCCAGTGGAAAGGGTTTGTAAGACTAAAATGCCTCAAGATTTGGCCTCCAGTGAACAGGCATGCTGAGCCCCAGAAACCAGTGCTGAGGACATTGGTGGCTGATTGCTCCAGTGCTGAGCCTGAGGGACGCAATGGGGAGAGAGGAGGGTAGAGAAGAGGAGCTGCTGGTGTCTTCCTGCTGTCTAAGGTGCCTATCAAACACCAGAGATTTGCCTTTACCATCTATACACTGGTTCTGTAGGACATCCCATAGGCCAGGGAGCAGCCTGCAGAAGTGAGTGGCGTTGGTCCACGCTGTCTGGGTTTGATGGCATCACTTGAATGAGGTAGGACTCAGGGAATGGTTTAACAGCTAAGCCTAGGCAGCAGCCCTACCAGTCTGTGGAGCTTTGCAATCCTTAGAAACAGTTGTGCAATTAAGAGGAAAATAAGAACGTATTGAGAAGGAGCATTTCATCAACTGGAGGCTGGGGAATAAATCAGAGGAAACCATGTACTGAAAGTAATGTATCTGCTGGGTTTGGCTGGACTTTGGGGCTTGCTTTCCTTTTTATTCCACTCACAAATTGTTCATCAGCAATTTGTGGGCCACAGCTTCAAATGGTGCCTGACTGCATCACGCCGTCAAGTTTTGAACCAGTGTCACCAGTGGAGCTCTGTTAAGGCCACTAGCTGAAATGTTGGCCTTATGGATGTTTTTATGACCTTTTTCATTAGTCCTGATTGTTTGATGATGACAATACATCCCCTCCTTTATGTCAGTGACCCGCTACATCTTTTGTTCTCCTTTTTTGACAAATTAAAATTCAGAACAGAAGTAATCACAGAAGCAACAGCAGATCCCTTGGGATAAGGGAGGGGAGCAGACAAACAGGTTTAGCTCATAGCACGTGAATCACCAGCCATTCCATGAGGAACTGGATCTATGGAGCCTATCTCCACTGTAACACTGGTGGCACAGGCATTCTGGGGACTCCCTGAGCACTGGGAGGTATTGCTGGTGGCAATGGCAAGAGCAGAAGACAGCTCTTTGGTCCTGGGAGAGTTATGGGTCTGTAGAAATTCTTTCCTCTTCCAAAGGTGAGACAAAAATTTGACCACTGAGTAACATGATAATGACATTGCTCAAGTGATTTTGGAAGGTCTGTATCCTCCCTTTCTATAGGTGAGTTTGAATGTCCTAATCTGGGTGCTGTTGTGACACCCAGCCCACAGTGGAGCTCTGGCATTTACATTGACATTTCAATGCTCTTTGTTGTAAATAACAGCTTCCATTTCTGGACTTGTTTAGAAAGAGATTATTGTCCCTAGCTGCCCATCTCCCATTAAGACTTTTGATATTTAACAAACTATTTCTAACAGTCTGCAATCAGCTCTAATGATTATCAACCACAAGCTAGAGATGAAGCAATGATGTTGTTCCCCTGTCAGCCTTTGACTGAAGCTGTGGCTGGGTCTGTACAGCTCAGCAGCATGGCCTTACCCTGCTCAGATGCTCCTTTGAAGCACGCAGGCAGCCTGCACCGCGTCAGTGGAAAGATGAGGGTAATATTGTGAGTGGCAAGGTTCCAGTTCTTCATAACAGGAGCCGTGGGATGATTGCCTTTTGTTTAAATGTCAGAGGATCAGAGATGTCAGAGATGAGGAACGGCCTTTCAGATCATCAGATCTGCATCTCAGCGTGGAGGCCATAGAAAAGTGAGGCAAGAGCAATGCTGTGTGAGCCTCAGTGTCATCCCAATCCCACTGGAGTCACTGTGAATTCCCAGTTCTGACTGACATCCCAACCAGACCCCACTGATGGAGGGCAGGGAGCATTGACTGAAGGCTTAACACATATGGCCATATTTTATATTTCATGGTTAGAGTAACATGAACTATGTGAGGAATCAACATGAAGAAACTTTGGAGGCCAAGCTAATCAAAATTCTTTAAAGTATAGGCAATGAACCATAACCTGGATGTAAAATATTTCCCAATAGCTCTGATAAAACAGCCAGTTGTACCCTGCTGCCCTGGCACTGGGTGGATCTTACACTGGAAATAGCTTTAAGATCGATGCTGCTGCTCCTGAAGGCAAGGACTGCTTTTGGTACAAACCAGCACAGCTCCACTGGCAGCAGCACAACAACATCCTCTTCTCCCAGCCAAGAATCCAGCCAGTATTTCTTTAATATTTAAACTGTTATGTAACCAGGAATAGCTCTTACCCCTCTTTCCTGAATTTTGCTAATTGCAACCCAGGAATGCAGCTGTATCCTTGCTTTCCTGGGCATTGCTCAAGCACAGAGTGGTCAAAGAGTTTACTATCTAGATGGTGAGGTTCTGTTTGCTTCAAGCCCTAAAGCAGGTTGTGAAGCTGTCCTGTCCCTGCTTCCGAGGTGGTCAGAAGGGGGAAGCACTGGAGAGTTTACTTGACTGGGTTTGTGAATTCTCTTGGCAGGGCAGGAAGGCAAATTTATCCTTCCCAACACCTCAGTTTACCCACCAGATTAGCCTCCCTCTCTTCTGCTCTGCACTTCTTGTGTTCTCTTTCTCTTTTCCCCTTTTTCTCTTTCCATGGGTTAAATCTATTTGAATTTTTTTTCTTTTTTTAATTTTTTTTTTTTTAAATGTGCTTTGGCAGGAGCTGTGATTTTTTGGTTAGTAATCCACTTATTTTGTCGTTTAGAAAATATCTCGAATAACAACTTGGACACGTTGTTGACTGTCATTGTTGGCCGCTCATGTGGCATGAGGAACACGCAAGGAAACACGTCCTTTCATGTTTAACCCCCCCTTCCCAAACAGAAAGAAATGATCCACTTCCTAACATACCTTTAGGGTTGGGAAAGGAGGGCATGAGCTTGATATCAAAATCCTCACAGGTACATAACCCTGACAGATAGATAGAACCACAAATATATCTATAGAATTATGTCTTCCTCTCTCTGGTTGTGATGCTGTGTGGGTGCCTATCTCTGTGTTCCCAGTTGAATGTAGAGAAGTCCACCTCCATCCCTGGAGGTGTAGAATGAGTAGGGCTGGAAGGGACCTCAGAGATCAAGTTCCATAGTATATTTGTTCCTATAAATGTATTTCTATCCAGTTGTCTGCATTTTGGTACAACGCAGCCCCCACGCTGCACAAATGCTGGTTAGATAAAAGTCTGCTTGTTGCTTCCTTTCTTTCCTGTGAACTTAGGAACTGATTCAAGGGTATTTTCATGGCCTGTAGATGAAGTCAATATGCCTTTTTCTTGGGGATGAGGGAAAGGAGCTGAACAAATGGCAGCTGTCTTTCCCTGAAATGCATATGATGGCCATAGGATGCTTGAGGATGTCAAATTTCATTGGAAATAATGAGTTTATTTGTGGACACTTGTGGTTACCAGGATAAAACTTGTGCTGAAGATGCAGGCAAAGACCTTCAAGAGCAGATGTGTTGTTCAGTTGGAGTAAGCTTCTTGTATACGTTTAGGGTACGTTCTATAGGTCCCAGTCAAGATCTTGGCTCCCTCATGCTAGACGCTGCATAAACAATTTGCTGGAGCCTGACTCTTCTCCAAGGAGCATAAATAGGCCAGGGAAGCAGTTCGACAGAGGAAGAATTATTAGTTCCTTTCCCCAAATAGAAAAACAGGCAGAGGATGAGGAAGTGGCTTGCCAAAAATCGTGTGCAGCTAGGGTGACAACCCAGACCCCCCAAACCTCAACCCAGCGCTGTAAAACAGTCCGTCAGAGGAAATGGGTGCTTATACCTCTGTGAGGGACAAGTTTGGAGTCTCAGATGGGTTTTCGGTCACCTCAGGTTATGGGCTTGGAGAGCAGCAGACTCCGAGCGGGGACAGAATGTGAGGGATGCAGGAGCAGTCAGGTTTTATCGGCCTGTTGGAAAAAAAAGAAGCCCAAATATTATTAATGGCAGCATCATTGTTGAACGCTGCCTGAATAAAGAGCTGAGGACTCCAGCCACACTGCCCAACCGCTGCCTGCACAGGCCATTGCAAACGGCTCTGTGGAAGGCAGGCTGCCACCGGCCTGAGACCTGCCTCACTGCCTCGCTCCCTGCCTACCCATCAAAGCTATCATTCATGTTCACATGTAACAGGGGAACCTCAGGCTTGAATTTGTTATGAAACCCTTGGAGTTGAACCAGCCTGGACAACCAACCTTCTGTTCAGCGGCTTCAGCGTCCGGTTTATCGGGGAAGGGGTGTGGGCTGCCCTCACAGGTCACCTGCCCTGAGCCGTGGTGGTTATCCCAATTGTTTCTTGCCTTTTGACCACAATCACTCCTCAAAGAGTCACAGATCTTTACCTGAAGGGAGCAGAGAAACAGGAGGGGAATCAGCTTGTTAGAAGGGTAGGCAATAACAGGACAAGGGGGATGGAGTGAAGCTGAAGGAGGGAAGGTTTAGATTAGATATTAGGGAGAAGAGAGAGTGGTGAGGGGCTAGAACAGGCTGCCCAGAGAGGGGGTGGGTGCCCCATCCCTGGGGGTGTTGAAGGCCAGGTTGGATGGGGCCCTGGGCAACCCTGTGTAGCTCCAGGCCTGGAGGTTGGTGGCCCTGCCTGTGGCAGGGGGTTGGAGCTCTGTGACCCTTGGGGTCCCTTCCAACCCAGACCATTCTATGATTCTATGATTCTGTGATCTGACTCCAGCCACCAGACTCTGTAGTATATATTAGACAACTGGAGAGTCTAAACTGTTCAACCACCATCTTCTTTAGAGGCTGCTTTGAACAATGCTTTGCCATTATTACAGGCTTTACTAATTAGTTTTATTGCAGCGATGCTAACGAGGCCCCATAGTGCAGCGGGACAGAGCTAGGTAAACACACAGTAAAATGTCTGGGCCTGAATCCTGACTAAATACTGTAATACACAGTTAATTAACTCTCACAAATAAATAGAAGGCTGGAATGCTTATAGGACATTTTAGAATGGGCTGGACCTCAGCGTGGGTCCTCTTGCAGATCCTCATCGGAGGTGACAGACTCCCCTGTAAGGGAGCACAGCTCTGAAGCTTCAGAATGAAAATCCTCATGCTGTGAAGTAAGCTGAAGTTGGTTCTTTCAAGTCTTTTCTATAAAAACTGGCTAAATTCTACCTTCTTGTAGATATAATAAGCTTTCAGACACATTCAGGCTGTTGTTAAATACTGGGAGCTTTGAGAATTAGTCCGTCTGCTGATGACTGTGAACTTCAAAAAGATGAGAGGGTGTTAAGAAATGGTTTTACTTGAAAGTCCTCTCTTGTTCCTTGCAATGGAAAGCTACTCAGAAGGTCAGAAAGCAACAGGGAAGTAAGAAGTGTCTGTGATATAAAACTTCCCGGGATTCCCAGAAATTAATAGCTCATGGATGCAGCTCACAGGAGGACTTATGGCAGCAAGTTGAAATGAAAGACTGAGGGTGCCAGAAAGATGTTTGGCAAATGCTCTACAAATATAAAATAAATAAAAAACCACCAAAAGATTAAAAAGCTCCAAGGGTGATATTTGGCAGGATAACCAGGATCCCAACTCCTTGTGGGTGCTGTGTACCAAACTGATTCAAATCTTCTCCTACATTCAATATTCAGCCAATGATACCTTAGGAGAGCCCTTTTCCTAGCAGTGCTCAAGTCCCACATTAAGAACTAAGCTTTAGGGACACAGTTACCTTACCCTTCCCTGCCTGAACGTGTTTCTTCCTCACTGGATTTCTCTCCTTATGGTTTGATCAACCTGATCAGGCATCTTAAAATACATTGTATTTTGTGTTAAATTCAGGGCTGAGAGAGCCTGAGGTGTAGCAGAGCTGCTGGAGGGACAAACAGGGTGAAGCCATGTGAGCTGCTGCGCTGCATAAAGGCATTTCGGGTCTCGGACTGAAGTTCAAACAAATCTTGCAGCTGACGTCATTTATTGTAGAGGGACGTTGGGGATCAGAGGGGAGAAGTAACTGGAAGTGACTAAAAAGCCAGAGCCTAGAATGTCTGACATGGAGCTGGATGACCAAACCACCATCATAACATTTTTTTCCATGTAAATAACATCCGATGATGGAGACAGTGGAATTTTACAGTGGTTCATCAGCAAACTAGATTTTCAGGTTCACTAACGCTGCAGATCAGTAGTTGCTGTTTTCAGTTCCCAGGTTAATTCTATGGAATATTTTGCATTGTGCCAGATTCTTAATTAATTCCAAATGATTTCTGCTTTCCCTTATTTTTTTCCCCTTTTCCATGTTAGTGTCTTACAAAGGAACTAAACTCTCCATTTTCTCTAAGGCCGGTAATTATATGCATAAGTGATGGGAAATCTCAAGCATTTTTCCACAAACCAATTACAGACATTTAGGGTAAGGATAACGCACTTCCTTACAAATACATTAAAAACTCATTTAAAGAGAAGTAAATGAAATAACATTGCTAAGCTACTAGAGAGGAATTTCAAGGTCCAGCCGTAGAGGACACAAACCCCCTCCTGTTTTCTGCGTGCTGCTTTCAGACTGGGATTTCTAATGCATCCCAAGGAATTGTGATGTTTTCTCAGAGCCAAACTGGTAGGTCAGCTGGTTGAAGTAAATCTTAGCCTGCTTGCAAACTGCCTTGGATGAAGCCCTTTGGGCTTTTAGGGGACACTCTTCGCTTTCTGTAGGAATGCTTGGGATAGAAATCAACCTGATGGAGATGCTTGAGTTTTCAACAGCCCTCAGCAGCACACGCTTAACCTGACATAGACAGTGCCAAAAGATGCCTAAAACCCTCTGAGCACATGAACCTGTTCCCTTGTGTGTTGGACAGGTGGGAGTAATGTGGAGATGAACTTGTGTAGGTAGGAAGATTTGAGCTGGTGTCTCTGCTGGTCTGCTGACGGTAGCCAAAGTGACTGCAGACCCTTTCTTCAACCTGGTGCAGCTGATCGGTCCTTCATTGCTGCTGAGCACTGAAGAATGTGTACAACTTCCACTTGTTGCCACTTGGCCCGTGCTGGAAAAGTTGTCTTTCATCTCCCCACTTCATCACAGCATTAATCAAGCGGTGCACTGTTCAGACCTCCCTCATCCTCCCTCATCCCTGTCGCTTCAGCCCTGCGGCTTGTTTTACTCACATGCCAACATGCTCAGATTTATTAAGCTCCCGAATCACAACGTCCCTAAGCAGGGGGCTGAAGAAGTTGCTGGGAAATTTCTGTGTGGCAAAGCACTCGCCTTGCTCTTGTGAGGGTTGGTCAGGAGGGTCAGCAAACCTTCCAGGTTAGTCCTCATGTCTCACAGCAGCAGCTATCGGCGACAGGGTGTCCTTGGCCCAGGGTTCTGCTAGGCTGGAGAAACTCAGGGACCACATATCCTGAATTTCTGGGGTCACAGACCTAGGAAGAAAAGAGTTGAGGGTTTTTGCTAGAAGTGGTGCAACGAGGTTCCTCTGCTGCCTGTGTTCTCCTGCCTGTTTGCATTCCCGTCTTTATCACGCCAGTGATTTCCTTTGCTTGCCTCATTCCTCATGATGATAACGCTGTGAAAGCTTGCCCTTTCAGAGAGCAGGAGCCCTTTGAGTCATAGACCTGCTCCTCTGAATCAGAGCCTTTTTCTTCTTTCCCAGTGCTGTCTTCTTCCCATCCTGCCATCCCTGCCCAGGAGCCCTGCCAAGTCCCGAATGACAGCGTGAAGCCTTTCTTTAAAAGAAGATTTTTAAAGGGACAAAAGAAAGGACAGAAAAATTCAGAAAGCAAAGGCTAGAAAAGCAAAGTGCTGCTGCCTTTGTGTGTGTATGTGCATCCTCTGCCTTCCCCCTGGGAGCCAGGAGCGGAGTAACCCAAGGGAACGCATGAGACTTTAATTCGAACAAGTTGCTGGCATGGCTCTGGGCCAGAGTCCCCCCACACCAGCTCCCAGACCCCCAGGGAAAAGAGCAAGGCAGGGGATGGGGTGTGGGGGGGCTGAGTCAACAATTTGGATGGCTTTGTCAGCTGGGGAGTCTGTTCAGGTCTGGCTATTTGAGTGGGGTCTGTTTTGGGTACCAGGCACTGGTGGTTTCACAGCGAGTGCTGAAAGGGGGGCAGAGGGGCTGTGGTGAAGAAAAAGTGGGTGCTGAACCAGGCAGGACCTGCAGCATGGAGCAAGTCCTCTGTGGAGAACAGAAACCTGGAGAGAGTGGAAAACAGCAGGGGGAGGTGGAGAGAGAGCAAAGATGAATAGAGAGATGGAAGAGCCCCCAAAAAAAGAGGAAGGAAAGAGAAGAGAGAGAGCACAAGTTACCACAAGGTCAGGTTGAAATGGCTCAGGGCTGCAGCACTTGGTTTGTCAGATGTGCCAACAAATAATCGTGGCTGGGAGCTGAGGGGCTGTGTGGCTGAGAAGGCAACAGGTTTTTAGGTAGAGACTGACCGGGAAGGGGAGGAAGAAGAATTATGGGGATGATGCTGCAAGGGAGCAGGAGGGTGATGTGGTGATGGCGACAGAAAGCAAAGCATGGGTGTAGACAGGCAGAGGGACAGGCAGCAGACACAACAGTCAGGCCCAGAGTTGTTATAAACATCCTGCCTCCAAAGAATCTCGCTTTTCAGATATTTCAGCCTGAAACAGCTCCAGCTAACATCTCTCCAAATAACAAATACTGCAGTGGATGTTTACCCCTGCTTCCCCCATGTGTGCACACGTTGTCAATCATTAATTTGGCTAAACGTTTTTATGACTTTCCCCCCCTCTTCCCTAAAGTCCTGTTTATTATTACAGTGAATTTTTTATATCTCCTTTAAACCATCTTCTCTGATAATCCAAAGAATATTGCCAGAAACTCCCCCTTGGTGAGAGAGGGGCAAAGACTGCTCGGGTAGACTACTAGTCTACTTTCATATCACACTGACTGGTAACTCACAGAAGCTTTACCAGTGACTTGTTTCCCAAAGAACCTGCTTTCTCCATTGCTTCACACTGTCATTAGCACTCATGAACACTGTTGCCTTCTAATTAGAGCAGAAATCATCTGCACTTACTGTTCAGAAGCCCAACGGCGTGTTTCCTGCCAGAGGTTAATGAGAAGGCACTCACCTGCCTGCTCCAAAATCGCCCTTACGCTGTGAGGTAGGAGAAATCAGAATTCATCATCGTGGGCAGCTCTGCTCCACGGTGAGAACTAAAGGTTCGGTGACGTCCGTGCTCAGGGAGACGCCGTGGCTCTCTAATCACATCCTGCTCTGATGCTAAATCGGGTTGTTTTCCAGTTCGGGGAGCTGTGCACTCAGACCCCTCAGAGCGTGGTGTTTGTGTGTCCTTTGAATGTCTGTCTAGAAAGTTGCCTTGTGGTGAAAGAATAAGAATAGCCATGGTAGCACCTGGATCTTAGGCACTGCTTCCTACTTGGCACGGGGTTGGGTATTGCATCTCAAGTCCTACAGAGCTTTGTTTTTCAGGGCCACAGTGCACAAGGTGAGAAGGGGCAGGCAAGAGGGTCTTGGGTTAAATGCAAGGAAAAACATCCCAGCCATAAAGAAACAACAGTTTTTCATAGGAGCCCGAAGCTCACTTAGGTTTACAAATGATTTCTTGCTTTTCAAGAGTGATTTCCAGCCCAAGCAGCCCTGTGGACAGGCTAACAAGAACTGCTTTTGGAAACCACACAGATAACACTGCTCCCATCGTGGAAGAGGGTACTGGATGTTGACCTGGAGTTCCCTTCTGACTCTTGCTTCTATGAATATCCCCACTTTATACATGGGAAACGAAGGCAGAGAGCAGGGAAAGGCCATGTCCAACGTCACGAAGCAAAACTGCCAGTAGGACTTAAGTCTCTGCTCCAGGGGCACAGGGAAAGGAGAAAGGACAGCAACAACAAAAAGAAAAATAAATATTGCCTTCTACATTCTGTTACAGGCTTTTCCTGCCTCCCAATTCCAGGCTTTCCTGCATTTCTTCAGGCATATTTAAAAGGAATCTTCACCTGCAGATCAGACTAGACCAGCTTATCTTCTGTGCCAGCCCTCACAGCCTCCTCAAAAGGCTCAGAATACCCAGAGGAGTGCTTGTTCCTGGGCCTTGCTTGCTGGGTAGATGGGGTGCAGCATTTGGGCAGCACCTGTTCAGGGAATCTCCATCCTTGCAGTATTAGTGGTGACCACCCAGTTGAAAATAACCCCAGCCCAAGATAAGAACCAACCGCAACAGCCGATGCTGTTCCAGAGTGCTCTTCTCATTCTGAGGTTACAGCCCCTGTCCTCCCCCAGCCTGAGTGTCATTTGGTAATCAAGAACTGCAAATTAAGAAGGTGCTGCTGGATTTGAACCATTGTATTATTTGAGCCACTAATCACCAGGATGCTGGTGAGATGCTCAGCTTGGGGGATGAGTTGGAGACTGTCTCTCCGTTACCTTCCGTGTGTCTCCCAGCCTGGTGTGCATTGCATCATGAATTGATTGAGATAACAACTAAAACAACCTTCCCACCGAATCCAGAATTGAATTAGGAGGGAAAACATAGAGGATATTGCATGTTATTAACCCTTGGATAAAACTGCTACTGAGATAAGCCAGAATCGAGGCCCTAATTTGTGCACCCCTAAATGTAGAGGGGAAAGTGAAAAGAGAGGCACAGGTTGGTGTCCTGACCTGGGTCTGGATTCAGATCTAACAGCCATACCCCACCCATGCAGTGTGCTAAACCAGAGAAGGATAGGCTTTGGGACTGGTAGAAAACCCTTCTGAAACCTTCTGCCCTCCTTTTCTTGTACAAACTTCAGTTTTCAAAGTAAATTGAAAACATTCCTGCAGAGCATGTTTGCCTCAATATTTTCATATTTCCACCAGAAAACAGCAAATCCAGTTTTATCTGCAAACAAATAGCATCGACTTGGGGTTTTTTTTTTTCAGAAAATAATAATCACAAACTGGAAACAAATCAGGTTTTGATGCAAAGTCATAATTTTCCATGGGAAAACCTCCAAATTCCATTTCAGGGCATGTCAACATTGCAGATGAGTAAAGCAGATACAGGCAAGCTTCAAACTAGCTCGCTCTGGTACCAGTAAGAGTCTAGGACTGGCAGTGGGAACCCAACCTGGACTTCTCTACCCGCTTCTTCAACAGGAATCAGCTCTGAGCACAAGCTCCCATGCTGGACAATGCCTCTGAACCATCTTTTCCTTTGCCTCTGGCCAGTATCTTCAGAAAACCATTAATGAACTCAGTGATGAAGTTAGTTAATCATGTCCCACTCTGTTCTATGGAGTATGGAACATCTGTGTCCAGATGTTCTATGGAGTTGGAGGGGAGAACGCTGCTGGGGGAGGAGGCATCACTCTTCACCCTGTTGAGGAGTTCTGTTCTGCACCTGATCTGATCTCTGCAGCTTATCAGAGAGCAGAGAACGTGCTGGAGAAACGCACCACAGCTTGTGCTTGCTTTGGAACACGGAGCAGCCAGCATCCTGGTTTAGGGGAATCCAAACCTGGCTGGTGTGCAGGGCATCAGGCAGGAAGTGTGTGAGTGAGGAAAGCTGAGAACAGGGCCCAGGTCTCACCACCTCCCATCGCTTCACAACAAAGTGATATTTTCTCTGCACAGGAAATTGGATCTCGGGCTTTAGAAGCAAGACAGTCCAGAGAGCAATTGCCTCTCTCCTGGCCAGACCTATGCCAGTAAGTGTTGGCATTAGGCACAAAGAGAAAAGGACAAGAGATTTTCCTATTGACCTTTGCAAGCTTTCTCAAGGCTCCCATTGGTAATGCTAAAGGCAACATACATTATTGTTCCAGAGAGAAGTCCCTCTAGCAAGTTCCTGATGGATAATAGTGGTGTTTACTTAAGGAAACTGGGTAATCACAAAGGTTATTTTTTATTGGGTGCCATCCTTTTTAGCATCCTCGTACACAGCCGACGTCAATGTGTGTCATTAACAATGACTTGTAAAAGGATACAGCAGTTGCTAAGGAAACCTCTGTTGCACAGGAGCCAAACAAATAACAGCAAATTAAGCAGGGAGCAGAGGTCACCGAGGGCCTGATCCTGCAAATCTTTACCCAGGCAGGCAAGTCTTAGGCTGCGAAACTGGTCTCAGGCTGTGAAACTGGTCTCTGGACTTTGCTAGGAGATGCTCAGAAGAAGTTTGTAGGTGCAGGTTGCTTGGCAGAAGCTCCTCAAACTTTCAGGCGTTCTCTCAAGCAGATCAAAGGCAGCCTGCCTACGGTAGAAATAGCATACAGCTATTTCTGGCCTCTGAAGAGAATTAATTGTCATTTGAAAGCATCCCTGTAATCTTTGTTGTGATATTAATTTCACTGAGAGATGCTAACAGGAAACATCAATGGACGTGGCCTTCAGTCCCCCCATTAAGCTTCAGGAAGCGTGTAGCCAATTAGGCCCCTCTAAGCATTAATGAGATGCATCCTTAGGACATACCCAGGTATCTCTGTGTGCTAAGGACAGTCCAAGAGGCTTCCAGGAAAGGTTGTTTGATGGTTGCTGCCTTGACTTCTGGGCTGGATGGGTGAGTCAATTGGACATTCCAGCTTTCTGGAGTTCTGCAGAGATGCTTTGTGCCCTGCAAGGGCAGATATTTTTTACCTGAGTCCAGGTAAAGATAACAGGGTCTTACAGCTGCTGGAATTCACCAGGGAAAGAGGCATTTCAGTACAAAACCCCACAAGGTTTCTGGCAGCCAGGAGCAGCCTCACTCCGCTCAAGGGAGTTGAAGTGGTTTATTGAAGTTGTGATTTTAAACGAGTTGAGTTGCAGGGTTGCAAATTGCTGAGTAAACATTGATTCTTCAACTTCAATCAAATTTGTTTCAGTTCAGTTCAGGCCAGGAAGGAGAATATTTAGCTGATGCTTGGAAAAAGCCACCACAACCAAAATAACAGCGACTATTGTAAATCCGCAGCAGTTTAAGTTACCCAGTGTGGAAGTCTGTGAGTAGACAGTAAGAACTTTAGAGTAAAGGACTCTCCTTTACACACATTTCCACCGAACCCAGGACAATGGGATTGGGATTACAGGGTGTTACCACGATACAAATAAGACACATATTAAGAAAAACAAGTGTTACCATAGAAACAGCTGATAAATGGGCACATGCAAAAAATTTGTGCTTAATTTGCTTGTTTAAATGGGAGGGGAACTATTTTGGTCCTGCTTAATTGCAGCTGATCCTATTTAATTGCATTTTCTCCTTCCAAGTCCAATACAGTGTCACAGAGCAGCAGGATAAAACTCCCAGTGGTCTGTAATCTCAGGTCCTGCCATTGGGAAACTGAGGTAAGGATGGATGACTGTGGAGCTCCCACCAGCTTATTGACTCATCTTTGCCTCAGTTTCACCTGAAGAGTGACTGTATAGCAGGAAAATGAAAATTAAATGCATGGGGAGGTTGCCCACCTGCTTTGGTTGAGCAGGAATGAGATCAGGCCTTATGGCTGCAAAGGGGGGGGGTTGTCTTGTCCCATTTGCCCTTTGCAAGGTGCTAATGCTGATTTTAAGGTCGCAGGAAAAGGAGCTCCACATTTAGCAAAGCGGAAAACCAGCAGCTCAGTGTGGAGAATGGGAAACCTGATTTGAATAAGAGTAACCAGATTGTAGGGACTTTAAATAGAATGGCAACTAATGTAATTAAAATGAAAAGGCTCAAAGCGCATTAAAGGGCATTAATATGCAATAAGGAAATTCGTAACTTGCTGTATCTCCACATCCACGGGCCTGAAGGTGAAAGGAGCAGGGCTCATAAAAGCTGTGCTTTAGGGGAGGGCACTGGGTTCAGGGCATGAGAGAGGCTCCGTTGGGAAAGCCTTCAGGGGGAGAGTTTGGTTCTTGCAGGACATCGAGCGTGAGGGAGGCTTGACAGGCTCGACGAGGCCTGGAACAGGCTGCCCAGGGAGGGGCTGAGTCACCTTCCCTGGATGTGTTTAAAAAAGGGTAGATGAGGTGCTCAGGGATATGGTTTAGCTTAGGATGGAAATGGTTGGACTTGATGATCTTAGAGGTCTTTTCCAACCTTGGGATCCTGTGACACAGAGCGCGAGGCCTGGTCGGGATGCAAAGTCCTTCAGCCTCCCAAGAGCTGCCAAGGCAGAGCCATGTATAAATAGAGCTGAGAACGGCCTGCGCTGGTTCAGGAGTCCAATTACTCTCCTGAGCTCTCCCCTGAAACAGCTGGTACCAGCTGCTTCCAAGGAAAGTGTCTTCTGCAGCGAGCAGCTCCAGAATAACCTACCTTCAGGGAATTTCCTCCCCAGACTCTCTGGTTAGATGTTAGCTTAAGTCCTTCTAACAGATTATGCCCCTAAATATAGCTTCATTTCAGCAGCAGATTGTTTTATTTTAGCAGGAGAAATGGAGATGACATCTTTTTGGACTGCAGAGGAGCATTAATAGCATCATTATTCTAACATTTTTCAAAGCTTCAAAAAAAACTATATGAAGAATTCCCATTGCATATTATCCTTTCTATGCTGAAAGGATTAAAACCAGCTAGTCAACACAAGCCCTAATTAACTCCTTTTCTTGTAGCTTTAAGTGATTAATTTTGGCTCCCTGCATAAATATATATATTTCACCTAATGGAACTGGAATGTTGCCAGGGATACTGCTCCAAGCAGGATTACACCTCTGGACATGAAAATGGCTGGGCAAACAGAAACGTTGGGATTGAAACTCCACAAAGATCACAACAAATGGAGGAACAGGATCCAGGAGGTGGTAGATGGCAAGTTCTCCTTGCTGGGAGAGAAATACTGCTCTTTGGAGGTGTCATCCCTCTTGATGGGGAGGCAAAGACCACACAGACCCGCTCGTACCTCTACACAGGCTCCCAGTATTCCCACAGGACCTATTCCCAAGCATATGGTTAACAGATTAGGTTTCAGACAGCATGTCCCACCTACAGTAACTGCAGTGTGCCAGATCCCCCAAATTAAAGTTACATTTCTCTTGTGTGGTGACAATGCAGCTTGTTCTCCTGCAGGAATCCTCATGTCCCTCCAGACCGTGGTCCAGGGAAGGCTGTCAGGCACTTTGTTGGACCTTGTGTTCCTCCAGAGCTGCTGGGACATCGTGTTTTCCCAGCATTGGTGTTCAAACTCAGACATGCGATGTGCTAGCTGTCTGGGTTAACTAAAGGGATGTAGTTCTCCTCGAATGTGGAAGGAGTGCAGCTCACAGTGTAGCCTCTTAAATACATGATTTCTGTGGTCTGCTTTTCTGCCTTTTGAAATGAAACCTTAAAAAAAGCCAAACACTCAGTTTCCAGTCTCGGTGGAAGTTGTTTCCTGCTAAGATAAACAGGTGGGAGAATAGAAAACATATACCCATCCTAGTTACTTCCAAGGTACTTCTGTTATTGCAGCATAAACCCCTTTCACTTCTAGTCCTGCATCATGGAAGATGTTCCTCCTAGGAAGAAATTGTCCTCCTAGGGACAATATTTAGGCAGGTCCTGTAGGAATCCATCCACAGCTTCTTAAAAATGGTAGCCCCATGCTTGACTTCTCTGCTTTGGGATTTGCAAGTGTCTTCACAGTCTCTATTGGACAAGGGTTTTCTCCAGAAAGGAGAGTGGTTCCCCAACTAGGAAATATCTTCTTGCCACAGCAGGGAAATTCCTCCCTCCTCTTCCCCTTGGTTTTGGTTCCTTTACCAGGACTCTGTCTGAATCTGCATGGGACAGGAAAGCCAGAGAGAGGTGAGGGGGAAAAGGGGCCCAGACACGGGGCAGTGGCAGATGTCATGAGCAGGAAGAACGAGGGATGTGTCTCAGCTTTAATTAATAACAACAAATCAGCAACAAAGGGTGAGATCTTTGGCTGGTGTACATCCATGGAGCTAAGTCAGACACAAAGGCATGACACCGCACCGGCTGCTATTTCTGTTCTATCTGCCTCTGGCTCTCAACTGATTTTCTGCTCCTCTCAACTCGCCTGCTTAAATCACACGGGTTTCTTCTCCTGTTTTATTATGTAACTTCATTGTCTTGCAGCAAGAGATGGATCCCAAGGATGTTCGTTCTCCTCCCAGCTGCTATTTGCTGTTCTATTAGGGAAAGCCAAAACCCAAACACAACCCAGATGCTGATGTGAATTCTAGAGACTCTGGTAGGATTCAGTAGTGCAGTTTTTAGCTGAGAAACCAGAATATTCTGAATCCAGTGATGGAAATGTAACTGAAGCCCTTTCCAAGGGGGAGGCACAATAATCCTAAAAGAGTGGATAACCAGGAAGTTTTCATAATTGCATCAATTACAGAAAAGACCACGGGCCATTCTGCATTTGAGAGGAAGGGAAATAGATGCTCCGGGTTGGAATATCATCACATACCAGCATCATTGCTTGATATGAAAGAAATCTGTGGCCCCAAAGGCTTTACAAAAATCCCTTCTGGATTTGTCAGGGCGCAAAATGAAGTTTCTGCTGATTCTTAGCATATCTTTCAGAGCCCAGCATAGAAGAATATAACATCAGCTGGTCTGAACATGAAGGGGACACCAGACTTCCCAGTGCTGTACGCAGGAACAGCCAACTGGGTTTCACAGGAACAGCCAGGATTGTGAAGGGCATGTATTTGCTTCTAATTAGAAGCCCTGTGTAGAAGTAGGAAACTTCTGCAACAAAGTAATTAAACCAAATTCCTCTCAGTCCCTGTGTGCCTTAATGTCCCATCGGGCAGGAGCTTCCACTGGTTGGCCAGGGTCTCGTGGTAGGTAATGCCTTGAGGGTCAAGGGCTGAGAACTTGTCTTGGTGACACTAGATGGTGACATACCCAGGCTGGAGCAGAAAGCAAGGCAGAAAATGCCTAGGAAAGATGGGAATATTCAGCCTGAATTGTGACATATAAATTCTGAGTCACTAAGCTTGGGGACTTTCTGCGCTGACTCCTCAGTGGGACTGGAGTACTCGTACAAGCTCAGGGTGCTGCTCATCAGGTGGAAAATAGGTTCATCAGGCTCAGGGCTTTTTTTTTTTAAGTGTGATACAATTGTGCCTTGAATTAGCCCACTCCCTTCCAATGACCTTTCTTGCAGCATATTTTGGATATTAAGAAGAGCTGGATCTGGGGCAGAGCAGTTCATCCCTCAAGCCAGGAAGCTGTGATGCAGCCAACTCCGAGGAACTTTTTTTGTTGGGGTTTTTTTTTTTTTGGTTGGGTGTTGTTTTTTCTTTTCTCTTTTTGACTCTGTGTGTGTGTGTTGCCAAGAGATTAGAGATGACAATCATCAACAAGAACAAGAGCCAGGGTCGGACAGAGCTGCCTGCAATAACAGAGGGAGCCCCTCTGGCAGCGCTGGAAACGCTCCTTCAGGGTTCACAGAGGCCAAGGGGTTCTCAACCCTTCTCGTAGGGTGGATGATGTTTTAATACTGAGATTCTCTGCTGAGAACACGATCCCACGGACCCCACCTCTCACTGGAAAGAGAGACAGCTTCAGCAATCGCTGCCGTGGGAAGTGACGGTAATGGGAGAGAATTGAGTGTAGCTTTAGCTGCCTTTGAATGATTTAACAGCTGGATATGAGGAGATGGGACTGACACCAAAGTTGTTCCATTGGTTTGAGGAGCTGAACTGGCTTCTGAGCCATGGAGCCAACTGAAGAGATTATATATGGTGTCTATGGGAACCTTGAATACGAGCACCAGTTTGGGACAGTTACCTTCTTAAGGCCCCTTTGAGAAAGGGAGGTTCAGCCCCACTGTGCACCTGGGGGAGTGATGTGGGAGGATTTTAACATGTCCTTGAGGACATGGACCTTGCTCACTCACTGCTGGGGAGACACCAGCAGAGATCCTGTGGCAAGGTCTAGGAAGCCAACCACAGCTGCCTTTACATCAGCTACCAAATCCAACTGGGTGAGACCCTCCTTGTTACTACGTGTTGCAAGCAGGGAGAGTTTTCAACCAAGGGCCTGAGAAAATTGGGTGCTTGCCCAAAATAAACCTGGGTGTTTCTTGGGGAAAGAGGTTTTGAGGGAAGCAGTAATCAGTGAGTTCAGTAGAAACACCTCCAGAATAAGAGGGGAAAAGCCAAGGAACAGCAGTTTTCATAGAAATCCGACTTCTTCCTTGGGCAAAGTCGCTTTGCATTTCTTGTGTTTCTCTCTTACAAATCCAGCTCTGGTCATTCCTTCTGGTGTGGGTAATCACAGAGCTTTGTGTTATGCTTCAGAGTTCAGAAATCTTTGTCCTTGTCTAAACTTTGCACTACAGGCCTTGTTTATGAGCTGTCTGGAGAGGATCTGTGAATCAATGGAGCATTGTTCAATAAATAATAAAAGCCAGACACAACTAGGTTGCTTTTTATATGAGGCTTTTCCCATAGGAGATAGTATATAAAAATTTCTGATGTGTAAGAACACAGTCTCTTCCTCTACAGAACTAATTTAAACTCGTTGAATTAATTACCACTTTGACATGCTGTCACTTGGAGCAATTTGTTGCATCACACGTGAAACATAAAGTTGCTTTGTAAGAAGGGACCTTGTTGTGATTTAGATTCTTTTCTGATCACGCTGGAGGAAGCTGTAATTAATTTCTGTTGGTGTGATGTATGTGACACTTTGCTTCATATTTAATAGAAAAAAAAATTAAGCAGGGCTTTCTGGCCCACCTCACCTGTGCCGAAGAGTCAGGTTTGACTTACATCTTTCCTCCTACTCCCAGTTTATCACAGGAGCAAGACGTGATGTCTGTCTCCTTTAAAATGCTGACATGGTGGTCAGGGTTAATGCAGCAGATGTTCAGATTTCATTTGTACTTACACAAGACCCAGAGTAGATAGTCCTGCTCCCTCCTCACCCCTTTTCTTTGGTCAGTAACACTTGGCTTCATCATCACTGAAACCAGAGTTGTTGACACCAGCGATGCATGGAAGGCATTTCATGATAAAGACAATCAAGCCTCTCATCTTTCCAAAATCCTGTTACTAAGCAGTGGCAAAGCCATTTACTTTTCTTGTTCTGGGCAATTTCTGATTTTTTTTTAATAAAATATGGCTCTTTTTGAGTCAAGGTACAAAACTGCAGCCTGTGCTGTGGTGTTACCACTTGTTCTATGCTCTGGTACCCACTGCACATATCCATCAGCCTCAACCACCAGGTTTGTTCATCTGTTTGAGAGATAGATTAGGTATGAAGCAAAAAAAAAAGCCTCAGATAACACAGTATCACCTATTGGAATATAAGATAAGTGATATTAGTAATTAAATGTCCCATAAATCATCTTTATCTGCAGCTGGATGAGACCTAAAGGAGCCGAGTCGAAAAGACAAGTACACTTCTTCACCTCTGCATCAGTCAGAGTGCCTGGGGCCAGCCTGCAGCTCCACCTGATGCAGCTCTCACCGTGTTGCCTTGCTCATCTTCTTGAAATGCTCTTAGGATTCTACACTACTGCTGCTCCTCATTGTAACATCAGGTATGCCATCAGACTCGTGCTCTGCCCGCCACCGCTCTCTGGCTAGGGCTAAAATTTAGTGGCAGCTTTCTGTCTTCACTGGCAGTTTGTCTCACTCTAACTCTGTCTCTGTGCCCTTCTTATGTTTAGGAGGAGCTAAACCCAGAATATCTGGAGGAGGACGTGGTGGGACAACGCTGGCTCCAACTACTCTTAACCATGAGTACACCGTGGGGACCTGTGCAAAGGTGCTGCTGAGGCTGTTCCACTGTGGGATAGCAGCTGAGACACCCCAGGACCAGGTCTGAAGGTGAGCAGCAGGTATGGAATGAGGCTAGGGAGCAAGCCTGACCTCCAGCCTGTCTTGCAGGCAATTCCAGGCAGGAAGGGTGTTCATTGCCTCAGTCTGGGTGATGTGAGGATAGACAGGGCTAAAGTCTGGCACGTCTGTAAATCCATGTGACACAGGAATCCCACCTGGAGCTTTGGGTTGGTGTTTTCATTAAAACAACCTCTTTCAGGGATGTGCTGGATTCTTAAGGTTAAGGTGGGGAACAGAATAAAATAGCTGGTTAAAAAAAACCCCACTGTGTCCTGACCCAGAGGGCAGTGAAATCCAGGGAAGGATTCCTCTTCATTTCAGTGAGGTTTGGATCTGGCCATCACCTGCTCCCTGCCTGGAAGAGAAGCAAAGAGTGAAAACAAATGCAAAGTGGGCAACCAAGGATGTAACTTCTATTTGTGACTGACCAGTGAATGAGCCCTCTGTTCGTCCAGGGTGTTCAGAGGCCAGATCCACACGTCCAGTCTTGTTAGGATCCCTCTCACAGGAAGGCAACTGCATATTTGTGGCAGGATTTAGTTGGGGAAACTTCAGTCAAGCCTGTAAGTATCTGTTCTGCTCTACCACCATCACCACCAAAAAGCCATCTGGTATTTTAACAAGCTTGAGCTGCGAATTTCCATATCTCCAGAATGAAACTGCATCTTTGGGGAGGGAGGAGGAAAAGGAGCCTTAAACCCAAGTGTTTGGAAAGCCACAGAAGGGAAGCTTTGTGGCTAATGCCTATCTTCTCAACCCAAGCTGGACATGCTGGAGTAGAAAGCCTTGCTCAGCCTGTACTGACAGCTTCCCCATGAGGTCTGCCAGCCACAGAGAGCAGCAGCCCCAAACTCCAGCATGAAGGAGGATGGGGTCGACTGGTGATGAGCATCAGGATGAATGGAGGACAGGAAACCTGTTGCCAAATGAGGCTTCAAAGTCCTCAGGGGAATCCTGGGGCAGATTCTCATCACACCTCTGGTCTCACGCAGGGCTGGCTGAAGCCAGTGGGCTTTAGTGACTGAGGCCTTGACCACAATGGGCTTTGAATTGCATTTCCAGAAGGATTTGCAGAAGGGTAGCTCCAACAATTTCAGCATTGTGTCTTCCTAAATGAGTAGAAAATCAGGCCTAATGACGGAAACTTTTCTAAGCAACCTGATACTCCAGAGCCTCCTAAACACAGACGTAGAGGGATAATAATGGTAATAAAACCAGAGCCATCCTAAAGGCACGATCCAAACTGTTACCAGTTTCATCCAGTCCTTTCTGCCTGCTGTTCACCCGGGGTGACTGGGATTCCTTTCAGAAAGGGAACATACCTAGAAAGTACCTTCTTGTGTGGTGACCATAAGAAACATTTGCAAAGGAACAGGGACATTTTCTGGGTGTGTTAGACACCCCAAGTTCTGGGTAAGGCCCTCAAATGAAGGGAGACTTGATGAGAGGAGGGTGCAGCTGGGATGGGCCACATTTGAGAGCTCTCAGTAACCCCCATAGTGAGAAATGGCTCTGTTTGACAGCTCCAAGAAGATGGCTCCAAGAAGCACTTCCATGCTTCTCTACCTCACCTAGGACTGCATGTTTAATTGACCCATCTTCATTAAGTGTTTTGAGAGTCACGCAGCAGTTACCTTATTTCCATTCTCATTAAGGAGAGCAGATGAAGTGAAGGAGTTGGAAGAGAGTGAAAGTGTCAAGGCAAGAGGAAAGGAGGTTCTTTGCAGAATGTTTTCTCAGGTGTAAGAAAGGGTCAGAGTGTTTCTAGCCAAAGACATCAAAGGCGGGGGAGCCCCCTCCCCAAGCTGTCGGGTTTGGTTAGGCTTGGCTCAGGGGCTGAGGAGTGACTCAGAGTGACGGGGAGCAGTGTTTTTCCTGTGTAATCCGGATGGGTAGGAGCCTTTGTTTGGGAACCTTTGCAACTCCCTAAGTGAGTTCATCCCGGTGAGGTCAGCGGATAAAACGTGCTGGAGACAGGTGAAGAAGTCACCCTGACTTTTTAACACTACTAGTGTTTTTAAATGCTTCTTTAGTACTGCTTGGGTCAGTCCTGTGCTGTGCCTGTCCTCAGCTTGGTTCTCCTACCAGCGAGAGGATGCTGAATGAGACTAAATTGTCCTGTGGCTACAGTGCTAGCTAACCCAGGACCCTTGTCATCCACAGATGCCCTGCATGACTCAAGTCCTTCCATCTCAGACCCTCAGCAGCACACCTGCGGTGTCCCCAGAGAAGTGACCAGCCTGGGGCTCTGCAGTCCCCAGCCATGAGCTGATTTCCCAGAGCCTTCATCAGCTACCAAAGAACAAAGAGTAAACAACGCCCCGTTGCTCAATAGTTACACCCCACAAATGTACATGATTAGGAAGAGAATTTCTCTCCCACATGCAACAGAGCAGTGTTGTTTGGTTTTTGCAGGAGATGGTATGACACAGCTTCTCCATGAGCAGCAAAAAGAAACAGTGACACGAGAGACCTTCTCCTCCTCCCTCCATCCCTGTGACTGAGGGACAGGGACCCAAGGCACTTGGAGGGAGATAAGGCATTTTGAAGCATGGGGCTGTGATTTGGAGCACTTTGAAGTTGCCTGGGCTAATGAAGAGAACAGTTTGTCCTGGAAAATGGGAAGTCGGGGCGGGACTGCTGGCTCTCCATGACCTGTTGTGGAGCACTGGCTAATTTGCCCATTGTCTCTCCCGTCTATTTAAATCTGAAGCTCTTGGGGGCACCATATGTATTTACACAATGGGGCCACGATTTCCATAGCGCTTGTGCTAATTATCCAACACAAATAATTAATGGATGGAACAAGTCCTGGCTCCAGGGTTGAGCTTCTAACCACCTGCCCTGCTTATGACTTGAGGCCAATTTGATTGCAGCAGAGCGAACACAGTGCTGCAAAGAGAACCCAGCGAATGATTCAACTCTTCTCCTAAACAGAAAGGCGAAATAAGCCAGCAATCCTAAACCACATCAGCCCTTTTCTTCACCTAGGCTGGCTGCATCCTCCTGTAACTGCTAAATGCCAATAGTTGAATCAAACACCAAAACCTTAATGCTATTAACCACTGCTGGATATTACTGTGTTGCAAGAGTGAGAGCAGCAGCAGCCAGCCCTTGGCTCAACGCCATCGCTTTATTACTTATTACTTATTTTTATATAGCCTTTGGCATGGCAAGAAGTACTTCTTTAATTATAAACAGGAATGAAGAAGCCACAAGAGGAAATCATCCAGTATTGTAGCCGGATAACTGGTACTGCGCTGATTACACAGGGGCTCTTATCAAAGCTGACACAGTGCTGGGGCTGTGCAGATATTGTGCTGGAAGCCACAGGCTGTGCGTGGGAGAGAGTCTCCAAGCGGACGTAAGAGCAGAGTAATTCTGCTGAATTCAATTCTCCATGGAGAACTTTTTTTGTTTCCTTTTTCTCCCTCTCTCTCTCTCCCTCTCTCCCCTCCCCCCCCCCCCCCCCCCCCCCCCCCTCCTGCATTAAGGAAATAGGAGAAAAGTAAAGACAAGTCCTGGGAGACAGAGAAATAAGATAAATGTGTAACCTTTTCACTTCTGCTTTCAACATGTTGCGGGGGGGGGGGGGGGCGGGAGGGGGAGAGGAGAAATCTCAGTTTGACACAGAGATGAGCTATGGCTAAGGACAGCTTGTGGAACCATGAGAAAGCTCTTGAATCCAGTTTAAATCTCTCCCAAGAAATGAATAACTACTGTTTGTTTATCTTGCCAAAGCCTTTTCAGCTTTCTGGAAGGACCATCAGCCCCACCTTCCCCACAGGCTCTGGGGATCCTCTACAGGGTGGTTCCAGCTTGGTCCCTCTACCTCAATCCGTGCTGTCCCCTGTGCTCAGCCCCACCGATCCCTGAGGCTGCTCCGAGCACTCCTGCACGATCCCAGAACAAGTTGGCCCAGGACTCAGTGAGAAGTCGCCAAAGGGCTGCTGGAGCAGAGGCCATAAATCTGAGGTTTTAAATTATTCCTCCACTTCCAGTCTGCTGGGAGACCATGGGAAGATTCCTTCTGCTGTGTCGGGTGCCCTTCTCTCCACGGGTAGATGCATCTCTGGGGAGAACAGCACAACTGTATCCATCCCCTTCCAGCCCTGCTTCAGGTGGAGCTTCTGCCAGGCACTGCTGCCTCTTGAGCTCTCTGCACAGCACGTTAGGGATTCCCTTTTAAAAGGTAAATGCTGCCCTGGCCAAACCTCTGATTGCACCAAAACAGGGCAAATATCAACCAGTGTTCTCCCTGGTGTTACTCCCCTGCAGAGCAGCAGGCTCAGAGAAAGAGCTGGTTTCCATCCTTAGGTGATAAACCCTTCCCATCATCCCAGGCGAGGCAGCGGCTGTGAGCCCCGAGTCGAGGGTGCACTGTGCACTCGCACATGCTCTGGGTGAAGCCAGGCTGCCTCCAGGAACTGTTCTCCAAATGTGACCAGCGATTTTTTCATTAGTTTTTTTTCCTGGAGATCTTCCCATTTGGTCAGATGTTGATCCCATCTCTGTAGATTCAAACTCTTGCAATGATCTTACAACAAATCCTGTGGACACTTCTCAGAAGTCCCTTTATTTTGTGGGGTTCTATTTCAGCTAAAAGGAGCTTATTGAGCTTCATTGTCTTGTTTTTCCCTTCACTTCCCACTCTTGATTATTTTTCCAGCCAATGCTCATTGAAGACCCATAAATAATCATGTCAGAGCTGCAGACATCTTCCAACCCCTTTAGTTTTTTTCCAAAAGCCCCAGATACCATCTCCACTGACCCAAGCCAAGCGCTGTGGAGGGCTGGTGAACTTGAAGCTTTCATTGCCTACAATCTATAAAGGAACAGAAAGCCAGAACATACTTTTATTGTGCTCAAAGGGGATTCAGATCAAGGGGTTTGGAAGAACTTCCTTGTCTTTCCTTGCTCCAAGTACTCCTTTCTTAAAACAAAGTGGATAATTTACTAGCAATTTGGGTGATAATGTGGAGCCAAATTCTTGGTGGTTTCCTCCAGTTAGTTCCCTCTGCAGAGAATTATGTCCTGATGACGTTTCAGAACGATGCAATAGCCATGGACAGACCCTGCTGAGAGCAGCAGCTCACCTCAGGGATTACATCCACCCCACAGCGCTGTCAGGTCATCAGATTGAGCACAAACACCAGGTAGGAGAAAATCCTCCGGAAATTTAATGTGATGATGGATAAGGGATGAATCACCTGATGAACTATGGGAGGATTTCAACAGCTTAGCTCTTTCTCCAAATCATTAAAAAGACATTCATTCCGTTATTTTTTCTCTCCTTGGTTCCTGCATCCCCTTATCTTCAGCCTGGGGATGAAGCAGAGCTTCTCCTGTAGTGAGCAGGGCAAAAAGAACAACCAGCATGGAACAAGGATGGATTTCCATCTCACATCCCAACACATCCCGCTCTGGCTGATGAAGGAAATCTGTTTCACTTCTAAAACCTTCAGAAGGGTTTTGTCCAGAGGTTGAAGAACAACTTCAACCCAGGTGGGACTGACAGATGTACCCCATCTCCCTTCACCCCAAGCCACAGCAGTGTCAGTAAAGGACTCCAGCCCTGGGATCAATGTAGTGTCTCAACAGGCCAGAGCAGTGTCTGCAGGCACTTACTTATACCCTAAAAGTGCCATATAAGAGAATTATTTCCAGGGTCTTCTTCACCATATAGGTTGTGTAAGTTCTCCTCCTTCACTTGCATTAGTCAGGTTTGTTAGCCACAGATCTACCATACAACTCACCCTCTGCTCCTTGGGCAAACCAGTAACTTCCAGTCTGAGTGCAATGAAAGATCATCCAGGTTCAGAATTCTGCATTTTCTTATTTTTGGGTCTCAGCTTGAAGCACGAGGGGTTTATGTTCTCTTTTAAACCCTTGCCTGGCTTAAAACTGCATATCCTTTATCTTTATTCATGTCTAAGCTCTTTTTAAAAGTCCTCCTACGTGTCTTCAACAATATCTCAGAATAATGAGTCCCACTGTCTAATTATGATTTTTTTTTCTCAAAGCTTTTTCCTTCTTTTTTCTTTTCCTTTTTTTCCTTCCTTTCTTTCTTCTTTTTTCTTCTTTTTTCTTCTTTTTTCTTCTTTCTTCTTCATTTTCTTCTTTCTTCTTCTCTTTTAAATTGTGAGAAGTGAAAAAGTTCTGCTCCAACCCCCCCAGTACCTCTGGAGCAAGAACTCCAACCTCCACCCTGCATTGGGCTCCGGGTGATGAACAGCATCCTCACTCAGCAGCTCATCCCCGATGTCTCCTTTATGGAAACAGGGGGTAGAAACCCTGAATAAAATCGGGGAGCTGCATCACCTTCCCCCAAAGCAGTGTGGTGTGTGTCTGGGGAGCAGGACTGGAGTGGCTGTGTCCTGTGTGCCGGGTGTGTGCCTGCAGCAAATCACTGTGCTGTGGTTCTGCTGGTTTCTTGAGTCAGGGATGGAGTGGGATTTATCAGCTGGAACCACATCCCCAGCATGTCTTCTGAATTAAAGAGAATATGTTCCATCCTGCCTCATTTAAGCCGGGGAAAGGGGAGCCTGTTTTCCTTCCAGCTTTCTCCATCAGCTCACCTCTGCTGCTGAGCCAATTTACCTCGCCCTGGATTCATCTTTATTGTAGGCATCAACCCTTCTGGGGGAGCAGAGACTCAGCCACTCCAACACTGTTGGAGGCTTTTGCCATGTCTGCTCCTCACAGACCATGGATTGCCCTCCCCAAGCAAGGGGAGATGTTGCTGTGGTCTGGGGTGGGGAGGAGGGAATGGCAGAGGACACGGAGCAGGTCGGAGGGGGCAGCACTGGGAGTTGGAGCCAGGCTGGGCTATTTCTTCCTCAAGGAAGAGCAACAGCAGCCGGGGCTGAGTCCATCACTGTGGGACAACAGGTTGTGATTTACACCCTGAGGACAGCAAATGCGCTCTCTCCTTCACTCTGCCTTTCCCTGTTGCTCAAGCGATGCAGAACAGCAGCTCGGGCTTGGCATCATCCCTTCCCACCTGACACAAGCCCTCTGTTAGGGATTACCTTCCCCCCCCTCCCCAAACAGCCTTCTTGGTGTCTTTCCGATCTACCAGCACCAGTACAGACTCAGGATTGAGTCCCCAGACCCATCTTTTCCTCAGTCTTATTTTCCACAGGGACTGTGGGGTGTTGGGGAAGGTTTGGGGAGGGGGCTGGACACCATCCTGCAGTCATCCTTTGCTGCCCCAGCTCCCGCACAGTGGGATGCTGTGCAGCTCAGCCTCGCTGGTAGTGCCTAACGAGCAGAATTCGGCCGTGCCACGGGGAGCAGTGTGTGGGGAGGGTTTTATGTAACGTGGGAGAATAGGGGAACCCAGTGTCTGAGGAGGGAAAATTGCTCATTCCATAATGACTGTTCCGCTGCCTGGTACAGAGCGGAATAATTAGGGTTTCTTTTCTCTTTAATTAGAAAATGGCAAACATAGATTAATCAATTACAAATGCCTCTTTATACTGCAGTGCACTGCAATTAACATTACTTAAATGTGTTAACAAAGTAGGAGGCCTGTATTTGTAAAGCAGCAGTAGAGAAACTGCTTTTTTCTTCCCCTGGTTTCCCGGCTCCCAACCTGACGGAGCCCTTTCCGTGTTCCCTTTCTGCCCTTGCCCCTGCTCCCGCTGCACAGATTCAACAGCTCTAGATGAGGTTTTTTTTCAAGCCATTCTACACCACAGAGCATTAGAGAAACCCCCTCTTTCCACAAAAAAAAAAAAAAAAAGCAAAAAGCCCTTTTTTAAAAACTTTTGGCCGTGCTCAGGGGGCTGGAGGAATGAACCCACGGGGGGAGAAGGGGAATCGACACACTCCACGCTCGCTGGGGTCGCGCACTACAATAGCAGAGTAAAATCCAGGAAATACAATAACTTGATTCATTACTTGTTTCTTACGCCGCTGCCAAAAGCGTGATGAAGTCACAAAGAGTTCGATTAGGGACACTTAGGAACAAAACCCCGGCTCCATTGACAGGGGCTATTTTCAGAGTACATCTAGTGCCTGTGCTCGCTCCTACGGGCCTCTTCCTCATTCGGCATTTAATAGCCTCAGCGCCGAACAAAAGTAGCGGAGGACCCAGGAGGGGAGGGCGAGGGGAAGGTTGGAGGGGGAGGAAGCTGCTCGCATTCAAGCGGGCGAATAATGGGAGCAGCGGGAAAGGAGGGAAGGCAGGGTGGTCCGGCGGTCAGAGCCTGGCCCCCGGGGCGCTTGGGGTACCGCTCAGCACCCCCCCGATGCCTCCCATGCGGCTGGGCTGGGGTGCTCACCTGTGGCGGGGCCGGAGCCGTGCCGTGGCTCCATGCATTGCTGCCATCTATTGGGGGCTCTCCGGTCGCTCTCCCGGTGGCTGCCCAGCTCACACGCGTTTCGGGGATGAGCGTGGGACTTCCCAGCCCCGGCTGCTACGAGCGTGGAGGTACTGCTGTGCCCTGTGCCCGCCTTGATGTGCGACCTTCGAGGCTTCAGGGCATCACTTTTCCGCTCCTCTTGTGTCTTCGTAGATTCTGTGGGAGCCCCGAATTGCCCCCCCCAAGGACTCCGGAGTGTTGGTGGCACAGTTCAGACCAGCGTTCCTGGATTATAGCTTTGTGGATTCCCACTGGAACAAATGTCCCAGTGATTGTAGAAATTATTCACAACCTTGAATTTGGATGCTCCAAAAAAGGAATCAGGTCCCTCACCCTGGCTCTGCATTGCTATTTTGGATGAATTTTGGAAAAAAATAATCCCAAACAACTGGTAACTGGAAAGAAACCCGTGGCCTCTGGAGAGGGAGAGCTGGGATGCACGTGGTGGGCAGCATGGTGTGCCCAGGGCCAGCAGCTTTACAACTGTAGCAAGAGGCTATCAGTTTTCTGTAGGTGGTTGTCTCCTCCTTTTTTTTCTCTACTGTAATTTAAAGACGCTGAGCACCTTGGATCTGCCCCAAAATGAAATAGGTAGAGCAGGGAACCGTATCCCTCATGGGTTCATCACAACTGGAGTGGAAAAACAGGTTCTGCTGGGAGGTCAGGTCTGTGTCCAGGTGAAGGCTGCAGCACCGAGCAGCATTTTCCACCCTGCCCAGTGGTACTGCTGGTGTAATGTAGCATCTCACCTTGTTTTGCAACCATCCCTCCAGCTCAAGTAGGTGGAAGGGTGATGGGGTGACACAAACACCTCCCCACCTCACCAAGAGCATCCCTGTTCTCTGAGAGGTGGTCCCAACCATCTCCCCCAGACTGGCAACAGGTTGTCCCCTTGGTGGGGGGGAACTGGTTGCAAGATGCTGGCTTTTAGAGGGGTGATGGGCACTGCATCGAATGAAATAGATGCTCCTTCCCAGCAAAATCTCTCAGGGACTAGCCAAATTTAGCAGCAGCGTTCTGCTCTCTTGCAAAGCAGCTCCATTCAGATTCACAGCTGGTGTGCCTCTACCTCCCAGCTCCTCACGCAGCTCCTCCCAGCCCCTCTCAGTATCTGCTCTCAGGATGCTGCTCTGCCAGCACCCCGGGAGAGGGGCGTTGGGCTCCAGCCCCGCTTCGTTTGAAGGGGGGGACAGACACTGTCCCAGAGTGTATCTGTGTCACTTGGTTCCATTAGGGAATATAAACCACAAGTCACTTGTCAGGGAGTTTGTTGTATGGCACCTGTGTAGAACACCTTTATCCACGTGCTGAGAGCTCTTTCCTTCTGTGGGTGTCTTCTGGTGATGGATGGGGATGCTCCAGACCCCAAACAGTGGCAGAAAGCAGGAGGCTCTGTGCTCTCTGCAAGCCTGGCCCTTGGGAAGTGGTTGGCTTCTCCCTGTAACAAAGCCAAGTGAGCACCCAACTACCTGCTGAACTGGGACCCCCAAGGAAGGAGCCCCCTCAGTTTTCTGTACAATCTCCTTATTTTAACGAGCTAAGATTGAGATGCAGCTGATTAGGGTGCTGGCTATGGAGTATGTGGCTTCAATTTGGGATGCTGCTGGCCACCCTCCCGGTAAAGATGCTTTGAACTGAAGCAGCAGCATGTGGCTCGCCACAGCCCTGCTGACACCCGAGTCACAGAGCCTTTGAGAGAGGCAGAGCTGCCTCCCTGCTCCTTTCATGCCCTGATGCTGCGAGGAAGCGGGGACCACGGAAACACGCTGGGTGGGAGGCTAAAAAAGGGCTGTCTCTCCTCCCAGATACTGCCTGCCTTGGAACAAAAGTACGTGTGGGAGGGGTTTGCATCTTACAGGCTGGAGGATGCAAAGGCAGACAGCTTTGTTGTAATGTCACTGAGGATGATTTTGGAATTGATAAGGCCGAGGCAGCTGGCGCCTCGCAGAGCAGCACTGCCATGGGGGTGAGGAGGGGGGAGCAGACCACAGGTTGGGATGCCAAAGGGCTGTTCATTCTCCAGGATGCAGTGATAAACCAGGAAGGACTGGGAATGGGGCTCTGGGGTTCTGTTCATCCCTCTGGGAAGGGATCGTGATCTGCTGCTGCACAGGCAGGGGGGCAGGATGCCCCATCCCGCTCTGATTACATCTGTGCTTTGGTGTCCTGCTCTGTGGAGCAAGCACAGAAAGCTTCCCCTTGAAAAAAGCTTGTGGGATGCCATTCACAAAGTAAATTCGAGTGTTGGGTGGGAGAAAATATACAATATCTCCTGAATTTCTTGGGTTCACACAGCTTCTTCACTCCGTGGTTAATATTAACTTGTCAGTTGGGCTTGTATCTATCCTCTTGGAAGCAGAAAGGCAAACTGAACCAGCACATGGAAGGAAAGAGAATAAAACACATTTTTATTGCCTGTTGGGCAGTAGCATGTGCTTCCTGTATCATGCAGCTTCTGTAGGTTTAAGGAGCTGCTGTCCGTCACAGTGTGCATCTATATAATAACTTCATTGGATATGGGACGTGCCTGGGGTGATGAACTTTGCAGTGCTGAATGCTTCCACTTTCCTGGAAACATGTTTAATGCAGTAGCTCCTGGTCAGGCCTCTTTTATTTTAATAATAATAATAATAATAATAATAATAATAGATAAAAATAAAATAAAAATAAAAATAAAAATAAAAGGAAGCCATTGAAGATAAAAATCTCTTGAAGATACATCATAAACCTCTGGTGAATGAGAAGAGCTGGACCTGAGCAGCATAACCTGGGAAGGCAGAGTTGCTTTCTCTGAGTAGGGGGTGCTGGGGCATCCTGTTGCAGGCACATTAAACCCAAAATCTTTTATGTTTCTTAAACAGGAAACGTTTACTAAAGAAATAACTTGCAACTAACAAACATAAATAGACTTGCACATAGCTTGAGTTCCAGCTTTGTCTTCTTTGTTTACCAGGAATTTGTCAGACAACTGTCTGGGGCTCTAATATAACCCGTAGAGCCTGCAGGCAGCCACATCATACACTGCAGGGAAGGCTTTACACCAGGCATTTCTTGCCCTGAAATTCACAGCCTGTTCCTGTGCTTCGTATTTCTAACCATATCTGAGCTGAAAAACTCATCTTCTTTAATAACTCACACGAGCTGCTCCCTTAACTGCTTTCTGATGCTTAACAGCCCACCCAGAGAAGACGAGGTGCACTGTCCTCTGCAAGCTCTCCCCCATGAACTTCCCATTAAACCCCCCCAAACGATGGTTAGTGCAGAGTGCAGCTCCCTCCAAACCCCATCAGACCATCAGTGAAGGCAGCTCTGTAGCTTTTACATCACTTCATCCCGGTGAGGACACCTCTGCCCAGGTCCCACACTTGTCCCCAGGCGTTTGGATGTGTGTGACTGCTGCTGGGTGACAGCCACCCAACCCCACCCACCCAAAAACAAGCAATCACTCTTTATGCTGCAGTGAGCAGCCTTTTCCCATGCAGGTAAAGGCCCCCCCCGTGGATAAATTTGGGAAGGGAGCAGGGCTGCCTGGATGCTGAGGCTGCTGTACCAGGCAGAAGCGTGGAACAAGTGCAGCTCTATTCAGCTGCTCTAATGAGGAAGCTGAGGCTAAGAGCCTGCTGGGGGGGATGGGAAGGCAGGCACAAAATCCTTTGAACACTTTGGACCAGCAATCTGAAATGTATTTAACTGTTAGATATGAAACTCCAGCCTTTCTTCCTCCTCCTTCCCACCCCCCCTTTTCAATTACCAGTTGGTCCCCAGGCTCCCAGCCTGCTGATTCACTCCCAGCGCCCGTACAGCTGATGCTTCATCGAGTCTCCGTGCTAATCTAATCCCTAAATAGCTCTGGTCTCCAGCTCAGTCTCTGTGGTGATTTCAGCTCCAAATTGTAATTTTATTCTTGTAGCCTCCACAAAGTCAGTAGGTTCCTGGGGGTGTTTTGTGTGCCCGTTGGGTGGGAAAGGGCTGTTGTGCACCCAATTTAAGGTGCCCTTCGGTGTGGATGGGGGCACGACCCAAAGCCTGCAGAAGTCAGGGAGGCTCTCAGGGAGAGCAGGCTTTTGGAGCAGGGCTGACATGGGCTATTCTCGGTGTCTGTCTATATATTTAGATGGGATTCTGTGCCTCTGTTAGGGCCTTTGAGTGCTCCTCACCGCCCGGGTGGCTGAGCAACGCTGCATTCTCTGCATCCTTGCCCAAATTTGCACTTTTATTCCCGGAAGCCGTGCTGGAGAGCAGAGCTGGTGTGAAGGGAATGAGTTTGCAGATTTTGCTGTGTGAGCTGGCTGCCTGGTGGCATTGTACACTAAAATAACCAAAACTCCAGCCTATTTTTAGAACTAGAGCATTCTCAAAAGCTTCCTGCCTTGATTTCCCTACCTCCCCCCCCTCATTGTTCACTACTTTGGGCTACACTGTTGCTCCAGGAGTAGCCCCTAAAGCATCCCTGTCCCAGAGGAAAAAAAATGGCATTTCTGTGACATGGACCCTTGCATTCAGTTGTTGTACCCATACCCCTTTTAGCCAGCTGTTAATTAATTCATCTGACATCTTAAGGAGATCTTTGCTACCCTGCATACCAGGCCATGGTGAGCATCTCCAAGCGAGACCATACTTCTTGCCCATCACCTTTGGAAGAAGATCTAAGTGATTTTTCACTTATTCCAGGCCTCCTTCTCTCTCCTGACCCCTCTCTGGTAAGCAGGAGGCTTTCTCCATGCCTCTGGAATCCCTCCAAACAGTTCCTGCTAAGACATTCTCCATAAGAAGAGACGGTCTCAGCTGAGAAACCAAGAGCTTCCTGCTATAAGATGGCTAAAAGCTCTTCAAAGCTTTGCTGAGCTCCTTGGAGCAGCTATCTGGTGACTGTCACAGTGGGCACTGTGGAGCACAGCGTCTCCATCTGGGGCAGAGGGGCCCAATTGTCCCATTGATCCCCTGCCTAGAGCAGCCTGCACCAGCTGGGATTTCACAGCGCTGCCGCTGCACCGAGGGCATGGTGACCATGGGGAGGGGCAGCCTGTATTTGGGAGTGGAATGGGAATTTCCAAACTGGCCAGAAGCTGGGAAAGCCAGGGTAAAGATGGTGAAACACACCCCGTCCTTCAGCTCACCTTTCAAGGTTGGTTTCTCAGGGTTCCTCCAGCCAAGTCTTGAGTATCACAAGAGATCAGGCTTCACATTACACGTGTGGCTTGGCCAGCCAGGCCTTAAATATTTAGATCCTGAGTGAGTGATGAGCTGAAGCTGCTGTGGGGTCCTGAGCAGTGGTGGCTGGAGACACCCACCGGGTCCCTTCGGTGGGAAGGCAGCTGGCAGGAAATGGGCCCCTTCCTCAGGGTACGAATAAGTATTTCCTTGAGCACAGGGCTTAACAAAGCCTGGTTTCCCACAGCCTTGTGTCTTGTGGGCAATTGTTAATTACCATTGAAGCTTTTCCCACAACTGGGGCATCTCCCTTCCCCCTCCTTCCCCCCGTGGAGCCTCTGGTATCCAGTGAGGGGGGATGAGATGCTGGAGGCTTCGAGCAGTGTGGATTTTAGGGTCGCCTTCTAACAACTGTCCTTTCTCAGAGCCCTTCACAAAGGTGATGGGGACCTCTGAGGCATTTCTGTCCCCACCAGATGCAGCTCGAGGTGTATTAAAATGGTCAGAAACGTGTTCAGACTCGCAGTGTGTTTGTAGGGATGTCATCCTGTTAAGCCAGAAGTACTAAGGATGGATTTGACTTCACAAGCTTCATTGGGCTGTCGCTGGCTTAGTGGTTTGGAGGGGGTTTTGGTTTGGTTTATGGGTTGGATTTGGGGTTTTTTGTTTTGCTTTGTGGTAGAGTTTTGGTTTATGTCTTGAATTTTTGGGTGAATAGCATGCAAGGTTAAGTTCTGCTAATCTCCAAATGAGGACTGTGAGCATTACCCTGGCTGCCTTAGTACGGGCAGGGCAGGACCACAGCCCTGATGTTTGTTTTATCATCTAGTTGAGATGTCAGCTTCTTGATACTGGCCATCCACTTGTGGATCAGGCCTTAAAGTCTCTGTCTCAGTTTCCCAGCTGTTCTGTGGGGATAAAAGTTCTCCTTTGTCCTATTTAAAATTAAAGCCACCAGCCAGGACAATGGAGCTTCCCAGAAAAGGACCCTTGGCATTGAGGTGTTTGTGGTGGACAAAGCTCTGCTGTTCTGGGAGATGTAAACTAGAAATCCCCACTGAATCTTTCCATGTGCTGTCTTGAACTGGGGCAGATTCCCAGTTCATGTCAGGCCTTTAAAGATGCTTCTTCTGATGGCTGCACAGCAGATAAGTGACAATTAGAAAAGACAATCAATTTGTGGCTGCTCTGGTTTTAGTTTCCATCTGATGCAACTGCAATCTGGAAGGCAAATCTCAGTTTTGGACTACAAAGGGATTGTTCTTTCAGAAGATAACACGCTGCTGGCCAGGCTGTTATCTTCCATGAAAATTGATTGTCCTGTTCTGTGATGTCTCTACTTCCCCAGAGCTGGTTCAGAAGGAGCTGCTGGAAAGCCAACTGGATCAGTGTTACGGATGCTGTGACTGTTGCTGGGAGAGGACTGTTAATTATCCCACCTCTTCTCCCTAAAACCCACCTGTGTGCCCTGCTGTGTTTGGGGTGTCTGGTCTGTACAATCTTCTCACCTCTGGGTTTTAGCAAACAGTGGGGAAAAGGCAGAAACCCATTCCAAAACTGGATCTCTTCTGTGTCACTGCATGTCCAACAAGGAAATGGGTGGAGGGGAAACTTCCCCTGGCAAATATATAAAGCCTCCTTGGAGAGGGGATTACCTTCTTCACTGTCACCCCCTTAATGTCCTTTATCCTCTTCCCTTTCATTGGGATTCCAGTTTCTTTCTTTCCCTAGACCTCACCTGCCTTGCCACTTCCATAACACCTCTTCCCATCTCTCTTCCTGCTGAACGGGCTGAGACAGGTCTGACTAAGCTAAAAAATCAGGTTCTTCCCCTCTGCCAGCAAGAAGGATTGGAGCAGCTCTCAGATATTTATGCAAGCCTTTTTCTTTTCTATTTTAAGTTCAGTTTTGATCAAAAAAGGGTGGGGGTGGAGGGGGAAGACATCAGCTTGGAAGCCACAATACGTTATTCCGAGCTGCCTGCTGCTTTTTCCTGCTCTCTTGAGGTGTAGTGATGAAACGAACCCAACCTGCTGAAGATGGGAGATGCTGACTCGCTTCTCCCCAAACCCCAGCCTTCCTCACTGCCCAGGCCGTGCTGTGGAGTTACTCATCCTCTCCCTTGGAGGCCAACCCGCAGTGAACTCCAGCCAGGCAGCACACGCGACTCCTCGCAGCCCGACTGCTTTAGCAGCGCTCAGGGTTCAGCAGCCCAGGCAGCAGATGGGGAGGCCAGCACGCGCTGCGGAGGGCGGCAGGCAGAGCAGGGCTGGGAACAAGCTGTTCAAGGCTTGTTTCCACTTGGATTTAACCTCCCATCTGAACTGGAAGGAACGCTATGCTCAAGCCTCCAGCTCCGGATGCTTCCGTGGCTTTGCGTCCCAAGTAGGACTTGGTAGGGGTAAGGCATGGCAGGAAGGAGGTGTATGGTCCTGCCTTTCCCTCTGGGCAGCATGGTAAATATTGAAAGGCAAAGTTCCCAAGGGCAGTGAGGCCCAGTGGTTGTGGCTGAGGCTGTGGTGAGTGAGGACATGGGGGTATCTTCTCTTTGGAGCCCATCGTTGAGCTGGTGGTTTCTGCAAGGAGCAGAACGGCTGTTACTGATGGGGTTTTCAGCTAAAAACACGCCTTTCTGCTGCCCCAAGCAGGAATTGCACAGGGGTGTTTCAGGGCAGGACGGGGACAAGAAGCATCCAGGTCAAAGCCTGGGCTTTGACTCATCCAAAATGCAGGAGGTCCCATGATTTCAAGGGCTCTTCAGCCTCTGCGGTCCTGGGGTCACATCGCCTGCAAGCCAACCTCTGGCATGGAGAGCAGAGGCCATAATCCCCAGGGAGCTTTCTCATTTGCCTCTATATGTTTTGAATTATGCTCTACTCACTTAGCTCCTCTTATCTAACGAGGCCCTGGGTTATTTAGGCTTTGGCAATTAACAGTTTTGCCATGAGAATAATCTTCCTAGCTTCTGAAAAAATGAGGGGGAAAGAATGATCCTCATGTTAAACTGTCTCATCAGTACAGGAACCAGAATATTTAATATACAAACTGTAGGATCTGTGACTTGTTATGGTAATAAAAAGGAAAAAAAACCCCAAATAATACAAAATGATGCTCTTGCAAAACAAATTCCAGTAACTATTGGCTAGAAAAGTTTCAAGAGACTTTCTCCAGAGTAAAGCAAGGAGGCTGCCATGTCATGCCTGCCTTCCCCCACCCCTTCCTTCTTTATTTAAAGAGCTGCTGTGCAAATTGCAGTGTCTATTGCTTGCTGAGTCCCACTTGCCTTGTTTCCCACCTAGTGCTGAGGTCACCCTGCGAGAGGCTGAGCAGGGAATGCTCCTGCCTGCCTGGAAGCAGGGCAAGATCTTCCCAAGGATCCGTCCACAGTGTGTGCACACACACCAAAAAACCAGCAAATTCATGATTCATGAAGGCTCTGGCCGTAGATCTTGCACAGAAATGCTTGGCAGCTTTAGAGAATAGCTGGGTTTATTTTAACCTTTAAGAATGACACCAATTTCACAGCTGTTAATGCTATGTGGCTCCTACGCTTTCCAATGCAAATTGCACATGAAGGGCTAATGCATTTTGATGAAGGAGGGAGGGTGTGTGTGAGGCAGAATCTCCATATTAATGTGCCAATATCTTTGTTCTGAAGTGTTTAATTTTATGCTTTAATGAGAGATCCTCTTTCTGGTTGAGACAAGCCTTTGCAAGAAGCTGTTTAGATATTTGCTGGTGTCGTCAGGCTCTGGAGCGGGGAAGGGGGGGAATACTTACTGCAAGTGAGGGGTGGGGGTGTCTCTGGGAGTCCCAGGTAGATGGGGGAGTCCCTGAATAAGGGTCATACCCAGACCCCCTCAAAATTGGGTTTGGGATTAACCCTTGCTGCAGTCAAAAGAATTGGGGCTCTTGGCTCAGCCGCCTGGCGAACTGCTGGGGCCGGGTGGGAGGTAGATGTGATGGGTGTCTGACCACTCCTGGGTGGGGGGGATGCCTCTCTCTCTTCCCCTGTGCTGGCTTCTCTGAGCTCTGCTTGGTTTCTTCACTTCAGGTGAGCAGCTCTGCGTGCGAAACCCCACGTGAGTCCTCCCAAGCAGGTTACTCGTGGGCACGGTGTGGGACAAAGCACACTGCCGCCTGTAACTGCAGCTTCCTCACCCCCACGGGCCACATCCTGCTTCTGTGACTCCTCTTGGCATGTGCATGAGGGCTGGGACTGAGAGTGGCACGTCTACCTGCTCAACAGAGGGATTAAACACCCTCTGACACTCGTTTTTCAGGTACAAATCCAGCCCGAGCCAGTGACGGTCAGAGCAGAGTGACACTGTCAGCCCGATGCCTTTGAAGGACTCCTCACCTCCTGCAGAGGACTCTTCCCCTGCCCGGGTCGAGCCAAGGTACCAGGAACTGAGTGCTGAAAGTTCTTGATGTCTCCGATCCACGATGCACATTTGGTTTGAATCAAAATCCCCTCAGAAGAGGCCGTGGGGACTTGGAGCACAGGATGACAAGTAATGCAGGGTTATTGTCAGCACTGGCTTTTCATGGGGCTGTGTGTGTACAGGATACAAACCCAGCCCAGCAGAAACAAGCTCAAATGCCTTTTGGGAAGAAAAAACCCCCCAATCACGTGGTGTGAAGCGAGTAAACCACATAGTGCTGCACCCTGAGAACCAGAGAATCACAGCCTGGTCGGGGTTGCAAGGCACCCCATGGGTCACAGGGCTCCAACCCCCCTGCCACAGGCAGGGCCACCAACCTCCAGGCCTGGAGCTACACAAGGTTGCCCAGGGCCCCATCCAACCTGGCCTTGAACACCCCCAGGGATGGGGCACCCACCCCCTCTCTGGGCAGCCTGTTCCAGCCCCTCACCACTCTCTCTGCAAAGAACTTCCCTCCAATATCTAATTTAAACCTCCCCTCCTTCAGCTTCACTCCAGCCCCCTTGTCCTGCCAGTCTCTGCCCTTTAACAAGCTGATTCCCCTCCTGTTCCTCTGCTCCCTTCAGGGACTGGAAGGCTGCAATGAGGTCCCCCCACAGCCTTCTCTTCTCCAGGCTGAACCAGCCCAGCTCCCTCAGTCTCTCTTCGTAGGGCAGGTGCTCCAGCCCTCTGAGCATCTCCGTGGCTCCTCTGACCCCTCTCCAACAGTCCCACATCTTCCTTGTGTTGGGGCCCCAGCTCTGGACACAGGACTCCAGCTGGGGCCTCACGAGGGCAGAGCAGAGAGGGACAATCCCCTCCCTGTCCCTGCTGCCACCCCTCTGCTGATGGAGCCCAGGATCCCATCACCTTTCCGAGCTGCAAGAGACGCAGCAGGAGGTGATAGTTGCAACCTGTCATTGAGCATTAAACAATCACTCCATGAACATATGTGACATGTATGTGGCATGACACATGTCACGTGGCATGACACAGTCAAACCCCTTCTGCCTTCAGCTCACCGACCAGCGATAAGAGAAACCTTTTCCTTAATCAGAAGATTTCGAGCAGGCTTTTTGTTGCTGCTGTGGCTGTTGCCAGGCTTTGTTGGGGCAGACACCCAGGTAACTCCTCAACTGTATCCTTGCCTGTTTGGAACAAGTTCTGACATCACTTGCACCGGTGCAGCCGGGGGTTTATTCATTTGGGCTAAGCAAATTAAAAGGTTCTGCTTAGCCTCTCCCTTACTTTGCTCTTACACTGTCAGTGTAATTGAAGCTACTCCTGGTTTCTGCCTCTGTGGTGGGGGAGTCGCATCCAGGCGGCGTGCAGTGACGCAGCAGGGCAATGGCGCAGATGAGGGGTGGATATTGAATTCGGTGGTTATACTAATGTGCACCTGCTGAGGATCTGGTCTGGTGAGGTGCTGGCGAGCTGTCAAGCCCTCGGGAGGGCGCAGGTTGGATCCTTGCACCGCTCAGAGCCTTTCCTGGGAGCGGTGAGGAGGGACCAAGCTCTGCCCGGTGCTGGGCATGGGTCACAGAATTGCAGAACCACAGAATCACCAGGTTGGAAAAGACCTTTAAAGATCATCAAGTCCAACCATTCCCATCTTAAACTAAACCATATCCCTAAGTACCTCATCTACTCTGTTTTAAACACATCCAGGGAAGGTGACTCAGCCCCCTCCCTGGGCAGCCTGTGCCACAGCCCCACAACTCCTTCAGGGAAGAACTTTTCCCTTCCATCTGACCTGCCCCTGCCCTGGCACAGCTTGAGCCCATTGCCCCTTGTCCCATCTCCTGTCCCCTGGCTGAAGAGACCATCACCCACCTCTCTGCACCCTCCGCAAGCCCGCCCGGTCCTTAAGGCTGCTGGATGCTCTTTCCAGCCATCCCCTCTGCCTGTGAGCAGAGCTCAGCGCAGCGCCAAGCTGTGAGGAAAGGGTGGGGTGGCTGTGTACGTGTATGCCAAAGTGTCGCCGCCGTAAGAGGAGGTTGGTTTGCTTGGAAGGAGCAGACGTGCAGGGATGAGCCAGCCGAGCGTTGCTAACTCCCGAGCTGATGCAGTTGCTCACGTCCCTCCGGAGCCCAGCACAGTGAATGGAGGGGTCCCTGTGCTGGGGAAAGGGGGGCTGAAAGGTGGGCAGCGATCGAGTTACACAATGGCAGGGAAGAGGGGGGGCTGCTGCCCTCCAGCAGCTTCCAGCCAGGGAGCAGCAGAGCACAAAGCAAGGGGGTTACTGACTTTGGGTTCCCCTCTTTTCTTATTTTCTTCCCCTCCCCAGTTTCTTACTGAGGCTGGACAAAAGTCATAACACCTTGGGAACAGGCTAGGAGGGGTACAGCAGCGTGTGCTGCTTGATTTAGCAGGATCTCCAGGGTGGAAATGGGAAGAAGGGGATGGCTCAGGGCTAACAGTGCCTTTGGCTTCCTCTGCTTTACCTCTACCAGCCAGGAAGCAAACCCCTCTGCTTCAGGGCAGCACTGACCCCAGGAGGGAAACTGGGAGGGAAAAGCTTCCAGTGGGCTATGCTGAGCCTTTCCTAATGGATAGTGGGAATTCATCTGGGGTATTTTTAATGTTTTGGGGTTTTTATCTTCTGGTAAGGTCTCTGGGGTCCAGGCCAGCTGCTAACTGAGAGCAGGAGGAGGGGAAAATTAGGGACTTTTCTCTTTTTTAGGGAAAAATCTTATCCCACAATGGACATTCCTCTTGTATCCCTCAACTCTCCAGCAGCAATCTTAAAGGCATGACCTTGGAGTGGGGGAAACCACTGGTCTGTGAGCAGCCTAATGATTCCTGTGCTCGTTATTCCTTTGCCCCTTGAAAGAGATGCTGAGCTCCTCTGCTGCCGCACGGAATGGAAGGTGCAGGGGGATCTTTGCAGTTCTCAAACCCTTCAGTATGCAAAGTGAGCGATTAAAATATGCATTGCTCAAACAGCTCCTGCAGAAATTCGCTTGGACAAGTCTCCTGCTGAATCTGACAGCAGCTCAGGACGGCTCCTTCGCTCCTGAATTAATTTGCCTGCTTGCTTAGAGCAGTGACAAAGGCAGTGCCAGCACAAAGGTCTTTTGGGAGACTTTGATGAAGTTTTCTCGATATTATAATGTTGGCACGTGTCCTGACCCAGTACATCACACCGTGCCCATTCCCACTCCTAAACTGAACCTCATCCCACAGTTAATCTCCTGTTACTACTATCCATAACCTGTTACTACCATCAGAAATAGGCAGCAGGTACGAACACTAAATGTCCCTAAAGGAGTAAATCAGCCCTGGGATAATGACATGAGAAAGAAGAGAAAATGTGCTGGAAGGATTTTACTATCCCTAGGAACTACTTGCTGCTAATTTTTCCTTACACTGGGACCCCACTCAGGACACAGACGTGCTCAGAGAGCCAGGACAACCTGTTTTGTTTTGCAAACTGCTCCAGTTGAGATTGAAACACTGGCAGAGACAAGTGGGAACCGTCCACCTTGGGGGTGAAGGGGTGGAGGAATGGGGCTTTGGAGAACGCCATGCTTCCACTCCAAAGGGGGCTCAGATAGAGCCGTGATCCATCCCCCCCATTGAAGCCCGTGCCAGAGTTGCTTTAGATTTAATCAGAATTAAATAAACCCTGTGGGATTATTCTCACTTGCAAACTGGACCAGTCCTATTAAGTAGAGAAACCCCAGGGCTCTTGCAGGGCTGCTGCTGCTTCCCACCCCCCCACACACCCACCCACCCCTTTTTTTTTTAATTTATTTAATGAAATTGGCTCAGTGTCACAAAAACTGAGACGAAACCCGAAACCCTTCAGTTTCAGTGCTTTCTGAGTGTTCTCAGAACATCTGGCACAGCTGTTATTTTGACCCCAAGGCAGGAGCACAACCTCGCTCCTGTTCCTATCCCGATCGAAGCCAACACCAAATGGGGCTACACAGCCCTGACCCAGAAGGGAACAGGGGCTTGGGGATGGGGTGAAGAACCAGAAGGGTCCCGTTGTCCCAGTCAGAGCTGCCAAACCTAGGAGAAAAAAGAGGCAGGACTGAGGTAAAGCAGCAGGCACTGTTTCTGGAGCTCCACTAAGGAAGAGGCTACTTCTGTTTTTCTTTAAATTGCTTCCTTATTGACTTAAATTTAGCCACCCATAAACCTGAGTGAATGCACCCACGGGGCAAAGGGGGGGGGGCTGGGAGGGGTGTTTTGAGCCTCTGCTTAAATCAGAGTTGTGGAATCGGTTCATCCACACGGAGCTTCTGTGTGTGGATGTATCCGAGTCCACTTGAGCTGCGCCTCCTCTCCTGGCACCACGGAGACAGGAGGGTTTTTTCCTTTGGCTGGGAAGATCCTGGGCATAGCTGAGGGAGAATCAAACCCACTCCAGACCCAAACAGAGCTATCTCATCCCTGATCAGCCCATACCTGATACCTAAAGCTTTCAGTTTATTCTAAGCCGCAGGAACTTGCCAATTTTTATCTATAAATCTTCTCTTTTCACACACCCTCCCGGTTCCCTCTCAGCTCTGAGGCTTAGTAGCACGGCTCGTGCTTTCATCCCTTAACACTGTCTCTGGTATACAGGATAATCAGTCCTCCCGTGTGTTAATCCTCATTATCTGCCTATTAAAATGCCGATTAAAGGCAGCATTAGGGTGCCTCCTCCCGTTATGAAATCCGAAAAACAGGACTGAATTGTTGGGCTGGGGAGGGAAGGAAGGAGTTGGGGGGAGGGAGGAGGGAGGAAAACCACCTAAACCCACCTAAAAATCCTCTCTGCAGCTTCACAGGGAAGCACCTAAGTGAGGGCTGAGGTAGGAACGTGCGGTTGTATCTGCAGGGTTGTGCAAGCGTGGGGAAGGTGAGGCGGGCTGCTCGCACGGAGCCAGGCTCTGGGCAGCGGGAGGGGATTTGCATGTGCCTACGTGAGGTGTGTGTAGCGTGTGTGTGTGTGTGTGTGTGTGTGTGTGTACACGGCCTCGGCGCTGCTCACACGTGCTGGGGCAGGCGAGAGGCGCTGCCTCCCATCCGCACGCACACAGGTACCACCCCGACGCCTTCCTGCCGGGGCGAGGTGCTGAGGTGACCCCATGGTCCCAAAGAAAACACCCCCTTTTCCCTTCTCCCAAGCTGCTGCGGCGCTGGGATAACAGCGAAACGGATGGGGAAGTGGCTCTCCTTAAAGGGCAGGTGATGCTTTTTGTCATTTCTTATATTTATATCTGTTTTTTTGGGGGGGGATTTCGGGCTGCCCCGTCATTTCCTTGAGCGCAATTACCCGTAGGAAGTCGTGTCGTCTGTCACCCCTCCCCAGTGTCGTGTGTGTGTGTGTGTGTGTGTGTGTGTGTGTGTGTGTGTCCCCCTCCTCCCTTTCCCACCGCTTCCCCCAGGCTCAACTCCTCGGGTATTGTTGTTTGGCAGGTACTTTTAATTGGCTGGAAAATATTCTTCCTGTGAAGTTGCAAGGGGTGGGTTTTTTTTTTTTCCTGGGGCTTGAATGAGTCCAGTCTGCCATTGGCTCTGCCCAGCGCCTCCGGATTGGCTCGGCAGCCCGCGGGGGGGACCGATAAGGGCGGCTATAAAAGCCTTCGGCACGGCTCCCGCTCCCCCAGCGACCAGGAGCCGGAGGGGCCGGGCGGAGCTGGGCTGCGGCGCGTCCCCGAGTCTCGTCCCCGACCCTCGGCACACTCCTTTCTCTCTCTCCTCTCTCTCTCCCAGGTAGCTCGTATCCAGATCCGCATCTTTGCTCAAGCCGGAGTGGAAGAGGAGAGAGACACACACATACACCCCCCCCACCCCCCACCCCCAAAAAAAAAAATCCAACCCAAAAAAAAGAGAGGAAAAAAAAAAAAAAGAAAGAGGAAAAAAAAGCCAAAAAAAAAAAAAAAAAAGCCAACCAAAAAAACTATAAACCCACCCCAAAAAAAAACCCCACTTAGCGGAAACTTGTCAGAGAATGCTCCTAAAGTCTGGTCTCCTCCTGCTGCTGGTGATCAGTGCATCTGCATCCTATGAAGCTGAACAGAATGACTCTGTGAGCCCCAGGAAACCCAGGGTTGCAGCCCAGAACTCAGGTAACACCCAGCAAGGAGGGCTCTGAGCCTGAACCCTCATGTGTTAAACTGCTTCAGATATCGATTCTGCTGGTTTTTTTTCTTTTTTTTCTCTTTTTCTTTTCTTTTTCCTTTATTCTTTTCCTCTATTCTTTTTCTTTTTTCTTTATTCTTTTCCTTTATTATTTTCCTCTTTTTTATTTTTTCCTTTAGTCTTTTCCTTTTTCCTTATTATTTCACTTTATTCTTTCCCTTTATTCTTTTCCCTTTTTTCTTTATTCTTTCCCTTTATTCTTGTCCCTTTTTTCTTTATTCTTTTCCTTTATTCTTTTCCTTTTTTCTTTGTCTCTTTCTTTTTTTTCCTTTCTTCTTTTTTTTTTTTTTTCCTATTTTCCTTTTTGCTTATAAACTTGCCTGGTAGGAACAGCTATTAATTTAAGGGTCTGGTGCAGGAGGGTATTGCTGCATAGCTGGACAAGATATCTTCTTTCAGGAGCTGGGTTCAAGGGAACCGGTGTGCGATCTGCTTGCAGGATGCAACTCATTCTCTCTCCTCCTCCCCCAGAGTTCTGTGTCCTCCCCTCCCCTCCCCTTCCCTTCGGGTGCATGCATCTTTCTCTCCTCTCCAGTCGCCGTCGTACTTTGATGTTAAATTCCTTGCTTTTTAGGAAGCTGGTAAAATCTGTGGGAATGGGGACTGGAGTGTTGTTCTGACCAACATCTGTCTGTGGAAAGAGGGGGAGAGGGATAAGCGACTCTGGAGCATGCAGTAACCTAGAGGCTGCCCACTGCTCGTGTCCCTGTTCCCAACCCAGTCGCTGTTGGTCCGATGGCACCATGGAAATAGCATTGTGACATTTAGCAAACTTGCTTTTTTCTTTGAAAAAAAATTGCTGGCAAGTCAGCTCTGGGTGCCTCTACTTGGTGTGCTATAGATGCTTAGATAAGTTGGAGACATTGTGTGGAACAATGGGAATTAAAAAATCTGTCGTCTCCTATACTGAGAAGATACTGGGTCTCTAATTTGGAGCTCATTAACAGATGTCTTATTTTAGATCTGCAAGGCTCTGCAGCATTATCCGAGGGTGTTTGCTCAATTTCCTTTTGTATTTGGTTGCTATAGAAACATAGGGTCTCACTCTTGCACCGTGCCTAAAACAATAAGAGCTTAATGCATCCTAAGGCTGCCGACAGCAAAGTTATCATGTGGACCTGTGGAAAGGTAATTATGGGGATGACTCGTGCAGCAGCGAGGTTGTGAACTGGGGAGAGGATGAGCTGACCAAATATCCCTCCCTCCAGGCACATAAGCAGGAGCAGAGAATGAGGAGGGGGTAATTGGGGGATTATTTAAATTATTTTTTAATATTTTTCTCCCCCTTCCTCTATTCCATAGAGATCCTGGTTCTGTGGATACATCCACAGGCTACAACTTAGCTCTGAATAAGGTGTGTTCTCTTCCACTCCGTGCAAACCCTGGCTTTTCCCACAGCTAGGATGCTGGTGGGAGTCACTGGGGGTGTGTTTCTTCCTGAAGAATGCCTCGTAATGCGATCTGCGCCAGTCATGAATATGCCTCTTGCACGGACACATAAGGGGACAGATGTTCAGCTTACCAAAGAAGGCTAATCCCTACTAATTTCAGGGCAATCATGTGGCAATAGTGCTGATTCATTGTTAAAATGCCTGGTATCTGCTCTGAAAGAGACGGGATGACACGGATACCCCCCTGTTCAGCCTACATACTGCCTCAACCACTTTAATTATACATGGTCAGCTCCATTACCTGAACTTTCTCTGCCCAAACGTCCCTTCCCTTTGCAGCTCCTGGGTGATATGACCTTTCTTGGTTGTGCTTGTGAAGTGCTGGCTACTAGGTCAGTATGTAGCAGGGAGCTGCTCGTTCCAGCCCTTTGTAGCTCTGGTAATTGGCAGGCAGACTGAAATCTTATTTCTAGATACTTCAGGCCTTTCAGAAGAGTGCACAGAGCTCCAGGGCCAGGGAACCCAGCGCTCAGTGCAGATCTCATGCTGGCTTATGGGCAGTCGCTGTCACTTCAGTCCCGTTTTCAGATGGGGTTTGTGAGCGATGCTGCTGAGCTGCTCTGACCTCCATCAGTCTAAGACAGTGGAGGAGACCTCACCAGCCAGTGCTCTTTGTGAGCCCATCCTTGTGACTTCTGCCTTCTTTGGAGGATCTCTAAGCAAAGCAGTTGGTGTGTGCAACCAGAGTTAGGTTGGGATGGACCCGTGGGTCTCTGTCTAGCCGAGGGCTATGGGGTGATGCCTCTCTCTTAATCCATGTGGAACCAATTGAAGGTTTCAGTAGCTGCTCTTTCTGTTCCTTGATCTGCTGCTGCTCCTTTGTGTGATTTCAATTAGCAACTCCCTTCAGCCTCTCGCATCCTGAGAAGCGCTGAGGCTGCTGCTGGACTGGGGCTGAGCGTGGCTAGAGAAGGGCCCCGCAAAGCAGTGCAGCTGTCACCCCATGCCTGTGCCTCTCTCCACAGCAGAGGTGGTTCGGTGCCTGAACAGTGCCCTCCAGGTGGGCTGCGGGGCGTTCGCCTGCCTGGAGAACTCCACCTGCGACACGGATGGCATGTACGACATCTGCAAGTCCTTCCTCTACAGTGCTGCTAAATTTGACACTCAGGTACGGGAGTACAAAGGGGACAGGAATAACACCTCACCCTTCGAGCTCCCTTTTCATGCCCAGCTCGATAAAGCGCTTTTACAAGTCCCAAAGCACGTGCTTAAACACTTGGCTGAATGGATGCCTCAGTTTCCCTGTCCTCATGGAGATGGGGTCCATGCAGGCTTAACCCTTCCCTTCCTGCAGCCCTTCCTGCCCCTTTAGCTCCTCCCCTGAACTGTGATTTTGGGGTTTTTGGCTGCAAACGCATCCTTCAGGGCTGTTTGCTACAGTACATTTTCCACATACTGTATGCTGTGTGTGAGGACTTGGCAAGGGGCAGAGAGCTGGGTTTCCTCTTCAGGAGGAAATATAAACGTTCTTCTAACAAAGTAAGTCTTCTGACTGTGTGACCTGGCACAGGGCTGGGGTTTGAATTGGAAGTCTTTGGGCCTGGGAACGCACGGCCAGGTCAGCCTCTCCAGAGCTGCACTGGCTCACGGAGGGATAAATAGGATAATATCAGGGGACCTTGGCTCTGCCAGCAGCCCTTTTCCTTCATACTTTCTTCCCAAAATGTGCATGCTCCCTCCTTCCCTGTGCTCTCCCTACCAAGGACAAACTTAAAAGCTCTTAAAGCATCTCGAGGTCTGGTGAACCAGAGGCATTAAACCCCTGGTATGTGGTAAGCCCAGTCCCAACAGGCAGAATTGGCCCATCTCTGGTGCTGGCACTTCCAGGTCTGTTCACACAAAGCCTTCCAGTGCCCAAATCCTTTGGGAACAGGAGCTCCCTGTTCTCTGTGGACTGTGGGTATCACCACACAATAATTATGAGCATCTAGGTCCAATTCCCCACCGTGCTGGGTAAGGGGCCTCCAGCAGGTCTGTGATTGCAGGGAGGGTCATTAAGAGCAGCCAGTATCAACCAGGAGTACCTGTTAGTGCATCCCTTCCCGTGAAACCTGTTGCAGTTGGAAGTTTTTCTTCTGTTTCCAGGGAAAAGCTTTTGTGAAAGAAAGCTTGAAATGCATCGCCAACGGGGTCACGTCCAAGGTGTTCCTGGCCATCCGGAGGTGCTCCACGTTCCAAAGAATGATCTCTGAAGTGCAGGAGGAGTGCTACAGCAAATTGGACATGTGTGGCATCGCGAAACGGAACCCTGAAGCCATCACAGAGGTCGTCCAGCTTCCAAACCAGTTCTCAAACCGGTACGTGGAGCTTTCCTCAGCTGAAAGGCTTCAAACACCAAAATAGACGCGAGGCACGGAGAAGGAAAGGAGAGGAACCAAGCTGACTAACTGCCTCCAAGGCCTAACTCAGCTTAGCCCCAGCAGTGTTCTCTGCCTTTTCCAATCCCTGTTAAGTTTTACCAGCATTCTTCTGATTCTCTTTTTTGGTAAATACACTTATAAACATCTCCAGGGGGGAGTCATAAAATGAACTAGACGTGCGTTGCTTCAAAGCCTGGAGCTGGTTTAGAGGTTAGTTCTTCCAGTCTGAATGCAGTGTAAGGGTAACAGAGAGCTTTTAAATACCAAACCAGCTTGATTGATACAGCGTCTCTGGCACAGGGAGCACTGCACTTAGGAGCTTCTCCACCTATATTGCAACCTCATTCGCTTCTTCAGACTGCAGCCATCCCTCCTTGGGGTTGGTGTGGCACCTGCCTAACCCAGCCTTGCCCTCTGACCCGTTGTGATAATGGGAAGAACTGGAAAAATCTTAGAGGCAACTAGCAAACAGGTTCCTCTCTGAACTCACTGTGCCATGATCCCCTGGTTCGTATTCCTAGGGTTAGTCTGGGGTTCTTAATGGTCCATTTTAAGGTCGTCTTCACCCCCGTTCCTTTTTGATAGCACAGGCTGCCTGCAGAAACGGGCACGTCACGTTGTTCTCTGGCTCCTTCATCTGAGCACAGAAGTGCCCTGTGTCCCCGTCCTCCAAGGACAAGGGACAGAGAGAGGCTTCAGGGAGCTACTGCAGTGTGCGCAGTCACGCTGCAAGGGCAGGGATTTCTTCCTCTAAATCCTGGAACAATCAGTGCTGAGTCTTGTGATTGGGATAAAAGGGATCTTTTTGAGCAGTTGGAGTAAATACGCTCCAGAACTGGAGTGCAAACAGAGCGAGCTGCAGTTCTGCGTGGTGGCTGGCTGCAGCAGGGCCACGGCTCCTCTGGGGTGGCTGTTTCACTTGATCTAGAAGCATCTTAATCATAGAATCACAGACTGGTCTGGGTTGGAAGGGACCCCAAGGATCACAGAGCTCCAACCCCCTGCCACAGGCAGGGACACCAACCTCCAGGCCTGGAGCTACACAAGGTTGCCCAGGGCCCCATCCAACCTGGCCTTGAACACCCCCAGGGATGGGGCACCCACCCCCTCTCTGGGCAGCCTGTTCCAGCCCCTCACCACTCTCTCTGCACAGAACTTCCCCCTGATATCTCCTCTCCCCCTTCCCTCCTCCAGCTTCACTCCATCCCCCTTGTCCTGCCAGGCTCTGCCCTTTAACAAGCTGATTCCCCTCCTGTTCCTCTGCTCCCTTCAGGCACTGGAAGGCTGCAATGAGGTCCCCCCACAGCCTTCTCTTCTGCAGGCTGACCCAGCCCAGCTCCCTTAGACCCGTCCTAGGACGGGAATCCAAATGACACAGAGATGTTGATGCCTCTGACCAGCATAAATTTATTATAGAAAACTCTACTGTAGATACTATATCCAGAAAATTAGGCTTGTGGGAAGCCAAGCATTATGCTTGTGTGTCTCTCCCCTCTCCCCTAAGCCAGCCTGGGAGAGGTCTGCCTAAGCATCGCCCTGAGGGCTGGGATGAGGAGCCGGCAGCGCTGTGGCACCAGCGTTTTACTGGCACAAAGAGCAGGTCGGGTTCAGATGATGGTTTGTGGAGTTCATCAGCCCTTGGTGGGGCTGTAGGGGCATTGGGGTGAAGGAGGGACGTGTGGGCACGCAAGGGAGGAGGCAGTGATAGATGGTGGACACATTGGGGATGTTCCTCTCCAGAGGACTGAGCCCGAACCGGAGCCGCTGTCTCCAGAGGCAGAGGGAACTCCTCCCCCACAGCCACCGACCCTTGTTGAAGCCAAAGGATATTATGACATGTTGAGTAACAAAAGCAGCAGGATTTCCCAGCTAATAGTTTACACTGAGGTCTCCTAAAGCATCCTGCTTTCCCAGCCCCTGTCCCAACATAGCCACAGAATAAGAATGTGCCACTTGGCCTGGGACACCGAGAGGAAGTAGTTAAAGGTCATAGCATCTTCCTGTGATTTAATCTCATGGCAGGAGCAGGAGGGGAGGAAAGCCTTCTTGCCTTTGCTCGCCCTCTCGCTACCGAAAGGCACTTGAGGAGCTGTTTGATTGCAGCCCCAGCTAGGGGAAGCCCCGAGCTGTGCTGGTGCAGAGGAGGTGTAAGGCAGCGTGGGAGGAGGGAGCTGCATAGGGTCTGTTCCTCCCCTCACAGCGGGACTGCTTGAGGCTGGATGTGATGTTCCTCATCAGCTCCCCTGCACACTTCAGACCTTAATATTAGTGCTGTGGAGCTGTGCTCACTCCACCGTGCCAGAGCCTGCTCCTTGCCTGCTCCTTTTGTGCTTCAAGCCCAGCAGCAACTTTAACCTCACCCGACCTCCGCTGGCTGCCCGAAAGGCCAGAGCTGAGAGTTAGGAAAGGAGTTTGGATGTGAGCTCTCATTTCCCTCTTCCTTCCCCTCCTCCACCTGCAGGTTATTCTCTTCTGGGCTCCTGTGGAAAAAATGTCACTGTGACCTTAAAGGCTTAAAATAAGTTCCCTGATGTCTTTGCAGCCAGAAGTAGCCCAGCAAAACACGGGACTGCTCCTCTTTTCCCCACTCTCTGTCCCTAGGAAGATGTTCTCTTGTACAGTGGGATCCCACTCCCTGGCTTTGCTCTCCCTGCCCCAGCCCCTGCTCATGGGGCTGTGCTGGAGCTGCTGTAGCCCTGCTGAGGATGGATCCTTTGAGTGCTGTTCCCAGCTCGGCTCTGGGAGTGCTGGGGAAACGGATCAGCACGTTTTCCTGGCTCCCTCCTTGAGCAAGGAACGCGTGCTCAAGGCTGCTGGAAGGGGAAGATGCAGCAGCAGGCTCTAGAGGAGGCGGGCACGGGCAGCAGGGCAAAGCAGAAGGTCCTCATTTGTGATTTAATGCACAGTCAGTGTGCTGGAAGTGTGTCCTAAAGATCTGTCCCCAGGGAATACATGCATCTGTCAGGCTCAGACTTGGATGGAGCTCACTTCTCCCTCATCTGCTCCCTTCCTAAGGGCTGTGCCTGCAGCAGGAGGGAGAGGGACAGAAGGGAATGGTGCTGCAGGGGTGGAGGCGTTCGCAGGAAGGGTCGTACGGGCTTGGACTGGTGGTCTGCTCAGTCTGTCACCCTGTCTGGTGGTTAGAAAAGTGCAGTTATTTTTCTTCCTAAAGCTCGAGAGACTCGGGTTCTTTAGCAGAGAGTAAAACACACCTTAGCCAATTCCTGCATCATCTTAGCTCCTCACTCTCACCCCCTTCCCGATCCACAAAGACAACTCCAAAACCACCTGTGCTCACAGCCTGACCTTCCGGAGAGGGAGCTGCTGCTCCTTTAGGACTAAGGGAGAAGGTTCATGGGGTATGTTCCTTCCAGGCATCGTGGGCACCTCTGGGTCCGGGGTGTCTGTTAGAGGCCACACGAATACCTGCATTGTGGGCTGTCACAATTCAGTTTCACACACACCCTGGATGACTTGTTCTGTCCTAGGTGCCCTGCTTTGGCAGGGGGGTTGGACTCTGATCTTCTGAGGTCCCTTCCAACGCCTGTGAACCTGTGATTCTATGACTTAAAAATCCTGATTCTCATCGTTTTATGCCTTGAACTGGTCTCCAGTGAGCTCTTAACCTTGTTTCCTTGGTCTTGCTGGGAGCTGCCTGGGGATAACAGCTGGTACCTCTCGTGCAGGTATTACAACAAGCTGGTGAGAAGCCTCTTGGAGTGTGACGAGGAGACTGTCAGCACCATCAAGGACAGCTTGATGGAGAAGATCGGGCCCAACATGGCAAGCCTCTTCCACCTGCTGCAGACAGATCACTGCGCCCAAGGCCACCCGCGCGCCGACTTCGCCCGGAGGCGCATCACCGAGCCCCAGAAGCTCAAACTCTACTTCAGGAACCTGCGAGGTGAGGGGTCCCTCCCGGCCCACGCGAAGCGCAGCTCCGCCGAGAGCGCGTGAGGCGTCCCTGTGGAGCGGCGCTGGGTGTGTGAGGGATGCTGAGCACTACCAAAGCTGAAGTCGCCCTTCTCCAAGAGTTTAGTCCACCCAAACCCACGTGTACTGTAGCTAGTTTTAATAACGACTAGGAACTGGTTTTAGGTGTAGGCATTAATGTTTTCTATTCCTCTCCAGCAACACTTTGTGCATGGGTCTGTGTTCAGTGTCTCAGCTTCCCCGCCGTCACAGTGTCTTTCCCCCTCCCTGCCCCCCCTAAAAATGATACCCCAAATGATCTTAGTCTTAAACGCAGCCGTGCAGTAGGCAGGCCTTCAGACACCCAACTCTAACCGTACTGTAGCACTAACACCGCTGAAGGCTGAGGATTTGGCACCGAGGAGCATCGCTCCTTCTCTCTCGTAGGAAGCTGGGAGGTGATGGTAGATGCACTAAGAACTGTTGCACATCCTAACGATGTCAGTGGAATTCGTGTAATGAATCTGTGCTGGCCATGGACGAATATGAATGTCATATTCCTGGTCTCTGAGTGCCCTGCAATCCTAATCCTTCCCATACAGCTCCGTTAACCCACCAGTTTACCACGCTCACTAGCTGTGGGTGACTCTAGTCACTGGGACCTGGCACCACGGTGCAAAAGGAGTTAAAGCTGCCCCCCCCTTCCCCATCCCCGACACACACCGAATCAGGAAAGGAACATTTTGTACTATGGAAATGATTAAAAGAGGTGCCAGCCTATGGTTGAAGCTAGTCAGAAGGTTACGTAATCTTGCATTGTATTTAAAAGCTGACATCTATGTACTGTATTTAACTGTCTAAAGCTTTAAAAGAAATCTAACAAAAAAACAAACCCTGTCTTAAGACTAGAGTATTAAAGGTCTTGCTCTAACTGTAGTATAAATAGTTTTAAAATCTGTCATGTACTGTACATAAACCCCACCAGAGTCTGCTTGAAAGGAGCAGAATATAATAACTTGATGGTATAAACTTAGTTTTGTAAGTTAGCTCCTTCTTTTCCTGGCACCGGCATCTCTGTCCTATCCAAGAGCTCACGTTCTGCTCTGTGGCCTTTTTCTAAGGGAAGAGAGAAAATGTTCAGGACAGGAATCATTAAGGCAGGGCCAGGAACAAGCCTCTCTTCTCAGAGTTCCTAAGGAGGAAATTAAAAGAGGAAAAAAAGAAGAGTTCAGACTGGCCAGCCCTGTCTCCACGGAGCTGCTGCGAGGTGTGGTGGTACCCGGGGCTGCTGGAGAGCTGTGCGGGGCATTCCCGGTGGGGAGTTATCCGATGGCTGATGAGAAGCTGCTTGGGGATCCCACGGGATTAAAAACCCTTCCTGTAGAAAGCTGATTTCTGGGGAAAGGCAGGAAAACCCCCTTGCAGCCCCATAGGCTCCTGGAGTAAAGCCACCTGCCTGCCCTTAAGACACCTGCCTTCCCATCCCTCTTTATTCCCTCCCACCTCTTGGGCAGCCTCTGCAGCCAGGAGCGGGGTGGTAGCTGGGGGCCTCCCCCAAATGCTGCTGGCCCACTGCACAGTAGCCTGGTCTAGCTTCTGTGAGCCAAAAGAAAAGCCACATGGTGGCAGGGAATCAGCTCCATGCTCTTGCCCTGTTAAGAGTCCATCTGCAGCGTGGATGACTCTTGCTCAACCAGCTAGAGAGCTAATAAAGGAGGGATCTATTTTATTTTTCCTTTTCAAAACCTAAAGCAATATAACTTCTTGGGGTTGTTTTTTCTTTCCCTTTTCTTTTTTTCTTTTTTTAAATAATAAAAAAAAAAACAAACCACAAAGCCTTTAAACAATAACTTGCTGCTAATATATTGAAACCAGATGCAGTGGCAGCGTTTCTAATATTGCTGTCTTCATTAAATGTAGCCCAAAAGTGCTGTCATAAAATTGTAAGCAGCAAAAAATGTTGCTGACGGTAGAGGGTTGGTTTTGGTGATGGTTTTTTGTTTGTTTTTTTGGGTTTGTTTTTTTTTTTTAATTAATGCTCAGAATCGTGCTGTCCAGGGCAAGCAAGAGGCAATATTGCTCATTCCTAAACCACAGTCAGGTATAGAGAGTCCAACACAAACGAGTTTTGCAAGGTGAAAACCAAAGGGCCCTTGAATATCCTGACCCTAAAAGTTCCACCTGATGCTTGGGAATGGAGCCCATGAGCATCTCCACCCCACGGCGTTCCACCTAGAGACTGGGATTGCTGAACTGGGAAGACTCTGTGGTCTGTGCATCGAGGGCGTGCTGCTGTTTTGGGGAAAGAGTTACCAAAAAAAGGTCTTTCCCCAGCTCGTGGTGCCCGTTTTGGGTACCCAAGCCCTGTGGGGCGCAGCAGCAGAGCTCACTGAGGACATCTAGCAGCCACGGATTCCGTGGAGATGCTCCTCATGGGAAGTGGCTTCTCTGCTCCTTGGGGCACCCGTTTCCCTCGAACCCCAAGAAGAAGGTTGATAAAGTCGATTTGGGGCTGGGGAGGCGGGTTAAGGTTACCCCAAACCCCCCTCTCTTTGGGTTTCTTTTTTCCAGGAGGAATTGAAACCTCCTCCCCTTGATGCAGGTGGGAATTCCTTTCCCCCCAACTCCCCATGCTCTGGGATCGTGGGCCCTGGGTTCACCTTGCCTGACTGTTGCCATGGAGCCTCAGCTGGTCCCTTAAAGCTCTCCCTGACGGGGTGAGGGGGGACAGGGAGATGGGAGAGGCACTTCCCCTCACCCAGGGAGGATGCTTGATGGGTGTGAGAGGTCCCCCTGGGCATGGGGAATGATTCTCACTATCGAGTCCAGCTATTTCACAGTTTATTTAATCTCTAATGCCTTTTTTTGTTCGTCTGTTTGTTTGTTTTTTGTTTAAATCTTGTGTTCAAGGCACCACGATTTCTCTTGGGGGTGGGGAGGGGCTTCTCTAGAAACGTTTGCATGATTCTCCTTGTGATTTGTTTGCACTTTAGATGTTTTGTGCCATTATAAATTTGCATTATGTATTTATAATTTAAAGATTCTTAGAAGGGGGGAGAGAGTTTTGGGGTTTTTTGGGTTGTTTTGGGGTTGGTTTTTTTTTTCGCTGAGTACTGGAATAAACAGTGAGCATATCTGGTATATGTCATTATTTATTGTTTAAATTACATTTTTAAAAAGCTCAGTGTGTTCATATAAAGGTTATTTGAAACATATCATAGTAATGAGAAAAGATGCAAGTTATTTTCTTTGCTTATTTTTATAATTAAAGATGCATAACATAATGAGGCCTATGTTGGATTTTCTTCTGCAATGAAATAAAATGTCAGATTTAAAGGTTTTTAGTGCCTGAGTGTTTTGTTGAGCCTTATTGTGAGTGCTGAGCACTGCACTGCCAGCAAACACATCCTGGTGTGTAGCTTGAACTGGGCATCTCCATCCTGGATGCTGAAGGTCTCAGCTCTGGATCCTGCAGTGGAAATGTGGCCAAGGCAGAGGTTCCTCTCACACACTCTTCACCTCCTCAGGAGGCAGAGAAGAATCCTGGGACCAGACCCAAGAGTCACTGTGAGTCCCAGCACTAAGAAACCTCCTGCAGTGGCAATTTCCCCCCCTAAATTGTGTCTGACTTCAGCTGAGAACAAGATTAAGGCTGAACCCATCCTTAACGAGCACATTCCAGCAGCAGCGCAGGAAAAAGGGGTGAAAAGAAACCCAACCCAAACCCTTGACTTTGGCTTTGATGCCTGTGGAAATGTGCATTTACACTTCATTCAGGAAATCTTTCATTTCCACTGGAAGATCAGGAGAAGTTTAATGCTCATCAGAGGAAGGCCAGCAGGACCGACTTGGGCTCGCTGCTCCACAGCTACTGCAGAGTTTGAAAAGCTGATTATTTCCCCCATCATGTTACAGTAAGACTTGTCCAAGGGGAACCAGAGGATAAATATTAGGGATACAGGTGGATCAAAAGAAAAACCCATCCCTCTGCCTTCTTGTTTTGCCCAGCAATGTAGAAAGGACAAAGCACCCTGAGCCGTGCGATGTGCTGGAGCCCCTGGGAACGCCCTTCAGTAGAGATGCTGTGCTTCCAGAAGTTGGCCTTCACAGCTAATAACCTCTAAAAATTAATTACTGGCAATGCAATGTACTATTCAAATGAAGGCTTCCTAAATCTCAGCCCCTGTGGCTTCCTCATCAGCAAACCACCACCCCAAAAGGAGATTTCTCAGAGAATTCAGGGGTTTTGCTGCCCAAAGCACCTCACCCCGAAACACAGAGTGACCAGGAAACTTCTACAGTCTAAATATTCCTGTAATAATTCTCCACAAGAAATTCTGCTTGAATTCCTTCTTGAATTTCCTTCTCACACTGGGCTGGGTTTGGGGATTTTTTTTTTAATTCTTTTTCCCTTTATTTCCCCTGAGTGCAAAAAAAACCCAAAATCACAAGGGGAAACTCCAGCAAGATCCACTGTGCCCCCCCAGACAGCCCCATGTTACACTGCAAGTTCTCCTTTCTCCTCCCAAATTCCAGAGCATCCTCGTGGTGGGGATTAGGTGTCCATCCCAGAGAGAAAAATGTCATTTACATAGTATGGGAAGCAAGCAGCATGTGCCAAGAGACGTTCTTTTAACAGTATTAATTGGGCTCTTTGGATGGGGGCATCATCAATCATCATCATCATCATCATTATTGTTATTATTGCTATTATTATGGCTATTGTTATATTATTATTGCTATTATTATGGCTATTATTATTGCTATTATTATTGCTATTAATGTGATTATTATTACTATTATTTCTGCTATTATTACTATTATTTCCACAGGAATTTTTTACCTGGCATCCCCCAACTGTGCCAATATTTTGGAATTAGACTATTTTGGAGTTAGAAACCCCCCCAACACATTCAGCCCAGTGCTGGTACCAGGGGTTTGGTTTAAAAAGCCAGTGGCAGCAGGAGTCTACTCCAAAGAGCCACCAGGATGGATGGACAGGGCAGAAACCAGCTCCTAGAGAAGGAAGAAGCCCAGCTCAGCCATGGCACAGAGCTTGAAGTGCACTAAAATCCTGGTTACCACCTTCAGCTGGAACAGACTGGGAGTGAGTTGGGGTTGGCTGGAGCCCAAGGTCCGTGATTGACCCATGTTCTTGTCTTGTCCTTGTTTCATTACAGAACAAGGGGAAAATCCTTGCAGACTTCCCTGGTCCTCACCCTTCCTGCTCGCTCGGCCATTCCGAGCATGGGGTGGGCTGGGGAGGGGGGGGGACCAAGGCAGAGCAGGAGCAGGAGCAGTGGGATCTCTGGGCACAACGATGGGAGTGAAATTTGGGAACAGGCTCCACTTCCTGCCTCCCTGAGCTTAGGAAAATAAAAAAGCAGGAAAAAAAACCCCACCACCACCCCTGCCACAGTATAATAAAGGACATTGTCTTGGCCATCATGATTCAGCCAGTACAGCACAGGGATATGAAAGAAGTTTTGTTTTGTAGGGGGATTTTTAAAAAAATAAAGTGAAGCAGGATGCTAAAAATATAACTAAAGTGCAAATAAATTGGCTGAGCAGTGGTGTTCCCATCACACGAGGCTCTAAGACGCAGAGGGAAGAGGCAGCAGCATCACCATGCGATGCTGAGCTGTCCCGCTGCCACCGAGGTGGCCAAGAGTGACACTGATGGCTTTTTGGGGGGGATAACGCTGCTTGAATCCCTCCCTTCCCATGGCCTGATGGCAGGAGGGCCACCTGCTGACACACAGTGTGCCCCAGGGGCATAAGCTGCTCCCAAAAATCACTTTCCTTCACCAAACCAGCGTTTTCCAAGGAGAGAGCTCTTCCTCACCTGGGGTGTCAGAGGGTGGGCTCCTCCCCTAAAAGGGCCAGTTAGGCTCTGGAGATGAATTAAGATGATTTTAGCTGTGACACAAACCCCCCCCCCCTTATCTCAGCAGTGGAGAGGAACCCAGGTCTGCAGCAGCTGCAGAACCTGAGGCAGAAAATACCTGTGAGAGACACATGGGAGTTTTATTCCAGCTGGAAAAACTAGTAAAACCAGTATGAATGAGCTCATGGGGGGAATCGTCATTATTTTCACACAGGATTTTTTTTTTTTATTTCTCTTTTTTTCTTCTTCTTTGTCTTTTGAAGCAGAACAAAATGCCAGGGTAACCCAGATTGTGGCTACAAGGATTGATTGATCCCCATTAACCCATCCTGCTTCCCCTTCCAGCCTGGATCCTGCAAGCCCAAGTGCACAAAAACCTCACCACTCATAATGGTTATTTAAAGAGAGAGAGAAAAAATAATAAAAATCATTTAAAACCCTCATTTCATGGAAACTGTGTTCCCTGTATTCTCGAGCTGGGGGAAGATTCCAGTTGGTTCACTTTGAATTTCCTTCAGGGTTATTTTTCATCTGCAGGCTTGGAGCGTTTTTGTGCTGCGAAAACAAATCTCTGCTCCTCTCTTGATGTGCTGTTTGGCTTGGAGTAACCAACTGGGCTCAATAAAATCATCAGCCATCTCCAGCCAGCCAGCCCCAAACCCCAGCACGATTCTGCTCTCAACTGGGGAACTCAGAGAGTCCGAACCAGCAGAAAGTGCCCAGCTAGTTATTTTTATTGCTGTGCTGATAATTAATCCTTGAAGTTTTTTCAGGACTTTAAAATAATAAAAATAAATTTAAAAAATCATCTTTTTTTTTTCTGAGCTGCTGTTTGCTTAACTGCTTCACATGTGTTCCTTACAATCACTTTTATTCACTGGCCATGCTTTTCCTGGGAATGAGGTGCCTGTCTGTGGGATTGGGGGTCACATTTGTGGATAATCAGCTGCAAAAAATGCCCCTTTGATCTTCCCCTAAATACACCTTTACTCCTGCAGCCACAGAGAAGCACACAGCCCCCACGGGCTCGACTCTGGGGAAGCCCCAGGTGTGAAGGTTTAGGGAAAAAAATATAACTTAAGCTGAGGTGTAAGAGAGGAATACAGATGTTTTCTTGGGTCCACATCCTACAGATGTTTTCTTGGGTTTATCACTGCTCCACCTCATCATGGTACAGGTTAACACGAGCATCACTCACCCCCTGCCCCAACAACCAGCTGTGGATCTTTCCTGCCCGAGGTAAATCTTCCCTTCCCCTGGGCACAGACACGGTCCTGAGCAGGAAGGGTGGCTGAGGCTGCGAGTTGCACGTGGAGAAGTGCGTGACAGGCTGGAGCTGCCATCGGTGAGTCAGGAGAGTCCCCACGACGCACGAGCGTCTTCCTCCTCGTCACTCGCACGGGCAGCGGTGGGGACAGGCAGCCCCAGCCCCACCGACACAGTCAGAGCTCAGACTGATGCAGCTGGAGAGGGCAGATGTTTTATCGCTGCCTCAGAGGAAAGGGCTCTGGGCAGATCCACCCACGGAGCCCCCCCCCAGGGAGATGCACCAGCCCCGGAGCTGGATTCCCAGGTCAGGGAGCAAACTTCCCTTAAGGATGGGGAGTGGTACTCCCTGGCTGAAAGAATGAGATTACCAGAAGGACAATGCTGGTTTTTCCTCCGGTGTGGAAAGGCGTCTGCTCTGCTCCCAGCATTGTGCAGCTTTATTCTTCTTCCTAGGGGTGCATCTGGAGTTCACAGAGCCTGAGGCTCGCCCCATCCTTAGTCACTGATCAGAGTCAAGGAGAGGGACCTTTCACTGGAAACCTCGGGGCCCCTCGGTGCTCTGGGGAAGACCAGCATCCAAAGGGATTTTCCACAAATAGCCGGGATTTTCCCAGCATCCCCTTTCAGGGCTGCTCAGGACGCTTGGACAAGCTGTGGGTTCAGCTCACGGGAGCTCAGCGAGGCTGAAAGAGCCTCCCAACACCAGCTGGGACCCTCCCAGCCCTGAACATCAGCCACCACCCACCTCCCGTTTAGGTGCAGCTCCGTTGCCAGGAGCATCTGGCTGTGACATCTCCCAAACTCCCCATCCAAGCACAGCTAAAGGAATAGTCACGTTAGTGTCAGAGAGATCCTGCACGTGTTGGTGCCCAGGTCAGCTTTACAAGCTCCTTAATGCTGCAGCAGCTAAAGGGGTTTGTCCGCTGTCAGAACACCAAATATCCCCCTGCTCTGATACTCCAACTGCTAGAAAAAGCTCCCCAATTGCCAGCCAGAGGGCAAAATCTTCCCTATGACCTGAATTTCCAGCAATTTGCTAAGAAGATGCTGACTGAAAGGCCAGTGGGAGCAGCACGCATCCCTCTGTGTGGCCGGGCTCATGGAGATGATGCTCTCTTCTGGAGAGGCATTTCGGGCTGCCAGCTCAGCTGCACTTTCATTTTAAGGCAATTATTGAATGAAACCTCAAGGAGTTTGGGATTCAGTCATCGTGGCAAAGGGCAGAGCTCAGTGTTATCCCAACTGACACGCCCCCCCCCCCCACCTCCTCCCAGCTGCCCTGCTGGGAACGGGATGAAAGCTGCGTCAGCCCTTGCCCAGCATCACTCCAGAGGATTTCTCATGCAGCTCTGGGGCTGTCAGGAAGTGATTAAGAAAGCAAAGGAAATAAAAGCAAGTCAAAGAGAGTTTTGATCCTGCTCTCCCTCTTCCCCCCACAGCGCTGACGCCGGAGAGCAGGATTATTCAGGGTCCCCTTTGAAGCCCTGCTTGCGTCAAAGGACGGCACCTGAAAACAGGGAATCATCCCAATTCCAGCCTGGATTCGGCAGCAGAGAGGAGCAGGGGGCTGATTTGGGGCAGAGTCTGGTCTCTGCCCAGTTCTTGGGTGGTTTGTTCAGTCCCAGCTGCCCCAGTACAGCCGCAGCGTTCCCCAGTATGGGCTCTCACTGGGCAGCAAGGAACCCACAGTGTTTCCCAGTATGGGCTCTCACTGGGCAGCAAGGAACCCACAGCATTTCCCAGTATGGGCTCTCACTGGGCAGCAAGGAACCCACAGCATTTCCCAGTATGGGCTCTCACTGGGCAGCAAGGAACCCACAGTGTTTCCCAGTATGGGCTCTCACTGGGCAGCAAGGAACCCACAGCATTTCCCAGTATGGGCTCTCACTGGGCAGCAAGGAACCCACAGCATTTCCCAGTATGGGCTCTCACTGGGCAGCAAGGAACCCAGAGCATTTCCCAGTATGGGCTCTCACTGGGCAGCAAGGAACCCACAGCGTTCCCCAGTATGGGCTCTCACTGGGCAGCAAGGAACCCACAGCTGCTCTGAGTGCTTTTTCACTTCATGGCCGAGCCAGCAAAGCTCCTTGAGATCCATATCCCCATCCCAGCCAGGGGAACGCAGCCCCAAAAACTCCTCTCCAGTGTCACAAAAGGCCACCCGAAAGGCCTGAGCCCTCCAAACCCACCCAAAGAGCCAGGGGGATTATTTGCTTTCCTTCCCTGCTCTCCTCCCAGGAGGCTGGGATGTGTTTTCAGCTGGTTGGGCCGCCCCCAGAGCTGGCACGCAGCCTGATGTCACCCCCCGTGCTGCACCCCCAGCCCCCATTTCTGCTGGCAGCACTCTAAAGATAGATCCCAGCAGAGATTATCAGCCCAAGAGGTATTAATAGGAGGCAGCTGCTCTTTAAAGAAGCTTTTAAATAATGTAAAGAAACTTCACTGTATTTTTAAAAGCCTTTTAAGTGAGGCAAGCTACCCCCCCCTGCTTCTCCTGCACCCCCTGAGCCCCTCTGCACCAGCACCCAGGTGATGTGGTGGCTCTGAAGGGTCCCAGTGTGTCACCCCCTTGCTCAAAAACATCCCTGCCATCAGCACGGTGCCAGGGGACACAGCTCCACCCCTACTCCAGCTCCATGGGAGGATGCTGGCAGGTTTGAGGAGCAGGGAAGGGGTGTGCTGACCCCTCTCCCCAACTCCACTGCTGTGCCAGGCCAGCTTAGAGCAGCCACCTCCCAAAATGCCATTGCCAGGGCTGGTTTCAAGGAAAACAGAGTGAGATGCCTGAAGTAGCACAAGAGGGTTGTACAGGGGCTCTCCCATAGGCTCTTCATCCCCAAGGAGGATGGTATCATCATGGCCAGCAAGGACAGAGTGATATGAGTATGGCTGAAGAGAGACAGTGGGCAATACCAGCCCAGAATCCATCACCCCACGCCATTGCCATGGCCAGCCACGGCCTATCAGCATGACAGCAGATAGATATTTGCAGGCCAGGGAAATCATGCAGCTCCAGATTTCAGAGGGCTTTAATCAAATGAGCTCTGTGAAGCCCTTCCATAGCTGGGCCCCGTGTGTGGGGTGGCCACGAGCCTTGGGACAGGCTCCTGAGCCGGGGCAGTGTCCTGCTGCCACCTCTGCCAGCTGTTCTAATGGCACAAAGAGGAGTAACAGGAGCTCTCTGCCTTCCCTCCCGCCAGCACCGGTTCCTGGGGCCATTTTTAACCCCACCAAAATGCTCCCAGGTGCAAGGACAGCCCCTGAAAACCCTGAAAGGCAAAAATAAAGGCTGTGGGAGCTGGCTGCAGCTGCCCATCACCACATCTGGCTGCCACAGCCTGGCACAGGCAGGACCCACTCGCAGGTCCGAGGGGATGGAGGCAGCATCCCCCCACCCCACGCTCCCTGGGTACCCCCTTGGCAGGGGCTGTGCGCTCCCTGCAGCATCACTGATCCTCTGCTGGGTAACCTCATCTCCCTGTTAACTGAATAACGGAGGGAAACCTGAGCTGTGCTGAGCTCAACCTGAAAATAACCCCCCCCACACACCCTGCAGATCCCTGCTGAGCACAGCTCGGGGCTGCCTGCACCGGGCAGGCTGGACAGCAGCAAACACTGGGGCTCTGTGCCCCTGCAAGAAGCGGGGTGCAGCCACGCCTGCATCCCACCTGGCTCCATCTGACACGGGGTGGGGGCATGGGGGGCACAATCCAGGTTTGGGATGGGGCTCCCAGCAGACTCCGGCTCTCCCAGCTGCCAGGCCAAGTCCCGTGGAGGAGTTTCCAGCCCTTGGCAGACACAGTTCACTCACACACACACTTGTGTTTTGAAGGAGGCTCTTCCTTTTGGCAGCTTCTGGGCGGAAAAGCCAACTAATTAACTCAATAACTAAAGAGATAACTAAATAAAGAGATAAATAAATAAATAAATGAGCGGATCAATAGATAGATAGATAGATAGATAGATAGATAGGTAAATGATTAAATAAATAATCTAACTAATTACCTAAATAACTAAATAGATAAATAAATAAATAGCTAAATAAATAAATGAGTGAATTAATAGATAGATAGACATATAGATAGATAAATAGATAAATAGAGAAATAAATATATTGATAAATGATTAAATAGATTAATCTAACTAATTAACTAAATAACTAAATTGATAAATAAATAGATAAATAAATAAATAAATTAGCAAATTAATAGATAGATAAATAGATAAATAAATATATGGATAAATTATTAAATAAATAAACTAAATAACTAAATAGATAAATAGATAAATAAATGAGTGAATGAATAGATAAACAGATAGATAAACACATAGATAAATAAATATATGGATAAATTATTAAATAAAGAAATTAATCTAATTAACTAAATAACTAAATAGATAAATAGATAGATAGATAAATAAATAAATAAATTATTAAATAAATAAATTAATCTAATTAACTAAATAGATAAATAAATAAATGAGTGAATGAATAGATAAATAGATAAATAGATCAATAGATAAATAGATAGATAAATGATTAAATAAATAAATTAATCTAATTAACTAAATAACTAAATAGATAAATAAATAAATGAGTGAATGAATAGATACATAAATAAATAGATAGATAAATGATTAAATGAATAAATGAATGAATAAATGAATAAATAAATAAATGGAAAAATAAATAGGTAAATAAATGGATGAATAAGCCACACCACTCACCCCCGGAGCTGATGGGCACACCATTAATCACAGCTCTGTATTTGATTTATTTATTTCATTTATTAATTGGATTCCAAAGAGGACGCCACAAACACCAGCCCCAGACGGGTGCCTGGGATGACCTCTGGTTCCTGCGGCACGTATTTGGCTGAGGAAGCTGCTCCCTGAGGCCAGCTGACACATTTCAGGGTGGGTGGGTCGGCAGATAGGAAGCCCCTGACACGTAACAGCCGATACCCAGCGATGCGCTTCCCCCCGCCCCGGGAACCAGCTAAGGCTGCTGAGGAGTTCAGTGCGTGGCACGTCCAGGGATGACATCGGGGGGGGGGGGAAATGTGAAGCAATTCCCCTTGTTTTAGGAGCTTTGTTTAGTTTGGATATTTTAAGTTACGTCCCTTTGGCCCCGGTACCCAAGAGCTCGTTCTTCAGCTAAACAAACCCCACAACAGCAACAAACAACTAAGAACAAGCCAAAAATAAACCCCTCACCAACCCACAGAACACAGATGTGGGGAGCGAGCAGAAAGCCACCCCAAACAGGGCTGCCAGGCCCCAGCCCCCCACCCATCCCAGCCTGGGGAAGCTGGTAATAATGAACACTCATGGGGGGGCTTCGTGTTTGCAAACCATGGGGCAGCTGGTGGTGATGGGGATGTAAGGGGAGCGTGGGGAGAAGGACACACACATCCCCCCCCCCCCCTTCCTTCTTTTTTTTAAGTGAGGATGCTGAGGTTTGGGGTTCAGGGAGGTGAAATGGGGGGATAACCAAGCTCAGCTCATCCCCTCAGCTTGTGGGCAATTTGGAAACAGGTCTCCAGTGTGGCACAGGGGAGGGTGGAGGATTTTGCAGCCCCCCCCCCCCCCGCCTTGCAGTGCAGGAGGGCTGGGGAGGGCACACTGCTGCAAGGCATTCGGGATGCTGAGCATCAAGGAGGCACAGACCAGATTCCACCTTCCCCAGGAGCAGCTGGATCCCACACGTTTCCCATCACGTCTCATCCCTATTTTCCTTGCCACAGCCAGGAAAAGCTGTCAGTCATTTTGGCTTGCTACTGTGCTCATAAGCCCCCTCACCCCCTTGCTCCTGGGTGGGGTGGGGGGCGCTGAATAACCCCTCTGCTCCCCCCCCTAAATAACTCAGCCCGGAGCACCTCAGCCTCTCTGCCCAGCGAAGCAGCAGGATGCAGCTGCAGGGAGCCTGAGGATGAGTTCGGGATGTTCCAACCCCAGCAGAGCTGCTGGTGGGACAGGTGATAGACTGGGCTCCTGCTGGGGCTTACTGGGACCAGCCTGGGTCGCCCTCACCGCCTCCTGCTCTGCCCTCACCACCCCACCAGCCTCAGGGTGATGCGCTCAGCTTCTCCCAATTATTTTCCCCAGCAGCTCTTCCCTCTCCCTGCCCACGGCGCTCAGCCACGGCTCTTGTGCCATCTGCTGACCGAAGGCCGATGGCTCCGTGGCCCAACACGCTGCAGCACCCAGCACACAGCACCCACACGGCCTGCCTGCACCCATCCTGTCCCCTCCGGCAGCCCCAGGTACCTCCTGCCCTCCCCTCCCCTCCCTCCTGCCCTGACTTGTAAAAGCATCCCCAGGAATTTGCCTAAATCCCAGAAAAAACCCAAAATGAGGAAATTCTGCTCCTTGCTCATCCCTCCCGGGGGGCACCAAGGGCAGAGGATGGGGTAAGGCTGCACCCCCTGCTGCTTTCAGCAGGGAAAGAAGGGAAAAGCAGGAAGGGTCCAGCCAAAGTGTCCCAGTATGGAACCTCAGCATCACTTGGGCTGGAAAAGACCTTGGAGATGGGAGTCCAACCATGAACCTGACACTGCTGGGGAGTCTCTGTGGGGAGACTCTGCTCTTGCTCAGCATCTCTGGCCCAGGCGCTGCCCCCAGCAGCCCCCAGCAGCCCCCAGCAGCACCCAGCAGCACCCAGCAGCCCCCAGCAGCACCCAGCAGCCCCCAGCAGCCCCCAGCAGCACCCAGAAGCACCCAGAAGCACCCAGAAGCCTCCAGCAGCCCCCAGCAGCCCCCAGCAGCCCCCAGCCCCACACACAGATGCTGTAACATGCTGCATGCCTGCTGCACACCAGGGGACCACACTCTTCACGATGGAAATGCCCGGGGGGAAGGAGCAGGCATCCCGGTGTGCTGAGGAAGGATGCTCCCTCCAGCTCGGGAGAAGGACCCAGAATGTCACTCTGTGAGTTCGAGTTCCCCCCACCTGCCAGGGTGACACTGCCTTATTCACCAAAATAACCCGTTTTAAAAGCAACTCTCCTGCTTCCAAGGTGGGGAGAGCACTCCTAACACCGACCAGTATTTTCATCTCTGGAGTGTGAGACAGCAAACCCCAAAACCCCATCGATTCCTGCCCCAAACCCCCTCCTGGATCAGCGTGGGGGGTGGAGCAGGGGGGGATTCCCCCTTCAGTGCTCAGTATTGGAGTTGTGAGAAGCAAAGCTGCACATCTCCGGTGTCCAAGCAGAGGGCACTGCTGTCTAATGCTTTGGGCCAAAGTCCTTCTGGCACAGGAGCAGCTGAGGAACCCTCTCTCCATCCCACCTCCCAACAGCTCCCTGAAAACCCAGAAAGAATCGACAGGAAAACGGTGATAAAACCGAGTCCAACAGCACAGAGCAGAGCAGAGTGCTGGGGAAAGGGCTGGCTTGCCTCAAAAGAGATGACTAAAGTGGGGGGGGGAGACAAATTGAGTGCAGGAGGTGACAGCTTCATCAAGCCAGGATGTCCTTCTTCCCTGCCCACACGCTGCCCTCGCCCTCCTCCGCCAGTGCAGCAGGGATGGGGCCTTCAGCTCAGAGCCAGGGAGACTCCCTGTGGAAACCTGCTGAAGTTTCACCATTCTTTTTATCCCACAGAGCCTGAAAAGCAGCACATTCCCCTGCTCTTCTCCTTTCCTCCTCCCAGTGTTTATTAGAAAGCTCTGGAGAGGGAATCTGCTTTCCCCCACCCGCTGCCACTCGCTCTCTGCCAGGGCTCCCATCCTCTCTGCTTTTTGTTGGATTTCACTGATGGGAAAGGACAGAAGGGAGCTGGGGAACAAGAAGAGGAGGTGGGAAAACCCTTCCAAGTTTAGTTTCAGCTGCGTGGAAGCACCTACAAGCTCCTCAGAGAGGTCTATGCACATGCGCTGCGCTTGCAACCACCCCAGGCCACCCACCTCCCTCACTATTCCCTTTATTCCCAATATATTCCCGTTATTCCCTTGTTCTGAGCACTTTTAAGGACAAAACCCTCTGGCAGGGCAGGAGTGCCTCGGCAGGGCTGGCTGCCCCACACACTCCTGGCTGGCAGAGTCAGGTTTCCAGGGCCTCGGATGCTCCTCATGTCGGGCTCCTGATGCATCCCACTGATAGCTGCCAGAAATCAGATACTCTGGGAGCCCTGGCTGGTGCTGCAGCCACAGAAATCCTCCTGTTTGCACACCCGACAGTGGCTGGAGGCAGCTTTCTCCTGGTTTCATCTAACCTAGTTAAGGGGAGGAGTAATGTCCCTTGGGGGAGCTGTAATAAAATTAACTTGCCAGTCAAGAAAGAAGCTGATGATTTATGATGGCTCCTGATAGATCCTCTCAGTCTCCTTCCCAGAAATCCCCCAGTGGTCTCTGGCTGCCAAAAATGGGCCGGCTGAGGGTTGTGGTCCATCCCCAGCACCGCAGGAAGAGTCCGAGCCAATGCCCATGGCACCAGGGGAGCTCCCGGGCACAGGGCAGAGAGTAAGGCCAGGCCTGGGCAGGCTCAGCAGTGGGTTTTGGCAGGGCAGCACCTGCAGAGATGATTTACAAGCTTCTGGATGCTTCAGAGACCATCAGGGAGGGATGGATGTGGCCCTTGGGGGTACACAGTGGGACGGGGTGCAGCCAGTGCTGTCCCACAGGGCACCAATCCTGCCCCACAGGCAGCTGCCCTGTGCTAAGCTCCATTTTAAGCCCTGACCCCCCCCAGTGCTTCTTCTCTCCTCAGGTCCTGAGTGCCAAACTCCAGCCTCTCCACTAATCTGGGCCACACAGAGTCATTAGGGGGGGATAAGGCTCCTTAGCCCAACTCCTTCCTGCTCCTCCTGGTCCCAGCCAAGCATCTCACCTCAGCTGCCTCCTGCCACCAACGAGCCAGGGGGTAATGTTACTGCCTGTTTGTTCTCACCTCTTGGTGTTTCCAGCTCCAAACAAGCCGTTTAGATGTGGCAATGAATCCAGCTAGGGACCAGGAAGGGGTTTAGGGAGTGGGGCACAGCCCTGGACTTGGAAAAAGGGTCAGCAGGAGCTGATCTGCTCCCTGGGGATGAAGGGCTGCAGGGAGCACACAGCTGCTCCAGTCCCCAGCAGAGGCTGGTTTAAGTGAGCTGCTGAGTCGTTCCTGCACAGGATGGGGAAGCTTGGGGTCTGGGCAGCAAGGGTAATAGCCAAAAAAAGAGCAAAGTAAAAGCTCTGGGCATCCCTTCAGCGTGCACATCACGCTGGGAAACTCACACTCCTACCAAGGGGAAAGAGAGCAGGATGAGGCTCATGGTGAGGGATGGCACAACTCAAACCCATCTCAGAGGAGAGTGAGGGTGCTTTAGGAGGGCAGCCCAAAAGGAACTGCTCCAGCAGGGCCTGGGCTTTACCCCCACCAAAGACACTGAAGGAGGGCTGTGCCATGGACCTGCAAAGGCATCACCACACGCTGAGAAACCCTCCCAGGGAAGGTGAGCTCAGGGTTCCCCACCATGTGTTTGTTCACAATTCCTACTTCACCCTGGAAAACAAGGCACAGGGATGCCACAGACTACAGGGGCTGGGAACGAACCTGTGCACCACACCGAAATGAGGACCCACCCGTGGGGCTGTGAGCACTTTCCTCCCCAAGCCACTGTATTTATTTTCCCTCCCATTGCAGCCCCTCACTTCCCTGCCTGCATTTGGGTGGTTTATTTATTCAGCCTCCCCTAACAGTCTGGTTGGGCTATTTCGCTGGTGCAAGAGATACCGACCCAACCCAGACAAAACCTTGCTCTGCTCTGTCAGGGCTATCAGCAAACACCAGCCCCTGAGGCCAGCCAGGAATTTTAATTGAAATAGCCAGTCAGTGGGCCCAGATAAGGCCCAGCATCACCCCACAGTCAGTGGGGCTCCCCAGGACCTGTCCCCACTCCCTAGATTCATGTGGTTCTGGTCCAAGTCCAGCAGCAGGTCTGCCAGCTCAGTGCCCACCCACCAAGGTATCACTGGGATAGACTGGGAGGGAACTGGGGCTCAGAGCTGCTGCTGGTGGGCAGCTCACATTGGCAGGGACGCTTGCAGCCTCCCCCCCTCCCCGCCCGCAGGAGCTAGGTGGTCTGTGCCCCTTATCAGCCGTTATCTCCCGAAGCCGCTCGCTAATGTGACCTTAATGGAGCTAAAACCCACTCGGTTTGTTTTATTGCAGCTTAGTCCAAATCCCCCCCCCCCTTCCTCCCCGTCTCGTTTCCCCTTGTTTTGGAAATACAGAGGGGAAGGGTCTGGCTCCTTCCTCGGGAGCTGGAAGGGGACGGCAGAGCATGGGGAGCCCTGTCCGGGTCACAGCATCCCCCGGGGACCGACCCGCCTTCCCCGGCGCCCCCCAGCCCCCGGGGACATCCACACCACCCCCCCCTGAGCCCGAGCCCGGCGGTGGGGGCCGGGGGTGGCGCCTGGCCCGGCGGCAGCAGGAGGGTCGGAGCCGGGGAGCGGGTCCCGGAGCGCACAGTCCCGCTGCGGGCACCGCGGCTGCGGCGGGACACCCCCCCCTCACCCCCGACACCCCCCTCCCTGGGTCCGGGAAGATGCTGCCCACCCCCCTTCTCGGTGAAGGACATCCTCAACCTGGAGCGGCCGGGAGCTGCCGGGGGACCCCTCGCCGCCCCCGGCCCCCGGGATGCCCGCACCCCCGGCGGGGAGGACGAGCCGCCGCCTCCGCGTAAGTGACCCGCGGGGCCGGGGGGCAGCGGGGCCGGGGGAGCCCCCCGGAGCCGCTTTCGTTTCCCTTGGGTGGAAAACCAGGAGCAGCGGAGCCGCCCGTTGCATCCTCGCACCCTCCAACCACGATCCCGCCGCAGCCCGGGATTCCTGCTGCCCGCCGGGAATCCTCCTTTTCCCCCCTTATTTTTTATTCCCAAAGTTCGTTTTTTGGGGTTGATTGGGGCGTTTTCCAGGCTGCCCGGCGAAGCCCCGGCGCAACGGTGCATCCCTCCCCGTGCCAGCGGGGAAACGAATCGGCGCAGGGAAGGTGGCTTTAACTGGGTTTGGGGTTTTTTTTCCTTACGAAAGGCACAAATCGCATCGTTTTCCATGACACAAAATCCCGTTTCGATGCTCCGTAAATTGCCCCCGCTGGGGACGGGAACCGCCGCTTCAAGGCACGACCGGCCCCGGGGGCGCGGAGCCGGCGGCGGGGATGCGGCTCCGGAGCGGCCCCCGAAGGGTGGGGATGGGGGTTTCGGATGGGGTTCCTCTTCTCCCCGCAGCTAAAAACCCCACCAAGTTTCCTTCGCTCGTGTTTCCCTAACGCCCGGCGGCTGCAGAGCGGAGAAACGGGGAAACCAGTAGGACCAGAGCCTGAGCACTGGGCGGCACTGGGGTGCTGAGTTATAGAGCCGGAGAAAGCGAGAGGACCCCGGGGAGGACTCTCCGACGGCTTCACAGCTGCAGACGGAGCCCTCCAGCACCCCATTTCCCGCAGCCCACCCTCCAAATTCCCTGAGCCCCTGCTGCGGCTGCCGGGGTACCCGAGCACATCCCACCACCAGCTGGGGAGCGGTCGCTGTGCAGGACCCCCGGCAGCTCCCCTGCAGCACAAACCCCGGCACATTCCACTAAAAACCCCACAGCTACTTTCCATCTTCTCCCAGATGTAACCATTCCCCCCCTCCCTTCGTTTTTCTGGTTTTGTTTAAATTCGGGGAGCTGCAGAATTCCTCCAGCACCGGAGGTGAATCCTGCCAGAGCTCTGACTCCCATCACTTCCATCCATCCCTCCAGAGCAGGATGGTGGGGAAGGGGATTTGTGTTTTGGAGTGCTCAAACCTTGGTGTACCCCACAGTCCTTGGGTTCCCCCAGGCTGGGGCTGCCACGGTGGCAGCACCCACAACAGCACAGGCATCCTTAGGAGGGACCAAAAGGAGGAATTATCCAAAATTCGTATCAGCAGCTTCCCATTCCATTAAAAAAAAGGGGATTTAAAACAAAAATCCCATTAAACATCACACCAAAGCTCATATTAAATTTACCAACTACCAACCCTACTTCACCTGATTCCCAAGGGTGATCCCTTGGTGATCCCTCCTTTGGGAAGCACACCCTCGCTGGGAACAGAGCCTGACTTTGGTCTCACTTTGCTCTGGGTTCTTCTCGCTGCAGGAAAACGTTTGCTCAGCCACTCTTTCGAGGCAGATGAGAGGAGACCCGACCCCTGTCACCATCCCAAGCAGAGGAGGAAACCCCGAGTTTTATTCTCCCAAGCTCAAGTGCTGGAGCTGGAGCGGAGATTTAAGCAGCAGAAGTACCTCTCTGCTCCAGAAAGGGAGCACCTCGCCCACCTGCTCAAGCTCACCTCCACCCAGGTGAAAATCTGGTTCCAAAACAGGAGGTACAAGTGCAAGAGGCAAAGGCAGGATAAATCCCTGGAGCTGGCTGCCCACCCGCTGCCCCCACGCAGGGTGGCAGTGCCCGTGCTGGTCAAGGATGGCAAACCCTGTCTTGGGGGCTCCCAACCTTATGCAGCCCCGTATAGCATCACCCCCAGTCCCTACTCCTATAGCTCCTACTACAATGCCTACAGCACTGCTAACTACGGGGGGAGCTACGCTGGGGTGCCCCCCAGTGCCACCCCTGCCAGCCACGCTGTGACCATGAGCTTGGGCTTGGATGGTGCTGCTCAGCACCAGCCCTCCTGCTTGCAAGCCACTGCGCAAGCAGGGACCAGGGCTTGGTAGCTGTGGAAGTCAGGACCACCTGAAAAGTGCCAAGGAAAGCTGGTCCCCACTCCAGAGCCCAGCCTCCATCAGGACAGGAGTGAATCCCAAAGGTTTCTGCCACCCTGGACAGTGGGACATCTCCGGAGCATCCATCCTCCTCCAGCAGCTCGTGCACAGGCAGAGAGAGGGGGATGCTGCCACCCCAGCGCTGCCACTTTGGGGACTTAATGACCAAGGGCATTAATTTATTTAAACACAAATGATTTGGAGTCTGGTCCTTCCTGCTCCTGGAAGGTTTGAGCTTCCAGGATGCCAGTGCATGGCCAGCAAGAGGCTATGAGCACTGGTTTTCTTCCTCAGGACAACTGGAAAACAGGGTCTGTGCACACCACTGTGCACCCACTTTTTAATGTGTATTTAATGCTTTGGGTTCCTCTAATATGTTAAGGTCTGTTTCTGGTTTGTGTTTCTTAATATCTCCCAGCACAGGTGTTAATTGCTGTCTTTATTATTTGCAAATAAACAAGTGGAAGCAGTTGAGTGTTTTCACTCTCCTGCCATTCCTCTCCCAGTATTTTTGGCTTTTCCTATCCCCAACTTGCCCAAATCTGATCCAGGCAACAAAAAAACCCCAACCAATATCAATCTTAATGCTAATAATTAACACAGAGAGTTAATTGCCTTGTAGTTCAAGCTCGGGGAGCTCCCGAGCAGGCACGGGCTGGTCTCTGACAGCAGCTTAACATCAGCCAGGCAGGGGCTCTGCGGTGGGCAGACTGGCTCCCGAATTCAGCACAGGGTGCCCCTGGGGAGCAGCACGGCTTCCTGACCCCAGCGAGCATCCCTGCATCACCGGCAAGCCCCGTGGGGGGGGGTGTGTGTGTGTGTCCTGCCACTGGTGTCCCTCGGGGCTCCCCATCCATCGGGGGGGACAGGCAGGGAGCCAGCCCACCCACCGCAGCTCCTCCAGCCCGTGTGCTCCTAATTTGCTCTCCAGAAGCCGGGCCAGAGGAGGGGGTGTGTGTGGAGGGGGTTAGAGGGCCAGCAGCCAGGGCACGGCTGCAATAATACTCTCAGGATCCGATTGCTTCATAAATCTTCCCAAACCCCCTTTCTCAGCCCAGGGGAGGTTAATGAGGCTGAAGCACTGAAGCTGCTGCAGTTTTCCAAGCACACGGTGAGTATCAGGGGGGGTTTTCTAAGCCAGGAGCATCAGCAGCAGGTTGAAGGAGGAGAGGAAAGGGCAGGTTGGAAAATCAGGGCTCGGGGCAGGTCTGCACAACCTGCTCTGGGCTTCGGGCTGCTGTAACCAAACACCCTCCTATAAAACCAACAAAGTCCTCAGGGGATTGCAAGGAAATCTATTGTTTCCCCTTTTTAAAGTTTATAAAAACCAAACCCCAACAAGCCCAGGCTTTTCAGCTGAGGAAGAGGGGCTGGGTTTGAGGGAAGGCTTTAGGAACTGAAGAGCTGGTTAGTGCTATGTTATTCCAACAGCAAAAGGAGTTTGCAGGGCTATAGGGAGTCACTATATATAAATATATCTATATATATTATATATATACACATACAGGGATCAGAGGGTGCCTGCAGGTCCAGGGGATGCTGCTCATGTGCATCCAGGGAGCCCAATCCTGCTCCCACAGCCCCTTCCCCAGCAGATTGCTTTGCCTTATGATGGGGCAAGGTGATTTTTTCATCAGTGCTGCCCACAGCCGAGGGGGTTTTGCAGCTGTTGGGGAGCCAGGGGAGCTGTTTTCCGAACAGAAACTCTAGAAGAGCAACTACAAATACAGCAGATAATCAGGAAGGGGGGAAAATCTGCCCCTGGGTCCACCCTCCTTGCCTGTTGCATCTTAACTTTGATTTTACAGCCCTGGAGAGAGCAGCTTTGCAAAGCTGCTGGAAACCTCTTGGACATTTCCTCTGGTTTTCCACAAGCTGAAAGCTCATCAGAGTGGAAGGTTTTGAAGAAAAGCCTCAAAGCCCTCAAAATAATAATTAAAAAGACAACCCAACCACAATACTTTTCTTTTCTTCACTTTTTCTCTCCCCCCCCCCCGAAAACAGCGTTTCATAGAATCATAGAATGGCATGAGTTGGAAGGGACCTCAAGGATCATAGAATTCCAACCCTCCCTGCCACAGGCAGGGCCACCAACCTCAGACTTGGATCTACACAAGGACATGTCAGAGAGTTTCCCCAAGGCGCTCTGGGGATTGCCCTGGGATAGAAATCATTTCCATAAGCAGGAGTGTGCAGAGCACCAGCTTGCTGGGACTGGGCTGGGGATGCAGAAGCATCTGTCCCTTTGCAGAGCATCCCTCCAACACAGCGATGCTGCACACCCCCACACCCCCACACACCCCTTCCTCTTGCCAAAACCCCCACCCTGGGAGCATTTTGATCCTAAACAAGGATGAATGCACTTAAGCATCCTCCTCTCATTGTAAAAGCTTGAGGTGGGGGGGGGGGGGCGACTCACCAGCAAAGGAGCAACGGAGGGGGTGAAGGAGGAGGCTGTGACCCCCTGGGTCTGTGGGAAAGGGTCCTGAGCAAGGGGGAGAAGCAAGCAGCCTGCAAACCCGCCGGAGCCAAGGCACAACTAAGGGCGTAGACTCCTGCCAAGGATCTCCAATCAGGCCCGGGAGGCTTGGCTGCCTGCCCTATAAATGCAGAGCCGGGGGGTGGGAAGCCAGCGTGCCGCTGGGCAGGGAGGGGAAGAGGAGGATGAGTGCCGGGGTGCTCCCTGCAAGGAGGCAGAGAGCACCCAGCAGCACCCCAGCAGCCACCAGCCGGACCCCGATGGCAGCCCAGCAGCCCATGCCCACCTCTTCCAGACCCCGGACATCCTTCCTCATCCAGGACATCCTCTGGGATGGGGCAGAGCGGGGAGCACGGCCGGAGCGGGGCAAGAGAGGAGGATTGGAGAGCCCAGAGGATGAGGGGGCAGCCCCAGCGCCCGGGAGCGAGGGCAATTCGGGGGCTGCCCCAGGGCACCGCTCCCAGAGCCCTCATCCCCCAGGAGCATCCCCGGCCCAGCCCCCAGGGACACCCCACGAGGCAGATGCAGGTAAGGGGGGTGGAAGCTGCTGGCTGGGAAATCTCTCAGCAAAGCCTGTGTGTGGGTCAACCAAGGGGCAGGATCCTGAGCCAGCTGCCTCGAGCACCCCAGAGCCAAGCAATCCGTGCCTGAAATACCAGGGAATATCTGCTCTAGCAGTGGGAAACGAAGAGAAGTAGCAGCTGCCTGTGAACCCTTTGCCTGGCGCTTCAAATAACCTGAATTTCCCTAGAATGCTGTTTAAAAACAACCCCTGGTTGATGGATTTCTGTGCTATGTTGGGAAATAAAGTTCCCTTCTAATGCCAAAGGTCCCAGGCCAGGGCACCTCAGGTCTGTTAGCTTGGAGGGGCGGTTCACACCCATCCTTTAGCACAGTGATGCTGCTGCAGCCGAGCTCATCGCTACCTCAGGGTCCAGGGAGATTCTGAAAGCCCCTCGTGCTGAATTTGTGCCCTTTGCTGTGTGACTTGACTTCCCCACAGGCTCAGCGGCGTGTTCCTGCCTGTCCCGCTGTATTAACGATGGGTTGGATGGGGCCCTGGGCAACCTTGTGTAGCTCCAGGCCTGGAGGTTGGTGGCCCTGCCTGTGGCAGGGGGGTTGGAGCTCTGTGATCCTTGGGATCCCTCCCAGCCCAGAGCATTCCATGATTCTATGATGGCTCCACTCCTCTCCTCCAAGCATCCCTCTCCAGCAATAACATTTCCCACCCAAAACCACCATCAGGAGGGAATCCTTCTGAGCAGTGAGTGTGGCCGGGGCTGGGGGTGGGGGGCTCAGCCCCTCCTCACACAAGAAGTCCCTGGGGCTGAGCTGCAATAGCCAAAAAAGCAACTCAGAAGTCTCCAGTGACCGGGTGTCGCTCGCTACGAGAGCCCTCGCCAGGGGAATTCTGGCTGTTCTATTAAAAGCAAGGCTCTCTATAAAAGCAAGTCCAGGAAGAGCCCCCAGGCTGATTATTCAGAAAAAGAAATATCATTAAAAGCTGTCCTGAATCTCCCAGGAAATGGCTAGTACAAAGCTGGGGGTTTCAGTGGCACCACCGTGGCTCTCACGGGCTGGGAACGCAGCCTGGTGTTTCCATCTCGAGCTTTACACTCACAGCTTAAGAAAATACACTGGGAAATGACCAAAAGGGGGGGAAAAAAGCACATATTTCTAGCCCAAGCTGGGTAATGTGTGAAAAAGGAGCTAATTTTCCCAAAGAAAGTGATTTGAAAAGGTTTAACAGTTATAGGTGATGCTGCCCAGGGAGCTCAGCACCTTCCTGGGTTGCTGCTCAGGCGACCAGACAGCAGGATGCTGCTTTGGGGTTGTGATCCCAGTCCAGGTCTGCAGCTTTATATGTGATGCTGGGGCTGAAGGCTTAAAGTTCTGCCCCATAATTTCTTAGCATTGCCTTGGAGTCATGAAAGGAAAGGAAAAAAAGAGAGGAACTGATTTTGGATGTTCCCTCACTGCAGTTTGCTCCCAGCTCCACTGGTTTCCCATCACTGAGCTTGAGGACAGAAACCTCTTTCCTCTAGGGATTGGGATATTTCTCCATAGGCAGAGGAGGATGTTTCAAATAACTGCCTGACAGTAGGAATCCTGCAATAAAAATCTCAAGATGCTGTCACATATGTGGCCACAAGTACCTTGAGGTTTTAGGCAGACCCTCACCTGCATTGCAAAATATCCCTCCCTGTATTATTTAAGAACACTTGAATGCATCGAATGCATGCTTATATGAATTTTAAAAGTGTGATTTAGAAAGAAAAAGCTCCCTTTTATGACTTCAAGGTGGCATTTGCTCCATTACATGACAATATTTCCAGGATAATGTGAATATTTTGCTCTCTGGAAGGGGAAAAAGCAAGTGATGTGGGGGAATTTCCCAGCGGGTAATCCTCAGCTCTTTCCTCCTGCAGATACCACGGTGGAGACCTACCTGTCTGACTGTGACCCCCCCCCTGCAAGCCCTGCCCATGGCCCAGCAGCCCCCCAGGCAGGCGAAACGCTCACGGGCAGCCTTCTCCCACACCCAGGTCATCGAACTGGAGAGGAAATTCAGCCACCAGAAATACTTGTCAGCCCCGGAACGAGCCCACCTGGCCAAAAACCTGCAGCTCACCGAGACCCAGGTGAAAATCTGGTTCCAGAACAGGAGGTATAAAACCAAAAGGAAACAGCTTGCCTCTGAACTCAGCAGACTGGACACACGCCTGGGTGGGCAGAAGGTGGCTGAGCTCCCCGGAGCATCGCTGCTGGCTCTGCGGGGCGGCTGGCACTACCTGCCTTGCCTCTACTACTTGAACGGCTGGAGTCCCTCCTGGTGGTAACCACCTCGGTATTTTAAGTGGAAATCATCCTTTTTTTTTTTTTTTTTTTTCCCTTCCTTTAATTTTTATACCTGTGCTGCTCTTTCTAGTGCTAATTAGGGGAGGGAGTGTGTCCCCCTCCCCATTCGCAGTCATGATCAGCATCTTATAGTTGCTGCACGAGCCTCTCTCATCACTAACAGTGGGGGAAAAAGCCCCCAACTCCTCCCAAAATCCCCCCCCCCCCCCCCCCCCCAAGATTTTAAAAGTGTGTAATTCAGCATGCTTGGTAGCACTGCTCTGGGGTCAGTCTGTGGCTGTAAAATACTGCAGGGTCTTTTGGGGGCAGAAAGGGATGGTTCAACCCCAGAGATAGAGATTACCCTTCTTAAAGCTCCTGTTCCCCCCCATCCCACCCCAAAACCTTTACCCCTCGCTGCAATCAAGCAGGCAAAGGGTGAACTGGGCCAGCAGCTGCTGTATGAGCTAAAATTTTGGCTTTTTTAAAGAAAAATAGGCAAAAAAAATGTTGCTTTTCTGCCCTTGGTACCATCATCACTCATCATCCCGGAGCAGCTTTAGATGCACATCCTCCTGCCCACCCCACACGATTCCTGGGTGCTGTTGGGCAGCACCACAGCCTCCACCCAGAGCACTGAGCTTTTAGGGAGAATTAATCCCCTTTTTGCCCCAAGTGACAGCAACCTGAAGGTCCTGAGAGCCACAGAGACACAGCTGGGGACCAGGTTTGCCAGGACGGGAGCGAACACGGCTGCCACAGATGGAGCGGTGCCAGCTCCCCCCCACCCAAACCCCTCCCTCTGCCCTTCCACGGCCTCAGCAGCCTTGAGAAGCTGAACCAGAAAGCCTGGGGAGCAGGGACAATGGAGCACTGACAGATGAGTTTTGCATATCCGGGTGTTGAGGCTGTTTGAACGTTCCCATATAAGCCATTTAAAACAGCAACAGCTCCAAGAGCCCAACGCTCCTGGCAGCTTTCAAAGCTGTCTGCAAGTGAAATCAGTCCAAGTCCCGGCTCTGAGGCATCAGGGCAGGAAGAGGAAGGTACCTTTAGAAGTGATTTGATATTTTTTAGTGAGGAGACAACTATTTGCACTAAGGGGAGCAGCGAGGATTCAATTTTTTTTTAACCAAGCATACTTAAAACTTCAGACACCACTAAAGTTCTTGGGAGAAAGTGCAGAAATTAATGAGATTTCCAAGAGAGGAAGAAACATCCACTGTTCTCTTCTCAGCTAGCATAAACCAGCCATGGTTCTGCTGGAACAAATTTAATCATCTGAGAAAACAGTCTGAGAAAAACCTCCAGAAAAGTTCCTGTGCTGCCTGTTCCTTCCATAAGAGGAGTAAAAATTATCAAATCACTGCAGCCCAGTTCCCTCCTCCAGTGGGGAAATACAATGACATCAATGGCTTCACTCTGCCCCTTTGGATGAGATGATTTGGATGGGGCCCTGGGCAACCTCGTGTAGCTCCAGGCCTGGAGGTTGGTGGCCCTGCCTGTGGCAGGGGGTTGGAGCTCTGTGATCCTTGGGGTCCCTTCTAACCCAGCCCCCAGTCTGGGATTCTATGATTTGGAAGCTGATCTTGTGCCTTGCCAGCAGATCCAGACCCTGGGAGCCCCCAGGCACGGCCAAGCGAAGATGCTGGGGGACACGTGGATGGAAAAACACACAAACCAAAGCCCTTTGCAGCAGATAGGCAGTTGCTTTTGCTACCTGAGCTGGTTGCCCAGTTTGGAGGACAACCAGTTGCTTTCTCATTGTCCAGCAGTAACCCCTGATACCTTGAGAGACGGTTTATCCCTCCAGCTCCTGCTCCCAGATGCTGCCCAGCCCCCAGCCCATTGGTACCCGAGCCAGAAGGCCATCTCCCCTGCACTGTTACAATGTGTTTCACACCCTGTCCTGTTCCTGAGCTGCTTTGTGCTTTGCTTATCTGCTGCTTGGAACAACAACTGAAAAGAGGGGGAAAAACCCACCCTCAAAGCCCCCACAGGGCACACAGCCCTCCAGACAGCATCACCGGGACAGAAAGTACTGCCCAAATCCTGTGGGCACACCCAGACCCTTGGGATGCTGCTTAAATCAATGCAGAGGCACTATAATTGCACTAAATACTCCAAATTAGCCGATCTGACTGCCCTGGAGCTGCCCCTGGACAGGGATCGTGGGGTGTCCTTTGCACAGGCAGTGGAGGAGCAGCAGGGATGGGAGCGGGATGCTGGGAAGGGATGGATTGGGCTGGGAAAACCAGATATAAACTGAAAACTAGATGTAATCTGAACACTAGATATAAACTGAACTCCTTGGGTGCCTCTTTGGGAAAAAAAATGTGTGTTGTAGTTACTTTTTTCCCCTGCCACTTGTGGGTTACAACCAGTCGAATACCCTTTGTTGCTTCAACACCCAGCTGCTGGTGCTGATGGTTGCTGGTGTAAAGCAAGGCCAGGGCAAATAGTCGCTATTTTTGTACATTTTTAAAATATATATATATATACACACACACTATTTTATCTGATGTGCATTGTGCTGTGGAATAAAGAGTGCAGAGTCTTTATTAAAAACCAGCTGCCTCTGGGGGTTCTTTGCTCTGGGGCTCGGATTTTCTCCTGGTGCCTGTTCCTGCCATGGCCTGTCCCACCAGCTTCTCACATGACTGATGGTTGCAGATGTCTCACTGGAGTGAGTTTTGCACGAGGAAGGGTCACAAGCACCTGCTCACACTGTTCTGCAGGGGGTTGACCCCCTGTTTGTCGCTGTTTCTCGGTGCTCAGCACCAAGTGCTGCTCCATCACCCATCCAGCCAGGTATAAAGCACACTGAGCACCCTCTAAATCCCACTTACTGTCCAACCAGAGATCATTTCCCCAAATTAAGGGCTTATATAGTGAAGGATTATCCTTTATCACCCCCAAATGACCCGTGACCCCACCATTCAAGCACAATCCCAGTGGGGTTTTGCGCTACAACCACTGGTCCCAGTTTAATTGCTGCCCCTGCAGCCACGTCAGCACGAGCAGGGGGAGTGATGAGGCTCTGTGGGACTGTAAGAAGAGGAAGAATTCTTCATCCTGGGAGCTGCCAGCGTGAGCACTTCCCCCTCACACAGAGGGACCGACCTTGGGTCCCAGCCTGCCCGCGCACTCGCTCCCTCCCCTCACAGTTGGCAGCAGCATCTTATCCCAAACAGAGAGTAACTACTGTCACTGCCAGCTTAAGTTCATGTTCAAGTGGCTTTAAAAGGAAAATAAGGAGACACAAGCAAACAAACAAAGGCAAAGCAGGCATCAGGGTGGCAAAATGAGACCCCAGGGGAGCCCCTATCACCCGGGGAGGCTGGTGCTGGGCCCTCACCAGCCAAAGCCTCAGGCAGATGCAGGGCATCAGGCTGTACCACATTCACCCAGGGATTTTGGGAAGGGAACAGCAGCTCCTGTGTGTGGGTGACTGTTTGTCACAGGCAGTGATCCCTGGGCTGGATGTCAGGTCTCCTCCCCCTGCGCCAATCCTGCCAGCAGCATCCTCCTGCTTATAGCATCAACCCAGAAGCTATTGCACACCAAAGTCTGCTGCCCCACCAGCACAGGAAAGTGGGGGTGTATGGCAGTGTGGGCATCAACCAAAGCAAATCCTGGGCTGCCATCGGTGCTGGATGGAGGCAGGGATGGAGGCAGGGATGGAGGCAGGGATGCAGGCAGCAGCTCCATGGAGAAACGTGGCTGCCTCACCCCTGCCACGAGCGCTGCCCTCCCTCTTCTCCTTCCCAACCCTTCACTCTGCAACACACAAGTGGGTTCTTTATGGACAGGGGATGGACTCCCAGTTGGCTTCTCCTTTCTTCTTTTCTTTCCCCAGGCACAAAGCACAAGGACATAATAAAAAAGGGCTGTACAGTTTGGATAACCAAATCATCCAGGAGTGTTAAAGCATTAATCACAACAAGGGGAACGACAGGGACAGGCTTTCCCAGTGATAAATATCCTCCTGATTAATGCAGAAAAGAAAAATCACACCCTAACTAGGGAGACGTGGAGTTTTAATCAGCCTTAACGAAGCAGAACTCCTGTTTGTCTGCAACTGGAAAGAGAAAGCATCATTTAATGTCTGTCAATTAGTGTCACGCTCCGCTGCTAACGCATCCATCAAGATTACACAGTGTCTAAGGCTGACATAACATTTACACTTGTTTGTGCCAAATCATTTATTTAAAGCTTAAAAAAAATAAAGAAAGAAAGAAAGAAAGAAAGAAAAAGGCTGCCTTTGGATAATGTAACTATTGACTAACATTTGCATGCAGCAAACCACATACTTGGCAGGGACCCACCGGGCTGGAGCCAAGAACAATCTTCAACTTGACCTACACAACGTTTGCAAACCAGAGCAGTGGGAACAAGCTCGCTACATGGAGCTGAACAGGGGGTGGAAAAGGCAGGGGCACTCAAAGTGCCAGGCTGCACCAGGCCAGTGCTTCCCCCAGCTTTGCTGCTACAAAGGAGGAAAGCAGCAGCGAGCACTGGGATGCGGGTTTTGGATGTGTGGATGCTTCCCAAGGAGAGAGGCGAGCCACTCCATAAAGCACAAGGGCTTCAGAGCTCTGGAAACCCGTCAGGGCCTTTGGTATTTACTCTTCTTATTTGGGATGCTCTGTGTCATCCACAGAAACTCTTCATCCCCCTCCTAACCCCGCAGCAGGGAGTCCCACAGCCCATTTCTAGTGCTGAACCACCCCGTGCTCCCTCCTCACCTCACACTGGCAGGGCAGCAGCAATGCCAGAGGGGGGTCAGGGAAGCACAGGAGGAAATCTGAGGCAGATTCCACCAGGATAGACAGCTGACTGGGAGAGAAAAGGAAAGGATGGAGGGGGAAATTGGTGGTGAGGAGGGAAAGGACTCTGGAGATGTGGCAAAAAGCAGCTTTGCAGATTGGCATTCCCATGGGAAACTCCTCTGCTGTCTCTCCCCAAAAATCCAAGGAGCATTCCTCCTCTTTCTTCTGTTATGGTCTGGCCACCATGTATTAAGAGCAGCCAAAGGCAGAGAGAAATCCTCAGTGAATGGCCCTGGAAGCACTTCCAGAGCTGCCTGCCCCCAGTAATTTATGGCAGCCCACTCAGCAGAGGGAGAGGCAGGAGATAAGGCAAGTATTTTTACAGGAAAAGGAGCTGGGAGCAGAGCACACAGGGGTGGATGTGGTACTGGAATGCTCTGGCCTTGGAAGACAAAAGGAGACAGGGCAAAGGAAAAGGCTTTGGGAGTCAGGTACTGGGTGTCAGAGCACAGGGGCTCAGGCTTTATCCCCCAGCCCAACACAGGAAAGTCTGGGGGGTGTAAAAGGAGCACTATGTGTGTCACCCGTGGTCACCTCGCTGTGGAACCCCCCAGCATCGCCCTCCCTGGGTGGGCAGGGGGAGCAAGAGGCAGGGAAGGGAGCTGCAGCATCTGGGCTCTGCCTCCAGCCACGCTGCACGGGGGAGTTGGCCTTTCCCTGCCTGCAGAAAGCTGGCAGCAAGAGCAAGGACACGAGGGAGGCTCCAGCACGGTGGGATGTTCCCAGTGGATGGTGCTGGAGCAAGGGAGGGATCTCCTGCGGGGTCAGCAGGGGAGGATGCTCACGCTGCTGCAGCTGATGGCTTTTGCCTGATTCTGTCCTCACTTCGGGCTTTTTCCAGTGCTGAGGCCGGGGTTTCCAAGAGGTACCAGCCACACACAGTCTTCCCCAGCTCATCTTTTCATCCAGAACCTTTTGGAGCCACCAGATTTTCAGAGAAGCAGGGTCTTTCCATGCCCCAGGGTGCTCTAACCTCGGAGCAAGGCTGGCCTCCCCTCAGCTGCACACATCCCCAGCCAAAGCTGCCCAGCCTGGGCTTCCCAGAGATAAATTCTCTGATTTTAAAGACTGAGACTCCAGCCAAGTTTGATTTTACATCCCCTGCTCCTAAGAGCTTGCACTGCTGGAGCCTGGTGATGCTGCACCAAGGGCTGCCTGCAGCGACGGTGCAGAGGAGAGAGGGAGGTGGGGATAGAGCAGGTGAGAGGGGACATGTGTCCCAAAGAGCCTGAGGAGGTAAAACCAGGCCCTTTGGCTTCTCAAAGCCTCCTGTAGTACTTTTCCACCAGGCAGTGGATGTCCCTGCCCGGGCAGCACAGCGGGACCCTGCTCGCGCCGCGCCGGGAAGCGAAGGGATTAGCACAAAGCCTCTGCAAACAGAGCTTGGGTGGGGGCACCCAGGGCTCCCCGCCGCTCCCCTGGCAGTCAATGGTTGGGTTCACTGGGAAAACTCACCAGCCAGGCTCTAGCTCAGCAGTTATTAATCCAGAGCCACCTCCTCATGGGGATGGCAGCGCCCTGCGCTCCATCCGGGCTTGGAGCTCTGCGGGGTTTGCACAGCACGGGGCAGCTCGGGGAGGGGGGGGACACCCAGAGCAGCTTCCTCTGCAGAAGGATGTCCAAATGCTCTACAAACATCATCCACAGGGCTGTGCTGCTCAGTCAGGGCCAGGGCAAAGCTCCCACAGGGGTGGATGGGGCTGTCGGAGGGGAGAGCAGCCCTGAGGCTGCAGCAAATGCCAGATGTTCCCCTCAGCATGTGGAGATGTTTCCATCCTCACCCCATCCCAAGCAAGCAGAAAGCAGGCTTCCTTTGCACCAGCTAGATGATATTAACCCTTTCTCTAGACTCAGAGCACTGCAACAGCCAGGAGCTCTGCCATGGGGTTTGTTTGCTGCTGGGTATCATCACGTATGAGGCAGGGGGGATGTGGATTGCTCAGCTCCCAGGCAAGCTCCCATGATGGAAACTGAGTTTCTCCAAAACACCAGTGTTTCAGAGCTGAGACCTGTGCTGCTCCCCAGCAAGTAGCTACCTGCATCAACAGTGCCCCCCCATCCTGCCTGGAATGGTGCTTCCACGTTACAGCTTTATCCTTTTGCTCTGGAAGAAGGGGGAATGGAGGCAAAGCTACAAGTCAGCACCCATCCTGCATTAGTCCTGTGGCAGGTGCCCAGGGAACCCCAGATAAAACCACTATGGGGGCTCTGTTTCCTGCCCCCCCTCCCCCAAAACATGATGCATTTGATGAGGAGAGGATGAAAAAGTACTGAATCCAGAATGATCTGGGTCATTGCCCATCTCAACTCAAGCCAGCCACCAGCCTGATTCGCTGAGGAGATGGTGATGGGCACCATTAAAACCAGCAGCAAACCTTCCCAGACCCAGGACTGACCCCAGTTTCCACAGGCAATGTGGAAAACGTTGGGATTTTCATGCCAACTGATAGGCAAATGGAGAATTTTAGGGCAAAAATCCTGAGGTGGGGCCTGGGGAGCCCCCAGGATGCTTTTGCAAGATCTGACTCAACACAAGGCAGTCCCCAGACCCCAGCACCAGAGAGCTAGCAAAGTACCAGGGCATCATCTCATCCAGGATCTGGAGCTCCCAGGCTCTGGAGCACCTTCAGAAGAGGGGCCAAGGAGTTAATTTCATTTGTGACACCCAGACCTACTCAATTTCCCCCTAGATTTTTGCCATCAGCAGGAGACAGGGGTGCTCCTGGCTCCCCACAGCTTTCCCACAGCTCTCCCCATCCCCAGAAGCCTTGGGCATTATTTAGCAAATGACCAACGTTTCACCCCTCCCCACCCAGCAGCTTTTCTCTGCTGGGTGTCGAAGGCACATCAACCCTCCTCATCCTCTGTTTGTGCTGGTGAAAGGAGGAATTACTGCAGTATTTGCCTACCACACTCTCTTTCCCCAGCAGACGGTTCCTCTCCTTCACAAAGCAGCCCCGGGGGCACCGATGGCTGCACACTTCTCCCTCCCACTGGCTGGAAACACATCTCGAGGGGGCAAAGCCTTAAAGCTAATCAGAATAATTGGATATTTTATAAATGAAGGTGATTAATGTCCTTGGGAGGTCTGATGGCTCAGGGGCTGTGCTGGCTCGCTGCAGAGCTGCAGCGCTGAGGAGTTTTGAGAGGGTTTGGCTTCCTCTGGGGCCGTGGCAAACAGGTTTTCCCTGTGCAGGTGGAAAGGGAAGCAGGGGGAACGCCTGGATTTCCAAAACACTGATATCAGGGGCTGTGTGCTGGCAGGGAACTGGGTGGTGAGCAGAGCAGGGGGGAGGATGCTGCACCGGGGATGCACGTGATGCACGTTGCCCATTGGGGCTGGGGGGGGATGAGCTGTTTAATTCCAGCCCCACAGGCTCCTGACCCAAAAATCAGCAATATTCAGGGCTGGAAGTGGATTTACCTCCTCCACAGCCACCTGCAGCCAGGGCTTGGCCACGCTGCAACACTCCCCAAGTGATTTACACCTGCGGAGCCCGGCGGAAAACCCTTCACCTGCTCTACAAACAGATCCCCCTTGGCTTTTCAAAAGGAATTCAATCTCCTGGATAAATACAAATGTTTTTATTCCCTTTGTGGGCAGGGGTGGCAGAATCAGATCGCAGGGTAAGGTGTGGCCGGAAAACCTTTCGCTCCCTGAGCTGCATCTTGTCATCCAAGGTAAACAGGCAGCTTAATGAAATTTCAAGAGGGAAAAGGTGAGATATTTGCCTTTATGTTCATTACCCTTTAAAGCAGGAACAATATTTGAAGAGAAACAAAGAATGGGGCAAACGAGATGATAATCGTATGCGGTGAACAAACACAGCCCAGATCCTGGATTAATCGAGTGACATAAAGAGAAGCCCAAATGCTGGGAGTTTGGTGGCACAGGGGGGAGGGCACGTAGCCCTTGCACCCACTGTTGTCCCACATGTCACTGCTGGAACAGCATCCCCAGACTCTGTCCCCGCGATGCACCCATCACCAACACAATGCTCCCAGGGAGCATCCCACTGTGCTCACCGCTGATGCTCAGGGTGCAAAGCCCTCAGTCACTATTTCTCCTTTCACCCACACAAATTTGAGAGATCGCTGCTGTTATTTCATCCCTCTCCACTTCTGCTTATGCCCTTATGGAGCACTAGGCAAAAATACAGGTTGGGACGTTTGCAACCCACAGGCTGCAGAGCAGAAGGGACTTTTATTTGTTGGTACCAGCCCTACAGACTGGGCTGCAGGAAACCCTGCAAGTTTGAGTGGCCAGTGCAGTCTAACAGGTAAATAAGAGGCATTAAGAGATGCCCTCAGAAGGTGTTTACACAATAAGCTGTACAGGTTCCAAAGAAGACATTAGTGTCAATTAGCAAATCGGATGCGTTCCCAGGGTAAACGACACCCAGTGCAGAGGGAGATGGGGATGTTGGCATGTCACGGCTCTCAGCCAGTGCCACATGCCCACAGGAGCACTTCCAGCAGCTCCTTCCTCTTCTTGGGGAGCTGTCCCAAAGGTTTGGAGGTGATGGAGGAGCTGGGGTGATGCTCTTGGGCTTTGCTTGCTCTGCTACCTCCTGCTGCAGCTCTCAGTACCTGAATGTCCCAGAGCCTCTCCATCCAGGGAAAAAACGTTCCCTTTTCCTGGGAAAACTGGGGCTGAGTCGAGGCTCCACACCCACCTCACGCTTCCCTAACAAGTGGGATCACTTTCTGTTCCCCCCCTCAATATAACCAGCCCTGTTTCCCATCATCATTCACAGCACTGGTAGGACAAGGCACAAAATAAGCTTTTCATGAAGCCAGACAACTTCCAGGCAAACCAAACCCAGAGGAAATGTATGAAAAGCATCAATTACTCACCAGGTAAATGGAAGGAGTGCAGCCTGAAGTCCTCAGAGATGTCAGGGCCAAAGGGCGTCAGGCACGTCTCCAGGAGACCTTCTCCCAGGGCATCTGGCAAGGGGACAGAGCTGCTTCCCATGCGTGTTTAGGATTTTCCTGGGTGATTCTCCTTTATTTCAGTAGACAATTCAGAGCTTTGACAGTCTCGAGGGGTAGAAATCCCTTAGCTGCCCTGGGTCTAAGGGGGGAAGACAGGGATAGGTGTTAGCAGCTACCCAGCTAGAAGTTTAATGGTGTTATTTGTTATTCACATCCCCTGTGACCACACGATATCTGGGTGCAAAACCCCCCTCCTGTGCTAGGACACACTAGGGACTTTTCTGACTTCTCCTGGGAAGAGTCCAGCACAGGGCTGTGAAGATGCTGCAGGGCCTGGAGCATCTCCCCTGTGAGGAAAGGCTGAGGGAGCTGGGGCTGTTCAGCCTGGAGAGAAGAGCCTGAGAGGGGATCTGATCAGTGGGGATCAATAGCTGAAGGGTGGGACCCAGGGGGACATGGGCAGCCTCTGCTCAGTGTCTGTGGGGACAGGACAAGGGGCCATAGCCTCAAGTTGGAGCACAGGGAGTTCCACACTAATGTGGGGAAGAACTTCTTCCCAGTGAGGGTGAGGGAGCCCTGGGACAGGCTGCCCAGGGGGTGTGGAGTCTCCTTCTCTGGAGATATTCCAGCCCTGTCTGGACGCCGACCTGTGTGACCTGTCCTAGGGACCCTGCTTCGGCAGGGGGTTGGATCCCATGGGCTCTGGAGGTCCCTTCCCACCCCTACAATCCTGTGATATTCCATGACTTCTGGGGTAATTGCTGGAGCTGAACAGTGCCTACGACAGAGACACGTCCAGGAACCCTCCCCAGCCTTCACTACAACCAGCCCTGGGTGTTTAGGAGACACACGAAGCGCCTGACACACCCCACCCTCCGGTTCTACACACGTGTTACTACACAGGGGGAGGAAGAGGAGTTAAATATTTACCCTGCAACACAAACAGAAACACAGACCTGTCAAAAGCATTCTGCTGAGCCTGAAAAGAGCTTTTCTATCTTTTGATCTTGTCTCTTAAGCTCATTACCCAGGCTTGGCAGCCCCATCTCCACCCCAGGACACTGACAGCCCCTTGGAACTTCTTGGTTTTTCATTGAAGACAGAGAAAACAAACAAAAAAAACCCACCCCACCCCTGACACACACACACAAGGAAAAGAGAAAGGGCAGAATGGCTGAGGAAAAGGAAGTCCTTTTTCCTCTGGGGTGGGCCAAGGACAGCAGCATCTTGGTGCTGCTTCCCCTCACAGCCAGCCCAGCCCCCTTCATTCCCCCCCCCCCCCCCCGGTAGGTGTTTGCTGCTAAACTCTCTAATTATCCATATTATTATCCCAAGTGAGGATCTGGCTGGCTGCATCCCAGTGAGAACTCACCTTTAGTGTTTTAGGTGCATCCCTGGGAACATGCTGGATGGGTTCCTCCTGCATCACCAGAGATGTGCACCCTGGGGACCAGCACCTCTTCCAAACACATCATTCCCTAAACAAAACTGAGAGGAAACAAACCCTGCTCCATCCCAGTGTCCAAATTCCACCAGGCTGCTCCCAGAAACAACCCATCAGACCCAGCTCCAGGTTTTTAAGGCTGGAGAGTCACAAGAAGTTTCAAGCTCATGAAGTCAAGAGAGCTGAGATGGCATTTGGGGAGAACTTCTTCATGCTGGGTGTGGAACAAGGACCATGAAGTTGTGCCAGGTTTATCACAGGTGAAAAAGGGGAGGGGGAAAAAAGAGCCATTGAGGACTCCAGAAGCTCCTGACAATGATGGAAAATAAAAATCAGACACACAGTGTGGGAGACTTTGGACCAAACCTCAGCCCCAAAAATCCCACCACCAGAGATGAGGGATTCCTTCTGCACAAGTATTTGCAAAGCCTGAGGCACAGAGCAGGCTGCTCAGGCACCCCCTGCCCCACAGCACCCTTATCCCACCCCACAGTGATGCCACTTCACTTGTGGGACCCGAGATAACAAATAATGGTGGATTTTTCTCAGCCAGGGAAGAGCAGAGCTGCTGGCGTCAGGCACGAAGCTGGAAACCAACATCCCCTGTGCAGAGCCAGGGGCATTTTCCTTCTCACAGTCAAAAGGTTGGGGTTTTTCTCCTTTAGAGCCCCCTCTCTGGCCAAGCCCTGAGGCTCTGCTCACCCCAGGACAGCTCAGCATCTCCAACTCACAGGATGCTGCTCAGCCCAGCTTCAAGGGCAGCATTCCTCCCCCAGCACCGTGTGGAATCCACAGCAAGGGACCCATTCTCCCCTTTTTATTGGAGAGAAAAGTAAATTCTAAAGCAGCTTAACATTCCCTAGGGCTTTCCCTTCAAATGAGCAGGAAATATCGCCAAAACCTCGGCAAACAAGCTGCCTCCCCGGGGCCTTCCATGCAGGTGGGGAGCAGTTCTGTGCTGCCCCTGGGCTGGCTCCACAACCCTCAGCCGGACAAGCCGGAGCTGTTCAAAACTCTCCAGCGGCTCCTAGAGGAACCCGAGCGGCGTGATCGAGATGCCAAGCTGCTGCCAAAACCCCTCCCAGAAGGATGTTCTGCCTCCAGCGTGGTGACGAAGGGCTTTATCCGACTCAGACGGAGAGGTGCTGGGCTGCTCAGGCAGCACTAGAAGGCACCATTCCCCCAGGGATCAGCCTGCCCAGCTGGACCAGCAACACCAGAGACCCCCCTCCAGCCTCAGAGGAAAACCAGCCAAGGAAAACCACAAGCATGAGCCTAGAAGGACCAAAAAAAAAAAAAATCAGAATATTTTATTTCCTTGAGCTCCAGTGATACAACTGTAGCAGCATCTCACAAGTCAACTCCTGCATTGTTCAATACACATTGGAGGAAACACACCGAGTTCCCAGGCAGGCAAAAACACCCCAACCAAACCACCCCCACCCCCCCCACCCCCCCAATAAAAATGAAAACAATTAAGAACTGCAGACAAAGTTACTCATCCTCCCCCCTTAAATCTGTGCGTTGGGTGCAGACAAAGCAGCAGTGCACGGTTCACATACCAGGGTAAAGTAAAACTTCAGGCAGGTGGCAGAGCTTTGAATTCAAAGCTGGGAGGGATGAGGAGCGATGGCTTTGGAGCAGGGGCTGGATCTGGGGATCCAGAAATTTATAAGCATGACACCTCTGGAATTACTGGACCAACTGGGCACGTTCCCAGGTGCAGAATGGGTGTTTGTCTGGTTTTATCAAGTACCTGGGGTAACCTGTGAAGGGCTCTAGAGGCATCTGAGTGCCCCAAGCCTGCTCAAGGAGGAGCAAATTCCTGAGAAATCCTGGTGGAGAATTATTCAGATGCTCAAAACTTGGGATACACTCAATATGTTTCCAGCTAGCAATGGGATGCTCCCTCCCTCCCTCTCCCCAGGTAACAACCACCATCGCTCTTCTCCCACATCACTCCACACTCTGTCCATCCTTCCAGTCCCAGCTACTCACAGGTTACTCCAAGCACGAGATGTTCTCCCAGAACAAAGTGAAATCAGAAAATACTGAAGCTAAGCAATCAGGGGGAGGAGGATGATGCAGTGGGGGGCCACTTGCTGAGCACGACTCCGAGCTACTGCAGTCACCCCAAAAGCTGCCCCCCACCCCGTTGTGCTACAGTTTGCCTCCTTAATAGTAAAAGGGACCCCAAATTTGCAGCTGAGTGTTTACTCCCATCCCCAGTGGAAATGTTTTGTGCAGTTCTGGTTCCCCTTTAGTGACTCTCCAGTTTCTCAAGTCAATAGGAAAAGGCATCCAAGGTTAACAACAGCTCCAAGACCTCCAGCATCTCAGGGTGCTGGGGGCTGTCCCCAGCTGCACCCCTGAGACCAGCTGCCTCCAGCTCCCAACTGTGACACTTTAAGACACAGGGTACATTTGACACAGTGATTCATTCAGTTTAAGTGACAAAAAGGCATCGAGAAGCTCACTTCATCGCTGCCAGTGGCACAAGGTTAAGCTGCCCAAGGCACATGCAAACAATCCCCCCCCAGAGAGGTGCTTTGATTCCCCCTCTCCAAATAAGGGGGCAGAAGGATTAGCTCTTAGTGTCATCCTACTCAAGGACCCTGGCTGAGGGGACACCTCTGGTGACACGTGCCAGCCCAAAAGGTGCCCTGCACATCACAGCCCCCCCTCTCAGACTCCCCCTCCAGTGCTGAAGCCACATCTCCCCACGCTGTCCCACACACAGCAGGAAGGTGCCAGCTCGAGACATCAGCTGCTGCTGCCAGGGCAAGCTCCAGGGAAGAGAGAGATCTGCTAATTGGCATCCAGTAAATTAAATTAGCACATCCTGGCCCCTAAAACCCCTCATTAGCTCCTGACCACCCATGAATAGCTCGGGAAATGGTTCAGAAAGCCATTCCTAGGAGGAGCAGGGCACCCAGCGAGGCCGTTGCCCTTCCTGGGCAGGCACAGCTTTGCTGGCCACCACACAGCTCAGCATCCCACAGCAGCAGAACCAAACCCAGCGCAGAAGGGACCTCTCTAGGTCGGGGTTTCTACCCCCCACCTCCCCAACAGCAGCAGCTTATTGTCAAGCACAGGCTGGGAGGTGGCTTTGGTGACTCTCCCAAGGCTTCTGCCTTCTGGTGCTGGTTTGGTGCTGGCAGGATGTGACCCAGTGGCCAAACTGTAAACAGGAGCTCTGATCCCCCCCATCCTCCCCAAGGAGCAGCGGGGTCCTGTGCACCCCGGGTCGACCCTGTGAGCTGGAGAAATGCAGGGTCACTGCTGTAAACAGGGTCAGAGCCTCAGGAAACAGAAGCATGAATAAATTAAGGGAGGATGAAGGCTGTTCAGCTATCACACCATAAAACTGTACCTTTACAAATATGCTTGCAAAAAAATACTATTCTTTAAAATCTATTTCTTTAACGAGTCTCCTTGTATATAAAAAAGGAATTGGTAGTTTCTCCCTCTCCCCATCCACCCCCCAAAAAGTGACCAGGTATTTTGGTGTCCAACATTCTCCCAAAGTGCCCCCCCACCCACCCCCTGTTCTTTCTTCCCCCATCCCAGCAAGTCTCCCCACGTACCTTGACACCCACATGAGAATCCAGGTCACCATTTGGGGGGTGGGGGGTATAAATGCTGTATAATTAAAGCCAATCTGGCTACAAAAATAAATGCTTTTTGTCTTCCTTTTACAGGACAGAAGAGTTTAGCCCTTTTTAAACAGCTCAGCATCTAGCTGTCATAGTATTTAAAAAAACAAACCAAATGCCTACATAGAAAAATAAAGGATAAACATTATCCATCTGTTTTTATATTTATATAAAAAGTTCTTTGACAGGACATTCTGCTTCTTTGCTGTAAAAAAACAAACCCAGCCTAGGCTGCAGAGCCTAAGCCTGCAGGTGAGGAGTAAACTAAGTCTTCAAACTTATTCAGAGAAAAATATCAGTTAGCGATTCACTTCTCCAAAATAAAGTTATTAAATATATATATTATTATTAGAAGTCTTTATAAACTATTTAAGTAAGCAAGGAGAATGTGACTGAGGACCACTTTAATCCCTCCTTCCCCAGGGGAGGGAGAAGTGGCCATCAGCCTTGAATCCAGCCAGAGGGCTGGGGTGTTCCTCAGCGGGGAGCCCCCGAGCTCGCTGGCTTGCAGGCACACAGACACACACGGAGGGGACAGAGGGGACTCTCACTCCTCCTTCACAAGGATGTTCTCTTATCCAGCCTGTGCTTGGTGAGGAAGTACTTGAAGAACTCGTACACGGACCAGGCGATGGCCGTCGAAGGCATCTGGTAAATGACCCGTGCCTGCACCCCTCTGAAGTACCCCCAGACACCCCCCAGCTGATAGACAGTCTTGAAGGCGTTCACCATGCCCGAGAGGTGCCCGCTGATGTTCACTGAGCTCAGGGCCATGTTCTCCTGGGTGTTGAGCAGGGTCTTGCAGACATCCAGGGGGGTGGTGGCAGCGGCGGCCACGGCCCCCGCCACGGCCCCCGAGACGATGTGGGAGCGCGGGTTGTAGTCCCGGCGAGGGTTGATCTGCTCCTGCAGGAACTCGTAGGTGATGAAGTGGATGGCCTGGAAGGGCACGTTCATGGTGAGCTGGGTGGTGTAGCTGCGGTAGAAGGCACCGAGCCCCTCCGTCCTCTGCACTGTCCGCACGCACGCCAGCACGGATTGGTAGGGGGAGTTGAACATCTGCATCCGCTGCTTCACCACTGCTCCAGGAGGCAGCCACAGGGACAGGCAGGCAGGGCAGGCACAGGGAGATAAGTAATAGACTTAAGAGCGAAGGCACACAGCTCCCTTTTATCACAACACCCAGCCCAAACCCTGCTCCCAGCCCCAACCTGCCCTTCAGGTCTGAGCTGATAGGGCACAAAGCACTTCTGTAGCCAGGAGCCCCTTATCTACAGGCTCTTGTCAAAGGGCTGCACGTGTCACACGTCATCTGCTCCCCCCAACCTGCCCAATACCCCCAAAAACCTCACTGCAACACGGGAGGGAAGCAGGGCAGAGCTCCAATCCCACCTAATGCACTTCCCAAGCTTAACCAAGGAATTTACTCGTAGCAAGAAAGGTATTAATTAAGACAGACTGATAAGGACCCTCAGATGCATCCAGGAGGATGCTGGAGCACTGACATACTGAGGGGACAAGGGCAGACAGGTGATTAAATAACTGGACGTGCCCTGGGAAGTGTAACTTGTGTAACACATGTCAGCAAAAGGCCAATTAATTTAATTCATTTAACAAGGAGATGACAACAAGGATTTTAAACACAGGAAGATACTTCTCCCTTCAGAAAAGCCTGACTTTGAGCCACCTCAGAAGCATGATGCACGAACAGCATAGCTGTCTCCATTTAAGCTGCACATCACTCTTAGCCCCCTTCATGCCAGGCTCTACCCTGCTTCAGATGGGGACCCAATGGTCCCACCAGCCCCTGTACCTGCCTGGCAGCATGGCTGAGCTCAGCTTTGCCTGGGGAGTCCAAGGTTTAAGACAAACCACAACCACTCAATAAGGATGCAGCAGTGAGCAGCATGTTGCTAGCCCACAGCCCTGCCTTGGCATGAGTGACACACCAGCCTTGCTGGAAGGCACAACACAGTACACAAGGTGCTGTGCGGCCCCTTCGCAAGTGAGGGCAACAGCCAGGCAGGATTTATCCCTTTGCAGCGCTCCCAGCTCACTACAGGCTGGGCAGAGTCTACCACAGCAAAGGGATTAAGCTGCTGGGATGGCTCAGGGCGTCCTCAGTGCCTTCCCCAGGGAACAGGGTGCAGTGCTCCCCAGCAGCACAGGGCATTACCTTCAGCAGGATTCATCACCGCGTCGTGAAGCAGCGTGGCCACGCTCCCAGCTATACCTGCAAGACACAGAAGGATCCTTAAAAACAAATTCAAAGCAGAGATCAGGAGGTCACGGGCTTGCACAGGCATGGCAAGAGGCAGCAGCTGATGCCATGGGTGCATCACCAAGCACCCAGGTACTGCTGCAACACAAGGGCGCACCCAGCAACACAGCTCCTTCCCCACCAGCCAGGGCAGCTTGGCACAGACCAGGATGCTCACAGGATTGTAGGCTATTGCCTAGAACAGCTCACAAGGCTTTGCCCACACAAGACACCAGCAGCTTCACTCAAGCCCGTGCTGGACTGGGAGTGAGCAATGTTTAGGACTGGCTCAGCGCATCCATAATTAGGCATTTTCAGCCCTTTACTCAAGTCTGGTTTTCAACACTAATTGCCCAGGTTCTGCAAACACCCAGCCAGCCATTAACAATCCAGCAGTTGGCTCAAGGATGGGCCTCTGGAACCACACCTTCTCCTTTGATGTAGGTCTCCCACCTCAGATTCTCTCTTGCCCAAATGACTTTGGGTCACTTCCCATGAAGGCAGCGCTTTGGCTTCCCTGCTGGGCCTGCAAGCCTGTAGCTACTTGAAAGGTAAACACAGGAAACACATCCCTAGCTAGAAGCAGCCAGCCAGAAAGGTATTCTGTACCCTCAGCTGAGTTAAATGAAGTGGCAGGCACAGCAGCAGATTCCTACCATCACATCAAGGACGCGGCAGAAGCATCTCCCACGCAAACCAGGCAGAAGCACAGCCCCTTAGCAAAGATCACGAGCACACAGAGGATGCAGAGCACATCACCATGCTGGTGGCAGCACGTGGAACAACCCATCCTTCAAACCCCAAGCTTTCAAAGCCAGAAAGAGCACCCTTGTGATGGCACCCAACAACTCCCGCCCAGCACCTATTGAGTATTTGTGCCAGAGTAACTGGAGACTAAAGAGCAGTGCAGACACCCAGGTGAGATTCTGGCTTTGGAGGGTGCACAACATTGTCATCAGGGGAAGGCCAGGCCAGGAAGGGCTTCACTCTGCTGCTGATGGCCAGCCCAGCCATCCCTACCCTCTGGGAGCCCTCCCGAGGGGTCAGCAGTCCCAAGGCAGGGCACAGGTTTGAGGAGCACAGTGACCAGCCCGAAGCACTCAGCTGGAAGGCAGGTGCCACACTTGCCTGCCTGAATTTCCCCCCTGACTCTCCAACACTCCCAAAGCAGGTGCTGAGACCTGCAAGCCAGGGGTTACATCTGCACCATGTGGGTATGTACAGGGTCAGTCTGAATGCCAGCTGCCTGCAGCAGATCATCCAGGAGCAGAGGACAGTGAGAGGTGCCAGGCTCAGCGTGTGGAGCAGGCAAAGGACAGGCTGTTCACCACAAGCTCTTTTTTTGATGCAAAACCCCAAAATACCATTGGCCAGGTGGCTGTTTCCTCCGTGCTGGATGGTCTCACTGAGAGACTTTTTCATCTTCTCGTAGCAGGCAAAGTACATGGCGTGGGCAGGGCCAGCCCCCAGCATGGTGACATTGATCCCACGTAAAGGCCTCCAGAAACCCTCTGTAAGGACAATCTTCTTCAGAGCTTCGTACACGCTCCTGTACTGGGCTTTGGGGTCCGGCTGCAAGCTCTGCATCCTTGTCTGCAACAAAGCACACGAAGGGAGAGGCCTCAGTTACCCATCTTTAACGCAACAAGCACAAGCCAAAGAGTTAAAAGAGCTACAAGACTTCCCAGATCATTAGAGGGGGCAGCAATTTACTCCCTGGCTGCTATTTATCCACGCTTCCCCTTGCCAGGCCAGCAGCAGAATGAGCTCCACGCTCCCATTGCGACATCAAAACGTCAGGAGGCTGCTCAGACAAGAGCTCAGCAGAGGGAAGTGTAACCTCTGCTCTTGTTTAAGCACGGGAAGTCCAGGGAATGGAGCTCACAGAGTCATTCAGTGAAGAAACACAGTTAGGTCTTTAATTGCCTCTTGCTTACAACACTCCTGTGCTGCCCTGGCTTGTTCCTCCCAGGGTTGCTCAGCCGCTCGTGACGCTTGGCACGCAGTTAGCCCGCTGGATGGGGAAACAGGTTTCCTAGAAGGGCAGGCTGAGGAAGCAGGGTACCTGCACAAGCCCTCCTGTACAGGTAAAGGCCACCCAAAGCAGCCCAGCCTGGATGTTCCCACCGTCCCTCCCAGCTCCCACAGCCACCCCACTTCCTGAGCCGGGTGGGTTCATCCGCATCTTCATCCAGCTGTCTTCAGAGGGCTTTTCTCCTGCAGATCTTCAGGGGTGGCTGAGCTTCGGCCATCCAAACCACCCCAGGAAGCCCTCTGCCATCACTTCACTGACACACAGCAGGAAGAAGTGCTTTCCAGCTTGTTTCAGGCTTTCTGCAGATGCCACCACACACCAGTGACACTTGCAACGATGGTGCCAACCTGCAGTGGGCACAGACCCCTGCCACCTCCCATCAGCCATGGAGAGACACTGCCAGGGCTTCAACCTCCACAGCCCTCCAGGCAAGACCAAGCAAATCCAGAACATGGAGACACAAAGGGCTCTGCCACCCCTGCTGAGCAGCCCACAAGTCCTGCTGCTCTGCGATGCAGCCGATGCTCCCCACGCCACTGAAACCAGCCTGAAGGGATGCAGCCTTGGTGGCAGCCTCACACCTCAGAACACAAACAGAGAGCTCCTGGGAAAGGGCACAGCCATGGGAGATGGGTGTTTAGCAACCTGCAACAGGCTCCTTCAAATTAACACTCTCTTAAGGAGCCGTGCAACAAAGAGGTCACTGGGGTGTCAGAGGAAGGATGCTTTTCCCCACGCTCCCAGCTGGGACAGCCCATCTCCAGAACAACGTTTCCCCCCAGCAGACAGCAGCAGCTCCATCCTCAGCAGAGATTCAACAGCCCTCAGAAAAAGCAAGGATTGCCCCTGCCACCTCTGTGCCCCCTCCCTGGGACACAGCACCTTCCAGCTTATGGACTCACTGGGCTTGCCAGGAGGCAACATGACAGCTGAGCTTTCACACAAGATTAAGTCAATAAAAACCTTTCCAATTCAGACCTTTGATTCCTCCAAGCCACTCCAGTGACTGGAAACCCAAGAGCACTTTCACTTACATTTTCCAAGACCAAAGAAGAGATCAGAGCTGAATTCAAGACCTCAACCCAGCACAACACAAACAAACTTATGAAAGCCCCAGGTGAGACTAAGCCAAGTTACTGCCCTGCTAGGAAATACTCTTTAAAAAACTGCACTTAGCTCAGCAGCTACCTGAATTCCAGACTTAAGCATCAGCCAGTGCTCACAGCATCACCCTGCAACGGGAAATCTGACTGCCCTGAGCAAAGCTCCTGTTCCAGAGCACTAAAAGCACTGTAACAGCCCTGGGAGTAAACCCGAAGGCTCAGGAAAACCCTCCTCTACAGGCAGCAGCAGCCCTCAATCACCCTGCAATTTAAGCCCAGGTTTTAAATCTAGCTCTCCACCCTCACCGACCAGGTACAAGGGTCCTGCAATCCCTCCATGGGTCTCTGCACCTTCCTGTCCCATGGATGCTCGTTGGGAGGGGGTGGATTTTGTGATGCCCTGGAGAAACTCCTGGGAGCTGCTTCACCATCAGCAACCCTGCACACCCCATTGCCAAGCTGGTCACATCCCCCCAGTGGGTTTTTGGGGTGGTTTTGTCTGTTTCTTGGTTTTCCTCCGCTAGTTTTAACTTGAAGGCATTGCTTCAGGCTGCAGAAGTGACCCCAGGAGATGCTGATCTCGCCCTGCTCTGCTGGTGGGACGCCTTTGAAGCAGCTGGTGTCATTTAAGCACGCAGCAGCGCCAGCTCCTCAGGAAGGCACTCAGGGAGAAGTGCTCCTGTAAAGCAATAAACTCTCAGCCTGGCATGTGCAGGACCAAAGCACGTGGTGGGAACCAGCTCTGAGTATCTCCACCCTCACCACAGCAATCAGCCACTTTCACGTGAGAATGAATAAATACCTACTTTTATTCTTGCTATTGGTCCCCAGAGCCGTTCCAGAAGGGTTCAGGAGCTCACACCATACCCCAGAGCACACGCTAAGTACAGGTTTTACCCACCCACGCTGCAGTTTGCATCACCAGCACCACAACCAGGTCCTCAGGCATGCACCTTTCACTAGGGCTGTGGGCACAAACAGGACCAACAGCCCAAGGAGTAACCAAAACCCAGCATCTCCTGGCGTGGCTGCTGCAAGGCAAGCAGCACAGGGCTGGGAACAGGCTCTGTGTTGGCCAGGATAACTTTATCACTGCGTGAGCAACGATGATTTGCTACGAGCTGTGTCGTCCTCTCCCCCTCCCCGCCCTCCACCCTGCCAGCTCCTGGCACCTATCTGAAGCCAACAAGCTCGTCTGGGAGCCTCACACCCCTGTTAAACCAGCCAGCAAACACTTCTCCACCTACTTAGATTAATCCTGGTTGCATAAGGCAGAAGGGCGCTGCCAGCCGCAAGCGGCCCGGTAGCCCTGGCTCCGGCTTGGGCCTAAGAACCACCACAAGGCACAGCTTTGGGTTCAGCAGGTTACCTGCTGTCCCTGGACCGAGCAGGTCTTTGGGGATGCTGTTCAAGAGTCCAGCACCCAGCCCCCTGCCCCGTTCCCAGCAGCACAGGAGTATTCTGGGCTGGTTCCCTACCTAGCATTGTACTGACAGGAGTCAGGCCTCCCAGCGAAGGGTCACCCATCCGACACGCTGCTGTACAAACAAGCTCAGGAATAATTTGCCTTTGTTGGTTTGTTGGGTTTCCCCCCCTTCCCCTGAACACTGCCTTCTCAAAGAGCAGCGGGCACACTCATGTGACAGCCAGCCCAGTCTCCCCACAGCTTAACAAAAGGCACTGGGAACACATTATGCTTCTACCAGGCAATGTTCTGCAGCCACCCGGTCAGATCCTGCTGGCTGAAGCAAGCTTTGCCATGCACCCACACCATGCTCAAGCTCTGAACCCCCCCCTTTTTTGGCTCCTTGCATCAAGGCAGGTGGATGCAAGCCCACCAAACCCAAGGCAAGCATCCCACATCCCAAAATCTAACTGAACAGCTTACTGTAGCTCACATGCCCCCCCCCAAACACACTTAGGTGCTTTCAAGACCTTTGCTACAAGCAAGGAAGCTCCAAAGTCTGCTTGCACCAGGCAAGTCACCCCCAGTTGACTCTCCCAGCTGGAGCCACTGAAACACTCGTTTCCACCGCTCCCAACAAGCCCCATCATGCTTGTCCTCCTTCCCTTCCCACTCCCCTCTCCACCACTGCAGATGTAGGCTGAGTGTTTCTCCTACCCTTCACCCCAGGAGATCCCACCACAGCATGGGACCCCCTGCACCCATCAGGAAGAACATACAGCCATAGTGAAGCCAACTTGCAGATGTCTTGTGGCACCAGCTTGGTTAGGAGCAGCTTCACAGAGGAGGACTGCAACGGGCTCAGGGCTGGAGCAAGGACCTTCTGCCACCCACTGCAAGGAAGGGAGGTTTCAAGCCCAGCACATCTCCAGCTTCACACCAAGCTGTCTCACAGCAGTGGTTATTTCCCAGGGAAGGACAACTGCTGGTCACATCCTTGGGCAGCTGCTGTACCTGCCTCAGGAATGCAGCTCCAGCAGCCTTGCAGACAGACAGCTTAAGCAAGAGGAGGCTCCAGGAGAGCCCTCCAGACACCCCCTTCTGCAGCCAGGATGAGATGTCCTCCACACGCTGATCTCCAAAGTCAACCAGGAGGCCGATCAGGCTCACCAGGACAGCTCTCCTTCTCAGTAGCTACAGGACAAGCCTAAGCACTATGAGAAACACCATCAGCACCCACCTAAAACCCTACAGCTCAAGCTGGTGGTTCCCTACAATGTGGGTAAGACAGAGCCCAATACATGGCAGAGGCTGAAGCTGCAGGGGGGGCTTTACCCCTAAGAAGGACAATGATGAAGACCCCAAGCAAGCCCAAATCATGACAAGCCCCCAGCTGAAGCTTTAGCTAAACACAGCCCATGACAACAGCAGGAGTGCCAGCAGCACCACTGGGTATCTTCTATGCCATCACACAGGCGTTACGCAGAGGCTTCCACCCAGGCACGGGGTTTTAACCAACCGCCTGCCCCAGCACCCCAACCTCAGCACACTGGGGAGTTGTGCAAGGGCCTGAAGCAAGCCATTCCCCAAATTAAAGGGTTTTCAGTTTCTCTTTCAGAAGAAACAGCTTGCTGGAGCTAAAACATCATCCCCACATCACAATCCCACCAGGTGCCCGAAATGCCTCTTCCTGCAGCATCCACAGCCTGTGCCACCTCTGCCCGGCCCTGACCCATCCCAGTAACTATTATCCAGCAAGTCAGGCAGAGGAAGAAGCTTTGCTGCTTTTCCACAGGAGAGTGGCACCTTTCCCACAGGAACAATGAAAACCAGCTGCTCTTAACAAGCCCAATTTGGTCCCTCCCATTACCAAAAAAAACCCCTTTTGGGGTCAATCCTCACCTTTCCCCAGAGCAGACAGACTGAGCAGGCACATCCCAAAGCCTTCAGCTTGGGATCTCACCCCAACATGGGAAGGGGAGAGGAAGGGGGTGACCCTGGCCATGCTCCACCGGTGCTTTCCCACAGCCAGCAGTGTTTTATCCACTCCCGAGCGCTTCCAGGCAGTGTGCAGAGGAAGGAGGGGGGGTTATTCCCAGCATAAGGCACTGCCCTGGCACCCTCCTCCTGAAGGAAGCAGGGAATTCACTGCCCGGTGAAATCAGCACTCTTCCCTTCCCCTAAAGCACCTCCCACTGCAGGGAACCGGGCACAACTTTCATTTTCTCCCTCTCCCTTTTCCCTGGCTGAGGAAATGCCCTCTGAAACAACACCATGAAGCCCAAAATGACCACACGCACGCTGCTCCCACCCTGACCTGGCAGGGAGCACCCAGCTTGTCTGGGGAAGGAGCCGGTGCAGAGGCTGCTTGTAGAGGGGATGGATGCTGCACCAGCCCAAACCCACGAGCTGGGTTCGGTGGGCACAGATCCAGAGGGGAAAACACAGGGAGCAAACAAAAATAAATAGAAAAGCAGAGAGTATTTCCTCTGAGGGCTTATTGCAGCACGCTGGCAAAGCCCTTCAGCACTTCAAAGCAAGGCATTTCCTCTCCCCTCCTCTGTCTACTCTTTCAGGGAATCCTGCATTGGAAAGAGGAGACATTAGAGCATCTGCTCGCGCCTGTCCCCAACGGGACCATGGAGGATCTGTCAGCACCAAGGATGTGGTACTGAGGGCTTCTGGCTTTTCCCAATGTGACTCTCTGTGAAGCCACAGGCTGGCAAAGCAGAGGGAGGAGATGCCTTTGTGATGCTTCCTACCATGCTGGCGATGCTGCGGAGTCCCTTCGGCATCACCGAGAGCGTGGTGCTTAGCCTCGAGCAGCACACCCCCACCAAAACCCCACCAGAGCCAGCACACTGGTGGGCAAGTCCTTGCACAAGTCCTGACCCCCACAAAGCCACCGCTCCCACAGGGGACACGTACAGTTGTGCCACCAGCTGCCATCCCGGTGCACTGATGGGTAAGTCACGCCATCCCACCAGCTCTTCCATCCCGGGCAGGGATTGCAGCGCCACGGGAGGGAACAGCCACCCGGGGGGCTCCTGCTGCACCCCCACGGCTAGAGGGCACGGGTGGCACAGGGAGAGGCACGGGGACTTTGCCTGTGGCAGGGGAAGCGGCCAGGCCCGGCACACACCTTTGCACCCCGCGTTGCACAAAGCTGGCCAGGGCCCAGGGCACCGCGGGGACAGGCCCAGGGGGGGTGTGTGGTTCCAGCTTCCATTGGAGACCCCGGGGGGTCCCATGGGACCTCACACCCCTCCAGCCTGCTGCAGCTTCCCACACCTTACCCAGCCCAGGGTCCCCCCAACAGCCTCAGACACCTCTGCCCCGCTCCCCCAGCAGCATTCCCCAGCCCAGGAGCCCTGTGCACCCCTCGCACCCCTTCCCCCTGCCTGCACCCTGGCAGCCCTCACACGCTTCCCCCCTCCTTGCACTTCTGCACGGCCCCAGCACCCCAGCGGGCTCTCCCCTTGCACCAGCACAAACCCCGGGTGCTGCTCACACAGCACAAGCTCCGTGCACCCCCGGTACCCCACTCACCGCCCCGGCGCACCCCGAATACCCCTGGTACCCCACTCACCGCCCCGGCGCACCCCGAATACCCCCGGTACCCCACTCACCATCCCGGTGCACCCCCGGTACCCCCACTCACCGCCCCGGTGCACCCCGAATACCCCCGGTACCCCACTCACCATCCCGGTGCACCCCAAATACCCCCGGTACCCCACTCACCATCCCGGTGCACCCCAAATACCCCCGGTACCCCACTCACCGCCCCGGTGCACCCCCGGTACCCCACTCACCGCCCCGGTGCACCCCGAATACCCCCGGTACCCCACTCACCATCCCGGTGCACCCCAAATACCCCCGGTACCCCACTCACAAACCCCCAGTGCACCCCGAATACCCCCGGTACCCCACTCACAAACCCCCAGTGCACCCCCGAATACCCCCGGTACCCCACTCACAAACCCCCAGTGCACCCCCGGTACCCCACTCACAAACCCCCAGTGCACCCCGAATACCCTCGGTACCCCTCTCACCGTCCCGGTGCACCCCCGAATACCCCCGGTACCCCACTCACCGTCCCGGTGCACCCCCGAATACCCCCGGTACCCCCACTCACCGTCCCGGTGCACCCCCGAATACCCCCGGTACCCCACTCACCGTCCCGGTGCACCCCGAATACCCTCGGTACCCCTCTCACCGTCCCGGTGCACCCCCGAATACCCCCGGTACCCCACTCACCGTCCCGGTGCACCCCCGAATACCCCCGGTACCCCACTCACCGTCCCGGTGCACCCCCGAATACCCCCGGTACCCCACTCACCGTCCCGGTGCACCCCCGAATACCCCCGGTACCCCACTCACAAACCCCCTGTGCAACCCGAATACCCTCGGTACCCCTCTCACCGTCCCGGTGCACCCCCGAATACCCCCGGTACCCCACTCACCATCCCAGTGCACCCCCGAATACCCCCGGTACCCCACTCACCATCCCAGTGCACCCCTGAATACCCCCGGTACCCCACTCACAAACCCCCTGTGCACCCCGGATATCCCCGGTACCCCACTCACCGTCCAAGTGCACCCCGAATACCCCGGTACCGCCACTCACAAACCCCCGGTACCCCACTCACCATCCCGGTACACCCCTGAATACCCCCGGTACCCCACTCAGAAACCCCCAGTGCACCCCGAATACCCTCGGTACCCCTCTCACCGTCCCGGTGCACACCCGGTACCCCCGGTACCCCACTCACCGTCCCGGTGCACACCCGGTACCCCCGGTACCCCACTCACCGTCCCGGTGCACCCCCGAATACCCCCGGTACCCCCACTCACCGTCCCGGTGCACCCCCGAATACCCCCGGTACCCCACTCACAAACCCCCGGTGCACCCCCAAATACCCCCGGTACCCCACTCACCGTCCCGGTGCACCCCCGAATACCCCCGGTACCCCCACTCACCGTCCCGGTGCACCCCTGAATACCCCCGGTACCCCACTCAGAAACCCCCAGTGCACCCCGAATACCCTCGGTACCCCTCTCACCGTCCCGGTGCACACCCGGTACCCCCGGTACCCCACTCACCGTCCCGGTGCACCCCCGGTACCCCCGGTACCCCCACTCACCGTCCCGGTGCACCCCCGAATACCCCCGGTACCCCACTCACCGTCCCGGTGCACCCCCGAATACCCCCGGTACCCCACTCACCGTCCCGGTGCACTCCCGCATCCCCCCGGTACCCCATGCGCTCCTCTCCCGAGACCCCCGAGCCGGGGAAGGAGAACCACCCCCGGGAGGTGCCGGGGAGCACCCCCCAAGCTCCGCCACGCACCTTGACCGAGTCCACCGGGTACATGACCGTGTGCTCCATGATGCCCGCCACCGCCCCGGCCATCATGTGTGTGCCGAGCGAGGCGCCGCTGGGCAGGCTCTCGTACTCCTCGCCCTCCATAGGCGGCGCGGCGGCGGCGGGGGAAGGCGGGCCGGGCCCCGGGGGCGCCGCCGCGCTGCCCCCGACTCCGCAGCTCAGCTCCATCCGCCCGGTATGGCGGGGAAGGAGGAGGGGCGGCGGGGGCGGGACGCGGGGAGGGGGATAAGGGAGGGCTGGGTGTCCGCACAGGCTCCGCGCCCCCCGGCCCGGCCCCGCTTTAAAGCCGCGCCCGCGCTCCGCCCCGCGCCCACCAATAGCCAGGCGCCGCCTCCCGCCCCGCGGCGGGACGCCGCAAGAGGCGGGGACGAGCGGGAAGGTGGATTGGCAGGGACTCGGGCCAATCAGCGAGGAGCAGCGGCGCAGCGGAGGGACGCGATTGGCTGGAGCGGTGTACGGCTGCGGCGGCGCACGGTGCCGGGGGGGGTGTGTGTGTGTGTGTGTGCCGGTGGCTGCGGCCGGTGTGTCCGTTGCACAAGCAGGCGGCTTGTGCCAGCCCCGGCACCCCCCTGCAAGCACCAGCACCGGCGAGAGGGGGCTCAGGCTGCCCGCGGGGCCTCCCCGGCGTGGGGGGGGCTCGGGGGAGCGGTGCAGGGGGGGGGGAGCTGCAGCCCCATCCCCGCAGCGCGTCGCAGGGTCCCGCACGCAGCCCCGGGGGGGGTCCCGGGGTGAGCATCGCCCCCCCCCCCCTCCCCAGCCCCGCACCCCCCGTGCGCACCCTGCCCGGGGCGGGAGGAAGGCGGAAATGGTGACGTTACATGGGTAGAGGTGACGCTTTTCCTGGGGCTCGGTGCCCCGCGCAGCCTCAAAGAGCCCCCCCGGATGCTCCCCAAAGTGTGGGGGGGTCTCAAAGTTGCGCCCACCGTAGGGTTTGGATCTGCTTTTGGGGGGGCACAGAGCTGGGTGCCCTCCCATTGCACCAGCCGGGGGTCCAGGCGTCACATCAGCTCCTCCGCCTTGGCCTGGGCCTGGGTGGGGGAAGGAAAGCTGACGGGAGGGCTCAACACAGCTTTCAGGGGCTTTTTTGGGGGTGACGGGGTCAGCAGAGCCATTAATCCTGGCCTGTGCGGGAGCAGTGACCCCCCCCTCGCACCCCCAACGCTCATTATCCCCCCATTTCCCATGTTCTCAGCGCACACCGATTCCACTTGACTCCCAAGAGCTGGAGGCAAACCCTTCGTGGCCCTGGGGGGCTCCAGGAACGGCACCTCCTCCATTTCATTCCTCTTTTTGAAGGATTATTTGGAATTCCACCTCCCCGGGGAGGTGGCATGGCGGGACTCAAGGTTACCTTTGCGTGAAGCCCAGTGATAACACAAAGCAGTTTATTGCTGCGTGAGCCTTGGGAAGGCAGGAGGCAGGGGAACCATCCTTGGAGGGCGCAGGAAAAAAAAGCAGCAGAGAAAATAAAGTCCTTGGCTTTCCCCATTAACAGTGAAATAAACAAACACGAGGTTAGAAAAGCTGTTTTCATCCTTGCTGCCCATCCTGGTACAGCACTGGTTGTACTGGGAAGCCTCTGCTGGCCACGGGAATGTGGCACTGGCTGGAAAAACCCCTGCCAGTGATGACAGCATCCCGTGTGTGACTCAGCCCTCATTGATTTTGGGTACCTGGCAGTGTTTTCTGCACCCAGAGCAGCGCTTGTCCCGGGTGTGGGAGAGCTGGCAGTGGGCCCTGGCCTCTGTCCTGGCGTATCTAAGCTGTCACACTGACCCCTGAGACCGGGTGTCAGCTGTCCCAAACCCAGTGGAAAGCAGAGGCTGTGACAAGCCCTTAACACCACGCCATTTAACACAGCAACTGCTAAATATCACCTTCCCCAACACCCCCCAGCCTCCCCCCCTGGCAGAACCCGCTGGGTTTTCCCAGCTTGCTTTCCTCCAGAAGATGTGAACCTGAATGAACGGTGCTGACAGCTGCTTTGACACCGTGTCCTCCATCTGACGTGCCACTTTCCCACCCAGGGCCACGTGCCTACTCGTAATTCCAGCAGGCAACGCTCCCAGTGATCACCCAGAGCTGAGAGACATCAATCCATCCCAGGCACAGGAGTTCCCTTTCCGTAAGGCAGCTCCCTTCCAGGAACTGCCTGAATTAAAGCTCGGAGAGGAACACTTTCCTGTATTGCTCCACATACCTTATCTAGGTTCCCTACTCCATAAACAGCAGCTAATCTCCTTCCAGGGCTTCTGGCAGGGCCTGGGAGGGCGGAGAAGCTGCGGCCTCGCTTACCTGTGCAAGCCCTTTCCCCCCCAGTCACGCTCCCTGATAAGAAATAGTATAAATCACTGCTGTTTCCAGGTAGGAACAGGTTGGATTTTAACCCTGAGGAGCACCCTGAGGAATCCTTTCCGCACCCCACGTCCCTGCCAAAGGCCACCTCAGGGCACAGGGAGCTGCTGTGGGCAGGGATGCCAAAGCAGGGACAGACAGACTGAGGATTTTCCCCGTGTTTGTGAAGCAGGGACGGAATTACTCATCGTGTGTGGAGGGAGAACGGGGCAGGGAGCGTGGTCTGGCCTGGGGGGGTTGTTGTGTCACACGTCCCGCCGGCAGGAAGAGGAACAGCCTGTGTCCCTTGGAGAGAGTTTCCTGCCATCCCTGCCTGGCACAAAAGAGTCATCCCTTCGCAGGCAACCAACAAAGCGACCTCAAGTCCCTTTGCAAGCCCTTCCTTTGACACAAACCCTTCCTTTGGCACAAGTCTTGGGCAGTAACTCCCTCGCTGGCTCCCAAGGCACAACCCCTGCTCGGGACACCCCGCCACGGCCTTGGGCAGGCCCTTTGGGTACCCCACAAGCCCCAAACTCTGTGACAGCAGAGAAGCAGCAACAGGGAAGCGTTCTGGCGTGGTTGGAAGCACGGCTGGAGGCTGTGAGGAGCACGCTCAGCGATGTACCAGTGCCAGACAGGCCGCCGCAAGCTGCAGGCCCATTGCATCACTGCGAGCGGTGGAGTGATCCCATGAATCAGACCCGCAGATCCACGGCCTCACCATGCCTGACTCTGCTTTTGATGGGGCCTCTGCACCGTAGCACAGCTGTGAACCAGCAGAAATGGGGGCTGCTGCCAGAAATGTACTGAGAAATGAGAAACAACCTGCACAATAAAGCGAAATGCTCCCGGCTTCGGTGCGTCCCTGCCCAGCGCAGGGGCCCGCAGCCCCTGGGCTGTCTCTGCAGCTGATTAGCAGGGCCAGGCTTGGCTTATCGTGGTCCCTTACTGGGCAGGAGGTGTGGACACCACAGCTGCACCCACGCCGATAAGGCAGGAGTGTCCTACCAGGAGGCGGGTGCCTCCTACGGACCCCAGAAATTGGGGCTTATCACCCAGATCCAGTGGGTTTGGGTGATATATATAATTTTTTCCCTCACTTTCCAGATGTCCACGTTCTCTAACAGCTGAGTGACACCTTGTTTGGGGGTTTTATCCTTTGCCAGGCCTGCCACCACCATCACGGGGCAGCGGTGCCGAGCTGGGGGATGCTGAACTGGGGGTGAGAGGGGGGATGCTACCTCACCTCTGGCAGCGTGATGCCACACTGCAGCAAATCACTGGACCTTTTAATTTGCTTTTAAACAAATTGAGGTGTTCAGCAGCAGGGAATTGTATCTTTAATCAAAGGCACATCCCCAAACACCAATGCCCCATCCTGCACGTCCTGGATGCAGCCCCTTCCCAGCACACCAGCACGTTCTTCTTAATAAATATCAATCAGCAAGCCTGGACCTCGCTCCCCAGAACTGTCCATAGGTCAAAGGCAGCCTCAGCCTCAGAAGATGCCCTGGAAAAAGGGTCTCTGACCCCAGCCCTGGCTTTTCCTGCCCACCCAAGTGCATCTTGCAGTGCTCCTGGGAAGGGAAGAGGCGGCTGCAGGGAAGGATCTGGGTAACTCAAGGCGTTCCAGTTATATTTTGTTATCTCTGTATTAGCAAACACCATGGAAAAAAATATAAGCCAACAGAATTGTTTTGTCTTCAGGGTGCCCTGACCCACTTCTCTGAATGCCAGCATGAGGCATCCCCTGGGTTTTAAACCCTGGCCCAGCACACCGAGATGCTGGGTGGGAGATTAGTACTGGGAAAATCAGGAACATGAATTAATCCCTGCCCAGGTACAAACTCTGAGCACCTCTCTTTGTGCCTTGATTCCCCAGAGCACCATTGCAGCTCACCAGGGTATCCATTCCATACAAGAGGCTGATCTGGAACACAGCGACCGCGGTGACATCAGCGAGGGCTGGGGAAGCGAGCTGAGCCCCAACGCTGCTGAGGGCTTATTCCTACCCCAAAGCAGCCCAAATAAAACCCAGCACTGCAGCTCCCGGGGTGCAGGCAGACCCAGCACCCATTAGAGCATTTATGCAACCTCAGAGGTAAAGGTGTGGACGTGAGGAATTTGGCCTGGGGGGTTTATGCCAGCGCTCACATAATCTGACCTAATTTACCATTACCCAGCTTGGGGGATTAATGGAACAGGGAGAGGCAATACCCCACGTGTATAATTAAGCCTGATTTCTGTATTACTTCCTGGACTGATTTTTTTTTTGTTCATCAACTTGCCTTTCTGGTTTGAAGCCCCTGGGGAAACAATGGGAAAGGCACAGCGCATGCTGGTGGTGCTCCTGGGATTAACTGGTGGCACTGGGCAGATGAGGCTGAAGGGATTCCATGGATCAGGATCCCTGAACTTCTCGTTCAGGGGATGTTTAAAGTTGGGGGGGGGAAAGAAACAACAACAAAAAAACACCCCCAAACTGTTCTGACACTGACTCCTCGTGTGGCCTTGGTCATGTCCCTTAATGTTTTGGGGCTTTACCCACCTTCTGGGCAGGGGTTGAGTGGGTACAGGGTGCTGAGCAAGAATGGATGAGATGAGGGCTCAGCACATGGGGCTGGTGGGCAAACACAAACCCAGCTTTATTTGCCCCAGAGCAGGCCCAGCCCACACATCCAGGGAGGTCGGGCTGCGGGGGCACCTCTCCAGCTTTGGGATGGGAACAGGGGGGTTTTACCATATAAATGCAAAAAAGTGAGAGGAAAAGTCCTGCTGGGAGACACAGCTCAGCCCTGCCTCCTCCTCCTCATCCCCCTTCATCCCCCACCAGCCAAAAACCCGGGGTGCTGCACCGTGATCAGCACCAACAGCTGCCCCACGCCGCTCCCGTATCTGCTGCTGCAGGCCCAGGGTTGATATTTGGGGGGGGGTGTGGCAGGGAGGGTGATGTGCTCCCCTGAGATAGGGGCTGGGCACCCTGCTCACACCTTGCACACGGTGTCTGGGGGCTGTGGGTGCTGGAGGCGGCTCCGAAATAGCTGATGCTCTGTGGCCAAGCTGCTTTCTCCAGGCACTGGTTCAGAGCTGGATGATCCCAGCAGCTTCATCCCAGATTTCCTCTGCAATGCACAGGGATGGAGGGGGGACAAAGCAGGATTTGGTGCTTGGAGGGCACCTTCCTCCTGTGTAAACCATGGGTGGGGGGAGCTCCCCTCAGCGCAGCATCAGAGCTGGACCCCAAACTCCCTTCACCCCACACCAGCCCTGGGGCAGGTGTTGGGTTTTGCTCCCTCTGGGTGATGCTTTTACCAGGGGAATTAAATAGATCCCCAAACAAATAACACATTCCCCCCCCCACCAGCTGCAAGGAGCCTGCATCTGGAAACAATTAGCACGTGCAAAAACAACCCTCACATTCCTCCCAGGCCCCCATCCCGTGCTGGCAGGGACGGGTTGTATCAGCCATTCTCCATTTCTGCCCAGTTTTGGGTATTTCTGACACCCAAGCCAAAACTTGCTGGTGATGCCAAAACCAGGCTCGGCCCCCAGCAGCCCCCCCTCCCCGCCCTGCCACGCAGCTCTTTTGTTTGCAGGCTGTTTTTTCCTTCTCTTTTATTTATCCCCTCTACAAAGCCCTCACAGCCACCAACGTGCTCCTACTTGTGCCTTCATCGCTGGAGATGACGGCAGCATCAGGAGCTGTCTGCCCTGCAGCCATCCCCCAGCATCAGGAACTGCTTTTTGGGTCAAATGAAGCTTGGAAAGGGACTGAAGCTGCCCAGAGCAGCTGGGATTCCAGCTGTGTGGCTGCTGTGGAACCCCTGCCATGCCAGGATGGGTCCCTGCCAGCCCCGTGGTTGAGTGTCCACCGTGCTGAGTGAGGCCAGGAGGAATCTCACCCCGTGGGACAACAGGCCCAGCGCTTTGACTGGGCTGAACCCCCTTGGCAAAGGTTTCCTCCTGTGTTTCTCCTGCAAGTCACTAGCAGGTCTGAGAGCTCCCCCGTGGAGGTCTTGCAATGGGCTCAGCACCATTTGCCACCCCAAAGCATCTCCCTTCCTGCCTCAGGGCCGCAGCCAGCCACGCCAGGGGTGGGCTGTGCACCAGCACAGTGGGTTTGAGACTGTTTCCCCCACTTCACTGGGCGATACGTTCCCGTGGGCAAGAGCTGCAGCGCTCACATCCCAGAGCAGCCCAATGGCACGGCCAGTTAGGAGAGCACAGTTCTGCCTCCAGCCAAGCCCTCTGCCCAGCCTGGGCGACCTGCACTCTCTCCACAGGTCACCATGCATTGGGCAGGACGTGTCTGCGTGGCTTCTACACACTAAGGCACCTTAACCAGCATGTGAGGCCATGTCTGAAACGAGCGGCGGCGTTCTCAGCACGTGGCGAAGTAGCTGCAGGGAGCGAGGGCAGGGAGCGTGGCCTGAACACCCCCCACCCCGGGGTATCTGGCAGCCAAACCCAGCGCCCAGGATCCAGCGTGGAAAAACCCAGCGTGCAAAGTGAGTGTGCAAAAGCTGGGGTGTCAAAGCTGGTGTGCCAGACCCGCTGTGCCAGACCTGGTGTGCCAGACCCAGTGTGCCAGACCCAGTGTGCCAGGTCCAGCGTGTACCAGACCCAGTGTGCCAGACCCAGCGTGTGCCAGACCCAGTGTGCCAGGTCCAGCGTGTGCCAGACCCGGTGTGCCAGACCCAGTGTGTGCCAGACCCGCTGTGCCCAATCTGCTGTGCCTGCTCTGGGGCAATAAAGCTGGGTATGTGTTTGCCCACCAGCCCCATGTGCTGAGCCCTCATCTCATCCATTCTTGCTCAGCGCCCTGTACCCACACAACCCCTGCCCAGAAGGTGGGTAAAGCCCCAAAACATTAAGGGACGTGACCAAGGCCACACGAGGAGTCAGTGTCAGAACAGGTTGGGGGGGGGGGGGTGTTGTTTCTCTTCCCCCCCCAACTTTAAACATCCCCTGAACGAGAAGTTCAGGGACCCTGATCCACGGAATCCCTTCAGCCTCCTCTGCCCAGTGCCACCAGTTAATCCCAGCAGCTCCCCTGTGCGCAGCGCGGCCAGAAACAGCCTCCTGGGGCCGGGTTCTGGCTGCTGCAGCGTGAAAAACAGCCCACCGGAAGTCATGCGCTGGAACATGGGGTCTGTGTCCGGCGCCAAAAATGGTCCCCCGGATATAATGAGCCAGAACCTTGGTTCCGGGCTGGTCCCTCACCAAAACCAGTCCCCCGGGAACTAATGACCCGGAACTTTGGTTCTGGGGTGGGTCCAACGCTAAATACGGTCCCCTCGGGACTAGTGACCCGGAACTCTGGTTCCGGGGTGGGTCCGTTCCCAAAACCAGTCTCCCAGAAATAGAAGTTCTGGCTCAGTGGTTCTGGGGAACCGTGTATGGTGACAGGCACACAGAGCCAAACTCACAGCTCCCCCCTTCCTGGGGACCATTTCTGGCTCCTCAGCAGCCATGACCAACGCCCCCCAGCCCCCAGGTGGCTCTTTCTGGCTGGGGTGTGCTCAGGGTGGGCGCACAGGGATGCCAGGCCCAGCGCGGGGTCTCTGCTTCCCACAGACAGGCTCCAGTGTGGAACTGGTGCATCTGCTCCAGTGTGGAACTGGTGCATCTTCTCCTACCCCTGCGAGGGGGGATCCAAGGCCGGGGGGACCCAAGGCCGGGGGGTGACGAGGGAGAAGGTTGGATGCTGATGGTGTGTAGTTTTGACCAGCCCCCCCACACTCCCACACCCCCCCAGTGGGGACAGAGCCTGGTGAGGTTGTACCCAGGAAATCCGTGCCCCAAAACCAAGGTGCTGGGATGGGTGAGGGGGGTGCAGCGAGGATGCTCCCGTGCCAGAAATATGGGAGACCCCCCAGGCAGAGAGTTTATACCTCTGTGTGTGTGTGTATATATATATATATATATAAAAATAGGTGTGGATAGTTGTAGCTTTGATACTGCTGGATAAGGACCCGCTGCCAGGCTGGTGCTGCACGATCCACGTGCAGCCTCCCCTTCTCCTGGGGAGATGCCCGGTCCAGCAGGTACATCTGCGGGGTGGGGGCTGCTCCGGTTTGGGGGGGCGGGGTATCACATCGCAGACTTCATCTCCCACTCCTGAAGAAGCAGGGGGAGAGGGGATGAAACCCCTTTTCCCATGTCTCTGCCCACCCCAGGTAGGTGGCAGCCGGTACCTTTCGCTTCTGCATCACTCTTCCTCCCTCCACGGTGCCCGGGGATGGAGATGGCTTCAAGGGGCCCTTCGCCGACGCCGTGCGCTTCAGCAGCGGTGTGAGGAACGAGCCCTGCTGGGGAAAGGGAGCAATTCCCACCCTCCTCCTGAGCCCTTAACACTCCCTGCAGCCCTCCCTTGGTGCTGGCCCACCTCGGAGCCAGCCGAGCTGGCGGTGATGTGGCCCTTCAGCGACTTGCTGATGGCCAGCAGGTTCATCTCGGAGCCGGCTTTCAGCCTGCCCTTCATGCGGCAGGCCCTCTCCAGCTGCCCCACCTTCTCCTCCAGCTTGGGGAAGGCTCGCTTCCCTACAAGGACACAGGGGGCACTGCCAAGCTGGGGCACCCCATGACCCCACCAGCTGCTCAGGCAAGGGCCAGGTACACCCCGGCACAGGGGCAGAGCCCCGCTGTGGTCCTACCGATGAGGATATCCAACCCATCCCGAGCTCCTCTCCTCTCAGGTAGTGTCAGGGTGTGCTGGGACTGGGAGAGATCCCTGTTCTGGAGCTCAGGGCTCACCTTCACCCGCTGTGGGCTGGTGGCCCTGGCATGGAGAGCTGCTGCTGATGCTGGGGAGGAAGGGCAGAGGAAGGATGCTGGGGAGGAAGGGCAGAGGAAGGATGCTGGGGAAGAAGGGCAGAGGAAGGATGCTGGGGAAGAAGGACAGAGCAAGGATGCTGGGGAAGAAGGATGCTGGGGAAGAAGGATGCTGGGGAAGAAGGATGCTGGGGAAGAAGGATGCTCAGGAGGAAAGATGCTCAGGAGGAAGGATGCTGGGGAAGAAGGATGCTGGGGAAGAAGGATGCTGGGGAAGAAGGATGCTGGGGAGGAAGGATGCTCAGGAGGAAGGGCAGAGGAAGGATGCTGGGGAAGAAGGATGCTTGGGAGGAAGGATGCTGGGGAAGAAGGATGCTGGGGAAGAAGGATGCTGGGGAAGAAGGATGCTGGGGAAGAAGGATGCTGGGGAGGAAGGATGCTGGGGAGGAAGGATGCTGGGGAAGAAGGATGCTGGGGAAGAAGGATGCTGGGGAGGAAGGATGCTGGGGAGGAAGGATGCTGGGGAGGAAGGATGCTGGGGAGGAAGGATGCTGGGGAGGAAGGATGCTGGGGAGGAAGGATGCTGGGGAAGAAGGATGCTGGGGAGGAAGGATGCTGGGGAAGAAGGATGCTGGGGAGGAAGGATGCTGGGGAGGAAGGATGCTGGGGAGGAAGGGCAGAGGAAGGATGCTGGGGAAGAAGGATGCTGGGGAAGAAGGATGCTGGGGAGGAAGGATGCTGGGGAGGAAGGATGCTCAGGAGGAAGGGCAGAGAAATCATGGCACAACACCATGCTTGTGGGCACCTCAGACTCCATCCCAGCACAGGGGCCTGGGGTACATGGGGGAACCCCCCCGCTCCCCTGGATGGAGCACTCAGCCCCTGCTCACCTACCTGCCTGCAAGGGCAGGGCGCTGCCCGCTGTGTGGCTGCAGGTGATGGTGGGCAGTGCAGACAGGGGTCTCTTGCATCGCCCTTGTGCTGCCCGGTCCAAGCTCTGCTGCTGCAGAAGGCAGCCCAGGGCAGGTGAGGGGTGGGAGCCCATCCCCCTCGCCCTGGGGCTCACATGGAGGTGGGGGGGGGCAAAGTGCATGAGTGGAGGTTACCAGCTGCTGCAGCCGCTCCACGTTGGAGTAGAGGTGTTTGGGGGTCTCAGCTGGTGGGAGCTGCCCAAAGGGATCATCCATGTAGGCGTTGGGGGTCGGGATGCGGCGCAGCAGCAGCCCGCTGCAATCAGAGCAGGGGGGTCCCATCACTACCCACAGCCCCCGCTGGGGAGCGGGCTGGCTGTGTCCTGGCCAGCGTCTCCTTACCCAGCAGCAGGGCTGCTGCTGGCATTGCCCAGCCTGGGGGTCTCGGTGTGGGGGCTGTCACCGGCCGGCTCCCCTCCTCCCCTGGCCCGCAGGGTCTTCAGCCAGGCTTCCCTCTCCTCATCCGAACGGGTCTGGTGTGGGGCAGAGGATCCGGGCTCAGCGCATCCCCCCCTAATGAGGGATTTGGGAGGTGGGGGTGGGGGTGGGGGGGGATGCTGCGGCGGCCCCTCACCTGCAGCAAGGCGAGCTCCCGGCCCCGCTGTGCGATGCGGATGCGGAGATGCTGCGGGGAGCCGGCGGCCGCCCCCGGGGACACCTCGCAGCCCTCCAGCCTGAGCGCGCAGAGGGGGCGCTGGGTGCCGCCGGGCTCCGGGAACATGCGCAGGGCTCCCTGCCGCACCGCGCACCACAGCCGCTGCCAGCGCCCCCGCAGCCGCACCGCCAGGAAACCTGCGGGGGCCGAGCCCGTCAGCGGCCGCACGGGGTGCGGGGACACCCCCTTGACCCACCCCACGGGTACCCCACCTCCTTTAGCATCCTCTCCAGGCCGGGGGCTGCGGGCAGGGCTCTGCTGGGAGCGATTCTCCTCCTCCTCCTCCTCCTCCTCCTTGCTGAGATGGGACCCGGCACCCTGAGAATGGAGACCCAAAGAACCCCCGTTCCCTGCAGGTTTTAAGCCCCCAGCACCCTGCCCCCCACCCCATGGCAATGCAGCCTTCCCCAGCATCACCCGACGGGGAGGGCTGGCCGGGGAATTGGGGGTCTACCCTCAACACCCCTTTCCCACGCCTGGGTGTCCCGAGGGGAGGACAAGTGTCTCACCCTGCTGAGCCTGGAGGAGGGTGATGCCGGGATGTTGATGGCTGCCAGCCCGCCCTGGGCATCGCTGCTGACCTCTTCAATCACCTGCCGAGGGAGCAGGGGAGGGCTGCAGCCCCGGGGCTCCCACTCCCCCACCTAATAGGGCTCCAGAGACCCCCAGGATGGGACAGGAGCTGGGGACGGACCAGGTTGTCCCCAGTCACCTTGGGAACACCCCAATGGGGCTGTGCTCCTGTTTCTCCCTGCCCACCACTCCCCCCCTGCCCATGCAGAGCTCTGCCAGGCTGCAACACCTCCAAACCTTCCTCCAGTCCTCAGCCTGCTGCCGGCTCTGGAAGCCGATGACCAGTGCCTCTCCCACTGTCCCTGTCACCTTCAGGGTGTGTGGCATCTTCTTGCCAGGTTTGGCTTTGTAGGTGACGTGGCAGCCCCGCAGGTCCAGCTCCAGCACGGGCTGCAGGTCAGCAGCACATCTGAAGCACTGCAAGGGAACAGCAAGGTTGGGAGAGCTCGGGGACCCGCTCCCACCATCCATCCATCCTTCCATCCTTCCATCCGTCCATCCGTCCATCCACCCACCCATCCATCCGTCCATCCGTCCATCCGTCCATCCACCCGTCCATCCGTCCATCCGTCCATCCATCCATCCACCCACCCATCCACCCACCCATCCATCATCCATCCATCCATCCATCCCAGAATCACAGACTGGTCAGGGTTGGCAGGCCCCTTTGGAGATCCCCCAGTCCCAGCCCTGCCAGAGCAGGGTCCCCTTGAGCAGGCTGCACAGGATCATGGGGTGCAAATGTCTCCAGAGATGGAGACTCCCCAACCTCTCTGGGCAGCCTGGCCCAGGGCTCTGACACCCTGGAACTTCTTATATTCAAGTTTATGCTCATTGCCTCTTGCCCATCCCTCCCTCCCTCCCTCCATCCATCCCTCCATCCCTCCCTCCCTCCCTCCCTCCCTCCCTCCATCCATCCCTCCATCCCTTCATCCATCCCTCCCTCCATCCCTCCATCCCTTCATCCATCCCTCCCTCCATCCCTCCATCCCTCCATCCATCCCTCCCTCCATCCCTCCATCCATCCCTCCCTCCATCCCTCCATCCCTTCATCCATCCCTCCTCCCACACACCCACTCAGGCTCCTCCAGCCCCTCACCAGCAGCACGTGTTCCCGGACGATGAAGAGCTGCTTCGCCCACTGCCCCAGCCAGCGTCTCCTCCAGAGGAAGCCACAGAGCTGGGGCTGGGGGTGCCCAGGGGACTCAGCCTCAGGGCTGGTGGCTGCTGCCCGCTGCAGGTAGCAGGCACGGTCCATCACACCATCCTCATCCTCCCCGTAGGATTCGTAGTGGCTGCTGTCACTGCCTGGGAGCCAGGATGGTGTCAGGGTGCTGGGTGCAGGGGGGTGCTGGGGAGGGGGGATGCTGTGGGGTGCTCACCAGACCCAGTGCATCCCCCAGGGCCGAGTGGTTCAGCATCTTCATAGGAGTCATCAGGCGGTGGGGATGGAGAGACGCCCAGCGCCTTGCTCTGGGGAGGGAGGGGTGTTCCGAAGGTGCTTCCCCCATGGGACTGCTGGGGGGCTCTGTGCAGAGCTGGCAGGCAGCACAGGACCCCTCCCAGACCCCCACACGAGTGAGGCTGTGGTGCCCACTGGGTGCCACTCTCCCATCCCCAGCCCCAGCCCCCCGCAGCCCCCCCGTACCCCTCCACGCAGGCTCGGGGTGCAGGCTGGGCGATGCTCACAGGTTCTCCCTTCTGCTGCAGCTGCTGGCCTGGCTCCTGGGGAGAAAAGTGGGTCTGGGGGCAATGTGTGAGGTCTGCCAGGCACCGGGCACCCCCTCACCGTGCCGGCAGAGATGGGGGGCAGGTCAGAGAGTGGACTCACCCGGGCTGGCCCAGCCCTGCAGCATCCCCGGGGAGGGCGAGAGGCAGCGCATGATCATGTACTCTGCATCCTCTGCTGTGGGAGGGGAGGAGCGCCCCATCACAGCCCCGCCCCCAGCACCCCCTTCCCTACCACCCACCGGGCACTAAGCAGGGACCACCCCGTCCCCCCCCCACCCCAGACCCGCGCTCACACGGGGAGCTCTGCAGCCGGGAGAGGAGCTCGGCCACCGACTTCTTCTTGGCCCGAGCCACGGCGCTGAGGCTCTCCTGGTCCAGGATGAGCAGGAAGGAGCGCAGGTCCGACAGCAGCCTGTCCAGGTCTGCAGGGGACAGGGATGTGCCACGGGTAGGGATGCCCATCCCATCAGCCAGCCAGCTGACGTGGGGGTTACGTGCCCTGTGCCACCCACCGTGCCCCCCGCTCAGGGCACCTGCCCTGGCACTGCACAATCCTGCCATTGACAGGCCTGGGGTGCTGAGGGAGGATGAGGAGGGGGGACAGGGCCCCACGCTGCTGAAGGCTCCTCTGTGTGTGCTCAACAGAGGGGGTTTGTTTCCCAGTTGGGCAAGGGGAGCTGAGGCTGGGGGCAGCGCAGGGCAGCCCAACGTGCGGAGGAGGAGGAGGAGGATGGAGGAGGCACAATGTATAGGAGCAGCTGATGAAGGCTGCTCTGGGCACGCTGAAAATGCTGAGCATTCACCCACTGCCTGTTCCAAGGGCAGGGAGCAGGGTCAGGGCTCAGCGCCAGCTGGGGACCCCAACCTTGCTGTGCCAGGAAGGAGGGATGGAGCAGGACAAGGAGATGCTTTGTGCCTCCTCGTCCTGGCTGGAGAAGACAGGAATCTGCTGCTGCTTGTGCCTCTTCCCTGCATCCTCCTCCCACCCCTGCCAGCAAGTTGGGGGACACCCACAGGGTGGTGGGCATGGGGAGAGGGTCCCTCTGGCTCCAAACCAGCCACTCTGGGTCGGAGCTGGAGGAGCAGGGACCATGCACACCCCCAGCCTGGCCTCTCACCCCACTCCTGCTGAGCCCCCTCGCCCTGGGCACCTCCAGCTGCCACCACAGGAGCAGGCAGATGCTCTCTTGTCCCCCCACAGCCCCCACCCCCAGGTCTCTGCCCGCCTCCCCCATCTCCCCAATGTGCATCTGGAAATGGTTTGCATCGCTCTGCTCCAGCCTCTCCAGGCTCTGCTCCCTGCTCCCAGCTGGGATAAAACACTGCAGCCTCCAGGCACGGGGCCTGGCTGTGCCGGCTCCCCCCATGCTGCCCCACTCCCAAATGGGAAAGGGATAACTCCAGCAGAGCCACAGCCAGCTGGGATGCTGCTGCAGTGGGTCCCCACAATGCCACAGGTGACCCCAGCATCCTCACACCGCATCCCTGCATCCCTCATCGCTCCGGGCTGGAGGGGATGCAGTGCACCCCCAAAGACAGAGGCAGTCCCTGGGGGTGGGGGGGAGGGATGAGAGTAGGTGTGGGGGGGGGTAAGGAGCCCCCCAGTCCCTCGTGTGTTTTGGGGGACACAGGAGAAGCCCCTGAGGAAGGGCTGGCATGGGGGGGGGGGGGGAGCACCATCCCCCTCCTCGGTGTCCCCAGCTGGGGAGCACACACCCCTGTCCGGGGGGAGAGGGAACATCTGGCAGCACAGCGAGGCTGAGCAATGCAGGAGCTGGGCCCAAACATCTGGATTGCCCTGGAAACTGGGGAAAGGAAGGGAAAGGGGGGGGGGGGGACACCAGCTCCCTGAG